>OX459029.1:113315184-115715184 GCA_949775025.1 Tricholauxania praeusta
GTGTTCTATGGGAATAATATTTTGTATACCCTACACAGAGGGTATATTCACTTTGGCATTCCGTTTGTAACGTACATAAGGGGGTGTGGCAGTATATATGTTCTTATCATTGTCACCAGCTGAATTGATTTAGCTATGTCCATCTGTCTGTCTGTCTGTTGAAATGAGGTTTACGGGAAAACCAAGAAAGCTAATTGAATGAAATTTTCACACACTAGTCATACCTTCTTACAAGCATCTTGCTATTGAAAATGGGTGAAATCGGTTCACGGGCACACCTACTGCCCATACTCTATGTATATTTACCCAGGCCCATTTTGAAAAAGTTGCAGCGCTTTTGATGAAACTCGATGACTTGATGCACACGTGAACAAGATTAGGATTAGGTTAGGTTTCAAAATTTCAAAGCTTCCTACAGGGGCGTGGCACAGCCCTAAATTTTAACCTTTACACCACCATATCTCGTAAGCCGTGCAAGATATTGTTATGAAATTTGGTAAACGGATACATATCAAATATATCTTGAGATGAGATAAAAGTGGGCGGAATTGAAAAAGTGGGCGTGGCACTTTCATCTGTTAAAAATTTTGATTCCATGTATCTCAAAATTGGCACAAACGATTTTCATAAAAATCTTGGAGATGATGCCGCTGAAAGCTGTCATCAATACAAGCTCAGCCTCTTTATTGAAAAACCCAGTTGAAGGGCGTGGCACCACCCACAATATTTAAAAAACGTTATATTAAGAGAACGAAAAACGTAATATTTGATTAAATTTAATAAGGTAGATATACTTGCATTAAGGTCTTTTATTACACCTCCCATATAAGCAAAAAACTGTTTATTGTTTTAAATAGTGTACTAAGAGAGTAATCTTCATAAAATTAGGTGTTTAGATGTCAGTTACTATAGGCTTTAAAAATAAATTAGTTTTGACAGAATTGCATCAGTGGGCGTGGCACCTCCCATATTAACATAAATTTGTAAGCGCTGTTTTAAGTAAACTATTGCAGCAATTGCTATGAAATTTAATGAAAGTGGTTCAGTTGCTATAAAGTATATCTGAATCAAAAGTGGCTGAAATAGCAACAGTGGGCGTGGCACCTCCCACACAAATAAAATACGGTAAGTGGCATATTTATCGAAATAAGTGAGCAATCATACTAAAATTTGGTGTAAGGGGTTTGCTTATGAAAAGCTATTTCTGTATCAAAACCGTGCTGGATTGTCGCCAGTGGGTGTGTCACCGCCCTAAATTTTAAATTAAACTGCAGCATATATCGCAAAATATACAAGCTATTGTGTTGAAATTTAATATGAGGATGTCGATCAAAAAATATAATATGTTGAAGGCAAAAGTGGGCGGAATTGGAGAAGTGGGCGTGGCATATTTCAAATTTTTCATTTTTATTCGATTTTTTCAACAATTTTAAATATTCTTCTCGATTTTTTCAACCCTTTAACTTATTCCAATATATTCTATATGTATTTGTTCGACTTTTCAACCTCTTTCCAACTTTTCTTCATAAGTTTCTATATTTTTTCGACTTTATAATCAATTTTGAATAGTTTCAAATTTTTTCAACCTCTTTCATTTTTATTAGAGTTTTTCAACCTCTCTCAACTTTTTTTCAACATTTTTGCATATATTTACGACTTTTCAACATTTTTTCAACCTCTGTCATCCTTTCTAACATTTCACATTTTTTTCGACTTATTCAACCTCTTCAACGTCTTCTTAACATTTGATGAAAAGGTACTTTCAGTGCAGTGTAGGGTATGTGAGTTTCGGCCTCGCCGAAAATAACACCTTAACTTGTTTTTGTTTGAAAATGAGGACTATTGCGCGCCGCGTGTTTTCCCTCTATTAGTTCAATGTCGTGTCTTTAACACACGGTCAGTTTGGTAATTTTTTTTCGTTTATCAGATTGGCAACGAGTAAATGTGAACATATAAATCTAGATAATATTCCGCAAAATTTTAACGAGAAATATAATATTTATATTTTGTACATCAGTATTCTGATAATTGCTTGTGTTGAATCGAAATGCATATACATGTAAATAATTTTTCCACGATATCTTAACAGCCGTATGTCTCACAAAATTTTTTTAAAGACTTTTTGAGTAGAAAATTGTATTTTCTACAATATTGATTGACATACTTTTTCATCGTTAAATTGAAAATGAAAAAGTTATAGTTAAAAAAACGACTAAAAATTTTCGGGTGAAATATCATTTCAGAACTATGTATTATATTTCAAAATAAATCAGCTCTTATCGATGTTTCGCAAAAGAGACATCGATAGTTATCGATGCTTGACTCACATCGATGTCTATCGATAGTTATCGATTTTACCCATCCCTACTTGACGACGCACATTGAGGAAAAACAAGTCAAACCGCACGCATAGGAGGTATTTTCAAAAGTTACAGGGATAGATTTTGTTTTTATCACTTTTTGTAATATATATATATATGCGACCAACTCATTAACACGTTTTAACTTACCTATCGGTTAGAGAAAACCTATAAACACTAGTGCACAAGAAAAAAGATCTGGTTTTTCATAGACTTTTTTTCCATGTATTTTGGGGCGTAGATTCCAGAAATGGCAACCATTTTTCTTTTTTTTTTCTTAAGAATCGTTTTCGAGATATCCCCAAAAAAACCCCTTTTTCGGAACTTTTTTCATTTATTTGTCTATATCACGATGAATTTTTTTTTTCAACTCAAAAATGCTTAACCAACTTCCTTGCAAAGTAACAGCCATATTAAAGTGACATGAATTGGATCCCCTACAAAGGGTTGAAACCAACAATATTAACCAACGGGTTTCAAATTCATGTCACCCTCGAAATGGCTGTAACTTTGCAAGGAAGCATTACAGATCACCACTTAAAAGCTCATTTTAAAGGGGCAAGGATGTTACTAAATGATGCTTTTGTTAAAAATAAAGCTGATCAACTTTCTTTGAATCCTATAAATGGCCTCGAAAGTAGACAAAAAACATCATGTTTCAGGTAATTAACCTCAAATATATCAGGACTCCCGACATGATGGGTCAATTCTGAGGCCAGATTCGGATTCAGCGTAAAAAATTACTTTGAAAAACGACCCTTTTCAGCTCAACAACACTAATCACCTATTGATTTAGATACCTTTTTTGTAAAAAATAATTTTTCCATACAATTTACATGTAAAACTAACAGGCTCCGGCGCCACCTTATAAAATTGAGTTACAGAGCTGAATTTTCGTGAGCTTTTTCTTCATATCATAAACTTACTTTTTAAGCAACAGCACCTTAAAAAAAAAACAAAAAAAAAAAATTTTGAATCACCCTAATGTACATATGTATACACAATCGTTTGTACATATTTTCGTTCAATTTTATTGCAAGTTTTTTCCTGTTTTCTCGAAAACTTCTAAATTTTTTGTCCGATTTCCGTAAAACTATACTTAAAATATTTGCAAAAGAATAGCCTTTTATTTTTAATTCTAAAAAAATGAAAAAGAAAAAATTTTTTCTTTCAAATGAAGCAATTGAAACATAGTGATTTTTAAAAAAGACCAAAAGAGTTAGTTTTTTGGACTTTCAGCACTTGTAACTCCATCAAAATCTTATTCGATTCAAGTAAACAGCATACCGTTAGAAAGGGAATAAAAATATCTTTCGAGTGCTGAAAAGCATTTTTGAGTTGAAAAAAAAAAATTCATAGAGATATAGCCAAATAAATGGAAAAAAGTGTCGAAAAGGTGTTTTTTGGGGATATCTCGAAAACGATTCTTAAGAAAATCAAATGGTTGCCATTTTTGGAATCTACGCCCCAAAATACATGGAAAAAAGTACATGAGAAACGAGATCTCGAAATGAACCCCAAATTTGTAAACTAGTGAAATGCTCACTCTAAAATCAATACAAACATGAATAAGATCCGAATTTAGCATGCTTTCAATTTTCAAGAAATTCTTGATTACTTGCAACAAAAATTTTAAATTGCACGAAAACCAGTATGTCCGCAGGAGTTTGGGAATCAACGGAAACAACCAATTCTGTTTTTACACGGTTTTGATAATAATCACAGATCACTACTTGAAAGCTCATTTTAAAGGGCAAGGATGGTACTAAATGATGCCTTTGTTTAAAAATAAGCTGATCACCTTTCTTTGAATCCTATAAATGGCCTCGAAAGTAGACAAAAAACATCATGTTTCAGGTAATTAACCTCAAATATATCAGGACTCCGACATGATGGGTCAATTCTGAGGCCAGATTCGGATTCAGCGTAAAAAATTACTTTGAAAAACGACCCTTTTCAGCTCAACAACACTAATCACCTATTGATTTAGATACCTTTTTTGTAAAAAATAATTTTTCCATACAATTTACATGTAAAACTAACAGGCTCCGGCGCCACCTTATAAAATTGAGTTACAGAGCTGAATTTTCGTGAGCTTTTTCTTCATATCATAAACTTACTTTTTAAGCAACAGCACCTTAAAAAAAAACAAAAAAAAAAAATTTTGAATCACCCTAATGTACATATGTATACACAATCGTTTGTACATATTTTCGTTCAATTTTATTGCAAGTTTTTTCCTGTTTTCTCGAAAACTTCTAAATTTTTTGTCCGATTTCCGTAAAACTATACTTAAAATATTTGCAAAAGAATAGCCTTTTATTTTTAATTCTAAAAATATGAAAAAGAAAAAATTTTTTCTTTCAAATGAAGCAATTGAAACATAGTGATTTTTAAAAAAGACCAAAAGAGTTAGTTTTTTGGACTTTCAGCACTTGTAACTCCATCAAATCTTATTCGATTCAAGTAAACAGCATACCGTTAGAAAGGGAATAAAAATATCTTTCGAGTGCTGAAAAGCATTTTTGAGTTGAAAAAAAAAATTCATAGAGATATAGCCAAATAAATGGAAAAAGTGTCGAAAAGGTGTTTTTTGGGGATATCTCGAAAACGATTCTTAAGAAAATCAAATGGTTGCCATTTTTGGAATCTACGCCCCAAAATACATGGAAAAAAGTACATGAGAAACGAGATCTCGAAATGAACCCCAAATTTGTAAACTAGTGAAATGCTCACTCTAAATCAATACAAACATGAATATGATCCGAATTTAGCATGCTTTCAATTTTCAAGAAATTCTTGATTACTTGCAACAAAAATTTTAAATTGCACGAAAACCAGTATGTCCGCAGGAGTTTGGGAATCAACGGAAACAACCAATTCTGTTTTTACACGGTTTTGATAATAATCACAGATCACTACTTGAAAGCTCATTTTAAAGGGCAAGGATGGTACTAAATGATGCTTTTGTTAAAAATAAGCTGATCAACTTTCTTGGAATCCTATACATGACCTCGAAAGTAGACAAAAAACATCATGTTTCAGGTAATTAACCTCAAATATTTCAGGATTCCGACATGACGGGTCAATTCGGAGGCCAGATTCGGATTCAGCGTAAAAAATTACGTCGAAAAACGACCCTTTTCAGCTCAACAACACTAACCACCTATTCATTTAGATACCTTTTTTGTAAAAAATAATTTTCGTACAATTTACATGTAAAACTAACAGGCTCCGGCGCCACCTTATAAAATTGAGTTACAGAGCTGAAATTTCGTGAACTTTTTCTTCATATCATAAGCTTACTTTTTAAGGAACAGCACCTTCAAAAAAACAAAAAAAAAAATTTGAATCACCCTAATGTACATACATATGTATGTTTTCACGTCAAACATGTAAGTGATTTCACCTACCTCCGTGGAACATGTCCTTTCAAAAACTACATTGCGTCCATGCATGTTGCTTACCAGACATATCGAACGCGAAGCGATCGCCAACGGCTCTGACACTGGTCCACTGCAAATAAATGAATATCAAAAATTACGATAAAATTATCAAATTTTACCCCTAGCTCCACGGTAGTTGCCACCGAAGTCCATGCTTTCTCCTTAGCGAGTTTGTTGCGCTAAAGTCGCATGTTTTTGTTAAAAATGCATGCATGCATTTTAATTATTTCGATAAGTTTTGTAATGGAATTCGGCCTAGCTGTTGGAACATCAAAAAAATAAACTAAAATGATTGCTAGTGTACGTGTGCACTGGCTGCATATGGATGCTTCAGTCGGGGGTGGGTTAAACAACACTAGCTTCATTTCTTATGCCTTCATGCCGATCTTCCACACAAGAAAAAAAAAACTGCACACGCTTTAAAAAAAAACCGCATTAAAACTTGGAGAGAGAACGAAAGAGAAGATAAACTCTTACCTAAACTAGAAAGAACGATAGCAGCGCTTTGAAATGCTTACAAGCTGCTCCAAACCCTCCCTCTATGATTCCGTAGATGTTATCGGAATCCCAAAAAAAAAAAAAAAAAAATTCACTCAACCACACAGTACTTTTGATCAGACCATTAATTCACTTTATTCAAGTATTATAGCTTATTTCTCTTATTTTTTTAAACTAACATAAGCTCGTAATAAAATTAAATAAAAAAACTAACAAAAATTTTGCGCTTATAATTCGCTACGCATATGTATGACAAAAAAGATAATGTTTTAAATATTAATAAAAGTAAATACAAACTAAAACTAAACTTAGCTTATCGTACGAAATCCGATGTGATGAATTTGTTGTTGCACAAACGGTGGCTGCGACGTTGACTGTTAGAGACGACGCTTCGGCGTGGAGTTTTGGGCTTCAAACTGTCTCAAAGTGAGACTCAAAATTGATGATTTCTTTCCTCTTTGTTTTTTTTTTAAGTAATTTTGTTGTTGTTTTTTTTCTCTAGTTTTTTTCTTAAAATTTTTATTTTTAGTTCAATGAATACAAAACAATTTATTTCTTTCTTGTGCGAAATTTATTCTTTCAGTTTTCCACAAGTTTTTTTTTATACATTTTTGTTTTAGCTTAATATACATATAATCTATGTTATGCATATATGTAATATTTTTTTTTGTTTTTTATAATTGATTTAAACACAAACAAAATAAAGTTTTAGTTTTTATGCCACTTTTTTTTTTGCTTTATTCAAATATTTTTGTTTCATGCTTTCTTTCTTTCATTTTTTGAAATTCACATTATTATTTAAAAATGTGAATTCCGAATTTATTTTTAATCAAATTCCGTCTTTATAATTTTCTTTAAGTTCCACTTTACTATTTTTAACATTTTTAGTACGCTAAGTACGGCTTAGTCAGCCACGCGTTTCAAGCTCCAAAAATCAACTGACTCTTAGATCGTCTGTACTTTCCGACTTTGTCCTCAGAGCAAAGACAAACAATCTTCCGCTATTTCGATTTTCGAAGAAAAATCGGACTGCATACCGGTGCATCACAATGTGGCATTCGGTTCGTTGGAAAGTTGAGGAATAGTGAGAGAATCGGAAATGATTCAAATATTAGTTCTTGATAGGAAAAAACAATTAAATTCGCTACATCCTGCAATCCTAGCACAGTTTCTCCTCCATATTTAGCTTCTGCTTCATGTTATTTATTAAAAAAATTATCTCTAAGTATTTATATCAATAATTTAAAAACAAACATTTTTATTTTTCTTTGTTTCAAAGTGTTCAACGTACATCAAAAGTTAATTGGTTGGACAGCTCGATAAATTGGCTGACATCCCGTTGCCTAAAGTGGCTGGCGTAAGAAGCATAGTTCGGCAAATTGGATTTAGTGAAAATAAAATTTTGCGCTGATCTTGACTCTCTGCTTTATCTAGCGTTTTTCATTATTTGCTTTTATTTGGTTTTAATATAGTCTTGATATTTGGCACAGCCACGATAGTTAGTGGAATGCCCACCTCTTCCCCCCGCGCAGTTCTCGCAAATAGCCCCCGCTCCCTCATCCTTTTTAGTTGGGCACTCGCCCGACAAATGAGAGCCATCTCACTTCACACACCTGAAGTCACTGGCGCAATTCTTTGCTATGTTGCCGAACTGTGAAATCTCTTACACTGAGGGTGGTTCAACTCTTTTTTGGGTTTTTCCTATACTATGCATGTATTGAAAAGGTACTTAATTTTTATGATGTCACTTAACGGCTTCCCAGGGAGGATGCAAACAACAAACAAATTGTAAACAGTTCCATCTTTTAAGGATTTTGATGTGATGAGCCTACTCACATTATTGACCATCCCTCGTAGGATGGCGTTGTCTCTTCGAGAATTTCATTTCTCTCATAGTTGCCACATAATCTTCTAAGGATTATGTTTGTTGGTTGCTCCTCCCTGGGAGTGAATGAGTATGCATTCACCCCTCGAGTACCACGGAGTTTTTCTAACAGTTCCTGGTGAACTTCACGACTTTCTACAAAAATTTTGGCTTTAAGCCCCAGATTTTAAACTCTAAATACAACCTTTCTGTCCCTAAAGGACTTGATAAAATCTTTGACATCGATATTGCTTACGTTAATGGGTGGACAAAACTTACCCTTTTTCCCCAGCTGAGCTGCTGCAGCTTTGCCACTGTCGTTACCATTGGTACCATCTCTAACGCTGTTGATGTTGCTCGATGCCTGGAGGCCATTGTCGTCACTAGTTGCATCAGATTTTGAGGTGTCCACTTTGCTTTTTTTCCGCTGACTCAAGTTGGGTTTAATGATAAGCGTTTCAAGTAACGCAAACTTGTTAGTGTAGACCTGCTCATTCAGACCACTACCTGCGCTGCTTCCTCGAGACAAAGTTCTGTATCTCTTGTCTTTTTGAATCTGCCAGTCATTGGATAAATCCAATAGTGATTCGGCTGCCTCCATTTTACTGCTGTCTGCCATTTTGTAATTTCGAGTATGTACATGCGCCTTGGCAAAATGGCGAGCCGGTGCGAATGCGCGCGAAATTTTGGCTTCTGCCTAATTTTATAAGAGCAGATTGGAGCCCGGAAAATTGATTAGGCAACAGCAGCCTCTGCAATGTTCCCACAGTTACCCTTTAGATGAGAGCTTTACTCCAATTGTCAAGATGTAGATGTACTTAAATACTTATTTGCCTTAAGTTTGTGCAAGCTTTACACTTAGCAAAATACTATTAAAATATTTTCCAAATAAGCCTCTTGCGGCTTTGTTAGTGAAAGGTCCAAGATAATTACATTTTTTTTTTATATTTACAAAAAAAAATTTTACACAAGATGGCGGAATCAGATCCAATTATTCTTTTATTTTGAGGCAACACAACCAGAAAAGACCAATCGTCTTCTTTCCATTAAAAATAATCTTATTCCGTCACGAAGTTCAAAAAGGCGATTGAGTACTTTCTCTCGTGACAACCAACGTACTTCGGTGTGTAATAATAATTGTTTATGTTGACTCCCCATCTCCTCGCACAAAACATTGAAAACACTGGAATTGAGTGGGCGAGCCTTAATGAAATTGACAACTTTACGACTTCATCCAATATTTTTTTTCAAATCTGTTGACATATTTTTAGAAGCTAATGATTCCCTGTGTATGCTGCAATGGTTCCAAATGACCTGAGGTGCTACATATTCAATAAGCGCAATCAATCCAGTCCTTCTACCTGACATTGCACGAGCCACGTCAGTGCAAATTCCAACACATTTTGACCACTGGATTCCATTTTCGGTTATAAAATGGTTCAAAGTGTTAAATATTGCCCTAGCTGTAGTACACGATGGTAGTGAATCACAAAATAACAAATCCTCTTGAATTTTAAATTCAATTTCATTTATTATAAATGCTAAAAAATTAGCATTGTTAGAGACATCGGTATAATCTAATTGCAGTGAGTAATATTGACTTTTAAGCTCTCATGAAATTAATTGCTATTATATTGCTTGACATATCTTCAATTCTGTTCTTTACCGTATCGTTCGATAAGGAAATCAAATTTAAATCTTTTATTGCTTTAGCCCCCAACATTGTATTTGCTATTGCTATTGCAGCAGGAAGAATTAGTTGTTCTGCTATATTGTGGGGTTTTCCAGCTTTTGCTACTATTAGGGATACTTCATAAGATGCTTTTACTGTTTTTTTGCTGATACTACCAGTTGCGATATTTTGCATAAGATTTTGACTTGAAGCAAGTTCTTGTTTTTTGATTTTAAAGAAATCGATAGACTTACTAATGTGCTCACTATGCTTTGTTTCCGCATGACGTCGGAGTTTGGAGGGTTTCATGCATTCATTTGATAAACTTTTCAAAAACTCAAAATTTGAAAATCAACGTGGACTTTGTTTTTTTTGACGATGTAGGATTTTTTAAATGAATACTTTGAACCTAAGCATCGCGAGTTTGAACAAAAGTAAATGCATATACTTTGTTATTTAAAAATATGTGCAATTATTAAAAAGCCATGGCCATGTAAAATTTTTAATAAATGAGTTATTTGAATATAGCGAAAAGTTTGATTATGTAGAATTATATGATGTTAAAATTGTTTCGCGGACCTCCGGAATGACTTTGCGGACCCTCAGGGGGTAAGGTATTAAAGTAACAAAGAAACATTTTTCCAAAAAGCCGATTGATTTAACAGTAGAGCAAACTATTAACGCTGATGCTGGTCGAAAATATAACGGCTTCACCTTCTTAACGAGTTCAATTGCCGGTCGTCAAAGATGGAGCATTAATCATGGTATCCGATGTACGTTAATATCTGCTGTACTTGAAGAGTGCGGCCTCCAAAATAATCAGGACGTTTCTAATAACTTACTTCCACAATAAATTTGAAGAAGTAAAGTGCTACCCAAGTAGAAATTTCAGTCAGCGTTCCGTCACTGTGACCACACATTCGGTTTGTTTCGGTTAAGTATTTGTGTAGATAACTACTCAAATCCCGCTATGTTACGTAATTGTTACGTAACCATTACCATGTGGGGATATGGAAGATATAGGGATATGTGTAGTTATTGTTACTGAATTTGTGACTGATTTGTGACCACAATGTGTAGTTATAGCGACCCACACGCAGACGTTTTTGTGTAGAAAATATTTTACTTTTAAGTTACTTTTATCATTGTAGTATACATACATAAATAAATACAATGGTAAGAAGCATTAATATGTATGCGTATTATTATGACTTATAATATTTACTTTTTATATGAACTAAATTCTGCATATTATGTGTAGAAATTCAAACGAAGCTCATTTTTATGGTAAATATTAATATTCTGTTGAACGAAAAACTTATGCGCTTAGTAATTATCGAATATTTAGTAATATATTAAAAATTTTAGTAATCAAATGCTTTTTAAAATACTGGAATGATCTTAAAACGTTTACTAGGTGTTTTAAATGTATGTTTATAGCCTTATTGAGATAATTTGAGCCTTAAATTTGCTTAATAACTTTTTTAGAAATAATTTACAATAATAAATCAAAATGGATGTCTTTTGAAAAATGGCGTCAGGCTTATTTGTGACCGCATCATATGTTGTGACCGATTGTGTCTACACTGTTACCATTCTGTACAAAACTTATGTTCTGTTACCTACACAGTGTGGTTAACATGACTTAATCTACACAATTGTGCCCAAACCTACACAATAACTACACTAAGTAGTTAGTGTGTACCTTTAAGGGCGAAGCTCATTATTAATTAGAGTTATTCAAAAAAAAAATTGTGCGTTTTTTATGTGTAAGCGGATAGCATTACACATCTTGACAACGCTCCTCAAGAGATTTCCATCAATATTGAATACTGAATTAGCGCCGCCTGTTTGAATTTGTCAATTCAACCCCTATTTTGCTCGAACATTCGATAACCCTTATAATTTGAGCAACTTTTAAAATCAATCTATTTCTTCAAAAACTGACAACTTCAAACAGGCGGCTCAAATCCAGTATTTAATATGATGAGAATCCTATGAGGAGCATTTTCAAGATATGTAACGCTATATATATCCGCTGACACATCGTAAAAAAAACATTTTTTTGAACCGCTCTACTTTCAAAATGTTATGTACACATATGTGACCGAAATGTGTCTTTAACTAAATTTGTGTGCAAAATGGTCACATTTTGAGTCACTTTTACTGATTTGTGCCTAAAATATCGTGGTTACCAACAGGTAACTTTTAAAAAGAACTGTGTAGTTATTGTTACTAAAATTGTTAACTGAAATGTTACCATAAAGTCAAACTGACCTTTTCGTCATTTTTTCAGTTAATAATCGGTTAATGTGACTCAATACAGTCAAAGTTACTTTATTTACACAAAATTTAGTCACAATAACCACACTGTGACTCGCACGCGAATTTTGAGACCTTTAAAGTCACAAATTTCTACTTGGGTATTAGATCGGTTTTATTTACACAAAATTTAGTCACAATAACCACACTGTGACTCGCACGCGAATTTTGTGACCTTAAAGTCACAAATTTCTACTTGGGTATTTGATCGGTTTTTATCACATCTAGACAGTAGAATGAATCCGTTTTCAGACGATGTTAGAAAAGACCATTCAGTTGAGACGTTTCTCTTGAATGTAGAAATTATTGGTGAACTGATGCGCAGACAGATGATTGAGAGTTGCTCTATAGATCCGCAATGCTTCGAAAAGTATGTGATAAAAAGAAATAAATTTTTGAATTTTGCCAGCTGCTCAAAACATAAGAAAACGGTTGTCACCGAGAAAGTTCGAAAAGTACAAATAGAAAGAGATTTGTTTGGAAGAGTCTTGGGTATTGCTTTAACATTTTCGGAAAAAATAAAAATGAACAAGGTATGATTGCTACGTTCGAATAATATTTCAAACTAGTGAAATGATCAAAAAATATAGTTATGCTCATATATTAAATATTATTCTAATGAAGTATTGCTTTAGGTTTTGACTTATCCTATTGCTCAATTCCCACCATCTATTTGCGCTATTGATGGCACTATCAACAAAACCGATAAGTCTGTGCTGGCAAAGATACTTCTTAAGTCCGTGAAGAATCATGGAGAGCCAGTTAAAACATATGTACTAGTAATTGATGGCTTTTTTTATGTGTATCTGTTGAGAGAGCTGCCTCTTAAATTTGGTGATGTTTCCTTGCATATTTTCAAAATGTTGACAATGTCAGAGACCAACAAAATATTTATCGTATTTGATGAGTACAAAAGCCCATCAATAAAAGATAATGAACACATCTTTCGAGACAACTTTGCTCAAGAATTTTGTATCACTGGTAGGTAATAGTTTTTAAAGAATAGATTATCTATATAATTATTATATATATTGCAACTTATTACAAATTTTAATTGAATTATATTTAATTCATTAAACAAACAAACCAAAATAGGCCAATAGATTTCAAAGTTCAAAGTTAATAGATCACTGGGCCTCTCAGGATACAGCTGCCATTGTTGGGGATAGAGAAGTACACATTCTTTAAAGTAATTAGCGGCAAAACTACCTGCCAAATTATTCGAGATTTCGAGTGCGAAGGCCATGAGGAAGCTGACACAAAAATGGTGTTTCTTCTGAACCACCTGAATGACGATTGCAACGCAGTTATTCAATGCTCTGACATAGACGTCCTAGTCATTTTGCTAGGTAATAAGGCAAATGTTTCGAGAACCATAAACGTATAGCTGTTATTTGGCACAGGCAATCATCGTCAATTTGTAAATGTATCAAAAATTTACGAAGAGCTTGGCAGCGAACTGTGCTTAGCCTCGAGCCTTTCACGCCTTTACAGGCTGTGATTTTAATCCTTCGTTTTATAAGATGGGTAAAGTCAGGCCTTGAAAGGTTTTTCAGGGAAATAGAGAGTTCATAAAAGCCTTTGCAAGCTTACATAACATAGATAATGAAGAGCACCAAACTTCTTTTAAAATTATTGAAAAATTTGTGTGCACAATGTACAGTACACAAAAAAATAAACTTATGCGTTGCGAATCAGTCGACGAGGCTCGCATGCGTATTTTTGAAAACAATTTTTGTATGTACGATAGTAATGAATCGTTTGCTAAGGGCATTTCGAAATTTGATTCAGGAATGTTGCCACCATGCAAAAAGGAGCTTCAACAACAGCTACTTCGTATCGTTTATATAAGTAATTTATGAAGGAACGCGACAAAATCCAATCCAACTATGCTTGAACCAAATTCATTTGGTTGGAGGGCGCAAGATAATTCATATAGCTTTTATTGGTATGATTCCGATGAAGATCCTCAATTTGTAGCAGAAATACTTAGCACATCTACGGAGGCAGGTAAAATCTGTTGTAAAAATTAATGAACTTTACAACTATTGAAAAATACAAACATTTAAATTTCTTTAATTTTATTTTATAATATTGTAGTTTCTGAGGATGACATTTGTGTCAGTGATTCTGAATCTGAGGATGATGAATCAGATAATGACGAAGAAGATGGCGAGGAGATAGAGCAAGATACTGAAAAGCTGCTCGAAAATGACAGCGATGAAGACACAGATGGCTTCATTTACGATTCTGATGGGAACGTAAACTACATTAAATAAAATAATAATTACTAGTTATATCAATGCTTTTTATTTCGATATGATTTTCATAATATGTTTATCTTGTAATTGACATTGTCACTTGAATTATCTTACGAAGGTATGTACGGTTCGATTGTTCCAAAATGGGTATTCCTTTTGCACATCCACATGTCTTCAACAGTCCTTAGTCTCTGCTCTGCACGTATGCCGATGGTTTTCCGATAAAAATATCTTTATAAATATTAACGTAATATATGTGGCATACATGGTTCGATTGACTTAAAATGCTAATTTTTTTTGCATATGTAAGAGTGAGCTGAAAACGTATGCCAAGTGTTTCTGATGGATTATTTTGCCTTAAAATTTCATGTAATACACAATGCATACGTGGTTCGATTGGCTAAAAATGTCTATTTTTATTGCAATTTCAAATTCGCTATTCTTCAAAATGCCCCAGACGCCAACTCTTATATTACCAAATTATTATTCAGTAAAATTAATATGTTTAGAATCCTGAAAGGCATACGTGGTTCGATCAACACCAAATTTCTGTCGCTAGCTGCCGGTCTATAAATAATTGTATTAAAACTGGCTACTTCCCGTCATTATGGAAATTGGCAAGAATCTCCCAATAGCCAAAAAAAAAAAAAAAAAAATTATTCCTCAATCAACAACTTTCGTCCTATTTCTCTACTCTCAAACGTGGGTAAGGTGCTTGAAAGCCTAATACTGAATAAAATTAACTTTTCGAACTCGGTCGCCATTGAACCTATCACTGATCTGCAATTTGACTTTAGAAGGAGGCACTCCACTGTCCACGCACTTCTGAAATTTCATAATGATGTTACCTTAGGGTTGAGAGACCAGAAATGTACAATTGCCTGCTCTCTCGACTTAGAGAAGGCATTTGACAGCGTGTGGAGGGATGGACTTCTCTATAAAATACTTCAGCTTAACTTTCCGTTGCATATATTCTTTATTCTTGAAAGCTTCCTGGCTGACAGGAAGCTTTTTATATAGCTGCAAGCGAGCAGCTCAAATGTTTGTGCTTCGTTGAGAGGAGTGGCTCAGAGGTCAGTGCTGGGGCCCTGCCTATTTAATATTTTTCTTAATGATTTCTCACACCTTAATATGAATGGTAAGAGTGTCTCGTCTGTCCAAATGTTATTTGCAGACGATACTATTGTGTATGCTAGAGATAGCTACCCCCTTCAGGCGGTCAGGAAAGCACAGGATCATGTTGATAAAATAGTTAATTATTACAAGAGATGGGGGGTCAAAGTAAACTCTCAAAAAACGGATTGTATTTGCATTAGAAACGCCAGTGGCAGAGGGAAGGAAGGTGCAGTTCGAGAATGTAGGAATCTCAATATAGTTATTGATGGAGTTAGTGTTCCACTAAAAAATGGAATCAAGTGCCTAGGAGTCCACGTCAACAAATTGTTTAAATTTAATAAGCATGATAGGCTCAATATTGCAAAAGCCAGAAAAGCCACAAATATACTTACCTAATTACTTTGTAATAAGGACTTAATTAAGAGAACCTAATTACTCATGCATAAAAACCTTATTGGGCCAGTTTTGCTTTATGCTTTAACATGACCAAGAAAATATAAATATAGGTTACATTAAATTGTCGTATTAAAATCTGACAGCGAAATCTAGCTTCATGGTTGTCAAAATTCAATGCAAAATATAAACAAACAAATTGACTATTTTTTGACAGCTATGAAGCCTCATTTTGCTGTCAGATTTTATTTTTTAAGCCTCAATCACAATGACGACGTCACGACGAGACGAGAGTGCGACGAGAATCGTTCAATGTGTCAAAATTACACGTCGTCGTGCTATGAAATACAATAGCGGCGTGACGAGATTCAAATTTTTTGATTGTCAAATTTGTTTTGAAAAATAAATTGAATCGTGCGATATAACATTGTAAATTTTACAATTTTATTTAAATTTATCTGGTTATGTTTGGAAAAAATAAATATATTCGATGTGCTTTGCTGGTGTGCTTGGTTGCCAAAAAAAGAGCTGCAGATAGGAAACTGAAGCAGAGAACATTTTTCAAGAAAAGCCTCGCAATGGATATTTTGAAACCACTTTTCAGAGACTAGAAGAAGGAGACCCCGAAAAGTTTCACAAAGCATTTCGTATGAACAAAGAAACGTTCGCTTTTCTCTTGGATCTGTTAAAAGAGAGATTAACGAAATCCTCGATTAGAAAGCCTATCTGCCCTGAAGCCCGATTAGCTGCCACTTTAATGTAACTTCAAAATACTTATCTAATTATTCTAAATCATGATATGTTACCATGTATTTCAGGTATTTAGCACACGGTGGACCACGGTTTGCTTACTCACAAAGTTTTAAAGTTGGAGAGAGCACATTCCGAAGCATTATAATTGAAACCAGCGTTGCAATCTGGGAGGAATTGAGCTTCATTTATTTGGCTCCTCCATGTGCTGATGAATGGTTGAAGATTTCGTACAAATTCTTCACGAAATGGCATTTCCCAAATTGTCTGGATGCAATTGATGGGAAGCATATAAATATTGTTGCACCCAAAAACTCCTCTTCACAATATTATAACTACAAGGGGCACCATAGTATTGTTCTGCTAGCGGCTTGTGATAGATACCAGAGGTCGGCAAAAAAAACAATGTGTGTGATGTATTTCAGCTCAATTGAGCTATGGGAAATCAAATTTTGCCGACCCCTGCTAGATACTGCTTCACAATGGTGGACATTGGGGCATATGTATCGCAAAGTGATGGAGGAGTCTTAAAGGAAAGTGTATTTTGAAATAAGCTAAGAAATGAAGCACTTGGAATTCCTAAGGCTGCAATGCTTCCAGGCACTGATGCCATATGCCCCTATTTCTTTGTAGGTGATTTAGCATTTCAACTACACGAAAATTTAATGCGCCCTTTTGCAGGTAGTTTTCTGGTTTAGTAATAAATCACACTAGTTTATATTTTGCTTTTTTTTAAATTTATCGACCTCAAGTTTTTTAATATTTTTAAACTTACTTAAAATGTTTCACCTTTTGGATACTATTCAACTTTCATGTCCTTTTTTAATACTTTAAAAAATTCAGATATTTATAATACGGATGTTTCAGAATTCTAAAAATTTTAAATTCAGACGATATTAAAATCGTATGATTCAAAATTCGAATATGTTAGAATTCATATAAAAAATGCAGATGCCGAAAAAATTTAAATCAGAAGATAATTCTTGTACTGCAGGGCTGTCGCTGTCACTTCAATCGCAGTTTTTCACTGCATTTTAAAGTACGACACTGCACCTTTTATGAAAACACCGCACTTTCATAAGAAATTTGCATAAGTAATCTGTCAATACATTTTCACAATAACTCCTGGATTATTTACATTTCGAAGTTGACAACACTAAACTTTTAATTAATCTTAATGTCTAAACAGAATTGGGACGTGCGACATTTACTGTAACATTACTGGAATTTGATCAGCTTTTGGCACTTAGTTTTAACTTTTCTTTTCAACTCTTTTCGTGCAAAGCAATGAACGACCTAAAAAGTAGGTACATTTTAACTCTCCATTCAGAACATTTCCACAAAACCTACGTGCCATTACTACAGAAGCTCATAGCTTATTGTATGCATTGCATACTTTTAACTTCAGCGCTCCACAATTCTGAAACTAAATGGAATATGAAAAAATTTTGTTGTGATTTGAAAGAGAAAAAATTTAAGTTTAAAAAATAATTGGTTTTATTATTAAAAAATATTATCTGAAATTTTAAACATAGAAAATCAAAACATATTACTAAATTTCAAGTCACAGCTTATTATATGCAGATACATATGTGTGTTAAACTGTAAAAAAATTGTCAAAAATAATGATTTTGTAATTTTTTTTATAATTAGTGTGGTAGCCTATTCGGTCAAATACAGTTTAAAAGTAGTTTGGCATCGAAGCAGCAAGTTGTTTAGTGGTATCTGGCATTTTTTTATTTTCAGGCATTTTTTGTAAAAATCCTCAATAAATTTACAATCACACTTAGATCTGACGACTATGCTCGCGGTGCCATCAAAATCGGGTACTTATATATTTACCAGGATCGAACTATGTTCGCTCTCAGTTTTGGATTTTTATATTGGTAAAACCGTAAATTTGTCTGTATGCCCAGATTTTCGGCACTCTGCAGCAAGTTGTCATTTAAAATCTGAAGACACATATCCATTCACTTGATATTTTCTACAAAAGCCAAATTTCCGGTACCAGCAGCTGACATGCTGTAGGCTGGCAAGGTTAAAACAAAAATTTAATTTTTTATTCTGAGAAAAAAATTCTCTTGACCTCAAATGTCTTTAATGTCGCATTAACCTCATGTCATTTCTTTCTTATATTGGTACAAATCCAAAATAAAATTTAAAGCGAAAAAAAAGAAAATTAGCTTTGTTTTTTTCTTATAAAAAGAGCTATGGCTCTACCAATTTTCAACCATTTTGGAATTTTTTTAAAGATTCTGACAGAGAATAAGAAGTTCTATTAGAATTAAAAGACAAAAGTTAATTATTTGATTTGGATGGAAATTCCGCTTTTTTTGAAAAAATTTTTAGCGGTTTTTTAGTTTTTGACACCAATACTTAAAATGGGCATAACTTCGTAAAATTTTTTTTAATCAAATCTGGGAAATACGCGTCCCTTTATATACTTTGAAAAACAACATTTTTAATCGGCAAATGGTTTGAAATGGACTTAGTCCTTTATCTTATAACACTGCGAAATTCACTGCACTTTTGTTTTTAAAACGCTGCGAACACTTCAATTTTCCAGAATTTTTCGGAATTTTCACTGCAGTCAAAAATTCTAAAACGACAGCCCTGACTTGTACTTGTTTATTTATTGTCGCATCTTGAACCGATTGAATTATGAATATCGGAATTTTTGAACACCACCCTAAAATACTATTTAGTACTCTTTTCCTCACTCACCTATTCTTTTATATTATTCATTATTGATTTACTTTGTAGATCGTACCTTAGGAGAAGAGGAAGAAAAATTCAACAAACGCCTTGCCCATGCACGCGTGACTATTGAAAATGCGTTTGGTATAATGTCAAGCCGATGGAGAGTACTTTTGAACACTATTCATTCATCGCCAGATACAGCTCAAAAGTTTGTGAAGGCTGTAGTAGTTCTTCATAACTTCTTATGCTACGATGCGATAGCTACTGCCCTCCAGGATACGCAGCTAGTGTAATTAATAATGAAGAACGCCTAGGCTGGTGGAGGAATGAAATTGTGAATTTACCTGGCGTTCATGCAGCACGAGCGCACCATTCAACAAGAGTGGCATACGCCGTGCGCAATAAATTAAAAAAATACATATGTGGAAAGCTATTTTAACTAAAATTATGTAGTTTACATTTTCACAATTCACATTTTCCCAATCGCGTTTTGTTTGCATAAAATATATATAAAAATTATGTTAATATAGTTTAATATAAATGTTATGTTGTTAAGCTTACTGTTCGATATAACGTGTGATGTGTGTCAACACCAAAGAAATTGCACTTATGCCCAATTTCCATGTGATCTTATCTTATCAAATATCAGGGAGGACATCACATGCTATTAAGATAGTTAATGTATGCTATTCACTCTCGAATTCTCCAAGTGCATAAGGTTCTGTTCGCATGCTTTACCTTTCTTACAAAAATTTGATTTGATATCCCTGATATGGGATAAGATAAGATCACATGGAAATTGGGCTTTAACAAAGATATTTAATTTAATTATCTTTATTAAGTGTAATATCTTTGGTGTTGACACACATTATATCGAACAGTAAGCTCAATAAAATAACATTTATAAATCATTTTCTGTTCTGACAAACCACAGTTTAATTTTCCAATGCCTTTAATTTTAGTTTTGTTTGAATAAAATATATAAATTATATTAATCTTCAAATGCATTTTAATTTACTTTTAATAAACTTTGCATAAAATATAAATAAGAATTATACTAATGTAGTTAATATAGTTTACATTTTTCTAATGTTTTTTAGTTTTTTTTGCATTGATTGAAGTAAAAAGCATTGTAAATGAATAAATTCTGAATGAGATAGCTTGCATTTCTTGACTGTCAATGACATCGATTCGAAAAACTTATCCGTTTCATCGTCCATTTCATCCGGAATTTTTTTAATTAAAATTTCTAATAATTCGTTCAAATTTGCGTCTTATGCAGACCGCTTAGCTCTTTTGGCAGACGCACTGGTTCTCGGAGTTTCGTTAGACGATGTGTCCTGCATCTGGTATAAATGATTTACTGGTGAGCCAGCTGAGGTAGATAGAGTATCATTGAACGACACATCCTACGAATCGAATAATTGAAATGTTGGTGCATGAATTGACTTTCTGCTGCAAGACATATCGAAACCGAGCTCTGATAATGAATTTGTTGTGTTGCCATTCAAACTTTCAGAATGCATATCATAATTGCTTTCAGTACTGAAACAATAAGTGGATCTAAAAAGGAAATGTAATAATAACAAGTTATGGTGTTTCTTCGGCCAGGCCGAAACTGACATACCGATTACGGTGAAACTTGAAACCTAGCCTAATTCTAATTTGGTTCGTGACAACTTTTTTCAAAACTGTCCACGCCCCCTTATATGTGTTACAAACGGAGAGACAAAGTGAATACCGTCGGTGTAGGGTATAAAAATGTAAAACAGCAAACAATACACGGCGGGCTTTATCCAAGTTTTGATAAAAGTTTGACTTGCAGCAAAAACTTTAATTGGGGACTGCTTCAATAGCAATTCTTGCTAACTTTGACCTAACAATGCAGTGTTCTTTTTCAAGGTATTTTAACGTGTTAAAATTTGAACAAAGTCGACGATTTTTAAATTTCATACGTATGTTTAGTACATAAATGCATATAGTATGCATAGTAAATATGGAATTAAAAAAAATCATGTGGGAATATTTTTCCTTTCGATTTATATCGACTTTAAACTACATCCCAAATAATTTCTCATTCAAGTTTTTGTTTAAACTCAACCTTGCATTCAAACTTGATTAAAGCCTATTGTGAATAAATTCATATAAAAGAAAAATACACCACAAAGTTTCTGAGCCGATACAAAACCAAATATTTCCTTGTAAAATTATAAGGCTGCAATATTTTGTTCCTAATGCTTGCGATGCTTCTTTTCATCCTGATACGTTCTTGTTGATTTGCAGCTATTTAAGCAATTCGTAGCAGTTAACATTTATTTTTTTATTATTGCAGCCGTCTGCGCTATGGCGAATTTCTTCAAATTACCTGCACATGCACAAATTCTTTGTAATGGAGAATGGTCTAATTATAATGGCTGATGCGATGCCAAATGCTTCTTCTATCTCATACATTGTTGGATACAGGTAGTGTCATAAAAGGTCTACGCGAACTAAAAAAATATGAAAGAGATGTTTCCGCACCAAACATACGTATGTATATGTTCTTGATTATCATACAACATACTAGAATTTCAAGTTAAATTTAGAGTGCGGCCGTTAAAATATATAGTTACAATATATTTTAATACCAAAATTCACTAAAGTAATTTTACTTTTTTGGGTAAAAAATAGGTAATTTGAAAAAAGTATACAAATAGTACATAATTTTTAAGCAAGAGAATCAAGCTTTCTTTACATTGCAAAACAAATATAGATTATTAACACATTTTATAAAGAAAAACAACGGTTTTTTAAAAAAAAATCGGTCAAAATTTCAGAAAAATCATCATATATCCAAAACTATATGTTAAATGTAAAAAAGATTTGTTCATATTGATCCTTATATTTTTTATATTCATTCAGAGGCTCTCAACATATAAGGCATTTTACAAAAGGTACATCCGTATCTTCCGATTGCTGTCTTTGAAAGTGGACTTCGAGCAACACTTTTTTTTTAATTGTTTTGTTCCCCTTACAAAAAATGGACAATAGAAGCTAAAGTAAACTTTTTCCCATGTTTTTGTTTCTTTTACAGATAGGACACGAATTTGTCCTTTGTGATTGCATACTTGTTGTTATATTAAATAGCAATAAATAAATTACCTTCTTGGAGTAACAGTCGGCCAGGAATAAAATAGCTTCATTATGCTTATACTTTCCGCTCCTCTCTGCTCCTTGTGGGATTTTATGAATTGATCCCGTAAGCTTTTCCAAGCCGATTGGCATGTTGAAACTGAAGGAAACAAATATAAGTTCAAATAATCAAATATCAAGCATTTATCATCTATAGTACTTACCTTCATCAATGCCAGTTGCAAGGTTTATCTCTTTCCAAATTTTCAATTTTTTGTCCACCATCTTATAATTTTTTTGTTTGTTATACGTATAAAGACATGGATTGTCTTTCACCAAATCAATAATTTCTTAAATTTGCTTGCCCGTTAGCTTATGCATTTTATTTATTTATTTTTCGAATTATATTCAATTTTCAAACACAACATCAACAGTAAACTGAATTTAAATAAAGAAAACGTCAATCAACCATATGTGTCAAAACTCTCGTCGTAAAAAATTCAACAATTCGAATATTTTACGTCGCGTCATCACGTCGTCAACAATTTCTTTGTGCGAAGTTATATTAGACAGCGTGTGTTTGCAATATTTTTGACAGCACGCCTCGCTCTCGTCCCGTCGTGATTGTGATTGAGGCTTATACCTATAATATGAGCAGTGTTGCCAGATTTTTTTAGGAAAAACTGCAAATTCTGAAAAAAAACCGTAAAAAGTGCTACCTCCGAAATAAACCAGATTTTTTGGAAAATATTAGTGGTCATTAAAAGTTGATGACCTTTTTTGTTCATAATTTCATAAAAAAAACTGCGATTTGCAAGAAAAAACAAACTACTAGAGTGGCTAAAAAAAATTGAATTTGCAATTAATACTGCTAATATGGTAACACTGAATATGAGTCATACTTAGGTATAATCTACTTAATTGTGGTTTCGACGTGATGAAAGTAGTGGTGTATTTACCGTTAGTTTTGAACAAAAAAAGATTTTCGAAACATAGGTCCAAAACACCTCTTCAAGAGGGTCGGGGCCTCTCCTGTCACTTTCAAAATCAATTTTCGGCCTTCTCCCATCGATTCGTGCCATACAATTTTTTTCGAAAAATATAAGATTAGCATTCCACGGTTGGTATGAATTAATCGTACGCATTTGACAGGTTAAGATTTTAAATTAAAAACAAATCAAAATTTTATCATACAAAGCAATTAGTACATTAATTTTGTGTGATGGAGACTAATCAAAATTAATTATTTGTTCCTATAAATATTTAAAAATAGGGAGCAATTAATAAGAAAAGTAGTGCGATTGTACGGGACAGCCTTAGTGCACCATATTTTTAAATTTTTGGCAATTGATTGAGCAATAACATAAAAAAATCAAAACAAAAAAAAATATGTTATATTGAAAATATTTTGAGAAAATTCTTTTAATTAAAAAAATTAGTGTCTTAACAAAATTATTGATATGGTTTTAACATTTTTTATTAAGATGTAGTCTTTCTTAAGGGCGTCCGGGAGTTCTTCGAAAAATAAAGACATTTTCTTAAAAATATTTTTTGAAGCTGCATTTTATCTTAGACCAAAATTGTTTTTACATTATTGAAGTATAACTATTCAAGATTTATTTCTGAAATTTTGGTCCAAAAATATTGGCCTTCCAATATCAAATTTGTCTTATATCACCAACTATTTGAGGCAGATTAGTAAGACTTGGTACATTTATCAAAGGTACGAGCAAAAGAAAGCTTCAATGAAAAAATGGATGGTGCCAACTTGTGTGAAGTTAGCGCCGGGCGAAGAACCGAAAATGATATTTTTTGCGGCGAAAATGTTAACTTAACAGAACGTTTACATTAAAATGTTATTTATTTTATATAAATGTTAACATAGAAAAGCAATATAAACACGATGTTACAGCTTGCTATGGAACTTAACCGCGCTCGTTCAACATGTGTCAAAGAATTATATATGAAAGGACTACGCTCCCAGAAATGTCGATAATTGGTTCGCTTCACTAATTTTCTGACAATAAAATTACAGTCTTAGAATGAGGGGAAATGTGATTTTGGCTTATGCTGCGTATTGGGGTTTTTAGCAACGAAGCTGCAATTCCCTCTGATCTGATCTGCTACCAGGCAACCAGCAAATCCAACAACATGATTTTTATTTTGACTCCTTCAAACTTGCAAATTTGCAAGTGATCCCGCGTAAATTTTGTTGTTGGTTTTTCTTCAGAAAAATTCAGTTAAAAAAATCCTAATAAAATTGCGTGTATTTGTTGTTGCTTTTTTGTAGTTTACAACTGATACCGTTATTTGTAATTTTGTTGGTATTTTTTCGGCAGAAAAATCACAAAAATTATATTTACGTTGTTTGCTTGTGTGTGTGCTCAAATTAGGCTATTTTTTTGCAACCAGGTTTTTTCCTTTGGGGGCTATAAATATATAGAAATTATGATCTTATATTTTTCAATTTTCTTGTTTTACTTGAAACAAATCATTAGATGAAACAAGTTAATACTAAATAAGTTCAATAGGAATAGCTTAATTACTAGACCTGATCCTGCACTTAAAAAAACACGAAAATCAAAGTTTCAAAGATAAAAAATGGAGATTTCTTTAAAATTAACACGGAAACTAAGTCAATGTGTCAAAATACACTACTACTATCGAAGTATTATCTTAATTTGGGTTCAAACCTTTCCGAATCCAGAAATATTCATATAAGGGGCTTAACACCCTTGATCCCTTGATCAAGTACGTACA
Source organism: Tricholauxania praeusta (assembly GCA_949775025.1). NCBI lineage: Eukaryota > Metazoa > Arthropoda > Insecta > Diptera > Lauxaniidae > Tricholauxania > Tricholauxania praeusta. The sequence goes on from OX459029.1 coordinate 113,340,438, forward strand.
TTTTTCGGCTCAAACTGAAAAATAAAAATGATATTCATGTTGTTTTATTTGCTGAGCGCCTGCTTCAAACAAAATTTCATTTGTCTTACGGATTGAATTGAAATTATTTTACAAAACTCAAAATATTTCTATAATTTCTATATTTTTCAAAATGATCATGGAAATAACAATAAAGGTTATACTAAATTGTCACATTAAAATTTGACAGCAAAATGTGGCTTCGCAGCTGTCAAAATCCAGTGCAAAATGTAAACAACAGAAATTGAGTTGAAGAATTTTTTGACAGCTGCGAAGCCACATTTTGCTGTCAAATTTTAATATGACAATTTAGTATAACCTTTATTGTTATTTCCATGATCATTTTGAAAAATATAGAAATTATAGAAATATTTTGAGTTTTGTAAAATAATTTCAATTCAATCCGTAAGACAAATGAAATTTTGTTTGAAGCAGGCGCTCAGCAAATAAAACAACATGAATATCATTTTTATTTTTCAGTTTGAGCCGAAAAATGTACGTACTTGATCAAGGGCTCAAGGGTGCTAAGCCCCTTATATGAATATTTCTGGATTCGGAAAGGCTTAAGCCTAAATTAAAATAACACGGCGATAGCAGTAGTGTATTTTGGCATATTGATTTAGTTTCCGTGTTAATTTTAAAGAAATCTCCATTTTTTATCTTTGAAACTTTGATTTTCGTGTTTTTTTAAGTGCAGGATCAGGTCTAGTAATTAAGCTATTCCTATTGAACTTATTTAGTATTAACTTGTTTCATCTAATGATTTGTTTCAAGTAAAACAAGAAAATTGAAAAATATAAGATCATAATTTCTATATATTTATAGCCCCCAAAGGAAAAAACCTGGTTGCAAAAAAATAGCCTAATTTGAGCACACACACAAGCAAACAACGTAAATATAATTTTTGTGATTTTTCTGCCGAAAAAATACCAACAAAATTACAAATAACGGTATCAGTTGTAAACTACAAAAAAGCAACAACAAATACACGCAATTTTATTAGGATTTTTTTAACTGAATTTTTCTGAAGAAAAACCAACAACAAAATTTACGCGGGATCACTTGCAAATTTGCAAGTTTGAAGGAGTCAAAATAAAAATCATGTTGTTGGATTTGCTGGTTGCCTGGTAGCAGATCAGATCAGGGGGAATTGCAGCTTCGTTGCTAAAAACCCCAATACGCAGCATAAGCCAAAATCACATTTCCCCTCATTCTAAGACTGTAATTTTATTGTCAGAAAATTAGTGAAGCGAACCAATTATCGACATTTTTGGGAGCGTAGTTCTTTCATATATAATTCTTTGCATGTGTTTACTTTTAAAACATAAGGTTAAAGGTTCGAAGCTCGACACAACGAATTTTTTTTTTTTGGATTTTTTTAATATTGAATATCAGTTATTTTTTCTATAACGCCTCATGGTTAGTGGTTCGCTACTGACATAAAATTTTTTATTTTGTTTTTTTTTATATTGAATATCAATTTTTTCATTCCGCTGTATTAGATAAGTTGCTGAAGTTTCAAAATTTTTTTTAAATTTATAAGAACAAATGAGAGTATTATTTGTAATAAACAATGAAAAATTACATTTACTTCAAGTAAACAATTACAGTAATCCCCGCCTTTATGCACGCCGTTTATAAGCATTTCTCGCTTATATGCACCAAAACTTGTGCAATTTCATTTTTCCATTTAGATTTGTTAACATTTTTCTCCTTTATATGCACTCGCTTATATGCATTCCTCGGATATATGCGCCAAAAAATCTCAAATTTTTTCCTCCTTTCACGCTTATATGCACGATAGCGAAAAATTCTTTGGTTTTTTTTTTTTTTCAATGGCAATCAAAATTTCGATAGCAAACAATCGTGCCATTAGGGCAGTTCACAGATACTGTCCTGCATAGCTTAACAACATGTGTGACTGTCAATATTGCTTTGCGTTCACATTATCGAACATTGATGTTGTCAAGCCTTGTTAGACAGCATGTGTGTTAATGTGAACTGGGCAATTCCTATTGAAATGTCAAATGTGCGAAGTGATATTAAAAAAGCGAAATGAATACAAATTCTGGAAAAAGAATAACTTTGTCACTTAAACAGAAGTTATTAATCATTAGAGAAAGGGAAAACGTGAGCAAAGTTGAAAGTTGCAAGAAATATGGGTGCTCAATGGACACAATTAATCGGATTTTGCGAAACAAAGATCGCATTTTACAAGAAAGTAAAGCATTTAATTTGGCCCGAAAAAGGAATCGAGTCGGAAAATCAAAAGCAGTGGATAAAGCAATGTCAATGTGGTTCGACCAAATGCAAAGGTTAAATGCAATTGTGACCACAAATATGATATTGGAAAAAGCAAAACAGTTCGCTGTTAAATTTAAAAGTGACTTTAATGCAATTTGCTTTCCAACTATGAAAATGATGATATTTTTAACGCTGATGAAACTGGATTGCTTTTTAAGGCTCTGCCTTCTTCAACTATGCATAAAAAAGGCAACAGTGTTACAGGATTTAAGGCACCTAAAGAGCGCATTACAATTCTTTTGATAAGTAATGCCACAGGTAGCTATAAGAAAATGGTTGCAATTGGTAAGTCCAATAATCCTCGATGTTTTAAAAATAAAAGTGTGCCGATGCCATATTTTGCACAAAAACGCGCTGGGATGACACGAGAAATTTGGGTCAAAATAATGAATGATTTTGATGAAGAAATGGTGCGAAAAAATCGAAAAGTCATACTTTTTCTGGATAATGCTGCGGCTCATAAAATTACAAACTTAAAAAACGTTAACGTAAAACGTTAACGCATCACAACCTTTAGATGCAGGGATTATTCATGCATTCAAAGCATACTATCGTCAGAGCTTAGTAAGGAAACAAATCTGCTTTGTTGAAGCAGGAAAGACAATTGAAGAGTTTAAGAAATCTATAAATATTTTAAATGCACTGCATACAGCCAAAAGGGCATATTGGTTGGTAAAACCCGAAACAATTTTCAACTGCTTCAAAAAGGTTAATTTCGTGCCTAAATATGATTATTTTATTCATTTTATCTCCTTTTTAGTGTCACATAGTTTCCACTCAAAACGGACCATCTGATGCAGAAGATTTGGAAGATGTTTCGATGGAAATCTTGCAAGGCAATAATGCACTCCAAACTAAATTTGACACCTATGTGGGAACAGACAGTAGCTTGCCATGCTGGGAAGAGTTAAATGAAAACGAAATTGTTGCCCATATTTTGCAATCGGATGATGAAACAGATGATAACGAAGAAACAGACATTGCAGTTGAAGCAGAGCCAATTCCTTCATTGAGTGAAGCTTTGGCCTTATTAGACACGCTTCGAAAGCTCCTTTTGCCAATAAATAAGTTTATTGACGAGCTTGATGCCATTGAAGAACATATTTTTAAGGGCTGCAGTCATGTTCAATCCAAGATTACTGGTTTTTTTAAGAAAGAATAATTTTGCAATGAATTGGATCCCCTACAATGGGTTGCAACCCAACAATATTAACCAACGGGTTTCAAATTCATGTCACCTTGAAATGGCTGCAACTTTGCAAGGAAGCATCACAGATCACCACTTGAATGCTCATTTTAAAGGGCAAGGATGGTACTAAATAATGCTTTTGTTAAAAATAAGCTGATCAACTTTCTTTGAATCCTATACATGGCCTCGAAAGTAGACAAAAAACATCATGTTTCAAGTACTTAGCCTCAAATATTTCAGGATTCCGACATGATGGGTCAATTCTGAGGCCAGATTCGGATTCAGCGTAAAAAATTACATCGAAAAACGACCCTTTCAGCTCAACAGCACTAATCACCTATTCATTTAGACACCTTTTTTGAAAAAAATAATTTTTCCATACAATTTACATGTAAAACTAACAGGCTCCGGCGCCACCTTATAAAATTGAGTTACAGAGCTGAATTTTCGTGAGCTTTTTCTTCATATCATAAACTTACTTTTTAAGCAACAGCACCTTAAAAAAACAAAAAAAAAAAAATTTGAATCACCCTAATACACATACATATGTGTATTTTCTTCTTGGTTTTTATTTTTTTACTGGAATACATTCATAAAATATGAGTAAAATATTTTTTTTCACAACTTCTTGCGTTTAAAAAAATTTTTCTAGGGTTCTAGTTAGTTGGCATTAAGTAACAGTACATATGAATGAAACTATGATTCTATAAAAGCATATCTGGTGCATATAACCGAATTTTTATATATGCACTTTTCATGCATGTAACCGAGTTTTTTTAAATGCATTCCCCGCTTATATGCACGAAAAATCCAGTATTTTCACAAATGCTTATAAGCGGGGATTACTGTACATATATTTTTACTTACTTTAACACATTTGATCTATTTTTTCAATAAATACTCAACAAATGTTTTCAAGGAGGGTAACTTTCATATTTGATTATAATACACTCTGATCCACTCAAAAAATATATCTTTGTTTATTTTTCAAAAGCTGTATCCTATATATGTAGATCTTAAATATTTTATGAACAGTATATGGACAAGTATTAAACAGGAACTAACTTTCACCAATTTTTTAAGAAATAAAAATCTGCGAAAAATATAATTGAAACATTTGTATATTGATAATTATCATTATGTATATTATATTATTATCAATTAATTATAATTAAAATCAAGCCATAATAAGTGATATTGTGAATCATGATGTATGTATGTATCTATGGATACTATTTCATAATACTCTCATATGAGCAATCGCAGTATGGTAAAATAAAATAAATATGTATACATGTAAGTTTAAATAATCTCTACATGAGAACAAACTTTTATTTGAAAACACTATGTGATTATCATCGAAATATTGAACTGAGTTGTAATTTTTAGTCGATTCTGTTAAAGGAGATGAAAAAGTAAAAGAAACTTTGTCTCGAATTCGATGTTCACAGCTCAGTCAGGAATAAATAACACTTAAAAACCTCTTAACCCCATGTAGAGCACACCCTTTCTGACTTGTTTATGGAATATCATCGAAAAATTGAAGCTGAGCTGTAATTTTTGATCGATTCTGTTAAAGGAGATGAAAAAGTAAACGAAACTTTGTCTCGAATTCGCTACTCACAGCTCAGTCAGGAATGAATAACACTTATGCCTAATTTCCATGTGATCTTTCTTGAAGTTATCTTGTCAAATATCAGGGAGGACATCACATGCTATAAAGATAGAAAATGTGTGAAAGCAAACCATGCTCCACATGGGGTTAAGAGGTTCATATTTCATAGCTCAGTTTTTTGTGCGATTTCGGAGTCGTCAAATAATGAACGTAATATACTTGCTGTGCAGTCCATAGACTTGAAGCTATGGTGATGCTTGACCGTGTGAAACGCCATTACTACTTCTGCTGCCCAGTTTTTAAGAGCTGTCGGTGTATCCTTCTGCACGACAAAGTTCATCAACGACTTAGAAGTAGATGCTGCACTAATGTTGCTTTTATGCTTCTCCGTTTCAATGTGAGTTTTTAGTTGGTATACTTCTACAATCCAATGGACATTTTATGACACATTTGAATAAAAAGGAACAGGTTTACTTTAGCTCCCATTCTTCAATCTTATTTTTTTTTTGCATTTTACCCCCTAGTGAAAAAAAGTGTCTGTGAAATTTAACCTATAATTTTGGAGATATTGCGATTTTTCTGCAACTTTGAGCAATTTTTTTTCAAAAAAACATTATAACTCGCTTAACTTAGCTTAACTTCCTTTTTTGGAAAAAATAACGATTTAAAAAAAAAAAATGGTCAAAACATCAAAATATCTCCAAAATTACATACTATATTAAATTTCAAAGTTTTGCTTACCATTATTGTGGGCCGTTAAATTATTTTCCTTATGATACCCATATTTTAGAATTCCATTGGTCATTTTTGTCATTTTTTTAGTTATAATACGAAAAAAATTTTTTTTTTCATAACGAATTAGTTTTAAAAGATATATATATATATATATATATATATATACTCTCGACTTTCAAAATAAATTATCATCGGATATGTATACGAGTCAAAATTGTACTAAAATTGGGAAAAACTGTCTAAAAGTGAAAAAGACCATATTTTGGGCATTTCTGAGAAATGCCCAAAGCTGGGATCTCGATTCGGGACAATTTTTCTAAAAAAAGCATGAAATCACCTTTCGAATGAGACCGACCTCGTTTTTTTGGGCATTGTTATCGACGGGAATTTGATTTTGTCCATTTTTTCTCAAAATATAACAGTGTGCGGCGTAAGTGAAACACATTCAATGCTTGGTAAACGCAAAACATGTCATGATGGGTTTTGAGTGCAAACAAAAGTGCATCGACAAAAAAAAAAAAATAAATAAAAAAGGTCGTCCCTCTAATTAAAATTTGAAAGTAGTAAAAAGTATTGCATTTAATCAGAAAGTAGTGCATTTCGAGTGGAAAGTATTAAAGTATTTTTGACATGCAAAAGTAGTACATTTACTACTAAAGTTATATGGTAACCCTATCGAAGTTGGAATTTACTTCATACACGGATCCGTTTCGGATTCGTTTTTTGTAATTAAAATAGATCCGTTTCGAACTCGTTTTTTGTAAATAAAATGGTTCCTGTTCCAGATTCGTTTATTGTAAATAAAACGGATCTGTTCCGGATTTGTTTTTTGTAAAAAAAAAAAACTCTAATTTCGTATGATTTCAGTCTTCTTTCTTTTTTTTCTACCGGGAAATTTTTTTGTTAATTATTTAAAATAAATCTTGATGTTTCTCAACTTTTTTGATTCACTGTTCACACTTAGGAATTGTTTGCTTTATTTATATTGTGATAATTAAAATTAATAAAAGCATGTAATTTAATTTAATAAAAGCCTTTTATTATTTTGAGAAAATGCCCGTTCCAAATCGGTTTTATTTAAAAAAAAGAATTAGTCTCGAGTTCACTTTATTTAAAAAACGAGTCCGTCTCGGATCCGTTATAAAAAGACGCATTCGTCTCGATTCCGTTTTATTTTCAAAAAAAAGGATTCCGTCTCGAAATTGTTTTATTTAAAAAAAACGAGTCCGAATCGAATCCATTTTATTTACAAAATACGAATCCGGAACGGATCCGTATATAAAGTCCGTTCCGAGTTCGAGACGGATCCGACAAAGCGAACGATCCTTCCGCTTTTTCAAGAGGAATTTTATACGTAAACGAGTTCGAAACAGAATCTGGAATGGATCTGTTTTATTTACAAAAAACGAATCCGGAACGGATCTGAATGTGAAGTCCGTTCCGAGTACGAGACTAATCCGTTTGGCACACTGGGAATCTACGTTAGAAGGACCAATTTGACGAGAACGTGAACGCGTTTTGGTGCTGCATTTTGGAGGCGGTTAAGACTGATCATCGGTTGTAGCGCCAACTAAGTAAGTAAGCATGGCCGGCGCTAGAGCTTTTGGCGCCCTGGGCAGAGTGCGATGTGGCGCCCCATTTTTATGAGAAAAAAAAAAACAGTAAGTTTTATTTATGAACACATTTTTATTCAAGTTTCGTGCATTTTGAGATGGGTGATAACATATACTCGATACAAAGATATATGAGCAAAGATTAAGTGAATTTAAAATTCAGACATATGTAGTCTATAATAAAATCGTGTATTTTGTGCACTCTAAGTACATATAAGAACTTAAATTGTTTATAAAAAATGAGATCATATTTCCGCAGCCAACTTTCGGTTCCTTAGAAAGGTAACGAAACATAAAGATTTAGTTTAGAAACTAGTACTAGAATGCTAGTTTTATTAAATTTCACTTGATATGAAAAAGTGACTAAAAATCCTTTCAAAACTGAACAAAATAAAATTTTTGCGATTTTCAGTGAAGCGATAGTTTAAACCTGGCTTGCACTTAGGAACTTCTAAAATTTTATTGCTTTGGCTTCTGCAAAGGGTCTTATGAGATTATCGTAATCAATTTTTTGACAAATGTCGCTTTCTATGGCCAGCATAGCCAGACCGAACAACCTTTTTTGTGACATTGTAGATCGTAAATAAATTTTTATTAATTTTAATTTTGATAAGCTGCGTTCCCCAAGTAGTATTCGCAAAGCAATAGCTACGTTTGGAGCGAAAAATTTTAGGCTAGATATAAATTCCAATGCTTTTAATGGAGTAGTTTTTGGATCTATTGACTCAGATAGCAAACATTTCGCAAGGGTCGATATCATTGACACTTTTCGTGTATGACAACATTTTGAATTTTTAGGGATCCGATGTCATATAAAATAGAAAACGAGTTCTCATGATTCCTTAATTGCTGCATCTAACACTGTATAGTAACATTCTAGCATTAACTTTGTTTTCGGATCCGAAATTGGCTCATCTTCAACTTCGTATGAAAATATTTGGTTTTTGTACGAGATTTTATGGGAGGATCTAACCGAAAGGTAGTTTCCGTGACAATTTCTTCTGCCAAGTCTTTTGTAAATTCAAGCATGCTCTCGAAGTTTACTTCTTTACCTTAATAACGCACAACAATTGACATTTGCTCAACTTTGCTCTCATCTTGTGTACAATCAACCACTTGTTTAATTACAACGTAATCTATTAGAAAGCTCTAGCCAAGTAGAGCAAGTGCGCAAATAGAATACACTGCACTCATGCGGTTTTAATCCTTCTAATATTTAAAAGAGCTAAGGACCATGCAGCAAAAGGAAAAATTGTATCAGCTGAGACTGAGTATACCAACCATGAGCGTTCTTTTCACACATGTTGGTGCAAATCGGCGACAGTCTTTATTTAAGGGACACTGTCGGTTCACTTTTAACTTTGAAGGCTCACGTTTTACAAAAAACACACATATTTTATCAGAATTCCTTTTTGGCCAATCCTCTGGGTCATCAGTAATGCATTTCAATGGCGAATTACTTGTAATCTCTATTGAATGTAGAATAAAAATATACTAATGGAACATTTTTGTTATCCACTTCAAAATTACCTTCAGAGTCAACAGAGTTTTTATATGAGACTGAGTCTGGAGCATCTTCAGCGTTATTATTAAAATCGGCAACAACATCATCGCACTTAGCATTGGAAGAATTATTTGGAAAACTTTTTTCATCTGCACGTGCAGACATTAAAAAAAAATTCAATAAAACTCTTTAGGCACTCAAATTGCACAACTATTTTGTCTGGTCATTAAAATTTATAAGCCGACTTCTTCAACGTGTGAAGGATATTAGTTCCCCATAAATTTTCAAAACGTATATCTTTCATGTTTCAAAATTTGGCGCCCCATCAGAGCGGCGCCCTGGGCAACTGCCCGCTTTGCCCGTACCTTCCGCCGGCCCTGTAAATAAGCAGTGTAGCGCTCGAGCTGACAGAAAATTGATATGGACATATGAGATGTTTTGATTTACCCAATATAATTTAGATTTTCACTAATTGTCAGCTTATTAATTATTCGCACATGAAAATGCATGCAAAGTCTGTATTTCAAATAAATCAGCGTTCTTATCTTAAAAGCTTTTCAACTTGATAAATAGATTTTTTCTCATAGCATGTAAGCTAAAAAAATCTAACGCAATGAATTGAATTGAAAAGACAACAGAAATTAATTTCGGACACGAATTACATAGAAATAAATGCGTGTAAAAATGCAGCATTCAAAAATTTAAACAAATGATATCAATAAAATTGACATTTATGCGTATTAAAACTTAAGCGTTCTGTGGACCCAATTGCCAGAGCCTTAAAGTGGCACAACCTACACCACACCCTGTGATCCGCAGACAACTCACCCAACATGTAGCAACTGGACGTGTATGATACAAATTGTCTGCATGAAAGAGCGACACACGAGTCTGCGCAGGTTTAGTGCAAGTATCGGTACAGATTGTTATCGACGTACATAATATGTAAATCTACTCAGTAGGAATTATTTTCAAAGACGTTAATCATCACTATCATGAATATTTGGAGGAAAATGATTTTCTCGAATTTAGAGCAACAAAGTCTTGCAATCGTATATAATTGAGGAGTGGAAAACTTAATTTGGTGTAATAAGAAGGGTGGAGTAATTAAAAAAAAATGCTCTCACAAGCGTGGGTAATCGCAGTCTCCATTCACATTAAAATTTATCTAAAATTCGATTTTTTTTTTTTTTTGACACATCGGTGTTTTGATTATTTGGCCCGTTCAGGCAACTTCAACATCTATGTATGAAGCGCTTGAAGCAACTTTTTACTGAGGGGTATTTGTATTAAGCGATTCAAAACTAATTAAAGTAATATGTGCATCATTTGCAGAATATCGGTCAGTGGAATCTTCAAGCTCTACAATTCATCATAGCGCTTAGCCTTTATGAACCGGTCCATTGTTGACTGACAGCTTACAAGCAGAATTGACCATCTACAAAAAATAAAATTTGTTTTTTTTGATGGAAAGTGTACAAATTCTAATTGTTAATGTAAGAATGTACTCTTATAACTACGGTGACCATAAATTTAAATTGAAAAAACAGAACAAAAATTGTGTTTGTAGAAATATATTTTTTTTTATATTGAAAGTAACAAAAATTCACAAAAAAAAAGAACAAATCAAATTTCAATGGCTTTGATTTTAATTAAAAATACTGCCGCTAAGCGAAAAAAGCGTATCTCAAAAAATTTTGTTTCGAAATAATTGATGTTTTGCTTATGTCAATTTATTGAAATACCTTTAAAATTGGGATGGAGAAAATTTTCTTACGAGATTTGTTATATGTTTGAACAAAGACTCCGGCATTTGGAGCATTTTATTGGACAAGCAATTTCTTAAGCTATCCGATGTCATAAGAATCTCAGATATTTCTTTTTTTGAGATACGCCTTTTCGCTTAGTACGGCAGAATAGTGTAACAAAAATATATGCATCAAATGCAAATCATTGGTAATTTTCTGAGGTATAAGTTTTTTTAATAATGTTTTCCTGACTTTGTAAATATTACTTAAGCTCTAAACAGTTAAGATCATAGTTGCACCTCGTTATTAAGAAAGATCTTACAGTCTCAATTTTCATATGAAACTTTTCGTCAGTCCATATATTGCTTAAAATAGAAAAAAAACCTTTCGATGGAGGCATTTGAACCCGGTAAACACAAATTAAATTCTACTATGTTTAAAATATTTTGAAAAGGTATGGAATTTTTTTCAAAATATTGAAATATTTCTACCCATTTGTTCTCGACTAGCTTTCCACCATCTGTCCATTCCTTTAGTATCTCAAAAGTCACATAACTTTTAACACACGTAAACTCATCAAATAGTTCGCTGTAATTAATTTTAATTCGGCTCTTCTTTCCCATAATATATGTCAAATTTCTTTCAACCTTATTCGAAGATGGCATTGTACGCAACAGTACCCATTTCATCCCTTCAACCTCTTTAAATGCATAATCCCACTGATGTAGATAATTTAATGCAATTCTTATAAGAACTTTTGACACAATCTTTCAATTTACTTAGGTTTGTAGTTCATTTTTTTTCTAACTCCGAAATCATTTTCTTTATCATGAAAGGTAAACAAATTTCATCTCTGCGTTCAGCGAAAAACCAGCATAAATTTGGGTTCAAATCCAAACCGACAAACTTACCGTCATGGTAATTACATTGCACAATCAGCTTTTTGATAGAGATTGCTAATTGATACCGATAAAAACATACATATCGATCAGCAAAGGGTTGACGTTAGTAGAAATAGACTTATAATGTTGAATCATTGTTGTTCAATCATTGTTGATTAGTAAATACTAGATTTGCGTGTCGCATGAAAGCAGAACAAAAAATAGAACATTTGCGAAAAACAGAACACTTTTGTAATTTTCCATTTAAAAAAAATACGCGGAACAAGCGCCTTAAAAACAGAACGGATGGTCACCGTACTTATAACACACAAAGTTAAGAGGATTTAAGCATATCTACTATTATTAAGCGAGCTAAAATTGTATGTTTATATGTACTCATGTACAGGACTGAACTTTATTTCGAAAACGGCTGCAGCAATTTTGATGAAACTTGGGGATTCTATGCATATGTGAACAAAATTAAGATTGGGCTAGGCTTTAAGATTTTCAAGACTCTAACAGGGGCGTGGCACAGCCCTAAACGTTAATATTGATAACGTGATATCTCGCAAACCTTTTAAAATATTTTGATGAAATTTGGTAGACTGATGCAAATCATAAATATCTTCAATAGTACTAAAAGTGGGCGGAATTGGGAAAGAGGGCGTGGAATTTTTCAACAATTGAAAATTTTGATTCAATATTACTCAAAAACGGCGCCTACGATTTTCAAAAAAATTTGAAGACAATACCGCTGAAAGAAGTCATTATAACAAGTTATGCCACTATACTTGCAAAACTCGTTGGAGGGCGTGGCACAGCCCACAATATTTATAAACGTCATAATAAGAGAACTAACAACGCTATCGTTACGAAATTTAACATATAAGATACACTAGCTATTGAGTATCTTGTAACCAAAATTGGGCGCAACGACACTTGTGGGCGTGGCACCTTCCATACATGCGAAAAAAGTAAAATGCTATATTTAGTGTGCTATGGGAGTAATCTTTTTGAAATTTGGTGCAGAGATGTCAGTTACTATAAGCTATGAAACTAAATGGATTTCGATGGAATTGTATCAGTGAGCGGGGCATCTCCCTACATGCAAAAAATGTTAAGTGTTATATTTAGTGTGCTATGGGAGTTATCTTTTTGAAATTTAGTATAGTGGTGTCGGTTACCATGAGCTTTGAAATTATATGAAGTTCGACGGGATTGCATTAGTAGGCGTGGCACCTCCCATACAAGCTAAGACCGTTTAAGGTTATATTTAGTGCTCTGTATGAGTGATCCTAATAAAATTTGGTATGGAGATGTCGGTTACCGTCGGGCGTGGCACCTCCCATACATGCAAAAAACGTTAATAGTTATATTTAGTGTGCTGTGGGAGTAATTTCATTGAAATTTGGTGCAAATGTGTCGGTTACTATAAGCTTTGAAATTATACGAAAATCGACGAGATTGCATTAGTGGGTGTGGCACCTCCCATATAAGCAAAATACGATAAATGCCATAGTGTACTATTGGAGTAATATTTTTTAAATTTGGTGTAGAGGTGTCGGTCATTATAATATCTGAAATTATATGAATGTTAACGGGATTAAATTAGTGGCCGTGGCACCTTCCATACAAGCTTAAAACATTTTATGTTATATTTTGTATACTATATTAGTGATCCTATCAAAATTTGGTTTTAATATATTTAGTCTCTTTCAACTTAGTACGAGTTTTTCAACCTCTTGCAACTGTTTCATTATTTTTCAACCTCTTTCAACTTTTTTCAAACCTCTTTCAACTTTTCTCAAAATTTTCCATATTTTTTCGAAATATTCAACTTTTTTCGACTTTTTCAACCTGATTCAACTTTTTTTGAGTTTTTCAATCTCTTTCAATTGTGTCAACATTTTTCAACCTCTTTCAACTTTTCTCAACATTTTCCATATTTTTTCGAAATTTTCAACCTTATTTAACTTTTTTCGAGTTATCCATACTCTTTCAAATTTTTTCAAGTTATTCAACCTCTTTCAACTGTTTCAACATTCTTCAACTTATTTCAACATTTTCCATATTTTTCGAATTTTTGACATTATTTACACTCTTTTCGAGTTATTCAAACTCTTTCAACTTTTTCAAAATCTTTCAACCTCTTTCAACTTTTCTCAACATTTTTCAAATTTTTTCGACTTTTTCAACCTCATTCAACTTTTTTCGAATTTTTCAACCTCTTTCAAATTTTCTCAACATTTTCCATATTTTTTCGACTTTTTCAACCCCATTCAACTTTTTTCGAGTTTTTCAGCCTCTTACAACTGTTTCAAAATTTTTCAACCTCTTTCAACTATTCTCAACATTTTCCATATTTTTTTCGAATTTTTCAACCTTATTCAACTTTTTACGAGTTATTCAACCTCTCTCAACTGTTTCAACATTTTTCAACCTCTGTCAACTTTTCTCAACATTTTCCATATTTTTTTGAATTTTTCAACCTTATTCAACTTTTTTCGAGTTATTCAACCTCTTTCAACTGTTTCAACATTTTTCAACCTCTTTCAACTATTCTCAACATTTTCCATATTTTTTTCGAATTTTCCAACCTTATTTAACTTTTTTCGAGTTATTCAAACTCTTTCAACTTTTTTCAACGCGTTCCATACTTTTTGGAATTTTTCAACCACATTCAACTTTTTTCGGCTTTTCAACCTTATTCAACTTTTTCCGAGACTTTCAACTTTTTTCGAGTTTTTCAATCTCCTTCAACTTTTTCAACACTTTAATATACTATCGAGTTTATCAAACTCTTTTACCTGCTTCAACCTCTCTCAACGTTTTTCAACATTTTTCATATATACTCAACTTCTTCCATATTTTTTTAAAATTGTTTTCGGGTTTTCAACCCCGTTCAATTGCATTACATTTTTTCGACTTTTTCAACCTCAAAGCAAAAAACCGAGCTTGATCGGTCTCCTGGTACTCTACTATTATTAAACGAGCTAAAATTGTATTGTATGCGGTTGAAATTCAACCATTAAAAATGCTTTTGGTATTAAAAAACTGATTTAAGAAAGAGCTTTTTTTGTCATCGCTTTTGAAAACAAAAATCATTCTCAAATTTTGCCCTATCCCTATATCTATATCTTCTTAGAGTTCAATATACTTACCTAATTTCATCAAAATCATTCAATTAGTTTAGCTAAGGAAACATATTTTCCTGTTAAGAGCGCGGTACCACCCACATAAAAAAAATCTTTAGTCTACCTCCATACTGAATTTCATCAAAATCGGTCCATTAGTTAAGTTGCTAAAACATATTTTCCTATTGAAAGGGCGGCACCCTCCATTTTAAAACAAATGCGTTTCCTCAGGGTTCAATCTATTTCTGAATCTCATCAAAATCGGTCCATTAGCTTAGTAGTAAAACAATTTTACCTGTTAGGGACGTGGTACAGTTCACTCGAAACAAATATCTTTACTCAAGATTCAATCTATCTTCATACCAAATTTCATCAAAATCGGTGTAGTGGCACTGCCGTTATACCGCTCTTTCCCATTAGTGGCGATGCCACGCCTCCTTAAGAAACTTGAAGATTTTAATACCTTTTTTAAGGTTCCAATTTATCTCCAAATCAAATTTCACCAACATCAGTCCACTTGTTTAACCGTGGAAACGTATTTTCCTGATGAAGGCTCCGCTTACTATTAAAAAAAATTCACATTCTGCACTGGTCCTCCTCCTATTACAACAAAAAAAAAACTAAGCGATTATGTTGTGTTATGGCAGTTAAAAAAGGATGGATGTATTTTTGAAAATTCGGACCCCCCCCCCTCTCCTCCCGTTGATGAGATTTGGTGAGTTCTGACGGGACCCCTCCTCCCTCCCATCCATGAGACTTGACTTGTAATTTTTAAATGTAATCTGCCATAATAATGCTTAGTCTCTGTATCAAAAAGTTTACGTGAGATTTTTATTGACCCCCCTCCCTCTTTGTGAGACTTGGTGAGATTTTTCCGGACCCTCTCCCCCCCCCCCCCCCTATTTTGACTCACGTAATTTATGAACTTCCCATTATAGTATTCAAAAACTGAACTGGAAAGAGTAATTTTTTGTCATCGCTCCAAAAATTTAGATCATAGTACCATGTTGCTACATCCCTACCACTATCTCTTTCTCTTACTTAGGGCGCAATCTATCTTCATACCTAATTCATAAAAATCGGTTCATTAGCTTAGCTGTGAAAACATATTGGGGGTTGGTACCGTACACTTTAAATACCAAATAGCTTGCCTCAGGGTTCAAACTATCCCTGTACCAAATTCCATCAAAATGGGCACATTAGCTTAGTAGAGAAAACTCTTTTTCCTGTTAGAGGTGCTGCCACTCCTCCAAAAAAAATTTGAGTTTTTAGAAATCTTTTTTAGGGTTCAATCTATATTCTAACAAAATTTTATCAAAATCGGTCTGATAGCTTAGTAGTAATGACGTATTTTCCTGTAAGAGGCGTGGCACCGCCCACTAAAAAAAAATGTTTTTACTTAAGATTCAATCCACTTACATACCAAACTTAAGGGGGAAGGTTAGGGTTTTGCCAAATTTTGTTTTTCCAATTTTTTTTGTTGTTTTATTTAATAGTATAACTCTTCAAAAGTATCCTGTTGAAATTTGAGGTCGATTGGAGTAAAACTGACGAAGATACAGTTTCTTGAGTCTCGATGATTCTGTGTAAGTATATGAAAAAAAGACAGTGCTAAAACTTTAAACGTGATTTTCTCGAAACTAACTTTTCAAAGTCGGTGGACACTTTTTCTCGAAAACTACGAGACCGATTTTCTTGAAATTTGACACACTTCTTTAATACATATAAAACCAGGTAATATCGAGGGGGTTTTTTTTTCATTACAACCAGTTCTGCAATAATAAATACACTGATTTTTGCCTCTTTTTTTTTAAAAAAAAATTCGTTTTTTGGCTTAAAAATTATGCCAAAATCTTAAAAATCGTCAAAGAAAAAAAACCTCTCGACAATACCTTGAAAAACTTATAAGCTAAAGGAAGTTTTTTCTTTTTCGATTTCAGCTGATAACGTGATGAGATATCTTGTCCACCGAAAACCACCTTTTTTTAAGCGTCCGCGAAAACTTGCTTGATTTTTTTAATAAATTTTTACAGAATACTCTTTAAATATTGTACTTTTATATGCTCTTTAAAAAAATCAATTTACTTTTACCGTATCGCTAAAAAACATTTTTAAACTTATGCCAAAAATGTAGCGCCAAAACCCTACCCCCTCCTTAATCAAAATCGGTGTAGTGGCACAGCCGGGATACAGTTTTCCCCATTGGGCGCGATGCCACGCCTCCTAAAAAAATTTATGTTTTTAAAAATTTTTTTTTAGTGTTCAGTCTACATCCTAACAAAATTTCATCAAAATCGGTCCGTTAGCTTAGTAGTAACGACGCATTTTCCTGTAAGAGGCATGGCACCGCCCACCAAAAAAATTATATTTTCACTTAAGATTCAATCTATCTGCATACCAAATTTCATCAAAATCGGTGCAGTGGCACAGCCGTGATAGCGTTTTTTCACATTTGAGGCGATGCCACGCCCCTTTTCAGAAATCAGAGTTTCTAATAATCTTTCTTAGGATTCAATCTATCTTCAAACAAAATTTCATCAAAATCGGTCCTTTCGTTTAGCCAAGGAAACGTTTTTCCTTTTCAGGGGCGTGGCACCGCCTACTATTGAAAAACAAAGTATACATGTCCCCCTTCTCCTCACAACCTTTCCAACAAAAAAAAAATTGAGCGTTTACGTTATGCTATGGCTGAGAAAAAGTGGTGCAACCGTTTAGACTCTAAACTTTAGAGATTGCCTATTTATATAATGATTTATATATGGCTGAACTTTATTTCGAAAACGGCTGCAGCGATTTTGATAAAACTTCGGGATTTTTTTCATATGTGAACAAAATTAAGATTGGACTAGGTTTTGAGTTTTTCAAGTTTCTAACAGGGGCGTGGCACAGCTCTAAATTTTAATATTTATAACGTGATAACTCGCAAGCCATTTAAGGTATTGCAACGAAATTTGGTAGACGGATGCAGATCATAGAGAATAGAGAATAGTGGGCGTGGCATATTTCAATAATTGAAAAGTTTGATTTGATATTACTCGAAAACGGCACCGACGATTTTCATAAAAATTTTAGAGTTAATATTGCTGAATGAGGTCATTATAACCAGCTATGCCACTATACTGGCAAAACTCGTAGAAAGGCGTGGCACAGCCCACAATATTTATAAACGTTATAATAAGAGAACTAACAACGCAATTGGGTATCTTTCAAATAAAAGTGGGCGAAACGGCACCTGTGGGCGTGGCACCTTCCATACAAGCGAAAACAGTTAAATGCTACATTTTTTGTTCAATGAGAGTAATATTTTTTAAACTTGGTATAGAGATGTCGGTTACTATAAGCTTTGAAACTAAATGGACTTCGATGGGATTGCAAAAGTGGGCGTGGCACCTCCCCTACATGCAAAAAAATTTTAAGTGTTATATTTAGTGTGCTATGGGCGTAATTTTTCTAAAATTTGGCTTAGAGATGTCGGTTACCATAAGCTTTGAAACTAAATGGATTTCGACGGGATTGCAATTGTGGGCCTGGCACCTCCCATGCAAGCAAAAAATTTTTAAGGCTACATTTAGTGTGCTCTTGGAGTCAAATTTTTTAAATTTGGTGTAGAGATGTCGGTTACCATAAGCTTTTGAAATTAAATGAAAATTGACGAGATTGCATCAGTGGGTATGGCACCTCCCATATAAGCAAAACACTTTAAATGTTATATTTAGTGTGCTATCAGAGTAATATTCTTTAAATTTGGTGTAGAGGTGTCGGTTACCATAAGCTTTGAAATTATATGAATTTTGATGGGATTTCATTAGTGGGCGTGGCACCTCCCATACAAACTTATAACGTTGGTGCCATATTTAGCAAACTAAAGGAGTGACTGAGGTTATGGAGGCAGCATTTCTCCAACTTGCTTACGGGCGATGATCCCACCAATTCCGCCCAGAGAGAATGCAGTACGATACCACCAATCGATGATAACGCAGTGGAAGTACCATCACCTAGCCATGAAGAGGTTCGAGTTGCTATCCAGCGACTCAAAAACAACAAAGCAGCGGGTGCTGACGGCCTGCCAGCTGAGTTGTTTAAAGCTGGTGGCGATGAATTGATAAGGTGCATGCATCAACTCATCAGCAAAATATGGCTAGCGGAAAGCATGCCCGACGATTGGAATCTCAGCGTGCTTTGTCCTGTAATAAAGAAAGGAGACCCGACAATCTGCGCCAACTACAGGGGTATCAGTCTTATTTCCATCGCATATAAGATCCTCTCGAGCGTATTGTGTGAAAGATTGAAGCCGTATACAGAAACGCTGATCGGATCCTATCAGTGTGGCTTTAGACCTGGTAAGTCCACCATAGACCAGATTTTTACACTACGCCAAATCCTGGAGAAAACCCATGAATATCAAATCGACACTCACCATCTCTTCGTCGATTATAAAGCTGCGTTCGATAGCCCAGTGCGGGATTGCCTATACGCAACAATGTCTGAGTTCGGTATACCTGCAAAGTTGATAAGGCTCTGCAGGATGACGTTGAGCAATACGTTTAGCTCCGTCAAGGTAGGGAATGACCTCTCCGGAACTTTTAATACCGAGCAAGGTTTCAGACAAGGCGACCCGCTCTCGTGCGATCTCTTCAATTTCATTATGGAGGGGATCGTACGAACAGCCGGTGTGCATCATAATGGCACCATTTTCTTCAAAGGTGTTCAGCTCCTTGCGTACGCTGATGATATTGATATTATCGGTCGGAGTAAGAGAGATGTTACTGCTGCTTTCACTGCTATTGAAAAGGAATCAGCCAAAGTGGGTTTGACAGTAAACGAGGGCAAGACGAAATACATGATGTCTACTAACAACAACAAAAGAGCACGGGATCTAGACTCTCATGTTACAGCGGGCAACTGTAAATTAGAAGTTGTCAAGGAATTCATTTACCTTGGCACTGCCGTAACCAGCAACAATGATGTCAGTCTGGAGATTAAGCGGAGAATAACAATTGCTAATAGGTGCTACTACGGTCTGAGTAAGCAATTACGTTGCAGAGCTCTCTCTCGATCGACAAAGCTAACACTCTACAAGACGCTCATTCTACCTGTGCTTCTTTATGGCGCTGAGGCATGGGTGGTTTCGACAACAGACGCAGCCGCTCTTGGGGTGTTCGAGAGGAAAGTTCTTCGCAAAATCTTTGGTCCTGTTCGAGTTGGCGACGACTATCGCATTCGAATGAACCACGAGCTGTATGAGCTCTACGCCGACATTGACATAGTTAAGCGTATAACAATACAGCGACTACGCTGGCTCGGTCATGTCCATCGTATGGATAAAGAAGCTCCAGCGAAAAAGGTATTCGAAGGGAAGGTCCCCGGTCAACGACGAAGAGGGAGACCATGCCTCCGGTGGATAGACCAAGCTGAGGAAGCCCTAACCGCGCTTGTCATTAACGATTGGAGAAGGCGCGCGCAAAACAGAGGCGCCTGGCGAGAGCTAATGAGGTCGGCCGTAACCTGACAACGGGTTGTTATGGCCATCTAAGTAAGTAAGTAAGTAAGTAAGTAAAGGAGTGATCCAAATAAAATTTGGTCTCAATATATTCAGCCTCATTCAACGAGTTTTTCAACATCTTTCAACTGCTTCATTATTTTTCAACCTCTTTCAACTTTTCTCAATGATTTTCTACATTTTTCAAATATTTTCAACGCTTTCAATATTTGTTTGACTTTTTCAACCTCATTCAACTTTTTTCGAGTTTTTCAACATCTTTCAACTGTTTCAACATTTTTCAACCTCTTTCAACTTTTCTCAACATTTCCCAAATTTGTCTGACATTTTCAACCACTTTCAACTTTTCTCAACATTTTCCATATTTTTTCGAATTTTTCAACCTTATTCAACTTTTTTCGAGTTATTCAACCTTTTTCAACTGTTTCAACATTTTTCAACTTCTTTCAACTTTTCTCAATTTTCCATATTTTTCAAATTTTTCAACCTTATTCAACTTTTTCGGCTTTTCAACCTCATTCATCTTTTTCCGAGACTTTCAACTTTTTTCGAGCTTTTCAATCTCTTTCAACGTTTTCAACACTTTAATATACTAACGAGTTTATCAAACTTTTTCACCTGCTTCAACCTCTCTCAATGTTTTTCAACATTTTTCATATATAATCAACTTCTTTTAAATTTTTTTTAACTTGTTTTCGGCTTTTCAACCACATTCAATATTTTTTAAATACATATTTCCGACATCTCATTCATGTGCATTACATTTTTTCGAATTTTCAACCTGAAAACAAAAAACCGAACTTTGGTCGGTCTCCTGGTACTTAAAAATAATAAGAAGCGTTATTCACCAATTATTTTTTTGCAGATAGCCAATTCTGCTTGTAAGCCGACGATATATTGATTTAACACAAAAAGTTTTAGTTTTCGGTTTTTATTTGTAAATTCTATAAATATTAAATTTAAATTAAAAGTTACACTTAACAGCCTTTGATAAAAAATGCAATACTTCAAATTTCAAGTTTCCCGTAGGAGTCTCAGGACACAAGAATACATGTAATTGATGTGTATGCATTAGTGCTTTATTACTTTTAATTTAAATGTCCATATAAATGAATTGTTTTTTTTTTATCTTATGTTCTTTTATTAAAATAAACTTTATGGTTTTGTTAAAAACTATGTAAATCTTTTTTGCTGAACATGTTATTGGTAGGAGCTCAAGACAAAAAAAAATTATCACTCTTAACAGCCTTACTTATGCGCTATAACTGCCGTACTAAGCGAAAAAGGCGTATCTCAAAAAAAAAAAATATCCGAGATTCTTATGGCATCGGATAGCTTAAGAAATTCCGCGTCTAATGAAATACTCCAAATGTCGGCATCTTAGTTCAACCATATATCTACTAAGAAAATTTCCTCTATCTCAATTTTACATGTATTTCAACAAATTGACATAAACAAAACATCAATTGATAAGATAAGGCGGTTAAAGAAATTTGGCTAAGAGAATTTTTCGCTTATGGGCGCAATATTTGCTGGAATTGGAGGCTGCTAAGCGAATTATACTGTACTTTATTAAAAACAAATAAATTAAAATCAATTTCGTACTTTATTCTAACTGCTTAATTGATGACATGGTTCCAGATGGAAACAAGTATTGGAACTTATATTTGACTTTAAGAGAAATTACATATATAAATTTTTCATTTAGATAAAACTGATTTTAATATTTGTAAAGTTCTTGAAAATTTAATTGCACGTCATCACGAACAATTCTTATCGCTATTTGAAGAAACACTCAGACCTAAATTTCTTTTTTGTACGCACTATCATTATATTATGAGAAATGTACACACAGCCACATAAATGAACAAACGATGTCACTTTTTCGATTCTTACATTTCATTTCGATTTGAAGCTAAACACCAACAATTCAAAGAAATTGGAATGTTATGGAAATCTGGAAAAAAATTTAACACACAATGGCACTAAAAAAACAGATTAAAACATGTTATATGTTGTTTAATTATAATGATATAAGTACAAACTGTAATCGCTTAAATACTAAAAGTAATATGCTTTTGAGAGAAGATATTGATTTTAAAGTAAAATATAAATTGCGGTCAAGCATTTTCACAGTAATTAACTGGATCGAACAAAGTAATATTAAATACAAAGCTGGGTTACTCATTATCGAGCTATATTACGAGGACGAGATTCCCGTTTTCCAGTTAATTAAATTTTCTGTTAGTTAATGCAGACCTATTTTTATGGTGCCAAACGTTAGAAACTGTTACTTTTGACCCACATTTACAGGTATTTTTTATTAAAAAACAAATGAATTCAATTTAATTTTATTTAAAAATCTAATAACCAATGTAAATATAATATATTATATAAACGAAATAAACTAGCTGTAAATAACATGTAACTGAAATCTCATTTATAAAAATCTTTTTACAAAAATAAATTTTCTAAAATCTTTTTTACTTTGTGTTTTTTTTTACTAATAAAAGCATACAGAATTAATTATTACAGGAAAAATAATAACTCGAATGTTTAATTTTACAAAGTTTATATGTATGTACATATGTGGGGGAACCGTTTAGTATTAAGGGGGCAGGTCTAGTCACAGGCGTGAGTAATAGAGAATTTTCAATAATTTGTTTTTTTAGTATTAATTTAATTTATTTAATAAAAGTGATAAAATGGCATCATTACATTATGTTTCAGCTTGACTTGGCGAAAGCTTAAAAAAAAATTAAAAATAAAAAAAGTTATAGCTGGCTGTGTTGGACTCTGTCTCATACACAGTGCCTTGCGGTGACCATCACAAATCCTTGGCAAATCATCTAAAATCCATCGGATAGGAAAAATTAGTTACTTAAATAAATAATCTAGCGCCTGATCGAAGATTTTGTTTTTTTTTTTAAATCAACAAAATGGCGGCCTCCGGAAATTTAAATCCAGATTTTCGGGAAAATACCAACAATTAATTGTTCATAAAAAATCGATATTTAAAAAAAAAAATCCTTCGATCAAGCACTAGCTCTTTATGTTTTTCAAAAACTGTGTAAGTTTCATTAAAATCTATCGTGCGGTTTTTGAGTTACAGTGGTCACCAGATCCGAAAACATAGTTTTGAGAAAAAAGCATTTAAAGTTTTACACTCACATGAATGAGAGAGAGAGAGCCCTTTGGTTATTGCCAAATAATTCTAAAAGTAATTGTCGGATTGACTTCACATTTTCAGGATATATTTTTAAGAATTATACTTTAAGAAAATGCAAAAAAAAAAATCGATATGTTAAAAATTCTGACTAGAGCTGCCCTCTTAAAGGAGATAAGCACATTCCATTTCATTAAATTGAAAGTATTTATTTCAATTCACTTATTTTAAATTTTGAAAAAAAAACAATAGTTAGTCAATTATATTATAATTAGAAATATAGTATCGTGATTCTTATTTCGTTGCGTTGCATTTTTTTAGCAGCTTCTTAATCGCGTGACTTATTTTAGTAGCTGCACTCAGTTTTTAGCAAACGGTGGTTTGCAGTTAGTATATTGTGATTGATGCTCTGACAAACTTAGGGGTATTTGCAGCGCATCAATTCCACATCCGGCCATTCTGAAAAGGGTACGTCTTGTAACTATGGCTTCTTTTGATCAGCAGATGACGATGATTTATTGGGACCTCCATGATCCCCAACTATTTGGACATCATACCGATCATTGCGTTTAATTTTGGTGACTTCGCATGGTCTAAGAAACTTTGAGTGTACATTAAGGCCTGGTCCGAATTGCGTAGGTTGGATTACAACTAGGTCCTTTACCGCATACTTTTGTGGTATTTTTCAATTTTAATTGAATGTTCTTTTATTTTCTGTCTGAATTTGAGCAATTTTTTTAGAACACCAATAAATTCAGAAAATAATCATATCTCGTCGTTTTTTTTTTCAACACGTCTGAATTTTTTTAATCGATTTTTGAAGTTGCATTTGCCACTGTACGATTTCGAAAACTTCGCAGAGATCCACTGGTACCTTTAGTGTTGAAATGTTTATAAGTAGTAGTCGTTGACTTCATTCCTTTTCTTTGAGAACTTCATTAATATTGAACCAACTATCAGCTATGGATTTAAACATTGATGTCGCTAGTCTTCTCATAAAAAATTAATTTTTTGTTTTTTTTTTCTCGCAAGAGACACAATTTTTTTTTTTGCTTTTCTATTAAAGTGAGAAATATTGCCAATAAAAGCCTATGTGTGAAAATTCCCAATGGGGGTTTGAACCCCCAAATTTCCTCCCTGCGCACGGGCCTGGTAGAGCCTCAGTCTTATACTGATAAGCCATCAATATTTAAAGCTATTGTTATTTCGTTAATAAGGCCTCATTGCTGAATTGGCAACCGTAAGTTCGATTTTAAGACTGCGCTAAATATTGGCTGGTTGCGGCGCTCATATGTCCAAAATCATATTTAAATGCTGAACGGCATAAAATTATCTAGCTAACAATGTGGTATGTGTCTAAAAAACATCCTATAGAATCAGAGCTGTATGAAACGGTAGATCAAGGGGTAAGATTGGATATTAATTCAGATTGAGAATTAAGTCCTATCATTGGCTCTTTTCACTAAAATTACCTTTTTCTTAACAAATCAGTCTTTAAGATTTTTTGCATGATTTTTTATGGTAATTTTAGAGCTGAAAAAAGATATGAATGTGGCCTGAGCACGCCCTATGTATATATATCGGTCATTCTTTTAATAAATGCACACTTTGTATTTTTTGACGTTTGTGAACATTTTTTGAAACGAAATACCACAAAAACTATAGTAGATGGAATAAAAAATTATGTAATCATATTTGTTAAGAAGACTATAACTTTATAAAAAAGTTAAAAAAACTTAAATAATTTTGGTAAAACATATTTTTTTTGTTTTGATTCTCTTATTAATCCTAAGAATGTATGTGGTTTCATATCAAAATTCCCGCCATAACTTTGGAAACTACGAAGTTTTTACTGATGGCGCGCACCATGTTTTTCAACATAAAATTCGACACAAAATTTTCATTCTTAATTTTTTTTATAATGTTATTATCAATCAATCCTAAGAATGCATCTGCATTCAAATCGAAATTCCCGCCATAACTTTGACTATTACAATATTAAACTAAACATAAACTTTTCATGAGACCTATTAAGTTATGAATAGTTTAGAAGAAAAATTACGAATATTTATTATTTATTGAGGAAATATCGATAGTTTGAAAAAAGGTGCTTTCAGAAATTGTTTATATTATTTTAATATACAAAGTTCAAATGACAATGACTTCGATAAATGTGACTTTTCACTAAATAAAAAAATTATGGAGATCTTAAAATTGAACGTAGAATAATACCAGTAAGCTTAAAGCAGATCGGGGACATTAATGGGGTCTGCCTTAAGAGATTTGAAACATAATCTGCCCATTGTCAAATATAGTAATACTCCCATTTTTATTTTTATAGGTCTAAAGTTCGTAAGGTGGAAGCGAATTAAGGAAAACACGTGATTTAGCTAATCTAAAAGCCTTTGTTAACTTTTGTTTTGTAGAAAAGTATTGATTATAATATTGTGATATCAAAAATATAAATATATTTTGTTCTTAATTTTTGAAGTGTGAAGACAACTGTTCTTTATGTATTTTGATTTAGCTAAAATAAAAGCACTTCGAAACTAGTGATTAATGTTTTGTATAAAACTGGAAACTGGATTTAAACAGAATCAATAAGCGAAAAGCAGAACATATTAAAGTCAGATAGATGACTCACATACACAAATTGCTTGCCGTCTTGAAAGACAATCATTGTGAGCCCAAATTAAATCGCTTTGCAGGCATTGAACTCAGGTCTGAATCTTTGTATCCCTCTGGAAGGATTTGTTGCAAAAAGGACAGGTAATGTCCTTGCTGGGTGGAGCAAATTGGACTATATCACATTACCCGAATTTCAGTTTTAATACACTCAGGTTATTTTATTAAAACATGCTTCAGCAAATAAAAAACTTACATTATTATGGCAAAGTATATTCACCCACTAACGTATCTTTTTCCGTTACTGCTATGTTGACAAAAAAAATTTTTGTTGGGAGTTGTTTATTTAAGGATATATTTAAACTTTTTCATTTCATTTAAACTTTTTTCAACATTGTCTTTATTTATTCCTTAGACATTTTTAATTTTTTTCGACACTGCCTTTTACACAGTCTTTACAACTTTTTCAACAGTTTTTTTAACTTTCTTTCAACATTTTTCATATTTTTAGACTATTAGATACTCTTTCAACTTTTTTAGATTTCTTCGAAGTTTTTCAACTTTTCTCATTTTTTTTACATATTTTATCAATTTTTTCAGTGATTTTGAAGTGTTTCAACATTTATCAATCTCATTAAACTTTTTTTGAGCTTTCAACCTCTTTTAACATTCTCCATATTTAACGACTTTTCAGTGTTTTTTCAACTTTTCAAAGTTTTTTCCAACATTTTCCATTTATTTCGACATTTTTGAGATTTCTCTTACTTCATATTTACTTATAGCTGTTACTTTGATAAGTAAATAAAAACACCTTAGTTTGAGATTACAAGTTTAATTAAATAATTTTTTATTTTAATAAAAATTGTGAATGCATTTCAACCAGCTTGCAGGGCATCAACAGCAACTCAAATGACCCAGCGAAACCTATAGCCCAAGAGCCGGCGCACACTGGGGTAATTCGTGACAATTTTGCGGATTAATTCAAAAATTAAAACTCAAGGTACATATTTGTTTTTGACACCGGGTTAAAATATATGAAATTCTGCATCACTGGTTGAAAAAATTGTTGCAAAATAATTTACCGTATTCTCGCAATGTACTCTGAAAGTTTGCATTTATTTTCATTTTGTGTGCGCACAGCGATAAACGTAATATTTTCACAACTTAAAAATGATTTTTCTTTGTAAATTGGCAAATAAATCTTAAAATGATGATGGAGCCTTCTTGTTCAGGTATTTTAGTAATATAGTATGTATTTTTTTTTGTTAAAAAATGTTTAGAAATATTTTATTTTGTTTTTTTTTTTCGAAAGCTTAAAAATTATCATATTTTGGCCCTATTCATGGACATATAGTTGTGAGTCCTCTGGGATCGGGCAAAACTGTTTTCATTAACGTAATATATAGATATTCTAGTAACATTCTATGAAAAAAAAAGTTGCGCGAATGTTGCGCACTTTTCCAGCATTTTGAATTTAACAATGATTGCCGGAAAACTATGTAATGCATTAACTGACACGAAATCAATACAAAAATGCTACATGCTTGTGTGAGGCCACTTCTAAAGATTTCAATAAAATTTAGGATATGGTTAATAGAGTTATAAACACCGAAAATCTACAATTTGGGCTGTCTGTGCTTCATGGCTGGATTAAATTTTTTGAGTGCCTGCTGCACATAGCATATGTACAAACTGCCAATAAAGCAGTGGCAGGCTCATTCAGAAAGAGAAATTTTTAATAGCTCAAACTAAGTCCCGCATACAAAAAGAATGCAGAGATAAAATTGGGCTTATTGTGAACATACTAAGGCCCGGATTCGGTAACTCGAATGATGGCAACACTGCAAGGTGTATCTTCCAAAATGCCGATGTGTCAGCGGCCATTACCAAAATCGACTAGTGGCCATCGAATCGACACGGAAAAGTTTCGCAATTTTGCTTTAAATTGTGTAAAATCTTTTGTCAAGCATTATCCTTGATATAATATGCCAACAACACTGCATCGCTAACAGTAATTTCAATTTAGGCGAGTCTCTTAATTTTTCAGGCGACTCGCAAACGATAATAGGGCTAAAAGTCTTACTGTACTACCAAAATGAAAAAAAAAATTAAATTTAAAGTAAGTAAATGACAAATACGTATCTCTTACTGCTACTGGATAAAATCAGTCATTTTAAAAATAAAACAAAAAAAAATTGTAAAAATGTACCACGATTTGCATGCTGACAGCAAAAAAATATTAAAATATCAAAACGTGGGCCGAGGCCACTCAATAACGCAACGCATTTGCGAATGCGCAGCTAAATATGAACTACTCAGACGTAATCGTAACTCATGGTATTTCAATATGCATTAATACGTATGTATGTGTGGGGTCTTTTTGTATTTTTTACAATTTTGACAACTAACATTTTAGTTCATTTGTCATGATCTTCGTCGTTGTTAGAGCCAATTGCAACTGAATTGTCGCAATGCGTTATTTTATCGCTTTTAAGGTGTTAAGTACAAGTGTGTATGTTTCTTGTTCATAAGTATACTATATATGCAAGCGTGCTTACTAGGGTGATTCAAATTTTTTTGTTTTTGCTTGCAACAGGTTCAAAAGTTGCAGGCACACGAAAGGAAAATTCTGGTGAAATTATGCTCATAATATTGATATTTACTGGTGGCTCATCGAGCTTTTTTGTTTTCCATACGATTTGTATGGGGAAAAATGCTTGACAATACATTTGTCTCTATATCTCTTGAAAAAAAAAAATTTACATAAACGGGACCTAGTTTATTGAAAAGATCATAAAATTTTCTATAGAAAAGCACCTTGCATTTTTTTCGTGCAGCAAGCACTTCGTCAGTTAATTAGTTTCAAGCTCGGCAGTCGACAATAAGGCGAGTACATAGGAATCCATGTTGATTTTAAGCTTCGCTTAAGAGTACATGTACTGTGTTATTGAGTTTTTTATGCATTTATGTTGCTAATTAACTAACGAAGTGGTTGCTTCACGAAAAAAATGCAAAGAGCTTTTTTATAGAAAATTTTATGATCTTTCCAATAGTCTAGGTCCTGTTTATGTAACATTTTTTTTCACGAGATATAGAGACAAATGTTTTGTCAAGCATTTTTCCCCATACAAATCGTATGGAAAACAAAAAAGCTCGATGAGCCACCAGTAAATATCAATATTATGAGCTATAATTTCACCAGAATTTTCCTTTCGTGTGGCTGCCACTTTTGAACCTGTTTCAAGCAACAAAAAAAAAATTTGAATCACCCTAGTGCTTACATGCGTGTTTGAATTAGGGATGCAACGATACGCTTTTTGGCCGATATTCATAAAAATTTATCACCGATACCTATGTTGCATGGTTGTCGCATTAAAAAGAAGGATTGACCATGACGCAAAGTTGTAAAATTATTTTAAATAAATCGTCAGCTATAAATAATAGCATAATTAAATTTTTTATTTATTTTTTAAGTATAAAATTAACACTAACAAGTTTTTAATTTAGAAATCAAAACATCCTCAAGTTATTCAGGGAAATGAGAATTTTCGAATAGGCGGTTTTACTCCAACTAAATTATCGTGTGATAATTCTGAATACAACAGCGTCTTTGCTTATTAATTTTTTAATCTCTTCAAAATATCCATTCTTCAGTTGTGAGTTCTACTTTTCGTTTTATACATGACAAACAAGCATGTACTACAATTCGTTGCTCTGGTAGATCCAGTGTCGAGTTCTAATGAGTAGACATGTCTTAATATGTCAGAACATTATGCGCGGTTTGCATATCTTTCAAAATCTTACTGCTACTAGTGGAATGACTAAAATATCCAATAATAGACCTTGCTTTGGTAATCATATCATTCACCTTTTCCTGATTAAAGAGGCAAGCTTTAATCACAAGTTGCAATGAGTGAACCAAACATCTGACTATCACTACATTGCATCTCTCTTGCAGCGACTCCCATGCTTGCAGCAATGTTGGTAGCTACGGCTCGACCACAGTCATGTATTTTCCACTCTAGAAAAGCCATCTTTAGGTTACAAGCGATGTTACCACCTGAATGCTGAGTGCCATCGAATGGCATAATTTCAAGGCATTAACTCTTGTTCTCAAAGTTAGCATCAATCCCGTGAGCTGTTAAGTTAAAAAAATCATTAGATTAAGAAGAGGTGACGCTTGTCCATATAATAGTAGTTATAACAATAAGCGGCAGCTTTCTCAACAGTTCAACCACTTTAATTCTCACCTGCCTATATATTTCTGGAATTACTTCAATAATATGGGTACGCTAGACTTGGTAATTTGGGCACAGCTTCTTTAATAAACATTGATAGCCTTTCTTGTTCAGTAAGTCAAACGGCTTTATGTCAACACATATTTGCTCTGCAATCGTACGAGTTATATGTTTTGCCCTAACATCGCATAGTTATGTACTGGTTTCGAATAGATAACTCGGTATGAGTTGCCTGCCTCTTGAGCATAGGGCCACTATCGTCATTAGTCGTTGCTCTATTAAATGATTTTGATGCCGATGGGTTGTCCAATTCACTTTGATGGTACCTCTTTATGTGGGTCCACAAGTTTTAAGTGTTACAACTTTCGGTGCTAGTACCACGGGATCCCTTTTTTCACAACAGAAAGATATTAAGTACTTTAAAATTATCAGATGCGTATATCTTAAAGTGATCTCAAATAGCATTTTTTGTTTTGAGGCTGACATAATTAATCAGTAGTAGAAGTCCACTTGCTCTGTGCGACTCCCGATAAAACTGCTGCAAACAAATTTTGTTTGTGGTTAAATTTGTTATTTTTTTGTTTAAGTTTTTTTTTTACTAGTTTTACCTGTGTTGTGCCGTTTTTTTGTTTGCCTTAATTGTTTTTGAATTTATTTTTTTGTTTTAAGTTACGTAACTTTAATTTTTTCTTTATTTATTTAATTTTGATTTTTTTGTGGAATTCCCAACGTCTACATTAATTTGGAGCATGGTGCAATTATCTTGTCAAACTCGAAATATGTAATTCAACCGTTAAAGTTACACCACCGCTGTCAAGAATATACAAAAGAAAAAACAAAAATTCCGATATTATCTGACCACGATGAAGTTGAAATGCCAAGTTCATTCAAGTAATTCTTTACCTGTAAAAGAAGAAGAAAAAAAGGATGAAAGTTGTGGATTATTATTAAGTACATACTAAGGATTCACAAAACACTAATGCTTCCCAAGTGCGCTCGATGACAAGGCTCAGAATCATCTTGAAAAATCATGTTATCCACACGCGAAAAATGCTCTTCATTAGAAGGTTCCACGTTTTTTTTCAGGATGTTTTTTTATTTTATTGCTTTGATAGTTCCTTCAGTCAAAATTAGTTGTCCAACTTGGTAATAAGAAAAGCATCCTCAGACCATTTTACTTATGGGTTGCCTAAGTCTTCGTTGGATGCACTCCTCGCTATAACGCTCTCCAGTTTTTCGGCGCACATGCAGCATTCCATCGGGCCGGATATGATTAACTTTGATTCATCTGAGAAGATCACATTTTCCCAATCAGATGCAGTCCACAGTTTGTGCTGGTTGGCTCACTCCAAGCGTTTCCGACGTATTTGAGTGGTCAAAGAAGGCTTTTTAGTGAGGCGATGTGCAGATAAACCAGCGTGATGGAGCCTTCGTCGCACAGTCATTGGAGAAATGTCTATTCCACCACATTCGACAAACTCTTTTCTAATTTTTACAGCAATTTTGAAGCGATTTTTAAGACTAATCTTATTTGAAAGTCGATCATCAGCTTCTGTAGTCTTTTTTTGCAATCCTGTCTTTTTCTTTCAACTTTTCGACCCGGTTTCTTTTCAAAAATTCTGTTACTGAGGAATTACTAAAGTCTACTCTAGCAGAAATTTCCCATATCGCTTATCTATCGCTTCGAAACGCCAAAATCTCGAGCTTATCCGCTGTGTTAATTTTTTTATAATTTTTCTTCATTTCCAACACAATAACATAAGAATGATTAAAAACTAACAGTAAAACTTATATTTATACTGAGATATTGTCCTACCTCTTAAACAAAGCCCTACCTATGCCATACCTGTAAAAAACTGTCATACCTACAAAACGGTTGACGGGGTCGTAAAATCCTTTTCTCAAAATTTTTTTGTTTGTCCGGATTTCAATGTTCGCCACTGTATATCGGAAACCATATAGGTATCGGTTGCATCCCTACTTTAAATGCATATGCTTACGATCGAATAGATATTCAATCTGATTTAACTTGACTTGATTAATAATTGATTTATTAGATTGATTGATTGAAATCGCGACTGGAAAAGTTTTTTGAATAAATTAAAATTGAATTTTCAAAGAGCTCAGCACAACTTTTTTATTTTATTCTTTAAAATCTGTATTTGGGTCAATTGTGCTTTATGTCAATCAATGTGGTCCACTTGCTCTTTTTATGACTGTATTTGGCACTAAAAAACGGACACGACTCATTCAAAACTTGAGTTCTTGTTGAAGTAAACATCAAAGCAAAAACTAATTTCATAAAAAAGTTATAGTCTTAAGAGGACATTGGTAGACAGAAATGCAGTGGCATATTTGGGTACTAAAAACTCTAAACTTTGCTATCTATTATGCAATTCACAGTTCATAGTGAAATTGTACGTGACAAGATTACCATCCTTTAAATCATACAACTGTGAATGTCTAAATAGAATTGGGACGTGCGATTTATCTTCAGTGTCAAATCACACCAAAAAACAGATTTTTTTCTATTACTCCGCGATAAATTTTCTAGTGTCAATTTTGTACTCACTACAAACGTATAAGAAGAAGAAAAATCGCACGTCCCAATTCTGTTTAGACACTGAGCTCAAAAATTTATTGTTTGCAAATTATGTTTTGGTCACTCTCTTTTACCATACGATTCTCTCACCAAAATAGCAAAAATTTATTGTTTACAAATTTTGGTTTTTGTCACTCTCTTTTTCCAATACGATTCTCTCACCAAAATTGAAAACGAATGCAACTCAACATTGGTTTACATACGCTCGGACTTACTCGTTATGTCTCATCTCGTCTATTTTGTTTAGGCTATACATGATTAAACACATGTTCAAATTTATAGATTTGTGGTAATTTGCATTTATATGGGAAACAATAGGCTTGTTCCTACCAAATTTTGTGGTAAAAATCGTGTTTTTCGAGAGAGTAAAAGCTGAGATTTCTCTGACTACTCGAATCACCAAAATTCTGTCAGGAATAGAAAAATGAGTAAAAATTGAAAACTGTCAAAAAGTTGCGCGTATTTTAGTTAACAAACAATGACAGAGTTCAGGAGTTGAAGCTAGCGTCGTAAATGCATAACCATTTGGTTAAAACCTTCTGAATGCAAGGCGAGTGAAGCATTTTTGATAATATTATTGAAATGACTCAAAAAGTAAATGACCGATTTTATAGTTTTCTATCTGATTTTTATAGTTTCGTGAACTTTGATTTATTTTAAATGCATAAAGTGCATTTTTAAACAATGCTAAGTATAAAAATTAGAGGTTTGGCGTAGAGTAAATTTTAGCCAAAATTATTTTACATCTTGAGTCAAATAGTTTTATTATATTATTTCTACTGAACACTACTTATAGTAGAAAAAAAAAATTAAGTGTTTACAAACAAAGCATAAAAAATAACAATAAAGCTGCAGGAATTTTCGCCGAAAAGTAATTACGTTTAAATTTTGAGTTCCCATTTGATTATTCAATTTATTTTATGTGAGTATAAAGAGTGCAATTATTAAAGTGCTATTTGAAAAACGTAAAAACATTTTACTTAAATTCTGAAATGTACATTGAATTGCATATTATTAAAAAAATTTTAGTTTGAGATGAAACAAAACGCAGAAAAAGTACAAGAGATAAGCGTAGCTTGTTTGATGGAATTATAAAAACAAAACAAAAATTTAGCGACACTCCTAATTCCTTATGTTAAAACTGCGCACTTCGAAAAACAATATTTAAGAAATAGTTATCTGGCTGACTACCGTACAATCGTTTAGGTGACATTCAACTTTACGATTCCTTTTCAATAAAAAATCGCTCAGCTATTTTATTAAATCAATGAGCATTTACCAAAAAATGTTTAGATTTCAAGCTTGTTGTTATGTTGCTCCTTCTTAACACAACCTTATAAGAAGTCAAAATATTTTATAAGTATTGGACAGATGTAATTCAGACAGGAAATTTCATTTCCCTCGCTTGTGAAAAGTGAGGATCCAGTCTCGTTGGCTACGATTTTGACAGTTTTGAAGTTTTAGCCACAAGAAATTTATCTAGGTGAAAATTTAAACTTATTTTTGCGAAGGGAAGTGATCCATGGTGTAATAATAATGGTGAAGTAATTAGGGAGAGCTTCGATTTTCAATCATCTGTCATCCTATTTGCTGTAGTTTTGACATTCATAACATTTCAATTGCCCATTCAGAAAACTTAAGCGCGATGATGAATTGCAGCGCTTAAGCATCAAGATCTTGAATATTTTCTGAACGATATGCAGCAAACTACATTAAATCTTAAAAATTTAGTCGCTGTGGCTGTTATTGCATTAACAGAAAAGACTTATTGCTATTGAAGCCCGCTGCATTATTATTTAGCGTAATTTTTTGTTTGCATCAGAATTTTAAAACACAACACAAATACCTATCATGTGTTGAACAGAATTAAGACGGGGTCGGGAAAGCGGCGACGATTACACGCTGTAAAAATTATAACATACTTGATCATGTGAAATTGAACAGAATTGCTGCGTACGACTGGTAACCTGCCGACGGGTACCCGTCGATTTAGAATTAATTTTATTTTTACGTCGGATCTGTGTTGCGTTTCTTATGTGTTAAAATTTATCAGTCTCTTTGCCTATACGATTTTCTCAGCAAAATTTATCGTTTACAAATTTTGTTTTTGTCCCTCTTTTTTCCCTATACGATTCTCTCACAAGAAATCAGTCGTGAAAAGCAGTCGTCCACCGCTAGTGTGTTCGATTTTCCGACTGGTTTTTTTTTTTTTTTTTTTGGAAAGAGAGCGTGTAATCGTTACCGCTTTCCCGACCCCGTCCAGTGTGCCACTTTGGATAAAATTTTTGTAGCAAAACTGTGAGCAGAGTAGCAATAGTCAATAAATGGCTGAAATATCGTTTATTGAACAGTAAACTAAATATTATAATTATAAAACGAAAATATCACATTAAAATTCGAAATGGTGTGAAAGTACATAACATAAACGTAATAAACACATTACAATTCACATAAGAATATATATAATAGTTCATAAACATATTATATAATTCATCTGATTATAATTTATTCAAGGCACAGAGTGTTCTTGTTTGAGATCAAACATTTTGCAGCCATTATATAATCTATGGTATCTATTTTGTAGGAAATACTTTTTTTTATTTTTTATTAAATTGAGGTCTGAAAAAATTCGCTCTGCAGATGCACTGCTGCGTGGCAAAGCAAGCAGTTTTTTTGAAAAGCAGTAACTGACATTAGAAATCATGAAAACTTTGTTTAGTTGATAATTTAGCTAGTGCTGATACAGAATTGCCAATAAAGTGGAAAATGTGTTTTATTAAAAAAATCGCAAGAGAAAGAGTAAGAAAAATTATATGAATAATACAAAATTATATGGAAATGGGAAAAGTGTAGCAAAACTGATACATTTGATGAGAGTGGGTAGCAAAGTGGCAAATGTGTTATTTTTTGCTTAAGTGTAGAAAATTTGCTACGATAGTAGCAAAGTGGCAGCGCTGATCAAAACACCGAAGTGTCAACAAAAATTACGAAACAAGACAATAGCCCAGTTCACATTATCACACATGCTGTCCAACATGGTGTGACAACATCAATGTTCGATAATGTGAACGGTAGGATGGACCACTTGCCACACATGTTGGATGAATTTCAAAAATTTTTGATTTTTCTGCTAGCTTGTCCAACTATACAATCTGTGTGAACTGACTGTCAATCCTAGTGGACATTTTTCATTTTAAATAAGATTTCATGCAGTTAACTTCGATGTGGACGCTAATAAATTGCTCTGTAATTGATGTTTGAAGGCATGCTAGATAATGTGAACGCAAAGCAATATAGACAGTCACACATGTTATCAAGCCATAAAGGACAGCATGTGTGATAATGTGAACCACCCTAATGGATGATACGAAACCAACACATTTGAGAATTTTGTTTTAACTACTCCATCTTTGTTAATACACCATGAAGTGATCAGCTGTTTCTTACTCTTATTTTCTCTCTCTCAAATACCACTGGCAGGAACACTTTTTGTGGTAAAACTTCATCTTCTATTATTTAAAGAACTAAAATTGTATGTTTATATATTTATATATGGCTGAACTTTATTTCGAAAACGGCTGCAGCGATTTTGATAAAACTTCGGGATATCGTGCATATGTGAACAAAATTAAGATTGGACTAGGTTTTAAGTTTTGCAAGTTTCTAACAGGGGCGTGGCACAGCCCTAAACTTTAATTTTTATAACGTGATAACTCGCAAGCCATTTAAGGTATTGCAAAGAAATTTGGTAGACGGATGCAGATCATAAATATCTTAAATGCTATAAAAAGTGGGCGGAATCGGAATACTGGGCGTGTTATATTTCAATAATTGAAAACTTTGATTCGACATTACTCGAAAACGGCACCGACGATTTTCATAAAAATTATAAGCTTAATACCACTGAATGCAGTCATTATAGCAACCTATGCCACTATACTGGCAAAACTCGTTAAAAGGCGTGGCACAGCCCACAATATTTATAAACGTTATAATAAGAAAACTAACAACGCAATCGTTATGAAATTTAACATGTTAAATATACTGGCTATTGGGTATCTTGTAACCAAAAGTGGGCGCAACGATACCTGTGGGTGTGGCACCTTCCATACAAGCGAAAACTGTTAAATGCTACATTTATTGTTCTATGAGAGTTATATTTTTTAAATTTGGTATAGAGATGTCGGTTACTATAAGCTTTGAAACTAAATGAATTTCGATGGGATTGCATCAGTGGGAGTGGCACCTCCCCTACATGCAAAAAATGTTAAGTGTTATATTTATTGTGCTATGGGAGTAATTGTTTTAAAATTTGGTTTAGAGATGTCGGTTACCATGTGCTTTGAAACTAAATGGATTTCGACGGGATTGCAATTGTGGGCGTGGCACCTCCCATACAAGAAAAAAATGTCTAAGGTTATATTAAGTGTGCTCTTGGAGTCAAATTTTTAAAATTTGGTGTAGAGGTGTCGGTTACTATAAGCTTTGAAATTATATGAATTTTGACGAAACTTCATTAGTGAGCGTGGCACCTCCCATACAAACTTATAACGCTAAATGCCATATTTAGCGTACTATAGGAGTGATCCTAATAAAATTTGGTATAGAGATGTCGGTTATTATAAGCTTTGAAACTAAATGGATTTCGATGGGATTGCATCAGTGGGAGTGGCATCTCCCCTACATGCAAAAATTGTTAAGTGTTATATTAAGTGAGCTAAGGGAGTAATTTTTTTAAAATTTGGTTTAGAGATGTCGGTTGCCATGTGCTTTGAAACTAAATGGATTTCGACGGGACTGCATTTGTGGGCGTGGCACCTCCCATATAATCAAAAAACTTTAAATGTTATGTTTAGTGTGTTATTGGAGTAATATTCTTTAAATTTGGTGTAGAGGTGTCGGTTACTATAGGCTTTGAAATTATATGAATTTTGATGGGATTTCATTAGTGGGCGTGGTACCTCCCATACAAACTTACAGCGTAAAATGCCATACTTAGCGTACTATAGGAGTGATCCTTATAAAATTAGGTTTCAATATATTCAGTCTTATTCAACTTAAGTAGTTCGAGTTTTTCAACCTCTTTCAACTGTTGCAACATTTTTTCAACCTCTTTCAACTTTTCTCAACATTTTCCATATTTTTTCGAATTTTTCAACCTTGTTCAACTTTTTTCGAGTTATTCAACCTCTTTCAACTGTTTCAACAATTTTCAACATCTTTCAACTTTTCTCAACATTTTCCAATTTTTTTCGACTTTTTCAACCTAATTCAACTTTTTTCGAGTTTTTCAATCTCTTTCAACATTTTTCAACCTCTTTCAACTTTCCTCAACATTTTCAATATTTTTTCGAATTTTTCAACCTTATTAAACTTTTTGCGAGCAATTCAACCTCTTTCAACATTTTTCAACCTCTTTCAACTTTTCTCAACATTTTCCAAATTTTTTCGACTTTTTCAGCCTCATTAAACTTTTTCGAGTTTTTGAACTGCTTCAACATTTTTCAACCTCTTTCAACTTTTCTCAACATTTTTCATATTATTTCGAATTTTCCAACCTTATTCAACTTTTTTCGAGGCATTCAAACTCTTTCAACTTTTTCAATATTTTTCAACCTTTTCAACTTTTTTCAACACGTTCCATATTTTTTGACTTTTTCAACCACATTCAACTTTTTTTGGCTTTTCAACCTCATTCAACTTTTTCCGAGACTTTCAATTTTTTCGAGCTTTTCAATCTCCTTCAACTTTTTCAACACTTAATATACTATCAAGTTTATCAAATGTTTTGAACTGCTTCAACCTCTCTCAATGTTTTCATCATATATAATCAACTTCTTTCAAATTTTTTTTAACTTGTTTTAGGGTTTTCAACCCTATTCAATATTTTTTAAATATTTCCGACTTCTCATTCAATTCCATTACATTTCTTTGACTTTTTCAACCTCAAAACGAAAAACCGAACGATGTTCGGTCTCCTGGTACTATTTATAAATATTTACCTATTTTTTCTGGCAGGAACAAACCTAATAACAACACAAGTTTCCACCTCGTAAAATCTTTTTAATTTTACCAGCCAATTTACAATGAACTGTGAATTGCATATATGGGGTAAAACTCGCGAAGACGCCAGCGAAAAAATTTTTTGGCTCTGATGTGGCAGAAATTTGGCATTATTGTAATATCAATGTCCAGCAATAGAACTGCTTTCAGGAATTTGCCCTAGTATTATTTGTTGTTGAGATACGCGGGTATGAAATTCACGGTTTTTGTACTTTTTCAGAATAAGTGTTTTTTTCAAAAATTCATAGCTTACAGCAAACTCTATCATTTAATAATTGGTATACCTACGACTTTAGGTTTTTACTTGTACTTTTCGAAAAAAAAATAGTGTTTCTGAAAAAAAAAAATTTTTCGCAAAAATTTTGCGAATTCAAAATTATTTTTGAATTTTTTTTAAAAAACCATTTCTTAAAATTTTTTTTTTTATTTTTAAAAAAAAACTTTGATTTATTTTGCGCTTAATGCCGTAAAATTTTTTATAGGAAAAAAATTATTTATATTTTTTTTTAATTTAAAAAAAAACTTAAAGAGCCAAAATGTTGAAAATTGAAATGAATTTTTGATTTTTTTTTGAAAAATGCATTTCTGAATATTTTTTTTTTACATTTTTAGGTTTTTACTTGTACTTTTCGAAAAAAAATACTGTTTTAGAAAAAAAAAAAAATTTCTCAAAAATTTTGCGAATTGAAAAATATTTTTGTAGTTTTTTTAAAAAACCCATATTTAAAATTTTTTTTTTTTTTTTAACAAAAACTTTGTTTTTTTCTGCGTTGAATGACGTAAAAATTTTCGCGGGGAAAAAAGTATTTATATTTTTTTTTAGTTTTAACAAAAATTAAAGAGCTAAAATTTTGTGAATTGAAATGAATTTTTGAATTTTTTTTGAAAAATCCGTTTCTGAATATTTTTTCGGTGAACTTCAGATTACAGCTTGATACGCAAGCTTCAAAACGATATGCCATAACATGAGGGCAAGTAGTTAGTTAAAATGTTTGAGCCGTTAACCTGAAAACTAAAACTGAAATTTAAAATCAGTGCAGTAGCCTTTCAACGCGTAGTACATTTAAATTAGCTACTTGCATTTCTGATGGTAAGTCTCTTTTCCTATTTTTTATTTTGATTGATGCGCTTAAGCTACTTATTTTAGGATCTGACATTACTAAAAATTTTTTAAAAATATCTGTCAAATTTTCGATTCTCGAACTCCTGCGGGCATACTGGCTTCTGTACACTTTGAAATTTGTGTTGCAATGCTCTTGGGCTTCTTCAGACAACATACCTGAAATGAAAGCAATGATATTGATATATAAATATATATGTACATTTCACAAACATACTTAATTTCACACTCACCTAAGAGTAAAATAGCATAAGATATCATGTCTCCACCATGTAATAAAACTTTGTGAACTGTGGGAGACATGTACCAAAAGCCATATTTTGAAATATAAAATAGAGCGGTTTCCCTCGCAAAATGAGCAAATTTGTTTGCATCTATTTCATCGGAGGTGTTGGTGGCAATTAAGACTATTGCAAATCGATGAATTAAATTTTTATTTAATCCGGTGATTTCGGAGGAAATTTCCGAATTATCAAAAAATTTTCTGGCAGTATTGCCATTATTGGATGAACCAAATCCTGTAATGAAAATCCTTAGGTTTTTGATATTTTGTTTGCCGAATTTCGTTAATTACCTGGCTTAGGTACATCAACAATTAAGCCTAACTTTTCCCGAAATTTTTTTTGAATTAACGCTTTCCTCTTCGGCGGTTTTCCTAGTGCCTTTTTTTTAGCATTCTCTGTTAATGTAAGTCTAAAAAAATTATGTTATTGCAAAAATTAAAGCTGCAACAAAATAAATGCTAGGAATATCTTGATTATTTACCTGTACGATAGGTGTAAGAGAAATTCGAAGAACTTTATCCTAGCGTGCAGTGGAGAAATATCATATTTAAGTTCGCTTCTGTGACTCAATTCAGTTACAGCATCCATATTGCTTAAGTTGTTAAGTTCTTTAGGGACGCACCGGCCATTCAATTAATCAATTATTTCTTTGTGATTGGTGGTAATAACCGCAGACTTCTTTAAATAAATAACTGAAATTCAGTTTTCTGTATCTTCCACAAAATTGCCTGTTTCGAAATTTACAATTCCTTTATATAGTTACGTATGTATGTACTTACTCATTCCAGACATGGTTACTTAGGAATCATAACACTTTTTTTCAGATTTTTCACAATGCACTCTCGCGAAAGTTAATATGAAAAAAGTAATGTACGGAATCTATTGAATCAATTATATCAATTGATTTTTATTCAATTCAATTAATCAATTATTTTCTGGTAATTCAACGCATGCTAGATTCAGATCATATTCATATTTGTATTGATCTGGATGCGAATATTTAGATTTGATCACGGCAGCAAGTAAGCATAAAAGCTTATCTCTAACCGATAGGTAAGTTTAAAGGTGTTAATAAGTTGGTCGCATAGTTATTAAAAAAGCTAGGTAAGCTTTAAATTGATTGAAAGAAAAAAAAATTTACCTACCAAAAATTTGTTTGAAATTTGATTCCTGCAAACTCCTGCAGCTGACTTCGATACCATCATTTAGGTAAATGATTCCACTAATCAGTACTGAGAAAATTTAGTGGAAACATGTGGAATCAAAAAAGTTCTAGTCCATAAAAACTTCTTTTTAAAAAAATCTCAAAAAATGACACCTAACTTTATTTACTCATATCTTCGTATAAGTACAACTAAAATAAAATTTTAACAACAAATCAATTATTGCAATATTTTTATTCTACCCATAAGAAATGGTAAGGTTCCATTGAAAAATGTCGATTCTACTGACGTTTACATAAAGCATTGATAATGATACTTTTTATTAAAAAAAAATAACTTCATTAGAAGATCAACTTTAAATGGCTGTTGTGCAAAGGCTCTTTGGTCAAATGAGTTGCGAAATTGTTTTTCGACATGCTGGATGTATCTAAATTACAAAAACCGAAAAAATAAATTTATTCCAGCAACTTTTGAAATACCTCCAATGCGCGTGTTTTGACTATGTTTTTCCCAATGTGCGGCGCGGACAGAGTTTATGTCCAATTCCGTTGAAATTTAACGTAAAAACCGACTTACTAAAACGTAGAAAAAGTCTGCCTTAGGTGCCAAGATATAGCGATTTGGTTTTTTTGGTTGAATGGGGGACGCCACCCACTACGCCGGTCCTATATGCCTACATAATAGAATCGGGTTTGAAGAAAATTCTTTCAAAATTTCAGCTTCCTAGATCAAACCTGTGAAAAAGCAAAACAACGAAAACAGATTATTTTTTGCGTTTTAATAAATTTTCTCTATTTCGTTGTTTTGCTTTTTCGTTTTTCATATGAATTGTACCAGGAAACAAAGTGGCCAAGCCAAGAGCATAAGCATTCGCTCTTGCTTAACGAATTCAACCAGGGTTCTCAGATTGGGGGTTTTTTCAGAATTATGGGGATAAAACTTGCTATGAGGAAATATTGGGGAAACGGAGAGTTTGGGGAAAAGGCTTGGGGAAAAAAATTTGCTCTGGGGAAATTTCGGGGAGAAAATATATAAAAATCCAAAAATAAATATTGCTTAACATGCTCGAGAATTAATAACATCTTTAATGATTGCTATCACGACGCCTTCTGAACGTTACCGAACTAATATGTAAAAAAGCTCGTTAATGCGAGAACCGTACAACACATGGATATTTGATGTATAACGGCGTCATTTCAACATTCGAAGCACTAGAACAAGCGCCAAGGAAACTCCTTCTGAATAAGAATAAAGAAAAACTAAGTACTTAATTTAATTCAAAAATTTTGCAAAATCTATTAAAAAGTAAAATTAAAAATTTATTGAAAAAAATAAAAAAGTGCTGGAAGTGCATAAAATCACCACCAAGACATTTACCATCACCATTTAGCGAATCGAGGAAGTATATATGGCAAACTTCAGCAGACGTTACAGGTCTGCATGGGAATCGGAGCTACAATTTTCAGGTATGTATTTAACTTTTAAAATTAAATTAACTTTAATCACAAAGAGATCGTACTTTGCGCACGTCTACTTGGAATGGCCGCTTGCAAAGTAGAACAACATTATACCGCTATTTTTAAATAAATATGATACCATGTTTTTGTTTTTTTTACCCTAATCCCCATAGTTTTCGAAATATTTCGTTTCAAAAAAGTCAAAGTCAAAAAAATGTGCAGTTAACCGTTATATTCCTACATACAAATACAGTGTATAAAACTGTATTTGAATGTAGGAGTATAACTACACTTAAGCATATGTATATTAAATGAATGTATTTATAACAAGTCTATGTTAAGCAAAAACACAAACTTACAGTCTCAATGTTAAACAAAAACATAAAATAATTATTTTCTATCTCTATATAAAACGAAAACCTTAAACAACTATACTCTATTTTAAACAATAACTAAATTACTATTCTCTTAGTTAAACCAAAACGAAATTACTATTCTCTATGTTAAGCCAAAACAAACTATTCTCTACGTTAAACAAACCCATTAAATAGCTATTCTTTATGTTAAACAAAATTATTCTTCACTATGTTAAGAAAAAGCAAAGCAACTTTTTTAAAATAAATATTTATATTAAATATTCATATGTATTTATAAATAAATAAATTAATTAATATTATTTGAGGAAAATGGTTAGAAATTGCTTCATTTTGGGGAAAAAAATTAGCAAAAGATAACATGACATTAAAGTTTATATTTTCAAAAAAAAAAAATAATTATTATGAAAAGTTTTTTGGGGAAAATTTTTGAAAATTGATGCATTTTGGGGAAAAAAAAATTTGTTTGGGGAATTTTTTAAGTTTTCATCTGGGAACCCTGAATTCAACACTTCAGTTTCAAATGAAACGTTGAATATGAAGGTTCGCGCTGCGCAATTATTTAGTACACTGCGAACAATGTTTAACGTGGAATGGGAAAAATGTTATTTTTTCGCAGAAAATTTTTTTGGAAAACCGCAATGTTTGATTTGCATGCGCGTTTTAGGGGAAATACATAAAAGCAAAATAGAAATACATTTCTTGTCTGTTCATGATGAAATTCATAAAGAACAGGACAATGAGAGGGAGATTTTGTTTTATGATTTGAAAAAACGCTTTTTTGAGCAAATGATTAATGATTCTATTAATGAAAATAAGACTAAGTCTGAACCAGATTTAATTTTTAGGAAAGGAAAATCCAGTTATATAATTTCGTTATCATTGGCGAAACAATGTCGTCCTTTTGAAGATGGAACTTTTTTTGTGAATTTAAGTCAAGAGGTTTTGCATTGCTTTGGGGAAAAGGGGAATGAAGCGAAAGAATTTTTTGACTCTATACCGGTATCCGCACGAACTATTGCCCGTAGGATGGAGAAAATAGGCTGCTTCATTTATGAAAAAATCAAAGACAAGCTGATTAGCTGCAAATATTTTTCCTTTAGCTTAAATTAAAGTACTGACATTTGCGATTTAAGTCAACTTATTATATGCGTCAAAGCAGTTGATGTGAATTTCAAAATTCATGAAGATTTACTAACTTTGGTCACAATGAGCACTAACGTGAAAGGCCAGAATTTATATGACGCAGTTGAAGAACACGTGCTATCGTTAACTGACAAAAAAAAGCTAAGCTCAGTGTGTACCGACGGTGCCAATGTCATGATTGGCAAAAACATAGGACTAATTGGCCTATTATTAAAAAAACAATATTGATGTTCCTTCATTTCATTGTATTATTCACCAACAAGTCTTATTTTGTAAAGAATTAAATCTATGCAATGCAATGAAAATTTCAATCAAA
The DNA here is from genome assembly GCA_949775025.1 of Tricholauxania praeusta. Taxonomy (NCBI): domain Eukaryota; kingdom Metazoa; phylum Arthropoda; class Insecta; order Diptera; family Lauxaniidae; genus Tricholauxania; species Tricholauxania praeusta. The sequence goes on from OX459029.1 coordinate 113,385,233, forward strand.
ATCATCAATAGAATAAGAGGGGTCACAATGCATTAAGTCACAGACAATTTGCGTCTTTCCTAAAAGAACTTGATGCAGACTATGGGGACTTGCTTCTTTTTACAGAAGTTCGGTGGTTAAGCCGTGGACGAAGTTTGCAAAGGCTATACGATCTGAAAGAAGAAGTGTTGGCATTTTTGGAAGAGGATAAAACTGGCTCCTTAGAGACTCAGGAACTACTTTCTTTTTTAAAGGACCCCATTTGATTTCGCATTTTTGTGCGATATTTCTCAGATTTTAAACCAATTAAACCTTATGCTTCAATTAAAAAATAACGATTTTTCAAATATGCCAAGAACATATGAAATGATGACTTTACATTCAGATCAATTTAAAGTACAACGTTATTTCGCTGTTGTTGAATCATTATTAAATAATTTTAACAGTCGATTTCTTGACTTTTCAAGAATCAAAAATTTAATTGAACTTCATAACAATCCTCTTAAATGTAAAATTGAAAATCAGAAACCACAAATTCAACAAGAGCTCGAAAAAATGCAAATGGACCTATCAATACCGTTGAACTCTGGAATAGAGTTTTGGAAACAGGTTAATGGAGATCTGTATCCGAAAGTAAGAGACGAAATATATATATATATATTTTCACCACGACGTTAAGATGTTGCCCCTTCGGGCAAAAATTAAACGACACGCCGCAAAATGTTTGAAATAGGCAAAGTTTTCCCAAAAAGCATGTTATTATGACGGCTTTCAACGAGTTAACTTATTTTTGTATATAAAGCGAATAATTATACAGAACGCATGAAAATAAATGTATTGATCACAACCTTACTAAATATAATGGCCCATATTCATAGTCGCAAAATAAAATTAAGACCTGGTTTTTACCCAAAATCGAAGATACCCATTAAAAAAAGAAAAACTTGCATTATATTATGAGAAAGTTTTAAAAAATAGATTAACCTGCGTTATTGACACAAAATATTGTAAACACAGTGAACAAAAGGAATAATAAAAAAATCGAATTTACGAAGCAGCGTGGCGTAATGGTTAGGACTGTGAACTCATAGCCCTCAGGACGTGTGTTCGATTCTCGTAAATGTAAAGGTTTTTTTTTATTGATATCAATGAAAATAAATGTTACTTTAAAACCTGGTTGTAAATATTTAAAAGCACCTTTCCTGCTTTTAAATTTAAAACTTGCTTATAGAAAAAAAGCATCTTTTCTGACGAGATTCGAACCCACGTCCAGAGGGCTATGAGTTCACGGACCTAACCATTACGCCACGCTGCCTCATAAATTCGATTTTTTTATTATTCCTTTTGTCCACTTTGTCTACAATATTTTGTGTCAATAACGCAGGGTAATCTATTTTTTAAAATTTTCTCTTAATTTAATGCAAGTTTTTCTTTTTTTTATGGGGTCAGTCTGTATCTTCGATTTTGGGTAAAAACCAGGTTTTAGCTTTATTTTGCGACTATGAATATGGGCCAATAACTTACAAAAATGCACTTACGTTTGTTTAATTTTTTTTGTACTTATTAAGTATAAGATATAGCCGAAAATTTTTAATTCAATCATTGATTTTAGCCGTAACACTTATAATCGCGCCCGTCGTCAGTTCCTTATAAATCTAGACTAACAGCCTTATTCTGCTTGTTGACTTAACAAGAAATAATAAAGGTGCTCGTGTTAATCTAATTGGTATGAAATGTAAATATGTATTGGTATTCTAAAAAATCATTAACAATATAAAAGCTTTTGAATTCCCCACACAAAAGCTTTCGTGGTAAACTTGTCAAATTCTGACTTTTCAATTCAAATTTATTCAAACGAATATAATAACAAATAGAGCAATAAAAAAAATCAATTTGTGTGCAATGAAACTGTTAAGAAGTAAGTAATTTTCATATTTAACATTTATTTATAAAATAATTTGCTATTTTGTTAATAGGCAACCCAATTTTGAAAAGACGTCGCAGGAGCAGCTGCAATTTACATAGAGTTTTGCCGGCAGCATCCACAGCTTTTGGCAGAAAAAAACACTGCGCGATCGCCGATGGTGATGCAAAATTTGTGGGCAGAGGTTGCTGCAAACCTCGCTCAACGCGATGAGGGGCCCCACAAGAACCCCGGCTAGATGGAAAGAGGTAACTAAGAAATATGTTTATATATAGCCTTTAATAAATGTTCTAAATTTACAAAACTTAGGCGTTTGGAAGAGCCAGTTGCGTGCTCGTAAAAAAAAAAGCGAACAGCAACTAACGGGCCAAATAGACGTTCATGCGTGCATGATGAATCAAGTGATTGCTCATGCAAACTGACCGTGTAGGTGGCTGACTGACTGATTGGTCATGCGCATGAGCAATATTAAAATATTATGATATTTTTTTGATTAATCATGCATGCATGATAGTGTGTGCTGAACTTAGCTCAGTTTACATGATTTTTTGACGAAGTAGGTGACAATGAGTGCGGAAAAGAAATTAGAAATATTATGCACTAAAGATAATTAGATGAAATAATTAAACTTTTGTTTGAACTTTGTTTTTTAAAATTTCATTTCATTTCATTTCATACTTTTTTTTTTTAATATTAAATGCAATTTTAATTGCCGCACATGCTTCTGACGTCATAGTGTCAACACGTTAAAAGTTCAACCAAAAATGATATCCATCATGCGTGCATGAATGGTGTGTGTCGAAATCATGATGGCGTCGTCATTTTATTGATCATGCAAGCATGAAGATCTATTTGGCCCTTAACTGGCGGTGGCCCCAGCAGTAGCCGAACGCTGAGCGACTTTGAGGAACGTGCGTTAAGCACATTCGGTGCTGCTGCTGTTGATGGTGTGCCAGGAATTGTCACCTTGGGTATAGAGGTGAGAGAACTTTTTAGTGAAACTAAAAAATTGTAATTTCAATTTAAATTTTTAGACATGTTCGCAAACAGCCATGGTTGAGAAGGCAACCAGTTCGCCGCCAATCAGCATGGGTTCTTCTTCGACAGGTGATTCCGGCTCACCAATGACTACGAGCATGGGGCCCTGTTCGCCATCAGCCGATAACCACTGCCAAAATTTAGCAGCGGTCATCACCACTGTGCCATCACCATGTTCTGCTGACTCATCAACAATGAGACTGGGATCTAGCTCACCAGGGGCTAGCTTCAAACATGATATTTATGGTACAGTGATGCGCAGCATCGAACAGAGACGTGCGCGAAGAGCGCATGCTTGAATTGCAGCATGCAACATTGCAAGTTATCGAAAAGTTAGCAACTGCAATAACAGAATTGGCAGCCTGCCAAATGAATAAAAAAAGTGAGAATAGCTTTATTTCTTTAATACTAACTTTTTTAATTTTGCTTTTATAGTGTGATGAAAATTTCGTGAATGATTCTGGTTCTGCTAGATTGAAAATTACTTTTTAGTTTAAATTAACCTAAATCATAAGACATTGAACTATAATTTAGTGTGTCTTCCTTTCGTGCTAGTTTTAGGATGTCGTATATACAAGTATATACTTTAAAATTGATTTCTCAGGAACTAATGAATTTTACTATTATTAATAATTGTTTTTCACAATGTTACGTTTATATATGGGACGTTTCATGTCAACCGGGACAGTGGTCTGCCCAAAATGGAGTCCAGCGGAGAAACGTTTTTAAGATGTCAAAATGTTCGTTTGCTCAAGAGCTTTTATATGAGAACGGGTGTTTTCGAATTTATTTTTTTTAAGGAAATGGCGACCATAAGACGGCGCCTATGTGTAAATAGGCAGTTGTTAAACAGCCACAATCATAGTCACTTAATTTTTTTTATTTTTTAGGAAGGCTGTGAAGAGAGGGAGTGCTGTGTATACTTTTTTTTTAAATAGTAGGTGGTGCCTCGCCCCTAACGGAAAATACGTAGCGACGGCTAAACTAGAACACCAGCTTTAATAAAATTTGGTTTGATGATAGACTGAACCATAAGAAAAGTAATTAGAAGCTAAAAGTGCTTGAATGGGGCGTGGCATCACCCTTATTAGGCAAAAACGTTGTTTCGGCTGAACCGCTTCATCTATTTTGATAAAATTTGGTATGGTGCTAGATTGAATCCTGAGTAAAGACATTTCTTTTGAGTTTGCGGTGCCACGACTCTAATAAGAAAAAACGTTTTTACTGCAAGGTATTTGTTTTAAATAGGTCGGTGACACGTCCTTAACGAACATTTTGACACCTTAAAAACGTTTTTCCGCTGCGCTCAATTTTGGGCAGACCACTGTGCCAGTTGACATGGAACGTCTCATATACATTTTATAAATATATGTAAATGAATTCCTTTTAACATTATTTTAGTTTATTTCATAATTTTGGTAAATTTCTCCTTGTCTTAAATGGTTTGTGACGATAGTCAACAGCTTCTGCTGTTGAAATGCTTCTACTTAAAGAAGTATCGGGTTCTACATTTTCCACTATTTCGCTTTCATCAATGTCAGCAGGCGCTCCTGCCTTCATTCTGTTGTTGTGCAAAATCATGCAGACATTAATAATGTTTGCTGCACTTTCGTGCGAATAGTGGAGCACAGGGGTATTTCCATGTAAATGTGGAAACGGTATAGGATTATTTTTTTATAGCTTTTCAATCTTCAACTATATCCAAATTAATGTTCAATAACAGTAGTTTTGCCACCAAGTGTCAAATTTAAGATTTGACCATAAAATTCGTCATTATTTTCTGTTCTAGTTACTGTGTGTACGCGTGCTTTCAGTTTAAAAAAAAAATCATTTTTTAAATCTCTGTGTTTTGAGTTTCTTGTTTTATTTGGTAAGTAAGTTTCATGTACCTAATATTACATATATTCGTGTTATCAACAATGCGTTGCAACACTCGTTTTGAGAAAGCTGAGTGCTTAAAAATGAAGAAAAAAGATTCCCTTGTTTTTTGTAACGCGAGTTACCAATAAGTACATTTTTTTCAAGTATTGTAGGTGTTTGTTGTCTAATTCAAACAAATACTTAGATTCTCTTTTTGTGTTTCAATTTGTACCGAATAATGGTAAAAAATCCTCCGTTTGATTTTACTAGTCTAAATTAAATGTAAGTACTTTTTGTAACGCGAGTTACCGGACCAAATGCCGCTCTCGGCTGCCGAAAAAATGAAAAGAAGGAAGGAAAAATTAAGAGTCGAGGGAAAATACGATGATTTCAAAAAGTCATATAGGGAAGCTTGCCAAAAGAAGAGAGCAAAAATTGATAGTTTGTCAGAAGCAGAAAAGAAAGAAATAATACGTAATGAACGTTGGAACATCCAAAACCCATTTGATTTACTGGCAAAATGAGAAACTGCAAATGGCCCAAACATCAAAAGAAGTAAACATGGATATCTTACCAAAACATTTATATTATGAAGATGTGTATGGATGTAGTAGTGATAGTTATAGTTCTGAGGATAATATCCCATTATCTGTACTTAAATCATAATTCACTGCATTCCCGAGTTATGCATTCTAGAGTAATTTGATTTATTATTCAATTTTTGTTTAATTTGAATTTTTGTTTAATTTTTGCATATTAAAGACTGAAGATGTTCCTTATTATTTTTAAAATTTTGATTTTATTTTTATCTTGTGTATTACAGCCAGAAAAAGCTCATTATATTGGTATGAAAGTATTTGGTAACACGAGTTACCAATCTTTTGTAACGCGAGTTATCACATAATTTTTGAATTATTTTAAAAATTACGATTCATTATCGCTGTTTCTAATAATGGTAAGCTTATTGATTTATTGCTCATTTATTTATGTCAAATATAAAGCAGTCTACTCACAAATTTCGGAGAAACTTTCAAATGAAATTTACTCTCTGAACATGTTGTCCAAAAATGGTAACACGAGTTACCAACACAATTTGTTATTTTACTGGATAAATACTTTGTTAACACTGAATTTTTAGACTAATGTAGGACATGAGAAATGTTATGTGTTCACAAAGGATCCAATTTTATTAGTTAACCTAAATAATTAAAATTTATGGCATCTTTAAACTCAAAAATACTTTCTGGATGTAACGCGAGTTACCATGGAATTATTCCTATGCATATTTACCCAGGCCAATTGTGAAAAAAGTTGCAGCGATTTTGATGAAACTTGGTGATTTGATGCACATGTGAGCAAAATTAGTATCAGGCTAAGTTTTAAGTTTTCAGAGCTTACTATGGTCCTTTCCAGGGTCCGGAGCCAACCTGAATAATGTCCAAAATCTATTTTCGACCTTTCCCGAGAATCGGTCAAAAATGGTCCTTTCCGGGGTCCCGAGCCACCTTAAATGATGTCTTAAATCCATTTTCGACCATTTTCTATCGATTTTAGCAAAAAAAAAATTTCCGAAAATGGGTCAAAAACGGTCGTTTCCAGGATACGAAGCTACTCTAAATTATGTCACAAAACAATTTTCGACCTTTCCCCATATTTTTAGAACCTTCCCAAAATGTTCCACGCGAGTATCATAAACTTTTTTGATACAATCTGTGATCGACAGAAAATTTGTACATGTGCGATCGCTTATCGCGCTTTCTCACATCGTTCATATTTATTTATAACAGATTGAAAAATTGTTGGCTTGAATACTATCTTTTAAGATGCTACTCGTTGTTGAAAAATAACTTGCAAAATAAGACAAATAGTGGTTTTTTGAACTTGAACTACTTTTAAAAACTAAAAAATGAAAAAACTCTAAATATAGTAGATCTTCTCTATTAAAGAAGAAAAATAAAAAACAAAACATCTCCAAAGAGATTTTTATATGTTTGAACTAAGGTACCTGCACTTGGCATAGTTCATTAGACGGAAATTTTTGAGATGCCGCTTTTGCACTTCTGAGGGCAGTATACTGCCGTACAAAGCGAAAAAGACGTATCTCAAAAAAAAAAAAAATATCCGAGATTCTTATGGCATCGGATAGCTTAAGAAATTACGCGTCTAATGAAATACTCCAAATGTCGGCATCTTAGTTCAATAATATAAAAAATCTACTAGGAAAATTTCCTCTATCTCAATTTTACAGGAATTTCAACAAATTGACATAAACAAAACATCAATTATCTCGAAATGAATTTTTTTGAGATACGTCTTTTTCGCTTAGTACGGCAGTATAGTCGTCTATAAAGTCACTGACATAGTCTTATTGTATTACAGGTCGCAAGAAATTTTTTTTCTTGAAAGGGAGTCGCATATTTAAAAAGTTCGAAAAGCACTGCAATATGGTTGGCAGAGACATAAGATTTCGTTAAATCGATAAGACATTATTTTATCAATAATTTTCATAAATGCCTGTCAAAAGCTAGACTGTAGTGAAGATAGCATATTATTTGAGTTTACGTACTTTGTAATGTGATCAGACATTATACATTCAATAACTTTTCTTAACGTTAGCAAAATACTAAAGCGTCGAAAATCATTAGAAGCTTATTTTTACTTGAAATATGTGTGAAACATTTACACAATCTTGTGTAAGTCTAGTTAGTTAATCCTATATCCACGAAAATATTTTGATCAGTTTTTGTTTGAAGATCACAATAAAAAAAACGAAATGTCACAATATGCATTTACTTATCAATGAACGATAAATCAAAATATCGATGACGAGATTTCAAAACATCGTAATATTCAAATAGGATATTGGTTCTATAGACTCTAACGCAAATATCCAATTTGTCTGTTGAGGTAGGGCTACCAGATGTATGTTAAAAAATTTCAATTTTCGAATGAAAGCCAAAAATTTTTTTAGTCCCATAAAAATATTTTTGATGAGCAAAAAAAAAAAACATTTCAAGTGAAAAGTAGCATAGTAGCAAAGCCTTGCAAAAGTAGAACATTTGCTACTAAAGTGTGCCATCTGGTAGCCCACATAAACACACATAAAATAATCCTCTTAACCCTGCTGTTAGGTTAAAAAAAACTAACAAATCATAGGTTGATGACCATTTTGGTCCATACTACATTTTTCATAAAAAAAAATAAATTTAACTTATTTTTATAGCAATTATGTTTAAATATTTCGTTAAGACAATATTGGCGCAAAAAAAAAACAATTTTGTATGCTCAACAATTATTTGCTAAGAATTGAAGAATGTCTGTTACCACATGTTATTTGAAAACTAACAGCAAAATGAGTTGTAAGACTCAAAATTATTTTTGTGATTCCCCTAATTGCATTTCGTCGTGCAATCAAATCAGTTGTTGGTATTACTGCTGGTGTTCAGTTTATTTTCTGTTTGTGGTGTCTTGTGTTCAGTTTGTTTTATTGAAAAAAAAAAAAAAAAATGGAGAATCGGCGTAATTTGGACATCAATGCTATTGCTGAAATGCTAAACGAAAGTGATTCGGATATTTCAATTTCAAATATTGAATATGAGAATTCCGAATTTGAAAATACTGAAACAAGTGGTTCTGAAACCGAAAGTGAAATAGATGTGCCTGAAACTAGCACTGTTGATCCATTGTATATTGCAAAAAACAAAATGGAATGGAGTGCAACTCCGTTACTTTGTCCCATTGGAACTGCTGCTGAGAATATTATCTCAATACAACCAGGACCAACTCGATTTGCTGTATCCCGATGCCAAGATATACTGTCTTATTTTTTGCTGTTTTTTCCGCCATCATTAGAAAAAATAGTTATTGAAAATACTAACATGTATGGCAGAGTAAAATTTCATGGTAAATGGAAAGATATGGATGAAACTGCTTTGCGAGCATATATTGGTGTACTCATTTTTGCTGGGGTATGTCGGTATGTACATAATTTTTTTTTTATTTTAGTAAAATAGTTGGCAAATTCAAAACTTTTTATGGCAGCGGACAAAATGAAGACGTGCATAGTTTGTTTGATGCAACTTTCTGTCGACCTATTTTCCGATCTATTATGTCTGAAGATACTTTTCACATGATTACAAGTGCACTCCGCTTCGATAATGTTGCGAGCCGAAGACAAATGCGAAGTAGCGATAAGTTTGCTCCTATTCGTGATTTGTGGAACCGTTGGGAAGTCCTACTTCCAATGTTATATAACTGCCACCAAAATATAACCATTGATGAACAACTGGTAGCTTATAGAGGGAGATGCTCTTTTAGGCAATATATGCCCTCAAAACCTGCCAAATATGGATTAAAATTTTGGTTGTCTGTCGACTCCAAATCAGGCTATGTATGGAAGATACAACCGTATCTCGGAAAACCAAGAAACGAACAGCCGGAGAAAAACCAAGGAGAGCGCGTTATATTGGACTTGACGGAAGGTTTGAAAGGGCAAAATATCACGGCCGATAATTTTTTTTCCTCAATTACTTTGACAAAAAAGCTTCTTGAGAGGAAACTTACATATGTGGGAACAGTTCGCAAAAATAAAACATTTATTCCACCGAAGTTGCTTATATTCAAAAAAGTTCCCTTATATAATTCAACATTTGCCTTCAATGAAATTGCAACTTTGGTTTCATACATAAGCCATAAAAATAAAGGTACTATTTTGATAAGTACGATGCACAAGACAGCAGAAGTCGATGTCAATGGAGCAAAAAAGAAACCTGAGATTGTGTCCTATTACAATTCCACAAAAGGTTCGTAATTTATATATGTCATTTTGTGTTGGTCTACAATTTCTTATTTTATGTTCTCTCTTAGGGGGCGTAGATACTGCTGACCAAATGATTGGCTACTACAGTACCAAACGAAAGACAAATCGATGGCCGAATGTTGTATTCGCAAATGTGATAGATATATCAGCATTGAATGCGCTTATAGTTTTTTCTGAAATTGATGTTTCGTGGGCACCAGGTGATAGAAATCGTAGGAGGCCAGAATTTTTACGACAATTAGCACTTTCTTAAGCTAATGAATATATGATGAAACGTTCTAGAATACCTACACAACAGTTTTCAGCACAGGTATTAGCTGAGATAAGAGCACCATCCTCAGTTTCCCTAGCATCTCCAGGCAGTTCTACAACAAATTCATCAGCTAGAAAGCGTGGAATTTGCAGTTGCTGCAAGTCAAGAACCGACAATAAGTGTGCTATTTGCGGCAAATTTATTTGCAAACCCAACCGAAAAATTGTTTGCTTACTTTGTAATGAGAGTAATTTGCAACAAATCAACTAAAACCTATTTATTCTAAATAACTACTAAAGAAATGCTTTCCATATTGTCTCTAGTCAATGAAAAATATACTAAGGACCAAAATGGTCACAAACCTAAGATTTGTAACTTTTTATTTTTCTCCCTCCCGTTTTATGTTAGACAATTGATTTTTAGATAGTGAACTGTTTTCATAAAAATACCACATGAGCTGACGATTCAAGTCAGTATGTTGTACCGTTCAAAAGTTATAAAGAAAATTTGCGAAAATTTGGCCAAAATGGTCCTAACCTAACAGCAGGGTTAATAAAGTTTTTAAGGGGATACATACATTTATTTGACTTTTACTAGCAACATAATAAGTGAAATTTAAACACACTTCTTATTAAAATTTCGCTTAATCGCTAAATGTGTAAAATATTTCACACCATTTTATTTAGAGTGTAAACGAACTAAGACTTTTCTTGCTAGGGTTAAAAAATGATGTCGGCCTTGTATTAAGGAAATTTTATTTTGAGCGAAACTGGAACGGCACAAAGACGCATGGCATTTGCTTTTAAATTGATAGCTGCGCGACAGGAAAAAACGTTAAATTACTGTGCAGCCCACACAAAAACACGATCACATAAACTCGAAACTATGCGGGAAATGTCACAAAAGAAGTTTGCGAGCTGCTGCTTGCCGGTTTCCTCTCCTTTTGATGGCCCAAATGTCGGCACGCGATTTTCTATAACGCTCTCAGATAGCGTAAGGCAGCTGTTAATACTGAGGTATGGCTTGGTTCGCTTGTGCTCATGCGCAGAAGCACAAAACAATCGATCTCAAACTGTGCACACAAGCGCAACGATGACAGATATGTAGATGAAACTTAAGGCTTAATTATTCGAACGCAAAGAAAGCTGATGAAAACTAAAGAAATGCAAATCTTAAGACCTTTGTGAAAAGAACAACAGAAGAAATACTGAATAATGGATTTTTTTAAAGGTGGACCCATTTATGTGGTACCCGGTAGTAGTAAAACATCTTAACAAATAGACAGCATCTAGCACTTTTATTTGACTCTTTCAGAAGTCCTACATTTTTCGAAGTCAATTTTGTTTTGTGCTATTTGATTTCTTCTTTTAAGGAACTTAAATAGTGATTAGATTTACATACATATTTTACAAGTTTGCTGTTCATTCTCTTTACATAAGCATTCGAAAATATTCAAATATTTCAGAAATACTAACAATAAAACCAAATGTCGTAGGCCGCAAAACACGTGAAGTACATCTAAAGCACGTTGAAAAATGATAGACAGATTCTATTTTGCGTTTTAGTAAAAACGTCGTTGTTTCCATATTGAATTGTAATAGGAAACAAACTATTTGCGCCGTTCGCAGGTTCGATCTGAGAAGCTAAATTTTTGGAAGAATTTACTTCAAGACCGTCTGCGCAAACACGTGTCTGTGCAGACGGTCTGTGTAGTATATTTGGCTGATTTTGGTTTGCACAGATGTCTGAAAACAATTAAATTTTTTTTTTATTTTCGCTCGCGTCTGCGCATATCGTCAGTGAGTGATGAAATTCACGCAGACTCGTCATAATCGCAAAAGTTTCGTAGAGTGAAGACATACGAAGAGCAAAAATGGAATTAAAAGTAAAAATCTGGTCTGCTTAAATCAAGTCTATGGCTGTCGTTTCGACAAAAAATAGCAACGTTTTTGCGCGGACGGTCTGTGTAGGCTATTTGGCCCTTAAGTCAGCGTATAGAAAATATGTACATTGACTAAATGTACTTTTTATGTGAAATATATATAATTTTAATGATAGCCATACATACTTAGTTTTTAATTACGAAATTCGGTTCAGTATACAGATACATATACTGTGTGCGTCAAAAGAAAGTAAACACCTTAATTACTCATATTAAAAGTTTTATTAAAATGAATTTTATAACACAAAAATAAATATAAGGAATTCAAGAATTATTTAATAATAGCTTATTTCGATATAAACATTTAACAAAACTAATTAAAAAAAAAATAATAAATTCACTTTAATTAGAACAAGGCCAAATTTTACGCGTCAAAACAAAGTAAACAGCAAACAAAACAGAACAGAACTTCACTATAAAAAGTAAACTTTTTCAATATTTCAATATGTGGTTTGTTTTCCTTTAACCTTAAGCACCTCGTTTAGTCTCGTAGGCATCGAATTGATAAATTTTTTTGTTACATCTGGGCAGATTTCGCTCCATTCTTCCCTTAGAGCCTTCTTTAAGCCTGCCTTGCTTGAAAAAAGCCATTTGTCTGATTTTTCTGTCAATGGTGTTTCCACAGATGCTCGATCGGGTTAATATCCGGAGACTGCGGCGGATGATCAAGTGTCTTAGGAGTCTTGTACAGTAGCCACACCTTTACAATTTTTGATGCATTCTTTGGTTCGTTGTCCTGTTGGAAGATCCAGTTTCAAGTCTAATTTCTCGACGCTAGGATCAACATTGTTCTTCAAAATGGTTAAGTAATCTATTAAGTTCATAGTACAGTCAATAACAGCAAGATTTCTAACACCTGTTGCCGCCATACAGCCCAAAACCATAACTGAGCCTCCACCGTGTTTGACAGTGTTGGTAACACACTTTTCTATGAAGGCTTTATTCTAAGCACTCCATATTTTTGGGTCGAAAAAAAAAAAACTAAAAAAAATATTACAAATAAGACAAAACTCAAATTCTTTTCGCCAAATTCCGAAAAATTAAAATTTTGCAGCTCTGGTAGCAACCTTAGAACTATTTTTTTAAATGAGGATATTCTCAAATATGAATGAATTTTCGAAAATCGAGTGTTCATGAAGTATTCTAGAACAAAGGTCGGCAAGGATTTTATTTCAAGAGTGCAACAGCAATTACAACAAAAAACCAACAACAACATCAAATCGTTGGATACGGTACCATAAGGTTTTATAAACATAAAAAAACATATAAAAGCAAAACACGCATGCAGGTAGCGTACTCGACAGCGGACCTTTCAATGCATTCACACAAATGAATTTATATTTAAAAATAGCTGGAGACGAAACACAACACAAAATTACCAACAACAAACAAAGCATGGCAAGAATTGTGCGCAGTCGCAAGCGTTACGTATTTACCAACAATGACAAGCAAAGCAACAACACGCAAGGGTTGAATTGTTTTGGTGCAGTTGCGCCTGTCAACGATTCGGCGAATTACAACAATACGAAGTTTTTGTAATAGAGTGGAAAGAGTTAGGCGCTGTCGACCCCTGTTCTAGAACATGCCATTTATTTGAAAATGACTAATGTACATACATTTTGCACGGTAAACACAGAATTGGGTGTAATCCACAAAAGTAAAGCTTTTAGCATTCACAGGTAAGTGCTAAAAATCTATGTTGATTGAAGAGTAAGCCTTTTAGATTTGAGATGGGCAAAATCGTTAGTCACTTCTTCAAAATCTGTTTTTAAGCACATCACATTCTATGGACATCAAAACTTGATAGACATACCTTCCTATGGCTATGGACGACTTCAACGGCAAAATGGGAAGCGATAACAATATCCCCAAACACGTTATAGGTCGATATTTCTTAAATGAAAACACACATTGATTAAATTTTTCAACGAGCAATACTTATATTTTTTGACATATTGCAACAATCTAATCAGTAGTGCAGTCAAGGGTTTCAAGACGGCGAGGTTTCTTCTGGCAAAATAATTCAACAATTTCAGCTGAGCTGATATAGATTTCTTTGTGATTATTTTCTAGAGCCAATCCATTCGAGCAATCTTCTGTCATTGTAGACCTTAAATACAATACAATTTCAATCATTTTAACACAGAAAAACTTTGTTCTCCTGGAATTGTGGCAAATACTTGCAGTAGAATTGTGATGCATTGGAAGAACGATTACATTTTTTTTTTTGGTTTTGATAACGCCTTTTACAAAAAAAAAAAGATCTGATTTCTCATATACTTTTTTCTATGTATTTTAGGGCGTAGATTCCAAAAATGACAACCATTTCATTTTCTTAAGAATCGTTTTCGAGATATCCCAAAAAAAAACTTTTTTTGTACTTTTTTCATTTATTTGGATCATTTTTTTTTTCTTAAGAATCGTTTTCGAGATATCCCCAAAAACTCTTTTTTCTGCACTTTTTTCATTTATTTGGTCAGATTTCTATGAATTTTTTTTCGACCTAAATCAGCATGCACACTATTCAAAAACTAATTTTATCTTCTGTCTATCGGTTTGCTAACTTTAACCTTTTGTATCCGATTTGAGCAAATATATACTTAAAATATTTGTTAAAAAATAGATTTTCATCCTGAATATTCAAAATATAAAAGACAAAGAAGAGTGACTTTTTTGGTTTTTTCAAAAAAGTCACTCTTTTTGGAATATGACCGCTTGTATCCTATTCTCTTGAACAGCAAACCGTTAGACTGAAGATCAAATTAATTTTTGAATAGTGTGCAACCGATTTAGGTCGAAAAAAAAAATTGATAGAAATGTGACCAAATAAACGAAAAAAGTGCAGAAAAAAGGGTTTTTTCTTAACGATTCGTAAGAAAAAAAAAAAAGGTTGTCATTTTTGGAATCTACACCAGATCTCGAGATGAGGCCCAAAGTTGTAAACTAGTGTGATGGGCAATGCTTTCATTGCATTCAATGTATCTTTGAAATCGATTTTAGAACAATGCTGATGACACAATTTAATTTCGAATTAGCTCTGAACCTTACTGCAATTTAAATCACTTTCGTAAGTGAGGGCAGCCCCTATGATTTTGTCAACATGCCTAATCGAGTGATTACTGGTATAAAACGTTCTAAGGGTAAAATGCTCAAAAATGTACTCTGGAATTTTGATTTTAATTCTGAAATTTTATGATCCAAATAAGGATAGAATATTGCGGCTCTGAAACATTTGAGAAAGAAATGTGAAATAAAAATAAATTAAAACTAGTAATATTCGGCCATGCCGAAACTCACATACCAACACTGCATTGAAAGTACCTTTTAAATAAATGTTAAAAAGACGTTGAAGAGCTTGAATAAGTCGAGAAAAAATGTAAAAAGATTGAAAAAGTTTGAAAAGTGTTGAAACAGTTTCAAAAGACTGTTTGAAGAAATTGAAAAATGCCAAAAAAATAAGGAAAATGCTGAAAAATGTTGAAAAATTGAAAATGTCGAAAAAATATGGTAAATGATGAAAAATATTGAAAGCGGTTGAAAAACTCTCAAAAAATTGAAAAGGTTCAAGCAGTTCAAAATCGATGAAAAAGTTGAATAAATAAAGGAAATGACGAATAAAGTTGAAAGAGGTTGAAAAAGACGAAAAAATACTTATGGAATATATGTATAGGAAAAGTTAAAAGCTTAGAAAAAGTTAAAATAATATGGAAAATGTTGAAAAAAATCCAAAAGAAATTAAAAAGTCGAAATATCCCACGCCCACTTCTTCAATTCCGCCTACTTTTGGATATTAAATTAATTTTATTCGTGATCGACATCCGCATACCAAATTTTAGCACAATAGCTTGTATATTTTGGGATATATGCCGAAATTAGTCTTAAAATTTAGGGCGGTGACACACCTACTGGACTTGGTTGTGTCTGATTTTAATTCAGAAATAGCTTTCCATAAACAAACCTCTTAAGCGAAATTTTAGTATGATTGCTCACATATTTTGATAGATATGCCACTTAACGTATTTTTTTTTTTGTAATAAGATATCTTATAGCAAGTACATCTGCCTTGTAAAATTTTATATCGACTACGGTGTTAGTTCTCATAATATACGTTTATAAATATTGTGAGCTATCCACGCCCTTGTGAGAGACTTTGAAAGCTCGAATCATTGTTTTCATTTCATTTTCTTTATGCGTTTTTTGATACAATAATTTTATTTTTTACAAACGATTTAATTCGAGTATTCATAGTAGCATTTGTATCAAAAAAAGAGTATGGCATTTAATATAAAAGTAAATAATACAGTTCAAAATGCAACTTTAAACATAATTCTAGAAGTAGGGGTAACAACAGAATTTAATCACTAAATTTAGATATAAAATTTAATAAGGATGTTTTTCACAAAAATAAAAGACAAAAAAATAGGTAAAATTATAAGAAAAATTACATTTAAGTTGAAGTAAATGAGTAGCAATACAATAAGACAATTATCAAATAAGCAAAAAAATAAAAAAAAAAAATCATAAAAAACATTACAGTGTAGGCCTCAGCAAAATCTCGATTTCTAAATGATTGAAAATAAAAAGATTAATCCTGGCCAAATCCTAATTTTGCTCACATTTGCACCAAATCACCAAGTTTCATTAAAATCGCTGCAATAGTTTCAATAATAACTAAATGGATATGTAAATATAAGAATATTTGTTGGTCAAATTACGTCGGAACGCGGAATTTGAAAAAACCTTTTTTTTGAAATTAGCTTCTCCACGATCAGACCGGTCTCGAAAATTCTTATATTTATCAAAGTTTGTTTGAGAATTTAAAAAAAAAACGAAGAGGACTTACATTTCGGAAATCAAGTTTTTTTTTAAGTGAACTGAAAATAAACGATGAAGAATGTTTCTTAAAGTCGTACTTTTTTCTTTAAAGAGCATCTATGCGTTACAAACGGAATGACAAAGTTATTATACACTCAGTGTTGGGTATATTTTTCTTTTTATTATTTATTTATTTAAGAGCGGGGAATAATCAATGAAGTGTCTAACTCAACAGCGATTGAACGATGTATGTAACGATACCAATAAATTGGAGCGTGCTATCTAAGCTGAAAGTTGGACAGCTTTTGAAGACGCTTCGGTTTCCCTGCTTTGTTTTAAGTCTTGTAACGCTCAAGAGATAAACAGTAATAATTCGCTGAAAGTATCAACGTCGCACACAATGCTTTTAAACGATTTCTCTGAACTCCGTTCGAAAATTTCGAGAAAAAATTTGACACTGATGAAACTGTGCCTAGCATGTTACGAATTTCAGAAATATTACATGATTTTCCTGCGCACAAATTCAGAGACTGACTGAAAACAACTAGTATAAAATGCTAAGAGTTGGTTTTCAGACATCAAAGCCTGAACTGCTATGATTTGTTCGATCCTCCATGAACTTTCTTGAATAAAAACAATTTTTTTTCGCTCCCAGGGGCTTCAGCCCCCATATTTGGGCCCTTCCCCCTTTGTATCCGCCACTGCTTGTACACCATATAGCGGCCAAATGCAGTTTTTGTACTAAAAATTATAAGCCGAAAAGGCGCTGCAGTACACTATAAAAGTCGACAACCGAGAGAAATTGTCTACGCCGATACGCCATCTAGAAGGTACTGGTAACATTCTGGATAATTGTGGATTCCACGCCGATACGCCATCTAGAAGGTACTGGTAACATTCTGGATAATTGTGGATTCCACGCCGATACGCCATCTAGAAGGTACTGGATTATTCGAGAAAGTGATGACTGTAGTATAAAAGGTTATCATCTGAGTTGTCGAAAAGTATTTGAATTTAAGCAATAAAGTAATACAGTTGACTTTAAGTAGTAAAGTAAGACATTTGATTTTAACACAGTGGATTTTAAGTAAATAAGTTAAACAGTGGTCTATACAGTGCCATTAATATTAGAGTTTGAATGTTAATGAAATAAACAATTGTACCGTGTAAAAACTAACTTTTGTGATTTAAATAAAGCATTTTATAATTAAATAAGTTTGTGTGTTTTTGATTGTTACACAATCCAGTGATCGAACTCAGAAAAGTGTATGAGATCGTAATTATCGTCTAAGAGACAGGAATTTCGTAGCAATTGGTGTCAGAAGTGGGATTGTGTAAAAAGAATTAACAATCGAAAAAAAAAATGAACGAACTGAACGTGGATCAACTGAAGAAGGAGTAGCAGCAGCTGAATCTGCAATCATCTGGCGGAAAGGTGGAGTTACAGAAACGCTTACGGCAGGCTCTTGAGGCTCAAGGTGTAAGCCTGGAAGGGCATGAAATTTATAGTGATGTATCAGGATCAACAGCGAAAGTGGAAGAAGCTTCTGGACCGGCGGCAAGTGGTGAAGTTGTAGATATGTCAAAGTTCGAAAAAATGTTAATGGCGATGACGCAGACAATAAATCTACAGATGAGTAGCAATATCCAAGCCGTTTGGGAAGAAATTGATCAGAGCTTAAGTCAAAATGCAATGCAAATGGACCAGAAGTTAAGTCAGAACGCGCTGCAGATACAGACGGTTCGGGAAGAAATTGATTAGAGCTTAAGTCAGAACGCGCTGCAGATCCAGGCGGTTTGGGAAGGAATTAATCAGAGCTTAAGTCAAAATGCACTGCAAAAAAGATTAGAGCTTAAGTTAGAACGCGACGCAGATCCACGCAATGAATCAAAACATTGAGGCTGTTCGAACGGAGGTTGGAAATAGGCGAACCAACCACTCATGTGATAAGAGAAATCAGCGCAGAGAGGCTTAAGGCACCTTCGTACGATGAAACCACGCCATTTAGTGTTTTTAAGCTTCAGTTGGAAACAGCATCTGGTCACAGTGGTTGGGTAAACGAAAGCGCAGCTGCAGCGCTAATTGTGGCATTAAAAGGCGCAGCTGCAGAAGTATTGCAAACGGTTCCAGTGGCGGAGCAGAAAAATTACAAGGCGGTGATGGATGCCTTACAGCGAAAATATGGTAGTGACCACATGAAGCAGATTCACAGATTGGAGTTGAAAAGTCGTATCCAGAAATCTGGTGAGTCCTTGCAGGAGTATGCTGTGGATATTGAGCGATTGGCACACCTTTCCTATCCTGACGAGTTAAGTGTCGTAGCTGAAAAATTCAAAATAGAGGCGTTTATTGACGGCATACGTGACTCAGATACAAAACTCGAGACAATGAGGAGCCCGAAGACAACATTTAACGAAACAGTAACGGTTGCCCTCACTCAGGAGACGATTGCGTTGTCATGCCGCCTATCACTAAAAACTCGTCGGATGGAGGTGGAGGCTGAAAAGAAAAATTCATCGTTCGCCAGCAGTAGCTTCAGCGGAAAATGCCACAAATGTGGTAAGCAGGGACACATGGCACGTGACTGCAAATCACGTCGTAAACGATCTGCATCACGTTCACCAAGAAGAAGAATTAAAAATAGGGTGGACGATGGCAAAAATGTTAGCGAGCAGCAGTCGTTAAACTAAAGAGAGTCAGTACAGTGGGGCGTGAGCTGACTCTCACAGATGATTGCCCCATAGTCTTAGTTTCGAAGCTCTGCCGAAATTCCAACAGCCGTACCATCGGTGGAAAATCATTGAAAGACTATGTGGAGGAGAAACTTATTTGATAGATATTGAGCTTATAATTTTATTTGTTTTGCATATTAAAAACTTGTAATGTAAACACTTTGTATCAACAATCAAATAAATAAACGAAATAACAACTTTAAACGGTTTTATTAAGATCGCAAATTATTCCAACAAAGGTTATGGGGCCAGGAGATCATTAATAAAAACCACAAATTAATTCAACAAATTTGTTATGTCAGCAATGTACCAAATTGAAAAATTGGAAGAGTCAAATTGTGACGGCTGGAAGGTGCATATGCGGAGCTTTCTCATTTATGCAGACTTATGGAAATATGTAAATGGAGTTGATGTGATGCCGGAAGATGGTAGTGGTGATGCAGATTGGATTAATAAGGATCAGAAGGCAATATCAACGATCTTACTATGGATGACGAGGTCTCAGCTGAATGTAGTAAAGTTGAACTGGAGAAAAAATATCAACCATGTGGACCAGCCCGAAAAGTTTTATTATTTAGACAACTATTGTCCATGAAAATGGGACTAAGTCAAACTATGTCGGAACATTTGAGGAACTTCGATGACATTGTTGAAAACTAGTGGAAATGGATATCATATTTCCAGATGAGCAGCTAGCTATAACATTGATGAAAAGCTTACCAGAAAATTTTGAAAGTTTTATTGTGGCGATAGAATCACATTGCCAACAACCGATGCATTAAAAAATAAATTAATGGAAGAGTTTGAGAGGCGTAATAGTAAATGTGAAAGTGATAGCAGCCAACAAGTTTTTTGGTCAAAAACTGATAAAGATATACGTGGAGAACATCATAGTAATAAAACGAAGAAGGACAAAGGTGAGCGAAAAATTTCAAATTTGAAATGCTTCAAGAGTGGGCAAATAGGGCATTTTGCCAAGAACTGTATGAAGAAACATACGGGAAATAGTGCCATGTTACATGGAATGCATACGCAGGAAATAGATCGAAATGCTTGGGTGTTTGATAGTGGTTCAACGTGCCCCATGTCTAACGAAAAGAAGACATGTAGAGAAGATTGAGTTAGCAGCCGAATTTAACATTAATTCAGATGGCGTCGGCGATATTTTCCTTATTACAACGAAAGGCAAAAAAGTTACACTGAAGGATGTCTTATACGTACCAAAGTTGCGTTTTAACTTCATTTTAGTGATGTGTCAACTCGTAAATATTCCAACCCGAGTTGAGCGAGTTAAAAGGTCACCCAAACCGAGTTCAATCGAGTTGACCGAGTTGAAAATTTAGCAAACCCGAGTTGTACCGAGTCAACCCGAGTTATCTGAACCGAGTTGACCAAAACGATTCTGTAGGAGAAATATGAGGGTTCGTCAACAATGTTATAAATGTTAAAGTAAGGAGGATTAACATAAAAATTACAATTTAATAGGCAAGAAATAATAAATATTTTGAATTTAACAGATTAGAGTCAGTTAATGTTTTAAGGCTTTTAATTACCTTTCAAATAATACTCATCGTACTAAAATCACCTTAGGGATTTTGAAAATATGTATCCGGAAATTCCATTGGCTATAATATTTATGTGAAGACATGCTTTCCGCGTCCAGCATATGTATGTGTGTCCAATTGATGTATTAAATTCTTTACTATATGAATGTCTGAGATGAAGCCCTTAAACTAAACTCTAAGATGAAGACCTTATACTAAAAAATTATTACAAATTGCACTACCAAATCTTACAAAAGTCAAATAAAAAGCCATAAATGAAAAACAGATTTTATTTATTTATTATTTATTTTTATTTTATTTTAAAAATAAAAAAAAATTAATCCGGCTTTTGGCTGCTATTAAGGAAGAGTATTTGATTGACTTTTTTAGGAGCTAGGCGGTTTCTTCTATTATTACATAAAATGCCGGCTTTGGAGAATAATCGTTCTGAAGGAACTGAAGTTGATGGTATACAAAGATATTTGAGTGCCATTTTAAATAACATTGGAAATATGCTCTTTTTTTCATTCCAAAATAAAAGTGGATCACCTTTTCTGTCAAGATATGGTAATTCAAAATATTGTTTTACCATCACGGTTGCTGAAGAAAATGGAGTTTGCTTAGCGGTTGTTTCTACTATTTTGTTCTCCACAGGGCTCCAAATTTCATTTTCCGAAATAATCAATTCTGCAGCATTGAAAGCACTTGAAGTAGGCTCATCGTGTGTTAAAGATACGCATTCCTCTTCAATAAAATCTCTTAATTCACTTATCACCTACATCTGCGCATTATTGGCGTTAATTTCAAGAGTAAATGCTTTTTTCTTAAAGCGTGGGTCAAGAAAAGTAGCTTTTGCTGCAGTCCTATTACACTCGTAAGACCCAAGACGCTTCTCTATCACATTGGTAAGAGATCGTTTTAGAGAATTGCCTGAATTTGTTGCTAGGGCTAGCTGTTTATGGCCATTTGCAGCCCAAATACAAGAGGTATTACAGAAGAAAGTGAAGGATATTTTTCTCCTGATAAAATTACAGTCACTTTTTCAAAAGGAAGTAAAAGCGCCACGACGTCTTCTACTAATAGCCACTCATTAGATTCCAGATTAGGTGGAGGTGATTTCAATAGCGGTAATGTACGAGAAATTGGCAATTTTAGTTTGAGTAAGCGCTCAAGCATATAGAAAGAACTGTTCCAACGCGTCCGCACATCTTGCTTTGGATTTAATAAATCAACTTTCATTTGTGATTGCATATTAAGTAAGTCATAAAAAGATTTCGTACTATGCTTGAAATGTGATACAAATGTTCGGCATTTATTTAATAGTTGCAGTATTTGATGATTAGTTGTATGATTTTCTAAGTCAGCACTTTCTTTTTCTATACAATCTTTGACTGCGAGATTGACCGTATGAGCTACACAGAAATGGTTTTGCTTCTTCAAAAACTCACTAACTGCTTTCTTCATTGACGCAGCATTGTCTGTAACGATAGTGACTATTTTTAAGCTAATTTCCCATTTGTTTAATATTAGTTGTATAGCGTTTGCTATATTTTTAGCCGTATGATTATCTGGCATTTCTATAGTCGACATAACGAGTGATCTTAACCTCATCGTATCTGGTTCTATAAAATGTGCTGTCACACTTATAAAGCTTTTATTGCTATCTGAAGATTGTCGCTCTTTTCCTATACGACTTTCTCAGTAAAAATGTATTGTTTACAAATTTTGTTTTTGTCACTCTCTTTTCCCATACGATTCTTTTACACAAAATCTGTCAATGCGTCGATGTCTTAAAAAAGTTGAAAATTTACCAACTTCAGGCATGCATATTGAAGCATGCATGCATACTCACTTTTTATGTGCGTTACTTCATAAGCACCCGTGTATTTAAATGATATCAGGGGCTTACAAACAAAAGTAGACAAGTCACAAATGGTAAATTTTTGAAATTTTTATGGTAACACTTTCATTGGTCATTCAGATTCAAATTTTAAATTAAATATCAGACTAAATACGCTACGTTCCAAAGCTATCTTGCTTTGAAATTACAGTTGAGCAACAGAATTGGATATGTCCTCAGATGTCACTTACAAAGCTGGTTAAGTCCACATTAGCCAATAAGAACGCTCCATTTTCAATTGCGCTTGAACGTTTTTGTGAGTATCAGTGCTCGGTATTTTAATAAAAAGTTAGGAAAATATTGAAGTATTTAAGCTTATTTTAATTGCAAATGCAAAATGAATTATAATGCTTAAGATGTACTTCCAAATAAAAGTAGAAAAAGGCAGGCACATTCGGAAAAATAGAAGACAAATGCTGCCAAGAAAGAGAGGTAATTCCAGGGCCGGATCTTTGTTTACATTGCAAAACAAGTGACTTTTTGTTTTGTTTTAGATATTCAAATAAAGGGCTGCCTGTAAATTCCCTCAAAATTCGTGACATGAAATCGTTGTAGCAAATATATCACGGCGACCAGTGCACGATGGGCTCGCTGACCATTTTGCTGGTCAAAACCTATTTTTGTCACACTCTGTATTGTTTTGTTGTTGTTGCAATATAATAGAAAATACTTCAAAACAAACAAAAATGCACTTTGTTTTTGTAAATACTAATTTACAGATTACGAGTAACAGCAAACTATAAAAGTTTAGTTTTCTAAGTAGAGTTGTGAATACAACTACGTGCGCGTTTTTATTAGGGTTATTAAATTTAATAAAATTAATTTAATTAAATTTTACAAAAAACAAGTTAAAAAAAGGTTATATATGAAAAAGAAAGGTCATGGTAAGTTCTTTATATAAATGTATATTAGAGCGGTTCAAAATAAAAACTTTTTTAATTTTTATTACAATAGCCTCATATGTCTGGACAAAGCACATTACTAGGGTTAAGGTTAATATTGAAAACTGGATTAGCACCTTCTGTTTTAAGTTGTCTACCCATTTTCAAAAATATTGATTTGAAAAATGGTGCAAGTTATAAAAGTTATCAAATTTTCCAACAAAGTGAGTATGATTTTCGGACAATTATCGATCAAGGTACCCGAATTCATGATTAGTTTTTCTTCTCCTTCTTTCTTTCTTATAAAAAAAATTTAAAATTGACGGGAAAAAATTAAAACGTACCGATTTTCACTTTCTAGTTGCAACACGTCCCATATTATTTCGGTACCGTGTACATTATTGTTAATGTATTGTTATTTGCTTAAGAGAATGCCAAAACCGCATATCAAATCCGATATCTCCGTGCTGTCATATTTCTATGTGTTTTTAAGAATAAAGATGATTGATATTATTTCACTGATTATTATTTTACTGAATACGTCCCTGGTTTGTATGTTAGCAACAAACTTGGTTATGTCCCGTTTGCTTACAAATGAAACTAGCTATGTCCGCCATTTGGAAACAGAGTTAGATATGTCCATTCATTTTATTAAAATAACCCTTATTATTTAAAAGATACCGTGCTAAATATGTTCTTAAAATAATAAGAACATGATTTTCTTTTATTTTATGGATTTTTTCTTGGTTATAGCACGTTAACAAGTTCGTAAAGTGTTTTTCTCAGTTTGTGTAAAATCACATCTGAAGGACTTGTCTACTTTTGTTTTTAGACCCCTGATATGTCAAATGCTTTGATGCATTCATGCTTTTTATGTATTTCGTTCTAATGAGTTCGAAGAAATGCATTGAAGTAAGCAAGTAAACTAGTTGAATTCAACTCGAGTTGACAGACCGAGTTAGCTATCTTAACTCGAGTTGACTCGAGTTGATTTCAACTAGAGTTATCTCTACTCGAGTTGATTCGAGCTGATTTCAACTCGAGTTGAACCGAGTTAACAAACCGAGTTCGCCATCACTACTTAATTTCCAACTCATTGATGGACAAAATGTATTGTTTGAGAAGAAAGAAAATAAGGTTGTAGATGTCAACGGAAAAATAGTGCTTAGTGGTGAACGGTATGGGCAGTTGTGTATTTGTCAAAGTCAAATGGATACAAATAAATGCGCGTTTGGAGTTAAGGTGGACGATTTTTTCCTTTGGCATCAACGTTTTGGTCATCTTAATGCCAAAAGTGTTTCTGAATGATCCAAAAGGGAAATAGTGTACGGAATGGATGTAGTAAAAGAACCAGAAAATTTTAATTGTGAAATATGCTTTAAACCCAAGATTTACGTTCAGCCATTCCCAAAGAAAGCATCTCATCGCAGCAACGCAGTCTAAGAACTTGTTCATACTGACGTGTGCGGTCCCATGCCGATTTCTTCCTGTAGTGGTGCACGGTATTTCGTTCTTTTCATTGACGACTTCTCAAGAATGATGTTTGTTTACTTCCTCAAAAGGAAAGGAGACGTATTTCATACATTTCAAAGCTTTGTTGCAATGTTGGAGAGGCAGACGTCAAGAAAGCTGAAGATATCTGAGCTCTGAATTCTCAATGAATTTGGAGAAATTAGGAATCAAACGTCAGTTTTCTGTGGAATACACGCCTCAGCAAAACGGCGTGGCGGAACGAGCGAATAGAACAATCGTTGAAATGGCTCGATGTATGTTAATTGGATCCGGACTTGTTGAGCCACTGTGGGCAGAAGCACTCAATACGGCAGTGTATCTCCGTAATAAATGTAACTCTAAAGTATTGGATGGAAAAACACCAATCGAGTTGTGGAGTGGTGTCAAGCCTTCTGTTGCACATTTGAGAGTGTTCGGATGCAAAGCTAAAGGTATTGAGTGTGTTTTCACTGGATATTGCTCAGAGTCAAAAGCTTATAGACTCTACAATATTGAAACAAAGAAATTGTACAAAAGTCTAGATGTAAAATTCATGCAAGAACAAACAAACATGACATTTAATAATGAGTATGATATTTTTACAAAGTTCCAAGATGCGGGCAATTGCGAAAATCAAAATTTTGATGCAACAGATTTGGTGATCAACGCTCGTGAAGCAGATAAGATTAGTGATATACCTTTAGAGAGTAACACTCAGCCTATTTGTACAGACATTCAACTACCGCAAGTTGAGATGGATAATGATCCTCAATGTAAAGTTTTGAGATCAGGAAGACGCATTTATAGTAATTTATTAAGTGTCGAGGAAAAATCAAACGATAATCCAACATCATTAAAAGAAGTGATAATAAGAAGCGATCAAGATATGTGGGCTGATTCGTTGAGAAAAGAATACGATACACTGATGGCAAGGGATACTTGGAAATTAGTAGGAGATTCAAACAATGTTCCGGTAGTGAAATGCAAGTCGGTTTTCACTATATAACGGGATAGTAACGGTATTCTTGATTGATACAAGTTAAGGCTAGTAGCGAAAGGATGCAGTCAAAAATACGGTATGAATTATACAGAAACGTTTTCACCTGTAACCCGCTACTCAACTGTGCGGTTAGTTTTAGCTCTAGCTGCAGAATTAAAGCTATATGTACATCAGCTGGATGTTATCACAGCGTATTTAAATGGTGATATTGATGAAGATATCTAAATAGAACAACCAGAAGGATTTGTAGATCAAAACTATCCGAAAAAGATATGCAAATTACAAAAAGCTTTATACGGCTTAAAGCAATCTGGTCAAAAATGGAATGAAAAGCTGAATGAAATCCTCAAGCAAATTGGATTTATCCAAAGAAAGGTCGACCACTGTGCATACACAATGCACCTTGAAGATGAATATGTCATCATTATTGTTTATGTTGATGAGATATTGCTGGTTTGTTCGAAAACGACATCGATGGAACGTATTAAGCAAGAATTACGTTCGAAATTGGATATAGTTGACAAAGGTCCAGTCGATTATTTTTTGGGGATGGAAATGGAAAGAACTGGACCATTAAAAGTATCACAATAACGACTTATAGCGGAACTTCTTGAGGAACATGGAATGCTATTATCAAAATTGTGTTCTTGATCCTGGTACAAATTTCAAGAAATGTGTCGATTGTGAAAATTGTGAAAAGGTGAATGCAACCAAATATCAATCCCTGATTGGATCATTGATGTACCTAGAAAATGTACACGACCGGATATTATACACTCTGTGAATAAGCTTTCACAGTTCAATAAAGATCCACACTAAGAGCACATGGCTGGAGCAAAACACGTCTTAAGATATTTGAGTAACACTATTAATTTTGCTCTTTCTTATAGACCAACTGGAAAACCATTGATCGGTTATGGTGACTCTAATTGGGCTGGATGCAGTGATGACGGAAGGTCATACACTGGTTTTGTTGTCTTATTAGGCGGGGGTGCGATAACGTACGAAAGCAAAAAATAATCGACAGTCGCGTCGAGTACGGCAAAAGCAGAATACATGGCGATATCTGCTGCGACGAAAGAAGTTCTTTATCAAAGAAATTTGATTGAAGACCTTGGGTTTCAAAAGTTTTTGCAACAACACTATATGGAGACAACATTAGTTCACTCCAGAAGTAAACATATTGATATAAGAGTTCACCATGTTCGAGAGATTTATCAAAATGGAATTCCTGATCTGAAGTATGCACCATCAACGGAGAATGTTGCAGACATTTTAAATAAAGTTCTTCAAAAGCAAAAACATAATTATCTTTATCCGAAATTGGGTATCGTAAACCGGTGTTTGCATTAAGGGCAGCTGTTGAGTTTTTAATTTTATTTGTTTTGCATATTAAAAACTTGTAAAGTAAACACTTTGTATCAACAATCTTAGTTTGATCGGATATTCTTATTAGTTTATGTTTTTATTGAAAAAATATAAAATATTCATTCACTTCAAATAAATAAACGAAATAACAACTTGAAACGGTTTTATTAAGATCGCAAATTATTCCAACAATAGACGACGAGTAACGCCATTGTAACGCCATTAAATGGGATCCAATTGAGAACAGCGACAGGAGAAATTGCGCAAATAGTAGGAAAAGTTACATCGAGTATTCTTATCGGCAACAAAACTGTGGAACATGATTTTATTGTTGCAAACATCACCGATGAGGTTATCATTGGCGTGGACTTCATGATTCGACACGGGTTCACTTTGGATCTTATGTAAAAAAAAGTTGAGGTATGCCAATGTAGAGTTGCCTTTAGACATTGGCTGTGTACAAAAATTATCAATTGCAAGAGTCTACATATGTGAGCGCTGTCGAATTGAACCCAACACCGAAGAAATTATTTGGTCCACAATAAGTGAAGACTGTGGGACAAGCCATCTGTGGGTAGTGGAAACAGATAAGAAAAATTTAAAGAAAAACCTGATTATTGGAAAGACCCCAGTAAAAACAAGAACGGACAGAAAAATACCGGTACGAATTTTGAATCCAACAAATAAGCCAAAATGGATGCAAAAAGGTGACCTTATAGCGCAATGTGAGAAAGTTACGGCTGTGATATATTGTGAAAATGACCAGCAGAACACACAAGGTACAACTTTAACGAAATCGTCGGCCGTGGAAGTATTGACGAAAGAATGGACGAAGGAGTTGTCTGCCTAGAAAGAAAATAAAGCAAAAAGGTTTCTGCAAAAGTATTGCGGATATTTGCGTCCAAGGGAGAAAATAATGGCCGAACATCAGTTGTCAAACATCGCATTGATACAGGTAATTTTCAGCCAATTCGTCAACCTCCAAGAAGCTAGCACTCGCTAAGAGAGAAGAAGTGACGGTCATTATAGAGGATATGGCGCGAGAAAATGTCATTGCACCATCAGAAAGCCCATGGAGTTCACCGGTCGTACTTGCCAAGAAAAAGGACGGAAGTATGCGATTCTGTGTGGATTACAGAAAATTGAATGACGTCACCAAAAAAGACAGCTACCCGTTACCCAAAATCGATAATACACTGGATACGTTATCTGGAGCAACATGGTTTTCCACCCTGGACTTACAAAGTGGATATTGGCAGGTGGAAATAGATGAAAAAGACAAGGAGAAAACTGCCTTTCGTATTGGGAATGGTCTATGGCAGTTCAACGTCATGCCGTTTGGTCTTTGTAACGCTCCAGCTACGTTTGAGTGGTTAATGGAATGATTTCTCAAAGGACTACATTGGAAGACTTGTCTAGTGTATCTCGATAACATAATCATCATGGGTAAAGATTTTGATGACCATCTGAAAAATCTGGAGGAAGTGTTTGAGCGCTTGGAGGCAGCTGGACTAAAATTAAGTGTGAAAAAGTGCTCACTTTTCCAGCGTGAAGTCAAATATCTGGGGCACAAGGTTACGTCAGAAGGAATACACACAGATGAAGATAAAATAAAAGCTGTGAAAAATTGGCCATGACCATCTTATCTTCATGAGTTGCGAAGTTTTCTGGGTCTATGCACTTATTACAGACGCATTGTTCCTGGTTTCGCAAATGTTGCAGGCAGCCTACATGAGCTGACACAGAAAAATCGGAAATTCGAATGGAGTGGTGCACAGGAAACTGCATTCCAAAATCTGAAAGAATTACTGTCTACAGCGCCTATACTCGCGTACCCAATACCCGGAAAAGAATTTGTATTGGACACCGATGCGAGTGGCCACGGTATTGGAGGAGTTTTGTCCCAAATCATCAATGGACAAGAAAAAGTCGCATATTTCAGCAAAATTCTGTCGAAACCTGAGAGGAATTATTGCGTAACTCGGAGAGAGTTACTGGCAGTAATGGAATGCGTGAAATACTTCCATAAGTACTTATATGGACAGCACTTTCTCCTGAGGACAGACCATGTGGCATTAAGGTAGCTACTTCAATTCAAGGATCCTGGAGATCAAATCGCACGGTGGATAGAACGCTTGCAGAGCTATGATTTTACCATAGAACATCGCAAAGGAAGCCAGCATGGAAATGCGGATGCACTTTCCCGTCGTCCATGTAAAATTCAATGCGGTCATTGTTCACGAACGGAAAATAAAGCTGGAACAATTGATGTGCGCCTTTCTGAACGTTTTGCCTGAAGAAAAGTGGACAAAAGAGACCAGCGCAGTGATACAAAATAGGAAACCGGCGTGGTACGAAATCTCAAGTGAAAGCCAAATCTGTAAAGCATACTGGGCGCAATGGCAAAGTTTGGAGTTGCATGATGGTTGTCTCTAACGAATATGGGAAAGCAAGGATGACAAAATTCGCTCAAAACTGCTAGTTAATCCAAAGGCCAAATGGATCAAGTGGTGGACATCTGGGCTTAACGAAAACCGCAGAGAAAATAAGGAAACGGTTTTATTGGGTAGGATGCCAAGAATCAGTTGCTGACTGGATCCGCCGTTGTGACCAATGTGCAATTGCTAAAGGACCAAGGCAACGCACTCGGGGAAAAATGCATCCTCTCCCTTTGAGAGGATAGCCATGGATATAACGGTATCTTTTCGAATGAGCAATTCAGGAAATAAATACATCCTTATGGTAATTGATTACTTCAGTAAGTGGCCAGAAGTATATCCCATTCCCGATCAAGAAGCAAAAACAGTGGCAAACATTTTCATCAAAAATTGGATTTGCCGATATGGAGCTCCGCTTGAGTTGCATTCCGACCAAGGGCGAAATTTTGAGTCGATACTTTTTAAGGAGGTTTGTGACATGTTTGGAATACAGAAGACACGTACCACAGCTTTGCATCCTCAGTCCGATGGCATGGTCGAAAGGTTTAACCGTACTCTAGAGGAGCATTTAAAAAAGGTATCAACAACCAAAAGATTGGGATGAGCATCTACCAATATTTCTGATGGCTTATCGGTCGTCAATACACGATACTACTACAGTCACGCCAGCAAAAGCCATTTTTGGTACGGACTTAAGGCTTCCAGCAGATTTGAAGTACGGAGTAAGCGTTGTCCCAGAAACGACCCACGCTGACGATTACATGTCGGGGAAAAGAGAAGAATTAGCAGATATACACAAGCTTATCAGGAGACGCACTCAATTGGCTAGCGACAAGATGAAAGCTCGGTATGACCTGCGAGCAAATACTGAAGGGTTCAAAGAAGGTCAACTAGTGCTGCTACATAACCCACAACGAAAACGAGGCTTGTCTCCTAAATTACAGACTCATTGGGAGGGACCTTAACGGATCGAACAAGGATTAATGATGTTGTGTATCGAATCCAAAAATACCTCGGGAATAAAAGTAAATTAAAGGTAGTCTACATCGAAAGGCTGGCACCTTATACTAGAGACGGAGAGATTATTGTTCGGGACGAATAAGTTTAAGCGGAGGGCAGTGTAGCGAAATTTGGTTTATGCCAGAAAATTCTCGAAATAAAAACCAACGAAAGAAAAACTAAACGACACTAGCTAGCATCACTGGCTGTTTAAAAATACTTGTACACCATATAGCGGCTAAATGTAGTTTTTGTACTAAAAATGATAAACCGAAAAGACGCTGCAGTACACTATAAAAGTCGACAACCGAGAGAAATTATCCACGCCGATACGCCATCTAGAAGATACTGGTAACATTCTGGATAATTGTGGGTTCCACGCCGATACGCCATCTAGGAGGTACTAGTAACATTCTGGATAATTGTGGATTCCACGCCGATACGCCATCTAGAAGGTACTGGTAACATTCTGGATAATTGTGGATTCCACGCCGATACGCGTAGTATAAAAGGTTGTCATCTGAGTTGTCGAAAAGCAGTTGAATTTAAGCAATAAAGTAATACAGTTGACTTTAAGTAATAAAGTAAGACATTTGATTTTAACACAGTGGATTTTAAGTAAATTAGTAAAACAGTGCCAGATTAATATATGAATTTGAATGTTAATGAAATAAACAATTTTACCGTGTAAAAACTAACTTTTGTGATTTAAATAAACCATTTTATAATTAAATAAGTTTGTGTGTTTTTGATTGCTACACAATCCAGTGATCGAACTCAGAAAAGTGTAAGAGATCGAAATTATCGTCTAAGAGACAGGAATTTCGTAACAATATTAATGAATATCAATGATTGAGTGTCGGTGTGGTGTTTCCATCATCCGTCGCAGTTCTGTTCCATTTCAAGACGTCTAGTGTATTGTTATTTTGACAGCGGCTAACCATTGGAGGTTTTTCCGTCGGAATTGTTTTTAAGCTTTCAGTTTGATAACCGTTAAATAAAAATGAACAGTTTTTGCCTAACATACTGCAAGTCTCGCTAACCTAGGCATTATTAGTCGCTATGATCTTACAAAAAAAAACTTTAAGCTATATGCTTTGTAAAAATGACATGTTTTACATTTGCTTAGACATTTCTCACTTTACAAGCAGAATTTTAGCGTAAGGCTTCAGTCGATGTTAATGTTAAAATTCATTAATTAAGTACATGTAATGTATTTAATGCTAAAATAAAGCATGTAGCAAAACATTGATATGTACAACACTTTTCTAAGAGAAAAATTCTGGCATCCACTAAAAGTTGAACTGAACAGAGATTTTTTCCTTAATTTTTTATCGTGGTAGATATTTGAGTTAATACTTAAAAGTTGACCAGCTTAACCCAGATATGCCGACGGGCGCGTTAGTGCAACAACCTTCGTAGTTTTCCAAATTGCTTTGTTCTGACAGAATAACTTACAAAACTGAAGAAAAAATTTAAAAAAAATTATTTTAACTTGGATTTTGAGTCCGTAGGGGGAGGTGGGGCACATTAATACGATTTCTTTACAAACGAAAAAAAAGAGGCATATTGACAAATATAATTTAAAAAAAAGTATCTGAATGTTTTCAGTGTTTATCTTACTAACTTATTTCAAACAATTTTCAACTCAGATTTATTTGGAAAAAATGTTATGATATATTTTTTAAAAACAGAATTTCGTATCAAACTGCCCCACACACGGGTTACATTGATACACGCTTATGGTACTTTAAATTATAGCTTAAAACACCCCTATATTAAACAAAATCCCTTCCTTACCGTCTTTTGGCATAGGTGGATCAGTATTGTTATTTGTGGGACGATTTTTCTCGAAAAATTAAAATTTTCAGTATAATTTTAAAGTATGTCTTGTGGTTGTTGCTTGGCATGCTTGACCGGCCTATTTGCTCGTCGGATCGGGGAGGTTCTTTGACAAAAACTTACTTACTTACCAAGACTTTATTCAAAATTTTTTTAACTAATATGCTGACGGACAGATATGATACCTAGCCAAATGAGATAGCTGCGCGAGAGATTTATTTTTTTTTATCGCGCTGAACACTGAGTTTCCTACCCTTACATAATGTTAAAATAAACACAACACCTTGGCTATCATGGTGCTCTAAATGTTTTTATGACAACCCCTATCATTAGCCTTCGTTGTTTAATTTACCATACTTAACGCAAGTTTAGTCAGCCACATGCCCTTATATATTCACTTTAAGCTTTCATTTTAATATATACACAAACAATTCATTTATTTTTCACAAAATTTAGAGTCATAAGAATCTTTTTTTTTTTACAATTCTTTACAATTTGGCCAGCGCAAACGACAATGCAACCACTTACGCACTATACATACTACAATAATCATTGTTAACAATATCGTACTTTCTCTATACTTTTCATGACCATCTAATATCAAATGGAACCAGGCTAAAATATGTACTTACTTACTTAGATGGCCATAACAACCCGTTGTCAGGTTACGGCTAAAATATGTAGCAATGAAAATTTGTTATAAGGTAATGGACATGTTCTTATATAATCTACTCGGACAGACTTATAAAAATTTTATAAATGTGGAATTTAGTATATACTTGGACGGTTTTTGTGATTGTTTTTGAAAAGTATTCAATTTAAAAAAAAATAAAACTGAAGAATTATTATTTTGTGACTACATGACTTAAGTATGAATCTTACTACGGACGAGTGAAACTTCAACATTACAAGATCACCGACAAAATTATTAAGGTCAACTAAAAGATAGTAGAGTGTACAGTAAAAAAAAAGTAAGGCTTTTTCTATGTATTCACAAATGTATGTATGTGCACTAGCTATGGAATAGTGGAGGATTTTTGGATTTCGATACGCTGGGACCATTTATTTTGCGAGGTTTGATAAAAAAATACTTGAGCCAAAAAATTAAGGGGATCAGAGCGGGGTAAATGGCGTCTCATCAAGGTCAAAGTTGAAAAATTTGGGAGATTTTCAGACAAATCTTCCCATAGCTGCTTACAGGCGCGGATCTAGAATTTTTTTCCGGGGGGGGTCACAGGATAGAAAAAAATCAAAAATAACAAGAATAACCAAATAAACAAAGCAAGCCGAATTTCTTCAATGAATAAAAACAAGCCAGAATAACTTTATGCAAAAACTTGTCCAATTTGTTTTACTTGAAAATTCATTAAATGTACCTATATATAATTTTATTGTTTAAATTAATTGAATTTTAATTGAATTTACAGTCAAGTGCAGTAACCAATATATTGGTTTTAAGAGTACATTTTTTATATAAAAAAATTTATAATTTTATATAACAATAAATTAAAAATTTTTAATTTGTTTTGGTCGACTGAGTAAATTCAATTAATTTAATAATACTCAGTCGACTAAAACAAATTAAAAATTTCTAATTTATTGCTTATATAAAATTATAAACTTTTTTTATATAAAAAAATGTATGTACTCTTAAAACTAAGAAATGTCTTAGCTGATGAATGTTTTTATTTCGAATTTTCTTCTGAAACGTTTCCTCGTGTGTTTTTAAATGACTTGGCGCCTTTTATGGCAGCGTGGCTAACTTCACAGTTTGCAATCAAAACGGAAAAACGGTGAATTTTGAATTTGTCGCTTTGAAGCAAGGTGGATTTTGAATTTGAAGCAAACAGATCACATTTTTTCTTTTAGTCTTTTACATATGTGCAACAGAACAGTATCGATTTTTACAGTTTTTTCAACACTGCTTTGTAGTATTTGTACCGTTCTTGTAATCAGAAATTACAGTAATTAGTGGCAAGGATACGTAGGATTTCAATTTTGACGGCTGCATCATGGTAAATTCACACAATTAATTAGCGAATCACATGATTTGCAATTACATGATTTGAAATTTGTACAATTATAAACTTTTAATTGCATTAACGGCTTATATCAAATCACTCAAAATTTGTATGAATTTTAATTGTTTGTAGTTTTTCGAAGACAGTT
The DNA here is from genome assembly GCA_949775025.1 of Tricholauxania praeusta. NCBI lineage: Eukaryota > Metazoa > Arthropoda > Insecta > Diptera > Lauxaniidae > Tricholauxania > Tricholauxania praeusta. The sequence goes on from OX459029.1 coordinate 113,420,228, forward strand.
TTATAGTATTTCAAACAGTTTTATAGTAAGATATTTTTGGTTCTTTAGTATCAAATAATTTCAACTATGGCAGAAGACAGACTCACCGGGCTTGCATTGCTACACATCCATCGAGACATTGAATTGGACATCGATGCGATCATTACCAGATTTGCGAAACAAAATAGAAAATTGGATTTTGTGTTATAAATGAAGAGCTGAGATGCAAAACCCGCCAAGTCCATATTTTGCGTTTTTGAGAAAAACGAAAAAACTGTATTCCACTGAAATTTAACTTTAGTAAAAAAGTAGATTGATCCATTGTAATAGTTGTCAAAAGTTATTAAAATTCTGATTTTTCATTACATTTTATGACATAATCTATAAGGACTATAGTAAAAAAAACGTTTGGACTTGGCGGGTTTTGAAACAAAAACTGTGGACTTGGCTGGTTTTGAAAGTGAAACCTCGGGACCTGCCGGATTTTGAAAAATAATAGCAAAAGGCTTCGAAATCATTTTTTTAAAAATGGCTTGGTTTAAATTAATTTCAAAACATTTGAATAAGTGCAGATTGAAATTTTAATTACACAATATAATTTCCATTTTAAAATAACACAAAACTATTTGTATTTATGAAAGCAGCATATTTTTTGATGAAAACTTGGACTTGGCGGGTTTTGATTTTCAGAAATGTGCACTTGGCGGGCTTTGATAAAAATAATTTATCAGAAATTTTTGCAATCAAAAGTTTGTGAAGGGAAACATTTTTTTTACAATTTGGAGGATGTAGGCTTGTAGACAAATATTTTTTCTGCCCCCTCCTACAATATCTCGCATTTTCATGTTTTAGGACTTGGCGGGTTTAGCACCTCAGCTCTTCAAATGATGCTTTTAGTTGGAACTTGTAAACAGATTGTAAACAGATGATAGTATATCAAGTATAGCTACAATCCAAATATAGAAAAAATAATTAAAAAGTCAGTCTGGTTTAAGAAAATTAGTCAAATTTGTTGATTTAGTCATTTCTGGATTCCAATTTTTTCAGAGTGCAAAAAAATAACTTAATTTTGGTCCTAACCAAACGACCAAAATTAAGGTTTTTCAGGTTTTTTCAGGTTTTTAAGTTTGCAAAAACTAGGTTTTGTTCGTTTGTTTTTTTGTTTTGTTTTTCGGTTTGCAAAATATTGTTTCAGCTTTATTTTTTGAAATGCGGGCTATTTTGGGGGGGGGGGGTCATGACCCCCGTGACCCCCCCCTTGGATCCGCGCCTGGATGCTTAGAAGTAGCCCATAGAGCGGTGGAATATAAGACCGGCTCTCAATCATTTTTTATGCCCAACATTTTTTTCGAACAAACTTAACCCCTCTATCCAACCCTTTAGGGGGTTTCCATACAAAGATTATGTTTTTATGAAATTTACTCCCAACGTTCTCAATGCTGGCAGGGTGCCCCTTGAGGATTCAAGTTTTTGACCAGCCCCTATTAATTTATTCTTCCCAATATTTCTGCAGAACATACTATCCTCCTATCTCCGCCCCTTAAATAGTTCCCCATACAAAATTTAATTTCTTATGAAATTTGGCTGAATACTCCTACCTTTTCACCGCTTCCAGTATGTCCTGAGAGGATTCTTTTGTATTACCGACCCACATTAATTTTTCATCCCCAACATTTTTTTCAAACATATTTACCCCGTCTTTCCAACCCTTTGGGGGATTCCCATACAAAAGTGATGTTTTTATGAAATCTACTCCTAACGTTCCCAATGCTACTAGGGTGCCCCTAGATGATTCAAACTTATGCCCAACCCCTATTAATATATTCTTCTCAACATTTCTTAACAATATACTAACCACCTATCTTCACCCCTTTAGGGGTTCCCCATACAAATTGAGTTTCTTACGGAATTTAGCTCCTTCCAACTCTGCACGGCGCTACTAAATGGTTGCATGCTATTACCAATCCCCATTAATTTTTCACACTTATAATTCTTTTAACAACTTAAACCCTTTGTATTCTCCCTTATAGGTTTCCTAAACAAAAAAAACGTAAAATCCACTTTGGAACAAATTAACCTAATAAATACTTCTTCAAAAAAAAGCCACCATTGTTTTTTAAAGAAATGTGAGCTTGTATTAACGTTCAAAAAGAAATGATTTTATTATTTTTCCTTTCGTTGAATCATATTAATTGAAAAATGTTTTTCTTTTTCATTTCGACACAGGACGTTGTTACATATATTCCTCTATTAATTTTATTCCTCTTTCGGCAACATCATTGACTACATGTAATTTAGACACAATCTCTTCCGCTTGCTGGTAGTCTTCAGGCTCTACTCAAGTTTCTGTTTCGGTAGAAATGAAGTCTGTCGGCTATTTGAAGCGTTTAAAAAAGTTTGATGTCTCAGACGTGACGAAATGGCTTAAGTCTTTTGAGTTCAGTTCCTTATTCAATTGTTTTTAGTCCAATTTTACTCTTTTAACGTCTTGATGTAAGTAACTTTCAGGTTTTGTATGAATGTCTTGCCCGTTATCCTCACTCTTTTCATTAGATGATGTCTCACTCTCCTCCTCAGAAACTATGTCTGTGCTTACCTCTTTACCCATATCAAACGCACGAATTGCTTCAATCATTTGTCGTTTGATGTCGTAAGAGACGCTTGGATCGAATAAAGCAAGAGATACCAAAGATGTCCACAGATGTGGAGATAGGGGGTAGGTACATTCTGAAGAAATGTTGGGAAGAATAAATTAATAGGGATTGGGCAAAGACTTGAATCATCTAGGGGCACCCTGGTAGCATTGGAAACGTTAGGAGTAAATTTCATAAAAACATCAGTTTTGTATGGGAACCCTCCAAAGGGGTGGAGAAAGGGGGTAAGTTTGTTTGAAAAAAATGTTGGGCATAAAATGGGCATGACAAATGATGAAGGTGGTGTTTTTATGAAATTTACTCCCAATGCTACCGGGGTGCACCTAGAAGATTCAAGTTTATGCCCAACCCCTATTAATTTATTCTTCCAGTTCTTCAGAGCATACTAACCCCTCTATCCCTTTAAAGGGTACGCCATACAAAACTGAATTTCTTACGGAATTTGGCTGACTATTCCTACCTTTCCTTTGCTTCCAGTGTGTCCTAAGAGGATTCATTTGTATTAAAAGAAGTGTTCGAAATCAAATTTGGTAAAACGTCTGGCCCAGGAGTGTTTATATTATCACGTTTCAAAGATGATTGGGATAATGTAAAAAACAAAATCTTCAGCCCTGGCATTGAGGACGATGTAGTCGCTGCCAAATCACTTGCTCATTTCCAACTTCAAATGAAGTCATTTTGTTTGGCTCAACTGAATGCAACATCCCAGAGTATATTACAAGGAGTTCTTGAAAATCGTTCTCTTGTTCCTTGGCGAAAACATCCCCAATTACCATGTCAGACCACCAGGAGCCATCAGTCATGCTCGATGGATGACAAAGGCCATATACTGCAAAAAAATATTTTTATTTCGAAAGCATTTTTGCTTGACTGAAAAAGAACTAAGTGATGCTTTAAGTGGAAGCTTAGTTTGGCAGCAGCAGAGCTTTAGAACCCCCAATCAAGATTTTCAATTTTTGAATAAGCCTGCTGGGTATGCTTCAATTGAACAGATTAGGTCACATAAATTTGTGGCGAAATTCTGTGGACATCTTTGGTATCTCAGTGCCGAAGCTGTGGCTCTTGCTTTATTCGATCCAAGCGTCTCTTACGACATCAAACGGAAAATAACTGAAGCAATTCGTGAGTTTGATATGGGTAAAGAGGAAAGCACAGACATGTTTCTGAGGAGGAGAGTGAGACATCATCTAATGAAAAGAGTGAGGATAACGGGCAAGATATTCATAAAAAAAACTGAAAGTTACTTACATCAAATCGTTAAAAGATTAAAATTGGATTGGAAACAATTGAATAAGGAACTGAACTCAAAAGGCTTAAGCCATTTCGTCACGTCTGAGACATCAAACTTTTTTAAACGCTTCAAATTGCCGACAGACTTCATTTCTACCGAAACAGAAACTTGGGTAGAGCCTGAAGACAGCAAGCGGAAGAGATCGTGTCTAAATTACATGTAGTCAATGATGTTGCCGAAGAGGCATAAAATTAATAGAGGAATATAACAACGTCCTGTGTCGAAATGAAAAAGAAAAACAATTTTCAATTAATATGATTACATTGAACAAGATTTCATTTCTTTAAAAAATAATGGTGGCTACTTTTTGAAGAAGTATTTATTATGTTAATTTAATCCAAAGTGGTTTTTACGTTTTTTTTTGTTTAGGAAACCTACAAGGAGGAGCAGAAAAGGGGTAAGTTGTTAAAAAAATTATAGGTGTGAAAAATTAATGGGGATTGGTAATAGCACCCAACCATTTAGCATAAACTTGAATCATCTAGGGGCACCCTGGTAGCATTGGGAACGTTGGGATTAAATTTCATAAAAACATCACTTTTGTATGGGAACCCCCCAAACGGGTGGAGAAAGGGTGTAAGTTTGTTTGAAAAAAATGTTGGGTATAAAAAATTAATGTGGGCCGGTAATACGAAAGAATCCTCTTAGGACACACTGGAAGCGGTGAAAAGGTAGGAGTATTCAGCCAAATTCCATAAGAAATTCAATTTTGTATGGGGAACCCCTTAAGTGGTGGAGATTGGGGGATAGTACGTTCGGCAGAAATGTTGGGAAGAATAAATTAATAGGGGCCGGCCATAAACTTGAATCGTCTATGGGCACCCTGGCAGCATTGAGAACGTTGGGAGAAAATTTCATAAAAACATAATTTTTGTATGGGAACCCCCCAAAGGGTTGGAGAGAGGGGGTAAGTTTGTTCGAAAAAAATGTTGGGCATAAAAATGATTGAGGGTCGGTCTTACAACCTACCGCTCTATTGGCTACTTCTAAGCAGCTATGGGATGATTTGTCTGAAAATCTCTCAAATTTTTCAACTTTGACCTTGATGAGACGCCATTTACCCCCCTCCCATCTCCATAATTTTTTGGCTCCAGTACTTTTTTATCAAACCTCACAAAATAAATGGTCTCAGCGTATCGAAATCAAAAAATCCTCCACTATTCCATAGCTACTGTACATACATTGTGCAGCTAAATAAAAGAGCGAGAATGCAGCAGTGGCGTTTCTTTTACTGTGGCTGCGAAATATTTTTTTGATTTTACTGTGGACACCAAAATTTTGTGTCCAACGATATCCGCTACAGTATCAACTACGTTATTTTTAAATTGTACTTATGGACCGCATTTCTTATTGATACCTTGCATTACAGCACATCAAAAATTGCAGAAGCCATAGCGCTATCATCGATGTTACCTCTATCAATTTCTCGTTGTTACGTACGCACCATATTCCTTTCTGTTAAGAAACAAAACGATTAAGTCACAATCTATTTACCAGACGGGACAAATTCATACGTATCAATTTGCTCCGTAGATGCTTGTATCAATGGGCGCCAAGTGACTTTTTTGTTTTAAATAATAATTTTACGTTTAAATGTTAAGTAATTATAAAAATTACAGCCACCTTAAAACTATCAAGGATATGTACTAACCGTATATCGTAATATGCAATTGTCAACACAAAACTTTCCAAATAAATGCACACCCGAATAGAGCGCAACTATTTTACTTATGAGCGTACAAAACAGGTTTATACTTATCGTTCGCGAAGCGTTACCTGTACGCAGTTGAAATTCAAACATATGATGTGTTCTGTCGACGCCTACTTATGTACGTTTAAATGATATCTGACCGCGTCAGGTTTTGATTTAACGGCCACCATATCTATGTGCCCCGTATATCAATGTACCCCTTCTCCCCCTACTACATGTAGTACGCTCGGCACATATGGGTAGTAAAGGCAATAATTTTTTTAAATTCAAATCGTTTTTCGGCAAAGTTTTCGTACTTACATACATAAGTAAAGAAAAAACAAATTAATAAGAAAAATTATTTAGTTTTGTGGTACTTCTTATTACATGAAGCGGAACGTCACATTTAATGCAGTGTAGTGGTCTTATTGTGGCAATGGTTACATCGTAGCGTTGCTAAAAGTAAATATTAGCAATGTGGCAATGCGCCGAAGATAAACTAAATGGTCCATTTTACCTCCCATATGTCTATGTGAAACATTTTTCGAAAGTTCGACGGGATAGACGTTTGAGGCAACGTTTATTGCACTGCTGCCGTACCAACAACATACAATTATATTGTTGGCAGGCGGTACGACCCTCTTTCTCTTTTCTGCAGATGTTTTTTTCTTTTGCAAAGGACATCATCACTTTTTTCTAAACCTTTTATTTTCTCATTGAGTGTTAAATAACAAAAAAAAAATATTTTTTTTTCATAAATTTTACACACTAATGCCAAGCGTACTACATGTAGTACGCCAACAAATACATCAACTAAAATCCCATTTAATTTTTTTTTTTTCACATGTATTTTTGCCACGTTTTACTACTTACTTACTTAGATGGCCATAACAACCCGTTGTCAGGTTACGGCCGACCTCATTAGCTCTCGCCAGGCGCCTCTGTTTTGCGCGCGCCTTCTCCAATCGTAAATGCCAAGCGCGGTTAGGGCTTCCTCAGCTTGGTCTATCCACCGGAGGCATGGTCTCCCTCTTCGTCGTTGACCGGGGACCTTCCCTTCGAATACCTTTTTCGCAGGAGCTTCTTTATCCATACGATGGACATGACCCAGCCAGCGTAGTCGCTGTATTGTTATACGCTTAACTATGTCAATGTCGGCGTAGAGCTCATACAGCTTGTGGTTCATTCGAATGTGATAGTCGTCGCCAACTCGTACTGGACCAAAGATTTTGCGGAGAACTTTCCTCTCGAACACCCCAAGAGCGGCTGCGTCTGTTGTCGAAACCACTCATGCCTCAGCGCCATAAAGAAGCACATGTAGAATGAGCGTCTTGTACAGTGTTAGCTTTGTCGATTGAGAGAGAGCTCTGCAACGTAATTGCTTACTGAGACCGTAGTAGCACCTATTAGCAATTGTTTTTCTCCGCTTAATCTCCAGACAGACATCATTGTTGCTGGTTACGACAGTGCCAAGGTAGATGAATTCCTTGACAACTTCTAATTTACAGTTGCCCGCTGTAACATGAGAGTCTAGATCCCGTGCTCTCTTGTTGTTGTTAGTAGACATCATGTATTTCGTCTTGCCCTCGTATACCGTCAAACCCACTTTGGCTGATTCCTTTTCAATAGCAGTGAAAGCAGCAGTAACATCTCTCTTACTCCGACCGATAATATCAATATCATCAGCGTACGCAAGGAGCTGAACACCTTTGAAGAAAATGGTGCCATTATGATGCACACCGGCTTTTCGTACGATCCCCTCCATAATGAAATTGAAGATATCGCACGAGAGCGGGTTGCCTTGTCTGAAACCTCGCTCGGTATTAAAAGTTCCGGAGAGGTCATTCCCTACCTTGACGGAGCTAAACGTATTGCTCAACGTCATCCTGCAGAGCCTTATCAACTTTGCAGGTATACCGAACTCAGACATTGTTGCGTATAGGCAATCCCGCACTGGGCTATCGAACGCAGCTTTATAATCGACGAAGAGATGGTGAGTGTCGATTTGATATTCATGGGTTTTCTCCAGGATTTGGCGTAGTGTAAAAATCTGGTCTATGGTGGACTTACCAGGTCTAAAGCCACACTGATAGGATCCGATCAGCGTTTCTGTATACGGCTTCAATCTTTCACACAATACGCTCGAGAGGATCTTATATGCGATGGAAATAAGACTGATGCCCCTGTAGTTGGCGCAGATTGTCGGGTCTCCTTTCTTTATTACAGGACAAAGCACGCTGAGATTCCAATCGTCGGGCATGCTTTCCGCTAGCCATATTTTGCTGATGAGTTGATGCATGCACCTTATCAATTCATCGCCACCAGCTTTAAACAACTCAGCTGGCAGGCCGTCAGCACCCGCTGCTTTGTTGTTTTTGAGTCGCTGGATAGCAACTCGAACCTCTTCATGGCTAGGTGATGGTACTTCCACTGCGTTATCATCGATTGGTGATATCGTACTGCATTCTCTCTGGGCGGAATTGGTGGAATCATCGCCCGTAAGCAAGTTGGAGAAATGCTGCCTCCATAACCTCACGTATGCTGCCACGTTTTAGTTTTAACAACTATTTTAATTAGAAAAATATAGAAAAGCAAAAGCAATAAAATATGCATATAAGACTTTTTCTCACTGATCTCGTGTCATCTTCACACTTTTGCTAATTTCACAAAACTGAAAACTTTGATCCAAAAAAAAACATCCAAGCAATAACTTCAGACAAAACTTATCAAGGCACGGTTTGTTGAACGCTATGTTCTGTAGCACCGCAATAAGTTGATTAGAATATCTAAAGCACAGATAACGCAGAAACCTGAAAATAATAGGTGTACTACATATAGTACGCTCGGCATATCTGGGTTTATACGACACTATTAAATGAAAAACGAAAGCTAATTTACATTCATTTCGAAAAAAAAAAAATCTATTTCAACTTTACTGTTCTTCTTGCAGCTGGTAGCAAAGCCCTTGCGTTTCTTGTTTTTGTATATTGGGTCTTATAATCGTTGGTGGGCAAAACGTACCGCGCGCGGGACTGAGGCAGAAAGAGAATAACAGAATAACTGCAGTTTGGCAGTTTGAATGTTTCTGGAAAATATTAATTTCCGAAATATAAATTAAAATTTAAACTTGGTATTCGAAAGTTTTTGATGTACGCATTGCGACATTAGAAAATGATCGATTTATTTAAATTGGCTACAAATTTGTATTTTTTTCAATTATTGTTAATTTATTTAAAAAGTACACAGAAGCTTATCAAAAAATCGTAGTAGAAAATTACACATTTAAAAAAAGCCATTCGTTTTTGGTATAAAAATCGTTTGTACGATTAGATGAAAATAAATAGGAGTGCATCACCAATTTCAAACTATTTATTCTATAATGAAAATTTTAACGATAGGATACAGATATCGACGGTTCCTGCATACTATATCGTAATAAGTGACAAAAAGTTATAAGTGAACTAATTATTGATGCAAACTGAAAGTAGAATTTTCGAATTTTATCTACATAATTTGAAAGTTGCACAAAACTTATAAAAAAATCTGTTTAAAATCAAGTTATTCGCATTTATTATAATTTATTTTTAAATAAAATACGTACTGTTAGATAAAGGAACAACAATTTTCTAATTTTTACTAACTAGGTACTTACTCGTACTTTAAAGTTAATAAAAAAGTTTCCAGCAAAAAATCACCATGTCTTATAGTAATTAAAGTTTCTCAACATTTTTAGTCTCCATATGCGCTTCCTTTCTATATCGCTACCTCAAAGTACGGATGTCATATGTAGCAAAACTTAAATTTTCAGGAGACGGTTTTAAATTTTTAAAATCAAATATCTTCAAAATGGCTCTATGGATTCTCTCCAGTTTTGGATTGAATATAATCTGAATATTTTACTTTCATCAGCTTATGTCAAATTTACTGTAATTATAATTACAAAGGCGTTATTAGTCTTTTTGCTTCAGAATACATTTGTTGTATGTTACATTTGGGTCAGAAAACGCGAAACCGACATGTCTGAAATGTTTTTCAAAGTTTTTTATATAAATCAGTAGCTGCAAGTGGTAGAAATTAGTGTACGGAAAAATTTTTTAAAAAAAATTGTTGCAATAATTATTGCCAGTCAAAGTTTTCATTAACCTTTTTTTTAAAATGCTATAAGTTTTGAACTGCTTGCCTGATTGTGACGAAATTTCTTAATTTCTGTAGATAATAAGTTGAACTTATGTATTAAAAAAAAAAGTTGCAAAAATTTGGCATTTTTGTTGTTAATTAGCAATTTTTCTATCAACAATTGAATTTTAATGACTTGCTCCGCCTCGAAAAAAATTGAAAAAAAATTACAGAGATGCATTGAACCCTTCCAAACTAGAATTCGTCAAAAAAATCGTGGAGCCTCAATTAGTTTTTACGGCATAAATATTATAGTGGTACCGGGCGGACGAAAAATGCATAAAAATTTTGTTGTTTTTCAAAAAAATCAATAACACTAGTTTACAAGAAAAAGGATCGGGTTTCTCATAGACTTTTTTCCATGTATTTTGGGGCGTAGTTTCCAAAAATGGCAACCATTTTTTTTTCTTACGAATCGTTTTCGAGATATCCCCGAAAAACCCCTTTTTCGGCACCTTTTTCATTTATTTGGCTATATCGCGATTAATTTTTTTTCGACTCAAAAACGGTTTTCAGCGCTCCAAAGATATTTTTATTCCTTTTCTAACGATATACTGTTTCCTTGAATTGTACAACATTTGATGGAGTTACAAGCGCTCAAAGTTCAAAAAAACTGACTTTTTTAAAAATCACTAAATTTCAACTGCTCCATTTGAATGAAAAATTTTTTTGTTTCCATATTTTTAGAATTAAAAATAAAAGGCTATTGTTTTGCAATTATTTTAAGCATAATTTTGTGGATATCGGACGAAAAATGTAGAAGTTATTTGAGAAAACAGTGAAAAACTTGCAATAAAATTATATAAAAAACAAATGTATTTTCGTTAAAAATATCTTTGGAGCGCTGAAAACCGTTTTTGAGTCGAAAAAAAATTAATCGCGATATAGCGCTTGTAACTCCATCAAATGTTGTACAATTCAAGGAAACAGTATATCGTTAGAAAAGGAATAAAAATATCTTTGGAGCGCTGAAAACCGTTCTTGAGTCGAATAAAAATTAATCGCGATATAGCCAAATAAATGAAAAAGGTGCCGAAAAAGGGGTTTTTCGGGGATATCTCGAAAACGATTCGTAACAAAAAAAAAAATGGTTGCCATTTTTGGAAACTACGCCCCAAAATGCGTGGAAAAAAGTCTATGAGAAACCTGATCCTTTTTCTTGTAAACTAGTGTTATTGATTTTTTTAAAAAACAACAAAATATGCATTTTTCTTTCGCCCGGTACCACTATAATATTTATACCGTAAAAACTAATTGAGGCTCCACGATTTTTTTGACGAATTCTAGTTTGGAAGGGTTCAATGCATCTCTGTAATTTTTTTTCAGATTTTTTCGAGGCGGAGCAAGTCATTAAAATTCAATTGTTGATAGAAAAATTGCTAATTAACAACAAAAATGCCAAATTTTTGCAACTTTTTTTTTAATACATAAGTTCAACTTATTATCTACAGAAATTAAGAAATTTCGTCACAATCAGGCAAGCAGTTCAAAACTTATAGCATTTTAAAAAAAAGGTTAATGAAAACTTTGACTGGCAATAATTATTGCAACAATTTTTTTTAAAAAATTTTTCCGTACACTAATTTCTACCACTTGCAGCTACTGATTTATATAAAAAACTTTGAAAAACATTTCAGACATGTCGGTTTCGCGTATTCTGACCCATTTTGTCACAAAAAGTTATTTTCTATCCCCCTTCCCACTAACCTTTCTCCTTTTCTTAAAACCAACACGGTGCATTGCATTTATAGGGGGCATCCCCTGAGCGTTGGCTTATTCTTTAAAAAAAAAAAAAAAAAATTGAAAGCTATTAAAAGAAGACATATTTACTTCACTAAGGGAAATTATTATTACAAAAAAGTTATTTATTCAACGAAAAATAAAATCAAAGACAAAAAGTCCATAATTCTTTAATAATATGTAAGAAAATAATATTATCTATGTATCTTATAATAATTCTTCCTAAAAGCTGCGAACCAGGCGACACCATTATTTTGCAGGATAATGACTCGATAATGACTTATTTAAAATGTTTTTATTAGTTTAAGTCACAAAACTGTTCACTAAAAAACTATGTATAAAAATAACTACCCAAGTTAATCAAAATGTGAAATATTTTAGCTGTGATTTTTTTAGCCAAACTGTTGAACAACTCATCCCTGCTGCTATTACGAGCGAGCTTCAGTTTTTCATACTGAAAATATTACAAAGCATTAGACAAACAGAAGGCATGAGTTGTTCAACAGTTTTGTTTAAGCTTAAATAACCCCGAAACTAATGGACCGGTTTGAATGAGGAAAACGTCATTTTATTGCTTACGAATTGAGGAAGAGAATGAAAAAGTTTAAAGTTCTGAAAACTGCCGCCAGATGACGCTATAACCAGTTTGAATAGTTTTAACTACCTTAAGTCAAAGTTTACACGAGGAAAGTCTTGCCGAAAAGTTTCCTTGTTTGTAGGCAAGAGGGTTGAAACGAAAGGGAGGTGTACAGAATTTTCCGTACCCGCAAATTCTCTTTCGTTCTGTTCGTTTTTGGTATACTTTGACATTTCTTTTTATTCGCTTGTCGTTTGTGAGGTTGATGTGAAGTGTAAAAATAGTGAAATTAATTAGAAAAACTCTAAAAAAAACATATTTATAAAATGGCTTTCAAATGAAGCAAAGAAACCATGGAAATATTAATTAACTTAATTGAACAACGCGAATGCATTTATTATTATTATACAAAAGGAAAAAATTGCGCATCCAATTCATGTCGGAGCAGAGGCAAATCGCAAGATCAAAAAAAAGCGGAGCTGGCGTCGGTGACTAGGGGTGGCAATCCCGGGATCTCGGGATTTACTCTAAATATAGGCTAGAGTAATCCCCGGATTACAAAGAGACAATCCCGGGATTTTCGGGACTAGAAAAAAATTTTATATTATATAATAAATATTCTTTTATATGACATATTTAAGTACAAAATCTGCAAAATAATTGTTTTCAATAAATTTGATGTGCATGAAACATTATTGCATCAACCTGCAAAGTGCACTTCAATTGTATGAACCTTAAATTGAGTAAAAATATTTTTTGTTTATTGTAGAAATTTTTTGTTTAAGATTTTCTTATTAAAAATTTGACTAATTTTAAGAATTTTTTACTAACTGCGATTTGTATTGAAAATCGATAGTTCACGAGAAAAATGATAAAATGTGAAATTAAGTGTGTTTGCTTACTTTCCCAGTAACAATTATCCAGCAAAGAAATTTTAGAGAGTAAGAAGGTATTTGCTCACAGAGAAAAAAATTTTCATAAAAGTAAACAAACACAATCTAGTAAAAATTCGTACAAACTGACAAGTGAAAAAAAGTATTTAAGTTTTTCAAAACAATTTGCTTTTTATTTATGAAAAAATATTGACAATTGTCAAAATCATATATTTTTCTTTTTGAAAAATGTTTGTTGGTAAAATTTTATCCAGTAAAAACTATCAGGCTCTCTCGCAGCAAGTTGTCACTTTATTCTCTCACTGCCTCTCTCGTTACTGGATATTTTTTGTTAACAAATACAATCCAGTAAAAATTGTTACAAATTTGTACAAATTTTCAGTTAACAAACAGACCTATTTAGACTAAAACTATTTTTATCATTAACGGAAATACTAAAAATGCAATAGAAAAACAACATAAGCAAAACATATCTATTTCTTATAATAAAAATCAAATCTGCAACAAAAAATATAGGTTTGTCTTCAAAAAAAACCACAGTCGACCTTGATTTGACATTGAAATTTTTACCCATACCTAGACCTACGAAAACTTAAGTTCTAAGATATAACACTAGTTTACAAGAAAAAAGATCTGGTTTCTCATAGAATTTTTTCAATGTGTTTTGAGGCGTAGATTCCAAAAATGGCAACCATTTTTTTTCTTAAGAATCGTTTTCGAGATATCCCCAAAAAAACCCCTTTTTCGGCACTTTTTTCATTTATTTGACTATATCTCCATAAATTTTTTTTTTGACTCAAAAATGAATTTCAGCATTCGAAAGATATTTGTATTCCCTTTCTAACGATATGCTTTTTGCTTGAATCGAATAAGATTTGATGGAGTTACAAGCGCTCAAAGTCCAAAAAAAACTGACTTTTTTGGTCTTTTATGAAAATCACTCAATTTCAATTGCTCCATTTGAATGAAAAATTTTTTCTTTTTCATATTTTTAAAATTTTTAATGGAAGACAATTCTTTTGCAAATATTTTGAGTATAATTTTGCGAAAATCGGACAAAAACTGTAGAAGTTATTCGAAAAAACAGTAAAAAACTTGCAATAAAATTAAACGAAAAAACATACGACTGTGTTTGTGTTTGGCTCTTTACTTTTATTCTCCGTATCTTTTTAAATAAAAAACGTATGTATTTTGGATTAATTTTATTGCAAGTTTTTTACTGTTTTTTCGAATAACTTCTACAGTTTTTGTCCGATTTTCGCAAAATTATACTTAAAATATTTGCAAAAAAAGAGTCTTTTATTAAAAATTTTAAAAATATGGAAAAGAAAAATTTTTTTATTCAAATGGAGCAATTGAAATTGAGTGATTTTCAAAAAAGACCAAAAAAGTCAGTTTTTTTGGACTTTGAGCGCTTGTAACTCCATCAAATCTTATTCGATTCAAGCAAAGAGCATATCGTTAGAAAGGGAATACAAATATCTTTCGAATGCTGAAAATCTTTTTTGAGTCAAAAAAAAATGTATGGAGATATAGTCAAATAAATGAAAAAAGTACCGAAAAAGGGTTTTTTTGAGGATATCTCGAAAACGATTCTTAAGAAAAAAAAATGGTTGCCATTTTTGGAATCTACGCCTCAAAATATATCGAAAAAAGTCTATGAGAAAACAGATCTCGAGATCAGCCCCAAATTTGTAAACTAGTGTAATTAAACTTTTGTCTGAAGCTTTTTTTCTGAAATCAGCATCTAAAGGTTTTGACAACTCAAATGAAGCACACTTATGGGTGCGTCTACTGAGAGCGAGCCATCCCGTGCCACTAAATGCCATCACTGTCACATTTGAAGAAGGTGATAAAATATTAATCAAGTACAAAATGTTGTACACGAATTTTTAAATGTAAAAATGAAATTGATAGTTTGGTCATAAATGCTTGATTATCCTCTATCATCTTCTACTAGTCAAACTTAGTAAATTTTTGAGCAATTATTTTCTATTATTTTGCGTTCTTATTCTTCATTGTTACGCTGTGAAACAAAGCAATTTTAATTTTATATATACAATAGTATAAGCCTCTCGTTTTTTTTTGTAGTTCTGTATGCCTTTACTAGAACTATCAATCCCGGGATCCCGGGATTGAAAACTTCGATCCCGAAAATCCCGAAACTCAAAAAAGCTCCGGGATTGCCACCCCTATCGGTGACATATATGAGCCCAAGCTGTGGTGCTTCGACCAGTTGTCTTTCCTAATACAACACAATCTGTAGAAGTGGAAAAGGAAATATAGAGGCATATTCATTTAAAATTAGCTTCACAAAATTTTTAATTTTTTTTATGTTATTAGCCTATTGGAGAGACCAACGAGTCCGTTTTAAATGACTGCCGTGAGAGGACATCCAACGAAGTAAATATAAAATGATAAGGTGCTTAAGTTTTCTTATAATTATTATTATTTTCAGTCAACAGATGATGGCAGTGCTCTGATAATTCAGGATTCTTCGTCGTCAACCGGAAGGAGCAACAGCAATTCCACTAGAGAAGGCATAAGGAGAAAAGCAAAGGTGAGCATTTTTATAATATAAAATTTCAACATAACCATTCATTTTTCATAGAGTGGAAAGCAGCACTTCCATGGAATTCAGAAGGACTTAAGTAATCTAAAAAGCATCATGGAAAAGCGTAAAAGCAATGCGAAAAAGTATTCGTGGTTGGGAGCTATGGTTACAAGCCAAATGGATGAAAAAATCCCGAAGACCAATCGGATGCTGCATGGCAGGTTCAGTGCCTCATGAACGAGCTGTTGCAGAAGTCTAAGCAAAAATCATCATCCACTTTAACTGCTGAATCCAACAAGGATATTTTGCAAATGTCCATGGATATGGAGTTTGAAGAGGATGACTTTACATCATTTTAGGTTTATTTCTGGATTTTTAAAAATAGGACTAAGATAAAATGAATTAAATGTGATATTTTAAAATATAGAATTTAAGATTTAATGTGAAATGAATTACTTAATATTTAAAAAAATTTAATTTAAAATTTACGATGAAATGAAGAACTTTATGATTAAGAAAATAGAACTTAAGATAAAATGAATTGCTATGTGATATTTTCAAAAGTAGAACTTAAGAAAAAATGGATTACTATGTGATATTTTCAAAAGTAGAACTTAAGAAAAAATGAATTACTATGTGATATTTAACTTAAGATAAAATGAACTATGATATATTCAAGAAGAGAATGTTAGACTTATTTAAGAACTTTGAGTTTTTTCAAAAATAGAGTTTAATATAAAATGAATTAAATTGTCAAAAAGAAAATCGATTTTTGAATAGTATAGAACATTTCAAATATAACAACGCTTTCGAATTGCTTGGACATTTTAAATGTAATTAATTACTCGTATATCCTTAAAAAATTGGAATTCCCAAAAAAATTAAAAAAAAATACTTTTGGGGTATTTCAGGCGAAGCCGGACAATGCAAAAAAAATGAGATTTAGAAATTTGTTCATATTCGGCTTAATTGTACTTCTAGAAGGTGTAAACACTATTTTTTTTTTATATATAAGGCTAAGTTTTCAAGTTGTGGACTTTCAAAAATGTACGTAATATGAATAATGGATTTTTCGGAAGCGTTTTTTCAAACTTAACAAAATTTCAATAAAATATGAAACATTGTGGCTTCGATAGGAAATTTACGGCTCTTTTCAATTATGAAATCAGATTGGAAATTTGATTTTTTTTTCTTGTGGAAAACCGGAAGAGAACATTTCATCTCAGAATTGAAATACATTCGACATATTTTATTTTTTTATTTTAACTTTAAAATAAAGCATAAAATATACCGGTAATATGCTACAATTTTTTTAACGTGATCTACATTAGTTTACGAGATATATGAATTGAAGTGTATACGTGCCGCTTTTTGTATGGGATGTGGCACTTTCTTAAGTACTTTTATTTATATATCTCCTTAACTAATATTGATCACGTCAAAAGTTTTTTTGTGAAACATCTAAGCTATAAGTAAGGCTTTTTTTAAAAATAAAAATATTTAAAAAATATTATGTCGAAGTTACTGAAAATTTGATTTAAAATTTTTACTTTCAGTTTTCCATACATAAAAAAATTTTTAATTCGAATTTGACTATAAATTAAAAAGAGCATCCTTTTTACTAGCTAAATCACTATTGTTTATATTTTATTATAAATTCCTAGATTCCAAGAACAGCGTTCAAAAATGACGGTACTTAAACTTCGCCAATTCTTCAGAAGCCCGTAACTCGGCAATTAAGCCTCATACACAAAAAAAATTATGTTAACAAATTTATGTCATACCGGAATATAAACAAATTTCACGACCTCACTTTATTATCATTGCCCGCTTCGCCTGAAGTGCCCCTTTTGTCTATACCGGTATACAAACGTAGAGCGCTAAAGAAAATAAAAAAAACTGAATATGAATACAAATTATATGTTTTTTATTTAATGATACAAGATTTTGTTACAGCAATGCAATAAAAATTTTAAATTAAAACAGATCACAACCAGTTCAGCTTGCCTTCTTCATTAAAATAGGCCATAAAATCCTGCCGAATTTTTTCTGCTTCACCCTTTCGAGGGCTGTACAACGTGTTTTGATCTGAGGTAGAGTTGCAACTTTCGGCAGCTTTTTCAATGCTATTCAAATATGGGGTAAAACACGTAAAACGGCTCAAACATTTTAACTAACTATTTGCCCTCATGTTGTGGCATATCATTTTGAAGTTTGCGTATCAAGCTGTTATCTGAAGTTCACCGAAAAAATATTCAGAAATGGATTATTCAAAAAAAATTTAAAAATTCATTTCAATTTACAAAATTTTAAATCTTTAATTTTTGTTAAAATTAAAAAAAAATATAAATACTTTTTTCCCTGCGAAAATTTTTACGTCATTCAACGCAGAATAAATCAAAGTTTTTTTAAAAAAAAAAAAAAATTTTTAAATATGGGATTCTTAAAAAAAATGCAAAAATATTTTTCAATTCGCAAAATTTTTGAGAAAAATTTTTTTTTTTTCAAAAACAGTATTTTTTTTCGACAAGTACAAGTAAAAAATTAAAAATGTAAAAACAAGAAAATATTCAGAAATGCATTTTTCAAAAAAAAATTCAAAAATTCATTTCAATTTTCAACATTTTGGCTCTTTAATTTTTTTTTAAATTAAAAAAAAAATATAAATAATTTTTTCCCCATAAAAAATTTTACGGCATTAAGCGCAGAATAAATCAAAGTTTTTTTTCAAAATAAAAAAAAAAAATTTAAAAAATGGTTTTTTTAAAAAAAATTCAAAAATAATTTTAAATTCGCAAAATTTTTGCGAAAAATTTTTTTTTTTCCGAAACAGTATTTTTTTTTTCAAAAAGTACAAGTAAAAACCTAAGATCGTAGGTATGCCAATTATTAATTGATAGAGTTTGCTGTAAGCTATGAATTTTCGAAAAAAACACTTATTCTGAAAAAGTGCAAAAATCGTGAATTTCATACCAGTGTATCTCAACAACAAATAATACTAGGGCAAATTCCTGAACGCAGTTCTATTGCTGGACATCGATATTACAATAATGCCAAATTTCAGCCAAATCGGAGCCAAAGAATTTTTTCGCTGGCGTTTTCGCGTGTTTTACCCCATATATGGTTTCATTTTCTAAAAGAAAGTTGTGGAGAACGCAACAAGTAAATGTTAATAGCTTCACAATTTTTACCTTCAACAGCATTTTGGTTTGAAAAATTCTAAATCTATTCGACAGAATGCCAAATGCATGTTCAACAACATGTCTTCCACGCGAAAAATTTGAAGCTTTGTGACATACATCAAGTAGACCTACAATTTTGAATATTTATTATATATGGAAAATTATTTAATTTCAATATCACAAACCAATGATTATGTCATCTTTATCGCTGTCAACAGAATCGATATTAAATGCGTCTTGAGTGCATTCCAAAATTTCATTTATTGTGTTAAATTTTTAACACTTTTCCGCTAACGATGCTTACGCTTTGACTTAACGTTTGTTGTGTTGCACAGTGGGAAATTTTTTAATGTTTTTGGACAAAAAGCCGTCTTCAACGCAATTATTAATGGATTTGAAATTTTTTTTTTAAATAATTGTTAGGCACCACCCGATGTGTGAGTACTGCCCGAATTTTTGAAAATGTTCAACATAACCTCAAAAAATCCTACAAATATATATACCTCAAAATTTGCGGTGAGCAAGATATCTGGAGACTGGTTCATCCGAAAAAAGAAAATAAGAAAATAGTTGAGGGGCGTTTTATCTTTCGATTTTTTTTTTTTGGATACATATTTTTTGATTCATAACCTAAAATGACCTCAAGTTTGGGCACAAAAAATTAATATTTTCTTTGTACGCCCGTCGGTTAATGGAGTAATTGTTTTGACATTGCAAGCACAAAGAAATTCTAGTTTTCGTGTGTAAACGCAAAACAAATTCACAAAAGGGAATCGACAAGAATTTCTTTCCTCGAATTTAATTGTGTAAACCTTGATTAAATAAAAACTTGCAGGCTCGAAATTCATTGTAGCCATATGGTGTAGTGGATATTTTTTGTTTAAAATTTGACGTACTTTCAGAAAAATATATTTTCCGGACTAAAAAATGATTCTCCATACAACTTAATAGACGCTAATATACTTACTATAATTCAGTGTAATCAAAATCCCAGGATTACAAAGAGACAATCCCGGGATTAGAAAAAATTTTTATATTATGGGTCTATCCCAATCGATATCTTTTTACCTAGGCAAATCGTGGTGAGAACCATTTTTAGCCTGGTGAGAAAAATTTTTACTGTGGTGACTTAAATTTCCAATTTTGCTGTCCCATTCGATATCTTTTTACAAATTGATGAAATTTTGACGCACAAAAATTTCTTGAAAATGAAAGTAAAATTTTTCGACCGCATTTTCATTATTAATTTTGAATAATCAAAATAAGGCTATGTTGGCAAAAAGAAACAAACATAAACTTTATTATGTTTGCATAGCTTTAACATCATTTTTCACTGCTTTGCCCGCTCCCTCCCCGTTGTACAACCACACATGTTACGCAATCCTTATTGGAGAGTAGTGGGTCCATGTACCAAATTTCACAGCTCGATATAAGTACCAAGAACAACAATTTAAGCGTTTTCGTTGCATGAAAGATGCCACGCCCCTATGTACAATCCTGTTCACATATTGCGAATAGCTTGGAATAAGCCATGTAGATCTATTTATCAAGTTTCATAGCAGTAGCTATAGATACAGCGTTTTAATTATTTTTGTTGTGCCCGCACCGTTGTCTAATCTCCTTCATATTTTTTGAGGTGCTTAGCATAGATCATATGCATCCTAATACAAAACTTAAGACTACTGCTATTATAAGATCTAAGGTACAGCATTTTAAAGGTTTTATTGCTCTACATACAAAGTTAAAATAACTCATTTGAAAACTCATTAGATTGCGAAATACACTATGTCATTTAAGATTAATTTTAATTTTAGAAAAAAATTAAGCTTTATTCTATTAAAAATTTATTTTTGTTTAAAGTTGCACATAAATTTCAATTCAATTATAACTACATCAAAATAGTATGAAAAAAAAACATAAATAAACTACAGTCGTGGTCAAAAGTATTAGGCACCCCTAAGTTTTTTGAATTCTGGTAGTACATCTAAGACAATTAAAAAAATTACTATCTTTAATTTTTACATAAGCTACTTTATTAAAAATAATTAGTATTTAGTTGACCGCCCATTAGCCCTTATAACAGCATTTAGTCTACGTGGCATACTTTCAACTAAACGTTTACATTTATTTTGGGAAATTTTATTCAATTCTTCTTTTATGCACTCAATCATTTGCAGCTTGTTTGAATAAGACCTTCTGTGTACCTTGTCCGTTAAAATTTTCCATAAATGCTCGATCGGAGATAGGTCCGGTGACTGTGCTGGCCAATCAAGCAGCTGAACGCCTTTCTCTGCAAACGGGCAGAAGTATAACATGGCGCATTGTCCTGCTGAAAAAAAATCACATGTTGTTGCCTATATTGAATAATTTTGCCACACTTGGCTGAAAAACTGTATCCAACATGGATGTGTACGTGTCCGAACTCATTCTTCCCTCGTCACATACCCAATAGCTCAAGTGTTAGAGCGGCCGTCGCAATTCAAAAAAATGCATACGGTCGGGTGTTCGATTCTCAGTACAACTTAACCAAAACTGGTCTGATGAGGCTATGTATATGCATATAAATATGTATATACGTGGTAATAGCCGAAACATATGTCACCAATTACCAGGTTAAATTGATCCACTTGTTGTCTTTGTCATGTTGGTTGTAAAAATGACTAAAAAGTTCAATACAAAAATTATTAATATGTTTTTTTTTTCGAAAATACGTTTATTTCCAATAAAAAAACACTGTTATCGTTTTATTTTGTAAATTTACCATTTTTAAAATACATAAATGCTCCTAAAGGTTTCCTGAAGACTTTTTTTAAAAGGCGTTCTTTGGAAAGCCTGTTTTAGCGGGTTGTTTCGTGTAAAAAAAAAAGTATGTGTGAAAGGAGTAGGTATGAAGTGATGTAAGAAGTCCTGCAAATGGAATGCAGCTTAGAAGGGGTACCAGTGGAAGTGATACATGGAGCTCTTATTTTCAAGTACTTCTATGAGCCCTCTTACGGCAAGCGGTCTCAGAAGGCCTCTTGAAGCCAGCGGTCTTACAAGGCCTTTTAACGCTATCAGTCTTAGAAGGCCTCTTGACGCAAACAGTCTCTCTCCTCTTGACGCAAGCAGTCTTAGAACGCCTCTTGACGCAAGCAATATAGGAAGACCTGCTTGAAGAGTATTTCTATCGGGCCTGCTTAGGAAGGCCTGTTTTATTGGGACAATTCATATAAAAAGGAAAATACGTTTGAAAGGGGGGTGGAAGGCCTTATACTTACCAAGGAAGTCCTTTTAGAAGCATTGTTAGCTCTTGCCTTTGCCTACTGGGTGCTTATAATGAATGAATATTCTTGCGAATTTTTGCTCGTGCTTCCTGGTTTGCAATCGTAGAAGATTTTTTGGGAATGAGAAAAAATTCCCTGGAAAGAAAGGTTATCGGCAATAACTTGGGAAGAGAATATTTTGACATTTGTTGTAAGAATTTATTCTTCAATTTTTTAACAAGGACCTTGGAGCCAAATAAGTAATGTAAGCATTAAATTGTATTTTCATTTGAAAAAATTATTGCAAAAATCTCATGGTCCTTTTCCATAGCTTTTTGATAAGAACCTTCTGCTTAGCTTCAGAATTGGAGGCTCTGCAAATGACTTCTTGTGCTACGCAGGCGAAGCAGTAAATCTTGCCTCCAGAAAATTCTTGTTGATGAAAACTAAAATAATTGTTTTGTCCAATCGATGAGGAAAGTTCGAAAATGGATTTTTAATATAATTTAAAATGGTCTTGGTTCCCGAAAGAGACAGTTTTGGGTCGATTTCAATAAAAAATTTTGCACTAACCGATGAGGAAAAGTCAAAAATTAATTTTTAACAGAGCATAAAACGGCCCCATTTTCGAAAAAATTAAAATTTCCACCAAATGTCAAATTTTCTGTGACATCGATATTCAGTTTGTACCAAAGTTAAAGAAAAGACAATTTTCAAAAAATATATTAATGCCTTAACTCTTTGAGGACCATAAGCATTTGAAATGTGATCCAATGAAATCAAAGCATGAATATGTTCTATTGGGCTGTTACTAAGCCAAAAATATGCGAAAATTATCATATATGATTTTAGATTTCGAGATATTTTATGGGACATATGTGGCTTTAAGAGCCCGCAGGGAGTCCAATTTATTTAAAAATTATTTTCTATTGTTACATAAGCAATTAGTATCTTATATCAACTAAAATATACCATTATAATTCACTTTTATTTCGAATTAACGTTATATAAGCCCAATTTATTTGAACATGTTTGAAAATTATTTTCTATTTTTACATGAAATAGAGCATTATAATTCACTTTTATGTCGAATTTAAGTTAAAAATATTCGAAAGTAGACATTTCTGTATGCTTTTGTAACATAATTAAAATTATTTCGTGCTAAACATTTTTTGAAGAATATTTTTGTATTTGGGACACATGGTTCCTATGGTCAAAATATTCAAGATTCAAGAATTAAAATAGGATTTAGACTATTTTACATTGTATCATGAGAATGACGAACGATCACACGTTAATATTCTTTTTATAGGAAATCACAAATTCTACAACTTTTTCCTAACATAGATATATTAAAGTCCGACTAATAGGAATCGAGTAACTTATAAAAAAACCTATCAACCTATCGATAGGTGAAATAAAATGTTTTTGTTTTTCGTTTACCTGCCTATAACTCTAACGTAATCCTGGCTCTTGAACCAGGACTATGTAGATAGTTTGGTTGTTACTGTAGGCACATTAACCCACAATAACAGCTAATTATTCTGATGATAGCTGGACACCTTACCAGGGGTCAGGGGAATCTTGCTATGTGTTGCGGCCACTAAAACCAAGAATCTTAATAATGAACTGAAAGATACTGCTTTGCTTAATTCTTGCAATATAATGGCAAAGTTTATTGAAATTATATCTACTATATATACTTAATTGATCAATTAAACTTGTTAACTTAATCGTAATCATGTAATTACAAGCTAATTAAAAAATGTAACGCATGTAAAAATTATGACCTACTTAAATAAAACCACCATAAACAAAACAAAAGCGAACATTGACTTTAGCTAAATTGCAATGACTTTAACCGAATTGCAATGCTTGCATTTTGTCAACCAAAACAAAAGCGAGCACTGACTTTAAACAAATTGCAATGTTTTGCATTTGGTCAACATTCATCATTTTGATATGTTTAAGGGACTAAATATGTTAAATAAAGAATGTAAAACTGAACATCCTCCTCCCGTTGAATATAATTCAACTACTGCTGTCCAAATTGATAGCGAAGTCGGTTCTTTGCTGCACAGTTGAACGTGGGGCGTAGGTGTTGTTGTTAATAGGAATCGTCTTACTATGTGCTTTAACACGATGAATAACATTAATATTATTATAATATTACTTATTATGCCTGCCAAAATTAATGCTATGCTGGCAAGTGCGGTATTGCGAGTATTTTGGTGTTGCATTTTATGAGGCAGCATAATAAAATTTTCTGGACATTATATGAATATTATATGGAATCCATCTAGTGTCAAGATATTGTTTTTGACAACACACTGTGGTGCGATTGTGAGAGTCCCTGATCCTGCCAAAGATACTTGTTGTGAGTTCTGGTTACACACGATTGTTAACCGAGTGGGAAATTTTAACGCAAAGATCCATTGGTTTTGTTGTTGCGTTTGAGTCCATGTTGAGTTTTGTTCAATCTTTTTTAAATTGCAATTGGCATGCGTTTCATTTTGGAGAAATCAAAGTTCACAGGAACAAACTTGAGATTCCTTGTGGTACCTTGGACGAGTAGTGCACACAACCTGATCCTGTTGAATGATAGTACAGGATTTAATACCACCTTGACTTAAAGGTATATACTGATCCATGTGTTTATCAATTGCGATTGTTTCGGCACAAAATGCAACAATTATTAGTGTATTGTTAATTATAGTTGGAATAGGGATCATTTTTAGAATATCAAAATGTTCTTGAATAGTCAGTGGAAGTGAAATCTGAAATACTACCTTGTCATTCGTTACGCCTCCCTTGACAGTCATGATTTTATATAACTGTGTGGCGTTATCATCTTCAACTGGTATATCCAAGTTAGCTGGCATGTGAGCCTTGATGTTTCTTAGCTCCTTGCGAAGTTGTATTACAGATAATAGCGCATGACTTATTTTTCCATGATGTGTATCGGTCAAGACGTCGAGGTGCACCTTGCACCCGCTGTATGTTGGGTATTATTAGTAGCAGTTGATGCGATAATGATGTCAAAGTTTGGAATAGGAGAAATTGGTATTCAGACTGTGGTACGGAATCTGTTGTTTCAGTGAGGCTATTTAACTGACTATCCACTTGCTCGAATTTCACCTTAGTAGTGTTTCTGTCTACTTTTATTAAGTTAAGAGTGGAGTCTATGACTGATGTTTTGTTTCTTAGTAGTCTCAATAGATAATCTTCATTTTCTTTTACTTCCTCTATTGTATGTGACATTTTTTCAGCGTAATCGGAGTCCAGTACTCCAAAAAGTGACTTTGATATATTTCCTACAAAGTTTATAGCACCTCTTTTTACACGTCTTGTCGGCAAAAAGGAGTTGTCTAATTGAAGCACGTAAGCCATATGTTGAAAATGAAACAGAGTGGTATTGCAACTACATTTTCTATTTGTTTTGTCTGATATGTGATGAAGGAATGAGATACCATTTTTTAGAGCGATGATGTCAGTTCTTAATGGTTCCAAATCATAGTAGACAATGAGATTCCATCGGCTTGTAGCAAGTTTGAGTCTTCCAATAACTTCAAAATGTATGCCAATGTCTGAGTTGAACTGTTGTATTTTAACGTTTTGTGCTAACGCTAATGGTAGCATTAGTAGTGCAATCATAAGAGTGGTCAATATGGTCTTGCTGATGGTGACTGATGCCTTTCGTGCGCGTTTCTTTGGTATGCCATCTATCTTCCCGAGATTGACCTGTGAAGATTTTTTTGTTAACTGATCAACCTCTCCGGAATCGGACCGTGTAGATTTCTCAGTTGATTCAATTGGTAGCAGTGCCAACTTATGTATAGGTCTTTTAAGGATCCCTGACGCTGTGTGAACACCTGCAACCCGTACAGCTCCATCCTGCCCATGATATACTCTTTCAATTATTCCTAAAGACCACTGCAATGAAGGAGCATTATCATCTTTAATGATAACCATTTGACCAAGCTTCGAATTTGAGCTTTGTTCTTTCCACTTGTGACGATACTGTAGTTCATTCAGATACTGCAAGCACCATCGTTTCCAGAATTCTTCTTTAATATGTGTCACCAGTTTCCATCTTGTTAGCAATGTGTGACTAGAGGGTGTGGATGATGGGTTAATTCATGAATTAATTGGTTCTCCAATCAAAAAATGACCTAGTGTAAGAGCTGTTATATCATTAGGATCATTCGACATAGGAGTTAGAATTCGCAAATTCAAAATGGCTTCTGCTTCAATCAACGTTGTTTCGAGTTCCTCATACGTGAGGGATGCCGATGTCAAGATTTTCATAAGTAAACCTTTTGCAGATTTAACAGCTGCTTTCCATAGGCCCCCAAAATGAGGAGAACTTAAAAGTAATGCCTCTATTGCTGTATTCTGTGGCTATTCTTTCGTTAGATCCTTGTGATTGAAGAATATTTTTTAACTCCTGTAATTGATTACTGGCACCAAGGAAATTTGTTGCATTGTCGAAATATATAGTTTGGCAATGATCTCTTCGACCAATGAATCTTTTTAAAGCTCCTATGAAAGTATCTATTGTGAGGTCGCTAACCAGCTCTAAGTGGACAGCCTTTGTGGTGAAGCAACAGAACACTGCTACATAAGATTTTTGGGGACGTTTTCCTCGAATCTTGTAATGTATCCAGACTGGTCCGAAGTAGTCAATACCGGTTATAATAAATGGTCGATTAGGTGTAATTCTGTCAGCAGGTAAGTTTCCCATTATTTAGGAGTAAATCTTTGGTTTCGCCTTGCTACATTTAACGCACCGTTGGATGATTGCTCTGGCCATAATTTTTGCTTTAATTGGCCAGAATTTTTGTCTTGTGAACGATATTAGCGCTTAAGGCCCACAATGCATATTTTCCTTGTGTATCTTTTCCATTAGATGCTTCGTCAATATATTATTATAGGGAACTAGAATTTGATGCTTAGCATCATAATTTAATGATGAGACTTCCAGTCTTCTCCCAACACGAATGAGACCTTGTTTGTCTAGGAACGGAGAAAAGGCTGCTAACGGGCTTTGAGCCTTTACCGTTCTTTCTTTCTTTAACTCCTTGAGCTCTTCGTAGAAATAATTTTTTTTAATGACCTTGATGATTGTAAAAAGAGCGTCATTTAGTTTTTGTGAGCTTAGCGTCAACTCATTATATTTCATACCCTTCAGTGTCGTATAAATCGAAGTGTGTAACCTATGACTCGTTTCGAGTTTCCATGATTAATTTTATAAATCCAATCCCTTTGTGAATCCATTGCCAATGAGGTAACATTGGATGTTGTCTGTTCATCACCTTTATTGATACTAATTGTTTTAGTTATGTTGGAAGAATTTTGTTCCATTTCTGGACAATGTGGGTTATAACTTAGCTTGGTGAATTTATTTGGCCATTTGTTTTCATTTCCATTCAAAAACAAAGGACCAAAAAACCACAAGTGATTGGCTGGCAATTTTGAAGACATTATTCCTCCTGATAATGCATCTGCTGGGTTGTCCTTTGACGAGACATGTCGCCATTGATCTGCTGCTGTCAGTTCTTGGATCTGATTAATACTATTTGCGACGAACGTTTGGAGTGTAGATGATTTTGAATTTATCCAATAAAGCACAATTTCCGAATCCGTCCAAAAGTGTATTTGCCCCTTATGGTTAAGATCGTTCTTCACCCTTTTCATTAAGGTTGTGCTGAGGACTGCTGCACATAGCTCCAGGCGTTGAATTGTTTGTTTTTTCAGAGGTGCCACCCGAGATTTTGAACATAGTAGTCTTACGATTGTGCGTCCATCCTTTAATGTTGCACGCACGAAAATTGCAGCTCCGTAGGCCTTTTCATATGCATCGCAAAAAGCATGAAGCTGAACGGATGATGCTTCATGTTGTCCAAAAACGTGCCTTTCAAAGCTAAAACTGTTCAGCGCTTTTAAATCGTCTCGGAAGGTAACCCATTTGGAATGTAATTCGATTGGTATTGCCTGGTCCCAATAAAGTTGTAATTGCCATAAGTCTTGTATGATTATCTTGGCTGTTACTATAACTGGGCCCAGTATCCCTAGTGGGTCAAATATTTTTGCAACTTCAGACGTGATTATGCGTTTCGTGATTTTGTTTGTTACATGAGACGTAGATCTGATGCAAAATTTATCCTTCTTTGGTTGCCAGACTAACCCAAGTGTTTTTATGTAAGTGTTGTCATCATTGTCAAAATCTAATTCGATTTCCTGGTCATCCTTATCGGTATCTTGTAGTATTTGTGGGTGGTTTGCACACCATTTGCGTAGTTTAAGACCAACAGGTTCTAATATGCGTTTGAGTTGATTCTGCATCTCCAGCACCGTTGACAGTTTATTGGATCCACTGAGACAATCATCAACGTAAAAATTATTTTTTAAAACTTGTGCACCCAATTCAAATTTTTCTTTATTTTCGTCTGCAAGCTGTTGTAGGCATCTTGTTGCTAGGTATGGGGCGGATCTAGTTCCATATGTCACGGTGTTTAATTGATAATGACGGACAGGCTCACTAGGATTATTTCTCCAAAAAATAGTTTGGAATTTTCTATCTGCTGAATGTACCGAAATTTGTCGATACATTTTTTGAATATCGGTGCAAAAGACAAATCTTGGTAATTGAAAACGCAGAAGAATTGAAAAAAGTTCGCTCTGCACGGTTGGACCAGAAAACAAAATGTCATTCAGTGATATGCCAGAACTGCTTTTACATGAGGCGTCAAACACTACTCTAAGTTTTGTAATGCTGCTATCTGGTTTCAGTACATAGTGATGTTGGATAACATAATATGGTGCTGATACGTTTTTAGTAGTTATCTGCTCCATATGTCCCAATTCTTCATACTCGTTCATTAATTTGACGTACTGCTCTCTTAGATAGGGAAAAGAATCTGGTCATTGCTATTGTTTCTGAGTCTTTAAGGGTTTCAGGATCTTGTTGATATGGTAGCTTAACCATGAAGCGTTCTAATGAGTCCCTTTGAGTGTTGTTTTGAAAATGTGTCTCACATTATTCTTCGGCCATAGTTAACCTTGAATTTTTGGGTTCGGGATCATCCATTTGCCACAATCGTTGGATCATTTTGTCTATATCTTCCTCATTTTTTGTACATATGCCACACGTTGCGTCGAACTCGTTCCGGTTAGAAAGGTAGGAGTCGCCTATTTTTCCTGAGAAAATCCATCCAAAAACGGTATTTTGAAGTAACGGTAAATCACTTGATAATTTGATTTAGCCAATGGTCAATAATTGATGATAGAATTCTGCTCCCAGCAGGATGTCAATATTCGCCGCTTGGTTGAAGTGAGGGTCTGCTAATTCAATATTTTCTGGAATTGACCATGATGATGTATCCAACGATTACGAAGGCTGTAATGTTTTCCAATGGTTTTTGGTATCCATTTATACGGGAATGAATATTAATGTAGGCCCGCTGAGTTGAAACCTCCCTTTTTCTTCCAATTCCTTCTATGGACATTGAGGTTGCCTGACCTGAAATACCAAGACGCTTTGCTAGCCTGCTAGTTATAATGTTGATCTGGGAACCAGAATCTAACAATACTCTGCAGTTTATCATTTTCCCGTTGGTTGTATTTACCTTAATTAAAGCTGTGCTAAGAAGCACTTAGCCCTGTTTTTGGGTGTTGTTATTTGTTGTAAGAGTAACAGAAGAACTTGAATTCTGTTCTTTAAAAGGTGGTAGCGTTGTACTTTGACCGTCTTTTTCCTGATGTAACAATTTATTGTGATTTTTCCGACATCTGGTGCACGATCTGCTACGGAAATTATGAGTACTGTGCCCACTTCTGAGACAGTTTGTACAGAGTCGATTGTTGATCACATGATTCATTCTGTCCTTAACTGAAGCCTTCAAAAACTTTACGCATGTATACAGAAAGTGTTCTTTTTCATGGCAGAATTTACATTTTTGATTAAGTGTTGTTGTAAGTACTCTGATGGGCCTTTTTTTGGTTTCAATAGCCTCCATCGTTTGGAATCAAGCTTCCAAAAAAGTGATAAATTCGTTTAATTTGGGAATTTCTTTATGGTTTGCGATAGTTTGCTCATATAAACGATGAGTTTCGCGATCCAACTTTTTAATTAAGATTGGAAGTAGCAGAGGATCCCATGAGATCGTCCCTACTCCCAAATTTTCCAATGCTAGCAAGCATTCTTGTGTTGTATCGTGCAGCTCCTTGATTGTCTTGGCTGACGCTACTGATAATGTTGGTTGTTCCAATAATTTTGACACAAGAGTGTTTGTTAAGACTATTTAATTGTTGTAACGATCTTGAAGTAACGTCCAGGCTGTTGTGTAATTCGCCTCACTCAATGAAAGGTGTCGAATTAGCTTCTCTGCTTTTCCAGTGACGTTTGACTTCAAATACCACATTTTTTGCATATTTGGTAGTGCTTGGCTGTGAATCATTTGAACAAATATGTCAAAAAATTGACGCCACTTCATATAGTCCCGATCAAACTTTGGAAGAACCACCTTTGGCAGTGGTAGAGCTCCCTGCGAGCTGGCTATGTTGACTTGCATTGTATCTGATACGCCCCTTTGGTAGTTTTCTAGCTCTTCAGTTAGTGTGATCATCTTTTGGAGTACCTCTTCTTCTAATTGAACGAACGTAGATATGTCGTAACCCTTGGTTGATGGGTTTTCCATTTGCTGCCAAATTTCATAATTATTTTGTTCTATATTGCTCCAAAGCTGCTTGATAGTCTTTAATTTTAACTCGCTAGAGATACGTGAATGTGTAGATGCGGTGCTGGCCAGATGCCTTTTTATACCCTACACCGAGGGTATATTAACTTTGTCTCTCCGTTTGTAACACCTCGAAGAGGGCGTGGCAGGTATGGAAACGTATATATATGTGGTATTCGATCAAAAGACACGCACTGATTTATAATGACAAAGACAACGAAACAAGTAAATGAACAGAACCAACTTAACGAGACGCGAAGGTAACTTTTTAAAAATCAATGTACAAACAGAATGACGAGGACCAGCAACCGAATCAGACGAACAACGAAAATATAAGGCTGTAAAATGTAAAACAAAAAGCTGTAAATTATAAAAGAACAGAAAAACTAAAAGTAATGAAATAAAATGAATTAAAACTGAAACAACTAAAAGTGAATGTATTACATATATTCTTGATCAGCGTCACCACCTGAGTCGATTTAGCGATGTCCGTCTGTCTGTCTGTCTGTCTGTCCGTCTGTTGAAATCAGGTTTACGGGGAAAACCAAGAAAGCTAATTAAATGAAACTTTCACACACAGGTCACACCTTCTTGCAGGCATCTTGCTATTGAAAATGGGCGAAATCGGTTGACGGACACGCCTATCGCCCATGCTCTATGTAAATTTACCCAAACCCATTTTGAAAAACGTTGCAGCGATTTTGATGAAACTTGGTGATTTGGTGCACATGTGAACCAAATTGGGATTAGGCTGGGTTTCAAGTTTCCAAAAGGTCGTACAGGGGCGTGGCACAGCCCTAAATTTTATCATTTAAACTACCATATCTTGTAAGCCTTTCAAGATATTGCGATGAAATTTGGTAAACGGATACATATCAAATATATCTTGAATTGAGATAAAAGTGGGCGGAATAGAGAAAATGGGCGTGGTACTTTTCAACTGTTAAAAATTTTGATTCCGTATATCTCAGAATTGGCACAAACGATTTCCATAAAAATTTTGGGGATGATGCCGCTGAAAGCAGTCATCAATACAATCTCAGCTACTTTACTGAAAAAACTCGCTCTAGGGCGTGGCACCGCCCACAATATTTATAAACGTTATATTAAGAGAACTAACAACGTAATCGTTATAAGATTTAATGAGGTAGATATACTTGCTATAAGGTCTCTTATAAAAAAAATTTGGTTCAATAGTACCTGTGGGCGTGGCACCTCCCATATAAGCAAAAAACGTTTATTGTTATAGATAGTGTGCTATGAGAGTAATCTTCATAAAATTTGGTCTATAGATGTCAGTTACTATAAGCTTTAAAAATAAATGAATTTTGACAGGATTGCATCAGTGGGCGTTGCACCTCCCATATAAACATAAATTTGTAAGCATTGCATTTGAACTATTGCAGCAATTGCTATGAAATTAAATGTAAGTGGTTCAGTTGCTATAGAGTATATCTGAATCAAAATTGGCTGAAATAGCACCAGTGGGCGTGGCACCTCCCATACAAATAAAATACGGTAAGTGGCATATTTATCGAAATATGTTAGCAATCTTACTAAGATTTGGTGTAAGAGGTTTTCTTATGGAAAGCTATTTCTGGAGTAAAACCGGGCTGGATTGTACCAGTGGGTGTGTCACCGCCCTAAATTTAAAATTTAACTGCGGCACATATTGCAAACTATACAAGCTATTGTGCTGAAATTTAATATGAGGATGTCGATCACGAATATAGTTTATTGAACCAAAAGTGGGCGGAATTGGACAAGTGGGCGTGGAATATTTCTAATTTTTCATTTCTATTCGATTTTTTTCAACATTTTCCTTATTCTTTCAGCTTTTTCAACCCTGTAACTTTTTCCAATATATCCTATATGTATTTGTTCGACTTTTTCAACTTTCTTCATTAGTTTCGTTATTTTTTCGACTTTTTCATTCATTTTAAATTGTTTCAAGATGTTACAACTTTTTTAGAGTTTTTCAACCTCTGTCAACCTTTCTAACATTTCACATTTTTTTCGACTTATTCAACCTCTTCAACGCCTTTTTAACATTTATTTAAAAGGTACTTTCAGCGCAGTGTAGGGTATGTGAGTTGCGGCCTGGCCGAAGATAACACCTTAACTTGTTAATGTCAACATTTGGGCTTCAAATTTCCGAATAAGACGTCTTCGGTGCTGGTCAGCATCAACTGTATGTGCATTTTCTGGAATTTGGTTGGCTGTGGCTTCGTTTTGATTTTTCTGCGTATGTTGCTGATTGCATGTTATAGTTGTATGCTCAGGGCCGGGTTAAGGCTATGTGCCGCCCGTACGCCAGTATAATTTTGCTGCCCCCATATTTAAAAAAAAATTATAACATAAAAAACCAGAACTTTTTTGATTTCCATACAAAAAAATTTTGATGAGCAAAAAAAAAGATACTCGTTTTCAAAATTTGCCGCCCTCGTTTTCAAAATTTACCGCTCCTATTTCGTCGGTGGCGTATGCGGTAAAAAGGCCCTGTGTATGCTGAATGGCCACAGCCCCTTTTGGTGCAACCGATTTGACTGAGTTAGCCGCATCTATCCTGCTGCTGCAGCTGATTCCTCAAAGATTTTTGTATATGTTTCGACTACTTTTGCTATTTGAGAGTAATAGTCCTCGGAAAAATAGTCATGTTCGAATGGGAGGTCATTTATTATACGGATTTTTGTATCAGTTTCTTTAAACCTTTCCCATGCTTGGTTTAATCGCCTCAAACGATCTCGAAAGTAATCGGATGTCCCCTTCCGTTCCGTATCCTTTTTAAAGTTCGTCACTACGTTTTGGATTTCCTCTCCAAGAGATTGTTGGATCTTTGCTAAGTCGTTGAACGCAATCATTAATAGACTGGAGTACAAAAAATGAAGTCTTGTTGACAAATTGATTACTTCTAGCTCTTCCTGAAAAGGAGTCGATTATCGTCCCTTTGCTCTGCTATGGCGGCGTCTGTATTATTTGATGAAACGAGCTGCGTTTCGTCCTTTTGCTGTTTTCTGCTACGGCAGCGTCTAACTTATTTTATGAAAAGGAGTTTGTTTGTCGTCCTTTTTCTGTTTTTTTTTGCTATGGTGGTGTGTGTATTTGACAAAAAAGGAGTATGACGTCGTCCTTTTTATCACGTCAGGGTTACCAATGTTTTGCGGCTGAGGTTCGTTTACCTGCCTATAACTCTAACGTAATCCTGGCTCTTGAACCAGGACTATGTAGATAGTTTGGTTGTTACTGTAGGCACATTAACCCACAATAACAGCTAATTATTCTGATGATAGCTGGACACCTTACCAGGGGTCAGGGGAATCTTGCTATGTGTTGCGGCCACTAAAACCAAGAATCTTAATAATGAACTGAAAGATACTGCTTTGCTTAATTCTTGCAATATAATGGCAAAGTTTATTGAAATTATATCTACTATATATACTTAATTGATAAATTAAACTTGTTGACTTAATCGTAATCAAGTAATTACAAGCTAATTAAAAAATGTAATGCATGTAAAAATTATGACCTACTTAAATAAAACCACCATAAACAAAACAAAAGCGAACATTGACTTTAGCTAAATTGCAATGTTTGCATTTTTATCAATAAGAGAAAAATGAACATTGACTTTAACCGAATTGCAATGCTTGCATATTGTCAACCAAAACAAAAGCGAGCATTGACTTTAAACAAATTGCAATGTTTTGCATTTGGTCAACATTCATCATTTTGATATGTTTAAGGGACTAAATATGTTAAATAAAGAATGTAAATCTAAACAATCAGGAATATATTTCTTTCGCAGTAAATAACTACATTCCAATAGCAATGTTACGCGAAGTTACTAATTTTTAAGAGAATTTTTTCCATATTTTAAATAAAAAACGATTGTTAAAAAATCTAATTCAGTTTGTTTTATTAATTATATGGAAAGAAAAGACTTTAAAATTAATTAGTATTCACGTTTTGCGCCTACGAATTCTAAATCTTTAATCAAAGACAAATCAAAGTTAACGCAAAATAATCTCTAGTGAATATCAGTACAAAGAAAAATATCCAGTATCTGCATTATTGTAGAAATGAGAAAATCATAACTGCAGCATAAATTAAGTATGTTCTAAACCAAATTAACAATTGTACTAGCATAGGGTGTTGCGTAAATAATTATTTGCAGTTGTCGGTAACAAGCAATAAACGCCTAATTTTAACACGCATCTTATTTACTCAACCACTACTTCATCACGAATGAAACTCATCACTAATCGGCTTGTGAGTGGCCGAAAAAGCCTTAATTCTTGTGAAATGCAATTTGCACTTAACTTAATTTTGTTTTTTAAATTACTCTTTTGAAGTATATACTTCCTTACGCATGCTTGACATGGGGGTAAGCTGGTTAATGCGTTACGGAAATGAGCGAACGAAACGAGTTACGGAAATGAGCGAACGAAATGCGTTACGAAAAGTGTGATCGCGAAAATTATGTTAGCGCATTCATAAAGATTTGAACATAAAGTGTGGCATACTTTTAGGTTTTAAAAAACAGGGTGTTTACACATGCATTTAATTTAACTCAATGCTGCTTCACTTAGGGTGGCTCCGGACCCTGGAAAGGACCGTTTTTGATCCATTTTCGGAAAAAAAATTTGTTTTCATGTAAATAATGGGGAAGGGTCGAAACTGGATCTTGGACATCATTTAGGGTGCTTCGGACCCCGGAAGGACCGTTTTTGACATATTTTCAAAAAAACTTTTTTTTTCCTTTAATTAATGGGGAAAGGTCGAAAATGGATTTTTGACATCATTTAGGGTGGCTCCGGACCTGGAAGGACCGTTTTTGTCACGTTTTCGGAATTTATTTTTTTGTAATTAATGGGGAAAATTCGAAAATAGATTTTGGACATCATGTAGAGTGGCTCCGGACCCTGAAAAGGACCGTTTTTGTCCCATTTTCGGAAAAATTTTTTTTTTGTTATTGAGGAAAAGTCGAAAATGGAGCCACCCTAAGTGATGTCCAGGAACTATTTTCGAACACTTTGGTCGCTATTTCCTTAAAAAAAAAAAATTCGTAAACACCCGTTCTCATATGAAAGCTCTTGAGCATACGAACATTTTGACACCTTGAAAACGTTTTTCCGCTGCGCTCAATTTTGGGTAGACCACTGTTCGGGTTGACATGGAACGTCCCATATACATACATATAGATGGAGCTAAAGAAGTATCTACTTCAGTCGTGTGGTCTTAAGCACACTAATTTTTTTAATTTTGATTGATTACCTTTTTTTAACCTTAGCTGTCAAAATCAAATAAAAAATACCCAAGCTGAATAGTCGCTTTTTGACAAAAATTGGAAGAAAAATGATATCCCTGCTAGATGGGGATTGCGAATACTCCCTCTTGAGAAAGGAATAAATTCTCGAGATTTCTGAATAGATTCATGATAAGGTCCATTATTTTCTTAATTTATTTTTTTCTCTGATCCCTCATCTGCCCGCAATTTAACACTTTGAACATTTTCGCTTTGGTTCTTAAGTGATCGCCCAGCATATTTTGTGTACAAACTTCACTATGTCGCTGCTTGCCAACTTGTTGTTACTGTTACCATTTGTCACATTCATAATTTGCTTTCTTCCCACTATCGCCTCGTGAAGCAATGCACAATTTCTCCTACTAAAATATTCATCATCCAATCAGAGCGGGGTAGATCTGGTCGGTTTGGTTCCATTTAACATTGCGATATAATTTCTATTATTTTCCCTTTTGGCATAATTGCACACAATTTACTTAACGATCAATAGAAAATTTATTAGACCCCGCAGCCACATATAGGGAACTACGCTAAACTGGAAACGATGGTTGTTGCGCAAGCGTACCATGCACAAGGTAGTAGATTTGCCAGCATAAATGTGTTGTTGCCAATATCCTCGAGCTGTAAAATATTTACAAAGCGTTTATTAAAAACTGTGTTGCTGTTGATGTTATTTGTTTGTATATGCAGCAAATTTTAATCACTTGCTCTTTTAACGTTGTTGTTGTAATAAACATAATCTATTTCGACAGTATTAAGTGTCGTGGCTGCTGCTGTTGCAAAAGAGCATCAATTGCAATGTCTAGCAGCTTTCTTACTTGAAGTTGAAGTGTTCGGTTCAAATATTGTTTATAATAGTTGGAAATTGCAGACACTTCTTAAAAACTTTACTAGACAAAATCAAATTATTCCTGCCGACGCCTTCATTTCTTGCAGGAAAATTGGTAATAAACCAACTCATCCGTATTTTAAAATAACGGTGGCTTCTATTCATGTTTCTGCCATTCTTAATTGTTATGCTAATAAGGGTATTCTTCTAAGCTCGAAAAGCATGTAAAACTCGAAAGTTTTCGAGCTTGCATACGGGAACATCCCCATTAATGCAAACGTGCAAGCGAATGAGGAATGGCAATTTCACAGTTTAATCAATGTTGCCGCAGCGTTGAAAAAAATGTATCACACAAAAAAAAACAACTATCGAAATAAGTAGAATTAAGTTAATAAATATCAAAACACAAAAAGAAATCAAACAAAAATTCTGAGAAACGCGGCGAAATTTTTCCCGCAATATGAAATACAAATTTTGTAAATAGTGTGTTTCTTTTTTAGTCAATGAAAAGAAAAATAATTCAATGTGAAATATATTTCTAGGGTTTTCCTACGACCAAAAGTGAGGACCTGTTTTTTTTTAGTTACAAAATTTTAACAATTTGAAAAACCAAAAAAAAAAATTCTGTTGTTAGGGGGCTCTTTGCCCCGGGCGCCCAATGTCATAATTCAATATTGAGGGAAGTATCAAATAAAGCGTACATACATAGAAATAGCATACATGCATACTTTGGCACATACGATAATTTCGCTCACAACGTTTCGCAAGTGTGCTTGAAGCAAATTACACTTACGATAACACACTGAAGGAAAAGAAAAACGATTTTTTTAAACAGACGCTTGTTAATTTCTTTGTGTGTGTGTGTGCTCTAAGGAAAAAAAAAAATAAAAAACTTGCCCGGCTGAAATGACAATTTCGGTGAAAATATACGGTACATATACGACATCAAATGTAGATACGTAGTAAAGATTTGTGGATGTTGCCTGGCTGACCCTCTGGTGCCTGTGCGTGGAGCACAAGCGCAGTTAAGGGACTTGCAGAAACGTTATGCCAAATATAAGTATAATCGGTGGCCAAATTATTAGAGACAGTACTCATATTTTCATATTTTGTAGCTAAAATTATTTTTTTTGAGCAAATAATTGGCTCTACATAGGTCTAGTAAGTATTTTTTATTTATCATTGTATTCTATTTAGATAATAAAATCAACATATTACTTAGTGTACATTCAATAATTTTTTCGTAAAAGTAATATTTACATTCTCTGAAGATCTTATGCAAATAATTATAATATTTGGTGATTCCACCCTTAGCTGCAATTATGACTTGTATACGTGGGGCATGCTCTGTATACAATTTTTTTGAATGTTTCTTGAGTTCGGTGCTGTGATACCATTCTCTAACGAGTGCTTCAATCAACTTCCACTTGGTGGTATTCAATTCAATGACGATCGCCCGTTTTCTTATTTCTAACACACTCTGATTGGGGTTCAAGTCAGGTGAAATCACGGCCAAGGCAAATCGTTAATGTTTTTGTCAGCTAGAATTGCAGTTACAATCCTGGCTTTGTGGCAAGTTGCCGAATCGTGTATAATAATGTACTTTCGTCACCGGGGAACCATTCTTCATGCTGTGGCCGCAGGCGTGATTCTAGTACTCACTTGTGTCGGTCCTGCCTCATGGTCCCTACCACGATGTATAAGGCCCCCATGCCCATGACTGAGATCATAGGCCATACCATGAGAATAGCCGGGTGTTTAGCCCTCTCTATAAGGCAGTCGGTGTAGAACTGCGAGTGAACGAACCGGCAAGGACAACAAATACAATAGTTCTGCATCAACGAAACAAGGCACACTGACTGAGCGAAAATTTAGAAATTGCTGGACACTTAACAAAACGCTTGATACTTCGCTACCTCAAAATACGGATGTCGTAA
The DNA here is from genome assembly GCA_949775025.1 of Tricholauxania praeusta. NCBI lineage: Eukaryota > Metazoa > Arthropoda > Insecta > Diptera > Lauxaniidae > Tricholauxania > Tricholauxania praeusta. Next base: position 113,459,015 of record OX459029.1, read on the forward strand.
GTGAAATTTTTCTATTTTAAGATTACGCGCTTTCTAATGGTACTATCAGTTTCTCCCTAAGCTTTATAAGTTCCCAGATAATCAGTATGCATTTTATCGTCAAAAAATTTTATCGTCCTGAGCATGTATTTTGTCGTATGTGCACCAAAAATGAACATACGACTTTTTTTTATGCAAAATGGTGATTTTTCTTATTGAAAATACCATTGTTGTACGTCATACAATTTCAGTATTTATACCAAGTATAAGTATATACAGTTAGTCACAAAACCGACAGTAAAAACATATTTCTAACTTTAATGCTGTAATTTTTTTTTTGTTGTAAAAAAAAAGTTATAAAAAAGTGGTTTTCAGAAATCTTGCAAATCTTGTTATTCTAGCTAACAAAAAAAATCCAAACTAAAATATTTCACATTTTCATTACCTTGAGTAGCTATTTTTATACTTACTTTTTAGTGAACACATTTGTGACTTAAACTAATAAAAATATTTTATACAACACAGGCCGACAAAATTTAACCAACATTGAGACCCAGAAACCATACTATATATTTCCAAAGGTTTTTGATGCGCTGAACCCAAATCTTGCCAAATCTTTCAAATAGCGTTGAGTTAGCTCAAATATCTTTTTTTTTTCCTGAGATATCGCATTTTGAAATGTTCTTGTTTGTATATTTTCCTATACCTGAATGGACTATATCATGTCTATGTTATCTCAATCGGTTTTCAGGTATAGGAAAATTTACAAACAGGAAAACTTCAAAATGCGATATATCAGAGGAAAAAAAAAAGATATTTGAAAAAACTCAACGCTATTTGAAAGAAAAAGACTTGTACTTGAAGAAGCCAATCTTTAATTTTAGTGAAATAAAAAATCCGCAATGCTACATAAGCTCGAAAATGGGCAAAAACGGTGTTTTGTGCACTTTTAGGTTAGGATATCTCGAAAACGAGAGCTTATAGAGCATTTCCGAGGTCAGATTTGCATTTAGCGCATCAAAAACCTTAGGAAATATATAGTCTGGTTTCTGGGTCTGATATGCTATCGGCCTGTGTAATTTTTTAATATTTTATGTGGCCTCTAATGGTGAGCTGTATTCTCTTAGGCATATTTGCTAACAATTTATCTAGTATTGAGTACTAATCTTGGACCACTGTTCATTGGCGAACTTTTGTGGGATTGGTTTTCTCATAGGTATTTTTTTTTTAAATACTCCACAAACTTTCACTAGGGTTAATACCTGGGAACTGTGCTGGCCAATCCAAACAGCTAATATTTCGGTCTTGGAACCATTTCGTTGTTATACTAGCAATATACTTCGGTCATTATCCTGCAAAATGATGATGTCGCCTGGTTCGCATCCCAAGTTGATGTATTTTGACACAGATAGTGACCGCAATTTTTATGTATTCTCATACATATTACATATTAAAGAATTATGGAGTTTTTGTCTTAAAATTTATTTTTCTTTGAATAAAGAACGTTTTTGCTGTAATAATTTCCCTTAGTTAATTAATTATGTATTTTTTTAATAACTGTCCATTAGTTTCATAAAAAGTTTCCTTAAGATTTTATCACAAAATTTCGCATTTTTTCCTTCAAATTATATATTTCCAGTACGCTTTTTGTCGTAAGTTCAAAGAAAATAACTTTTTGTGACAAAATTTAACCTACGACAAATGTATTCTGAAGCAAAATGGCTAATAACGCCCTTGTAATTATATTTACAGTAAATTTGACTTAGACTGATGGAAATAAAATATTCAGATTATAGAAATTTTTAATTTTGTTTTAGTCGACTGAATATTATTAATTAATTGAATTTTAATCGAACTCACAGTCAATTGCAGTAACCGATATTCATGTGAAATTTCACAATTCGGTGAATGCTTTTAAATAAACATGACAAAGATAACAAATGGAACAATTTAACCTGGTGATTGGTGACATACATATGTATGTTTCGGCTATTACCACTTATATACACATATTCATATGTACATATATATATAGCCTCATCAGACTTTATTATTTCGAATTTCGGGCTTCCGCTACTTATTTTTCGAATAATGGTTGGACGTATTCTTCCGGTTGTAGAAATTTTTAATTTTGCCTTAGTCGACTGAATATTATTAATTGAATTTTAATCGAACTTACAGTCAATTGCAGTGACTGATATTCATGTGAAATTCGACAATTCGGTTAATGCCTTTAAACAAACATGACAAAGATAACAAATGGAGCAATTTAACCTGGTAATTGGTGACATATGTTTCGGCTATTACCACATCTGCCGTACTTAGCAAAAAAGACGTATCTCAAAAAAAAAAAAAAAAAATATCCGAGATTGTTATGGCATCGGATAGCTTAAGAAATTACGCTTCCAATGAAATACTCCAATTGTCGGCATCTTAGTTCCATCATACAAAAAATCTACTAAGAAAATTTTCTCTATCTCAATTTGACAGGTATTTCAGCAAATTGACATAAACAAAACATCAATTACCTCGAAATTAATTTTTTTGAAATACGTCTTTTTCTCTTAGTACGGCAGACATATATACACAACTGGTCTGATGAATAGCTGAAGCCCCCCCCTGGGAGCGAAAAAAAAATTTTTCTTATTCAAGAAAGTTCATGGAGGATCGAACAAATCATAGCAGTTCAGGTTTTGATATCTGAAAACCAACTTTTAGCATTTTATACTATTTGTTTTCAGTCAGTCTCTGAATTTGTGCGCAGGAAAATCATGTAATATTTCTGAAATTCGTAACATGCTAGGCACAGTTTCATCAGTGTCAAACTTTTTCTCGAATTCTTCTAAAAGAGTAGAACTATTGAAAGATAAAATTTTCGAACGGAGTCCAGAAAAATCGTTTAAAAGCATTGTGTGCGACGTTGATACTTTCATCGAATTATTACTGTTTATCTCTTAAGCGTTACAAGACTTAGAACAAAGCAAGGAAACCGAAGCGTCTTCAAAAGCTGTCCAACTTTCAGCTTCGATAGCACGCTCTAATTTATTAGTATCGTTACTTATTCTGAAAATTGTAAATGTTCCTATATTGTCGCTCAGTCGCGAACTACAAGATCCGACACTACAAATCTCTTCAGCCTGTACTCATGTCAAGCAAATTATCAACACGTCTTCAGAAATGCGAACAAATGAAACGTTATTTGATGATAAGGACTGTCCCAGAAAAAACTTGCACTTTTATTTTTTAAGATTATACTCTACCTGATAATCTTATAGGTCTAAAAAGACAAAATATTTATTCCATATAAAGTGACGTTTGATATGATGTATAACACTTGAAAATATCACTTCTAACGACAAAGATGTCTAGCAAGCAAGAAAAAGTCCGCGAACTGATTTTGTTCACATACCTGCAAAATCCAGGGTTAAAATATTCAGCTATAGCAAAAATAGTTGGTGTATCAGAAAGAACTGTCAAAACGGTTATTTCTAATTATAAGAAGGGTCTACCTGTTTCACGAAAAAAGGGTTCAGGCAGAAAACCAGAATTTTCTAACCCAAAGGTAGCGGCGAAGGTGAAGCGCCTTTTTAGGCAGAATCCCAACACGTCAGTGCGAGATATGGCGGCTAGAGCAGGTACATCAAAATCTACTGTGCAAAGGATAAAGGAGAAAAGTAAGCTAAAGACATATAGAGTTCAAAAAGTACCAGACCGTTCTGATGAAAAGCAGTTGATGGCTCAGATGCGAGCCCGAAAATTGTATGAAAGGTACCTGACTAAATTTGACTGCTGTGTTATGGACGACGAAACTTACGTTAAAGCAGATTTTAAGCAGCTACCTGGGCACGAATATTATACATCACCGAAGAAGGGGAATGTGCCTAGTAAATTCAAAGAAAAAAAAATTTCGAAATTTCCGAAGCAATATATGGTTTGGCAGGCCATATGCACCTGTGGCCTCAGAAGCAGCTTCTTTGTTACGCAAGGCACAATCAATTCCAAAGTTTATATAGACGAGTGCCTCGAAAAACGTCTTCTACCATTTATTCGTGCACATGAGGGTACCGTGATATTCTGTCCAGATTTAGCAACCTCTCATTACTCTAAAGCTTCGACGGAATGGTATCAAAGTAAAAAGATCATTTTTGTACCAAAAATTGCAAATCCGCCCAACTGCCCAGAGCTTCTCCCAACTCGGGGATATCGGGCTCTAATGATAAGAAATCTTCGAAGGAGTGGTAAGACTACAAAAAACTTGCAAGACTTTAGACTTAAGTGAAAAAGATCGCTCCGTGCTGTCGATAAAACACCTGTACAAAATGTTATGTTTTTTATTATTTTATGTTTTTAGTTATTTTTATTCTTAACACTAGCCATTATTAATAAAAAAAGAAAAAAGACCAAAAAAATTGCTGGGTATTTTTTTATAACTAAAAAACAAAGTGCAAGTTTTTTCTGGGACAGTCCTTATTTTTAATGAAGCATCTTCAATCGCTGTTGAGTAAGACACTTCATTGATTATTCCCCGCTCTTAAATAAATAAATAATAAAAAGAAAAATATACCCAACACTGAGTGTATAATAACTTTGTCATTCCGTTTGTAACGCATAGATGCTCTTTAAAGAAAAAAGTACGACTTTATGAAACATTTTAGCCTTCAACGTTTATTTTCAGTTCAAATATACCAAAATGTATACCAAATATACCAAAATGTACTTTATTAATAAAGAATCACAGCGTTTCAATTTATTTCTTTATATAATTAAGATCATACTGGATTTCCCGGTGTCTTTGGTGCAATTGATTGCACACATGTCAAAATTAAAAAAACCCTCAAAAGACATTGAATATTCCTATATAAATCGCAAAGGATTTTTTTCAAAGAATGTCCAATTGGTTTGCGATTTGAATTTAAAAATTTTGGGATGCTATAGTAGATTTGGAGGAAGCCCTTACGATGATTTTATTTGGGAAAGCAGCAAATTTAAAGTTATTCTTCACAGCAAATACACTGAGGATGGGGTGTCTGAGGGTTGGCTGATTGGTGACTCGGGATAGCCTTTACAACCATGGCTGATGACACCTTATAGAAATGTTGAGAGTGCAAGCCAGGAGAAATTTAAAACTGCACACATTAAAGCCAGAAACTGCGTTGAAAGACTTAATGGCGTTTTAAAAAAAGTTTTTGCATGCCTTTCAGCGATCGTGGCTTAATGGATCCGCCAGTTTTCGCTGGCTCCATCATTGATGCATGTTGCACTTTGCATAATATTCGTATGAAACATAATTTGTCTATTCCCAAAGTAAGAAGTGCATCTAATTTGCATTCTTTAAATTTTGAGGAGCCAAATACCAGTCACAGCAGCAAAGAAGCTAGAAGCTTCTTCTAGGCTTCTAGCTAGAAAATTGAAATCGAATTAAGACAGTTAAAATTAGTTGAATTTTAAGTTACATAAGTTCAACACTTTTTTTTAGGGCATCTACAATTTGAGTTTGGTTCTCAGCACATATTTTTTTTACTTCCTCCAAACTAGATTGCGTAGAGCACTCAAAATACGCAATTGCTCTTTTTTATTTATCTTTCTATACCAGTGGTCGGCAGAGCGCAAATATCATACATATATTTTCTTACTCTCAAAGGAGAGGGAAATGACAAAAGCACCAATCACTGTGAAAAATTTTTGCACGTTTTGCTGTTTACGCTCCATATGATTTCATCGTCCAGGGGTTGAATTTTAGTTATAAAATAGCTTTCTATATGAAATTTATCAACTATCACTGAAACTCGCTTGCAGATTAAGCATTGCGCATAGCCAAAAAAATTTTTAGCGAAACAATATTTATTTTGTCATTCGATTTCAAAAATGTTTGCAGTGCATTAACGAAATAGCCAGCTCATTTTATAGTTTGCTTACTCTCGCTTATTCTCTTCGTTTGCTCGCGAGCATATGGGGTGCCGACCACTGTTCTGTACTTATCTTTTTTTTAAAAAACTCAAGAGCGCAAGCAAATCAGCATTCACTCTGTCGCTGTCACTTTAATCGCAGTTTTTCACTGCAATTTAAAGTATGACACTGCGATACTGCATCTTTTTTGAAAACACTGCACTTTCAGAAAAAAGTGTCGCAAAAGTAATCTAGCAAAAAATTTCCAAATTATACATTTTCAGACATAAGCCATTTCCATTTATAAGCCATTGAGGGATGTATACCTTGGCCGGAGAGCTAATTCATTCACGATCAAAAAAAAATGTCAACAATTTTACATGATTTTTTATGATTTTATGCAAACAAGTGCTAAAAATAATTAATTTTAAAGATCCTGCTTTAAAAGCGTTTCAATCTGAAAGTCCGGTTTCGTAAGCTCGTTGACACTGATTCTGCTTTTTCCTAATCTGATAAATCATGATGACATAGATAATGTCGAAGCCAGAAGAAAAAAATTTGGAAGAATTTTGGCTCGCTATATTTCATTAAAAAAAGCCTTAAGCGAAAATACTGTATGTATCCTGGTTTATAGAAATTTGTTGGAGCACTATTATGCCTACCTCACAGTAGCGCATCCAAAGGCCACATTTTTTCACTTACAAATCAAATAAAAAATTCAACTTGGAATGGTTTAAAAGTGGAGACGGTTAATTTGATCATTAAAGGAACGTTTCCTAATGAAGATTTTAAAAATTGGGTGCCATCAAAACAATTACTAGCAAATTACAGAAAATAGTCGAACATAAATCGTATTTTTATATTTTTTTTTAAATAAAAACACTTTTTCTGGCTTTAGGTTAGTGTTTTATTTATAATTTTTCCCAATATTTCGATCCTTCCTTATCTTCAGGGGTGACTAAGAAATAATAACTAAAACAATAAACAATTGAATAAATTAACAAAACAAAACTTACGTTAAAATTATAGAAAAGCTATACTTAAACTAACCTAATTGTCAACTAAATGTTTGTATATATGAGCACAATTTTCTGTGTCGCTCTTGAAATTTATTCTCTTGTCAGTGGGGGTGTTAATAATGTGGAGTATCTCTAATATGAATCTCTTCTCATGATTATTTTCTTCTTTTAAGATCTCCACAGCGTCAAAATTAGGAAAATGTCCAAGCTCAGCACAGTGTGCTCAAAGGGCTGTCTTAGGGGCTTGTCCATCTTTGTTTTTTGGTCCGATCTGTGTCCTGAGAGTCTTGTCCTTCTGGCATACATTGGACCCGTCTCCGTCACAAAGAATTTTGTAAATTAGGCAGGATTTGTCAAGTTTTGATATTGCTGTCAAATTGTCCAACTTTATTATCTGTCTTAATAGCAATTTTTATGTCCTTAAACGCACTTAATTTCGCGAATCTCTCTGTCAAACCTGGAATATATGTCATCGATTTATATATGACTGCACCCCTTTCCTGTCTTGGTCCCTTATCCTTATAAAAATTGTCTTTTAATCTTTTTGTTATGTTTTGGAAAATTGTTTTTCTCTAAGATTTTCTCAATTCTTTTTATGTTGTCCCTATGGAATACTTGGTTGCTAATTTTTTTTAATTTATTTTGATGTACACAGTACATAGAATATATGAACTTTTATTATTATCTATTTTTCAGGGACATAACTATTATAAGACTTATGTCAAAAAATTGGTTTATAATTATTATGAATAAGAAATATTTTATTAGTTGTCAATAACTATTATTTTTCAATGGATTCTTTTTTACGTTGAGTCATAACTATTATGAATAAGAGATATTTTATTAGTTGTCAATAACTATTATTTTTCAATGGATTTTTTTTACATAAGAGATATTTTATTAGTTGTCAATAACTATTATTTTTCAATGGATTTTTTTTACGTTGAGTCATAATTATTATGAATAAGAAATATTTTATTAGTTGTCAATAACTATTATTTTTCAATGGATTATTTTTTACGTTGAGTCATAACTATTATGAATAAGAAATATTTTATTAGTTGTCAATAACTATTAATTTGGAAAAAATATTTTTTTACGTTGTTTTGAAAAAAGTGTTCAACAGATTTTCATTTTTGTGAATCTTTTTGCACCAATCGATGGGGAGGTGGTTTTTATGACATCACCAGAGGTGGTCATCGGTTCGAAAATGTACGCGATTTTGACTCATTTTTGAAGTTTTTTTTGCTTCAATCAATGAAAAGATGTCTAAAAAGGATATTGGCCATCACTAGAAGTGTTACCGATCCTTAAAAGTGCGCTATTTAGGTCCATTTTCGAATTTTTTTTTGCAAAAAATCGATGGAAAGAGGTTGACAATGGGCTTTGGCCATCACCAGAGTTGGTCCCAACTAAAAAAGTGGTAGATTTTGGTCCGTTTTGAAAAACAAATTTTGTACCAATCGTTGGAAAAAGGTCGAAGTCAAAAAAAAAGGTACCAAAAAGTGCCCGATTTTGGTCCATTTTCGAAATTTTGTTTGCACCAATCTTTGGAAAGAGGTCGACGTCGTAAAAAAAGGTACCATAAAGTGCCCGATTTTGGTTCATTTTCGAAATTTTTTTATGCACCGGTCGTTGGATACAGGTCGAAAATAGATTTTGGTCATCATCAAAGGTGGTTCCGAGTCCCAAAATGTGCCCGATTTTGATCCATTTTCGAAATTTTGTTTGCACCAGTCATTAAATAGAGGTCGAATATGAATTTTGGACCTCATTTGAGGCGGCTCCGGACCCTGGAAAGGACCGTTTTTGACCCATTTTCGAAAAAAACTTCTTTTTTCTGTAATAAATGGGAAAAGGTCGAAAATGGATTTTGGACATCACTTAGAGTGGCTCCTGTCCGGCCCCGAGAAAGAACCGTTTTTGACCCATTTTCGGAAAAACTTTTTTTTTCTGTAATTAATGTGAAAACGTCGAATATAAATATTTGACATCATTTAGGGTGGCTCCGGGCCCTGGAAAGGACCGCTTTCGATAATTTTGGTAGTTTTCAAGTTCCGGAGCTACTCTAAAAGATATCCAAAACGCATTTTCAACATTTCATAATCGATAGAAGCAATAAAAAATTTTAGGGTGGTTCATAAAAAATTTTTTTTTTGCTCCAATCCATAGATAAAGCTCGAAAATGACTATTGTCAACATTTCCCTATCGATTCGAACAAAAAAAAAAATTTTTATGAACCACCCTAAAATTTTTTATTGCTCCAATCGATTATGAAAGGTTGAAAATGCGTTTTGGATATCTTTTAGAGTAGCTCCGGAACTTGAAAACTACCAAAATTATCGAAAGCGGTCCTTTCCAGGGCCCGGAGCCACCCTAAATGATGTCAAATATTTATGTTCGACGTTTTCACATTAATTACAGAAAAAAAAAATTTTTCCGAAAATGGGTCAAAAACGGTTCTTTCTCGGGGCCGGACTCAGAAGCCACTCTAAGTGATGTCCAAAATCCATTTTCGACCTTTTCCCAACAAAATTTCGAAAATGGACCGAAATCGGGCACTTTTTGGTACCGTTTTTTACGACTTCAACTTCTTTCCAAAGATTGGTGCAAACAAAATTTCGAAAATGGACCAAAATCGGGCACTTTTTGGTACCTTTTTTTTCGACTTCGAGCTCTTTCCAAAGATTGGTGCAAACAAAATTTCGAAAATGGACCAAAATCGGGCACATTTTGGGACTCGAAACCACCTTTGATGATGACCAAAATCTATTTTCGGCCTCTTTCCAAAGATTGGTGCAAACAAAATTTCGAAAATGGACCAAAATCGGGCACTTTTTGGTACCTTTTTTTTCGACTTCGACCTCTTTCCAACGATTGGTACAAAATTTTTTTTTCAAAACGGACCAAAATCGACCACTTTTTTAGTTGGGACCAACTCTGGTGATGGCCAAAGCCCATTGTCAACCTCTTTCCATCGATTTTTTGCAAAAAAAATTTCGAAAATGGACCTAAATCGAGCACTTTCAAGGATCGGTTCCACTTCTAGTGATGGCCAATATCCTTTTTAGACCTCTTTTCATTGATTGAAGCAAAAAAAACTTCAAAAATGAGTCAAAATCGCGTACATTTTCGAACCGATGACCACCTCTGGTGATGTCATCGATTGGTGCAAAAAGATTCACAAAAATGAAAATCTGTTGAACACTTTTTTCAAAACAACGTAAATAAATATTTTTTCCAAATTAATAGTTATTGACAACTAATAAAATATCTCTTATGCATAATAGTTATGACTCAACGTAAAAAAAATCCATTGAAAAATAATAGTTATTGACAACTAATAAAATATCTCTTATGCATAATAGTTATGACTCAACGTATAAAAAATCCATTGAAAAATAATAGTTATTGACAACTAATAAAATATCTCTTATGCATAATAGTTATGACTCAACGTAAAAACAATCCATTGAAAAATAATAGTTATTGACAACTAATAAAATATCTCTTATTCATAATAGTTATAAACCAATTTTTAAAAATAATTATTAAAATTGGGCAATTTTTTCAATCTGAAAAAAGAAAATAATAGTTATTTTGGGTCCCTGCTATTTTTTATAAAATGTACTGATTTATGCCATGAAGGCACAAAATGACAATGTTATTTGTTTAACTTTAACTATTGATTACATTTTATTAAAAATGTACCGAAAAAGTGGTGTTTTTTTCATGTGATTTTAAAAATATTGTAGAATGTATCTTTTTCTTATAACACTGCAAAATTCACTGCACTTTTGTTTTAGAAACACTGCGAACACTTCACTTTTCCTCAACTTTTCGGAATTTTCACTGCGGTCAAAAATTCCAAAACGACAGCCCTGATTATAACTCTTCGTTTGTTTTCATCACTCGTTTTTTTTTTTCTCGAGTGAACATTGTATTGATGCGCATCGTTTCATTTTCATCACTTTCAAGTTTATCAAATGACAAACTCATTTTGAGATGATGTGAAAAGTGAGGAGTATTCACTTGATAAATTTATTTGTCGACTTTTCTATTTCAAGCAAAATGTTTGTAGTGATGGGAATTAACTTTTAATAAACGTACATATGACAGAGTTCGGAAATATTCATGTATGTATGTGCACTCAAAATATCGCATTTTATTCATGTATGAATTTTCTTAAATTTTTCTTTTCGTTCGCCCATGCGCATGAATGCAAGATCTAAAATCGCTCTTTATTGCAACGCATTCGTATGTGAGCATCTGTTTTTTTTTTTCTACAACGAGTAGCATTGCTAAAAGACTGAATGCAAGCCAACAATTTTTTTTACCGATCATAAATGAATATGAACTATGGGAGAAAGCGCGATAAGCGATTGTGCATTAGGGTGAGGGCGTGGTTTTGCAACACTGGGTGGCGACCCCCATTCAACTAAAAAACCCAAAACGCTATATCTTGGCACCTAAGGTAGACTTTTTCTACGTTTTAGTAAGTCGGTTTTTTCGTTAAATTTCAACGGAATTGGACGTAAACTGTGTCCGCGCCTTTTATAGGTTGGAGCTAGGAAGCTCAAATGTTGGGGCAATTATTTTAATTCCTCAAGCTATAATATAGGAAAAAAATAATAAAATCCCTCTCCAAAAAGTTTAAAAAAAAACACCCTATTGTGCATGTATAAATTTTCTGTTGCTCAAAAATGTGCGCGTAAAGAAGATGATCTCTATCACGCACAAATTCATGCGCACGATCAGCGTTTGTATTTACAGGTATTTTACACGTTTTTGACCCGAAAATGTGTTACCGAGCCATGGTACCCGTTATTGACCCATTTTGTTTTTTTAAACGAAAGATAGCTCACAAATATTTTTGGACATCACTAAAGAAGGCTCGGGACCCTGGAAACAAACGTTTTTGACCCGAAAATCTGTCCCCGGGCCATGGTACCTGTTTTTGACACATTTTCGAAAAAAAGTTTTGTTTTTTCAAACGAAAGATAGGTCAAAAATATCTTTGGCCATCACTAAGAAAGGCTCGGGACCCTGGAAAGAATCGTTTTTGACCCGGAAATGGGTCGAAACGGGTATCATGGCCCGGAGACACATTTTCGGGTCAAAAACGGTTCTTTCCAGGGTCCGGAGCCACCCTAAGTGATGTTCCTAATCCTTCTACAACCGTTACCCATTGATTAGAACAGTAAATTTTTTTTCCAAAAATGAGTCAAAAACACCCTTTTAGGAGGGTCGGAGACCACACCTGTCACTTTTAACATCGCAGAGTTCATGTAAGACCGATAGAAAAAATAATGCTTCTACTCGTTCATGAATATAGGCTAGTGAAAAGAAACGGATACATACATACATACATTCGTATGCGAAAGATTGCAAGAAAAAAAATTCCAAACGTTCATGTGCGAGTTTGAATGCAAATGTTTGCGTCTTATCATACATGAATAAGAACGATTCAGCAAAAATTAAAACGTACACGTACACTAACTCTGCATGTATGTATATAAGTACATATCTGTACTTTGCAATACAGCATAAGCTCTTTGTTTCAACGCAAAATTTTCGCTATATTGATTTATTACCGCAGATCGAGGTTGTTTTGTCAAGTGTCCACAGATAAGTATATATATGAAAAATACGTTTTACCATTAAAATAACTCAATATTTTTTTTTTAAGAAGTCCAGGCATTTATTAATATTTTAAGGAATGCAAAATGTTTTTTTTTTTTTTTTTTTTTTTGAACACATCAGTAGAAAGTAACATTTTTAAAAAGACTTTCAATTGATCTTATAAAAAGTAATTTATTAATATTATCTGAACTAGGCCTGGAACGATGTTTAGTTAAAATTAGTGAAAGAGCACTGAAGGCACGTTCTACGGATCTTTGGCTATACTCGTATGGTACTTATAAAACAACTTCTGCTAGCTTAGCTAAGGCTTGCTCTTTGATCTCCAAACATTTCCAATAATTAATTATTTCTGTATGGAAAGGCATTCTAGTTTCGTGAGCCAGACCCTCACGCTTTTGCCGAAGCGATTGAACTTCTTGCAGCGATTCATTGCTCTTCTGTGTCAATGAATTAACTTTTTGTTCAAGCAAATTAAACTTATCGTCCGTACACTCGTGTTCAACATGGCTGCTTTCTGAATCTATTTTTGCTACAGTATATCACTCCAAAGAACTCAAAATGGTACTTAATTATATGGGTCTGTAAACATAATAAGTTTTAAATAATGAAGAATGAAAGGTATAAATGAACTTATTTGAACGCAAGCATTCGAACCAAAAAAGAAACCAATGAATATAATAATTATACTAGACTTACTACCGCTTGCTTCCGTTGTAACTCATTTAAGAATGGTGAACCCATATAATTAAACCTGCGATCTATGTATGGTGCAGCAATGAATGCATTATTCTCCAAAAGCTTACTTGTCTCAATTTCATTGATTTGAGTAAAATTGCAGCGAAAGAGTTTTGTTGCATATTTTCTAACTTGGTTTCACAAAGTAACCAATCCCTGAAAAAATCGCCAATTACATATATAATTTTCTGTTTGTAAACTTTTCGTACATTCATCAACAGGCTTGAAAGCTTCAACAAAGTTTTGTATGAACACCCAGTTTATTTCATAATCAATTTCATGGTTATTTACAGATGCTGTAAGGCTTAGCAGAGAAGTCAACATGTCGAACGTTGAGTTCCACCTAGTCATAATATCTAATGTAGGCATCTTCTCCAAACTGACCATTCCGAATAACTTTTCGCAGAAAACGTGTCGCTTCTCTGCATTCACATCTAATTCACAGCTAATTGTAGCGTATCTACAGCACATCTTACTATCGACAAAACTGAGCTCAATTTGTTATGAATTTCTTCATATTCATCTATTTCTGAGGTACTTATTATTTTCTTGCAATAGCTCTGAAGTCTTAACGACGTTTGCCCCATTGTCTGTGGTCGAAGAATATATCTGCGTTGCATGTACATCGAATTTATTGATACATTTTAAAATTTCTTCTTTCAAAAATGATGCCGTGTGTTTCTTTTTTAGTTCTATCATTCCAAGTGTGAACATTTTTATTTTAAAATTCTCAATTACTTAGGAGTTTATTCCTAAAATACTTTTTTCCAATCTTGAGGAAATGTTCAACTTAACACAAATCATCTTGTTTTTTAGCAATTCACATAAACGATATCTCATTTGATTAGCACACGAATCGAGCATTGCTACTATATTTCTTGAGTTTACCGTTAGATTGAACGCTTCCTCATAAAGTCTTATAAGTTTTTTGAAGTAGTGCTCATCATCGAACAGCCGACAGCTTTCAGAGTAACCAACCCTACACAACACTTCATAAATTCACTTTGATTTGATTATTAATTTTTTTAAATCTGTTGGACGTTGTCGCGACATTTTCTTCGAAATCGTGCTTGTGCACTGTGGCGTAATGCCTTTTAATATTGTGTAACACTTGTCCTTTAAGTTTTTTTTCGCACTTAAGGCATGTAGATCAGTGGTCGGCACCCCATATGCTCGCGAGCAAAGGAAGAGAATAAGCGAGAGTAAGCAAACTACAAAATGATCTGATTATTTCGTTAATGCACTGCAAAAATGCTTCAAATCAAATGACAAAATAAATATTTTTTCGCCGAAAATTTTTTTTGTCAAGGCGCAATGCTTAATCTGCAAGCGAGTTTTAGTGATAGTTAATAACTTTCACATAGAAAGCCATTTATAACTAAAATTCAAACCCTAAATGATGAAATCATATGGAGCGTAAACAGCAAAACGTGCAAACATTTTCGCAGTGATTGGTGCTTTTGTCATTTCCCTATCTTTTGAGAGTATGAAAATAATTGATATTTGCGCTCTGCCGACCACTGATGTAGATTGATTCGTTTCTGAATCAAAAGATATAAATTTACTTTTATCCAAATTTGAAAGTCTGCCCATTATTATATTGGAAAATCGCTTTACTTTCGTTTCAATAAAACTGAAAATAATGGCGAGTTAAAAAAAAAGTATCACTCATTGAGTTTTATTGAAAACTAGCATTACCCTGTGCGCATCGCCTCACCTCAACCGTGGTGTAGATTCGATGTGCGGTCTGCGTGAAAATTCTATTTAAAAAATACTTTTGTATGAGGACCACCCTTAGTATGCACCCAAAATAAAATTTTTACAACGTAAGCAGTGCCTCTTAATATGAAAACCACATGGTGTAAATTCCTTGAAATTCGATTTGAGCGGTCTTCGAGAAAATGATATTTAAAATATTTTTTTGTGTGAGGGCCACCCTAAATAAAAGTTTTGTAACCTTAGCTATGCCTCTTAACATAAGAGCTACGTGGTGTAAATCGTTTAACCTGTTATCGTGAAAATGACATTTTAAAAAATTTTGTATGAGGGCCACCCTAAGTTTGAACTTGAAATACAATTTTTACGATCTTATCTGTGATTCTTTATATAAAAGCCATATGGTGTAAATTCCATGAGAATCGATTTTGCGGTCTTTGAGAAAATGATATAAAAAAATTGTTGTATAAGGGCCACCCTAAATAAAAGTGTTGAAGCCTTATATATGACTCTTAATATAAGAGCTACGTGGTGTTAATTCGGTGTGAATCGATTAACCTGTCTTCGTGAAAATGATTTTTAAAAATTTTTGTGTATGAGGGCCACCCTAATTTTGCACTTTAAATAAAATTGTTACAATCCAATCTCTGCCTCTTTATATAAAAACCATTATTGTAAATTCCAAGAGAATCGATTAAGCAGTCTTTGAGAAAATGCTATTTTTAAAATATTTGTGTATGAGGGCCACCCTAAATAAAAGTTTTGTGGCCTAAGCTATGCTTCTTAACATTAGAGGTACGTAGTGTAAATTCGGTGTGAATCGATTTATTTGTCTTCGTGAAAATGATATTTAAAAATATATTTGTATGAGGACCACCCTAAGTACGCACCCGAAATAAAACTTTTACCATCCAACCTGTGCCCCTTAACATAAAAGCCATACGGTGTAAATTTCATGAGAATCGATTTGCCTGCCTTTGAGAAATCGCTATTTTTAAAATATTTGTGTATGAGGGCCACCCTAAATATGCACCCTAAATAAAAGTTTTATAGCCTATGACACCCGCCCGATCGATACTAACATACTGTAAAAATTTCATCAAAATCGGCTGGATAGTTTCCGCGTGCATAAGAGACAGACAGACAGACAGACAGACAGACAGACAGACGGACAAAAAATGAATTTTATATAATAGATAATATTCAGTGAGTGATAAATATGAAAGAGAAATAAATAATGATTTCTTCACTCAAGATATTAAAAGAATGAGCGCTCCTTATTTTTTCCTCATAATTGATAAATTCAAAATTGAATACTCTTGAATTGAATTGTATTGAGGATGAGGAGTGAAATTTTACTCCTCAATGAGGAGTACTTACGAACTCTGCTCCAAACAACTTTGGGATGAAGGCTCGCGAGAGTTTCCTCGTATTTGCATTGTACTGTAGGTTCTACTTGGTTGTCGTCCTAGCATATCACAAAATCGCCGACGGCAGGCCCAGTTGCCTAAATTTTATGTTTAAAATAGTGAAATTATGTCAATAGAATAAGCGAATCCGGAATATAACAGATTAAATGTTACCTCAAATTCACCTTCGGGCCATCACCGTCTACAACGTCCTTCGAGAAGAAATCAAGCACCTCCACGTCCATAGAGCTTATCTCTTTTGGATCTTCGTCAGATGGTAAATTGCCAGTACCATTGGCAAATGCTCGGTGACGCCCATACTGCTGCTTTACTGAGGATTTCCAATCAATTCAACTCTGCAAATATACAAACATAAATATTTGTTGGCTAATGTTAAATTGCTCACAAACCTTCTTCCATTGGTCAGCTCTTTTAAAAGACCCACCGATGGCATTCAGCTCTTTGGAGACAGCTTCCCAACATCGTTGTGCTGCTTCTTAGCTTCTTTTCCTAAAAACTGTCCCTGCCGGTGCTCCTTCATCAAAGCCAGAAGCTGACGTCGCTGCATCTTCGAAACACGTCCGGATTTTACTTGCTGCACAAGTTTAAAGTAGTTTAAATATTTATACATCACTTCAACTTACCTTCTAATTAGTTTTCTCCATTTTAATTAATTCAATTTTTCAACTTTTCAAATTTTATTTGGAATTATTTTAACAAACGGATATAATTTGGCACTTAGTGATGTGAAACAAAAAGTAAACAAATGTTTGCAACCGGTTAGTTTTGCTTAAGTTTCTGACTGTTATGTATATGTGCAAATCCGCCATAATTCGCCTTTTAGCTATCCTCGTTTTTTTTTTGGAGTACATCTTTCAGCCATAGTTTTTCTTGAAGCTAAGGCTGTCTTGAATTAATATTCAAGGTTGTTCAATTAAAATTCAGATAACAATTTTATATTTATCTTTATATGTAGCCTTTCATGTTTTTTTTTTAACTTAAATACAATTTTAACTATGTCTCTCTGTGAATTTTAATTGTTCCCCTTGAATATTAATTAAAGATAGTCTTGACTTCAAGCAAAACCATAATTGAAACGAAACCATGGTCGAGCTAAGATGACAATTTCGACTTTTTTTTTTACTATTTTTTTTTTTTTGAGCAGACACTTCAAATATGGTTTTTCTTGAAGTTAAGACTATCTTAAATTAATATTCAAAGAGGAACAATTAAAATTTAAAGGGAGACATAGTTAAAGTTATTTAAGTTAAAAAAAACATGAAAAGTTACATATTGTTACGCGCGGCATACAAAGACGGAATCACGCGCTATGAATACCCGGCTAGGGTCGCGGTATCCTTACGCAGCCTCACTGCGTGACATAGAAAAAAAGCATTTAACTTTTTCACATACAAAAAAAAAAGTTACTGAAAACGGGGAGCAGAAAAACCCCAGGTTCCTTCCTTAAATCCCTCCCGATGGCAATACGGGCTTACCACCCTGGCATTCCCTCCCTAAATCTACCGCCTAGCAGATCTTCATTATTTTAAAAAAAAAAAATTAATTTTGCTTTAATTTAATGTCCTTTAATGTCATTTTCTTTTCTTCTTTTCTTTTTTTTCTGTTCTTTTATAGTTTTTGATTTGCTTTTTTTTTGTTGGTTTTCACTGGTAGTTTTTTTGTTAAAGGGCATCTTTTTCACTGTCAGTATCGCCGTTTTCTATGCGATTTTTATTCCGGCGTCGAAACCAAAAAACCCCTAAAATAAATGCTTCTCTCGACAATGATAAATACAAAAGTGGACGACCAGGTACCATTTTCGCTGAATGAAAACTTTGCAGCAAACGGTCACAAATGAATTATTTTATAATTTTCACAATCACTATTGCGAGCTTTAATGTTTTATAAAGTTTCTAAGAGTTATTTGTTGACATTAAATATTTTTCACCACAAATTGTTAGATTGAAACACGTGTCTACCGAATCGGTCTCCTTTTCTTTTGGCTACACAATAATATACAATTAAATATGGCCGAAAAACGAAACGAATGGTTCGCCTATAACTGTGCGACCGGCGCGCTTGAGAATTTTTCAGCAACTGACACTACGATGCGTTTTGGCAACCTGTTGCCATTCAACGGTTGGCTTACTGCTTGTTGCTGTCCGTCTGCCGCTCACGCCATGCACTTACGGTATATATATACTCATACAAATACATATTATTACATATATTATGCAAAAAAAAATAGCTTGGCAAAACAAAAAAAAGAAATGCGTTTAAGTGGCGTGTTTTTACCGCTTGTAAGAAGAGTAGAGCATATTTTTTTTTTAACTATCGCAAACAGGGTGCTCCGATAAATTCGTTACAATACAAAGCTAAATAAAAACAAGTTTAGGTGTTATCTTCGGCCAGGCTGAAAGTCACATACCCTACACTGCCCTAAAAGTGCCTTTTAAATAAATGAATAAGTCGAATAAGTCGAAAAAAATGTGAAATGTTAGAAAGGTTGACAGTGGTTGACAAATGTTGAAAAAGTCAAAAATATATGCAAAAACAAGAGAGGTTAAAAAACTCTTAAAAAGTTGAAAGAGGTTGAAAAAATTTGAAACAATTCAAAATTGATGAAAAAGTCGAAAAAATAAAGAAACTTATGAAGAAAGTTGAAAGAGGTTGAAAAAGTCGAACAAATATACATATACATATAGGATATATTGGAAAAAGTTAAAGGGTTGAAAAAGTCGATATATGCCACAGTATAATTTAAAATTTAGGGCGGTGACAAACCTGGTACAATCCAGCCCGGTTTTGATAAAGAAATAGCTTTCCGTAAGAAAACCTCTTACACCAAATTTTAGTATGATTAATCACATATTTCGATAAATATGCCACTAACGCCCACTGGTGCTATTTCTCCATAGCAACTGAACCACTTAAAATAGCGCTTTCAAATTTATATTAATACTAGCATTACCCTGTGCGCATCGCTTCACCTCAACCGTGGTGTATATTCGATGTGTGGTCTGCGTGAAAATTCTATTTAAAAAATACCCTTAGTATGCACCCAAATTGAAATTTTTACAACCTGCAGTGCCTCTTAATATAAAAACCACGTGGTGTAAATTCCATGAGAATCGATTAAGCGGTCTTCAAGAAAATGATATTTAAAAATATTTTTGTGTGAGGACCACCCTAAATAAAAGTTTTGTAGCCTAAGCTATGCTTCTTAACATAAGAGATATGTGGTGTAAGTTCGGTGTAAATCGACTAACCTGTCTTCGTGAAAATGATATTTGAAAATATTTTTCAACGAGGGTCACCCTAACTATGCACCTTAAATATAATTTCTACAACCTTATCTGTGCCTCTTAATATAAAAGCCATGTGACGTAAGTTCAATGAGAATCGATTTAGCGGTCTTCGAGAAAATTATATTTAAAAATATTTTTGTGTGAGGGCCACCCTACATATGCACGCTAAATAAAAGTTTTGTAGCCTAAGCTATGCTTCTTAATATAAGAGCTACGTGGTGCAAGTTCGGAGTGAATCGACTTACCTGTCTTTTTGAAAATGATACTTAAAAATATTTTTCTATGAGGGTCACCCTAAGTATTCATCCTACATAAATTTTTTTTAAGCTCATCTGTACCTGCTAATATAAAAGCCATGTGGTGTAAGTTCCAAGAAAATCGATAAAGCAGTCTGAGAAAATGATATTTAAAAAATATTTTTGTATTAGGGCCACCCTAAGTATGCACCCTTAATAAAACGTTTACAATCTAATCTGTGTCTCTTCACATTAAAGCCATGTGTTGTAAATTACATGAGAATCGATTTAGCGGACTTCGAGAAAAAGATAATATTTAAAAAATATTTTTGTGTGAGGGCCACCCTAACATAAGAAATACGTAGTGTGAATTCGGTGTGAATGGTTTTATTTGTTTTCGCGAAAGTTATATTTAAAAATATATTTGTATGAGGACCACCCTAAATAAAATTTTTACAATACAATCTGTGCCTATTAACATAAAAGCCATACGGTTTAACTTTCATGAGAATCGATTTGCCTGTCTTTGAGAAATCGCTATTTTTAAAATATTTGAGTATGAGGGCCACCCTAAATATGTACCCTAAATAAAAGTTTTAGCCTATGACTCCCGCCTGATTGATACTAACATACTGTAAAAATTTCATCAAAATCGGCTGGATAGTTTCCGCGTGCATAAGAGACAGACAGATGGACAGACAAAAAATGAATTTTATATAATAGATGGGAGATGCGACGCCCACTGATGCAATCTCGTCGAAATTCACTTAATTTTAAAAACCATCGCAGCCGACACCTCTAAGCCAAATTTTATGAAGATTACTCTCATAGCACACTATATAGAACAGTAAACGTTTTCTGCTAGTATGGGAGGTGCCACGCTCACATCGCTACCTCAAAATACGGATGTCGTACGTAAAATTTTTCGGTTTTGGGATTATTATATATTCATAACAATCTTCGCACGATCTATCGAATGGTGTTATCAGTTTCTCCCTAAGCCTTATAACTTCCCAGATATTCAGCATGCATTTTATCGTATGTCACAAAATTTTATCGTCCTGGGCATGTATTTTGTCGTATGTGCACCAAAAACGGACATACGACATTTGTTTCATGCAAAATGATGATTTTTCTTATTGAAAATACAATTGTTGATTTTTCTTATTGAAAATACAATTGTTGTACGTCATACAATTTCGATTACACTTATTTATATTAAGTATATGGAAAAAATCGTATTATAATGAATTCACTTGAGAAAATAACTGTTTAGTTTGATAAAATTCTTAAAATTACTGTTTTATTGAAAGCATTGAAATTTGCTTCAACGATAACGTAATTGACGCGTACCTAGCAAAAATTTCAATTATTGTAAAAAAAAGTGTAAGTATTGTAATTTAATGCAAAAGTAATGGATAATGACATATCGGAAAACGATTTTTCGTCAGATGATGAAGTCTTGGATCCTTCCTTCAACATTGAGGAGAGTGTCGTAGTCCTTAGCAGCAACTCAAATGAGAAACTCAGTTCTAAGAGTTCCGATGTAGAGACAGCTTCAAGCAGTGGTATGTGTGTTTCCTCAAATAAGACACGGAAACGTCAGAAACATACAGAATCCTGGAAAATAAATGTGAGAAAAGAGCTTCGCGAAAAAGGGAAGAGGTATATAAACAGAAAAGGCGTGGAAAGACCTGAGGTAAAGATGCGGGTACCATGCAAAGAAGACTGCATTCGTGGTTGCACAAACAATGTTACAGAGAGCGAAAGAAAAGATTTGCATGAACAGTTTTGGGCATTAAATGCAAGTGAAAAACGTTTATTTTACGCAAATTTCGTTAAACCCTCTGTAACAAAAAAACGTCGAAGTTCAACTAAAGAGAATGACCATTTTCGTAAAAATAAGACTTTCCGATATTTTCTCCAAGTGAACTCAATAAAATTTCCAGTATGTAAAACATTTTTTCTCAATACTTTGGGAATAACTGAGAGAAAAGTGTATTATTTTTTCAAATTTTTAAGTGACTCTGAGCAAGGACTTCCAAATGAACGCAGAAAACACCATGGTAGACCGAAAATATTGCAAGAAAAAATTGAAAGAGTAAAAACACACATCAATAGCTTCCCGACAATTGATTCGCACTACTGCCGCTCAAGAACATCGCGCAAATATTAAGAGAGCCATCTAAATTTACAAAAGATGTATGTTTTGTATAAGGAAACGTGTGAGGATCCAGTACCAATACATACATATAGAAATACATTTAACAATGAATTTAATTTATCATTTTATAAGCCGAAAAAGGACCAATGCGATAGATGTGCTTACGCAAAAGTCAATGATAAGACATTAAATGAAAATGAAAAGACAGGTTATAAAATGCACTGTATGCAGAAGACTCTATGCAAAGAGGAGCGAGATGTAGATCGTAAAAATAAAGATCCCTCTGTAGCCGTTTTGTGCTATGATCTGGAAAATGTCTTCACTATACCTAGAATGTTCGCGTGAAATTGCTATTATAAGCGGAAGCTTTGCATATACAATTTGACGGGAACTCTCATAAAGCAAAATGGTGAAAAAATAACGTACTGTGCTTTATGGAATGAGAGTATTGCTGGAAGAGGCGGAAATGATATAGCAAGTGCTCTTATAAAAATTTTAGTTAATATAGAAAACGAACACCCCGAACTAAAGCAAATAATTTTGTGGAGTGATTCTTGCGTTCCGCAAAATCGAAATAAAATAATTGCCACGGCTTTACTGCACTTTATACACCAAAGCCGTATAAAAAAGGCAATACAAAAATTTTCGGAACCAGGGCACTCACAGATTCAGGAAGTGGACTGCGTGCACAGTGTCATTGAGCGACATTTGAAACACTTAGAAATTCCAAGTCAAACGGCATTGGCACGTCTACTAAGAAATGCTGTATACGAAAAAACGAAGTTTATAATTTTAGAAATGATTACAAGTCATTTCAAAAATTTTTCGATAAAAGCAGAAGCAATGAATTTTAAGTGCATTCCATTCAGCAAAACAAAATATATTGAATATAATAATGAAAACATTTATCAAATCGGCTATAAAATCTCGCATGGTAAAGGTGAACTTATTTATAAAAATGTTAAAAGAGAAAATTTTCGACGCATAACAGGGGAAATACCCGATAGCTTCTTTCAAATAAAATTATCACTATTAAAACCCAAAACACTTGACGCCAACAAAGTAAAAGATTTGAAAAGCATGATGTGCTATTTTGACACAGAGAGTGATCGGAATTTTTATGAAGAATTATTCATAGATATATAAATAATATTATTCTCACACATATAATAAGAGACTTATGGACATTTTTATCTTTAATTTCGTTTTTCGTTGAATAAAGAACTTTTGTCGTAATAATTTCCCTTAGTTAATTAATTTTGTCTTTTTTTAATAGCTGTCTATTCGATTTCATAAAAAGTTTCCTTAAGATTTTATCACAAAATTTCGCAATTTTCCCTAAAATTATCAAATTATACATGAATTTCCAGTAGGTTTTTTGTCGTATGTTCAAAGAAAATAACTTTTTGTGAAAAAATGTAACATTCGACAAATGTATACTGAAGCAAAAAGGCTAATAACGTCTTTTTAATTATAATTACACCAAATTCGACTTAAGTTAATGAAAATAAAATATTCAAGTTATGTTCAATCCAAAACTGGAGAGAATCCATAGGGCCGTTTTGAAGATATTTGATGTTAAACTTTTAAAACCGTCTCCTGAAAAGTTAAGTTTTGCTACATACGACATCCGTATTTTGAGGTAGCGACATGCTCCATTGCACCAAATTTTTGGAAAAACATACCTTCTAGCAAGTATATCAGCCTTATTTAATTTTTTAACGATTATTTTACTAGTTAATTTAATTTAACGTTTATAAATATTGTGGGCTGTGCCACGCACTTCAACGAGTTTTTTTAGTAAAGTGGCCAAAATTTTTGACTGTTGAAAAGAGCCAAGCCCACATTTTTAATGCCGTCAAATTTTATCACATTTCAAGATAAATTTGATATGAATGCGTTTACCAAATTTCATCACAATATCTTGCACGGTTTACGAGATATGTTGGTATAAAGATTAAAATTTAGGGCTGTGCCACGCCCCTGTAGGAAGCTTTGAAAACTTGAAACTCAGCGTAATCCTAATTTGGTTCACATGTGCATCAAATCACCAATTTTTATCAAAATCGCTGCAACTTTTTTCAAAATTAGCCTGGGTAAATATACATAGAGTATGGGCGGTAGGCCTTACTTTCTTTTTCTACAACTACAAATGAATCTTAATCGAACTGCATACTTTCATTTTCACTAATTTTGCTATTTCAAAAAATCGTTTGTAGCTTTTTATTCTTTAAACTACAAACAAAAAAAAATATATACATTTTTCTACAACTACAAATGAATATAAATCGAACTGCATACTTTGATTTTCACTAATTTGCTGTTTCAAAAAATCGTTTGTCTTTTTAGCCTTTGTACCACAAAAAAAAGAAAATCACTACAAACAACTACAAACGATTCCGAATAAGACTGCATTTTCAGTTTTTGGAATTCCGAAAGTGGGGTGCTACCTTTTTTTTAAAATTCGTTTTTTTCGAAAACGGTTCAACTACAAACGAAATGAAATTTACTACAAACAAAAAGCTACCAATTCACAGAAAAAACATTTTTTTTTTTTTTTGACTTCGGGTGCCAAGTTCACATAGCTGCATTTGAGTACGAGCAAACAATAATTTTTTATTCTCTTTCACTTTTTGAGTGGAGGCCAGTCACACAAAAGTGAAATGAGTGCCGGTCAACTTCTGACGTTTATAATTATTTATTAATTTTTCTACTCCATTTTTAAATGCGTTTTTGAAAAAGGAGTTGTGTTCACTCGTTTTCTTGATGCTATTCAAAATAAGTAATTTTAAATGTACTTTTTTCGCTCCTTAACTTAATACTTTTTTTATTTTCTACCTCGCAACACTATTTTGAGTGGTGACTAGCGCTGCCACTTTGCTACTATCGTAGCAAATTTGCTACTCAAAAGCAAAAAATAACACATTTGCGACTTTGCTACCCACTCTCATCAAATATATCAATTTTGCTACAATTTTCATTTATCCGTATAATTTTGTATAATTCATATAATTTTTCTTACTTTTTGTCCTGCGATTATTTTAATTAAACACATTTTCCACTTTATTGGCAACTCTGTATCAGCACCAGCTGAATTGTCAACTAAACAAAGTTTTCATGATTTCTAATGTCAGTAAAGTGGCGTTTTCATGTTATCCCATATCAGGGATATCAAATCAAATTTTTGTAAGAATGAAAAAGCATGCGAGCAGAACTTAAAGCTGCGTCTAATGCATTTGAGGAACGCGAGAGTGAATAGGCATACGATATGCATGTGATTTCTTCCCTGATATGGAATAGTAGAAAATCAAGAAAGATAAAATGAAAACTAAGCGTTACTGTTATTTAAAAAAAAAACTGTTATGTGGTTGCTTTGTGTCAAGTCAGTTGTGTGTCGGTTCGGTTGGGCAAAAATTTTTTTAATATCATGGAAAGGTAAGATCACAGACATATTATGAAACATGTGAAGGAAAAAATCATTCTTTAATTTACCATTCAACAGATATTTAATCAAAAAGCCTCGATGCGACACCAGCAACAGCACAAGCGTTGAAATAGAGAAAGAAAAAGTGGAGAAAAGGTTTGAGAAAATTGATATTGGTGTTTTTATATTAGATTCTTATAAAATATTATTTTGCAGGTGTAGTAGAGATGACTTTAAGTCACCCTTACCTTATCTTGATGAGGCTTCTTCATTCAAAGAATATAGCCGCAAATTCCGAAGCCAATGGAAGGAAAAATATGATTGGCTTACTGAACATGATGGCAGAGCATTTTGTGTTACTTGTTTTTCAACGTTAACCAACTGCATAACACATCTGAGTCGCCACAACATGTCGGATCATCACATCCAAAGTCATAACAGTAAGAAAGGCCAGCCCTCCGTTCAAGATTCGTTTTTAAATTCAGAAAAAGCTGAAACAAAAAGAAAAGTGGCTCAAGTGGAGCAGACAATCGTCATGTTTCTTTTGATGCATCACCTACCATTTTCTTTAATGGATTCCTTAGTTCCTCTACTAAAAGAGTGCTTTCCAGACTCTAAAACTGCAAGATTTTTAAAATGTGGAAAAACGAAAGCCATGACGATTGTTAAAGAGGTGCTCGCAAATAAAGGAAGGACGCAGGTTGTGGAGGAGCTAAGAAAAAGCAGTTTTTCTCTTATTGTGGATGAAACAACGGATGTGAGTTGCTGCAAAGCACTAGTTTTAGTTGTTAGATATTTGGACTCTTTAAAAAATCGTGTTACTGACAAGTTTTTGTGTTTAATTGAGTTAGTAAAAACGGATGCTCAAACTATTAGTGAGTCAATCATAGAATTTTTAGAAAGTCAGGAAATACCCCTCATAAATTGCATTGGACTTGCCACAGATAATGCAAGCGTTATGAGTGGACAAATGAACGGTGTTCAAGCTATTCTTAAAAGAACTATAGGTAAAGATCAGTTTTTTATGGGTTGCATTTGCCATTCACTCCATTTATGCGCTAGTCATGCTTGTCGTAAATTGCCGAATCATGTCGAGCAACTGTCTAAAGATATTTACAACATCTTTGCTCATAGTGCCAAAAGAGTAAGTGAGTTTAAAGATTTTCAAGTATTTTGTAATGAAAAGCCCCACAAAATTCTTCGACTATGTCAAACTCGCTGGCTTTCGTTACAAAGCGTTGTAGAGCGTATTCTTGAACATTGGAATTCACTTACTTTGTTCCTAATTTCTAATTTTTTTGAAGATCATTCAGAAAAATGCAAAATTATTGCTGAAAATATGACGTCTGAATATAAACTGTATTTCATTTTTTTGTCTTATATTTTAAAGATAGTCAACAAAATGAACTGTGAGTTTCAGAGTTCAGAAGTGAAGATTCACAAGCTTTTAAGAAATATGGAAACCTTTTATCGAACAATTTTAAGTAATTTTTTGAAACCTCAATTTTTGACTGATAAAAGTGTTAACGATATAGCTTTTGATGAAAGTAGTTTCTTACCTTCCTCAGAAATTTATTGCGGAGTTGAATTTGAAATTTTTGTCGAAAATAATAGAATTGAAAACGGTACAGTTGTTAAGGTAAAGGAAAATATTTTGGAGTTTTATAAGGAAATATGCATCCAAATAGTAAAAAGAATTAATTTCAAAAATAAGAAACTAAGTCTTCTTTCTTATTTAGATCCAGAAGTTGTAAAAGATAGACGAACCCCGAATATTTTGTGTCTTCTTAAAGAATTTTCCGACTTAGCCGCAGAGTCAGATTGGGAGGACATAAACTCTGAATGGAGACATTTAAAAAATTTCATTGACCATTTTACTGAACCCACCGATGTTGTTCAGTTCTGGGTAAAAGTAAGCGAGACAAAAGATAGCATGGGTAATTTTTTGTTTTTAAAACTGGCCTCTTTTATGAAAAAACTGCTCACCTTGCCACACAGCAGTGCATCTGCAGAGCGAATTTTTTCAGATCTCAATTTAATAAAAAAAGCAACTCGTACAAAATAGCTACCATAGATTATATAATGGCTGCAAAATGTTTGATCTCAAATAAGGACTCTGTATGGGTGCCTTAAAAAGATAATAATCAGATGAACTATATTATATGTTTGTGAACTATTATATTTATTATTATTTATGTAAATTGTAATGTGTTAATTACATTTATGTTATGTACTTTTACACCATTCTGAATTTATATGTATGTGATATTTTCGTTTTATAAAAAAGTTATGTTAAGTTTAATGTTCAATAAAAGATATTTCAGCCAATTATTGACTTTTGCTACGCTGCTCACCGTTTTGCTACGCAATTTTGCTACGCAATTTTGCAACATAAATTTTATCCAAAGTGGCAGCACTGGTGGTGACTGCTGTTATGTTCGCCACTCAAAAATGAATTATTTTGCCCGTCGTACAAAAATTTTGCTTGCGCGCACTCAAATGCCTGTCGTGTGACATCGCACATAGCCACACTATTCAACCGCTGCTTAGTTGTTTTTGTTGTTGTCGTTGTAATGGGGTTCGCATCGTTGCTGTTGTTGTTGTCTATTTCACTGTAGTTATTATTTTCAATAAATATATATGTATGTAGTATATTTTATAGAAATTTCATTAATTAATTTTTTTTACATTCCGGTAAAAATGGGTTAATATAAAAAATAATACATTTCTTTAAAGCAAATAAATTGAGCTATTTAATGGTGCTGAAAAACTTGTATGTTAATAATACATTTTTTGGTAAAAATAACGGTTTTTTTTTAAAAAAAAGACAAAATTATACAAAAATCGTTATATCTCGAAAAATCTTACAAATTTGTTATATGTAATGTAATGTGTTGATTTTATGCCGTTTTTAATTACCTCTCATACTCGTATGGTACTAATATTTTGAAAATTTATTCACTGGTTTCGAACTTCTAGAAGGCCTTCCTTGGTAAGTATAAGGCCTTCCACCCTCCTTTCCAACGTACTTTCTTTTTTATATGAAATGGCCGCAGAAAACAGGCCTTCCTAAGCAGGCTTTCTAAGACCGCTTACCGTAGAAGAACTCTCAGAAGTACTTGACAACAATTTAATTTTAATAAAATTAAAGACTCTAAATATTAATTGTTTTTTTTTTATCCACGCCATCTCACTTGCGTTGATATTTTTTTAATGACTTTACAATTTGACAAAGAATACGCAAAACTCTACCTCCTTAACATAACATGAAACAACAGAAGACTAGCCCACCTTTCTTAATTTCTAACCATGTGTATACTTTTCATGTCATATATGTACAAATCATATGACAAAAAAGTTATGCCGAATCATAAAACATTGCAATACATGAAATAAAAAAAAACAGAAAAGCGCTAAAGTAAATGGAGTCCTTCTTCTTTGCCTTCTAATATCAGGCCTGATAGCAAGTCTGTTGTGGGAAGGCATATTATGCCTTCTGTGATTGTATTTTTATTTGCATAAAAATCTAGTTTTGAGAAGTCCTTATATAATCGCACCAGTGCTATCAGGCCTTCTCCGAGTAAGGCCTTGCTCATTTGCCTGCTGGATAGATTTTGAAAACAAGTAGATGTATCGGTGAAATTTTGTAGAATTTACCTAAGGAGGTTATTGTTTATGAATGTAGATATAAATGCAATTATTTTATCCACATCGTGAAGGAGAAATCGTGAAAATGCAGTTTATAAATTTTGCTGAAAAAATTGTAATTATTTGAAAAATTGGAAAAAGAAAATCACACCATATTATATAATATACAAAAGGCTTAGTGTGATATAGTTAGAATGTGACAGTAGTATGAAAGAATTTTTAAACTTTAGTAAAAAATTTATTTGGCAGAACAATCAATTTTTGCAATAGTAGGCAATTTAACAAAAAATATGTAAAGTGCGGTTTTTTTACAGAAAATCAAAAAGACGATGAAACAGAAGTGTGGAGACATTACCGGAAAAAGTATCAATTTAGCAAAGCACATACAAAAAATGAGAAGTGGATTAATCAATTTAATAAATGTTGCATAATTAAATTGGATAATAATGTATGTATATGCTAAAGTGAAAATCGGATTAATCAGTTTAATGAATGTTGTACAATTAAATTGGATAATAATAAGGCTTTGAAATTGAATTGATTGTGTGTAATGCCATATTATTAGCTGAAAGAAGCAGGTCACCGAACATACAGGGTATCCGGGCTCTCGAAATATCAAATTCTTTCAACTTTATATAATTTTTCCTACTTATGTTAAAAAACAAAAGAAAAAATTGTTCCTGGAAAACTTTTTATTTCTAACTAATTTAAAAGAGACCAAGTTTTATCCAAATATTCAGAGATATGTAGAAACTGCTAAAATAACACGTTCGTAAAATCCCACACTAATAATAAAATAGGTAAATTTTTCGGAAGTTCAGACATAATTACATGTTTGAAAACTCCACACTAAAAATGGTGGCAGTTACAGACTTTCAAAATGCATAAGGAATAATAAACTATTCATTGGCAGGCACTCTTTTTACTGCTGTAAATAATTTTGTAAGGAAAACAACCAACAATTCTTTAGAAATAAGAAACTTTATGAATTTTTAATATTTTTTGAAAAAAATTTTTAAAAAGAAGGTCAACATAAACATATCAATGTTATCTTATTCAGTTCAGTGTTAAGTCACTTATCATTATTATAATTTTTACATCTGTGATTTTATATTTTAAAAGTTATTTTAAGAAAGGTTTTTTTAAAAATTATTTTAAAATTAATTTGAAATTTTTAATCGTATTTTACAGTCAATTGCAGTAACCAATATTCATGTGAAATTTCACAAATCGGATAATGCTTTATAAACAAATTATTTTAAAAAAATTTTTTGTGAGTGTTTATGTGGGGCACAAAAACTTTTTTTTTTGTTAAAAAGTCAAAAGAAATACCTGTTGGCACGTGTCGTGTTCAGCGGTGGGCGCTTCTCTGTGAGCTGGCGCTGCGGTGCGGGATGCGTGCTGATATGCTGATGACGATGATGATGGTGGTGATGCGGTTGCTGGACTAGATGCGGCGATGGTGGCGATGATGCTGTTGATTGATGATGATGTTGGTGCTGGTGAACTGTGTAGCAAACACAAAAACTGATGACCAATGCCACAAAGAAAAAATACCACTTTTCCACGATTTAAGTTAAAATTTTAAGTTTATTGTTAAAGTTAATTTTAGGGTATTTGTAAGTAATTTTAAGGTATTTGTAAGTAATTTTAAGTTAGATTTGAAGGTATTTGGAAGTTATTTTAAGTTAGATTTTAACGCAAGATCCCAGCAGGCAAATGAGCAAGGCCTTACTCGGAGAAGGCCTGCTAGCACTGCTGCGATTATATAAGGACTTCTCAAAACTAGATTTTCATGCAAATAAAAATGCAATCACGGAAGGCATAATATGCCTTGCCACAACAGACGTGCTATCAGGCCTGATATTAGAAGGCAAAGAAGAAGGACTCCATTTACTTTAGCGCTTTTCTGTTTTTTTTTTTATTTCATGTATTGCAATGTTTTATGATTCGGCATAACTTTTTTGTCATATGCATTGTACATATACGACATGAAAAGTATACACATGGTTAGAAATTAAGAGAGGTGTGCAGGCTAGTCTTCTGTTGTTTCATGTTATGTTAAGGAGGTAGAGTTTTGTGTATTCTTTGTCAAATTGTAAAGTCATTAAAAAAATATCAACGCAAGTGAGATGGCGTGGATAAAAAAAAACAATTAATATTTAGAGTCTTTAATTTTATTAAAATTAAATTGTTGTCAAGTACTTCTGAGAGTTCTTCTACGGTAAGCGGCCTTAGAAAGCCTGCTTAGGAAGGCCTGTTTTCTGAGGCCATTTCATATAAAAAAGAAAGTACGTTTGAAAGGAGGGTGGAAGGCCTTATATTTACCAAGGAAGGCCTTCTACAAGCACTGTTAGTTCCTGCCCTTGCCTACTGGGATGTTGCTGCTTAGCGAGATTATTGACGAGTAAAGTCAAAAACGCTGACGTGGAATCTGCCAACGTATGCAATTTTTCAGTATCAGGGTCAACTATCCTATACCGTAGCGAAAAAGGGATGGCGATACATACGAATGTCAAGTCACGATTATTGTGAATGTGCAATGTCAGAAATATGAGAATGTGAAACTAACGAGTTGCCATGTAACAGTGCTGCCATTTGTTTGAGTTTACGTAAACTTTAAAGTTTACACGTAAACAGTGAGTCTTCTCCACATTTCTGGTTATTCTCGGCATTTTTGACTGAATGTTGATTGCCAACAGTTTCCAATCAAAATGAAATTATTTTGCGTTTTCGGTTGATCTTGATGTTTTTGTGTGCGTGTGTGAGAAGAATGACCAATTTTGGTCATAGGATGAGCCTTAATATATAAATAAATGGAATCAGTTTTTTCTAAAATATCTTTTTCTGGAAAATATTTTTTTTCAGATTAATCATAATTTTATGTGTTTTTCACAATTATAATGCTACGTACTAGGCAATTATATTTTTTCCCTTAATTGCCATAACCAAAATAAGCATTAATATTACCTATTGTTATTCTTTCAAGAATTTTTCAACAACAACTTCCAAAACATGTTTCTAATTAAACTTCCAAACATTTTTTAACTATACACTGTTATTATTTTCCTTCACATTTCTTGCACATGACAATTTATAAAAGCGTCAACAAAAATAACATTTAATGTATAAGTAATTGTTAGAAACGTTAACCAAGGCACATTTCTGCACATGACAATTCACAAATAGCGTTAATGGAAAAAACATTTAATATGGATTATACTTTATAATTTTATTTGTATTTTCCAAAAGGTTACAAACCAGTAGTTTTTCAGGAGCGCTTACGAAAAACCAGTCTTATGCCCATGGAACTGCCATTTTTTTTCTATATCCATAAAAACTATCATTTCGTCATTGTTAATGGAAACAATTCAATAATGCTATCCATAAAAACAATCATTTGTCATTGTTAATGGAACCAATTCAAAAAATGTGACCTGCGCCCAAGAAAGACGGTTAGTGTCTAAAACCGGTTTTTGAGAAAAACGCGTTTAAAGTTTAAAAGTAACCAAATTTTGAAATGGTAATCATTGTTGTTCAGGCTTAAAACGCCTATAACTCAAAAAGGAAGCTTGGGATCAACTTGAGACCACTCCCACGTCAAAGAGCACGAACTTTCTTAGGCACGGGTCACAAATGTTAACTCTATTGACATATTGTAAAGGGTAGCTAACGCCTTGTAATTAAAATCATGTTTAAGAAATATACTACAATAACTCACCGAAAATGTATAAATCTTATATGAACGCGATATTATCTGGTTACTCCTAACTTGAGATGCCTTATATTCAGTACAGCGTGTTTTTCCGTTTTTGTAATTGCATTCTTGAATGTTACAGAATAGGTGTTTTTTGGACTGTAATGAGTTTTAAGTATTGTAGTCTTTTTTGATATTTGCAAATTGCCTGTAAATAGGAAATTAAAAACACTAAATGATGTCATGGCCAATGTTATTAAACTCTTAAGCAGGAAGATTAAGCACAGGAATAATGTTACTATCGAGTAACTATTTTTTAGGTAAGATATGTTAACATATAAAATTTTCAACGTAGAATAAGGTACGATATGGTAACATAAAACTTACCTTGCATAGGTAACCTCAATGTTCTTTAATGCTGTATATTTTCTTTAATACTATATAATTTTCGACCTGATTAAAACTTTGATGCTCATGCGATTATATAACAAAACTCTAGAACAGTTTTTTCACTATATCCTTGACAGCACTTATATATTGTTGCATACAGTGAGCTGCTTCTTTCAGCTAATAATATGGCATTACACACAATCAATTGAATTTCAAAGCCATATTATTATCCAATTTAATTATAAAACATTCATTAAACTGATTAATCCACTTTTCACTTTTGCATATACATACATTATTATCCAGTTTAATTACGCAACATTTATTAAATTGATAATCCACTTCTCATTTTTTGTATGTGCTTTGCTATATTGATACTTCTTCCGGTAATGTCTCTACACTTCTATTTCATCGTCTTTTTGTTGTCCTGTAAAAAACCGCTATTTACATATTTTTTGTTAAAAAAATAAATTTTTCACTTAAGTTTAGAAATTCTTTCATACTACTGTCACATTCTAACTATAGCACACTAAGCCTTTTGCATATTATATAATATGCTGTGCTTTTCTTTTTCCAATTTTTCAAATAATTACAATTTTTTCAGCAAAATTTATAAACTGCATTTTCAGGATTTCTCGTTCACGATGTAGGTAAAATAGTTACATTTATATCTACTTACATTCATAGGTAAATTCAACAAAAGTCTACCTATGTAGTTCACCGATACATCTACTTGTTTTCAAATATTTTTTAAAAAAAAACTCATCATCATCAAAACAATAACACTTGTTTATATCTAATCCAATTTGCTTACAAAATAGCAATCTGCCTCCCTTTATTAAACATCGCCGATTTTCGTTTTTTTGGTCAAAAAAAAAAAATTGTTGTACACTAAAATTATTACATTCTACATACGTTTTAAACAATGTAAAATTTGTTTTCAATTTTTTCTTTCATTTTCTTTCAAAAAATTTTACAAATAGTAAGTTCATAATATTTGCGTTGCTACCAGATTTTGTGGTAAAAATTGAAAAGTGTCAAATCGCGATTTTCGAGAGAGTAAAAGCTGAAATTTCTCTGATTACTCGAATCACCACAATTCTGACAGGAACGGAAAAATTGGTAACAATTAAAGAATGTCAAAAAATTGCGCGTATTTGTTTAAACAAACAATGGCAGAGTTCAAGAGCTAGCGTCGTAGTTGCATAACCATTTGGTCAACACCTTCTGAATGCGAGACGAGTGAAGCATTTTCGAGAATATTATGGAAATAACTCAAAAAGTAAATGACCGATCTTAAAGTTTCTGCCCGATTTTTATAGATTCATAAATTATCTTGAACCTTGATTTATTTTAAATGTATAATGTGCATTTTAAAAATATGCTTAGAGGTTTTTCGTAAAGTAAATTTTAGCCATAATTATTTTACATTTTGAGTTAATATAATTTTGAATTCAATTTAAAAAAAAAAAAAACACTTTCGAGACTGCTTAAATTGTTAAAATAGGCAAAAATTTTGCATTTCGCATACGTTCTTACGGAATTCACGTTATTTTTAACAGCTAGGTAGTCCATTAGTATAGTATACTTTTATAAAATTTAATTTAAAAATTTAAAATTTGGATCAATTTATTTCTTAGTTCTTAGAGTTCTGATTCTTATTGAATTTATTAAATGCGTAGCGTTTCCTATAAATTTATGTTTTTCCAATAAGTTTAATATGAATAAAGTGTAGATATTTACTGAAGTCTTGCTATGACAACGAAAACATATTAGTTTAATTCTTTATGGATGGGTTTGGGAGAGAAAATCGGTCTCTCGAAACAATGGGTTAAGACCAGAGGCATTTTACCAACTTTCGGCCTCATTCTCAAAATTTAGTTTACTTTCATCGTTCCTTAGACGAAGTTATATACAGACCATGAGTATGATTTTGGTTTTTTTATACCCTACACCGAGGGTATATTCACTTTGTCCATCCGTTTGTAACACATAGAAGGAGGCGTGGCAGGTATGGAAAAGTATATATATTCTTGATCAGCGTCACCACCTGAGTTGATTTAGCGATGTCCGTCTGTCTGTCTGTCAGTCTGTCTGTTGAAATCAGGTTTACGGGAAAACCAAGAGAGCTAATGGAATGAAACTTTCATACACAGGTCACATCTTCTTGCAGGCATCTTGCTATTGAAAATGGGCGAAATCGGTTTACTGACACGCCTACCGCCCATACCCTATGTATATATACCCAGGTCAAAAAGTTGCAGCGATTTTGATGAAAATTGGTGATTTGATGCACATGTGAACAAGACTAGGATAAGATTAGGTTTCAAGTTTTCAAAGCTTCCTAAAGGGGCGTAGCACAGCCCTAAATTTTAACCTTTATACCACCATATCTCGTAAGCCGTGCAAGATATTGTTATGAAATTTGGTAAACGGATACATATAAAATATATCTTGAGATGAGATAAAAGAAAGCGGAATTGAAAAAGTGGGCGTGACACTTTTCAACTGCTAAAAATTTTGATTCCATATATCTCAAAATTGGCATAAACGATTTTCATAAAAATGATTGGAGATGATGCCGCTCAAAGCTGTCATCAATACAAGCTCAGCCTCTTTATTGAAAAAACTCGTTTAAGGGCGTGGCACCGCCCACAATATTTATAAACGTTATATTAAGAGAACGAACAACGTAATCGTGATGAAATTTAATGAGGTAGATATACTTGCTGTAAGGTCTTTTATTACAAAAATTTGGTACAATAGTACCTGGGGGCGTGGCACCTCCCATATAAGCAAAAACTGTTTATTGTTATAAATAGTGAACTAAGAGAGTAATCTTCATAAAATTTGGTGTTTAGATGTCAGTTACTATAGGCTTTAAAAATAAATTAGTTTTGACAGAATTGCATCAGTGGGCGTGGCACCTCCCATATTAACATAAATTTGAAAGCGCTGTTTTAAGTAAACTATTGCAGCAATTGCTATGAAATTTAATGAAAGTGGTTCAGTTGCTATAGAGTATATCTGAATCAAAAGTGGCTGAAATAGCACCAG
Organism: Tricholauxania praeusta; assembly: GCA_949775025.1. Lineage (NCBI taxonomy): Eukaryota > Metazoa > Arthropoda > Insecta > Diptera > Lauxaniidae > Tricholauxania > Tricholauxania praeusta. The sequence goes on from OX459029.1 coordinate 113,495,327, forward strand.
TGGGCGTGGCACCTCCCATACAAATAAAATACGGTAAGTGGCATATTTATCGAAATAAGTGAGCAATCATACTAAAATTTGGTGTTAGGGGTTTGCTTATGAAAAGCTATTTCTGGATCAAAACCGGGCTGGATTGTACCAGTGGGTGTGTCACCGCCCTAAATTTTAAATTAAACTGCAGCATATATCGCAAACTATACAGGCTATTGTGCTGAAATTTAATATGAGGATGTCGATCACAAATATATTTTGTTGAACCAAAAGTGGGCGGAATTGGAGAAGTGGGCGTGGAATATTTCAAATTTTTCATTTCTATTCGATTTTTTCAACATTTTCCATATTCTTTCGACTTTTTCAACCCTTTAACTTTTTCCAATATATTCTATATGTATTTGTTCGACTTTTCCAACCTCTTTCAACTTTCTTCATAAGTTTCTTTATTTTTTCGACTTTTTCATCAATTTTGAATAGTTTCAAATTTTTTCAACCTCTTTCATTTTTTTTTAGAGTTTTTCAACCTCTCTCAACTTTTTCCAACATTTTGCATATATTTACGACTTTTCAACATTTTTCAACCTCTGTCAACCTTTCTAACATTTCACATTTTTTTCGACTTATTCAACCTCTTCAACGTCTTCTTAACATTTGATGAAAAGGTACTTTCAGTGCAGTATAGGGTATGTGAGTTTCGGCCTCGTCGAAAATAACACCTTAACTTGTTTTTGTTTAAATTTTGTTCCGTCTGCCATAGTTTTGACTCTTCTTATGCCTATTAGTTCATTCGAAGAATTTGGTTTTTTTTTTTGAGTTTCTTTTTTTTACCTGTGCATGAATAATTTTTTTATGATAATGATAATGGGACAAGTATAGGGCACGAACCCCGACATAGCCGACGAGCTAAGACCAGGAACCACTAGCATGCACACCCGCTCTGTAAAAACTTTGGTCCACCTGCTCTATGGTGACATAAAGCAGATTCCCATATTTCAATCAATGCCATAAAATAATTATATACATTACTAGCAAAACCCGGCGCGCATTGCTACGCCTCAACAAATAAAACATAATGTGTTTTTATTTTAGTTGGATTAAATAAGTAAAAACTATTTTTATTGATATTTATCTTATTGCGAGTGGATAAACAACGTTGTTGGTTTTTCTATTTGGCTCATAAATGAACAATTGAATTGGCGGGAATGATTGGAATACCTAGAATCAGCACCTTTGAATGAGTTTAATTTGGTCACAGTCCTTGTCTTCTATATAAGGAGTGAGATTGAAAAAATCTTAACATACGTTTTACCTAATAATTTTTTTTGGGTGCAAAATTTAAAAATTTTTTTGATCTAGTTATCTTTGAAAAATATGTCAGTTACTATTTTTAATGACAAACATGTTGTTTTGTTTTGAGTTTGATCAAAATGAGTGAAGAAAAAGAAGTACGTCTTAAAATTATTAAAAATTTTCAAAAAAATCCAAAGTGGTCCTTCAAAAAATTGGCCAAAGAATTGAAGGTCTGCCGTCAAACTGTTTCCAATGTTATTAAACAGTTTCAGGAGAATTTGACCATCGATAGGAAACCTGGTTTGGGAAGAAAAAAAGGACCAAATGATATTGGCAAAGCCAAGAAAATTTAAAGCATCTTGAAAAGATCTCCAAACACATCTGCTAGAAAAGCTGCCCGGTTAGCCCAGTGCTCTGACTATTTGGTGCGAAAAGTGAAAGCCAATGCAGGTTTGAAAACATACAAAGTTCAAAAAGTTCCAGACAGGAATGCTGCAAAAAATTTAGACGCCAAAAGTAGGGCTCGGAAATTAAAATTGAATTTCATACAAAAATACTCATGCTGTATATTGGACGACGAAACGTATGTACTGGCAGATTTTACGCAGCTTCCGGGTATAAATTTTTATGTTGCTGATGCTCGAGGAAATGTCGAAGAACAATTTAGAATCCAAAAGCAGACAAAGTTTCCTAAAAAATTCCTGGTATGGCAAGGTATATGCAGTTGCGCAATAGAAGCAAGTCATTTGTTACAGTTGGCTCTATAAATACCGAAATATACATCAAAGAATGTTTGAAAAAAAGACTTCTTCCTTTCATAAGAGAGCACGATGTGTTCACATATTTTTGGCCTGATTTGGCATCATGTCACTACGGTAAGAAAGCTCTGGAGTGGTACCAAAGTAATAATATAGTTTTTGTACCAAGAGAGGCCAATCCTCCAAATTGTCCGGAGCTAAGACCAGTCGAGAGATATTGGGCTCTTGTGAAAAGGAACTTAAAGAGCACAAAAAAGGTGTCCCAAAATATCGAAGATTTTAAAAGGAGATGGGCAAACTGTTCCAAAAAGGTGTCTGAAACGACTATCAAACCTCTAATAGAAGGCTTACCAAAAAAGGTCCACGAATTCATAAATAGTGGTTAGAACTATAAAAATTATATTATTCTGTAATTTGTAAAATGTTATCAATTAAATAAAAAAAAATCAAAACTCTAAGATCAACCGTTTAAAAATTATTGAACTTTATATATGTTAAGATTTTTTCGATCTCACTCCTTATGTACCGAGTCTCATAGTCATAGTTTTTTCTTATTTTGGAGACATGGCACTACCCATTTTTTCATTGAATCTTACTTTCTTTCTTTTTGGCTCATTTTTTCCAAACCAAAATATGCTAAGAAACTTTTACAAACAATAAGAACAATAAGAAACATGTGTACCAAATCTTATCCATCTGCGTCAAATAGTTGTTGATACATAAAAAGTTGATTTTTCCTCATAGGAAGCGTGGTACCGCCCATTTTTACGTGTAATCTTACTTCTTTCTCTACTCTTTATATATGTACCAAGTTTCATTTATCTGCAACAAATAGTTGATAAGATATGATGAATCTTATTTTCTTTTAGATAAGGGGGCGTGGCATCATCCATTCTATTCTAAGCTGTGCCTGTTTATATAAAAGCCTCGTGGTGTGCCCTAAGTAAAATTTTTACTATCTAATCTGTGCCCCTTCATATAAAAGTCATGTGGTGTTAAGACCATGAGAATCGATTAAACGGTCTTTGAGAAAATCATATTTAAGAAATATTTGTGTATGAGGGCCACCCTAAATAAAAGTTGTGTAGCCTAAGCTATGCTTCTTAACATAAGAGATACGTGGCGTAAGTTCGGTGTGAATCGTCTAACCTGTCTTCGTGATAATTATTTTTAAAAATATTTTTGTATGAGGGTCACCCTAAGTATGCACCCTTATCTGTGCCTCTTAATATAAAAACCATGTGGAGTAAATTCCATGAGAATCGATTAACCTGTCTTCGTGAAAATTATGTTTAACAATATATTTGTATGAGGGTCACCCTAAGTATGCACTCCAAATAAAATTTTTACAATCTTATTTGTGCCCCTTAATATAAAAACCATACTGTGTAAGTTTCATGAGAATCGATTAACCTGTCCTTGAGAAATCGCTATTTTTAAAATATTTGTGTATGAGGGCCACCCTAAATAAAAGTTTCATCGTCTTAGCTATGCGTCTTAATATAAGAGACATGTGGTGTTAGTTCCGTGTTAATCGATTAAGTGGTCTTTGTAAAAATGCTATTTTAAAAATATTTGCGTATGAGGGCCACCCTAAAATAAAGTTTTATAGCCACCACGCCCCTGGTGTTTAATCCCGTTCATATTTTGTGAAGTGCTTAACATAGGCTATGTGCATCCTGACACCGAATTTCAAGACTTTTGCTATCATATGAACCAAGATATAGCGAGTTAAAGGTTTTAGTTGCATGTAAAGTGCCACGCCCCTTGCTTTCATCAAAATAAAATATAGCCCATGTTACTCAGGAATAGTGTAGCTTTCTATTAGTAGAAGAATTTTTGAAATCGGTTTTGTAGTTCCAGAGATTACCCGGAACATACAAACAAACAAACAAACAAACAAACCTTACCTCTTTATATAATAGTATAGATTATCATTATAAGACAAAAATTTGGACTGGTTAAGCGGCTCTGAGAACGAAGATTAGAACGACGAAGAAAGGTTTTATATTTTTTGAAAGCATTGTTATCTATGTGTATTAGAGTGACCAAAAAATATCGAGTTTTCGATTCTGATGTTGCTAATATGAAAAGTAGTTAGTGTTATGTAAAAAAAATAAGGCATTTAAAATTTTATTAAAAAATATTGATATTTAGAGGTCGCTAATGTCCGATTTATGAATAAATTTCATTCAATTTATTTGCGAGTGATGATAACTCTTCCCAAAAATGTTTTCCGCATGAGATATGGGCTGTTGGTATCGATTCTTATATTCTCGGGTCTGCTGGTGATAGTTGTTTTGTTATACAGTGGCTGAGATCTTGGTAGCATCAAAAAACTCCCAGAAAACAACGAACGAGCGCCAATTTGGGTTCAAGTGAGGTAAACTTGAGGAATAATTTTTTTTTGGTCTAATGTTCTTCAGTATTGTAGTCCGAAAACAGACGAAGAAATATTGACCCGTCCAGAATTTCCAGTATTTTTTATCAGAAGACCAGGCCACAAATCAAGCTCAGCTCAAGCTTAAATGAGATATATTTGGGTAATTCATTTTTAGAGATAGTTTTCCGAAGTATTTTTTGCGATGAATCCGAATTTGGCCTCAAAACTGATCCATCACATAAGAACTCTGAAATATTTGAGATTGAGTACCTAAAAATTAGGTTTTTCGTCTACTTTTGAGGACATGTAATGGATTCAAAGCAATTTGTTCAGCTTAATTTTAATAAACCCATCATCTCAAACTGCTCTTCTCCTTTAAAATAAGCTTTTAAATGGTTATCTGCGATGTTTCCTCGCAAAGTTACAGTCATTTGAAAGTGACATGAAGTTGATCCCCTACGACCAAACAATATTGTTACGAAATTCCAGTCTCTTAGACGATAATTTCGATCTCTTACACTTTTCTGAGTTCGATCACTGGATTGTGTAACAATCAAAAACACACAAACTTATTTACATTATAAAATGGTTTATTTAAATCACAAAAGTTAGTTTTTACACTTTACAATTGTTTATTTTTTTAACATTCAAAGTCATATATTAATTTGGCACTGTATAGACAATTTACTTTCAACATCAACTGTATCACTCAACTGTTTCACTTTACTATTTCGATTCAACTGTTCTGCTTCACTGTTTAAATTCAACTGTGTACGACAGCTCAGATGACAACCTTTTTATACTACAGTCATCACTTTCTCGAATAATACAGTACCTTCTATGTGGCGTGGAATCCACAATAATTCACAATAATTCACAATTTACCAGTACCTTCTAAATGGCGTATCGGCGTGGAATTCACAATCACTTTCTCGAATAATTCAATACCTTCTAGATGGCGTTGTACGACGGCGGTAATTTCATTTTTATTTACAAAAACTGCACCTGGCCGCTAGATGGTGTAAAAGTATTTATACAGCCAGTGATGCTAGCTAGTATCGTTTAGTTTTTTTTTGTTGGTTTTTATTTCGAGAATTTTCTGGCGTAAACCAAATTTCGCTACAATATGAATTAAATTGACAAATATACATTAGAGTGATCAAAAAAAAAAATCGAGTTTCGATTTTGATGTTGCTTATATGAAAAGTAGTTAGTGTTATGTAAAAAAATAAGGCATTTAAAATTTTATTAAAAAATATTGATATTTAGAGGTCGCTAATGTCTGATTTATGAATAATTTTCATTCAATTTATTTTAAAGTGATAATAAGTCTTCCCAAAAAATTTAAAATCGATTTAAAAAAATTTTGAAAAAAGTTTCTTAAATAGACTTAATCTTTTATTCCAAACCGTGATGTGATTCGATTAAGACGCGAAATTGTTTCATATGTCGAGTTTAGTCACAACGACGTTCATTTTCAAATTTGGAATAAGAACCAAACTCGAGTTTAGTTATTGTTCGTTTTTTTTTTTTGTACATTTTTATTTTTCACAAAATTACCAAAGTCGTGTTTAGTCGTTATTTTAAAAGTAATAAATATTACTTGAAAATCTTAAGTATATTTAGGTAATTTTTCCAAAACATTATTTTAATACATCTAAACACTAAGTTATGTTAAGTCGTTTTTCCGTATTTGATTATAGTTTAGAAAATTGCCTAAATAGACTTAGGTTTGTTTTTCTAAATTTTGCATTGCAAAAAAAAAATCTTATTTCGAGTTTGGTCGTAAAGTGTTACTGTCCAAAAAAAAAAATTTAAAATGTCTAACCGTGCTAAAAAAATTTCAGAATTAGCAATTAGAAATGTTATAAAATTGTAATTGAGGGCTTCAGAAAAGTTTCAAATATATAATTTTGAACAAATGTCAAAGTTAATATTTAAATTTGTCCAGGGCTAGTTTGAAGTTAGAGAAAAAAAAAGACTTTTCCAATTTATACCTTTGATATTTCTAATTATTTTTAATGTTCTCATAATTTAAAAAATATTGTGCACAATCTAAAGTGCAGAAATAAAAATTATTTCGAAAAAAAGAAGACTTCCAATTTTAATTTGTAACAATTATTTCATTTTATAAAATATTTTTCCATTTAAAGTAATACTTGAAGTTACTCAAGCTCTTCTTATTAGATTTATTATTTTTGGAAATATAACTTAAGTCAAGGTAAGTTTTCAACAATACATTTGGAATAATAGTTTAACTTTAAAAAAGATTACGAAAAACCAAATTATTCGTACGGAAAAATAACTAAAGTGAACTTAAGACTCACAAGTTTTAAACAAGAAAAAAGGAAAAAAAGCTTAAATGTTTCGATTTTAAATTCTCTTTAAAAAGCTAAGTTAATGATAAGACTTGACTCACAAATTGAAATACCATTAAATTTCAAACATATCGCGTTAGAATCGTATCATAATCTTAGTTCCTTGATTTAATGTAACGATTTGTTATTTTCGGCGAGGCCGAAAATCACATACCCTACACTGCACTGAAAGTACCTTTTCATCAAATGTTAAGAAGACGTTGAAGAGGTTGAATAAGTCGAAAAAAATGTGAAATGTTAGAAAGGTTGACAGAGGTTGAAAAATGTTGAAAAGTCGTAAATATATGCAAAATGTTGAAAAAAGTTGAGAGAGGTTGAAAAACTCTAAAAAAAATGAAAGAGGTTGAAAAAATTTGAAACTATTCAAAATTGATGAAAAAGTCGAAAAAATAAAGAAACTTATGAAGAAAGTTGAAAGAGGTTGGAAAAGTCGAACAAATACATATAGAATATATTGGAAAAAGTTAAAGGGTTGAAAAAGTCGAAAGAATATGGAAAATGTTGAAAAAATCGAATAGAAATGAAAAATTTGAAATATTCCACGCCCACTTCTCCAATTCCGCCCACTTTTGGTTCAACAAAATATATTTGTGATCGACATCCTCATATTAAATTTCAGCACAATAGCCTGTATAGTTTGCGATATATGCTGCAGTTTAATTTAAAATTTAGGGCGGTGACACACCCACTGGTACAATCCAGCCCGGTTTTGATCCAGAAATAGCTTTTCATAAGCAAACCCCTAACACCAAATTTTAGTATGATTGCTCACTTATTTCGCTAAATATGCCACTTACCATATTTTATTTGTATGGAAGGTGCCACGCCCACTGGTGCTATTTCAGCCACTTTTGATTCAGATATACTCTATAGCAACTGAACCACTTTCATTAAATTTCATAGCAATTGCTGCAATAGTTTACTTAAAACAGCGCTTTCAAATTTATGTTAATATGGGAGGTGCCACGCCCACTGATGCAATTCTGTCAAAACTAATTTATTTTTAAAGCCTATAGTAACTGACATCTAAACACCAAATTTTATGAAGATTACTCTCTTAGTACACTATTTATAACAATAAACAGTTTTTGCTTATATGGGAGGTGCCACGCCCCCAGGTACTATTGTACCAAATTTTTGTAATAAAAGACCTTACAGCAAGTATATCTACCTCATTAAATTTCATCACGATTACGTTGTTCGTTCTCTTAATATAACGTTTATAAATATTGTGGGCGGTGCCACGCCCTTAAACGAGTCTTTTCAATAAAGAGGCTAAGATTGTATTGATGACAGCTTTCAGCGGCATCATCTCCAATCATTTTGATGAAAATCGTTTGTGCCAATATTGAGATATATGGAATCAAAATTTTTAGCAGTTGAAAAGTTCCACGCCCACTTTTTCAATTCCGCCCACTTTTATCTCAACTCAAGATATATTTGATATGTATCCGTTTACCAAATTTCATAACAATATCTTGCACGGCATACGAGATATGGTGGTATAAAGGCTAAAATTTAAGGCTGTGCCACGCCCCTGTAGAAAGCTTTGAAAACTTGAAAGCTGCAACTTTTTGACCTGGGTATATATACATAGGGTATGGGCGGTAGGCGTGTCAGTTAACCGATTTCGCCCATTTTCAATAGCAAGATGCCTGCAAGAAGATGTGACCTGTGTGTGAAAGTTTCATTCAATTAGCTCTCTTGGTTTTCCCGTAAACCTGATTTCAACAGACAGACAGACAGACAGACAGACAGACAGACAGACAGACAGACAGACAGACAGACAGACAGACAGACAGACAGACAGACAGACAGACAGACAGACAGACAGACAGACAGACAGACAGACAGACAGACAGACAGACAGACAGACAGACAGACAGACAGACAGACAGACAGACAGACAGACAGACAGACAGACAGACAGACAGACAGACAGACAGACAGACAGACAGACAGACAGACAGACAGACAGACAGACAGACAGACAGACAGACAGACAGACAGACAGACAGACAGACAGACAGACAGACAGACAGACAGACAGACAGACAGACAGACAGACAGACAGACAGACAGACAGACAGACAGACAGACAGACAGACAGACAGACAGACAGACAGACAGACAGACAGACAGACAGACAGACAGACAGACAGACAGACAGACAGACAGACAGACAGACAGACAGACAGACAGACAGACAGACAGACAGACAGACAGACAGACAGACAGACAGACAGACAGACAGACAGACAGACAGACAGACAGACAGACAGACAGACAGACAGACAGACAGACAGACAGACAGACAGACAGACAGACAGACAGACAGACAGACAGACAGACAGACAGACAGACAGACAGACAGACAGACAGACAGACAGACAGACAGACAGACAGACAGACAGACAGACAGACAGACAGACAGACAGACAGACAGACAGACAGACAGACAGACAGACAGACAGACAGACAGACAGACAGACAGACAGACAGACAGACAGACAGACAGACAGACAGACAGACAGACAGACAGACAGACAGACAGACAGACAGACAGACAGACAGACAGACAGACAGACAGACAGACAGACAGACAGACAGACAGACAGACAGACAGACAGACAGACAGACAGACAGACAGACAGACAGACAGACAGACAGACAGACAGACAGACAGACAGACAGACAGACAGACAGACAGACAGACAGACAGACAGACAGACAGACAGACAGACAGACAGACAGACAGACAGACAGACAGACAGACAGACAGACAGACAGACAGACAGACAGACAGACAGACAGACAGACAGACAGACAGACAGACAGACAGACAGACAGACAGACAGACAGACAGACAGACAGACAGACAGACAGACAGACAGACAGACAGACAGACAGACAGACAGACAGACAGACAGACAGACAGACAGACAGACAGACAGACAGACAGACAGACAGACAGACAGACAGACAGACAGACAGACAGACAGACAGACAGACAGACAGACAGACAGACAGACAGACAGACAGACAGACAGACAGACAGACAGACAGACAGACAGACAGACAGACAGACAGACAGACAGACAGACAGACAGACAGACAGACAGACAGACAGACAGACAGACAGACAGACAGACAGACAGACAGACAGACAGACAGACAGACAGACAGACAGACAGACAGACAGACAGACAGACAGACAGACAGACAGACAGACAGACAGACAGACAGACAGACAGACAGACAGACAGACAGACAGACAGACAGACAGACAGACAGACAGACAGACAGACAGACAGACAGACAGACAGACAGACAGACAGACAGACAGACAGACAGACAGACAGACAGACAGACAGACAGACAGACAGACAGACAGACAGACAGACAGACAGACAGACAGACAGACAGACAGACAGACAGACAGACAGACAGACAGACAGACAGACAGACAGACAGACAGACAGACAGACAGACAGACAGACAGACAGACAGACAGACAGACAGACAGACAGACAGACAGACAGACAGACAGACAGACAGACAGACAGACAGACAGACAGACAGACAGACAGACAGACAGACAGACAGACAGACAGACAGACAGACAGACAGACAGACAGACAGACAGACAGACAGACAGACAGACAGACAGACAGACAGACAGACAGACAGACAGACAGACAGACAGACAGACAGACAGACAGACAGACAGACAGACAGACAGACAGACAGACAGACAGACAGACAGACGGACAGACAGACCGACGGACATCGCTAAATCAACTCAGGTGGTGACGCTGGTCAAGAATATATATACTTTTCCATACCTGCCACGCCTCCTTCTATGTGTTACAAACGGATGGACAAAGTGAATATACCCTCGGTGTAGGGTATAAAAATGCTCTCCTGAAAACTTGCTAAAATCGAGCTTAGCAGGTCTTAAATTTGTTTTCGCAAAATTTTGATTTTTTAAAAATTTATGAATAAGTGATTTTTTATGTGAGTGGTTTTTTTTAATTTGCGAGTTTTCAGTAAATATTGTATAAAAGTTATTGAAATTTTCGTAATAGGACTTGAAATATTTTACAATTTATATGGAATAAAGTTTTTTTAAAAATTTTATTTAGGTATTATTTATAAATAATTAACTTTTTAATAAGCAAATAGAAATTAAATCAATTTCTCATATGTACAGAAACAACATTGTTTTACAGTTTTGTTCTGGAAAATCTACACAACATTCCTGAAAAAAATCTTAGTACGTTTCATAAATAAATCCATCCGATAAGAAAAATTTGAAAATTGTAAAATTCAAATATTTTTAAAGAAAAAAAAACAATTAAAATTTTTCTTTTCAGATGGTTTGTAGGAGTGAAATTGCTTTAAAGTGGTCTTGCGATATATAAAAAAATTTTGCTAGACGAAATTCATATGCATTTTTTACTTATGGGGTAAAACACGCGAAAAATTTTGTAAATTGAAATGAATTTTTGAAATTTTTTTGAAAAATCCATTTCTGAATATTTTTCGGTGAACTTCAGATTACAGCTTGATCCGCAAGCTTCAAAATGATATGCCATAACATGAGGGCAAGTAGTTAATTAAAATGATTAAGCCACTAAACGCGCGCTGTACTACGCGTTGAAAGGCTACTGAACTCATTTTAAATTTTAGTTTTAGTTTTCAGGTTAACGGCTCAAACATTTTAATTAATTACTTGCCCTCATGTTATGGCATATCATTTTGAAGCTTGCAGATCAAGCTGTAATCTGAAGTTCATCAAAAAAATATTCAGAAATGGATTTTTCAAAAAAAATTCAAAAATTCATTTCAATTTACAAAATTTTAGCTCTTTAATTTTTGTTAAAATTAAAAAAAAAATACAAATACTTTTTTCCCCGCAAAAATTTTTACGTCATTCAACGCAGAATAAATCAAAGTTATTTTAAAAAAAAAATTTTAAATATGAGTTTTTTTAAAAAAATGCAAAAATATTTTTCAATTCGCAAAATTTTTGAGAAAAATTTTTTTTTTAAAAAAACAGTATTTTTTTTGAAAATTACAAGTAAAAACCTAAAAATGTAAAAACAAAAAAATATTCAGAAATGCATTTTTCAAAAAAAATTCAAAAATTCATTTAAATTTTCAAAATCTTAGCTCTTTAAATTTTTTTAAAATTAAAAAAAAAAATATAAATAATTTTTTCCCCATAAAAATTTTTACGGCATTAAGCGTAGAATAAATCAAAGTTTTTTTTAAAAATAAAAAAAATTTTTAAAAAATATTTTTTTTTTTTTTTAAAAAAATGAAAAAATAATTTTAAATTCGAAGAATTTTTGCGAAAAAATTTTTTTTTTCAAAAACAATATTTTTTTTCGAAAAGTACAAGGAAAAACCTAAAATCGTAGGTATACCAATTATTAATTGATAGAGTTTGCCGTAAGCTATAAATTTTCGAAAAAAACACTTATTCTGAAAAAGTACAAAAATCGTGAATTTTATACACGCGTATCTCAACAACAAATAATACTAGGTCAAATTCCTGAACGCAGTTCTATTGCTGGACATCGATATTACAATAGCGTCAAATTTCAGCCATATCGGAGCCAAAAAATATTTTCGCTGGCGTTTTCGCGTGCTTTACCCCTTATGCATGTTGCTTGCCGTATTTTATCTTCTAAGGAACTAGCGATAGTAAATTCTAGCTACGCAAAGTATTTGGAAACATCTTTTGTGACTGTAGCAATATTTTATATAGAAAGGTTGTTGGAAATGTCCATAATTTTGTTCTTATTGCCGACGACGCGTCGTTGAATATATAAACTGCTCGTTGCAAGAAATTTCCTCTTATCCACGAAAACTTATTGGGGAAAATAAAAAATCTTTTACGAAATGGAAATAAACCGCTCGAACAACTATGCCGTAGATTTTCTGAAATATCACAAATTTCATGCGAAAAACCATAGCAGAACCGATTTTAAAAATAATTAAGCAATCTTAATTATATGGAACAATACATATAAAACGGTTTCAGTTCTAGGGTGTTTTACTGACAAATAAACCACCTGATAACATTGTGCTATTGAGTAACAATGAAGTCTTACAAATAAGAAAAAATGTATAGCTCCAAATAGCAACATACATACATTTCATAAAAATAACAGGAATCATATTAAGAAAGAAAGCTGTACCATATATAAGTATCCGTGTATATCTGATGACTTAAAAATGTTGAGTGTAACTGCAAAGTAAAAACAAAATAGTAAAATTGTTAATTGCGAAGTTGGAGCCAGTGAAATAAATAATGGTATTATTTGATTTGACTCAACATTCTAGCAAAGAGAAAATTATTGCTATGCCGTTGCTGCATTTGTAATGAAAAACAATTTATATTTTTTCATAGTGATTTAACAAATCCAAAGCCTTACACATTTTCAAGTTGAAGACCGATTTTCAGATGAGTTATTAATACAAAAAAATAGTTCACATCATATAAATCGCTATATCCCTTTCAGACCTGACACTAAACTAATGGGAATTTTTTTATGATTTTTGGGAAAAATAGTATTTATATGATATGGAAACATATTCAATGTGTAGGTTTTGCTATTTTCGTGTTTTTCAAGGATTTTCAGAACTTTTAGTGACTTGAGACCTAATACGCACAATCGATACACTCGTTAAAAATTAGTGCTAATACAAATTTTTGATACACCAAATGAATCTAATTCATTTGAAATATTAAATCTGATTACTTTTCTTTAGTTATTTAGTATCTTTGTGTTAGTATCTTTGTGATTAAAAATATAACTTTTTTCTGCGGCTCATTTTTACAAAACTGAAATGTAGCTCGAGAATTTGCCAAAAATTTAAGAAACGGTAAAACGAACAGTGAAACCATGTGAGAAACGAACATAAATAATAATCAGCACAATCGATGCATATCGATCAATTTCACATTCTTGAAATAGAAGTGAAGACATTGGGACTAAAACTTACCCGCACAATCGATGCATCACGGTCTGAAAGGGATATAAATTGGTTATGTTGAAAATGGGCTATATCCAAATTGTATAGGTAGTCCGAAACATCATCCCCAGTCGATTATATTCAGCGTAAGCTGCGGTTTTTCCACAGTAAGAAGGAATTACGCCTGACACAAGGGCATTTACAAAATAGTCATTGGATAGTTAGTACACCTATTTTTCCATTCGAGAGATTAATAGTTTCCTCAAAAAATTTCTTTATCTCTGATAATTCTAAGTAGCAAGCGCAAATTCTATAACCCAATATCCCTCGGACAGTGAGTCGGAGGAAAGGGAGCTCTTGAAGTAGAGAGACAGACCGTCTTTATATCGCATATTGGCGAATGGGGACGAGTTTTAAGCTCAAATGCTATAACCCAATACCCCTTGCTATTGGGCATGGTCGGAAAGCATGATCTTTTAAACTCGCCCCCGCTCGTCTGTATGCGATATGTAAGGACGAGCTGTCTCTTGTGAAACCGCGGGGCCGCTACCGCTGACAAATTCTAATTTCTTCATTATACATATAAATTCCACAACTTAAACCTAATCACCCCACGCACAATATTTTCCAATAAAAATAACTTTTAAGTTTGAAGAATTAAACCGCAAACTTTAAATCTTAATCTCTCACGTATGGTGACGGCAGTTAAAAACAAAAAATAACAAAAATCTCAAGCTCTAAATCTAATAACCCAACCTAATTACAGCAATCTGAAATAAAAAATGTTCCACTAATAAAATCATAAGCCCTACTATAAATCTCAAATCCAAAAACAGAATTAAAAAGAAAATACAAGAAAAAAACTTTAAGCTACCCAGCCAGCATTTTATGAAATTTCCGATCACATTCGAGTCTTTTTCGAGTCCTCTGTTTGATTAAAATGATCATAATTGTGATCATTTGCGAGTCTTTTTTGAGTCATATTTTAGTCATATATCTTATCACTTGCGATTTTTTTTCGAGTCATATGCGAGACTTTTTCGAGTCATATTTAACCCTTTCGCGTCCAGAGTTGCTTATAAGCAACTTCAATACTAAGCCTTGTTTAAGTGACACAAGCACAATAAATTTTGTAAATTACACTCCTTATTGATTTATTGCAATTCTCAGAATAAAAAAACCTCAAAAAAACAACCGTTATGTTGTGATCAACAAAATTACGACGCATTTATTAAGATGAAGTCAAAAAAGTCACATGTGCACTGCACATTGTGCAGTAATTTCAGTGCAAAATATAAAAATTAAATAAAAATACTTATAGCATATTTTTCAAAAATCAAAGTACGCAGTTTTACGTTAAAAAGGTGGAATTAAATAAACAATTTAAAATATTTGAGAATTATTGCGTTATTACGCTTCTATAATTTTTTTTTTTTTTGCTTTTAAGCAACATCTAATTATCTAGTGACCAGATTAGTCTAGAAAGCTAAAAATTTCCAAAATAACTGATATAGACTTAATAAGCCTGGAAATTAAGAGAAAAATTGTTTCTGGCACTGGCCTTGGAGCGGACGCGAAAGGGTTAAGTCATATTTCTAATCATTTGCGAGTCTTTTTCGAGTCATATTTCAGTCATATTTCTAAGCATTTGCGAGACTTTTTTGAGTCATATCTCTAATCATTTGCGAGTCATATGACTTAAAGTTTTTCGCATTCACGTTCCTTCGCGTGTACTTGCCGTTTTTTTCATCACCATCAGCCCTATATGCAGAATTTTACTTACTGTAAAAGTTTTTATATATTATCTACTTCTAGTAAAGTTATTATGAACTATAAAACAGAACATAATTCAAAATACATTTTCAAGAATAAGTTCTAAAGTCGTATTCGAATCATTACGTAGATCAAAAAGTGATAATATTGTTACTGTTTTCCAGTGCAATCAGTTTTAGATCATTGGGTAGATCGGAATGTGATTTTTGGAATTTTTTTTAAATTTTTTTTTCTCAGTTGTTACTTGTAATCCCTTTTTGGTCATAAATAGTAGTCAAAAATGACTCGTATAGGTGATTTAAAAAAAAATTATCATCTAAATGCTAGGTGGGTATTATAAAATTGACATTTGACATATTCGGTCCTACTGGAAAATTCAAGAAATTTTTATACGATGTGCTGATAACTACACTTGAAAATTTGAAAATGACACTCGATCAATATCGGAAACACGTGTAAATGCTAAATCTTACAGAGAAGCATTTTTAAAATATGAAACAGTGTTACTTGCGTTCATTTTTCGCTCTATATTTGATGTAACGACACATTTATCAAACTACCCTCAACAAGTGGACTTGATATTTTAAAAGCTTTTAATATGGTACAAGTAACAATTAAAAAATTAAAAACACTTAGAACGAAATTCTATAATATGAAAACATTTGCCGATAATTCTATTAACTGGGTAAACACGCAATTAGAAGAAAAAGATCTGGAATCAGAATTAGAAAATTGTTTACCACAAAAGAGACTAAGAAGGAAAAAACGAATGAATGGGAAAATGATATTGATGAAAGTATTTCTGACACAGGTAAGGCATTTAGGGTAAATATTTTTAACGTAATCATCGACACAGTGGTATCAACCTTCGAGCGTCGCTTTGATGTATTTAACAACAATCTATATGTGCATTCCGCATATCCGGCCACGGTTTCGATGATTTTTTTGTTTGAGCACATCCTTCAATTATGGTTTTCTTTATATTCAAGGTAGTGTACTTAAAATTCAAAGGGAGACATAGTTAAAATTGGATTTATAGTAAGAAACATAATTTGGTCTGACGAAACAAAATTTATTCGTTTTCAGTTTTCCACACCCCAATCTTATTGCTCCTTGCAGCATTTTAGTCGCACTATGACATTTTTTCTGATACTGCTGGCTTTTTTTTTTTGTTTAATAGCTGATTTTAACCCAATCCTACGAAGTGATCTGCACGCGGTCCACTCGCTAACGGTTTTATTTATCATAACTGCAGCTTCCGTAGGTGTTTTTAAGTGATTGCATCTTAGTATGCGCTCCATAAGGTGGGCATGGCGGTCTGTATGCTAAATATTGCGCCGTTTTTGGACACAAAGAACTGTTCTATGACTAGTTTTCAAAGCTTTTGCAATAGTTCTTGGCGACTTCCCATTTTGAGTCATAATAACTACATTATCATTATTTTAACAGGCATTTTTTTTCATATTAATTAAATTATTTTTTTTTTAAATAAAGACCACTGATATTAACTTGCAGCATTTCTCATCACTTTCAACTGAAAACTAATAAAAAAGATGCTAGTCACAAAAATTTTTAGTAAAACGAAATAAATAACGGGAAATTTATTGCTATAAAACAAAAAAACAATCCAGACGTGCAGAGCTGGATACATGCGGAAAACTGTTTTCTTTTGAACCAAAAATAATTACTGAAAACTTACGCTATGAATTAATAAACTTAGCTGCCCAATGGAACGTACTTAAAACAACACACTTATCAATTTTGAAAATTACGACATTGAAACATCATCAGTAGATAATGAGGGTAGTGAAGATTTAGAGAAAGAATTTGGAGGAAAGCACGTTTCATATAAAAATTTTGCGATTTGTTGTTGCAGACTATTAAACAGGTAAAATTTATTAACGGGAACGTTTCCCTTCATTGGTTTAGCATATCACTTTATCATTTACCCAAGTGGCTTGTGAAAGGTCATTCAGTATTTTCAAATTTATAAAAATCGATTAAGAAGTACTTTGACACAAGACAGACTAAAAGCGTTTATGCTTATGTCAAGTGAAAAAGATATTGTACAAAGTATTTCGCTAGAAGCATAAAATAAGTAAGTTGTAAATAATTTTGAATGACTTGTAATTAACTGCATTCAATTCTTCCCAAATTGTTTTCTAGCATCATTAAGTTCATTCATATTTCCGTGTAAGAATTATTTGAATTTGATTATTTACATTTTTTTATTGCAAATTGCTGGGCGTGGTGTAATTAGATTTAAGGCTTAAAGTTTTATTGTTTGAGTTTTTTGAAAATTGGTGGAAATGGATTAATTGGACTTAAGACTTAAGTTGTAGTTGTGCGTAGGGCGATAAGGTTTATGATTTGAACTTTAAAATTTTTTTAGAGGGTTGAGGGCCTTACGTTCCGTTATTCCCGGGCCGCTTTGGAACCCCTGTCCGTCCCTGACGTCTGTCAAATATAGTTTTTTCACAAAAAAAAAAAAAAAAAAATTATGCATTTAAGGGTTAAAGAGTTTTAATAGAATATTTTCGAACGTTTTTACAATTTACATTCAAAAATAACTTTTAAAGAAGTATCAATGTAAAATCATATCACATAATTTGATTTTTTTCCTACTTTAGAAAAAACAATACAATTTGCGTAATTATAGTCGGCATTATACGAGTATTTACTATTTCATGCACGTTTTAATTAAATATATTTTTTATTTTGTCGCTTCCGAGAACACAATGCGACCTGAAAATAACCGACTTAGAAATCAATGCAAAACATGTGCCGTAAAACAAAGATTCCATATAAACACTTTGATATTTATTTATCAATATTTCAAAGATCCGAAATAAAAACAATAACCATTATCATGAATGTCCGAAGGAAAACGATTATTTAGGATATCTTTTTTCCTAAAAGCAAAGTTTTGCAATTATAAATAATTGAGAAATGAAAAACTTCATATCCAGTAAGTGCTATCGAAAAATTTCCAATTACTTCCAATCAGCCAATAATGGAACTTTGATTTTGCATATTTGACCTTATCTTTGGAAAAAAACAAATCGAGAAAAGACGTTGTGAAATTCAATCAAATGACAGCTCTTTATTTTCATTTGTTTATTTACTTTTCAAATTTTATTTGGAATTATTTTAACAAACGGAAATATAGGGCGAAACACATAAAAAGCATGATTCAACTATAAAGGTTTTCGCAAGCTGTCAAACTCAAAAAAGTCATTAGTCAAAAGTCAGATGTACGAATGTCAGAATTGTTAAACAAAGCAAAAACACGAAAAAAACAATTACAATTCGTGTTACAAATCTGATTTTCTCAGACGCTTTAATAGCCCAGTTCACATTATCACACATGCTGTCCAACATGGTGTGACAACATCAATGTTCGATAATGTGAACGGTAGGATGGACCGCTTGACACACATGTTGGATGGATTTCAAAAATTTTTGATTTTTCTGCTAGCTTGTCGAACTATACAACCTGTGTGAACTGACTGTCAAGCCTAGTGAACATTTTTCATTTTAAATAAGATTTCAGGCAGTTTACTTCGATGTGGACGCTAATAAATTGTTCTGCAATTGATGTTTGATGGCATGCTCGATAATGTGAACGCAAAGTAAAATTGACTGTCACACATGTTGTCAAGCAATGAAGGACAACATGTGTGATAATGTGAACCGCCCTAATGGAACCTCATGTTGCGGATGCGCTGCCACGAAACATATTTAGTGATGTTGAGTTTCATACTAACGCTGAAGCATGATTTGCTTCTTATGCTTATCGTCTGCAACGTTCTTGGGTAGTAAACAAAAAACTTAATTTTAAGTTTCGTAACTTCTATTTCTACTATCTATTTTTTAGTTTATTTTATAATTTAAGTTGAAATAAACAGTTTTGTTTTTGTTAAAGAATTAGAGAACTGAACAAATTTGCCGTTTTCTACCTCTAATACGATAACACATGTCGTCCCTTAAGTATCCACTGCATTAAAACATGACGTCCCTCTGATGCTTCCCAGCCATGTACATTTATGTGCTTTACTTCGCGGGCTTAGGAAAGTGGCAGCGTACTTTAGTTTTAATTATATCGCGATTGAATATCAGCTGCGCAGTGCTAAAAGCAGCCGTTAATTTTCTACAAATAAAAAGATGCAATGAACAATTTATGCGTATTTTGC
Source organism: Tricholauxania praeusta (assembly GCA_949775025.1). Taxonomy (NCBI): domain Eukaryota; kingdom Metazoa; phylum Arthropoda; class Insecta; order Diptera; family Lauxaniidae; genus Tricholauxania; species Tricholauxania praeusta. The sequence continues at coordinate 113,515,083 of OX459029.1, forward strand.
AATCATTTAAATAAACGAACCTTTGCAATACATTTTTTCCTTCGAGAAATCCGCGGAAACAAATTAATTTATATTTTAAAACAAATTTATTCAAATTTTAATGAATTTTTGTTAAATATTTATTTTTCACAAAAAAATTCCAATCGCATAAAAACGTTATCACTTTTTGTTGTGGTTGATCAATTCTGACATTAAACCAACTATGGAAGAAGCAGCATTTGACTTTTGCATAAACCTGTATTATTCAATTATGATAAAAAGCATGCATGCATCAAAGCATTTGACATATCATTTAAATACACGTGTGCTTATGAAGTAAAGGCCTGAACCCATAGAGTCCGTCAAAGTACACAACTGACAGCTAAGATGAAATGCATGCATTTGTATGAAGTGCGGCCTATTCGCAACTTATCCGTCAACGCAACGGAAGAAGTTGGGCATCTTTTAACTTTTGATGTACGTTGAATACTTTGACATATGTGAGTTTGTGCGAAACATAGAAAAAAAAACGGCGGGTTGCACTCCGGGAGTGCCGACAGAAGTGAAAACAAATCGTTTAATGGCAAGTTAGTGTGTTATTTGGTATGTGTGCGTTTTCTTTTTACATGACAATGCAATGGAAGACAAAAACGGAATATGTATTCAAATTTTACTCTCGCTCTCATTCTCAATTTGTCAACGCAACAACGCGGAATTTGAAAGAAACAGACATGTAAGCATAACAATCGTTGAATGAGAATGGAATGTGTCAGTTAGTGTGTCTGCTTTGCTTTTTGTTTTCCACTTGGAATATTTATTTAAAAGAAACAATGGAACATTCAAATATTACTATCGCATTCATGACTTGGAAACCCGATGACGGTCGGTGTCGCGAGTTTATACTTTTTTCCTCATCCGCACAACGTGCCATAAGAAGTTTTCACTATTAAAATTATTTTCATGTTTAAGAAATACATTAATGCGCAGCATAAAGGAGAAATAATGAAATTAATCATTCAAAAAGATTTTTTTTTTGATTTTTCATTTGACTTTAAATGCGTTGCAGACGTATTCATTGGGCCGCCTTCTTCCTTCATTTCCGTCTTGTCAGTTGTATACTTTGACTTAACGGATTTGACGGACTCTATGGGTTGAGGCCTTCACGCACATAAAAAGTAAGCATGCTTGCATGCATGCTTCAATAAGCATGCCTGAAGTTGGCAAATTTTCAACTTTTTGTAAGCATCGAGGCATTGACAGATTTTTTTGACATTTGATTTTGTTTTGATTTTACTTATTTGTTTCAATTTTTAAAAATGTCCATGTTTGAAGAAACTTTAATAAATGAAATACATATACAAATATCCTTGCATTTTCAATAAAATAGACAGGGGTTATAAAAATAAATTAAAAAGGGAAAAATCATGGGCTGCAGTTGCTGCAGCTACTAATGCTTCAGGTGAGTATTTGACAGATATCAATTTTTTTTTTAAACTTTGCGTTGAAAAGCATACGACGCAGGCATCGATGTATGCATGCTTTTTATGTGTTTCGCCCTTATGTAATTTGACACTTAGTGATGTGAAACGAAAAGTAAACAAATAGGTATTTGCAACCGGTTACTTTTGCATTGCTTTAACAAATATTTTTTTGCTTCGTTTTCTGACTGTTATGTATGTATAACAAAAAACCAAAACAACGAAAAACAGAATTTTTTTTGCGTTTTAGTAAATTTTCTGTTTTTCGTTGTTTTGCTTTTTCGTTTTTCACATGAATTGTACCAGGAAACAAAGTGGATGCGCCGTTCGCAGGTTTGATCTAGGAAGTTGAAATTTTGGGAGTCTTTTCTTCAACCCCGATTCTATTATATAGGCATATAGGATCGCAAATTTAAAAAAAAAATACCTCCTTCGGGTATATTTTTGCCACACGAAAAATGTGGGCGTGGTCTTACAATAGTGAGTGGCGTCCCCCATTCAACTAAAAATCCCAAAACACTATATTTTCGCACTTAAGGCAGACTTTTTCTATGTTTTAGTAAGTCGGTTTTTCGTTAAGTTTCAACGAAATTGGACGTTTACTCTGTCCCCGCCGTTTACAGGTATAGGAAAAAATAAATAAAATCGCTCTCCAAAAGTTTGATAAAAAGCACCCTAATGAACTTAGCTAAGAAAATCACTTTTTACACATCAAAAAAAAAAAAAAAACTGTAATTCTGACATCCAACAAACTTCCGCGAATTTTCTCTTTGCAAAGCATAACTCATATTTTAACTTCGCGCCAAAAAAAAAAAATGTTCCCACTCGATAGAATACATGTCCGTAAACGTGAAAACTTTACAATTGCACGAATTGATTACATACCAAAGACTTTGGGTGGTTTGAATGTTATGTTGCAGTTCTACAACACCATGCATTAAGGGTTAAGCATATCTCCATATCATTTGTGTTTTCAAAGGATTAGAGGTGTTTTGTGAGTGCTTATCATATCTTAAAATTTTTTTGGTTTTGGGCAAGGTTTTAGTTCATAGACGTGCAGATGGTGGCTTATTTTGTCCGTCAAAGAGCAAAATATTTATTCAGGAAAAGCCGATATAAGCTTTAGTGCCTCCAATCGTCAACCGGCTATTTCTTCTTGTTCATGTCTTTCAACACAGAATTTGATCTTGGAGCTGATGTAGTTCTCCGTGTCTCAGCAACGTCGAGGCCCCCATGCGTCACGTAGTATTTTTCGACAGTTTCTTCACATGTTATCATCTCCTGTGTTTGCTATCAGAAAATGGATTCTGTGTCACTGGAACTGTTTGTTGTAATCGTGTAGCTGCTGGTACTACTAATATGAAGACCGGAAAGTATATACCTCTGCTGACCAGATCACTGGCATCATGTCGCTGGCAAGATTATAAGGTCACCATTGCTTCAAAATACGATTAGATTCTGTAACTCCACCCTATTCGGCGTTGGAAAAAAAGCAATTATATCTTCTAAGAAAGGACTGTTATGCGTCGCAGCTATAGCAAGTGGATAGACGGCGTTGATCTATACGACTACACTATTCAAAATTATTGAGTCAACATCCGTGGAAAGAGAAAAAAGAAGTCGATTCTGTTGGCCCATGATGAAGAAGGAATGGAAATAGATGCGGACCTGGAGTCTCAGAGACCGCACAATTTGTGCCGATTCCAGTTGAAAGGCTCTGGCAACCCAGCAATTCGGATGTGAGAGAAATGTAGCAAGCAACCATTGTTTTTTTTTATTTTCTTACATGTTTCTTCGATTGCTAAGCAAATACTTTTATTTTTTATAATCTCATTCAGTAGCGTCTTTTCACCAAAAGCTTGGGGGGGTGAGAGTTTACATATCATATCGAATCGAAGATATATTGAATTGAATCGATGTAATTAATAATAATATCAGATCCTTAAAGGGGGGGGGGGGGGGGGGGCAATGCTCCTCCTAGCCCTACCCAATTGACGCCTATGATTCCAATACTATTCTCTAAATTATATAAAATCACAAAAATTAATTTAACAATTGTTTTTACTGCACGGTTCAAAATTTAAGTATAGTTTTTCAAAGTTTTAAAGTTGACATATACATTCTTTCCAAAAAAGTTGAAATTTTTGTCTTATTTAGGTTGAAAACGTTATACATAAGGCATTTTCAACTTCATCCGTCGATAATTTAAACCTTTTCGGTTGAAAATGCAAATAAAAACAGAATCTTTCGTCCGAAGTAGTTGAAAAAGTAGCGCAAAAAGATAAAAATATTGCTTACAAAGTTGAATTATTCAACGCATTGAGTTGAAAATTCTATGGAAAAATTTATATTTCATCCAAAATAGTTGAAAAAGTTGCTTTGAAAGTTGAATTATTCAACTCAGTGAGTTGAAAACTTCCACAAAAGTATACATTTTCATCCGAAATAGTTGAAAAAGCTCCACAGAAAGATGAAAAATTTGATTTCAAAGTTGAATTATTCAACGCAGTAAGTTGAAAATTCACACAAAAGTTTACTTTTTCGTCCGAAATAGTTGAAAAAGTTCCCCAGAACCCCAGAACATTTGCAGAAAAGTTTACTTTTTCATCCGAAATAGTTGAAAAAGTTCCTCAAAGAAGACAAAAATATTGTTTTTAATGTTGAATTTATCAACGCAATGAGTTGAAAATTCGCAAGCTAAATGACCATTTAAAAGCTAATTTTAAAGAGGAAGATCGGTACTAAATGATGGTTTTATTAAAAACTGAACAATTTTTTTTGAATCCTATACATACATGGCCTCAAAAATAGACAAAAAACCTAATTTTTTAAGTACTTAACCTCAAATATTTCAGAATTCTGATATGATGTGTCAATTTTGAGGCCAAATTCGGATTCAGTGCAAAAAATTTCTTCGGAAAACAAACTTTAAAAAATGTACTACCCAAATTTATCTTAAGCTTGAATTTTGGCCTGCTTTCGAGGATTTTTCATTTTTCTTTTACTCTGGTGTTCTGATAAGAAATACTGGACTAGCCAGAATCTCTTAGTCTGTTTTCGGACAATAATGTTCAAGAATATTAGACTAAGAATGGATTGGCTTTTGGTTGATCAGAGTAAAGTTTCTGATTGCTTTCCACCTGGGGATTGCCAGAGCGATCTCTGAGCCAACCATTAGCAAGTTGACACACAGCCTCCCCGCGGCTCCATCTGGGTAGCTATCTCCGCATCCGCTGAGATAGTGAGCGAATGTGTGCAGCGTGTCCTCCCTGGAAGTAAACTGGGTTGTGCGCAGGGTTTGGTACCCGCCACGTAAAAAAAACACTCCAATGAAGACTAAAAAAGCCTCGGACAATGAACACCTCAACGTTGACGACCACTGCAAACGAAAAAAGGACTATGATTTAAGGATATGCACCTGGAATATCCGGACCCTCAATAGGGAAGGTGCCTCTATCGAATTGGCGGATGCCCTCGGAAAAATTAAGGCTGACATCACCGCCATCCAGGAAATAAGATGGATAGGACAAGGTTGCTCTAAGCAAGCAAGTTGCGATATCTACTACAGCTGCCATGCGGAGAGGCGCGAATTGGGATGCGGATTCGTAGTAAGCAAGAGACTTCGCCACCATATCTCCAGGTTCACACCTGTGAGCGAAAGGTTGGCTACGATCCGCGTCAAGGCTCGATTTTTCAACATCAGCTTGATTTGCGCGCACGCCCCGACGGAGGAAAAGGACGATGCTGTCAAAGATGCCTTCTATGCGAGACTCGAGGAAGTATACGACCGCTGCCCGGCCCATGACGTTAAAATTGTACTCGGGGATTTCAACGGAAAGGTCGGAAGAGAAGGTATATTTGGCCCCACTGTCGGTCAGTTCAGCCTTCAAGAGACCACCTCAAACAACGGTCTACGGCTGATCGACTGCGCCGCGGCGCGAAACATGGTAGTAAGTAGCACCAGATTTCAACACCTCGATATCCACAAGGCCACCTGGCTGTCCCCTGATCAGAAAACACGCAACCAAATCGATCATGTTGTGATCGACCGACGGCATGCTTCGAGCGTGCTAGATGTTCGTACGTTCCGGGGAGTCAATATTGACTCCGATCATTATCTTGTTGCAGCCAAGATACGCATGCGGCTGTGCAATGCAAAGGATGTACGCTCTGGTACGCAACGAAAGCTGGACGTCGCTATGCTGCAATCACATCGGACGGCCGAAGCCTATTCCGCTCGCCTCTCAGAACTGCTCCTTCAACCTGACTCTCTACCCGATGTTGCCGGTGGACTTTGGGCGCATATATCCCGCTCCATGCGCTCTGCCGCTGAGGAAGTCATTGGTTTCCGACGCCCACTTCCGCGAAATCAATGGTATGACCAGGAGTGTCGCGAAGCTACTGCAGTGAAAAACGCCGCCTACAAAAGAACCCTGCAGTCAGCAGCAACGCGAGCCGTGCACGAAAACTGCCGGGAAAAGAGAAAGGATGAGAGGCGCCTTTTCAGATGCAAGAAACGAGAGCAGGAAAGGCACGAGCGTGAGAAACTCGAAGTGTTACGGGGCAGGAATGATGCTCGAAAATTTTACCAACAAGTCAAGCGTCTGACCCAAGGTTTCAAGCCCGGAGCATCTACCTGTAAAGATGAACATGGAAATCTGGTTACGGATACGCAGGGTACACTGAGATTATGGAGGGAACACTTTTCCAAGCTGCTTGCTGGCGATGACTCCACCAATCCCGCCTTTGGAGAAATTAACCCGATACCACCAATCAACGACGATGGTGTGGACGTACCACCACCTAGCCATGACGCGGTACGAGTTGTGATCCAACGACTTAAGAACAACAAAGCGGCTGGTGCCGATGGCCTGCCAGCTGAATTGTTCAAGACCGGCGGCGATGAGCTGATAGGGTGTATGCATCAACTCATCTGCAAAACATGGCTAGTTGAAAGCATGCCCGACGATTGGAATCTCAGTGTCCTTTGTCCTGTACTGAAGAAAGGTGACCCGACAATCTGCGCTAACTACCGGGGAATCAGTCTTCTTGCCATCTCTTACAAGGTCCTGTCGACTGTACTGTGTGAAAGACTTAAGCCGTTTGCCAACACACTGATTGGGCCTTATCAGTGCGGCTTTAGACCTGGTAAGTCCACCATAGACCAGATCTTCACACTACGTCAAATCCTGGAAAAAACCCACGAAAAACAGATCGATACCCATCATCTCTTTATCGATTTTAAAGCAGCTTTCGATAGCCCGATACGGGATTGCCTGTATGCCACCATGTCTGAGTTCGGTATACCTGCGAAGCTGGTGCGGCTTTGCAGAATGACGTTGAGCAACACAGCCAGCTCCGTTAGAGTAGGAAGGGACCTCTCCGAACCATTTGATACCGAACGAGGTTTCAGACAGAGCGATCCATTATCCTGCAACCTCTTCAACTTTGTGATGGAAGGGGTGTTGCGAAGAGCCAGTGTACATCGTAATGGCACTATTTTCTACAAAAGTGTCCAGCTTCTTGCATATGCCGATGATATTGATATCATTGGACGTTGTAAGCGAGATGTTACTGCTGCGTTCTCTGCTATCGAAAAAGAGTCATCGAAAGTGGGTTTGACGGTGAAAGAGGGCAAAACAAAGTATATGCTGTCCACAAACAGGGAGACGCGGCGTATTGGATCCTTTGTTACTGCGAACAACTATACTTTCGAAGTTGTCAAGGAATTCACCTATCTTGGCACCGCCGTGAACACTCAAAACGATGTCAGCCTGGAGATAAAGCGAAGACTAACTCTTCCTAATAGGTGTTACTATGGTCTCAGTAAGCAATTGAGTAGTAGAGACCTCTCTCGCCCGACAAAACTGACACTCTACAATACGCTCATCTTACCCGTGCTACTTTACGGCGCAGAAGCATGGGTTGTGTCGCAGACTGATGCAGCCACGCTTGGGGTGTTTGAGAGAAAAATTCTTCGCAAAATCTTCGGTCCTGTTCACGTCGGCGACGACTACCGTATTCGAATGAACCACGAACTGCACGAGCTCTACGCTGACATTGACATAGTCAAGCGCATCACTATTCAACGTCTGCGCTGGCTGGGACATTTTGTGCGTATGGACGAAGAAGCTCCGGCGAAAAAGGTGTTTGATGCGGAAGCCGCTGGGCGACGACGAAGAGGAAGACCATGCCTCCGATGGAAAGACCAAGCCGAGGAAACCCTATCCACGCTTGGTGTGAATGATTGGAGAAGGCGTGCGCAAAGCAGAGGCGCCTGGAGAGAGCTTTTGAGGTCGGCCGTAACCCGGTAACGGGTTGTTATGGCCACCCAAGTAAGTAAGTAGACTAAGAAATATATATAACAAAACAACCATCACCATCGTGTTTAGCAGACCCTAAAATATAAGAATCAATTCCAACAGTCCGTATCTCATGCGGAATTGTCTTTTGGGCAGAGCTATAATCACTCGCTAATAAAAAATAAGATTTTAATTCACAAATCGGAAACTAGCGACCTCTAAATAACAATATATTTTAATAAAATTTTCAAGGCTTAAATTTTTGACATAACACTAACTACTTTTCATATAAGCAACATAGAAATCGAAAACTCGATTTTTTTTGTCACTCTAATGTATGTAGATATGGATGTACTTACATTTAAGAATATTCAAAACAAATTGTGAAGAGTGCACATACCCGAACCTAAGACAGCTTCAGAAGTAAAATCTCCTGATTGACGTGTCTTTTGCATGACCACTTATCTTGAATGCGCTGACGAAATTCACTTTCACTAACCTTCCGTTGGATTCCATTAATATTTTTAATACATATTTATTAAATTAAAGAAACTTTTTAATTCTATATAAAAAAACAGACGTCAGAACGTCAAAAGTTGAAAATATTTTCTAATGTTGAAAAATTGTCAAATAAAGTGGAAAACAATTTTTCAACCAAAAAGTAAAACTTTTTCATCCATGAAGTTTAGTTTTTATACTTTTGGTTCAAAAAATCAACTTCGGAGTTGAATTTATTTGAATTTGAAAATTTTCAACCAAATAAGTATAAAAATTTAACTAAAACGTTTAAAAAATTGACTTAGGCGTCGAAATATTCATCTTTCAGGTTGAAATCAGTAATTATGTATTAATTTCAACTAGTAGAGGATGAAAAATTATACTTAAAAGTTGAAAACTTGAAGAAAAAAAAAACAAGAACATTGTTTTCAACCAAACAATTTTGAGAACGGTTGAAAAATTAAACCTAAATTTTGAACCGTGTGAACAAATTGTGTCTATTTACTTCTATTACAATATGTTTCATTTGTATGGAATTTTATGGTATGGGATATGCGCCAACGTTCAATTAATTGAACACTAACTTTATCTTATACACCACTCTATGCCACCTCGGAATCGTAATTTATTATTAATTTGACAACAGATTACGAAGAGCAGCCTCAAAAACACCTTAGTATGCCACATCGGAATCGTAATTTATTATTAATTTGACAACAGATTACGAAGAGCAGCATCAAAAACACGTTTGTACCGAATTTTTATGAAATTGGTTGGTCATTTTCAAGTTTCAATTTAAAATTTTTTTTTTCCATATTCTTCTTCAGATTCGTTACTAACAGTCTCGAAGGTAGATCAACAGCTATTTTCATACAAATTGGACAGTTTTACACAAACTTTAAATTTAAATAAGCAGCTTCGAAAATTTCTAAACATTTTTTAGGAATTAGTGTACATAAATAGTTAGGAGCAATACTGCCGTACTAAGCGAAAAAGACGTATCTCAAAAAAATAAATATCCGAGATTCTTATGGCATCGGATAGCTTAAGAAACTACGCATCTAATGAAATACTCCAAATGTCGGCATCTTAGCTCAATCATATAAAAAATCTACGAAGAAAATTTACTCTATCTCAATTTTACATGTATTTCAACAAATTGACATAAGCAAAACATCAATTATCTCGAAATGAATTTTTTTGAGGTACGTCTTTTTCGCTTAGTACGGCAGAATAGTAGATATAAATAACCTCCTCCATAGTATTACACATTTAGAGCTCTTATTTGCGAATTGTATGGTTACGAATAAATAATACATATTACGAAACATAAATTTTTTCACTGTAAGCAATAAATATAGTTATTCCATACAGATTAGCAAAATATGACACTAAGCTTTGTAGGTTTAAATCAAATTACTCGTAATTATCACAAACAAAATCACACAAGATCAAATTGCAAGTTCGTTTAAAGTAGCACTTTCAGCAGAAGCGGCTGCATAATCAACCTCAGAGGGTCAACTCACAGGTTAATACACTATAGACGCAATAACAGCGCAAGCTATTGGTGCATAAATTCAAAAGCATCGACTCGTCTCTAGGCTTCAACTGCAACCCAACCCAACTCCATTGAAATCAAATGAAATCATTTGCACTCGAAGGCAGCAATAACGAAAAGTCACAGGCGATAGCATCACAATTGACTAACTGAGTTGTGAGCAGATCCACTTGCCGCCTACTAAACCGCAAAACTCTAGTGCTAAAGCTGAATGCTTATGGCATTGACGCTGACTTTGAGTCTAGCTGAGGTTGAGCACGCGCTGGTTTGCCAAAAAGAAATTTAAAACTTTCTGCAGACTAAATCAATGAATGAATGAATGGATAACATTGTGTATTTGATTAGACTTTTGCGACGTAATATGAAGGTGGAGAGAGTTAAGAGGCATAGGTATAGATCTATGGTAAGGGGGTGTACCCTCATTGGTCAATGCCATTGCATGAAAAATTATTTTGTTTTGGGAGTGGTACACTAAAATTCGTCTCGTCGTGATCAATCGAGAGCAAGAGTTCAAACCTTTAATATTGTTGAACACTTGCTTTGCTTTTAGGGCTTTATTGTGCATTATTTGCGATCCAGATACTTTGATGTTAGCTCAGCTTTAGTGTGGTTTGATGTGCTCTGATTTATGTTTCGCTGTTTTCGTTGACCTAAATATAAAAATTGTTTTCACTTAACTGCACCAAATATGACCATTCACTATGGTCGATTTCTGGTCGGTCTGTTGTTAGACTTTGGAAATTAAATTTCTTAAGGAAAAAACTCTGTCTCCTACAGACGACTTGTACTTTGCACTTGATTTTTTTTTCATTCCATTTTATTGAACCAAATCGATTCCATTGAATCTTTAAGACCACTTGGTCAAACAATTTGATTTTTGTCCTGACTTCGTGGTGCAACTTTTTGTTTTATTTTGTTGGATTGGTTTTCTTCCTAGGAATTGTCTATGTCTGATTCCGATTGCCTAATTAAGTTCATTTCTTTAATTAATTTCAAATACGTGTAACTGTACTGTAACTACTTTATGGGTGCGGTTGTTATTGGTTACTCTATAAATCCACTTGCTATTTGCAGTTATACGCTAGTATTGTTGGCCAAGACATTTTGGTCAAGACATTTGGTAACAATGGTAAATCGTTGCCAATTGCCAAGTTTATTAGTTCGTGCTTTCATTTTGTAATTACCAGTGCTTCAATTGATTTTGAGATGAGACCGAGTTCAAGTCTACCATCGCAATAAATTGTTTTCGACTGGTCTACATGAGTGCCTTACCTCAGTTACCATTGCTTGTTGTTGTTTGATTTGTTTTTCGTTTGTGAATTTTTATTTTTTTTTATGCGCTACAGGCTAACGATTAGATTATTACTATCCCATATGTAATTTGTAACATGTACTTAATGCTTATTTGAAAACTTAGACCCTATGGATTTGGAAAAGACTTGTATTTGAATACTTAGTTTATTTTTACAGTACAAAGGAACCAAAAACAGCAATCACAAAGGCTTTAGCCCAATAACGGCATATCTTTGCATTTCTCCAAATTTGTAACTTTTAATATGAAACCATTTTCCAGAAAAATGGATTTTAGAAATATTTCTTTTGTAGAGTTTTTCAAATGCTTTCTAGTGATCCAGAGCGAAAATAAAAAAAAACTTAGCGTTCACACTATTTTGCTTCTAAACGATTAAAATCAGAGCTGAAAGAAAAACTACAGATACACTTTTGATCAAACCATTGTTCAGATTACGTTGGTTCGAAAGATATTTATGCATTTCTCCATCACGTCATGACTCTGCGATATTCTTTCTTTAAATGCATATTTATTATTTCTCAAACTTATAGAAAACTGGTGTCATGAATAAGCTCCCATGGTTATAATACCAAAAAAACGCTGTGCCTTATATCCTGGATATAATATAACCACTTAAACTACTAAGACAACACCGCTTTTGATCTTAGTTAATGAAAAATCGCGTAAAAGTATTGCACTTGAGGCTCTAAATTATTGGGGGCTATGTCTTTCTTATTTTGGGGACTAAGCCGGTTTTAAGAAGTTATCATAATTTCCGCAAATATTTTAGATAATGACCGGAAAAATTCGATATGAAGCCCAAAATAGTATTGGAGATTTCGTCGATGGGAGCTATGTTAAAATAATTAGATCAAATGAGATTGGGAAAATTACCCATTTTTCCATTAGGCAGAAGGACCTAAAGACAGATAGAGTGGGTCCAGATTTAAGTTCGTCTACTATTTCAATCTTTGTGCACAATTTATGCACACTTAGACCTCAATTTATTTTTTATTTTAAGTAGTTATAACTCACTGAAACTAAGTAGAAACACCTATTGAAAACGAAGGAGGTGACATTTTTTTATGCATCCCGAAAAAAGTTACAAACGTTTGAAAATAAAGCTTGTAAGAAAAGTTCAAAAATTGTATACTCTCCACCTTAGTCTATATTTATCAAGATAAATAAATTGTTGGTGTGAAATATACCATCTAATATGACAATTAGCCCGATTTTCAGACCTATCGGACAATTTTTTTCCGCCTGGGACGTTTGACAAATTATGCCTCGTATATACAGTGGCGAACAGTGAAATCCGGACATGCAAAAAAAGTTTTAAAAAATCCTTTATGATCTAAGTTTTTTATCGATTCAAAAAACTGATACAAGGATCAGAGAAGCAAATGATTTTAAATAAAAATATGTATTGTGCTTTATGTTGAAAAAACGCACCATAAAGTTTTTTTTTTTAGCAAAAAAGTGAAATATGTTCTTTAGGACCGGTTTCACAGTATTTAGTTAACTAAAGATTTGAGGTTAACTATCAAATTTCAGTTTTATAGCAATTCGTTAACCAACCAAACTTGGCAGGTTACCTAAAAGCTAACTTACAGCTGATTGCTGTCATAACGAAAAAGAGCATAAGAAATAAAAACACAAAGTTTCAAAAAAAAAATATATAAGTACCAATATAAATATGGATTCAGACTGGGATTGCAAAGTTCATAGTGATTCAGATAATAAAGTAGTATTGCAATTGCTCGTCGAAAAAAAAAGTATTAAGACCCCCGTTTATATTACTTTCCGTAGGTTCCTTGCAAGCCGTTAAAGTCGTCTGCAATGGTCCCCCATATTTTTTCCTTCTCGTCTAGACTAACTTTATCGGTTCTTTTGCATTCGATGATGTTTTCAAAGTTGTCGACCAGCTCCAATTAGCAATTTATTTCGTCTGCCGAAAATTTAGAAGTTCTTGTTGTTGATTCCATTTCGCAAACTATGAAATGTCAAATAAAAAACAAATGTTTTGTGCAGTGATGCCAAATTTTGTAGAAAAAATTATCATTAATTAACCAATGGACTGTGAAACTGAAGAACTTAAATTTGGTAGTTAACTAACAGACATTAGTTAAGTTAACTAATTGGTTAACTAACCACTGTGAAACCGGCCCTTATTGATAAAAAAACGTTTTTGGTAAAATTTTATTTTTAAGGAACGAATTTTAAAATATTTACATCAGCTATTTAAAGAACTAATATTTAGGTCTAATGCTTAAACAGATCTATAGGCAAAACTCCACCCCGGACGTATATAGTTCGCATTTTTAGCCACATGAAAAAGGTATGCATGGTTGACAACAAGGTCTGGAATCTCCCATATATAACTTAAATACGTGTTTGTTACTCTTTTGAAGTACAGAAATTATGAAACATAAGTGAGTTAGAAAAAAAATCAAAATATATGCGTGGAAAGCAACTAATTCTAGGCTCATGTTTTTATCAAAAATATATATCGTTTCACACTCACAAAATCAGAAAATTTTTTGAAGGGTAATTGTTTTTGTATCATTTTTTTATAGTTCTTATATATTCTTATATATTTTATAGTTTTATGAATTCTATCGTGTGCACTTGTGGCATATAATGAATGGCAAAGCTAAGAAGCCCGAGATAAAAAAAAAACAATTTTAGCTGTAGATAAGCTTTGGTATAATGTGATACAGGACGATAACCTCAAAATCTTGGTTGATTCCTGGTATCAAGGATACTTTTTACTAACTTGATATTAGTATTTAGAAACAACATTGAAGATTACAATATACTGATCAGTTTCTGTATAAATAAATAATCTAAGGAGTCGTAAAAGCATTAACTTTTTTCCAGACTATTGTTTTTAGTCAAAAAAAAAAAAAAAAAAATAGGCACGTAAGATCCAGAAATGTTTATTTATTTTCAAACTATGTAATCATATTAACTTATTAACAATAACTAATAAAAAAATAGTTTTTTCAATATACATAAGTCTCAATAATATCGAATCTTAATGATTTTTTGTGGTGGTGCGGTTTTCATGACTGTGAATACTAAATGTGATAGCTAAATTAGGATCTAAGAAATTTCATTGCGAGACTACAATCATTATGTTTTTCTATGAACTAAATAGGTTTTTTCCTTGGTATGTTGCTATTATGTTATGCTCAATAAACGACTGAAGTACATCTTCCGTGTAAATCGGGGGACAAGTGTATTTAAATATATGTATATACATATGTATGCGTTTGTATCATAAGTTTAAGAATAGCAATGATATACACACATTTTATTATAATAAAAATATTTTCAATAAAATATTGCATATTTAGAAATATTATATTGATATTTTAATAATTTGCTTTGGTGATTTAAAAATTTTCGCATCTCCTTTTATAGAATATAAAAATTATGTAGGGTATTATTATAATAAGTTTGGCCAACCAATATCTATCAATTTGTTTTATTTATTTTGGTTTCATTGGTTTTTTAGCGATGATTGTAAATCAGTTGGCCTGCTAGTTGCACTTTTAGTTCTAGTTGTTGTTTTTGGTGGCACTCCTGCTGTTGTTGCTTGAACTCACATAGGCAGCATCACGATTTTCACGTGTAGCCAATCTTCATTCTAACTGTATAACAGGTTCAATGTCAATTGCCAGCCAACTACTAAAAATTCGATAATCTAATGTTCTTCAATTTATATCCTCCAGTTTTAATTATTGAAGTATTTTAAAGATATTTTTGTTCCATGAAGAAAATAGTGTAATTTTTATATAAATACATACTATTTACATGAAAAATCGTTTTAGAGCCAGCGCATACATACGATTTTTAATTATGATGTACCTACGCATGAACATAAGTACATTACATACATTAGGGTTATTCAAATTTTTTTTTTATAATGGAAAATTAAGGTTATGGTATGAGGAAAACTTTTACGCAAACGCAGCTCTGTAGCTTAATTTTAAAAGCCTGTTAGTTTTACATGTAAATTGTATAGAAAAATTGTATTTTATTAAAAATGTCTGTGATTGATTGGTTCGTCGAATCCGAAACTGGCCCAAGAATCGATAAATCACATTAGGAATTTGAAATATTTGAGGTTAGGTACACAACAAATGTTGTTCTTTGTTTACTTTCGAGGTTATGTGTCGGATGATTCATTTAGAACTTTTTTTTTTAATTTGATATAAAACACTTGAAATATATGTAATTGTATGTCGGAATCTTAATTTTGACCCGAAAGAACAATTTTTAAGTAATGTTGGCTTCCAAGTATTGAATCGTAGCTGGTTTATCGAAATATACTTTTGATTTTACACAACTTCAAACCAAAAAGTTCAGAGGTTTGATATCACACTATCTAAACGGCTAGTTGACAGGTCCTATAGGCGAAATTAGGTGCTTACCAAAATGATTTCTTAATAAAGCCATTGTATCGCGCTCTGTGTGTGCCGTAACGCCGCACAGTGGCGCCTTTTGCGATTTCGCGTTGCTAAAATCATAACTTTTGAACGGGTAAAGATATTTGAGTAAAGTTTTTTGATTTTGGTTGGTAATTTCTGTAGATATGATATATGGTGCATTTCAGGCGAAGCGGGCAATGAAAATAAAGTGAGGTTGTGAAATTTGCTTATATTTCGGTAAGTTATACATCTAGTAGACATAAATGTGTACACATATTTTTTTTTTTCGTATGAGGCTTAATTGCCGAGTTATGGGCTTTTGAAGAATTGGCAAAGTTTAAGGAATGTAATTTTTGAGCGCTGTTATTGGAATCAAGGAATTTATAATAATATATAAGAAATATTGATTCAACTAGTAAAAAGGATGCTCTTTTTAATTTTTTAGTTAAATTCGAATCTTAAATTTTTTTAAGTATGGAAAACCGGAAGTAAAAATTTTATATCAAATTTTCATTTACTTCGACATAATAGTTTTTAAATATTTTATTCTTAAAATAAAGCCTTAAGAACATAAATTTTTCACAAAAAAAATTTTAACGTGATCGTATTAGTTAAGAAGATATATAAATTAAAGTACTTAAAAAAGTGCCACGTCTTATACAAAGTGCGGCACGCATGCACTTCAATTCATATATCTCGTAAACTAATGTAGATCACGTTAAAAAAATTTTAGCATATTATCGGTATATTTTATGCTTTATTTTAAAGTTAAAATAAAATATGTCGAATGTATTTCAATTCTGAAATAAAATGTTCGTTTTCGGTTTTCCACAAGAAAAAAAAATCAAATTTCCAATCTGATTTCATAATTGAAAAAAGCAGTAAATTTCCTATTGAAACCACAATGTTTCATATTTTATTGAAATTTTTTTAAGTTCGAAAAACTGCTTCCGAAAAATCCTTTATTCATATTTCGTCAATTTTTAGAAGTCCACAACTTGAAAACTAAGCCTTATATAAAAAAAAAATTAAGTGTTTACACCTTCTAGAAGTGCAGTTAAGCCGAATATGGACACATTTCTAAGTCTCATTTTTTTTTGCATTGTCCGCTTCGCCTGAAATACCCATATATAAGATTCAGGTTTGAGGCTCAGCTATAAATTCTTTTAAAAAGAGGTGAAAGTCCAAATTTCGAAATTTTTGGTTTTTAGTGGTATGAATTCATAAAAAAAAAATTTTTTTTTATAAATTTTAGTGCGCTTTATTCAATTAATGAACTTTTAATAATTTAAAAATTTTTTAAATACTTTTTTAAAAAAAAAATTTTTTTAATTTTTACTAATTCATTCATATGCATTTATTTTTTATCTCTTAACATAATTTATAAACAGTCGTTCTCAAAGGCTAGAAAAGTTTTAAAAAAAGGGTTACAGTAATAAAATAGGTTATATCCTTAAAAAATCAACAACAATCTACAATTCTATAAAAATATCATAATTATTTTGGATATCTAAGAAACTTAAAACAGTTCTACAGAATTTATCAGTCAGCTCTTTTCGTGACCTAACGTGCCTAAGTGATGAAATCAAAGGATCTGAAGATGCTGAAAGTATATTGAACAAGTCCTCATTCTGTCGAATACGTGAAATTGTACATGTATTGCTATATCTGTACTTCTTATAATCTTTGTTTTTAGACTCTTGGGCTTCTTCTGATAATTCTCCTATTGGTAAGGCTTGATAATTTGTCCACTATGAGCTAAGATCTTATGGACAGAGGGTGTCAGTAATTTTTGGCTGTATTTATGTTCTAATATGTCTGCAGTTTCCTTGGTATACTTTTCAAATTTTTCTACTTTAACGGGTTCTCTACAGGATAGTACGTTTAAAATAACTTGAAATCTTTTTATCACGTCCTCATCGACTCCCGTTATTTCTGAAGTTGTTTCTGGTTTCTCAAAAAATCGCCTTCCTATGTTTCCGTCATTTGTGTTACCACATCCTTGCTTAGGAGTATCTACTATAATACCCAGTTTTTCTCGAAATTGATCTTGTATTATTTTTTTCTTAACTTTTGGTTGTTTGGATTATCATCATTTCCTATGCTGTAGGCTAGTTTCAGAATAAATTCCATGGACCTTATCCTTGCATGTAATTGCGAAATGTCGTACTCATAATTGTGTTCATCGTTGGAGTCATCATTACTTCGGAAATTTTTTTGTGAACGCTTACATATAGCACAAGATCTAGTAGATTTGGTGCCAGTTATCTCATTAAGTACTTTTCCGTCAATCATTGTTAAAAATAATTCGTGTCTAATTATAATTTTTTTGTCATCATTTCCTTCAAATATGGTGGGTTGAAGTTCATTCATTTGTTGTTTTATATTTCTGATGGTGCTTCTTATTTGATCTGAAGATTTTTTTGCGTACTTAAACATTATAGGTCGACAATAAAGGACTGATGATGGTCGAGGGTTTTTCCAATGTTCAGCATTTTCACTCCTTATTCGAAGTGGGGCTATTGAAGCCATAAACATGTTGGCATCTGAAATATTTTGTCCATCTTCTGTGGAAATTTTTTGTTTATATGAACTTTGTCCAGATGATCCATCACAGCCCCACTTTGTTAACAAAGAAATATTATCTGGGAACGATTGTATTTCATGGTTGCTTTTATTGCTCAAAATTCGCTTAGCGGTATGATCTAGTAAATCTTGGAGTCTAACTTCAGCTGATGTTTCTGTGACCGTACAATTACCAGGAACCGCTTCCTTTTTGGCTTCTGACACAACTTTGTAGCTGGGAAAAATATCTACGTTGTGGCTTCTTAATGAATTTCTCAAGTTGTTATATTTTTCTCTTGAAAGCCCCAAATCTAGGAAAAGCGCTAAAGCACTTGAACCGTCATATTTTATGGGATAACATTGTGGAGTTGGAATACTTTTTTTGATTCGATCGACTCTTGTTGGGCTTGCCAATAAAACTCTTTTCGTTATTCCTGCCTTTTTCATTTCATGATCTTTGTTGTACTTCATGCTGAGCGCATCTGCTAAGTTTTCTTTTGAAATGTTTCCAGTGGCAACTGCTATTCTTCTCTTTTTCGTAAATTCCCCACAGTTTTCAATTTGTTTTGTTGGTCTTCCTCTGGAGGCCTGTGATGTGCTAGGAATATTATCAACTGATAGCTCAAAGTCCTTTTTAAGAAAGTCTGCATACTTTATATAAAAATTCGCTTTGGTTCTATTACATGACACCCAATATCTCCTTGTGTTGCAGTAAAAGTTTTTTAACTTTTGTGTATGCTCATCTTTAATATGTTTCGGGTATTTACTGCAACCACAAATGAATCTCCATTTTCGCTATTTGAAAATATTTCAAACAAATTTTCATAAGATATACTCATTTTCCTTGGAAACTTGTGTAGCTCACACTTTAAATAGTCAGAAAAGACTGTGTTATTGAGGCTTAAAATTTGACTTTTATGCAAATACAGGTACAAAATATTGTGCCACAAACCTCAAACATAATACTTGTTCAGCGAAAAAATTGAACTACCTAATAAGCTAAATTCCTTGTATGATATCTACCGTAATAAAACAGGTGTCTATAAAGTTGGCTTGCACTAGAGTTCACTGTTATCAGAAGTGCATCTACCTGTATTCTATACAAAAAATACAGCTTTATTCTATTTGACATTACTAGATATTTTTAAATTGCATTAAAAACTTAGATATAAATATCTGAGGCAAGTATTACTATTTCGCTATACAAAAGCGAATTTTCTTAAAAAGAGTGAAATGATTTCGAAAAAGTGACAAATCAAGCGTTTTGGAGGTGGGGCCCATATTATATGGACAGAAGTTTTCTAGGTACTCTTTACATATGCAGCTATTTGCGTCAAATAGTTTTGGAAATAGGAAGAATAAATTAAGAAAGGGGCGTGGTAACGTCCATATTTACAATTTTTAGTTTATTTTGAGTGATGTCTATATTCTCTAAAAACATTCTATCAAATTCAGATTAACAATTTCCAAGTCAAAATATCATAGACTGAAAATCGTCATCACACAACAAATTCAGTTTTATGCATATCGTGTCACATAAGTAGCTATAACTTCTTACCTGGCAAATATTGGCAGGTAAGATCTATATGATTTTTGTTGGCAGATATGTCAACTATAATTTCTCATTCACCAATCCTTGATTGACATTGATTTGTGGATTATAGGCCAAGGTAAATTTGAAAAACTATGCTAAAAACGACCTTTTTTGAAAAATTCATGAAAATTACTAACTAAAATTTTTTTTCTACATCTTGTGAAAATTATTTATTTTTAAATACCATAAATTCAGAGTGCGTACTTCAAATTCCCATGTTTTTTCAAACTTTTGAAATTTTTCATTTTTAATATTGCGAAAAATGTAAAAAAATGCTGTTTTAATGAACGATAAAAAGTTATCCAACTTTGAGCACCCATAAAAACCAAAATACTTGTCATAAATCAAAAAAGTTTTCGGATTTAGAACCTTTGGTCAATTATCTTTTAAATAAAAAAAAAAGTTTCGAAAATCAGAAATCGAAAATTTGATTTTAGCAATCACTTTTTGAAAAAGGAGCCACTGTGCGACGTTAGTGTTACAAGGAAGCGCTATGCTTGGTTCCGCGAAGGCATCTGCGTGGAACAAAATTATTTCTTTGAACTCTGGTTCTAAATTAATTGGAACTGTTGAAGAATCTATCAGAATATTATTGACATATTGGCAGCGGGAATGGAATATTTCTTTTATTACGTCTTTGTAATGAAGTTTGTTTTCTTTAGTGTCTATTTTTGCTTCTATTTGTCTTAAAAAATCGTATCCTATGATATCGTCAAAACTTTTTAATTTTTGCAGTAGGAAAAATATAGTGGTTTGGTTTAAGATATTGATATGACATTTTTTTGTAATAGTGCTTTCGCCGTTAATTGATCTTACATTAAAGGGTTTTTCGACAGGTGCGAATTGTGAAAAAATATACCAGCTTTTATGTAGTTTTTAGCTGATCCTGTATCTAAAAGAATTTTTAGCTCTTTACCGCTTTCAGTTGACTTCGTCTCTTTGTCAGTGTCGGTAGTGTTTTTAAGTGTATTGTGATTTTGTTATTATTATTTTCTAATAATATTTGCTAGTTAATAATTAATAAATTTTGTGTTTAATTTAGTGTCGTTTCTTAAAAAATTGCATGATTATATTAATAATTTTGCTTTAATTTTGTGTTTTGTTTATTTTGCGTTACATACAAACATACATTTATGTTAATATTAACTTACTTTCTGCAAGCAAAATAAATCAGTGTAAGCAGTGCAACAGTTTTGTTTTTGATTCGCTTTTGTGCTTTGTTCGTATACAAAGCTAGACTTTAAACTCTGTTGTGTTTGTTGTTGCTGCTTAGCGGGTGAATTTTTTGCTTGATTTTTAACCCTTTTTGCACTGCTCTAAAAATATTTTAAATTGCTTTCTTTTTTTTTTTTTTAAGATGGATTATTTTTCCTCTGAAAATTTGTTAGCTTGCTCTCTAAGAGATCAGTGCAAAAGCCAAAATATATTGAATTCTATGTTTTCCTGTTCAGGTCCCTGTGAACAGGTGTTTCATGCCTCTTGTGTAAACTTAGCAAAATCTATTACTGATTTATTATGCTCTGTCCATTCGGGCCTGCAATGGTACTGTCCATCTTGCAGACCCCTTTCCCCGTCGGTCTTTTACGAAAAAATTAAGCAATTTGGGGAAAATCTTAACAATCTGAATAATAATTTTAGAGATATTCTTAACTATTATCCCCAAATTGAAAAAAGCCTTAATGAGGCTACTTCACCGGATGTTAGTTTGCAAAATAAAACTATTACCGAGGCTACTATGGTTTTTGCTTCCACTCCTTCGATCTCCACTTTACCTAAACAAGCTATTTCCTTAAAAAAGAAAAGAAAGTCTAATAAGAAATTAAATAAGAAATTAAATAAAAATCTGGGTAATGTGGGGAGGGTGGGCGGTGCGGCCGTCAGTCGTGACAAAACTCCCATGGATTGCTCTCTAAATACCTCTTCACCCACTCCCAATTTTCCCGCTATAATCTCTAGTAGCAATCTTCCATCTCCTTCCTCCACTATAAATAATCCTCTGTCAATTTTGGCTAATCCGCGGGTGGATGTTGCGATTGATAGCTCTGTGCCACCGGTTTCCCTGCAGGCATTACCAAGGTTAAAATCGATTTTTATTTCACGACTTCATTCCAACACTACCTCTGACAGCGTTAAAAATTTTATCAGACAAAATCAAATTATTCCTGCCGACGCCTTCGTTTCTTGCAGGAAACTCGGTAATAAACCAACTCATGCGTCTTTTAAAATAACAGTGGCATCTTCTCATGTTTCTGCCATTCTTAAATCTAAAGCATGGGTGGATAATATCTATATTTCTGAATTTAAATCGAAAAAAAATGATAAAACTGCACGTTCCAATTCAAAAAACTGACACGGCTATCCCTTTACTATCAAAATGTAAGGGGCTTGCGTTCCAAGACGCAAGATATCTTTTTATCAACTCAGAATTTCTCTGAAGATATTATCGTGTTTACCGAAACTTGGTTAAACAACAGCTTTCTCAATATGGAACTTTTTGATAATAGTTTCCATGTTTTTAGAAGAGACAGACACTTGGAAGATCTTTCTTCTGTTGGTGGAGGCGTCTTAATAACTATAAAAAATCATTTAACCAGTTCATTAGTTGAAATTGCCTGTGCATCTAATATTCAACTGTTATGTGTTAACGTTACACATTGTAACTCTAATTTATACATTCTTAACACTTATGTTCCTCCAAATAGTAGCGCAGATGTCTACGAATGTCTTTCGATGGCCGTAGAATATATTATTAATGAACTAGACACTAATGACGACATTTTGTTGTTAGGTGACTTTAATTTGCCTGACCTAAAATGGACTCCTTCGGACGATGGTACATATTTTTATGCATCTTGTCCAAAAACTCGACAACAACAAATTTTTGTTGACGAAATACTTTCAAATTTACAACAAGTAAGTTGTATAACTAACTGCCATGGACGACAACTTGACTTAGTCTTGGCTATAAATAGTAGCAATGTTGTTATAAGAAATGCTATCCATGCTCTGTCTACGGTAGATTCCTATCATCCACCTTTGAGTATTGTGTACCAATCTGACAATGATAATTTGACTAATCCATTAATATTTACGAATTCAATTTTAAGAAAGCTGACTTTTTAAAATTGAATGAAAATTTAAGAAATAAATTAGACGACTTACTCATTTTTTTTAATAACAATACATTTGATGATTGCATTAAATTTTTTTATGGTGAACTTTTTTCTACCATAGCATTGTCGGTTCCATATACAAGGAGGTACGTTAATAATTCCTCGTACCCCTGGTATACAAAGGATTTGAAAAAAGTTCGCAATGGCCGTAATAGGGCATGGAATAAATACGTTTGTAGCCAGGACCGTAATGACCTTGTTGCTTATCAGCGACTGTTTCTTGAATTTAAAGATATGTCAGCTTTGGTTTATTCTGAATATTTGAATAAAATTAGGCTTAATATTCTTCATGACCCCAAGAATTTTTGGGGTTTTATTAATTCTAAAAAAAAATCTGACGGGTTTCCATCTGAGTTTAAAACAGTTGATGGGCCCACTAGCGACCCACAAGTTATAGCCGGGTTGTTTGCTAATTTGTTTAATGAATCGTTTTCTACGGATTTATTTAGCCCTGAAATCAACTATTTTGAATATATGGATAACGACCCTTTAGTTTCGGTTAATGAGATATCTTTCTCTCCTGACCTCATAGAGAAATATATTTCATCTCCGGGCCGGATGGTATTCCTGCGACAGTTTTAGTAAACTGCAGCTCTGTGCTGAGTCAGCCCCTCAGTATTTTATTTAATAGATCAATTCAAGAAAGCTATTTTCCTAAATTTTGGAAAAATGCATACATTAGCCCCATTTTCAAGAAAGGGTGTAAAAATGATGTTTCAAACTACAGGCCCGTGGCTAAGTTATCATCAATACCGAAAATTTTTGAACATATTATATACGATCAGGTTAAGGTGTGCTGTGGTGAAGTCATAACAACTCGTCAGCATGGTTTTGTTAATGGCAGATCTACAGTTTCTAACCTCCTTGATTTCACTTCTTTTGCATTAAGCTCTTTAGACTCTGGTGGGCAAGTTGACTGCATCTACACTGACTTCAGTAAAGCATTTGACAAATTACCACATAATTTGATTTTGTTTAACCCTATTCGTACCAGGCAGTGACTTCGAGTCACTATTTCAATTAAATTTGCTGTATTTTTTTAACCAGCAGATTTTTAGTATCAGTGGCTTCATGTATTCCTCTATTCAACCTTTTTCTTCTAGAAACGGATTAATTTAGATTTCCTTGAACATTTTTCAAAGAAAAATTTTTATAAAACAAAAAAAACTGCCTGAAGTACCACATAGTGACTCACAGTCACTTCATATAATACTTTCAAATTGTTTGTTTTAATAATGGAAAAAACAAAGTTTTGGGAACCTTTATATGGGAGTTTGCTATATCGAGCCTGCATGTCGAAAAAGAGGTTCGTCGACATATCTCGGTATCTACGTTTTGATGACAGGAACACTAGATCAGTGCGACGTTCACAAGATAAATTTGCTCCTATCAGGGACCTTTGGGATATTGTCAATAAAAACTTTAAAAAATATTATATTCCAGGCGAAAACCTCACTATCGACGAGCAGTTAGTACCTTTCCGTGGTAGGGTGTCGTTTCGCCAATATATACCTTCTAAGCCTGATAAATATGGTATGAAGATTTGGTGGATTTGCGATAGTAGAAACAGTTTTCCATTGAAAGGAATACCCTATTTGGGAAAAGAAGGAACCGAAAGAGGAAGGAACTTGTCAATGGGAGTCGTAGAACAGCTATGTGAGCCATATGAAAGAACAAACCGAAATATTACCTTTGACAATTACTTTACTAGCCTCGAATTGGCACAAAACTTGCATTCAAAGCAATTAACTTGCGTGGGCACTCTACGCAAAAATAAAAGGTGCATACCATCAAATTTTCTTCCTAACAGGCAAAGGGAAGTCAACAGTAACGTTTTTGGATTCACAAAAACTGCGACCTTGGTAAGTTATGTACCAAAAAAAAAAACAAAGCTGTGCTGTTGCTGTCTACGATGCATCATTCCGCAGACGTTGATGTGGAGACTAGTAAGTCAGAAATTAACTTGTACTACAATTCTACTAAAGGCGGGGTAGATACGTTTGATCAGATGTGTCACGCTTTTTCTGTGAAACGAAAAACGCGCAGATGGCCAGTTGCTCAATTCCACAACCTGATAAATGCATGTGGAATAGCATCAAAAGTCATATGGCAGACCCTATATCCAGCTTGGAATGTAACAAAAAAAACTTACAGCGAAAATTGTTCTTGAAAGAGTTGGCAAAAGAATTTATTATGCCAAACATAAGACGCAGAAGTGTAACAAACTTATCGCGCGCCAATGTAAATAGCATTAATTATGCTTTGGAGCTTAAACCAATGGCTTCTACTGAAAACGGCCCTCCACCAGCAAAAATCCGCCGCAGATGCCACCTTTGCGACTACAAGAAAGGAAGAGCCTCGAAACAGTGTTGTGAAATTTGTAGTAAAAATGTTTGTAATGAACATTCGCAGAAAGCTATAATTTGCCAATCATGCGTTAAAAATAATTAACTATCTTTTTTTTTTGTGTATTTTATATATTATATCATTATCCTTTGACTTAATGTTGTTTTGATGAAATAAATTCTTAAAATGTGTTAAAAAAAAGGAGCATTTTCTTACGAGTGACTGTGAGTCACTGTGTGGTACTTAACGTAATAAAATAACGTGGTACGAATAGGGTTAAGTTAAAGAAACTTGGATTTCCCTTAAGTTTTGTCAGCTAAATTGAATCTTATTTATCTGATCGCTCGTATCGAATAAAATTTAGGAGAGTGTTTTCCTCTCCATTTAGCGCGACATCAGGTGTTCCACAAGGAAGCCACCTGGGGCCGCTCCTGTTCATTTTAGCAATTAATGACGTTACACATGTTATTAAAAACTCTCATCTGTTAGTATATGCAGATGACATGAAAATTTACAGGAACGTAAATGGGGTTGGTGACACTATTCCACTTCAGTCTGACTTGAAATCCTTTGAAGTTTGGTGTTCTAAGAATAACTTACATCTTAATCCTGATAAATGCCAAGCTATGATTTTTACCAGGAAGAAAACTATTGTGGAATTTGATTATAAATTAAAAGATAAAAATATTTGTCGTGTCGATGTAGTCAAAGACCTATGTATACATTTTGATACTAAGTTGACTTTTAATGAGCATATTAATCAAATTTGTAAAAAATCCTCATCTCTGCTTGGCTTTATTAAGAGGTGGGCAAAAGAATTTAATAGCCCTTTAGTAACGGTGACTTTATATAATACAATAATGCGCCCTCACTTAGAGTACGCTAGCCAAGTATGGTCACCATTTTATAATATTCATATAAATAGAATTGAAAGAATTCAAAAAAATTTTATTCGTTTTGCTCTCAATGGCTTAAATTGGATTGACCCTTTAAGACTTCCTCCTTATGAGGATCGTTTAAAGTTATTACATATGCAGTCTTTGAGCTCGCGTAGAAATATTGCGGATATACTTTATCTGCATCAACTTGTTACTGAGTCTCTTGCTGCACCAGAGCTTCTTAATTATATACATTTTAATAGTAATCGGAGGAGTACTCGTAACTCTTATCAGTTATTTTATCAACCGGTTAGTAGAACTAATTATATGGCTACAGCTCCTTTTAATCGCATGACAACTCTTATTAATAATTGCGAAGTTTATAACATTAGATTGTCAAAAGGTCAACTCAAGCTTAGACTGAAACTAACTGTAGCTAAATTTGTAGCTTAATGGTGGTGTGAATTTTTTTGTTTGTATTGTCCGAGCCCCACAGCATGCTGGGTAAATTTTTTCTAACATTTATGCCTTGGACCACGTAAATTTATACATATAATTATTTTAATATCTATATGTCTATTTTTACATGGTGTGAGTGGGTATGTTGAGAAAGTGCGATAAAGCTAAGAAAAAATTATAAAATAAATAACAAATTAATGTGCATGATAATTTTTTCTATTCCATTTTTTATTGAATAAGCTTTTTACTTGGTATAAAGCTTCAATGCTAAATAGCTAAGAAGGCTATAATAGCTGTAGTAGCTAAACTCTATTATTATTAGTCCTTTTCACTATAAAGGGCAGGAGCGAAGTTATTCTAAAAAATGGGCCTCTTCTTCGTATTTTGGCTGTAACTCTGCTTCATTAAAGTCAGGTACAACTAGTTGATGTTGAGGTAAGCGAACATTAGATTGGGAATGTGCTTCTAGTTCATAGTCGTAAAAGTCTTGTTGTTGCTGTTGCAGTAGGGGTAGATAAAACGGTACTTGTAAATCGCGTGCATCCTGCTTTCCTTGAGGTAGGTCAATAAAATTAATGCGTTGGATTTTCTGTTGTGGTAGGAATGTTCTACGAAATGAATTTAATTAATTGCACCTAAGGGCGTTTGGCTACTTGCGGTTATTGTGGAGATTGCTGCTGTGGCATCGGAAATTTCTGCTGTTGAGCCTGGTTTTGTTGAATGGCAGTGGGTTGTCTAACGACGGATGATCTAGGATCGATGCTCATTGGGGTATGCCTATCGGTCTGTTGCCTATAGACGAACGTTGGATGTGCAAAATTACGGCTATAGTTTGTTTGGAGTTGGGTACAATGCAAAAGATCTGGCGAAATCATGTCAAAAGTGACTCATTTCCACTTCTTGGGCAAATGCCAAAGCAGTGGAAAGGTCTACTGGTTTTGTAGAGAATAGTATATCACATAAGGGCTGTCTTAAACCTGATATAATGACATTTCGTTGCTATTGTTGCTCATTAAATTTTTATTGACGATCAATGTGAGTTGTTTATCTACCCTATCGTAATATTTCGATATAGTTTGGTTACCCTGTCGTAATATACTTAATTCATTATCGAGGACATGTAAGGGACGTTTATCAGAATAGTATTGGTCTAGTCGGCTATAATAGCCTTAAAATTCAGAGGTGTGCTAAAATTGACGATAAAATTGAATTTGCTGGACCAGTTTTCTTATTTCTAAGAATTCCCGTGGCAATGTAAGCATTTTCTGATCCTGTTGGATAATACGAGATTGCAAAATATGCTGCTTCTCTCCATGCAGGATATGCGGTTGCCTCGCCTTTAAATTCTGACACTGACTTTATTAAGTCTAACGTTGTTGTGCCATTGAGAACATTTGCCGTTATCGTTACTGGTGAATAGCTTTCAACCGATGGGGGCTCTAGCTGTTGTAACCGATCTGTGAGCGACCGTATTTGGCCTGTGAGGTTTTCTGAATTCACCTCAATAGCAGCTTGTACTAGTGATAATATTTGATTTCTATGTAACGGAATTTAGTAAGGGGAAAAAGGAAAAAACAATAGACAAACGAAAAACATATAATATAACGCAAAAAATTAATTTTTAATGTTAATTGTTAGTTTATTGAGTAACAGTGTTACGATTTGCAATGTGCTGTTCTTTTTTTTTAGCGATTACAGTGGTTAGAACACTTTGATGTTTTTTTTTCTTAAATTTTCGTATAACTTTACTTTAAATAACCAACACTAAGCATGTACTTACATAAACAAAGTCAATGGATGATTGGGATGATCCGTCTGGTGTCACTTTCTTTGATAGTGATGATCCTTCTAATCATCTTCGAACGATTGACTAGTTGATGAAGATTTTCAGCTACTGAAGGTTTTGAATCAGGATAACAATCCGCGTGAAAGGTTTACAATTCAGCTAGTGTTTCACCGAGGCCGAGGCGAGGCGAGTTTCTAGTTGATCTCGGTCTCGCCTCGTTTTATAAATCTAAGTCTCGCCTCGCCTCGGCCTCGGACGAGATCTTGCCATCACATGCCTCGCCTCGCCTCGCTTCGCCTCGCTTCGCCTCGTTCTCGGCCGAGGCACCTCGGTAAAAAAGCGAGGTTTTTATTAAAATAAATAAAAAATTATATATGTATCAGGGCTGATAGGCTGATCAAGCCTCAAGAAATAAAATAAATTATCTGTTTTTATTTTTGGTGAATTGGATGAGATATGATGAATTTAATTTTCTTATATGGGAAGGAGACGCATTGCCTATTTTTCCAAACCAAACTAAGCTATGAACCTTTTACAAACTATAAGCAAAATATGAACCAAATCTTATTTATCTACGTCAAATAGATATTGAGATATGATAAAGTTAATTTTTTTCTTATATTGAAGGCATGGTACCGCCCATTTTATTAATTAAATCTTAGTTATGCCTCTACCTTTTATAAATATACCAAGTTTTATTAATCTGCATCAAGTTGTTGATAATATATAATGAATTCTGTTTTTCTCTTATGTGGGGGTGGCATCACCCATTTATCGTAAACTATATTACGGAGCATCACAAATCATAAGAAACATATATGTATGTCAAATCTTTTGTCGGTCGGTTGAACGGTTTAGGAGTCCATTAGCAACGAACATAGGGGAGAAGTGGGGGTTGTGGGCATAGTTTTGTTTTCGGCTTATAATTACCGACCTAGTGCATATTATTTGGACATATGGGTATCTGTGTAAAGCTAGAGACCTAAGCTAACTAATTATAAAGAAACATACCGATTCCGTCATGCAAAAAAATTTTACATGGACTTTCGTAAAATCGTCATTTTCAGCTAAAATTTTTTTTAGGGGGGGTTGTGGGCACCCTTGGAAAAAATGCTACAAATGGAAAAATATGAAAAAAAACCACAACTAATATGAACAAAATGACAGTTTATTAATCTCAAAGCCTGCATAGGCGTTATTCATCGTCGGAAATACAATTTTGACATGTATAATAACTTGCCCGCATGCCCGCACATTTCAAATGAAAAAAAAGAGTGTGGCGTGAAAATGGCAAACAAACGTACGAATAAGACTTTATAAGTGTTGCAAAAGCAAAATATAATTTCAGCTATGATAATGGAGCAAAAAAAAAAAACAAATTCCAAACAAATTTTTAGAACAATTTTACGAGAAATTGTAGGTATATAAAAAATTTGACTTAAAAAACGGGTGCCCACAACCCACCCATTTTTTGTGCCCACAGCCAACTTTAGCAGACATTTTAAAAAGTAATGAAAAAATTTTTATGCATAAATTTTTTGGTTCAAATCGATATTGTTCCATTCAGCATAATACTTCGACTAAATAAAAATACATTACACTTACCTTTCCAATCGATCCACTTTGATTGATACACTATTGAAAATGTTTGAAAAAAGTTTCACCACCTTTTCAAACCCCAAAAAAAACCAATTCGTTCATTTCCAAAAGCAAACGCGTCCGTTTACTTTGATATTTGGCATGAATCATACCTAGGGTAATTTCTTGCGAATGACATTACCAACGAAACTCAATCTTCTAGCATTACCCTGTGCGTTTCGCTTCACCTTACCGGTTCTTAGAAAGACTATTAGAATAAGTAAATTTGAATGCAGTGTTGTCAATCATGCAGTTTTGCTTATAGCCTTACATAACCTTACATGCTTCCCTAACTGATCAATCGAGGCGAAGTCACATAGAAGCTGATGCGATCCAAGGACTTCTGTGCATTAGCGCTTGGACCAAATCTGAACTCGTAAGAAGCACATGCGGATTAAAAATAAAACAAAGTAGTTTACTCAAAATAAAATACTAAAATATTAGTTAAATATAGATTTTATTATAAAAATTACATTCATATTTTGAATCTGCATATGATTCTTACGAGTTCAGATTTCGTCAAAACGCGCCTCGCTCTTGGTTTCCAAAACGAGGCTAGGACGAGGCGAGGCCGAGGCGAGTACGAGGCGAGGTGCCGTGTGATCTCGCCTCGCCTCGGTCAAGCGAGGAAAATTTATTTTTCCATCTCGCCTCGGTCTCGCCTCGTTCTCGTAGTCAAAAACGAGGCTGCCTCGTAGCCTCGGTGAAACACTAAATTCAGCTTGCGAATTAAGTTGCCGGCTTTTTATTTTATGGTATGGTTTTCCGCTTTATGCGAAATAATTTTAACCGCATTGGGCGCCACTTAAACAACTTTAATTGTTTGTAATTTATTTAATTTGATTTATTTAGATGTTAAACTATGTATATATTATATTATATATATTAAATATTATTTATTAAGTTCTAAATTAGTTAAATGACATTCAAGCACTATGTGCTTTTGCTTGAGTTAACTTTTATATGTAATTTAATCACTACGTGCTGTTACTTCAGTTAATTTTTAGTGTCTAATTCTTTATTTTGTTCCCTAAGCAGTTGCGACCATATTCAAGAGGATTGCTGTTGTTGTTATTTGTGATTGCGAACTCAGCAGAAGTTGAGCTTGACACGTTAATACCAACGTGCGGTTGGGTTATTAATCGCGACAAAAAATGCAAATGCATCAAAATGAATAGGTATGTTAACTTAGGTACGTTAACTTACATAGAATATAATATCATATTATCACATTTCCAGTCTGGTTTCAGAAAAAAGTACTCTTGTGAAACGTCAATATGTAACGTAATGAACGAATGAAAAGGCAGTAATGGAAATAAAATATTGGCACTATTCCTGAATTTTAAAAGAGCATTTGAAATTTTGAGTGCTTTATTATTTATTATTTACATTTATGATATGCCCTACCTACTTACTTAGATGGTCATAACAACCCGTTGTTATGATATGCCCAATATAGTAAAAAATTGCAAAATAGTTATGTATACTGACGATGCACTTATATATGGAATGAATATCTATAGATGATTGTGAGCATAAAATAAAAAGTGACC
Source organism: Tricholauxania praeusta (assembly GCA_949775025.1). NCBI lineage: Eukaryota > Metazoa > Arthropoda > Insecta > Diptera > Lauxaniidae > Tricholauxania > Tricholauxania praeusta. The sequence goes on from OX459029.1 coordinate 113,546,617, forward strand.
TAGTTGAAATAAATAAATAGATTAAAATGAAAGAGCTTAAATTAAATAAGTCTAAAACGAAATTTATGGAAATAAATGTGAATAGTAATGTCAGTTTGGAAATAAACAACAAAAAAATCGAAAAAGTATGCAATATAAAGAATTTGGGTATAATTGTAGATAACAAATTAAAATTTTACGAAATTTGGATTATATATGTGGAAATCCATCAGATTTGGCCTTTTAGCTGGCCTCGTTTTTTTTTTGGAGTACATCGTTCAGTCATAGTTTTTCTTGAAGCTAAGACTGTCTTGAATTAATATTCAAGGTTGTTCAATTAAAATTCAGATAGCTATTTTTTTTTATTTAACTTTGTATGTAACTTTTCATGTTTTTTTTTTTAACTTAAATGCAGTTTTAACTATGTCTCCCTTAAAATTGTAATTGTTCCTCCTTGAATATTAATTAAAGATAGTCTTAACTTCAAGAAAAACCATGTTTGAAGAGTCTCCTCAAAAAAAAAAAAAAAAAAAAAAAGTCGAAGCCATGGTCGAGGTAAGATGACAATTTTGGTTTATTTTTTTTTTTTTTGGAGCAGACTCTTCAAACATGGTTTTTCTCGAAGTTAAGACTATCTTTAATTAATATTCAAGGAGGAACAATTAAAATTCAAAGGGAGACATAGTTAAAATTGGATTTTAGTTAAAAACAACATGAAATGTTACATATAAAGTTAAATTAAAAAAATAGCTATCTGAATTTCAATTGAACAACCTTTATTATGAGTTCAAGATAGCCTTAGCTTAAAAAAAAACTATGGCTGGAAGATGTACGCAACAGTCTTTAGACAACAGCGTAAAAACCCAATAAATTGACAATTTTTAAAAAACACAAAAAGTTTCAAATATTTCTTACTTTAAATGCAAATTAAAAAAATAGCTATCTGAATTTCAATTGAACAACCGTTATTATGAGTTCAAGATAGCCTTAGCTTCAAGAAAAACTATGGCTGGAAGATGTACTCCAAAAAAAAAAAAAAAAGGCTAGCTAAAAGGCCAAATCTGATGGATATGCTCATATGTAGAAAAATTGCAAAAAAGATTGGATTTTTTAAGAGGAGCAGAAATAAGATTAACTGCATAACCGCAATAAATGTGTACAACCCAATGATCAAGTCACATTTTGAATACTGCTCCACAGTATTATATGTAGTACTTCAACCAAAATGACAACTTTTTGAGGTACTTAAGCGTGTTTCGCTTGAGTACCTCGAAGCAATTAGAAAATATCGCTTAAGTACCTCGAGGTACTTACTATACATACGAGTACATATGTATGTATATAAAATCAATGATTGAAAATATTGAAGAATAAGTTAAATGTTACATAATATTATTTATTTAGTACATACTTATACGTTGGACGAATCGATATGCCCTAACTAACATTTTTTTTTTCTCAAAATCGTGTTTTTTGTAGACTTTGATAAATCACCCATTAATACACCATTGCAATTGATATGCCCTAACTAAAATTTTTTTTTTCAAAATCGCGTTTTTTGTAGATTTTTGTTGATCACCCACTAATACACCATTGATAAAAAAATATGCGTGTTGCAATTGAAAATAAAGCAATCAATTTAATACTTTTTTTAATAATTTTTTGAAAGATATTTCGTTCCAACAATGGTTAATAGGTCCTTTCTATATTAAGGTAACGATATATACATTAGGGTGACTCGAATTTCTTATTTTTTGCTTCAAACAGTTTTAAGAGTTGCAGGTACACGAAAGGAAAATTCTCAGTGATTTTTTTGCACGTTTTGAAATTTTTTTTCCCCATTTTAATAAAAGGCACTTAACAGAGGAAAAGCAAAAAGTTTGGGTACTTAAGCGAGTGAGGTACTTAAGCGGGAGGTACTTAAAAGGGAAAATTTGTATAGGATTTGGTTGGAAAACATAGAGTACCAAAAAAAGTGGGCACTTAAGCGGGATGTGCACTTAAGCGGGTAGGCACTTAAGCGGGATTCACTGTATTTACATGTGGAAATGAATCACAATTGGAAAGGCTTCAGGAACTACAAAACAAGGCAATGCGAAGCATTCTAAACTGCAACCGTTACACATTAGTTAGATGAATGTTGGAGACATTGAAATGGCTCAATATTAGACAAAGGCTACAACTGAACACATTAATTGCTGTTTTCAAGGTCAAAACGGGTATTGCGCCAAGGTTTCTAACTCACAACAATATGGGCTAAGGAATGCCAACAGTTTTCGAGTGAAATTCCAGAATACCACAAAAGCAAAAAATACTCTGCTTTATAAAGGTTTCAAGTTATTTAATATATTACCGGAAGATATCTAAAATGAATCAAACTTTATGTACTACAAAAGAAAATGTATAGAATTTATAAAAGCAAAATAATCAAATTCAAACTAAAATTATATTGTCCTAGCGCAAGAAAATATGTGATATTTTTAAATATAAGACTGAAATATGCTAAACATATATAGAATAATTTTTTTACTGTCCTTATGGTCATTCTTTAAAAAATTTTTTCGTATACGGGGTAAAACACACGAAAACGCCACCTGAAAAAATTTTTGGCTCCGATTTGGGTGAAATTTGGCATGATTGTAGTATTGATGTCTGGGAATAAAAGTGTGTTTAAGATTTTGCCCTAATATTATTTGTTGCTCAGATACGCGGGTATGAAATTCACGATTTTCGTACTTTTTCAGAATAAGTGTTTTTTTTTCGAAAATTCATAGCTTACAGCAAACTTTATCAATTAATAATTGGTGAGCGTACATTTTTAGGTTTTTACTTGTACTTTTCAAAAAAAAATCTTGATTTTGAAAAAAAAAATTTTTTCACAAAAATTTTGCGAATTGAAAAATATTTTTGCATTTTTTTTAAAAAAATCATATCTTAAAATTTTTTTTTTTTCTCTTTTGAAAAAAACTTTGTTTTATTCTGCGCTTAATGCCATAAAAATATTTGTGGGAAAAAAATTATTTATATTTTTTTTAATTTTAAAAAAAAATTAAAAAGCTAAAATTCTGTAAATTGAAATGAATTTTTCAATTTTTTTTTTTGAAAAATCCATTTCTGAATATTTTTTTGTTTTTATAATTTTAGGTTTTTATTTGTACTTTTCAAAAAAAAATACTGATTTTGAAAAAAAAAAAATTTTTTCACAAAAATTTTGAGAATTGAAAAATATTTTTGCATTTTTTTAAAAAAACCCATATTTTAAAATTTTTTTTTTTATTTTTAAAAAAACTTGGATTTATTTTGCGCTTAGTGCCGTAAAAATTTTTGTGGGAAAAAAATTATTTATATTTTTTTTTTAGTTTTAAAAAAAATTAAAAAGCTAAAAAGTAGGAAAATCGTGAATTTCATACAAGTTATCTGAGCAACAAATAATATTAGGACAAAATCTTAAACACACTTTTATTGCCAGACATCAATACTACAATCATGCCAAATTTCACCCAAATCGGAGCCAAAAATTTTTTCAGGTGGCGTTTTCGTGTGTTTTACCCCATACATATTATAATTGCAATATGAAATAGTGAATTGTATATTATACTAATAAATTATATAAAAAAAAAAAATCAAAAGTGTTGGATTCAATGAAAGCTAGTGAAAATATTAAATAAATTTACTTGTTTTTAAAAAAGTTCCTAATTGAATCTTCGGGTCAGATATCAGTCCGTGGTGGCAACCCTAATCCAAAGAGTCTCGACATCTCACGGCCCTTATAACTCCCGATGGCCATTTTGAGTTTCTACGTATGCCTTTTGGCGTTTGTAACAGACTTGCGTTGTTTCAAAACTTAATTAACAAAATACTGGGGCCAATGCGTTTATCTATAGCACCTGCATTTGATAATATTTTGATACCATCAGAAACTGAGATTGTAGGAATCGAAAATTTAGAAAAAATTTTAAATGTTATTAAAATTGCCAATTTAAAACTGAACTTGCCAAAGTGCAAATTTTTATTTACAAAAATTGAATACTTAGGATTTGAAATCGAAAATGGAAATATCAGGCCCTCTGCAGAAAAGATAAATTGCGTTAAAAATTTTCCAAAACCAACTGACGTACATAAACTTAGACAATTTCTTGGTCTAGCAAGTTATTTTAGAAAATTTGTTGAAAATTTTGCCTTTATTGCGCAGCCTTTAACACAACTAACATGTAAAAGCATTACATTTGAATGGGCATCCAAACAAGAAGTAGCATTCCAAGCTTTGAAGGAAAAATTAACGCATAGGTCAGTTTTATCTATGCATTCGCCAGAAGCAAAAGCCGAAATTCATACAGATGCTTCTCAACATGGCTTTGGCGGAATGCTTTTACAAGAACAAGCTGATAAAAAGTTTCACCCAGTTACATACGTCAGTAAGCAAACAACACGTGCGGAGTTACGGTATCATTCCACTGAACTAGAAACACTAGCAGTTGTTTGGTCTCTTGAGAAATTTAGAGTTTTTTTAATTGGTATTCAATTTACTATTGCAAGAATTTCAATTTGAAATAATTCACCGTAGCTGTAGTAATATGAATCATATCGACTCACTTAGTCGCAATCCATATGAAAGTCCTGAAGTAAGCAAAACGGTAGCAGATGTTAGAGCGCTTTATAAGAATATGACCCAGTGCGATTGGCTTACTCTGTTACAACAAACTGATGCAAAATTAAAAACTATTTCTGAATCATTACGAAAAACATCAAATCTGGACTCATATGATAATAATTTACGCAAAGATTACATATTAAAAGAAACAAAGTTTATTGAATAGTTGATGAATTTGAAAAATTTTTTTTCATGATAAATTTGTTCATATAAAACTATCTCAAAAATAAAAGAGTTTTATTGGTTTCCAAGACTAAAGAGGTATGTTAAAAATTACATTGGTTAGTGTTCTGATTCCCTGTATCATAAAAATCCAGGAGGAAAGAAACCGGGTTTGTTCCACCCAATACATTTAGACCACTTAGGTCCGTTTGTTAAGAATACCAAGGGTAATATGTATGTTTTAGCCGCTATCGATGGTTTTACCAAATATTGCATTTTAAAAGCCGTTAGAAACACGAAATCAACAACAACAATTAATTCTATAAATGAAATAATTTGCTTTTTGGAACACCAAATAATATTTTTAGTTGTGAAATTGCAGACACTGTTCGGTGCTCTTTAGAACATACTTCAGTTAATGTTGACAAAGAACGACAAAATGCTATTATTAACATTATTTAAGAACAACGAAAGCAGACAGTAAGGTTTGAGAAAAAACGATGCAAAGCTGAGTTTTATTTACCAGGAGACATAGTAATGATTATACGGAGAATCAGCGAAATTATTGCCTCACTACAAAGGCCCTTACATTTTAACTGAAGTTTTGCCTTATGCTCGTTATCGAATTTCTGATATACCTGGATTACAGAGGACAACTAGATTTTTTGAAGGAGTGGTAGCAGTTGATCAAATTAAAAGAGCAAACAGCCTTAGATGACGATTTACTATCCGAAAATGAACGTAGTGCTTCTGATGATGATTCAGGCGTTTTGTCTAATGCTTGTGATATTCTGCGACACAATGATGATAAGAGAAATGTGCCAGAATCGGCTGAAGATTCTCTCCAACACGATGATGATAAGAGAAAGAGAGATGTGCCAGAATACGCTGAAGATACTCTCCAACACGATGATGATAAGAGAAAGAGAGATCTGCCAGAGTCCACTGAAGATCCTCTCCAACACGATGATGGCGACTATATTAGAATGGAAGATATACCAGCATCTGCTGAGGATCTACCCCAACACAATAATGAAAGCAATAATGACACCCCAATTGTATTTCTAAAATGAAATAAACGAAAACCAAAGCAACGGAACTTGGAAGTCTTCTCATAATCGAGGACGATTATATAGCCGAATGCTATCGCACCCTGTACTTCTATGTTTCATTACCATATTGTAACTTGATATTTCAGATACTCAGAGTAACTGTTTGAATATTTTCCAATTCATACATGGGGTAAAACACACGAAAACACCACTTAAAAAAATGATTGGCTCTGATTTGGCTGAAACTTAGCATTATTGTACTTAGTATCAATGTCCAGCAATAAAAACGCGTTAAGGATTTTGCACTAATATTATTTTTTGTTTAGATACGCGGGTATGAAATTCACGATTTTCATAATTTTCCAGAATAAGTGTTTTTTTTCGAAAATTCATAGCTTACAGCAAACTTTATCAATTAATAATTGGTAAACACACATTTTTAGGTTTTTACTTTACTTTGCTAAAAAAAAGCCAATTTTGAAAAAAAAAATTTTTTTACTTGTACTTTGCTAAAAAAAACCCAATTTTGAAAAAAAAATTTTTTTCACAAAAATTTTGCAAATTGAAAAATATTTTTGCATTTGTTTTAAAAAAACTGTATTTTAAAGTTTTTTTTTTATGGTAAAATTTTGATTTATTCTACGCATAATGCAGTAAAAATTTTTGTGGGAAAAAAATTATTTATGTTTTTTTTTTAATTTAAAAAAAAATTAAAGAGCTAAAGTTTTGTAAATTGAAATGAATTTTTGATTTTTTTTTGAAAAATAAATTTGTGAAAATTTTTTTGTTTATACATTATTAGGTTTTTACTTGTACTTTTCAAAAAACAAATACTAATTTTGAAAATTTTTCCCAAAATTTTTGCGAGTTGAAAAATATTTTTGAATTTTTTTTAAAAAACCCATATTTAAAATTTTTTTTTTTAAAAAAACTTTGATTTATTCTGCGCTTAATGCCGTAAAAACTTTCGTGGGAAAAAAATTATTTATATTTTTTTTTAATTTAAAAAAAAATTAAAGAGCTAAAATTTTGTAAATTGAAATGAATTTTTGAATTTTTTTTGAAGAATCCATTTCTGAATATTTTTTCGGTAAACTTCAGATTACAGCTTGATCCGCAAGCTTCAAAATGATATGCCAAAACATGAGGACAAGTACTTAGTTAATTAAAATGTTTGAGCCGCTAAACGCGCGCTGTACTACGCGTTGAAAGGCTACTGCACTGATTTTAAATTTCAGTTTTAGTTTTTAGGTTAACGGCTCAAACATTTTAATTAACTACTTGTCCTCATGTTCATTCATTTTGAAGCTTGCAGATCAAGCTGTAATCTGAAGTTCACCGAAAAAATATTCTCAAATGTATTTTTCAAAAAAAATTCAAAAATTCATTTCAATTTACAAAAATTTAGATCTTTAATTTTTTTTAAAATTAAAAAAAAATATAAATAATTTTTTTTCCAGAAAAGTTTTTGCGGCATTATGCGCAGAATAAATCAAAGTTTTTTTTAAAATAAAAAAAAAAATTTAAAAATATGGTTTTTTAAAAAAAATGCAAAAATTTTTTTGAATTCGCAAAATTTTTGTGAAATTTTTTTTTTTTCAAAATCAGTATTTTTTTTTGCAAAGTACAAGTATAGACCTAAAAGTGTGTGTTTACCAATTATTAATTGATAAAGTTTGCTGTAAGCTATAAATTTTCGAAAAAACACTTATTCTGGAAAATTACGAAAATCGTGAATTTCATACCCGCGTATCTGAGCAACAAATAATATTAGGGCAAAATCCTAAACGCACTTTTATTGCTAGACATCGATACTACAATAATGCTAAATTTCAGCCAAATCGGAGCCAAACATTTTTTAGGTAGCGTTTTCGTTTGTTTTACCCCACATATGTATGTATAAGTTCTTAAGCCGTATTAACAGTTATAACTTTGCTTTAAATTATGTGGTCATGTAATAATTTATTTATGCTAAGTACTGTCGTTTTATTAAAGCTGAAGAGTAGAGTAATTTTTCATATTAATTTGTCAATAAAGTTCAATAGTTAAAGCAGGTTAACACAACCACATCACGTAAAAATTTTGCAAAAAAATTAGGAAGTTTACCAATTATGAGCCACCCCAATGCATGTATGTATTTGCTCTTGACTTTGTCAGTAAAAACTTTTTTGATTTCGAAATATAGTATACAGTTTAGTCATGAAACTACGAAGGTTGTTGAGTGTTTCATCACGTATAAGAGAATACGAGAATTTTCCTACTCTGAGTGTCGATAATCGATAATATTGGAGCAAGTTTTTCAATGATTTACGATATTAATAATAATTATGCGTTTACAATACATTTATACACACGAAAATAGTACAAAACTCCATAAGGCAGAAACAACAACAATGTTAGTAAAACGTATATAAATACTTACCAACAGCACCATAAAAATGACCATCAATTACAACAACAAAATTCATCGCATGCTGAAAAAGTGTGTGAGAACCAACCAAACTAAACAATTTATAAAAAATATTGATACAAAGGGGCTATCCTACTTAGAATAATAATATTATCTCTTAAAGTTTTGTTTTTAGCCCTTAAATGCATAATTTTTTTTTTATTATAATTTTGAAAGCAGGAAAAAATAAAAAAAAAAATTTTATTTTAATATACAATTATGTACATACATATGTCTTTTTATTTACAAAAACAACCTGTTGCAGATATGCAACACTATGCACTTAGTATATATTAATATAAAGGACCTAAGACAAGATCTCAAGACTAGTAACGGTATTGAAAAAAAGAAGAGTTTTTTTTTTCAAATTTTTTTTTTGAGGAGATGGTGACCATAAAACGGCGCCTACATATAGATATCTATGTATAAATAGGCAGTTGGTAAACAGCCGTAATCATAATCGTTAATTTTTTTATTTTGTATAAAGGCTGTGAAGAAAGGGAGTGCAATGAATACTTTTTTTCAGGGACATAACTATTATAAGATTTATGTCAAAAAATTGGTTTATAATTATTATGAATAAGAAATATTTTATTAGTTGTCAATAACTATTATTTTTCAATGGATTTTTTTTACGTTGAGTCATAACTATTATGAATAAGAAATATTTTATTAGTTGTCAATAACTATTAATTTGGAAAAAATATTTTTTTACGTTGTTTTGAAAAAAGTGTTCAACAGATTTTCATTTTTGTGAATCTTTTTGCACCAATCGATGGGGAGGTGGTTTTTATGACATCACCAGAGGTGGTCATCGGTTCGAAAATGTACGCGATTTTGACTCATTTTTGAAGTTTTTTTGCTTCAATCAATGAAAAGAGGTCTAAAAAGGATATTGGCCATCACTAGAAGTGGTACCGATCCTTAAAAGTGCTCAATTTAGGTCCAATTTCGAATTTTTTTTTGCAAAAAATCGATGGAAAGAGGTTGACAATGGGCTTTGGCCATCACCAGAGTTGGTCCCAACTAAAAAAGTGCTCGATTTTGGTCCGTTTTGAAAAAAAAAATTTGTACCAATCGTTAGAAAGAGGTCAAAGTCGAAAAAAAAGGTTCCAAAAAGTGCCCGATTTTGGTCAATTTTCGAAATTTTGTTTGCACCAACCTTTGGAAAGAGGTCGAAGTCGAAAGAAAAGGTACCAAAAAGATGTAAAAGCCCATTGTCAACCTCTTTCCATGGATTTTTTGCAAAAAAAAATTCGAAAATGGACCTAAATAGAGCACTTTTAAGGATCGGTACCGCTTCTAGTGATGGCCAATATCCTTTTTAGACCTCTTTTCATTGATTGAAGCAAAAAAAAACTTCAAAAATGAGTCAAAATCGCGTACATTTTCGAACCGATGACCACCTCTGGTGATGTCATAAAAACCACCTCCCCATCGATTGGTGCAAAAAGATTCACAAAAATTAAAATCTGTTGAACACTTTTTCAAAACAACGTAAAAAAATATTTTTTCCAAATTAATAGTTATTGACAACTAATAAAATATCTCTTATGCGTAATAGTTATGACTCAACGTAAAAAAGAATCAATTGAAAAATAATAGTTATTGACAACTAATAAAATATTTCTTATTCATAATAGTTATGACTCAACGTAAAAAAAAATCCATTGAAAAATAAAAGTTATTGACAACTAATATAATATTTCTTATTCATAATAATTATAAATCAATTTTTAAAAATAATTATTAAAATTGGGCAATTTTTTCAATCTGAAAAAATAAAATAATAGTTATTTTGGGTCCCTGCTTTTTTTATCAATAGTTGGTGGTGCCACGCCCAGATTTCCACACCCCAATGTTATTGCTCCTTGCAGCATTTTAGTCGCGCTATCACATTTTTTCTGATAGTGCTGGTTTTTTTTTTTTGTTTGATAGCTGATTTTAGCCCAATCTTACGGAGTGATCAGCGTGCGGTCCACTCGCTAACGCTTTTATTTATCATAACTGCAGCTTCCTTAGATGTTTTAAAGTGATTGCATCTTTGTATACGCTCCATAAAGCAGGCATAGCTGTCTGTAAGCTTTCTGGGCCGGCCTCTATTGTTGATTGTATGCTTATTATTGCGCCGATGTTGCACACGAAGAACTGTTTTATGACTAATTTTTAAAGCTTGTGCTGTAGATCTTGACAACTGACCATTTTGAGTTATAATAACTACATTATCTTCGGTTTCAATATATACTTTTTCATATTAATTAAATTATTCTTTTTTTCTGCAATAAGGATCACTGATATACGTATTAACTTGCAGCAATTCTCATCACTTTCAACTGAAAACTAATAAAAAAGATGCTAGCCACAAACATTTTTAGTAAAACGATATAAATAACGGGAAATTTATTGCTATAAAACAAAAAACAATCCAGACGTGCAGAGCTGGATACATGCGTTTGTTAGCGTTTTTGAAAAAAAATTAACTATTGTATACATCTTAAATTTATTTATTAATTTTATATTAAAGTAGAAGGAACAAGGATTTCAAATCAGTTTATTGTTAATATTTTTATGATCATGTAGGTATGAAACTGCCTAATATTGTTCAGTTTTGCTCGCTACTGTATATTAACAAAGACACCATTTGTTAGATTCTGTGAAATTTTCCAAACAAACTAACGGAAAAGCCAAAATTATTGAGAGCCCAACATTTTAGAGAGTCGTGAAATCAATTGTTACTGGCGATGAGACATAGTATGACAAAGCGTCAAAGTGCTGAATAGAAGTCGAACTTATCCCCACAAGCCAGATAAATGCGAAAAGTTCTATCAAAAATCAATGAGATGTTTATGGATTTCTTCGATAGCAAGGTAATCTTCCACTGCGAATTCATCCCAACTGCTCAAATAGGTATTGGTGCTTTCTTTTTGGAAGTTTCACACCGTTTGATGGCCAGAATAAGTCAAATTCAACCAGAATATCGCGATCCTAACGGATGGTGTTTGTGGACGATAATGCACTGAGCCACATATTGTTAAGAATGCGTCAATTTTTTGTGCTGAATCATTCACCGTATTCAACTACTGATTTAGCACCGAGTGACTTCTCACTATTCCCAAAAATGAAAATGAACTGCATTTGAATCACTGTAGAAAGTGTATTAAAACAGAAGAAGAATATTTTTAATAAAAAAAAGTTTGGGTTTCTTTTTTAAGTACAGTTCCGGAATATAATTGCTGCACTGTATATAACTGAAGTTGTCTTTAACTTTTGTCTCGAGTCTAAACATTTGCGCCATAACGTTTTGTTCTGAAAACTCACATTTGTTTAGTGATTTACGAAAGGGTTATTCTCTTTTTTTTTGTTTACTAAGACATGTTAGTCGTGTTCTTTTATTTTTCATCAAAATCCTCTGCATAAATTTATACATTTTCCCCAATAAACAATGAAGCAGTAATGATGGACACCTACCACTAAGCGCATTGTTGATGCCGATGTTGACACTGATGTTGATGATGGTATGCATCATCACTAAAATTGCTTCATGTTTGAATCATGATAAAACTTCGGCAGCAAAGAGCTCGCACTGAGTGTTTTTTTTTTCACAGTAGGGTGTTTCATTGAAAAATTTTCCTAAACATTTTCTTAGTTTTGATATGGATTCGATGAAGAAGCACGATTTTAAAATAAATTTCTTACAATTAATTTAGCTTTTTAAGTTGTAGGTGTTGAGTGTAGATTGTAGATGGATTCATTAAATATTGTAAACGATTTATTTCCAGATGACTTTATTGATGAATTCAAGAGATAAAGCAGTAGCAACACAAACATCCGATACAGGCCCGGATTTACCTTACAGGCAGAGTAGGTACGTGCCTAGGGCGGCAAGAATTAAAGGACGGAAAGTACTGGCGGAAACTTTGAAAAACTGTTTTATTCGTGGAAATTGAATTTCCCGTATAATTTCGTATACATGCATACCAACATTATAAGTGAAAAGTGATTAACGTCATTGTTAATTTATTGTTAACAGTTTATTGTAAACATTCAAAGCTGCGTTTTATCATGAGTGACAACCGTAAAAAATTCAGCGGGGCTGTGTACCACAAACGGATGGCGTAAAAATCGAAGAAAAAAGAAGAAGTCTTAGCAAAAACTTTAAGGTTAACTACATTCTTCAAAAAAAAAAACAAATTCCGAATCAGTTGAAGAGAAACTTCGAGAGCTCAGAATGATCTTGAAGGAATTGTTATCATTTATTTATTCGGTTCATTCACCAGCTGACTTTAAGATTGGCGTCTTATCAAAATGATCAGACAATTATATTAAAAAATTTACATTGGATCGAAATATAAATCTAGCTTTTACGCAGAAATCATTAAAAAAACTAAAAAAAAAATATATTGTATTATTCTCTAGAAGCCTAAGTACATTAGACATGTTCAAAAAAAAGTCATTTTCTAGAATACTTCAAGAACACTCGATTTTCGAAAATTTATTCATATTCGAGTATTTCCTCATTTAATAAAGTGAAAAAAAAAGATAGTCTTATAGCTGCTACCAGAGCTGCAAAATTTTAATTTTTTGGAATTTGGCCAAAAAAATTATGAAAATCTGATTTTTTTTTTTTTAAATAATATTTTTTTTTAAAATATTTTTTCGATTTTCCTTATGTACACATTAGGAAGTATCGAAAAAAAACTTTCCGCTATTTTTTAAGCCTATACATAAGGAGAAAAACTGAGGTCTCTCCGCGAGTAGAGCTTTGGTGTTTCTTGTGTAACAGCTCAAATCCTTTGTTGTTTGTTTTGTTGTTTCACCTTAATACACTATAACTTGAAATTGTCAATGCCATTACATGAATTTCCATTAAAAAAATAAACGAAAAAAAAATAAAATTTGATTTTTGGTCCAAAAATTTTCAAAATATTTTATAAGCAAATAATTACAATAATTTGCTTCAATAATTAGTTACTCTTACTATCATGCATTACTAATTGCATGATTAGTTAACAAAAAATATTAGAAAAAAATTTAATTTTGATAATTTTTGAAACAAAAATGAAAAACATTTTTTCTCTCATTAATTTTTTTAATGGAAATTCATGTAATGGCATTGACAATTTCAAGTTATAGTGTATTGAGGTTACACAAGAAACACCAAAGCTCTACTTGGGGAGAGACCTCAGTTTTTCTCCTAATGTATAGGCTTACAAAATAGCGCCAAGTTTTTTTTCGATACTTCCTTATGTGTACATAAGGAAAATCGAAAAAATATTTAAAAAAAATATTATAAATAAGAAAAAATCAAATTTTCATCAATTTTTTGGCCAAATTAAAAAAAAATGAAAATTTTGCAGCTTTGGTAACAGCTATAGGATTATTTTTTCATTATTTTTTTAAATGAGAAAATACTCGAATATGAAAAAATGTTCAAAAATCGAGTGGTCTTGAAGTATTCTAGAACATGACTTTTTTTTGAACATGTCTAATGTACATACTTAGCTGGAAATCAATAAAATGTTTTATAAACTGACAGAGAAAAAAATTTTTAAAATATTTGTGGGAATTGGGAAATAAAATTTTTCAGAGTCTAATTAAATTTGAGGGGGAGACAAATTTTGCAACTGCCTAAGGGCGGCAAATTTGAAAGTCCGGGCCTGATCCGATCAATCGAATCTAAAGGACAAAATAGTTGTAATTTTTAGCAGTGATTGAGAATATTGTTTGTTTTATAACAAGGAACAAAAATTCGGGATGTGTGATGCAACCAGGAAGAAAAATTGTGAACTTAAGAATGCGCAAAGGAAAGAGCGCATCCAAAATATCAGAGGCATAGTGCGACACAGATTTATTAAAATCTGTTCAGGAGTTTCCAACTTATAATGATTTTTAGAAAAGCTATATCCGCAGCTTCCCCATGACTATATCTCGAAAACTAGAATCGAACGATAGTTTTTTTATTATATTCTTTCTTAAAATTAAAAGCTACTTAAGAAAAAATAGTTTAAAAAAATGGTGGATAAGGGTACGACAACGCAATGAGCGGCAAGTGGCAGCGTCAGAGCGACAAGCGGTAAAGCGGCAAATCGCAGTGTGGCAAGTGGCCATTTACTCAGCGGCAACTCTGGAGCGTTATTTGTCTTATTACTTACAAATGGAGTTCAAATTGAAAACAAAATTAAATTCCAGACGTTAGTTGAAAAAATTCCGTTGTCAAGTGCTGTTTGTCATAGCCATTTGCTTGAAAGTCGGCTTCATATTATGAAATTTATTTTTTCCAATTAACAGCAAAAGATTAAGTTATGGTGAATTTCATCAATATTTACGTATGTCAATACAAGCGTTTGATTTGCTGCTAAAATTTCATACCATTTGCTGCAATAGTTCACTTAAAACAGCGCTCACAAATTTATGTTTATATGGGAGGTGCCACGCCCACTGATGCAATCACGTCTGCATTCATTTGATTTTAAAGCTTAAAGTAACTGACATCTATACACAAAATTTTATGAAGATAACTCTTATGTCACACTATCCATAACATTAAACGTTATTTGCTTATATGGGAGGTGTCACGCCCACAAGTACTATTGGACCAACTTTTTTTAATAAGAGGCCATATAGCATGTATACTGTCTACCTGATTAAATTTTATAACGATTACGTTGTTAGTTCTCTTAATGTTACGTTTATAAATATTGTGGGCTGTGCCACGCCCTTCCGCTCATTGCGTGGCCGTACCCTTAGGAAAAATTTTAGTTGGAAATAGGGTCCGTAGGGGTTAAAGATAAAAATTTTAAATTAATTATTAAATTTTCTTATCCTATTTCGAACCAATTGAGGGGGCGTCCCATTTGATTTTAGTAAAAAAGTATCCTTAAGATTTACCCTAATGTACAAACATGGATGAATGAATATGAATTCATTTGTTACGCCATCAAGATCGCCGTTACAAACAAAAACTATCTCAAAGTTCCTGTTTTAAAAACTTACTGGTCGTTCACTCACATGATTAAATGTGTTTGAAATTTGCTTATTTAAGAAAAATATATTATTCTTGACATTCAATTGAGTGCTAGGCGTGTTAAGGAGAAATCATGGAGTCTATTCTAATTTTTTTACTGCAGCGCAAACTGCCTTTGAACTTTGATTTTGTATTAAAAATATAGTATTCACATTACTTTTCCTTGCATTTCGGTTGTTCTTTTTAGGAATTAAGCCATGGAGCATTTCTCAGAAACTTTTAGCCTGTATGTCGCTTACATACTTTCAACAAATTAAATTATACTTTTAAATGATATTGGGATTATTAATTTGCAATTACACCACATTGAAGCCTATTTTCTAACATATTTTGGAAAAAAATTCAAAACTTGTTCCAACATTTGTCATTTCCGAAAAGCGCCGATAAAAAGCTTCTGAACTGTTTTTATAGCGTTGTGGGCGCTAAGATCTGAGTTTTTTTTTGTTTTCAGTGCATAAAATTTATGCAATTACATTTTTGCAATTGCTGAATGTGAAGAACAAAGCTAATGCAGTTGAATAAAAAAGAAAAAATAAAAGCAGAGCTAAGGGAGAGGTTTTTATTATGTGTACTGGTTGTAAGAGGCCTCGCACTACCTAAGGCTGGCCCTGCACTCTCGAACTATCTCTTATTATAAAATTTTACATAAACGAACCACATGTACAAATAACTATTAAAAAATGTGAATTTCGTAGGATGTGTTTTTATTATTTTTGAAATTATCGTGAAAAATACCTTTAAGAGGGTATTTTTTTTTTTTTTGTATTTTTGTGGGTGTTGCAAGTAACTTAGGATTTTGGGACCTTGGTTTTCGTAATCAGCGGCTCAAAGACCACATCTATATAGATAATAAAATTAGTCTCTGGCCGTTAATCATACTTAACACCTACAACTACGTATTCAATAGTCTTGAATGCTTGTGGCGGATTAAGTGACCTCTAAAATGTACGTAAAGTTCTGAAAAAAGGCATACTAATTTCGGAGGACATATAGAACAATATACTAAAAGAAGAACGATTTTTATATACTTTCTTTGTGTCTGAATCATTATAACGTACAAGTCACCTCTTGGTTTGATCCCTTCGAACCACTCTAACGCTTCTCAATAAAAATAAATTTAAAAATTGAGTATGGGAAATTGTTTGGAATAAAATGGTCTGCAAAAAACGTCCAAAGTATTTTCTCAATTAAATCAATAGAAAAAAAGTTATAGTCCTTAAATGATATTTTACCCGAAAATTTTAGTCGTTTTTTAACTATAAATTTTTCATTTTCAATTTCACGATGAAAAGTATGTCAACCAATATTGTAGAAAATACAATTTTCTACTCAAAAAGTCTTAAAAAAATTTTGTGAGACATACGGCTGTTAAGATATCGTGGAAAAATTTTTTACACCCATTTTTTAAAATGGCGGCCAAATGGGGGGCTTCCAATCCCGAAAACTAAGGCCTATACTCACACTGATCCCCTCTACACAACACAAAAAAAAAAAAAAATCTTGTCGTATACAAAATGCAAGGTCAATGTAACATTTCAATGGACTATATGGGCTTTTTCACGAAAACAGAAGTTTTCATCCCGTGCGACACCTTGGTTTTTTGCAATTATCTTGAAAACGAAAAATTGCCCAAATTCAACCTTAGCCCAATTATAAAGCTAATTAGTATCTATAAGTTAAACCTATTGTCAAAATAAAGATCCGTTTTAGTTTGACTTTTTTACTTTAAATGTGTTCGACGGTCGAACAGGACCCATGGAAAAGCCCATATTGAAAATTTCACAAAACATTAGGCAAACCGAAGGGATGAGTTGTTCAATAGTTTTGTTTAAACTTGAATAACTCCGAAACTAATGGACTGATTTGAATAAGAAATTCGGGATTTTATTACTTACGAATTGAGAAAGAGAACGAAAAACTTTAAAGCACTGAAAACTGCCACCATAAGCAGTTTGAATAGTTTTAACTACTTGAAATAAAAACTTGCAGGCTCGAAATTCATTGTAGCCATATGGTGTAGTGGCTTAAAATTTGACGAACTTTCAGAAAAATAGAGTTTCCGGACTAAAAAATGTTTCTCCATGCAATTTAATCCGCCCTAATGAGCATTACATTTTTTTGTAGAAATATGAGAAATTTACGCCGATTTTGAGCTGGACGTGCCGCCATGTAAAGATGTTACATTTGAATGTCAAAACTGTAAGTTGTAATTACTCAATAGTATTTCGTTCATTTGTCTCAAAATATAGTGATCGGTTACTATCATCAACTAATTTATCATGTGTGTTGTTAAATTCATACCTGATTTTATTAAAACCAGAATAATTAAAAAATTGAATTAAGTGAATGTCAAAAGCGTAAGATTGTCATAGGTGTAAGAAACTTTGAAAAAGTTAGAGCTAATCTATGGAATCGGGGGAATTGAAAATTTGAATGTTCAACATGAAAATCTATATATAAATAGTCAATGTCTAAACGGTTACACCACTTTTTCTCAGCCATAGCACAACATAATCGTTAAATTTTTTTTTTGTTGGAAAGGTTGTGAAGAGAAGGGGGGACATGTATATTTTTTTTTTCAATAGTAGGCGGTGCCACGCCCCTAAAAAGGAAAACGTTACCACGGCTAAACTAATGTACCGATTTTGATGAAATTTTGTTTGAAGATAGATTGAATCATAAGAAAGATAATTAAAAACTTTGATTGTTTAAAAGGGGCGTGGCATCTCCCAAAATGAAAAAAAGAAGAATCACGGCTATGACACTATACCGTTTTCAATGAAATTTTGTATGTAGATAGATTGAATCTTGAGTAAAAATATATTTTTTTAGTGGGCGGTGCCTCGCCTATTACAGGAAAATACGTCGTTTCTATTAAACTAACGGACCGAATTTAATGAAATTTTGTTACGATATAGACTGAGCCATAAAAAAGATTTCGAAAAACACGAATTCTTTTAGGAGGCGTGGCATCGTCCCTAATCGAAAAAATGGTATCACTGCTGTGCCACTACACCAATTTTGATGAAATTTGGTATGTAGATGGATATAATCTTGAGTAAAAATATATTTTTTTAAGTGGGCGGCGCCACTCTTCTTACAGGAAAATAAGTCGTTACTACTAAACTAACGGACCGATTTTTATGAAATTTTGTTGGGATATAGACTGAACCCTAAAAGAGATTCCTAAACACTAAAATTTTTTTAAGAAGGAGGAGTGGCAGCACTTCTAACAGGAAATAGCGTTTTCAGTACTAAGCTAATGTGCCGATTTTGATGGAATTTGGTACAGAGATAGATTGAACCCTGAGGAAAGGTATTTTTTTAAAGTGGACGGTACCAACCCCCAGTTGGAAAATATGTGTTCACAGCTAGGCTAATGAGCCGATTTTGATGAAATTTATTATGGAGGCAGATTGCGCCCTAAGGAAGAGAAAGAAATAGTGGTAGGAATAAAGCACCATGAAATGTACTATGACTTACATTTTTGGAGCGATGACAAAAAATTACATTTTCCTGTTCAGTTTTTTAATACTATAAGGGGAAGTCCATAAATTATGTGTGTCAAAATAAGAGGGAGGGGGTCCGGAAAACCCTCACCAAGTCTCACAAAGGGGGAGGGGGGTCAATAAAAATCTCACGTCAACTTTTTAATGCAGAGACTAAGCATATAACATTTAAAAATTATAAGGCAAGTCTTATGGAAGAGAGGAGGGGGGGGGGGGGGTCCCGTCAGAACTCACCAAATCTCATCAAGGAGAGGATGGGGGGGTCCCAATTTTCAAAAATACACCTCACGTAATTAACGGACGGCCCCTAATCGAATCTTAGAGTTGAGACATGCAACAGCTTCTTACTTTTTGTTTGCGAGAGAGTGAGGATTATCTATACATAAATTGGCAGTTGCAAAACGGCTCCATTCTTTTTAAACGGCCATAACACAACATAATCGCTTAGTTTTTTTTTGTTGTTGTTGTAAAGGTTATATAAAGGTTAGGTTCTCTACCAGTGCAGAATGTGTATTTTTTTTATAGTAGGCGGAGACGGTGCCGTGACTTAGTCCCCACGGACATAATCCCCATTTTGGAAATTGGATTATGTCCGAAAATTTTCGGACATAATCCCCATTTTTGGTGTGGAGGTTATGTCCGAAAATTTTTCGGACATAGTCCCCATGGGGATGACAACAGTTTTGGGCCTTATGTCCGTTTTTTCGGTCACAATCCCCACTTCGTATTGGGCTTATAACAACTTCTTAGAATGGACATAGCCGGAGTTGCATATATTGGAGGATGTAAGTCCTCAGAAGCCACCATTGGAATTATGTCCGTATGTTCAACACCGGCATCGCTAGCTACAGTAATTCTACATAAAAGTTAAGGTAAGTGGGCGGCCTGCGGACGCAGCTCAGGATTTAAAACTCCCAAAAATCCAACACCGGCTTCGCGGATCAGTCTATAAAATATCCAACACCTAGTTTGCTAGCTATTAATTCCACATAAAAGTCAAGTAATTGAGTAAAGATATTTATTTTGAGTGAGCGGTACCACGTCCCTAACAGGTAAAAATGTTTTACTACTAAGCTAATGGACCGATTTTGATTAAATTCAGATATAGATTGAACCTTGACGAAACGTATTTGTTTCAAAATGGAAGGTGCCACCACTTCAATAGGAAAATATGTTTTCGCAACTTAACTAATGGACCGATTTTGATGAAATTTGGTATGGAGATAGATTGAAGCATTTTTTTATGTGGCTCTTAGCAGGAAAATAAGTTTCCTTAGCTAAACTAACTGACTGATTTTGATGTAATTTGGTATAGAGATATGTATATTGAATTCTAAGAAGATATAGATACATGGATAGTGCAACATTTAGCATGATTTTGATTTTTAAGATCGATGACAAAAATAGATCAGTTTTTTAATACCAAAAGCATTTTTAATGGTTGAATTTCAACTACTGGGCGAACTCTAGTATGTATTATTGAACCAAAATAAACATTAAAATCATGAGTATTTAGCTGTGTCACCGAGTTTTAATTATCAAAATACCGTAAGACCCAGGTTTTTGTTTTGTGATTTCTGGGCTAAAGAAGAGGTGCGGACAAGTTGTCGATTCCAATCTGTCTATAAGGAATATGTAAAGCCACACCTCCTCCATTATCCAAGTCGTAGAAAGTGGACGCAATAGCGTACATAGGGGGGCCGAAAGGGCAAGAAATTGGGGGTTTCTCGAAAATATCTTATTTTGGCAGGGTTCTTGTTTAACTAAAAGTATGTAGAGGGGCGCCAAATATGCAAGGTACGCCACTGAGTGGACGTCGTGCCAGTGCGTCAGTAATGTGAATCGAAAAGGTATGCATTTTTATTGCCCATGTCCAAAGAGTATATGTGGCATTCCATGCAAAATCACCGAGGTTTTGGTCCAACCCCTTTAAAACTGAGCAAAAATATCACTTCTTTCGGACTTCGATCACTTGTAACTCCATCAATATAATTCAATTCTTACTAACTTCAAACCGTTAGTAAGAAAAAAATACATTTTGAACGGTGTGCAACTGAAAAAAGTTCGAAAAACGGGTTTTTGGGGAATAACTCGAAAATGACTCTTAAGAGAAAAATTTTTGGCATTTTTGGAATTTACAACCCAAAATACATAGAAAAAAGTACGTGAGAAACCAGATCTTTTTTTTACGTAAGCTAGTGATATAGATAATCACATCTCGAACTGCAGCTTAAAAGTTGCGTCACATATAACGTGACCATTTTTTTTTGCCTCAAAAGCGGCCTTTAAAAATAAACTAGACACACTAAACTTGAAATCATAAAGCATAAAAATACGCTATTGGTAAAACACTTTCGAATTAAAAACATTAAATTATTTAAGCAGATTCGGAATGATATTTCTTAAAAGAAAACGCACATCCAGCTACACTGGAACATGAGATGAGAAGATTAAATTCACATTTCAAATTAAATACAAAATAAAGTATAACAAAATTTTGATTAACCTGCACTGCAAAAGAAATAAAATTTATAAAAATAGTCGATTGTAATTTAACTCGCTTTATCCGGTTTGATATTATTTTCGGAAGAGCAAATTGTCTTTAAAATGTATGGTCTAAGAGCTGGCTACATAAAACTGCACTGATCGACTATAGTCGTAATTTTTGTTTTATCAGTTCCTAATGACATTGTCAAAACTAACGTCTATTTTGAAGAAGTCTCATTGGAGGCGATTAGCGTGGGTGGACGGTCAAACGTGGTAAATTTTCTTAAAAAAAAAAAAAAAAAAATGATCATAGCCTCACTTTTAACTTCTGCAAGTTTATAATTCGTCTAATTGTATCGTAAACTTACAGTAAACAAACTTGCAGAACTATATCTTATGAGTTCATTTTCAACTTAGAGCTTGCCGCTTCTGGGAGCGGTGAGGCCCCCACCTACTCTACTGGGAATATTTTCTTGTCATTTGTAAGTTCAAAATCTAATACCATACTAATTTTCAGAACTATATATGATCATATTTTTTTTTTTCAAGAAAACTTAACACGTTCGACCGTCCACCCACGCTCTTCGCCTCCAATCCGACTTTTGCAAAATAGACGTTAGTTTTCATAATGTCATTGGGAACTGATAAAACAAAAATCACGACAATAGTCCATCCGTGCAGTTTTATGTAGCCAGCTCTCCGTCTAGAAGTGCCTACTTTTTAAATAAGACTTGCAACAGAAACATCCCAATTTTTAATATAAAAGACACACATTTGAACGCAAGGCTGGTAGCCACAGTTATTTGAGTCGGCTCGGGTAGCCAGTCACAGATTTCAAACAACGACGTGATGCTTTGTTTTACGCGTGAAGTACAGCTATTACAAGTATTTTAAAATTCATTAAAACATTTTCTGAAAACGGGACGATTCTGTCTTCTTTCGGGACAGGAGGCTTGGTAACGGGACTGTCCCGTTCAAAACGGGACGTATGGTCTCCTTAGTTATATAGAGTAGAAGAATTTCGGGAAAACTTAAAAAAAAAAATCGAAGGGGTCGGACTTTTTGAAAATGTCGATTTTAATCTTTAAACGTCAATAACTTTAGTTACTTCGACTAATTTTTTTTTATTTTTTTCTAAAACTACATTCTAAAATAAAAAAAAATGATACCTTACTTTTTATTGATATCGATATTTATTACTAGTCTATCGTTAATTGAAAAAAACCGATTATTCAGTAACGGTTTCGAATAAAAAGTGTGTTTGTTGCTTTTAAAACGTACTAAGTCATATCGTCGGTCCCTCCGAAGACTATTTCTTCTTTAAATGCGGACAAGAAAATCCGTTTTTACAAAATGCGGCGAAGAAAATCCTTTTTTACAAAATGCGACGAAGAAAATCTCTTTTTATAAGATGCGGCGAAGAAAATCTCTTTTTATAAGATGCGGCGAAGAAAATCTCTTTTTTTTTCAGAATGTGCCGTAAAAAATGTTGTATTTTTTAAGGGTAGGGAAAAATTTCTCTGAAAAAAAGGTATTTTGTCAAATAATTATTTATATTCATAATTTTATCTTTATCATTTCTTACTGTAATAAATAAACAATTTCAGAAAAAGAGATTTTTTTCGCCGCAATTTCAGAAAATGATTTTTTTCGCCGCACTTTTTAAAAAGGGATTTTCTTCGCCGCAATTTTCGGTCGGATGATTTTCTTCGTAAGCACCGGCGATATGAAAAAATGAGCAAAATCGAAGAATATCAGGCCAAAATCTTGGTGATTTGGAATGGAATGCCCCGTATACGATTCATTAGTCCAAAAAACCATCAGCTATTCCATAGTTCGTGCAGTGCATGCAGCTTAACAGCTCTCAATGGAAGGACAATGTTCATAAAGTTTAATGTGGTTAATAGTATGGTGCTACTACTATGACTCCACGATCATCGCATAAGGTTTCAATGTTACATAATAAAAGTATTTAACTAGTACCAAATGAATTATTTTATTATTGTAACTAATAAATTATATTAATATATTTGCAGTTAAATAATAAAAATAAATAGTTTCCAGACATGGGTACAAACAAAATTAGAGTTAATATTTGAAAGCAAGAAGCTGGTTTAATCGTATTTAAAATAAATACCCTTTACATTATTACTGAGCTTATACATGAGAATACATTTAATTTTCATCCATTATATGTAGAGCTACATACATACATACTTTTATGTTACCGACCGATCTGGATCTGGAGTAGCAATAGACTCAAAATCATTTACCTCAACAATGCTCAAAATGAAGGCTTTAAGTGTTAGATCTGCTATTATTAAAGGCTTACACAGCGTTGCCGTTTTTGGTAGTTTCCTACCAAATCGGGTAGGTATTTTTCCTCTTGGTAGGTTGGTAGGTTAAACCTGATTTTGGTAGGATTTAGAATAAATTTTTATGAAAATCGAAAATTGAAATTTTTTCGTAAAGTTTTTCGAATCAGGAAGCAAATATTTACATCTGGACATAAGCTTTTATCAACCCTATCTTTAACAACTGGGTATGGTCTCTGTTTTCTTGCATACAAATTACGTTTGGGAATACGCATAGGTATGTACTTACAATGTGACGAAATAGTGTTGCGACTGATCGCACATCTAAATTGTTGCATGTGTACTCAGACCCGCAGTATTAGAAACAAAAGTTACAAACACTATTAGGGCCGGTTTCACAGTGTTTAGTTAACCAATTAGTTAACTTAACTAATGTCTGTTAGTTAACTTATCAGTTAACTTAACTAATGTCTGTTAGTTAACTATCAGTCCATTGGTTAACTATGATAATTTTTTGTACAAAATTTGGCATCACTGCACAAAACATTTGTTTTTTATTTGACATTTCATAGTTTGCGAAATGGAATCAACAACAAGATCTTCTAAATTATTGGCAGACGAAATAAATTGATAATTGGAACTGGTCGGCAACTTTGAAAACATCATTGAATGCAAAAAAAAAACGATAACGACGATTTTAACGGCTTGCAAAAAACCTACCAAAAGTAATATAATACTTTTGTTCGACGAGTAATTGCAATATTCCATACTACTTCAATATCTGACTCACTATGAACTTTGCAATCCCAATCTGAATCCATATTTATATAGGTACTTATTTGCTTTTTTGAAACTTTGTTTTTTTATTTCTTATGTTCTTTTTCGTTATGGCAGCAATCAGCTGTTAGTTAACTATTAGTTAACCTGTCAAATTTGGTTGGTTAACTAATTACTATGAAACTGAAATTGGATAGTTAACCTCAAATCTTTAGTTAACACTGTGAAACCGGCCCTAAATAACATAATTTTTTTGATCACAGCTGTGATCAAAATCGGGTCGCTAAAAAAGTTCTTAAGTTCTAAGAACTTAACTTTTTTTATGTACATAAGATGACATAATAAAAAAAAATATTTCCGTAATAATAAATTTGAATTTGTGGGCTTTAATAAATAGAATTTTTAAAACGGACTGTAGGTATACGGTTATTGTCAGGCCAAAATATGGCTCTTTTTCAGAACCCCGACCACTAACAGTGTGTTAACCATGCTCCAAATGAGAATATTTTAAAATATGGTTTTTTGCGAAATTCAAGCGAATTTTTTTTCTTGATGCATGGCTTATCCTGTGCGACTCGGCCATTAAAATTATTTTTCCGGAGAACTTTTCGAACGGCATGGACTTCTTAATGAAAATCAGTTTAAACAAAACAGTAAGTTAAGCTCAATTATACGCTGCATGTGTCATGTGGTAACTTTTTGCTCACACTTGTCCGACATTTGATGTATTAAGCATTTCAAACGATGACATACAAGCATATTATTTTAAACAGCATTAAATGTTAATAAACGCATTCAATGCTGCAAAAAGGTTTTTTTTTTTTAACTTGTAAAGTTTTGGTAGGTTACAAACTATTTTGGTAGGTTTTCGAGAAAATTTTGGTAGGAAAATAAATTTCTCAGTGGCAACACTGGGCTTACATAACCATTTGAGGTGTTGGGTTTGCACTTGCCTGTGTTTTTTAATAAAAAAAATGTTGTGATCTTAGCCTGTTTCGATACGCATTCACAAAATAAATCGAACAGAATAAATATTAGATCGGTATCTTTCTCTCCACGTTCGCTGTGCGATTTGAAAGTTTGTCAAATTTCCTGGGAAAAAGTCGAAAACTGTTTTTTCCTAAAATACCATCAAAAGCCATTTAAATACTGTACAGTTGGTGTAGTCTACAGTGAATGAGTATGTCGTAGCCATATCTAAAACTTAAAAGCTAAAAGTAAAAATTTGTTTAAGAATTCATTCTGACCACATAACAAAGTCAAACACTCCCATGTTCTATGGACAGCAGGGTCAACTACAGCGCTATGGATGCTTGATACTCAACAACAAAGCTTATAAAGATGAGATGTGTAGATTAAGCTTAACAATGTTTTTCTGACTTGGATCAGTGTACTCAGTTGGTATCTTGGTGGAAAGATCTAAGCAAACGCATCGTAAATCATTCATATAATCATGACAATGTGTCTTTTGCGGCTGGTCAAGCAAGTTGATGGAATGGCGATTTTCTACAGCTTAACAATATTTACAAACAAACAAATAAATTGATTTCAGTCACGATACTGTCAATTAGTTAACTAGGGTCATCAATGAAGGCGGCAGTGCTTATTAGGGGCAGTCAGTGGAGGATATTTGCCGTGCTTTTGACCTTAACTGCCACCACAATTTTTTTCTCAATTGTTGTCTACTCAAGAGTTTCGCTGTTATCATCCTCAGAGTATTTATGTTTATGCGTTTTCACTATTTATTTTTGCTCTTCTTTGATGCTGATATTATTTTTGCTCTTTAGCAAAATCGCTCTTCACCATAACGATGAGTTATCGTAATTGGTGAACGCTGTAGCTACTTTATTAAATCAATGAATAAAGGGAAAAGTAATTTTTCGTCATATTATCACGTGACGTAGATTGGTGTGTCGTAAATATGTGACCCCTTTGATAGTAGCACGTAGGTAGTGTTTTTGTGTTGTGAATTATTGTTGAATTGAACAAAGGGTCGAATGTGAATGTGAACTTTTAAACGATCATTTAAGGCGGTTATGGCAAGTTGTTAATACAGCGGGAAATATTTGTGTTTTGCAAAATGTTGAAAGTTGGAACCTCTTACATAGAAGCGGACTTACTCTAGAACAAACTTGTAAGACTTAGAGTAGAACAGTCTATAGAGAAGCTAGAAACCATGTGTTCACTAAGTAGCTGAAAACCTCCCACTAAGTATTAATGAAATAAAAAAAAGTTATGTTTAGTTCACACGTGGTAGAAGTGAAACCTTTAGAAAACTAAAATGCGATAGAATAAAAATGGAGAATCTTTTCAAAAAGATTGCATCACAAAAAAAAGTTTCCAGACTACAAGAACATAACACGAAGTTGTTTTCTCTTTGTTCTTTCTCATCAAACATCAAGCTCCACTGAAGGGAATTACTTACTTTCACTACGCACACACACAATAATTTTTTGGTAATGCTTTTAATATTTTAATAACAACAACATGAAACAATAACACGGCTTTTGCAGTTGATCAGTGCAATGCTTGAAAAAATTAATTAAAAACAGGAAATCTTTCCAAGCTTATACCTCAGCTTTTGGTTAACTGATCTCAAAGTTGATAATTTTTGGGTACTCTGCTCGATGAGTATACGGAAAAAAAGGTTTTGTAAAAAATAGCGTGAGATATTGAAAAAAACCAAAATAATCAGGAAAAATTATCGTATAGCCCTGTAATTTCTAATTTCATGGAATACTCAGTACAAATTAATGCGCAAACTGCAATCATTACAGTCCAAAACTTTGTTATTACAGTTTCAGAATGGAAAATATACAATGTGGTCAGGGAAAAATTTAGTTAGCAAAAAGTACTAAATAATTATTAAAAATTTCATATGATCGACAAATAAAAATTACAGGGTAAACTGTAAAAACGTCAATAAATATCACATAATAAATTATTTATTTTATAATTCGATATTACTTTTTTGTCACCTGCGTTGTACAAATACGACATAAAATGTAGATATAAGGTTACAAGAAAATAATTATATGAATGTTGCCAGGCTGGTTCTCTGTTTCATGCTATGTTAGGACGTTTGGTATAGTGAAACATAAAATAAGAAAAAAATAAAATACAATATGAAAAAAATTAGAATTTTCGTTTTCAAAATTTTTTCGGAGTAAATGCTAAATTTTACAGTCTGGACACTGTAATTTTTCATTGACAATCACATTCAATTATTACAGTTTTTCGCTTACTATCTGGGCATTACAGGGAAAAACTGTAATTATTTTCGAAAATCCAATGAATTTTTACAGAATTTTGTTTCCGTGTACTTAAATTTGATATTTCATTTATTGCTAAAGCTATTCTAGATTCCGTCAACTAAGCCTTACCTTCGAGGAAAAAACTATACTAAGTGAAAGACGGCTAAAAAAATAGTATTTCTTTTTGAGTTTAACTATACACAGACTGAAATTGGAGTAAGTAGAGTTACAGAGCACGCGTCGTCTTTTTATCGCAGCATACGCTTCCATCAGAAAAAGTTGATAACCTGGATTCGTATGGATTGAGTTACAACGCACAACGCGTAGAAAGCCAAAAAGCGTATGACGTGAAATGTTGAGCAACTTTCAACTTTTTCTACGCATTCTCGCGTCATCAGCTGTTTCACATATTAAACAAACTTTTCAATTCATGATCCACATGTATATGTTACTGGCCAAACTAGTTTATAGGATGAACTAATTTTTCCTAGGCCAAACAAGTTAATTTGAATGCCTAAAAGTGTGCAATTTAATTTTGATACAAAACCACTGTGGACAGCGAAGTTGGTGTTGCATATGTTATAGACTGAACCCCGGCCGAAAGCCGCCGCTAAGCCGGTATTGGACTAATTGGAGGATGTAAATCCTGAGCAGCGGCTGAAGGCCGCCCACTTACCCTCACTGACCACTTGCCAAGTTTTCAATAAAATCGATAAGTCTTATTGTCTAACTTCGCTACTGCCTTAGTTTTCACTAGTCACAGTTCTTTTGCATTAAGATTTTATTGCATATCTTTAGGCTTAACGGTAACTAGTTTGGCCTGACACTAGTTTTTCCGGTAACATATACAGTGAGCCACAAAACTGTTCATGAAAAAACATATTTCTAGTTTTAGGGCTGCATTTTTTTTTTTTTGGTAAAAAGGTTTTAAAAAAAGTATGCAGAAAACTTACAAGTTCTTTATTTTAGCTAAAAAAATCAAAACTAAAATTTTTCACATTAAGTTTAACTTGGGTAGTTATTTTTATACTTACAGGCTGTGGCGGATCCAGGATTTTCTTGAGGGGGGGCCAACATATTTCTCAAATAAAAACACACATTGATTAAATTTTTCAACGAGCAATACTTATATTTTTTGACATATTACAACAATCTAATCAGTAGTCCAGTCAAGGGTTTCGGCGAGGTTTCTTCTGGCAAAATAATTCAACAATTTCAGCTGAGCTGATATACTTAGAATTCTTTATGATTATTTTCTAGAGCCAATCCATTCGAGCAATCTTCTGTCATTGTAGACCTTAAATACAATACAATTTCAATCATTTTAACACTGTCAACAATTTTTTGAAGTGAAAACTTCTGATGGCACGTTGTGCGGCTGAGGAAAAAAGTATAAACTCGCGACACCGACCGTCATCGGAATTCCCTGTCATGAATGCGATAGTAAAATTTGAATGTTCTTTGAAGACTTAGGCAACGATCTCGATTTTGGAATTTTGAAGACTTGGGAAACGAACTCGATTTTGGAATTTTGAAGACTTGGGAAACGAGCTCGATTTTAGAATTTTGAAGACTAGGGAAACTAACTCTATTTCAGAAATTTGGAGACTTGGGAAACGAACTCGATTTCAAATTTGGAAGACTTGGGAAACGAACTTGATTTTGAAATTTTGAAGACTTGGGAAACGAACTCGATTCTAGAATTTTGAAAAATGTTGCCTACTTTTAGGCGCTATTAATAATTTGCCCCTAAAAGTATGCAGCAATTTCTGACAAATTTCAAAATAGCGCCTAAAAGTAGGCAACGATTTTAAAAATTTCATATAATGTTGCCTACTTTTAGGCGCTATTTTTGAAATTTGTCGGAAAGTGTTGCATACTTTTAGGGGTAAACTATCAAAAGCGCCTAAAAGTATGCAACGTTTTTTGAAAAAAAATTGCCCATGAAAGTATGCAATTTTTTGGAAAAAATTTTTAAATTTGTAGCATACATATGTTGACTTCCGGTTAGCTGTTGCTCAGTCAGCAAATTTTTCTCTGCTAGTGCAGCCGAAAGCAGAGCCAGCAGCCCAAAGCAGAGAAAAATCTGAAATACCAGGCCACCATGAACCAGCAGCAAGCAAATCTGGTTTTTTGAAAAACTTTAAAACGTTATATCTGGCTATTACTAAACCGATTAAGACAAATGAGGTGTAATAGTTTTTTTAAGAACAAGCAGATTTTTCTGAAGTCATTTGTGTTTTGATAAACTGTCACTAGATGGCGTTTTAAGCAGTTTGAATATTCTAACAGCCATAACTCGGCAACGAATAAGCCGATTTTGATAAATGTAGTGTCATAGTGTCTGTAGGAAGAAGCAGATTTTTAAGTTAAGTTTTAGAAAAATTATGTTTAAGCTATTTAGTCACAGGTCCAGGTACTTTCTTTACCTGATTTTTTCTTATACTTACATAATTCGCAATGATGTTTCTTATTGCAATCAGAATAAATTTTTGTTCTCAAATATAAGGAGTACTTAGCTCAAATTTAATTATTCACAGTTGAGACTACTGATCCGAATATACTTCTTCCAGCAATTTTTGAAGTGTAAACTTCTTATGGCACGTTGTGCGGCTGAGGAAAAAAGTATAAACTCGCGACACCGACCGTCATCGGGATTCCCCGTCATGAATGCTATAGTAAAATTTGAATGTTCTATTGTTTCTTTTAAATAAATATTCCAAGTGAAAGACAAAAAGCAAAGCAGACACACTAACTGACACATTCCATTCTCATTCAACGATTGTTATGCTTACATGTTTGTTTCTTTCAAATTCCGCGTTGTTGCGTTGACAAATTGAGAATGAGAGCGAGAGTAAAATTTGAATACATATTCCGTTTTTGTCTTCCATTGCATTGCCATATAAAAAGAAAATGCACACATACCAACTAACACACTAACTTGCCATTAAACTATTTGTTTTCACTCCTGTCGGCACTCCCGGAGTGCAACCCGCCGTTTTTTTTTCTTAAGAATCGTTTTCGAGATATCCCAAAAAAAAAAACTCTTTTTTTGCACTTTTTTCATTTATTTAGATCATTTTTTTTTCTTAAGAATCGTTTTCTAGATATCCCCAAAAAAAAACTCATTTTTTGCAATTTTTTCATTTATTTGGATCATTTTTTTTTTCTTAAGAATCGTTTTCGAGATATCCCCAAAAACCCTTTTTTCTGCACTTTTTTCATTAATTTGGTCAGATTTCTATGAATTTTTTTTCGACCTAAATCAGTTACACACTATTTAAAAATTAATTTTATCTTCTGTCCATCGGTTTGCTGTTCATAAGATAAGGATAGGATTTGATGGAGTTTCAAGCGTTCAGAGTGACTTTTTTGGTCTTTTCAAAGAAAAAACACACAAAAATTCAATTGGTCCGTTTAAATCCAAAAACCTTTCTAAGTCTATTTTTAAACAAATATTTTAAGTATATATTTGCTCAAATCGGACACAAAAAGTTAAAGTTAATCAAAAATGAATGAAAAAAGGTAATTTCCATATTTTCAAGCATTCCCATATGTCCAAGTCTGTTGGTTTATGGTGTAAAAGGAGCCGTATTTTCATTTTTGATTAACTTTAACATTTTGTATGCGATTTGAGCAAATATATACTTAAAATATTTGTTAAAAAATAGATTTTCATCCTGAATATTCAAAATATAAAAAACAAAGGTTTTGACTTTTTTAAAAAAACCAAAAAAAGTCACTCTTTTTGGAATATGACCGCTTGTAACTCCATCAAATCCTATCCTATTCTCTTGAACAGCAAACCGTTTGACAAAATTTCAAATTAATTTTTGAATAGTATGCAACCGATTTAGGTCGAAAAAAAAAATTTATAGAAATATGACCAAATAAACGAAAAAAGTGCAGAAAAAAGGGATTTTTCTTAACGATTCCTAAGAAAAAAAAAATGGTTGTCATTTTTGGAATCTACGCCGCAAAATACATAGGAAAACTTCTATGAGAAACCAAATCTCGAGATGAGGCCCAAAATTTTAAACTAGTGTAATGGGCAATGCTTTCATTGCATTCAACGTATCTTTGAAATTGGTTTTACAACAATGCTGATGACACAGTTTAATTTCGGGTTAGCGCTCAACCTTACTGCAATTTAAATCACTTTCGTAAGTGAGGGCAGCCCCTATGATTTTGTCAACATGCCTCATCGAGTGATTACCGAAATAAAACGTTCTAAGGGTAAAATGCTCAAAAATGTACTCTGGAATTTTGATTTTAATTCTGAAATTTTATGATCCAAATAAGGATAGAACATTGCGGCTCTGAAACATTTGAGAAAGAAATGTGAAATAAAAATAAATTAAAACTAGTAATATTCGGCCATGCCGAAACTCACATACCAACACTGCATTGAAAGTACCTTTTAAATAAATGTTAAAAAGACGTTGAAGAGCTTGAATAAGTCGAGAAAAAATATAAAATGATTGAAAAAGTTTGAAAAGTGTTGAAACAGTTTCAAAAGACTGTTTGAAGAAATTGAAAAATGCCAAAAAAATAAGGAAAATGCTGAAAAATGTTGAAAAATTGAAAATGTCGAAAAAATATGGTAAATGATGAAAAATATTTCAAAAAATTGAAGAGGTTGAAAAATGTTGAAACAGTTCAAAATCGATGAAAATGTTGAATAAATAAAGGAAATGACGAATAAAGTTGAAAGAGGTTTAAAAAGACAAAAAATACTTATGGAATATATGTATTGGAAAAAGTTAAAAGCTTAGAAAAAGTTAAAGTAATATGGAAAATGTTGAAAAAAATCGCAAAAGAAATTAAAAGTCGAAATATCCCACGCCCACTTCTTCAATTCCGCCTACTTTTGGATATTAAATAAATTTTATTCGTGATCGACATCCGCATACCAAATTTTAGCACAATAGCTTGTATATTTTGCGATATATGCCGTAATTAGTCTTAAAATTTAGGGCGGTGACACACCTACTGGTACAACCCAGTCTGATTTTAATCCAGAAATAGCTTTTCATAAACAAACCTCTTAAACCGAATTTTAGTATGATTGCTCACATATTTTGATAGATATGCCACTTAACGTATTTTTTTTTTTTGTAATAAGATATCTTATAGCAAGTACATCTGCCTTGTAAAATTTTATATCGAGTACGGTGTTAGTTCTCTTAATATACGTTTATAAATATTATGAGCTATCCACGCCCTTGTGAGAGACTTTGAAAGCTCGAATCATTTTTTTCATTTCATTTTATTTATGGGTTTTTTTGATACAATAATTTATCATAATAATATATAATAATTTATTTTTTACAAACGATTTAATTCGAGTATTCATAGTAGCATTTGTATCAAAAAAAGAGTATGGCATTTAATATAAAAGTAAATAATATAGTTCAAAATGCCATTTTAAACATAATTCTAGAATATATGTATATAAGTGTTGTGGGGTAACAACAGAATTTAATCACTAAATTTAGATATAAAATTTAATAAGGATATTTTTCACAAAAATAAAAGATAAAAATATAGGTAAATATATAAGAAAAATTACATTTAAGTTGAAGTAAATGAGTGGCAATACAATAAGACAATTATCAAATAAGCAAAATAAATAAAAAAAAAATCATAAAAAACATTACAGTGTAGGCCTCAGCAAAATCTCGATTTCTAAATGATTGAAATTAAAAGATTAATCCTAGCCAAATCCTAATATTGCTCACATTTGCACCAAATCACCAAGTTTCATTAAAATCGCTGCAATAGTTTCAATAATAACTAAATAGATGTTTAAATATAAAAATATTTGTTAGTCAAATGACGTCGTAACGCGGAATTTGAAAATAAAAAATTTTTTTGAACTTAGCTTCTCCACGATCGGACCGGTCTCGAATATTCTTATATTTATCAAAGTTTGTTTGAGAATTTAAAAAAAAACGAAGAGGACTTACATTTCGGAAATCAAGTTTTTTTTAAGTGAACTGAAAATAAACGATGAAGGCTAAAATGTTTCATAAAGTCGTACTTTTTTCTTTAAAGAGCATCTATGCGTTACAAACGGACTGACAAAGTTATTATACACTCAGTGTTGGGTATATTTTTCTTTTTATTATTTATTTACTTACGAGCGGGGAAGAATCAATTAAGTGTCTAACTCAACAGCGATTGAAGATGCTTCATTAAGAATATCATCAAATGACGCTTAATTTTTTCGCATTTCTGAAAACAGGTTGATAATTTGCTTGACATGAGTACAGGCTGAAGAGATTTGTAGTGTCGGATCTTGTAGTTTGCGACTGAGCGACAATATAGGAACATTTACAATTTTCAGAATATGTAGCGATACTAATAAATTGGAGCGTGCTATCGAAGCTGAAAGTAGGACAGCTTTTGAAGACGCTTCGGTTTCCTTGCTTTGTTCTAAGTCTTGTAACGCTTAAGAGATAAACAGTAATAATTCGCTGAAAGTATCAACGTCGCACACAGTGCTTTTAAACGATTTTTCAGGACTCCGTTAGAAAATTTTATCTTTCAATAGTTCTATTCTTTTAGATGAATTCGAGAATTTCAGAAATATTACATGTTTTTCCTGCGCACAAATTCAGAGACTGACTGAAAACAAATAGTGTAAAATGCTAAGAGTTGGTTTTCAGATATCAAAGCCTGAACTGCTGTGATTTGTTCGATCCTCCATGAACTTTCATGAATAAAAAAAAAAATTTTTTTGCTCCCAGGGGGGGGCTATGGGGGCTGAGGCTTCTTCCGCCACTGCTTACAGCCCTATTGCGATTGTTTACTTAATGAGGAATAATAAAGGTGCTCATGTTAATCTTATTGTTATGAAATGTAAATAGTGGTATTCTAAAAAATCATTAACATTGAATTCCCCACACAAAAGCTTTCGTGGTAAGCTTGTCAAATTTTGACTTTTTAATTTTAAATTCATAAAATAACAAAAAGAGTAATAAAAAATTGAAACACACAAGGCAACTTGGCGTAGTAGTTATAGTCCAGTAGAATTAGTCGAAAAAATGAGAAAAAAAAATAATTCGTTGCAGCAACTTTACAACGGAATATTGTTGAACAAGCTCTTGTAAAAGAGGACAAAAAAATCGAACCGTCAGCAGCTATCCGGGGTGGAATGGGGTGCATTTTTAGAGGTCGAACACAGTTTTTTTACGATTTCTGGCTAAATTGTGCGTCCTATCTAAAAAAGTTTGAAGTAAAATTTGTAGTAAATAAAAAGATCTACAACTTTTGTATTAATCTTTTTCACCTTAACCTCAAATTTTTCGAAAAAATGGCTGAAAACCGGCTTTTTGGTTTTTAATTTTTTTCTTTGACAAAAAAGTTTCTATGAAGCTGAAACTTGGGCACTTTTTAGTGTTACACAAAGACAGTAATTTTTTCAGACGGATATATTAAGAGGTTGTTAAATTTAATTTTTAAACCAAAAAAAACCGAATTTTCAACTGCGATTCCTCTTAAAACTACACCTCTTAAGGAGTTCTGTTTTAGCTCACTTTCTCGCTGTTATGAATTCTTTCGATAAATGGTAAAAAAAATTAAACGGCAATGGAAAAAATTACCGAAAAATTGAAAATCTGTGGTCTCTCCGCGAGTAGAGTTTTGGTGGACCATAAATTGAAAATTTGGTGGTGTTACAAAGTTTTTAAATACGGTGTCGCATTGTACTCGACCAGACCTACAACATGCACTAGGTCATTTGAAAAGTTCATATTCACTGTAGCACCGTGTTATTGAAGCAAAATATTGTAATTATTTGCTAATAAGATACTTTGAAAATTTTTGGACCAAAAATCAAATTTTATTTTTTTTTCTCGCTTATTTTTTAATGAAAATTTATTTATAATGGCATTGACAATTTCAAATTATAGTGTATTAAGGTGAATACAGTGAAAAAAACAAACGATTTGAGCTGTTACACAAGAAACACCAAAGCTCTACTCGAAGGAGAGACCACACATTTTCAATTTTTCGGTAATTTTTTCCATTGCAGTATACCTTTTTTTTACCATTTATCTAAAGAAGACATATCAACGAGTAAATGAGCCAAAACAGAACTCCTAAGGAGGTGTAGTTTTAAGAGGAATCGTAGTTAAAAATTTCGTTTTTTTTTAGTTTTAAAATTAAATTTAACAACAACCTCTAAACATTTCCGTCTAAAAAAATTACTGCCTTTGTGTAACGCTGAAAAATATCTTCTGCCCAAGTTTCAGATTCATAAATACTTTTTTATCAAAGGAAAAAATTAAAAACAGAAAAACCGGTTTTCAGCCAATTTTTCGAAAAATTTTGAGGTTAAGGTGAAAATGATCGGTACAAAAGTTATAGATCTTCTTATTTCCTACAACTTTATCATCAAATTTTTTTTGATATGATTGATGCACAGTTTAGCCAGAAATCGTGAAACTGTGTTCGACCTCCAAAAATGCACCCCATTCCACCCCGGATAGCTGCTGTCATTTCGATTTTTTTGTCCTCTTTTACAAGATCATGTTCAACAATATTCCGCTGTCAGATTGCTGTAACGAATTATTTTGTTGTTCAAACCCTATTTCTACTGGACTATTATGACTGTGAACTCATAGCTCACGTGCGTGAGTTCGATACTCTTAAATCCAATTTTTTTTTATTGATATCAATCAAAATAAATGTTTTTTAAGACATGGTTGTAAATATTTAAAACCACGTTGTCTTGTCTTTCAAATTTTATTAAAAAATATTGATGTTTAGAGGTCGTTAGTGTCCGATTTATGTATGAATTAAACTCATTCTTTTTATTTGCGAGTTATAACTCTTTCTAGAAGACAATTCCGCATGAGACAAAATCAAGGAATACATTTTTTTTCTAAGTCTAATATTCTTTAACATTGTAGTCCAAAAACGAACGAAGAAATTCTGACTAGTCCCGATATTCCAATATTTTTGTTAAAAAACCAGATTAATAGAAAAATTAAAAACCCTCGCAAAAGGCCAAAATTCAAGCTTAAGTGAAGTAAATTCGGGTAATACATTTTTTAAAGCTCGCTTTTTAAAGTAATTTTTTGCACTGAATCCGAATTTGGCCTCAAAATCGACTCATCATATCAGAGTTCGGTAATATTTGAGGCTAAGTACCTAAAAAATTAGGTTTTTTGTTTACTTTCGTGGACATGTATAGGATTCAAAAAAAATGTTTTCAGCTTAATTTTAATGACACCATCATTTAATACCGTTCTTCCCCTTTAAAATAAGCTTTTAAATTGTTATCTATGTTGTGACGTTTCCTCGCAAAGTTACAGGTATAAATTTTTTACAGACATAAATTTTTTTTTAATTTTTTTTTTTTTTTGTAATATTATTTTTAATCAATCCTAAGAATGTATCTGCATTCAAATTGAAATTCCCACATAACTTTGAAAAAATTGGAGTATTTATAAGGACGCGCATCAGTTTAATTGTATGCTGTTTTCCATTTTATGTTGAAAAAACATGGTGCGCGTCATCAGTAAAAAAATCGTAGTTTCCAAAGTTATGGCGGGAGTTTCGACATGAAAGCACATGCATTCTTAGGATTGATTGAGGAATAACATATAAAAAAATCAAAACAGAAACAATATGTTATATTGAAAATATTTTGAGAAAATTTTTTTTAATTAAAAAAATAGTGTTTTAACAAATTTATTTAAATTTTTTTAACTTTTTTTATAAAGTTATAGTCTTTCTTATCAAATATGACTAAATGATTTTTTGTCCTATTTACTATAGTTTTTGAGATATTTCATTTCAAAAAATGTTCAAAAACGTCAAAAAAAAAACAAAGTCTGCAGTTTTAAAAGAATGACCGACACACGGTGGGCGGAGGATGGAGCTGCTTGTAGAAGTCCACGTAAGTGGGGAAGGTTCCTGATCGCCACTCACTTGGGAGTGGCCAGGGATGATTCTTTTGCAAGCAGTTCAAGCAGCTCACAAACTTCCGGCCTTTTTGGTCAAGTATCCCCTGGAGATCCCTTGGACACCCGTCCGGGGGTGAGCTAGTTGTGAGAAGGCGAGTCTCTCCTAGACTTAAAATTGGAATGTGTGCGTAGGGTTTGGGTCCCACCACACAATATCATCATTTCCAATGAAAACCAAATCAGCCTCGGATAATAACCCCCACTACGATGACGACCACTGCAAACGAAAAACGGACAATGATTTACGGATATGCACCTGGAATGTCCGGACCCTCCATAGGGGAGGTGCAACTATCGAACTGGCAGAAGCCCTCGTAAAAATAAAGGCTGACATCACCGCCATCCAGGAGATGCGATGGAAAGGACAAGGCTGCTCTAAACGGACAAACTGTGATATCTACTACAGAGGGCATGCGGAGAGGCGCGAATTTGGTTGCGGATTCGTTGTAAGTCGAAAATTACGCCACCTAGTTTCCCGGCTTACGCCAATAAACGAAAGGCTGGCTACGATCCGTATCAAGGCAAAATTCTTCAACATAAGCCTAATTTGCGCGCACGCCCCGACGGAGGAAAAGGACGATGCCACCAAGGAGGATTTCTACGCGAGCCTAGAGGACGTGTATGACCGCTGTCCGACCCACGATGTAAAAATAGTCCATAGGCATAGGCATCTTTGGCGCTACAGCCGGTCAGTTCAGTCTCCACGAGACCACTTCAAACAACGGTCTGAGACTGATCGACTTCGCCGCGGCGCGAAACATGGTAGTTAGTAGTACCAGATTTCAACACCTCGACATTCACAAGGCCACCTGGCTATCCCCGGATCAAAAAACGAAAAACCAAATTGATCATGTTGTGATCGACGGAAGGCACGCTTCAAGCGTTCTGGATGTGCGTACATTTCGGGGGGTCAACACTGACTCCGACCACTATCTTGTTGCAGCTAAGATCCGCATGCGGCTATGCAATGCGAAGAATGTACGCACGGGCATGCAACGAAAACTGGACGTTGCCAAGCTGCAATCAACGGACTGCCGAGGCGTACTCCGCTCAACTCTCGGTTAAGCTCAACCAACCAACCTCTGGAACCGACGACGCCGATGGACTTTGGACACACATCTCACACTCCATGCGCGCTGCTGCCGAGGAAGTCATTGATTTTCGACGCCTACAACCTCGAAACCAATGGTATGACCAGGAGTGTCGCGATGCGACTGCTGAAAAAAACGCCGCATACAAGAAGACGCTGCAGTCAGCCGCAACGCGAGCCGTGCGAGAAAACTACCGCGAAAAGAGGAAGGAAGAGAGGCGCATTTTCAGACGTAAGAAAAGGGAGTAGGAAAAGCGTGAGCGTGAGGAACTGGAGGTGTACCAGGGCAAGAAGGATGCACGAAAATTCTATCAACAAGTTAAGCGTCTAACTCAAGGTTTCAAGCCCGGAGCATCCACTTGTAGAGACGAAAATGGAAATTTGGCTATAGATACACAGAGTGTACTGAGGTTATGGAGGCAGCATTTCCCCAACTTGCTTACGGGCGATGATTCCACCAATTCCGCCCAGAGAGAATGCAGTACGCTACCACCAATCGATGATAACGCAGTGGAAGTACCATCACCTAGCCATGAAGAGGCTAGTCGCTATCCAGCGACTCAAAAACAACAAAGCAGCGGGTGCTGACGGCCTGCCAGCTGAGTTGTTTAAAGCTGGTGGCGATGAATTGATAAGGTGCATGCATAAACTCATCAGCAAAATATGGCTAGCGGAAAGCATGCCCGACGATTGGAATCTCAGCGTGCTTTGTCCTGTAATAAAGAAAGGAGACCCGACAATCTGCGCCAACTACAGGGGTATCAGTTTTATTTCCATCGCATATAAGATCCTCTCGAGCGTATTGTGTGACCCGCTCTCGTGCGATCTCTTCAATTTCATTATGGAGGGGATCGTACGAAAAGCCAGTGTGCATCATAATGGCACCATTTTCTTCAAAGGTGTTCAGCTCCTCGCTACGCTGATGATATTAGATATTATCAGTCGGAGTAAGAGAGATGTTACTGCTGCTTTCACTGCTATTGAAAAGGAATCAGCCAAAGTGGGTTTGACGGTTTTACAACAACAAGAGAGTGCGTGATCCAGACTATCATGTTACAGCGGGCAACTGTAAATTAGAAGTTGTCAAGGAATTCACTTACCTTGGCGCTGCCGTAGCCAGCAAATGATGTCAGTCTGGAGATTAAGCGGAGAATAACAATTGCTAATATGTGCTACTACGGTCTCAGTAAGCAATTACGTTGCAGAGCTCTCTCTCGATCGACAAAGCTTACACTCTACAAGACGCTCATTCTACCTGTGCTTCTTTATGGCACTGAGGCATGGGTGGTTTCGACAACAGACGCAGCCGCTCTTGGGGTGTTCGAGAGGAAAGTTCTCCGCAAAATCTTTGGTCCTGTTCGAGTTGGCGACGACTATCGCATTCGAATGAACCACGAGCTGTATGAGCTCTACGCCTACATTGACATAGTTAAGCGTATAACAATACAGCGACTACGCTAGCTGGGTCATGTCCATCGTATGGATAAAGAAGCTCCAGCGAAAAAGGTATTCGAAGGGAAGGTCCCCGGTCAACGACGAAGAGGGAGACCATGCCTCCGGTGGATAGACCAAGCTGAGGAAGCCCTAACCACGCTTGGCATTAATGATTGGAGAAGGCGTAACCTGACAACGGGTTGTTATGGCCATATAAGTAAGTAAGTAAGTAAGACATGGTTGTACATATTTAAAACCACGTTGTCTTGTCTTTCAAATTTTATAAAAAAATTGTTTTTACTTAGCTCAATACTGAAATATCAGTCGTTGTTAAGATACTATCTGACATAACAAAATATTAAGAAAAAGAGCTTTCAAATTTTTGCCAGAATACGGAACATTAACAACAACTTGTTAGTATTAAATATTTTGTTAATGTGGTGAGCTTTGTTAAGCTGCCAGAGTAGGGCTGTTAGTCTTTTGTGAACAGTTTTGTGACTTAAAGTAGTAAAAACATTGTAAATCAGCGGTGGGCATATAAATCTAACAAAAGAGCAAAATAACAACAAACGAAATTTTAAAGTTTTTTTTTACTTTCATTTCCAAATTTGCCATTAGCACAAAAAAAAACCAAATTGCACTACAAACAAAAACAATTGCTACATTCGTCAAGACACAATGCGGCAGCGTCGTTTATGTTTTTATTTTTTTGGTTTTTGTTTTCATTTGAATTCAAGTCAACGCTGTGCTTCGATAGCGTTGAAGTTCTGCGAATTTTTTTTCGCTTGCTTGTGAGGTAAGAGCAATGAGAGCAAATAGAGCCACTATGTGCCCATCACTGTTGTAAATCATTTTTTAATATTTTATGTGGCCGCTTTTGGCTTTAATGGTAAAGTGTATTTTCTTAGGCATACTCGCTTTCAATTTGTCTAGTATTTGAGTACTGATCACGGACCATTGTCCATTGGCGACCTTGCATAGCTCGTCCAGATTTTGTGCAGTTGTTTGACTCATAGGTATTTTTTCTTGAATATTTCACAAATTTTCAATGGGGATAATTTCTGGTGACTCTGCTGGCCAATCCAAGTAGGTTATATTTTGTTCTCGAAGCCATTTCGTTGTAATTTTAGCCACATACTTCGGGTCATTATCCTGCAAAGGGATGGTATCGCTTGGCTCGTAGCCGAACTTTTCCAGACTGGGTGGGTATAAGGCCACTTAAATATGAAAATAATCTCTTACTTCTATTATTCCATTGATTTTACGTAGAACTCCCTGTTTATTACGATGAAAACAGCCCTATAACATAAAGGAGCCACCGCCAAACTTTGAGGTTTCTTGTATAATCCGTGCATTAATGCCATTTTCTTATTATATCAACACAGCGCGCGTCCATCTGATCCCAAGTGATATATTTTGGACGCATCTGACCAATGAATGCTAGTAACATTGATCAGATTAACGCGAATGGTGTTGATATGATAAAAAAGTTGGAATTGCTCCACGCATTACACAATAGACCTTAAAACCTTAAAGTTTGGCGGTGGCTCATTGGTAATGTAGGACTGTTTCTTCGTAAAATCAGTGGAATAATGGAAGCAAGAGATAATTTTAATATTTAAGTGGCCTTATACCCACCAGATAACGTCATTGAGGGTTTTGAGCCACTACCAAAAATATGAGACGTGAGTGTGACTTTTGCATGCATCATTGAGTGTGAATCATACTTACACTCACTAATAGTGAAAACGTAGATAACATGCTGCTCATGAATCCAAGCTTGTAGTAGCTCTGGGCTCATGAATGTGAATGCGTGTAAAGCTCACACTCACATGGATTCAGATTTATGAAGCAGTGAATAGCTGGAGCTACTTTTATTGAACTAAAATCAATTTTCGACCTTTCTCCATCGATTGGAACGAAAAAAAAACAGTTTTTCTGAAAATCGGTCAAAAACGGTCTTTTCCAGGGTCCGGAGCCACCCTAAATGATGTCCAAAGTCTAGTTTCAACCTTTCCCCATTACTTACAAAAAAAATTGGTTTCTCCAAAAATGGGTCAAAAACGGTCCTTTCCAGGGTCCGGAGCCACCCTGAGTGAAGTCCAAATTCTATTTTCGACATTTCCCAAGAGTGGGTCAAAAACTGTCCTTTCCGGGGTCCCGGGGTTTCGGCCATTTTCTACCGATTTTGCAAAAAAAAAAAAAATTCCGAAAATGGTTCGAAAATGGTCCTTTCCATTTTCTCATTGAAACTTCTTTTTGTGCCTACTTTTCATGTATGTATATTAGGGTGATTCAAATTTTTTATTTTTTGTTTTTTTTAAGGTGCTGTTGCTTAAAAAGTAAGTTTATGATATGAAGCAAAAGCTCACGAAAATTCAGCTCTGTAACTCAATTTTATAAGGTGGCGCCGGAGCCTGTTAGTTTTACATGTAAATTGTATGGAAAAATTATTTTTTTCAAAAAAGGTGTCTAAATGAATAGGTGATTAGTGCTGTTGAGCTGAAAAGGGTCGTTTTTCGATGTAATTTTTTACGCTGAATCCGAATCTGGCCTCAGAATTGACCCATTATGTCTGAATCCTGAAATATTTGAGGCTAAGTACCTAAAACATGATGTTTTTTGTCTACTTTCGAGGCCATGTATAGGATTCAAAGAAAGTTGATCAGCTTATTTTTAACAAAAGCATCATTTAGTACCATCCTTGCCCTTTAAAATGAGCTTTCAAGTGGTGATCTGTAATGCTTCCTTGCAAAGTTGCAGCCATTTCAAGGTGACATGAATTTGAAACCCGTTGGTTAATATTGTTGGGTTGCAACCCATTGTAGGGGATCCAATTCATGTCACTTTAAAATGGCTATAACTTTGCAAGGAAACATCACAGATCACCACTTGAAAGCTCATTTTAAAGGGCAAGGATGGTACTAAATGATGCTTTTGTTAAAAATAAGCTGATCAACTTTCTTTGAATCCTATACATGGCCTCGAAAGTAGACAAAAAACATCATGTTTTAGGTACTTAGCCTCAAATATTTCAGGATTCAGACATGATGGGTCAATTCTGAGGCCAGATTCGGATTCAGCGTAAAAAATTACATCGAAAAACGACCCTTTTCAGCTCAACAGCACTAATCACCTATTCATTTAGACACCTTTTTTGAAAAAAATAATTTTTCCATACAATTTACATGTAAAACTAACAGGCTCCGGCGCCACCTTATAAAATTGAGTTACAGAGCTGAATTTTCGTGAGCTTTTTCTTCATATCATAAACTTACTTTTTAAGCAACAGCACCTTAAAAAAAACAAAAAATAAAAAATTTGAATCACCCTAATGTATATATGTATCTAGTCTCATTCATCTGCATTACACATTTTGGTCATTTCTTATATGGAAGAAGTGGAACTACACGGTAATATCTGTGCCTCTTAATATAACAGATACGTGGTGTAAATTCCATGTGAATCGATGCAGAGGTCTTTGTAAAAATGCTATTTTAAAAATATTTTTGTATGAGGGACCCTAAATAAAAGTGTTGAAGGCTTAACTATGACTCTTAACATAAAAGTTACGTGTTGTAAATTCGGTGTGAATCGATTTACCGGTCTTCGTGAAAATTCATTTTTTAAAAAAAGTTATGTTTGAGGGCCACCCTAAATAATAGTTTTCTAGACCAAACAATGTCTCTTAATATAAGAGACACGTGGTGTAAATTCCATGTGAAACGATGCAGTGGTCTTTTTAAAAATATTTTTGTATGAGGGCCACCTTAAATACAAGTTTTGTAGGCTTAGTTATGCCTCTTAATGTAAAAGGTACTTGGTGTAAATTCGGTGTGAATCGATTTACCGGTCTTCGTGAAAGTGATTTTTTTTAAAAAGTTATGCTTGAGGGCCACCCTAAATAAAAGTTTTATAGACCAAACAATGTCTCTTAATATAAGAAACAGTGGTGTAAATTCCACGAAAATTGATGCAGTGGTCTTTGTGAAAATGCAATGTTAAAAATATTTTTGTATAAGAGTTACATACATACCCTAAATAAAAATTTGGTACGATTAAATGGGCCTCTTAATATAAAAG
Source organism: Tricholauxania praeusta (assembly GCA_949775025.1). Lineage (NCBI taxonomy): Eukaryota > Metazoa > Arthropoda > Insecta > Diptera > Lauxaniidae > Tricholauxania > Tricholauxania praeusta. The sequence continues at coordinate 113,590,860 of OX459029.1, forward strand.
CTACTTGGCGTAAATTCGGTGTGAATCGATTAACCGGTCTTGTTGAAAATGATTTTTTTAAAAATATATTTGTATGAGGGCCACCGTAAATAACAGCTTTATGGACCAAACAGTGTCCATTAATATAAAAGACACGTGGTGCAAACTATATGTCAATCGATGGACTGGTCTTTGTGAAAATGCTGTTTTAAATGCACCCGAAATATAAACTTAGCTATGTTTGTCTTCTCTTAATATAAAATAACTCGTGGTGTAAATTCCATATGAATTGATGGAGTGGTCTTCGAGAAAATGCTATTTTAAAAATATCATTTATAATGGCCACCCTAAATATGCGCCCTAAATAAAAGTTTTGTAGGCTTAACTATGCCTCTTAATATAAAAGCTACGTGGTGTAAATTCCATGTGAATCGATGCAGTGGTCTTTGGGAAAATGCTATTTTAATAATATTCTTTTATGACGGCCACCCTAAATATGCAACCTAAATAAAAGTGTTATAGACTTAGTTATGTCTCTTAATATAAAAGACACGTGGTGTAAGTTTCATGTGAAACGATAGAGTGGTGTTTGTGAAAATGCTATTATAAAAAAAATTTGTATGAGGGCCACCCTAAATATGCACAGATGGATTTCACCTGATCATCGAACAGAAAACCAGATAGACCATTTCTGCATAAAGAGACCATGCAAAAATGACGTGAGAGTCAGGAGAAGCGCCGAAATCGGTCAGATCACCACCTCGTTGTAGCTTTTCTTACGCTAAAAATAGTATACATCCAACAGACCAGCGCAACTGCCAAAAAATTCGCTCGATATAAATTCAAGGATTTCTGCCTTCAAAAAAAATTCATCGACGAGGTAAAATGGCTCAGCGACACCAACTTCTCAAGCTCAATTGATTGTGAATGGTAAAACAGTAAGACGTCATTTACAACAGCAAGTAAGACCATACTTGGCTTTACGAGCAGAAAATCCTGGATGAGCGACGCTACTTGGGATATCATAAAAAAACTTTTACATAAAAACTTTTATTAATAAAAGCTTATTTTACTTCTATTTTTAGAAGTAAGTAACATGAACAAGTTTTTTTGACTTTTTTATTAAAAGTCGAAAATAACAGTTTTTTTGTGAAAGTTTTAGATAAAACTTTATTTTGCTTAAAAAACGAGGAAAATCCAAAACTAATATATTGGATTTCTAAAAATTAACACTTCGGACACTTAACAAGTATCTAAAAAGAAAAAAATTAATAGTCTAAGAGCTAGCAGCCACTTTGAGGAACCTACTAGATACAAAGCTAAGATTTTGTGTATTCTTGATTTAGGACTAGTAATATATGGAAATCAAAGTCTGGCTGTCTTGACGCGGTTGCAAAGGTACACCCTATAACTGTTTCAAAATGCAAAATGTTGCTCAAAAAGAACCTTGTCTTACAAGGCTGGCGTTCGAATATGTCTTAGTTTATTTATTTTTGAGTATTATGAAAAAAGTCTGGCATGTTTTTCGCGGTTGCAAGTACCTGCCAGACGAGACGTTGAGGCGTTCCCAACGTATAATGTATTTTTAAAAAGCTATATCTTGACTTCCGATGGCTATATCTCAGAGACCAGATATGTCACCCAACTTCTCATTACACTTTTACTATCTAATTTTAGAGCCCCACTTCTCCACATCATCCCACCTTTCTCGGACCTAGAGTTCCATCATCTACACTCTAACCCCCCCTTTAGGCTCGTCTGGCAGGTACTTGCAACCGCGAAAAACATGCCAGACTTTTTTCATAATACTCAAAAATAAATAAACTAAGACATATTCGAGCGCCAGCCTTGTAAGAGAAGGTTTTTTTTGAGGAACATTTTGCATTTTGAAACTGTTAGGGTGTACCTTTGCAACCGCGTCCAGACAGCCAGACTTTGATTTTCATATATTACTAGTCCTAAATCAAGAATACACAAAATCTTAGCTTTGTATCTAGTAGGTTCCTCAAAGTGGCTGCTAGCTCTCCGGCTATAATGATAATTAGGTCTTATTTGAAAAAAAAAAATACTGCACTATTATTATAGTTTTCAGGATGGTTGCTATCCAGTAGATAATAAAATCTTCTACCCCCAGTCCGACGATTGCTTCCGGAAAACGTCGGAATTTATATTATTAAAAGCTCCTTCAATATCAATAAAGGCTGCAAATGTGTACTGATGAAAGTGTAATGACCTCTCAATCGTGCCAACAACCTCATGGAGAGCAGTTTTTGTTGATCTTCCTTTAAGTTAGGTATATTGTGAAGTGAATCTAGTGAATTTCTGATATAAACATCTATTGTTTTTTCTAGTGTTTTTGGTATCAAGGAGGACAGACTAATTGGTCTGAAGTCCTTAACAGATTTATGACCACTTCTGCCCACCTTTGGTATGAAAATTACTCTGACTTTCCTCCAGCTAGAGGAACTGTGGTTCAAGGTTATACTTGCTTTAAAGATTTTATAGAGGTATGAAGTCACCGTGCTTTGTAGCTTTTGCAACATTATTGATAAAATACCATTCGGCCCTGGTAACTTAAAAGGCGAGAGCTGTTAAGTGACCGCACCGTTATATTCTTAATTATTAACGAATCGATGGATTTTGGTGCTATATTCTCAAATATATTTGTACCCCTGGGTATTTCTTTAATATTTTTGTTGCCAGGAAAATGATTTTTAATTAGAAGCTCTAGTGCTTTATGTGTGGACTCTGTCCAAGTTCCATCTGATTTCTTGATGAATGGTGGACTAGAGTATCCTTTGGAGGGAATTCTGCCAAGTATAGCCGAATCCGTAATGTTTTCTATAGCCTTACAAAAATTTTCCCAAGAATGCTTTTGTGCAACTTCAATGGTTTTTGGACGCCTTTATAGTATACCATCCCTGTAGGGTTGCCATGATTTCTGTTGGTGGTATTGATTAAACATCCTGCTTGTGCCCTCTCTCCGCTCACTTAAATTTCAAAAGTACGAATATTTTTTCCTAGAATGGGTTATTGGACAAGGGGTCTTGAAAGCAAGAGGGAATTAAAATGTGACTCTAAGTTAACAACAGCTCTATGGCTGTTAAGTGACACTTTTCTGAGTTTTGATCTAACTATCTGATCAAATAAAATCCAGTTAGTGTCCTCAGCATTTCTAAAAGGTGGAGGATTCTCTATTCTGCCATTTACATTAATAAGTACCGCGATCATTGATTTCTGTGCTGCCTCATAACGCAGCCTATAAGAATATTGACGTTAGTGGAAGACATCAAGGCTAGCTGCTGCACTATCTCTGGTAGCGGATTACGGTCATAGGCGAACTTTTCAAGAAAGCGTTGCAAAAATCAATTTTGTGTGTGGGTCTGGTTGACAAATTTGATACTTGCATCGAATAGAGAATTATCCAGAGCTTATAAATTTAAAATTCTGAATTTCGTCCAATACTTCTGTTTCTCAGTAAAGAATTCGAAATTGTGGTTAGCGATCAAATAAAAACTCATTTAAATTTCAACAAACTACTAACTAACCATCAGTCGGGTTTTCAAGGGAACCAAAGTTGCACAACTGCCCTTTTAAAAGTTTGTGAAGATATTCGGTCAGGTATTGACAATGATTTAATGGGCTTGATTGTTTTTTTGGATTTTTCGAAAGCATTCGACAGTATTAATCACCAAGTTCTAATAGAAAAACTAGGTACTCAATTCTACTTTGGTAACTCTTTGTGTAAACTCTTATCCTCATACCTTTCTGATCGTTTTCAATACGTTCACCATCTTAATAAAAACTCTCTTGTCTGAATGTACCATGTGGCGTCCCCCAGGGCTCAGTTTTAGGACCACTTTTATTTATAACTTACATAAATGATATTGCTGAATGTTTCAAAACTTGCGAACACCATATCTATGCAGATTTTATTCAATTGTACAAGCTTTTCCCAAAACATCTATGTTTTCAACAAACAATCGGAGCAAACAATGAGCTGGGCAGGATTTTTCAATAGCCTGAAGAAAACGGGTTTAGCCTTAACCCTTCAAAAACCAAGGCAATGTCGATAAATAGAGGCCGCAACAGAACTAACCTATATCCACTTGTTTTAAATAATTCTCCGTTAGAGTATGTTGACAGCATTAAAATCTAGGAGTTTATCTTAACAGCAATTTTACATGGAACACTCATATTAATAGGGTAATCTCTAAAATTTATGGTGCACTTCGAGGTCTAAGCCCCACTTCTAAGTTTTTACCAAGTGATGTCCAACTTAGACTCGTAAAATCGTTTATCTTGCCGATTTTATTCTACAGCTGCGAATTATTTTTAAGATTATGAATCCAACAGAAAACTAATAACGGCTTTCAATAGCTGTGCAAGGTTTATTTTCAATGTACAAATTACTGGACTATCTTTGAATGATATGCTAAATTTCCGCACTATACTATTGCTACATAAATTAATTTAGAGTAAGGAACTAGACTATTTGCAATCCTAAGGTTTTCTAGGAAACAGAGAACTGAACAACTTATACCGCCTCGGCATAAGTATCTTTTTACCTCTCGCCATTTCTTTATCTATTCGATACATCTGTGGAACATGATACCCATTTCTCTGAAGCGCATAAGATGCACAAACATTTTCAAGCGTAAACTTTTTGAACTCTTAAGCAATATTCTTTAAGCATTTTATCTTCATCTTTCTTCTTTTTTTTTTTGATATGCACTTGTAAGCTTTAAAAAATAAAACAAATCATAAATTCAACATAATTGTTATTCGAAACATTAAGTAAATCTCTCACTCTGTTTAAATATAAATTTCACTATATTAGATATATAATTAAGTTATTGCTGCACTGTTGTTTTTACATATATAGTTTTAAGACAACTTGAAGTAAAATTATTTTGTTTTTTATCAGCTGATGTGTACAAGTCAAAAGAGAAATCTTATATGTACAATTTATATAAATCAATCAATAAATAAATAAAAATAAACTCATAAGATGTCTCAATTTGATGAAATTGTATCCAACAATATTGGAATATAAACAGAAAATGAATAAACACAAATCGTACAAAATCGAATTTCATTACAAAATATTTTTGAATTTTTTACTACGCTTAGTTTCTATTCCTTCTCTTAGAAGATTCTGCTGGATGAGGTAGATTTATATAATATTATCCTGTTCTGTGACACCAGGACAGTTAAAATTGTCTATGAAGACGAATTAAATTCTATGAGCTTCTATAGCCTCAGCTAATGTTGTTTTCACCGGTTTTTCTTTTTCATGGGATTCCTCAAAACTTGATTCAGGTTCAGATTCATGGGGATTTTTTCTCTAATTGTAAGAACTTTTTTTTCTTGACGGTATTGTATAGAAAATATATGCAGCGAAAGTTAATAGGAACGCACAAAAGGGGATTCCCCGTATTATATCATCATTCTCTTTCTCCATTTTACTGTGCGTGTCGTATGAAATACGAACAAAAACACAGAGAATGAAGCATTAGACTTTTCTCATCACGTATAATAGAGTCAATCACGGTTAATATAAGCAAAATCAGCAACGTTAAACTTTTTAAAACTTCCCGGATAATAGATGTTCCCGGATAATAGAATTGCGGAAAATCGAAGTTCAACTGTATTAACATATGTGTTTGCATTAAAATGTAATAATTTACAAAGGATAGCAAAAATATGAAATCTTTCAAAAAAAAAATAGTCTATGACAAGACAGAATAGGAATAGAAAATAAGATAGGAGTAGAAAACAGAAAAAAAATGGTATAAGAGTACAAAATAGAAAAGTAAAATAGAAAGATAGATGGAGATAGATAGATGTAGACTCGGGTTACATAGGTGTAAAAAATCTGCATAAATTATTTCTAATTTCTGTGGAACTTCTTGCACCGTAATGGTGCAAATTTGATGATCGAGTTATAGAAGGAATATTACTTCCCACTTTACTTCGCCACAATCCATCATGCAGGTCACCATTCGCCAATACAATTTGTTCAGCATTTTCAGGGAACAAATGCAACGTTTTAAGTAAAACTCGCCAGCGAGACACTAAAATACTAAATGCGTTTTCGATTGTACGACGAGCTCTTGACAACCTTTCATGAAATATATCTTTATCAATTGGTAACAGCTCGACAGGATAAGGACGCATTAAATTTGTTCCTACAGCGAACGCAGCGTCACCAACAAAGAAGTTGGGAATTTTTACTTGCGTGTTTCGTAAGTTTTTCGGTGGAGGAATTGGAAGCTCATTCCTAAACAGTCTCTTTTTCAATCGACTTAATTGAAAAATACCTGTATTAAGTAAACAAAAGTTTAATTTTAACAAAAAATAGCTTTTACAAATGTATTACCGCCATCACTCTGGCTTCTATAGGCTCTAATATCAATGTGAGTGAACGATACCATGCATCACATGCTGCTAACAAAACAATTTTTTGTAGCACAAAAACTGACTACCGCTATTTGAATGGCGATATGTTTGCCATCAATAGATCCAATACAGTTGGGCATAATATTCCACAGCTCCCAGAAATCTTGCGCAATTTGTTTGTAGTCTTCTATGTTTGGCTGAGACACATAAACATTGCTTAGTTCACTCCAAAGCACCTCTGTTGTATCAAGAAGAATGCTTCGAACAGTTTCTTTGCCTTACTTGAATGACCATGCCAGCGATTGGAAGAAGTTCCTTGTGTTGTTCCTTGTATATTCGGAACAGATTTAGTTAAGCTCATAGTACATTTAAGTCTTAAATTCAGGTAAAGAAACTTATAGCAAAGTCACCACCAATCGGCATTTTGGCTGCATACCCACTGGGCATTAAAATAATCGGCAGCTCTTGGTGAATTTTCAAAAGCATTTAATAAACATTTATAGGGCTCTTAACTTATACCAGAGTATTTATTCGCCTCTTAAAAAAATAACATTAAATCTTGCGATGAAAATTATTTATGAAGCATTTCGAAACTCTCAATTAAGATGTTTACAAATACAAAAAATGCTTAGAATTTTAAAAGTATTTATCAAAGTTTTACCACGTCTTGTGAGAGGTTCTTAAATCGTCTGTAAACATTTCTTTCTTAAGGAGAGCTAAGGTATTTATAAGGTCTTAAGAAGCATTCGGAAGATCTTCATAAAACGCTTATAAATATTTTTGTATTCAAAATTTTTAATATTTATCAAGATCTTTAAAAAATGTTTGATAAAAGCTTTTTAATAAATATAATTTATTTTTTACTTTAAGAGCCATACATTTTATTGAGCTCTTCAATTTCTGAGTTTTTAAGCGCTATATAATTGCCAATATAAACTTCAACTCTTACGTGAACTTATAAAATACCTCTGTAAATATCAACATTTAATGAAGAGCTTCTTAAATCGGATTTATAATTGAACTAGTTTTCAAAATGGCTGCATATGGCTTAAAATGACAATTGTAGCTGTTGCTAAATGCTTCATTACATAGTTTGTGCTCAGTGCGTTATTAGATTGAAAATGGAAAACGCTAATATTTTAAACTATTATAGAAAAACAAAAAAGTGGTGCTTTTGCTGACTTTGCTAATGGCCAATACAGTATATTATTGTATTCCCATGCTGATGGCACAATAGTCAACACAAAACCTTTTTTTTCAATACTTTGCACTATTTTGAATGACATTTCCGCATCAAAAAATAAAATTATTTCTAACGTTGAATGAATTCAATCACACGAGTACATTAAGATTTTTTAAAAACAAAACATCAGAATAACTGTACTTTCACTTAAATACCTCGTAAAAATTTTTTCAAGATCTCTATAAAGCTTTGTATGAGTTAATGTATTTATCGAACTCTTTCCAAGAGCTCTATAAAACTTTATTTGGTTTCATATATTTATAGAACTCTTCACAAGAGCTCCATAAAATTTTTATCGAAGTAATGTTACCAAACGTCCGCAATTCAATAAAGATTTTTAAATGACGAGTACTGCCGTATTAAGCGAAAAAGACGTATCTCAAAAAAAAAAATATCCGAGATTATTATGGCATCGGATAGCTTAAGTAATTACGCGTCTAATGATATACTCCAAATGTCGGTATCTTAGTTTTATCATATACAAAATGTACTAAGAAAATTTCTTCTATCTCAATTTTACCACAAATTACTAAGCGAAAAAGACGTATCTCAAAAATACGAAGGAAAAATATTATTATATTCGTATACGAATAAAAAAACTAAAAAAAAACGGGAATTAAACGCAAAGCTTCCTTGACTGGATCATGTTGTCATTCTCGTTGCAAGTTCTTGTCATTACTTGTTTGTTTTCGTTTCGAAAAGAACGAAAAAACCATGTTCGTTTGGAGAAAACTCCCTTCTTTTATGGCTTGAGATTTCATAAGTAACAATCATGTATGCTTAATTATTTAAATCTTTATTTTAGTATATATAGTATACTAAAATAAACTATACTATATGTATATAGTATAGTTTCTAAAAATATAATTTGATTTTAGTTTTTATTTAATATTATCTGTATTTTATAAGATAGAAAATATTATATCTCTTGTATGAAAGTTTATATGGCAAGATTAAAGTAAAAAGACGTATCTACATTTTTAAAGCTATAAATACTAAGCGAAAAAGACGTATCTCATGAAAAGCGTATAAACGCAGGGAATTTCGATATTTTGAGTAAGTCATAAATAAATAACCTTAAAGTGATATTTAAGTTGCCATAAATATGTTAAAAAATTTGTAGAGAAAATAAGAATAAAACGACATTTACAAAATATCAATTATCTCGAAACGAAATTTATTGAGATACGTCTTTTTCGCTTAATACGGCAGAGTACTCTTATAAAAATAGTAAAGTTTACTTATACGTACAATAGGGTGGTTCAGAAAAATTTTTTTTAGCTTTCAGCCGCCTTCTCGAAACCGTAGGTTCCTCATGGTTAGAAATGGGCCTCCTATTTTTTTCTAAGAAAAAAAAATTTTTAGAGGTCGCGCAACTCGTTTTTATATCAAAACTAAAGGTCTCATGACATTTTAATTTTAAAGAAATACTTATTGGTATTTCAACAAAACTTTTATTGGCTGAAATTATTAGCCAATATCTGGCGCGCAATTTCATATTTTTTTAGATGCAAAAAAAATCAAAATGGCGACTGCACATGTCTGAAACTTGGGAAATACATAGGTTAGGTTAGGTTAGGTAGGAGTGGCAGTCAGTTACAATAACCGACTCACTTAGACCAAGTTTGGTTCATTGTGATACCACAGGGTACTTGACTATACCCTCTCATTGAACCATCCAGATTTCGTTATGAAACTAAATAACTGACCTATGCTAACATGTCTAAGGTCCTCCAGGTCATCAAACAAAAACGAGCCAAGTGTTTTGTGGCGTTTTCTAGCAAGTGCAGGGCAGGAACAAAGAAAATGTTTAATGTTTTCCTCCTCCTCCACATCCCCACAACTTCTACAGTAGTCAAAAGACCGAATACCTAATCTCTCCGCATGTCTGCCGATAAGCCAGTGGCCAGTTATTACTGCAACAACTGACGAGACACTGTGTCTAGTGCGGGATATCAGTTCTAGAGATCGCTTAGCGTTCCATTCCGGCCAGATTTGCCTTGTTATATTGCAAGTTAACCCTTGGGTCCATCTTATGTTAGCCTTTTTTATCATGTCTTCTTTAAGCAGTAACTTGCAGGTAGCAAGTGGCATGCCAACACCTTCCTTGTCTTGAGGAATTTGTGCAGTAGTCCCCTACCTAGCAAGTTCATCAGCTTTGCAATTGCCATCAATGTTCCTATGCCCAGGCACCCAGATGAGGTGAATGTTAAAATGCTGAGCCATCTCATTTAGAGACGAGCGGCATTGTTGGGCCACTAGTGAGTTTAGGAAGACTGATTCTAAGGATTTAATAGCAGCTTGACTGTCTGAATAAATATTAATACCCTTCTTGGATACCACATTTATTCTCAGCCAGGATGCTACTTCTTCTATTGCTATAACCTCTGCCTGAAAAACACTACAATGGTCTGGTAACCTCGCAGCAATACTTATCTTCAGTTCCTTAGAGTAAATACCATAACCCACTTGGTTATTTAACTTGGAGCCATCCGTGTAGAAATTAATATGGTTCCTTCTCCCCGGGATTCCTCCCTTCCAGTCATCCCTAGATGGGATATGGGTTACGTAATCTCTCTTGAATGAGATTACTGGAATAGTGTAGTCCAATTTAGAGGGTACGGAATTCAAGCTATTAAGGATAGTTGAGTGTCCTGTACTTCCCTCGGACCAGCAAGCAGTTTTCCTGAGTCTAATGGCGGTACATGCTGCCATTCGTTTACCAAACAGGTCAAGGGGAACGAGATGAAAGAGGACCTCCAAGGCATCAGTCGGTGTGGTCCTCAGTGCACCACTGATGCACATGGAAGCAGCTCTTTGAACCTTCTGCAATTGTCTGTAATAGGTGACCTTGTCTAAGACAGGCCACCACAACACAATGCCATATAACAGAATCGGTCGAATTACCGCTGTGTAGAGCCAATGAATAATACGAGGTGATAGCCCCCATCTTCTCCCCACAGCTTTTTTACAAGAGTATAGTGCTACAGTTGCTTTCCTAACTCTCTCAACAACATTTATTTTCCAACTTAATTTCCTATCCAATATCAGACCAAGATACCTTGCACTACTTTTTAAGACAAGTCTAACGCCCTTTAGCGAAGGTGGTACTATAATTGGAAGTTTGTGACTCCTAGTAAAGAGTACTAGTTCAGTTTTGTTCGGATTTACGCCTAAATCAGCCTCATCTGCCCATGAGACGAGTCTGTTTAAAGCATTCTGAAGAATTTCACACAGTGTGTTTGGGAATTTACCACATGCAATTAATGCAGTTCATTAATAATAATACCTGGGTCAACGTTGTTAAAAGCTCCTTCAATATCCAGGAACGCCGTCAGGGCGAATTCCTTACATGCAAAGGATTTTTCAATGCTGCTCACTAGTGTGTGAAGTGCGGTTTCTATAGATCTGCCTTTCGTGTAAGCATGTTGAGAAGTAGACAGCAGTTCAGGTTTGATACTGCTGCGAACATAGATTTCTATGAGTCTTTCCAAAGTTTTTAAAAGAAAAGAGGAAAGACTTATTGGTCTAAAATCCCTTGGATTTATGTAAGAGCTCTTCCCAGCCTTTGGAATGAAAATGACTTTAGTCATCCTCAAGGCTAGAGGAATATAGGAAAGGTTAAGACAGCCCTTGAAAATAGCTGTCAACCAAGGTATAATTAAGCGAGCAGATTGTTGCAGCTCAATTGGTGTCACACCATCAGGTCCTGGTGATTTATAGGGTTTGAAGCTATTTATCGCCCATCGAATTTTGGTTTCCGAAACAATGTCCCCGAGAATAATTGAGGACATCTGAGGTTGAAAATTCAATTCCTCTGGTTCATGCAATGAGTTACCAGGGAAGTGAGTATCTAGTAAGAGGTCTAAGGTCTCTTCGCTAGATGTTGTCCAGGAGCCGTCAGGCTTTTTTAAAAGACCTAGAGTAGTGGGCGAGGTAGATAAAATCTTCCTTAGCCTAGATGCTTCTGAAATCTCTTCAATGTTTCCACAGAAGTTCCTCCACGAGTTACGTTTAGCTTTTCTTAACGAACTCTTGTAAATTTTGAGAATAGATTTATAATCATTCCAGTCATTTTCCAAACCTGATTTTTTGGCTTTGTTAAATAAATTCCTACTTCTTCGTCGAAGAACCTGAATTTCATTTGACCACCATGGGGGTTTCTTCTTTCCTCGAGGTTTACTTACAGGACAAGAAATCTCCATGGATTTATTTAACCCTCCCGTTAAGTTTTGAACCAGCCTGTCTATGTCGTGGATAGTTGACGGCTCTACGGGGGTTGAGATAGGCAGATACTCTGCTATTTTCCTGTTATATATTCCCCAGATTGTCCTTTTTACATTTCGGTGAATAATCGGTTCTAGGGGGTTAACAGTGAGAACAAATTCTATATAACGATGATCTGAAAAAGAGTGCTCGCTTGAGACTCTCTAGTCAACGATACAATCAAAAACAAAGTCCGAGACCAATGTTATATCCAAGACTTCTTCCCTGTTCCTTACTATAAAGGTTGGCTCACAGCCTTTGTTGCAGATAAGTAAGTTAGTGTTTAAAATGTATTCTAGAAGTGACTCACTTCGATCATTATCATCTGTGCTACCCCAGACAGTGTGATGCGCATTTACGTCACTGCCTATGATTAGCCCGGTTTTGTTTAAGCGGGCCTGCTCTACAGCCGCCTTTAAATATGTCGGTGGTAAGCTACTCGCCATGTCGTGAGCCATGTAACACGATGCTAACCAAAAGCCTCCAGCTTTTATCTCCAGGCTAGCAACGACTGTATCTAGGTCACTGTAATTGGAATGCAAAAACAAGTTAAGATTAGTCTTTGCCAAAATGCACGCTCTGGGGTTACCTTCCACATTTGCCACCAGTAGCTTATAGCCAGGCGTCCTCAGACCACAGACTCTCCCGGCATGAACCCAGGGTTCCTGTATGAGGACTACATCATCTCCGCTTTTACTTAAGCGGATCAGTAAGCCGGCGGACGCCGCTTTTGAGTGGTGGAGATTAATTTGGAGGACCCTCATCGGATTCCAAATCACCTCCCCTCTCTACGACTGTTATGTCCGCCTCGTCTTCATCATCCTCTTCTAAAAGAAGAGCTTCTTCCAGGAGGCCCCCTACCTCCAACGACCTATCAGAGTCCGTGGATTCGGCTTCTTCAAGGGACGCCTCAGGTTGACCGCTTGGAGTGCAGTTGTCCCCCTCTGGCTCTACCTCTTCATCCCCAACCTCCATCTCCACTGGCACTGGTGGTGCAGTGGCGATGGTCTCCGGGGAGGGAGAGATAACACCTTTGGAGGCCAGCTCTTCGTCCTTACGGTAAACCTTGAGCGTCACCTTGTTGAATCCATACTTGACGACCCCCTTAGTTGCCGCCAGTAACTCCACGGATTCCTTGTTTAACAGGACCATGGCCTGCATTGATGGTCCGACTGGTGCTTCTAGCTTCCCAATCTTCCAGTTTTGAGTTGGAAGATTGGGATTGCATAGTCGGAGCATCCGCAGAACTGCGTCCTCACCCGACGGTGTGCTCGGTAGCCAAACGCGAGCCCGGGGCCTGGTAGGAATTTCATCCTTCTCCACAGCCTCCAGTTTCGCGCCTGGATACACCTCACCTAGCCTACTCACAGCTACCTTGTACAATTTGGCAGACCGTTCATCATCACAGGAGATGAGTTTAAAAAGGCCCTGATGCCAGCCTGCCTCCTCACATGATGGCACAGGACCAGGAAACTCCTCTAATATCTGGAAGAGGGTATTTGCCAAGGCAGCGTCTACCCACTTCCATTTATCCCGAGGAATTGCCCCGTCCTCCGCCGACCTGTCAAGCACAGCCAAAACTCTCCCCTTACAACCTTTTACAACGTCACTAAAAGACAGAGATTTACCAGTAGTCTTTTGACGTTTAGACTCCAACATCTCGTCCTGGGATCTCTGCCTTTTAGGTAGTTTTTCTAAAACGGCCTGTTCATGGCCTTTTTGTTCAAGGACTCTCTTCGCCCATCGAAGGGAATCCTTGTCCTCCATGGACAGAGAGCTGGGATCAGCAGCTTCCATACGACGACGAATTCTATTCGCCGCCTGCTTGTCCGCGATTTTCATTTTAGAGGGTCTAAGATCCTTAAAACCCTCCCCTAAAGGATTCTGTTCCTTCTTGGACTCCCCAGCCGACTTTAACTGGCTTAGCCGTGAGGCTGTGGCCGATGCCGAACTGATTTGTCCTCGATTTGACAGCGAAGATCCCCCCTCATGTCTGGATTCCCCAGCCGACGGTGGAGGCGGAGGCGGTGGTCGATGCCGAACTGGTTGGTCCAGAAATGGGCATTAAAGCCCCCCCCTTTTTTTGAAGGGTTGGTAGGGTTGGACGTGAAGTCCAACGCCCTTACCTTCCCTCCCACCTTCAAGACAGGTCCAGCCACCCGAAGGCCAGCGCCAGTCCCACCTGAGGTGCATGCGATATCGCGATTGCAATCATTTTGAGTCTCTGACTCAGAAGTCTTTGTTACATTTGTTTGTTTGTTTGTTTGTTTGTTTTGTTTAGTTTTCAATATATTTTCCATATTTGGTCCCACGAGTACAGGACGAATATGTCCACCCACACAGAGGTCCAGGTGCGTGGGTAAGGCTACTTAATACCGGAGGGCGCCAGGTATCCGGTATGCTCCGTTAGCGATTGGGTTAATTTTTATGAAAACAGGGCTCCCAACCTGAACGATCCTCAGCACGGGTCGCATAACACTTTGATCCAGCCCTCGCAAGAAAAAAGGAAGGTCCATCCTCACAGAGCCTGCATGTGTGGATAAGGCTAGGTTAAAACGGAAGTTTGCCAGACTATCCGAGTCCGCATATTATCGACTAGATAACCCACTAGCCATTCATCCCTTAGCATATGCTGTTCCACCTTGGATTGGGGGCATTTCTGCCTGAAATACCTTCAGGAAGATACCTCAGGCATTTGAGGAGCTAACCAAACCCCTAGCCTAGCTATGCTAGCCAGCCCTACAGTCAAGACTTAACTTCCTGGAGAGCCGTTTCCAGTGGCCACCAGCTTGGAGGTCATAGATACACTACCAATTATCACTGATTGTGGCACGACACGCATGTACTAACTGTTAATCATGGTGTAACGCTTTGTTCCACTAATCAGTGCAATCGGCTGACCACCTGGGAAATACATAGGAACCATATTATATAAGTACTAATATGTACGCTTAAACATTTTTTTTTCAAGTTCGCCAAAATTCTAGGATACTCTCTACACCACAGGGAAGAAATGTGATATAACAATGTATTTTAAAAATTCAAAACAAGTCTGTGAAAAATCAAAGAAAAAAAAATTTTTTTTATTATTAAAGAAAAGTACTTTTGATTTTTCTTATTTACCTATTTTGGATAAAATAGGGTATTTCAGATACACTTTCTTTCATAATTAACTGAATAATGCAAAACGCATTATGTTGCGTTTTCCAATTGGATAAAAAAATCAGATTTCTTGCATGAAGGATGCTGTTTCCGATATTTTTCAATGACTTGCAGTAGAATCAGAATTAACTAGTTCTTTTACATTTTAACTATATTAAACTCTTTTTTAATTGGAATATTTTTTCTTCCAAATCTCTAATAAATTCGGTGTTGACTGTTGGGCACTTTTATGCACAGTATCACCATTTATCGCGTGAAAATACATAAATTGTCGTAAAACATCTCCTGTTGAAGGTAAAGTTTTACTTTCTATTTCTTTTAGAGGCCTTCCCACTAACCAAATATTTTCATTTTTTTTAGTAGAGGAATTCATGACTCGTAGGGTATATGCTATGCTATATCTAATATATAAAATTAATTTTTTGTCTGTCTGTCTGTCTCTTATGCACGCGGAAACTATCCAGCCGATTTTGATGAAATTTTTACAGTATGTTAGTATCGATCAGGCTGGTGTCATAGGCTATAAAATTATTTAGGGTGTATATTTAGGGTGGCCCTCATACACAAATATTTTAGAAATACCGATTTCTCAAAGACAGGCCAATCGATTCTCATGAAATTTACACAGTATGGCTTTTATGTTAAGGGGCACAAATTGGATGATAAAAACTTTATTTAGGGTGCATACTTAGGGTGGCCCTCATACAAATATATTTTAAAATATCATTTTCACGAAGACAAATAAATCGATTCACACCGAATTTACACTACCTATCTCTAATGTTAAGAAGCATAGCTTAGGCCACAAAACTTTTATTTAGTCTGGCCCTCACACAAAATTTTTTTAAATATCATTTTCACAAAGACAGGTTATTAAAGATACGTCGCCACATACTCATGACAGTAAAATATATAATATGTTTGTTTGAGAATTTAGATAAACGAAAATAAAAATATGGCAAAGTGTATCTGAAATAGCCTACTCTATCCAAAATAGGTAAATAAGAAAAATTAAAAGTACTTTTCATTAAGAATAAAAAAAAATTTTTTTTTTCTTTGATTTTTCACAGACTTGTTTTGAATTTTTAAAATACATTGTTTTATCACATTTCTTCCCTGTGGTGTAGAGAGTATCCTAGAATTTTTGGCGAACTTGAAAATAAATGTTTAAGCGTACATATTAGTACTTATAAAATATGGTTCCTATGTATTTCCCATGTTTCAGACATGTGCAGTCGCCATTTTGATTTTTTTTGCATCTAAAAAAATATGAAATTGCGCGCCAGATATTGGCTAATAATTTCAGCCAATAAAAGTTTTATTAAAATACCAATAAGTATTTCTTAAAAATTAAAATGTCATGAGACCTTTAGTTTTGATATAAAAACGAGTTGCGCGACCTCTAAAAATTTTTTTTTTTCTTCTGAAAAAAATAGGAGGCCCATTTCTAACCATCAGGAACCTACGGTTTCGAGAAGGCGGCTGAAAGCTAAAAAAATGATTTTTCTGAACCACCCTAACGTACAATAAATACTTTAATTTTGAACAGAAATAATTATTTAGGGCGAAAAATTTAGTTTTCGGAAGCTGTGAAAGGAGGGTCAAATCTTGTGATACGAAGACTTTTTTGATATGAAATCGATTTCATCTTCTTTAGAACATTGGCCTTAATATATTTTTCTGTTGCAGCTTACTTTCCGAGATATTAAGCAAAACTCGTTTCTCGCCCTCTTTAATTATCCAGATCTTGGCATTGGACAATAAAAAAATATGAGGCACAAATTACCAAAACTAAATTGAGAAAACAAAAATAAACGCAAGATGGTCCGAAATATGTTTATTCAAATTTTGGTTATAATTCGTATTTCTATAAAGAAAACAGCTCATAAAACATCTCTTTCTTAATTTGCCACTTGTTCATATGGTAACCCTAACTATGGACTCAAATTTATTTTAAATAAACAATTTTAGCAAATTAAAACTGTCAAGTTTTATTAAGCCCTTAATATAATCCTTAAGTTTAAAGTACCTCTTATAAAGCTTTAGAGATAATCCTTAAGTTTTATATGCCACTTATCGAGGAATTTTAAAAACTTGGCGTCGTCGGCCATCTTTTTTAATATACATGCCGACAAAATAGCTCCAACAACAAAAAAATAAATGCGTTTCTTTTTTTTTTGTCAAATAATGATTTTTTGTGCACTAAATCATTTTATTTCGATTTGCTTTTACCTAAAAAATCACTTATACGTATTTTGAGACATAAATATTAAAGAAAAACCCAAATATTTTATTTTTCTAATATGTAATATTTCAGAAGCGCGCTAAGTTTTTCGAAGCAAAACCCCAAACTTCACGATAAATCTTTGCTCGCACGTAAATTTTGGTAAATAATTGTGCCGAAAATCATAATTATACGTAGCATCATTTTCATATTGCCATTTAATAATTCCATTTGCTATTCTCTTTTTGTCTATTTAACTTTGTAATACTGCAAAAAGTATGTATACCAAAAACAAAATCTTTATTAAAACTTCGTCAAAATAAAATAAACCTAATTAAAATTCCGTTCGAAAAAAAATTGTGTATAAATATTTCCAAGAGCACAAAATATTTATAGACCTCTAGGTGCATTAATTTATTAACATCTTCGAAGTCTTTATAAGACTTACGATTTTTTTAACCGAGAGGTTAATAAATCCTATAAATATGGCGACTAAGTCTTGAGCAGCACTAAACACATCATTTATTAAACTCTTGAAGAGGTTTTGAAAACGTCATAGCTAACTCTTACATAAACCTCTTGAAGGTCCCCATAGAAGATGCCCTTTTAGTCTTAAGTAGGATTTATTCTGCGTCTTAAAACCTCTTTACCGAATATTTTCAAGAGTTCTGCTCTTAAAGAATAGTTATTTAGAACTCTTGAAGACCCTAATAAATGCAAAAATGCCTAGTGGGTAACTAAAAAATTGCTGGTGGTTGATCTCTTTCATTCTTAAAAAAGACACCGCAAAAAACCCATTTTTTTCTTGTCACGGTTTATCTCCCAAAATGAACACGACCGAATTCTTTTTGTTTTTAGGTCGCTTATTTTTTTAATTGTGCATATGTGCAAATCCGCCAGAATTAGCGTTTTAGCTGGCCTCGTTTTTTTTTTTTTTTTTTCTTAAAACGTTTTTTTGACAGTTGCGTTCAGTGTTCGAAAATAAACAGTACAATTCGTTGTGTACCGAGCCGAAGCACAAAACCTTATTTATTTTCTATAGTGTGCAATCCAATGCACAAAACAAAATCAGCACAAAACAGAAATGTGTACTCAGTAAGGTACAAAATATGAATCGTTCTGTGCATTTGTTGGCTTTTGTTTTGTTCTGTATTTGTGTTTGCACCGTAGCATGTACTTTATAAATAAAAATAGAGTGTCGTGCTTGGCTCGGTACAATTCGCAATTGTGTCGTCTATTTCACTCAACAGCGAATTGCACCAGTGATACCACCGGTTCAAAAAAAATTTAATTGTTTTTTTTTTGTTCAATTTTTTTTTAATTCCAAAATTTAGAATAATCATGAATTATGTATTTTAGTCTGAGTTACGGTTCTTTTTATTGTTTTCTGAAAATATTTAAAATACACTTTTTTTTATTATTAAACTGTTTTTTTACATTTTTTTGTCGCATATGTCGAAAAATTCGGAAGTATCGAAACATGTGGCCACATTTATGTAAGCTTCTCACAGCAAGAAGAAGCAAGTCTGACATGGTAACGAATTGGTTTTGTTTACTTCTATTTCACAAAACATAATGAGAATAAAGTTATGTTCTGTGCTCAGAGACGTACAAAAGAAGATTGGTTGTGTGCTCTCTTCGTTTATGAAAAGTATGTGTACTCGTTAGAGCTTCGGCACGCTATTTTTATAAGGAAAAATAAACGTATTGTGTTTGCATAGTACAATACTGGAGTGGTATCCGCTAAGGTGATAGCTGACTGTCGTTTTTTTGATTGTCGTTTTTGATAATCAACTTTACTTTCCTCTCTGTAAGATGATCAAAAATATTGTTTGTTTATTGGCAGCACTTACAGTTTTCAAATGTCATTTAATTATAAGTTCTGTTTCTTTTGAATAATATTTTCAATATTTTGTGTAAATGTGAAATTTATTAAGATGTTTCTTCTCTTGTAGGAGTTATGCAAATAAGGAACAGGTCAAAACGCTCTGCTCATTTATGAAGCAGCATCCGGAGCTGGCCAGATCGTATAATACTGATCGTATAACACGTGATATAAAATCTGTTTCCAATACATTTCTTTCATGACTTTGGCGCCAAACAAAGCTATCATGAGCACTTCCACCATGCCTCGCATTTATGGCCAAAATTTCTGTGCTCTCATTGCAAATTTAGAATAATTTATAAATCATTTTGCTAATGATATTTTATAATAAACCTACAGCCATGGCATTTATAAATACTATGTCGTCCTTTTCGATTAAAGAACATATTCTCATTTTCCGTTGGCCTATGAATCATAATATGACTACCATCAATGCATCCTATAACTGCAATAGAATCTTGGGGTTATTAACTCCTAATTTTACTAAAATCATTTTTGTTATTTCTGCCATAAAATATTTCCAATGAAGTAAACATGGTTTTTATAAACTTTAAATAAATTTATATTATTATTATAGAATAAAAAAACTACACAGAATAAAAAAACGACACCTAAATAGCTATCACATAAAACAATCGCAAAAAAGCGATAATCAAATTGACGATAGTTGATAATCAGAGCTGGGTACCACTACACGTGTGTTTTTCTTAAATGTTCTTCAATGCATGTGTATTTGTGCTTTGTTCGCTTTTCAAAGCAAACTGAATTAAATTTTATGCTCTCTGCTTTATATACGTATATGAAAAGTTATTCTCATTCTGCCGCAGTACCGCGCGCGGTACGTTTTGCCCAGCCACGTTGATAATCAATTGTCGACTATCACCTTAGCGGATTCCACTCCTGAATTGTGCGCACATATTAAAATCGTCACAAATTACGATTGAATTGTACTGTACTGTACATTTTCGAACACTGGTTGCGTTACGTTCACTTTCGTAAGCTTTGCGCGGGAAATTAATGGACTTTTATAGAGTTTTTTAAAGCGGTCGAACAATAAAAATGTATTTTTCAGAGTATCACGAAAATAACAGTCAAAAAGTTTGTGCAACATTTGCAAGAAAAATAGTGTTCAGTGAGAAAAAAAAACAGTTATTTTTCCGTTAATACTAAATACAGTGAACTTATAAAAAACATATTGAAGAACGCTACTCCCTGAGTGATTCAAAATTTCCCACTGGCTTGTTCGTCACTTGTCGTCACACTTTGAACGAGTATGAAAAAGGCGATTTCAACAGATCGTTATTAAAAATGCCAAGTTATAGTGAAGTTTTGTTTTCCAAAAAGACTCGGTTGAAAGCTGAGCAACAGTCTTTATGCAATTGCGCTTATATTTGTACTAAGGCTTGCTATCGAGGTCATAAAAAAAATTTCAAAGTCAAGGGTTTTTTCCGTCAAAGCAGTAAAACCTCACTTGAATCCACTCCTCGCATTTACAACTCTAACAAGACGAAAATTAGTGCCGTTTCGACGGGTGTGATCAATTTATGCGCAAAATGTTCCCATAAAATTGGTAAAGACATACCGCACAAGTGTAATAATTTCAAAAATCGTACTAGAGCAAATGTGTCAAAATTTGTAGATAATCTCGACGATAAGCAGCAAGAGCAGGTCGCAAGTCGAGTTCTAAATCACGTGGCACAGAAAAATGGTTGCTGCAGAAACAATGAAGTTTTGTTCAGTACCACTGGCGGACAAAAGCGAAAGATAATAATTAATCCTCAAGAAAAAAGGTGAACTTTTCTGATGAGCTGCTAGACAATTTTCAAAATAATAACAATCTGTCTGGAAATCAAATGGAGAATGTTTGTAACTTGTTAAGAGTCGGAGCTGGCAAAAACTGCATTGGTTCCCATCAACGTGAACGCATATCTGAAAAATCTCGCTTCTTGGAACCTTATTATCAATCAGGTGAATTTAAACTTCAGAACGACAAAGATATCGCAGAGAATAAACCTGTCGTATTTGCTGATGCGGAAACATTAATTACAGCTGTTATAGACGCAAGGAAAACTGTTGGCAATCACGTGATGAAAGTTATGGCCGATGGCGGCCAAGGATTTTTCAAGGCTTGTGTGTCAATTTTCATCGAGGGAGAAGAAATATCCGATTCAGAAGATGAAGATGATGGAAATAAAGTGAAAAGAAAGAAATTATATTCGGAGGGTGGTTCGAGCGCCAATGAAAGCAAGTTGACAACCGTAAAACGATTGATAATGCTCTGTATCGTCCCAAATAAAAAGGAAACCTATTCGAATATAAAAATATCATTTGATCTAATTGATATCAACAAGATAGCTTTTAAGTTTGTAGCTGATTTCAAACTTATTTTAATTGTCAATGGGCTGCAAACAGCAACGTCAACTTACCCGTGCCCTAACTGCTTTGTCACGCTATCTGAGTTGCGACAAGATAAAGACTTGGAGAACAATCAAATTGTCAAGTCCAGATAATTGCGAACCTACGGGGATATCAAAAAAGATTTTGATGATTTCAATGCGCGAAACCAGCACAAGAACGAAGCGAGGTACTGTCACAGCACGATTAATCCACCGCTATTCAAGGGAATGTACGACCTTCCGGTGCTAAATAAATGCGTGATACCAGAGTTACACATACTCCAAGGGTTCGTGAATCACGAATGGATGGTGTTGTTCCAGTTCTTGGTCATCTTATCGTAAAATTTTGCGACGAATCTGATTCCAGGATAATATGTACCAAAAAACATTCCTGAGATGACCAAAACGCAATTTTTCGAACGTGCAATTGGAGCAAATTTGATTTTGAGGTAAAAATACCTTCTAAGTCGAAAATTTTTTCAAAACGATCTGTCCCGATTTGCTGAATAGTGGATTTGCGTACTACAAAGTATCCTTTAAGCGCCTGCATAGTCCAAATTTGCTGTCATTTAAAATAATTTCTAATCTACTAGAGGGGGCATGGCATCATTTTTTTTTTTTTTTTTTTTGGAGTACACCCTTCAATTATGGTATTTATTGAAATTAAGAATATCTTTAATTAATATTCAAGGAGAAAAAATTAAAATTCAAAGGGAGACATAGTTAAAATTGCATTTAAGT
Source organism: Tricholauxania praeusta (assembly GCA_949775025.1). Classification (NCBI taxonomy): domain Eukaryota; kingdom Metazoa; phylum Arthropoda; class Insecta; order Diptera; family Lauxaniidae; genus Tricholauxania; species Tricholauxania praeusta. The sequence goes on from OX459029.1 coordinate 113,613,158, forward strand.
TAAAAAAAACATGAAACTTTACATATAAAGTTAAATATAAGAAATAGCTATCTGAATTTTAATTGAACAACCTTGATTATTAATTCTGAAAAACGAAAAAGCAAAACAACGAAAATCAGAAAATTTACCAAAACACAAAAAAAATCTGTTTTTCGTTGTTTTGCATTTTTGTTTTTCATACGAATTGTACGTGGAAACAAAAAAAATGCGCCGTTCCCAGGTTTGATCTAGGAAGCTGAAATTTTGGTAGAATTTTCTTCAAACCCTATTCTATTATATAGGCATAAATGACCGCAAATTTAAAAAAAAAAAAAAAAAAAAAATACCTCCTTTGGGTGTATTTTTTCCGCATTTTTAGTTACACGAAGAATGGGGTCGTGGCTGTACAACAGTGGGTGGCGACCCCCATTCAACTAAAAAAGCCAAAACGCTATATCTTGGCACCTAAGGCTGACTTTTTCTACGTTTTAGTAAGTCGGTTTTTTCGTTAAATTTCAACGGAATTGTCCGCGCAGTTTTTAGGTTTGAGCAAGGAAGCTCAAATGTTGGGAGAATTATTTTTATTCCTCAAGCTATAATATAGGAAAACATAAAAAATCCCTGTCCTAAAGTTTGAAAAAAAATACCCTAATGTGTATATGTGGTGTTTTCAGTTGTGATTATTTTCCGATTACTTCTTCCAGCTACAACGAATTCAATTTTCCTGGCTGCAGCTGTTACATTTAGTACATCATATTAAATCCTATTAAAAAGTATTTTATCCAACTTAAATTTTGTATTATATATTTTAAAAATGCTATTTGTAATTTATAGTTTTGTAGTCATACGTTAATTCAGAATTTGGGCCTTAAACTGGATCGTTGGCTAAAAACTGGATCTATACTCAAACAAGATATAGGTGATTCTGATGAGGGACCATCAACCTCCATCAAGAAATGTAAAACTAGAAATAACTGTGATGAGTATTTATCATTTGGATTTACTTCTGTAAGCAAAGAAGATTTAGAAAGGCCCTTTATATGTGTTATGTCGCGAAAGCTTATCAAATGAATGCATGAAACCCGCCAAACTCCGACGTCATTTAGAAACACAGCATAGTGAGCACATTAGTCAGTCTATGGATTTCCTTAAAATCTAAAAACAAGAACTTGTTTCAAGTCAAAATCTTATGCAAAATACCGCAACTGGTAGTATCAGCAAAAAAGCAGTAAAAGCATCATATGAAGTATCCCTACTAGTAGCAAAAGCTGGAAAACCCCACAATATAGCAGAACAACTAGTTCTTCCTGCCGCAAAAGAAATAGCAAATACAATGTTGGGGGCTAAAAGAAAAAAAGATTTAAATTTGATTTCCTTATCGAACGATACAGAGCAGAATTGAAGATATGTCATGCAATATAAAAGAGCAATTAATTTCATGAGAGCTTAAAAGTCAATATTGCTCACTGCAATTAGATGAGAGTACCGATGTCTCTAACAATGCTGATTTGTTAGCATTTATTAGATATGAACTTGAATTTAAAATTCAAGAGGATTTGTTATTTTGTGATTCCCTACCATCGTCTACTACAGCTAAGGCCATATTTAACACTTTGAACCATTTTATAACCGAAAATGGAATCCAGTGGTCAAAATGTGTTGGAATTTCCACTGACGATGCTCGTGCAATGTCAGGTAGAAGAACTAGATTGATTGCTCTTCTTGAAGATGTAGCACCTCAGGTCACTTGGAACCATTGCTGCATACACAGGGAATCATTAGCTTCTAAAAATATGTCAACAGATTTGAAAAAAATATTGGATGAAGTAGTCAAGTTGAAAAGCTGTCAATTTCATTAAGGCTCGCCCACTTAATTCCCGTGTTTTCAAAGTTTTGTGCAAGGAGATGGGGAGTCAACATAAACAATTATTATTACACACCGAAGTACGTTGGTTGTCACGAGAGAAAGTACTCAATCGCCTTTTTGAACTTCGTGACGAAATAAGATTATTTTTAATGGAAACGCAATTTGAACTGAAAGAATATTTTAATGATTTTCTCTGGTTAGCTAAAGTTGCTTACTTGACTGATATTTTTTGTTATTTGAATGAGCTAAATTTGAGCCTACAAGGTGCAGCTTCAAATAAATTTAAAGTTGAAGATAAAATAGAAGCGATTATAAAAAAATCGAATTATGGTCAATACGCTTTCAAAATTGTGTGTATGAGTCTTTTCCAACACTCAGCGACTTTATAGAATTTTCTAATAAAAAAGTCGATAATGAAACGCGGTTGATTTTTGTCGAATATTTAATGGCCCTAAAAAGCAACTTCCGGAAGTATTTTCCCTGTCCTGATTCTGGCAACGACTGGATCAGGGACCCATTCAATACAGATGTTAGTAATGCTAAGCAATTATCGACATTAGAGCATTAAAATTGAACTAACTAACTTTTGGGTACTGCTAAAATCCGATTACCCTGCACCAGCAAATAATGCCCTCCAAAACTTGATTCCGTTTTGTACAACGTATTTGTGTGAACAGGCTTTTTTGGTATAGAAACAAACTTAATGTAGAAGCAGACCTGAGGATAAAACTTTCGAATATAGAACATTGTGGATTTGGTTTCAAGAAACCAACATCATCCAACTCATTAAATAAAAACTTCTATATAAGAAAATATTACAAATTTAGTTTACAAAATAACCAACAGTCATCAAAAAAATAATTTTCATTAAAAGCTTTATTATTATTATATTATTTATTAAAAAAATAGGAAAAAAACAATCTATTTTCTGAGCTCTATTTTGACCAAGAAATATTTGTCTGAGTTTAATGTACATATTTTGACTTGTAACTATTTTAATTCTTTATCATTTCCTTAATTTGTATTCATTTGAGTTTTCTATTTAGATTTACATTACATTTGCGCAAGATTTGTTAAAATACAGAGAGATATAGTAATGGTATGAGTGTCAATATTTATTGGAAAGTAGTGTCAACTTTTGGACCTCCAAATCCGGAAAAGACCTTTGAAAACCGGAAAAATTAAAGCAAAATAATAAGACTTCGTTCCTTAACCTCATCAGATAACCGGACATTTTATGTCTGATTGAGTTTGACAACCGGACAAAACTTTCAAAAACCAGACTGTCTGGGTGAAAACCGAACGGTTGTCAAGAAAGCCAGAAAGTAAGCTTAGGAACGACGTCAAATATCTACTGTTGGAATGGGGTCCACAAAAGAAAATTTAGCTACATAGGGGGTCCTCGGACTACATAAGTTTAAGAACCCTTGCTCTAGAATAAATAAAGATATGATCAATGTAAATCACTGGGCTATTCGAAACAAACTCAAATTAAATCCGGCAAAATTCTATGTTCTACCAATTTCGAAAACAGGCTATTCTTCTAGCGATTTTCCATCAATTTTTCTTAATTACATTGAGCTAAAATTTGTCACAAAAGTTACGAACCTAGGGTTTCATATTAATTCTTCATTGAGCTGTGTAGACCACATCAACTCTGTCGTCAGTAAAATTTACTGCACATTACGAATGGCATCACCATTTGTACCTATTGAGACTAGGAGGCGTCTAGTTGTGCAGCTATAGTTCTCATAATTACATACTCGGAAGTAGTTTATAGCAGATTAGACTCGCGCTCACTTCACAAACTACTATTGTACGCGACTGCGTACAATAATGCATCTCGATATTTGTATGGTATCCAAAGGTTTGATCATATTTCCTCCTTCAGTCATCGGACACTTAACTGCAGTATTAAGAACTACCTTGATTTAAGAAACTATATTTTTATGCACAAAAATACCTCAATATCTGTCTGAAAAATTACGTTTTTATCAATCATCACGCTATATAAGCATAATCATGCCAACATATAGGTACCTGAACTCTTCGAAACTTTTTTTGTTAACGCTATTCGCCTGTGGAAGTCACTACCAAGAGACATAAAGTGTGTGTCTATGAGGATTAACTCCTCTATATATATTTTCTTTATTCTACTTCTACTTACTTTCACTATACTTATCTGTGATTTTACTCTTATAGCTATTAATATTGTTTAGTTTGTAAGTTCTTAAATTATATTAATTCTTAAAGGTCCAATAAGAATATCAGTATTAAATATTAAACTTGGTCAGAACTTTTTCATAGTTCGTCTTTTTTCAAGAAAAAGACTAAAGTTGCAAATGAGAAAAAAAAAACAATTGTCAAATGACTGACCTCAAAAAAAGGTTCCGAAATGGGCGCTAGCTGGTCGTGTTCAGAATTCATTTTCAAATTTTGCAGCTGGATCGTCTACCTATAGATCGGGCTTTGATGTCGCCTTAAAAAGTCCTGAAAAGAATATATAAGATGATAAACGGGGAATATTGAAGACATGTACTAATTGACTTTAAGTTGATTGTTATCATTTAATCTGTACATCTAAACTGGCACGAATAATAAAAACTAATGTTTCGATATTAGCAAACGAATAATTCAAATCAAAGCGTAACTTATGCGCCACCCTGTACATAAAGATTAAATTATAATTTCGTTTTGGCTGTTTTCATTGTTGTTTTTCGCACTCAATCTGCTTTGATTAAACTGATGATACAACCAAACATTGTTGCAACTTTTTTTTTTCACCCGAATCCAAGACACGAAACTACTACTTTAAAACTGGGAGTAACTGCATGAGTGACGGACTTATCTTATATCCTGCAACGTATTGGTTCCACATTATCAAGTGTGGCCAAAATAATATCGTTAAATTTTATTTTATTTTTATTTTCAATTTATTTTTGATGATGCTCATGTTTAATACACAATAAAAACGCCCCTCAAAAAATTGCAAACCATAACAGGCAAACGAAAAAAAAGGCTGTAAAATATTTAAACCGGCTGCCCTTCAACCTTAACACATCTGACAGTATGGCAGGCAGGCAGGCTGGATGGCAAATCCATTACCACAAACGTGTCCAGTTTTGAAGTTTTGGCATTTTTTCGATGATTGTTACGATGAAAATCTGATATACGAAATTATAATAACATAAAAAACACCCTAAAACAGAGCACTAAAGAAGATGCAACATCAATATAGATATGTACGTTATTCAGCGAACGAAACAAGTAGGAATTATAAACTGAAGCAAGACTTCACATGGGAATATGCATACAGTCAATACCATTGAAAATTGGCTTTTGTACTTATATGAATGTACTCAAAGCGTTAACATTTTTTCTGTATAAATAATAAAAAACGGAAATGTTATTCTTAATTATACACGTATCGGTCATTGATTAACAAACAGCATACCATTTAGACTTGACATTTTAGAATTGTCCGAAATTTTTTTACAACTTGTATACATATCGCTCACTTACTTCAATACTGGAATAACTCAAAAAACGTGATTTTTGAGTTAATGATGCAGAAATATCCGCCATTTCATTTTTTATTTTGTGTGAAAAAATCAGAAAAGTAATAAACTTGCCTTGTGACAAGAGTTTATGTAGACATAATTTTCATTATTTTCATAAAAAAATCAACTTATTGAAAACTTTAAATGCGTTTTTCTCCCACTTTATGTTTTTTGAATTATGCCAGTCTTGAAGTAAGTGAGCGATATGTACATAAAGTTCCTTGATGCATACTAGAGCACCCATAAAATGTATGGAATATGAAAAAGTGCTATCTGTATCGCTCCACGCGCATTTTCTAATTAAGTGAGGGTAAAAAATAAGAACTGCAAAAAAATTTTGTGTTTCTATTGGAAATTGGCCAGTCGCTTTTAATCCAAAGCCTGAAAAATTAACTTGAAATAAGTTTTTTTATATGTCGAACTACAACTGTAAAACAAACGATTTTTGGTGATAACGACCTGAGACATTTTGATGTAAAATTAAATGATTAATACATCTTTCTCTCTTCATCATCTCTCAAATGATGTTAAAATAAAATTTTCAAAATATTTTATTTTGAAACTGTTCTCATTAACTATTCATAGAATATAAAATTGTTCCTGTTGTACCTACTGATAAATAGAGAATTTAATACAGTTTAAGAACAAAGTATTTTTGTTTTAATAAATTGATTTTTGGTGCCGAAAAAAAACAAGCTGACAAATTTTTCATCTACAGTGACCGAATAAAGTCTAGATACACCCCACTTTTTGCGAGATCGGAAATCCGAAAACATAATGGAAAAATGTAATGATGCAGTTTTGTTTGAAATTATTTTTAAATGATAATGAGCAAAAAAAAAAAAAAAGTTTTTCGAAATGAATTTAAAAAGTTATCTGCTTTTTATATTTTATGTCTATAATATGAGTCATACTTTGGTATAATGTACTTAATTGTGGATTGGACGTGATATTTGATTGATATAACGATTGCGCCAAAAAAAATTCCAAATGATAAGAGAAATTTTGTTGTTAAGCTTGGAAAAAAAAAATTAATCCTGTGGTGAAATTTTTAAAATTTTTGACTTAAGTCGATCAACAGTTCATACGATCATTAAAAATCCTGAAGATATTGATTACATTGAAAACAAGCCTCATACTGGCCTCTCAAAAGGACATATCTTGCAGTTTACTCATTACAAAATGTTTTTATTTCCAAACAACAAAAAAAAAAAGGTCAGAACTTTTTTTTGGGATTCCGAGAACTTAGAAGAAGTCTGAAAGTAATTCTAGATTAAATTTGAATAAACACATTTTTAATGTTAAGTTACATAAAAATATATGTATATACATGCCTATATTCCAAAGTTTTGAATGCAGCAACACACTCCCGCTTAAATTAAAACATTTTTTGACATTTTAACAAAATCATGATTCAATAATAAAAGTTACAGTAATTTGCTATTCGAGACCGAAATGTGGCCTCATAGCTGTCAAAGTCCAATACAAAGCGTAAAATGTGGCCGCCTCATAGCTGTCAAAGCGTAAAATAAATTGAAGAAGAATAGAGTCGTGATTTTTAAAAAATTATCTACTGGACGTATGAATGTATCGAATTTTAGTATTAAATATAAAAATTATTTAGTAATTGAAATAAAACCAAAAATCAGTACAGTTCAGTACAAATTGGGTAAAATCAGTACATTTGTGTACTGATTTCAAAATTTTGAAAAATCAGTATTCTTAAAGAAAATTTGTAAAAATCAGTACATGTACTGATAGAATCAGTACGTATGACAATCCTAGGTTGAAATAACAAAATATTATTACTGCAGAAAATCTTTTCTTTATTAGCAATTTTTTAACAAAATTTTCTAAAGAGCTTTCTCAAGTGATTAATACTAAATATTAAATAACAGGTATCACGATAAAAACTATTCAGCTTAGAAAATCTAACTTAAGCGATTCATATTATTAATTAACAAATATTATTATGGCAAACACCGAGTCATCATCAGAATCATTACAACGATTTCTTACAATATTGTGAAATCATTACTGCAAATTTTAAGGTATTACTGCAGAAATAGGGCATTACTGCACCTTATTACAATGCCTGGCTGGTACATTAGATCAGTGTGTGCATCCACGCACATTTCATAAAACCTAGATCTCTACACAAAAAGCCTTTTATTTCTAAGGAAAACCGCAACAACGGCTCCCTAAATCATCATATTGCCATGCCACCACAATGCTTAACAGTTGAATTTAATCCTTTAAATCCATTGGAGTATCTTTCTTTCTCCCAACTATTCTGCCGTACTAAGCGAAAAAGACGTATCTCAAAAAAAATTCATTTCGAGATAATTGATGTTTTGTTTATGTCAATTTGTTGAATTACCTGTAAAATTGAGATAGAGGAAATTTTCTTAGTAGATTTTTTATATGATTGATCTAAATGCCGACATTTGGAGTATTTCATTAGACGCGTAATTTTTTAAGCTATCCGATGCCATAAGAATCTCGGATATTTTTTTTTAGATACGTCTTTTTCGCTTAGTACGGCAGTATTGCTTTTCCATCAAATAAGTTGAATTTGGATTCATCAAAAAACAAAACTTGCTTCCAGAAATCGATTCTCTTCCTTTACGTTCTTTGGTGAACTCCAAGCGAATTTTGCGGCTCTTCCTCAGAAATGAGAAGTTTTTTACGTGGTGTCCTACTAAGGAAACAGTGGCTTTTCGAAGTTCTCTCAATCGTACGTGAATGCACACACTGATCTGATGTGCTAGCTATGTGTGCGACCAATTTTGGGGCACTGACTTTTGGGTTTTTGTCCACTTTTTTAAAATCAAGCTGACATCTCTGCGAGATAGGTCCTTTTGAGCGGCCACTATGATTCTTGTTTTCAATGGAATCAATATGCTCATAATTTTTAATGATCGTATGAACTGTTGATAGACTTAAGTCCAATGTTTCTAAAATTTCACCACAGGATTGATTTTCTTTTCCAAATTTAACAACAAAATTTATCTTATCATTTGGAATTTTTTTGGTGGATATCAATCAAATATCACGTCCAAACCACAATTAAGTACATTATACCAAAGTATGACTCATATTATAGATATAAAATATAAAAAAAACGGTACTTCACCGCTTTCTAAAAAGGCATAAGTTGCGTAATGTATGTAGACTTACATATGGGGCATTTCAGGCTAAGCGGACAATGCAAAAAAAATTAGATTTAGAAATTTGTTCATATTCGGCTTACTTGTACTTCTAGAAGGTGTAAACACTACATTTTTTTTTTATATAAGGCTTAGTTTTCAAGTTGTGGGCTTCCAGAAATTTACGTAATATGAATAATGGATTTTTCGGAAGCGGTTTTTTCGAACTTAACAAAATTTTAATAATATATGAAATATTGTGGTTTCAATAGAAAATTTACTGCTATTTTCAATTATGAAATCAGATTGGAAATTTGATTTTTTTTTCTTGTGGAAAACCGGAAGTGAACATTTCATCTCAGAATTGAAATACATTCGACATATTTTATTTTTTTATTTTAACTTTAAAATAAAGCATAAAATATACCGGTAATATGCTTAAATTGTTTTATCGTGATCTACATTAGTTTATCAGATATGTACCTCAGTAAAATTGATATTTGTGCAGTATGTTTTCTTAAATTTAATTTAAGCACTAAGATTTTTTTCTTATGAATTATTTTTTTTTCAAAGGCTTTAGTAAGTAGAACATAATAAAATATAGATATATTTAATTCATTACATTTTAATATCTAAAAAAAAATAATATAAATTTATTTCATAGAAAATTGATATTTGTGCAATCTTGTAGCAACTTTGCAATTATTTACGCTATATTTCTGCGGGTTTTTCAAAAAATTTGTAATGGTATTACAATGGCGATTTATTGCACCAGCAATTCCACATATTTTTATCCCAGTTTCAAGCATTGTTTTTTTCTAACTTTCTCTTCGTTATTTATTTCCTTTTCAAGAATCCTCTTGAACTAAAATAAATATTTGCCACCACATATAAATGACAATTATATTTTTATATTAATGACTATATACCTCCTCAATAATTTTGTCACTTTATTTGTATGGATAATGACGCTGCAGTATTCAAAACTCAAATAAATCAATTTGCACAAATATCAGTTTTCTATGAAACGCAGTATTTGACGCGCTTCCTTAATATAACGGTACCATAGATTCCAATTTGGTAAAAATTAAACATACGACAAAGAAAGATGAAGGATGAGAGAACAAAAGTGCAAGCTCGAAACAAAATTTCCGGAATTATTTTAAAAGGAACATCGAATAACATTTTTGCACAAATATCAATTTTACTGGGGTATATGAATTGAAGTGCACACGTGCCGCACTTTGCATGGGATGTGGCACCTTCTTAAGTACTGTAATTTATATATCTCCTTAACTAATATTGATCACGTTAACATTTTTTTTGTGAAACATCTATATACTTTTTTAAAAATAAAAATATTTAAAAAATATTATGTCTAATTTACTGAAAATTTGATTTAAAATTTTTACTTCCGGTTTTCCATACATAAAAAAATTTAAAGTTCGAATTTAGCTAAAAAATTAAAAAGAACATCCTTTTTACTATTTAAATCAATATTGTTTATATTTTATTATAAATTGCAATAACAGCGTTCAAAAATGACGGTACTTAAACTTCGCCAATTCTTCAGAAGCCCATAACCCGGCAATTAAGCCTCATACGAAAAAAAAAAATTATGTGTACTTATTTATGTCTACTAGATGTATGTATAACTTACCGGAATATAAACAAATTTCACGACCTCACTTTATTTTCATTGCCCGCTTCGCCCCACATGTCACTCGTTTTTTTGTGTTTTTTTTTTTTTCAGTTAACTTTTTAAATTTATATTGAAGAACTTTTTTTGTTTTGTTCATTATCATTAAAAAAAGTTTAAAACAAAACTGCATTACATTTTCCCGGAGGGAATTGATTTCTAAAATGGAAGTAGAATTTACGTTGAATCAAGAAATTGTAGTACGGTTCTCGCCCAAACACATTATTATATAATTCAAACATTTGCTTTACTTGATTCAAGAATCACTTAAACCAAATAAAATTACGAAATATTTCTTAAATCAAAGCATAATTATTAGAACTTCTGAGAACCAGTCAGATGTATTTCCAGAATACAGAAACAATAACTAGACCTTTAAAAAAAGAATAAGAAATTTTTTCTGGCGTCTAAAAATAGTTACTAGAACTATCAAAAATAAATAACAACTCCTTACTGGAGTCAAGAAATCATCCCAAGTAGAAATTTCAGTTAGCGTTCCGGCACTGTGACCACTCATTCGGTTTGTTTCGGTTTGGTATTTGTGTAGATAACTACTCAAATCCCGATATATTTCGTAAATGGCACGTAACCGTTACCAAGTAGGGAATACATGATAGTAGGGATATGTGTAGTTATTATTATAGCGACCCACACGTAGACGTTTTTGTGAAGTAAATATTTTACTTTTAAGTTACTTTTATCATTGCAGTAGTAGTATTCTAAACATAAATGAATACAATGGTAAGAAGCATTAATATGTATGTGTAATATTATGACTTATAATATCAAACTTCTTATAAATTTTATTCCCCTACTTTTTATATGAACTTAATTCTGCATAGAAATTAAAATGAAGCTCATTTTTATTGTAAATATTAATATTCTGTTGAACAAAAAACTTATGCGCTTAATAAATATCGAATATTTAGTAATACTTATGTATATTAAAAATATTAAAAAAAAATTTTATTAATCAAATGATTTTTAAAATGCTGAAATGATCTTATAACGTTAACTATAAAGCGAAAAATTGCTTATTATATGAGGTGATTTTTTGAAGAAGGCGACATTTAATGAACTGTAATTCTCCACACATTGTCATTTGAAACTGTGAAATTGAAACATAAGTTCTGGTTTTGATTATTATAACGCAATAAAATTATCGGATGAATTAAAAAATTTGAAATCATGCAAAAAAAAAAAAATTTTGCTTCAGTCCTTACCATCTTACATGCTAACAGTTAATGAATTCATGAAGGTTTGGTATTTAAACTTTGCTTTCTAAAAAAGATCGGGCCATAAGAAATTCTGTTTTGAGCAATTTTTGGCCTTATAGGTAAAACATTTGAAAAGGGGAGCTGGTCCGATTTCAAGTGAAGTGTTTTCGGTTACGAGTGATGCCAAAGAACAGTTTCCAGGCGGTTTCTGCTGTCGTCGTTTTTGGCAAACCAGTTTGGTCTTCCTGAACACTGTGTAGGTGTTTTAAATGTATGATTATAGTCTTATTGAGATAATTTGAGGCTTAATTTGCGTAATATATTTTTTAGAAATTATTTACAATTATAAACCAAAATGGATGTCATATGAAAAATGGCGTCAGGCTTATTTGTGACCTTATCATATGTTGTGACCGATTGTGTCTACATTGTAAGCATTCAGTACAAAACTTATGTTCTGGTACACACAAAGTGTGGTGTACATGATTTAATTTACACAATTGTGCTCAAACCTACGCAATAACTACGCTAAGTAGTTTGTGTGTACCTTCAAGGGCGAAGCTGTTTAATCTTAAAAATTTCAACGTAACTCATTATTAATTAGAGTGTTTTGAAAAAAAAAACTTTGTATTTTTTTACGATGTGTAAGCGGATATCTATAGCATTACACATCTTGACAACGCTCTGTAAGAGATTTCCATCGATATTGAATACTGTATTAGCGCCGCCTGTTTGAATTTGTCAACTTTTATCCGCTCAGTAGATTGCCGAAACCGCATACAATTTTAATCACTCTTATATGTATATTTGTCGACTCCTATTCGAAAAATAATAGTTCTGTTAGTTTAGCAAAATGCAGATATCTTGGTTATGAAATAAGATCTTTATATGCGTCTTACGGCAGCAAATGAGAAGATTTTGCAATTTTTAAATAGAAAATCCGTATTTTTCCATTGTTTTCCGGTATATTTTCAAATTTTTTGTAAGAAAAAAAGATGATGGAACAATTTTCACGGATTCGAATTCTTCTTTTGAAAATAGACCAAAAACCACCCCTATCTTTTTCGAAAATTCGATAACCCCTATAACTTGAGCAACTTTTAAAATCAATCTATGTATTTCTTCAAAAGTTGACAACTTCAAACAGGCGGCTAATCCAGTATTCAGTATGATGAGAGTCCTATGAAAAGCATTTTCAAGATATGTAACGCTATAGATATCTGCTGACACATCGTAAAAAAACAAAAACATTTTTTTGAACCACTATACTTTCCAAAATGTTATGTACACATATGTGACCAAAATGTGTCCCTACTAAATTTGTTTATCAAATTGTCATATTTTAAGTCACTTTTACTGATATTGTGCCTAAGATATCGTGGTTACGAACAGGTTACTTTTAAGAAGAACTGTGTAGTTATTGTAACTAAAATTTGACCCAAATAGAATCAATTTGTTGCACAAAAATTACTGGAATGTTACCATAAAGTCATACTGCGCTTTTCAGTATTCTGGCAGTTAATAATCGGTTAATATGCCTCAATACAGGAATAGTGACTTTATTTACACAAAATTTACTCACAGTAACCACACTGTGACTCGCACGCGAATTTTGTGACCTTAAAAGTTACAAATTTCTACTTGGGTTAGTATTCTTGAGACTTTTCTTTACGAGTCTTTTTATGACACAAAATACTATCTTTTAATATGTGACATCCTTTGGTTCCGAAGAAATTATAAGGCAACCCTTTGCATGTAATTAAAGCTCTTAAAAACCTTATATATAATTTTTTCTAAGAAATGACCAAACATCAATTGGCAACTCATGGTTGGGACGGAGTTCAACAGGGCAACCCTATATATTCTATTTAGGCTCTTCGAGCTACATATATCATTTACTGTACATTTCAAACTGGAATCTTAAGCCATAAACTTTTTACTAAAATATGTTGGCCCAAAAACAGGTGGCAACTCTGTTTTAGGACAGGATTTTGCAAGGCAACCTTATTATTCTATGTAGGCTCAATGAGCTCTATCATTTGGCACTTCAAGCTGTAATCTTATACACATTATATTGAAAAAAAAGCCTGTTCAAAGTCGTTTTTTTTTCGGCCATCGGGACAGGCTTTGGCAAAGCAACTCTGGTAGGTTAGTTTCTCCAAAGTATATTACTACCTTTCCTGTACATCCTATTCTGTAATCTTATACAGTCGACTTTTCTACAGCCAGCTCTCCGCCTATATTATACGTAGGTATTTCGTAATTGTAATTAACTTTGTAGTTGTTATAAATTAGTAATTTGACATAGGTTTTGTTTTACAAGAAAAAAATATTTGAATTAAGAAAGTTTTAAGTTTGTTTAACTCAAAACTTATTTTAACTAAAATTAATTGAATCGAATCTAGTTGCTTTGATTAAATTTTGTAAAAATCGTAGAAAACGTAAGAAATTTCTACTTGTCTTAAGAACCTCACTACTGATTCAAACTCAAGCTGATAATACGTGTTATCAAATAAATGGTACTTAATATTACCAAATTCGAATATATCGAGTATAAAAAGTAACTAACAATATACTTCTTAATATAAGAAATTATAGTTTGTGTAGCTGCAAAGTGTAATTTATGTGTATCCAGAAAGCGTTTCTGAGTCTAAGTAAAAATTTATCAATACGATTAGAACAAGATTAAATTAAAACCCATTTATTTGTTTTTGGATTTTCTTAGTCTAAGAAACGAAATAGATTGATTTGGAGTACATAATTTTCTCCGTGTTTCCATTATGTTTTCGGATGCCCGATCTCGCAAAAAGTTGGGGTGTATCTAGACTTTATTCGGTCACAGTATATGCAACCGTTCATGGTATAAGAAGTTGTTAAGCTCAACATTTAAAACAAAAACTTAACTGTCATAAGTAACAGCATTTGTTAGTTCTGCACTGAATGTTAAATTATTTACTCCTTACCGTTAAAAAGAGCATTATGCTTAGACTAAATATTTTTTTTTTTTGGGGCATTAAAAGATCATTTACTTATATATAAACTTTTATCGTTAATATCAGGCATGTCAAACTCATTTCTGTGTGCGGGCCAAATTCTTCTAAAATTATAGTCCAAATCCTCTTGCGGGCCGCACTTACTTTATTTTATTAAAAATTCAAGTTTTGAGTGGAAATTGAATATAAATAATTCATAAAAACAAACATAAATTTATAGAAATATATTTATTAATAAAAAGAATATAAATTATTTTTTGCTGGATATAATGCACTGCTTGTCATTTTTCAATTCATCAAAGTTTGGTGTTAAATTTTGGCTTGAAGTAATTTTTAATATCGATGCTAAATGTTCTTCAGTTAATCTGGTTCGCTGCGAAGTTTTATTCATCTTCATTTGTGAAAAAAGTTGTTCACAAATATATGTGCTCCCAAACATAGATAATATGCGTATTACAAAATATCGAATTTGTGGAAAACGGTCCGCAGGTAAGTACCAGTAAAATTCTGGAATACTTATTTCCTTATATTTCTGTTTCAATAAGGTATCGCATCGTAGTTCTATAAGCTCCATTTGCAAATTTTCATCAATATTTTCAATGTCAACCGACATCGGAGAGCAAAAATATTTAAATGAGACTCGGTACTTTGAAAGTCCTTAAACCTCTTATTGAATTCTTCTTCCAACATTTTCAGCTGTTTCTTATATTTGTCAAATTTTAATTCTCGATACTTAAGCAAAAAAGTTTTACAACTAGAAAAATTTGATAAATTTTCTTTTTTTATTTGCACAGGAATATATTTTGTTTGAATGAATTTATTTGGTCATACAATGAAGTTATGATCATGTTTCTACCCTGCAGGTTAATATTAAGTTGACTGAGATGCCCAGTAATGTCAACTGAGAATGCCAAATCTTGTATCCAATTAACATCTTTCGGTTCAGAGCACTCAGAAACGTGTGATTTGAAGGCTTCAACAGCATCTTCTGGTGTTGTAAACCGCTCGCCGCGCAGTTTATTCTTGACATACTGGAACAAAAAGAAGTCGTTGGGGGCTAAGTCAGGACTGTACGGCGGATGGCCCGTCAATTCAACGTTTTGAGTGCTCAAATATGCATTTGTTTGAGCCGATGTGCGTGAACTCGCGTTATCATGATGAAGTGTGATTCGTTTTCTTCCGTTTGTTTTTCGTATTTCATTAAAAACTTGTGGCAAACAAATGGTGGTATACCACTCAGAATTGACCGTCCTTTGTTCCGCCAAAGGAATGGTGGCGATATGCCCATTCATTCCGAAGAAACAGGCAATCATTTGCTTCGAAGTGCTGCGAGCGCGAACAACTTTTGTAGGGTTTTGCTAATCTTGAAACACCCAAACAATCGATTGCTCCTTTGTTTCGGGCTCATATGCATATATCCACGATTCGTCACCTGTGTAGATGTTATACACAGCTTTTGATGTACCGCGATTGTATTTTTTTAACATTTCTTTGCACCAATCGATGCGAGCCTTTTTTTGAGTAATTGTTAAATTATGTGGAATCCAACGTGAACAGATTTTTTTTACGGCCAAATGCTCATGCAAAATCTTATTGATGCTTTTCATACTAATGCTCAATGTTGCCTCTATCTCACGGTATGTCACATGACGGTCTAGCATTATTAGATTTTTCACAGCATCGATGTTTTCTGCCACAAAAACTGATTTTGGGCGACCTTCACGATATTCATCACTGAGCAAACTACGGCCACGATTAAATTCTGAGTACCACCGATCAAGTTTAACTACTTTTGAACATAAGACTTGCTGGTGAGTAATGCAATGAAAGTGTTGAACAGAATTGTTAGGGTTGAGTTTTAACATAAGCTTTTAGTCTACCAATGACACCATGCATAGCTCCCGTCATTGAAAGGGCCCCATCAGTTGCCAAAGATACCATTTTATTCATTGGAAGACCATAATTTGTAATAGCAATCATAAGTGCATCGAAAATATCTTCTCCAGTTGTTGTACCATGCATTGGAATTACTTCTAACAGCTCTTCAGTTATTTTCATATTCCAGTCAAATCCTCGAATAAAAACGGCTAACTGGGCTGCATCTGTTAAATCAGTACTCTCATCAATTGCAATTGAAAACGCTTCAAAATTTAATGCAACTGAGCGAAGTTGACCTCTTAAATTTGAAGCAATGTCAGTGGCTCTATTCGCAACTGTATTTCGGGATAAACTTATACTTTTAACTCTTCAGCTGCAATTATTAAACATTCGCGAATAAATTCGCCTTCAATAAATGGTTTTGATTTTTTGGCAATTTCATGCGATATCCGATAACTAGCTTTTACAGCGGCCACATTTTCTGCAATTGGTATAGTGAAAATGTTTTATTGTTTACGAAGAACTGTCTTTAATTCGACCAAATTTTCTTCACGCATTCTTCCAATGATATTTTCAAATTCTTCTTTATGGACCCTGTCGTAATGTCTCTTGATATTGTATTCCTTGCAAACCGAAATAGTTTGTCGGCATATTAAGCACAATATTTTACCTCTTTCTTGAATGAAAAAATATTTTTATAATATTTTCTTGAAAACAACGATGCTCACTTGCAATCGATCTTTTTTTACTAATACTTGGCTTCATCACAAATTGAAGGGTCTTAATTCTGTAATACTAAAATAAATGTATATTCCTTTATAAGAAACAAAATCAGATAAAACTTACCGGATAAGAACTAAAGTGTGACCTCAATGAATTAGTTGCAATAATCAAATCAATATTTTTACTTAATTGCTTGCGTCCAACCAAAGCAAAAACTTATTCAAAATGTGAAAAATTAATAAAATTTACGAAACAAGTGCGGAATAGAAAAACAGCACAGTTAAAATAAATCCATAAACATAGTGAGTGATGCGAATATTTTTGAATATTCCATATTTGAATTGTTCATGAGTATGGCAATTTAAAGTAAATTCTCTCTTTTTCATTGATTTGACATTGTCAAAATAAAAATTATATTTGATTTTACATACATACATAAGTATATTGAAATTCACACGAAAAAAATTTCACACAACTCAGAATTAAGAAATTATTTGGTTGATTTGAAAATTTACTTATTTTTTACTTTGATATTTTTTTGTTAAGTAATTAATTTTTTAATGAAAACAGTGTGGAGTTGTGGAAAAGTGTTGAGGGCCGCAAAAAATCATGGCTAGGGCCGCATGTGGCCCGCGGGCCGCGAGTTTGACATGGCTGATTAATATGATTAAATTTGGCACAAACTGAATTTTATTCAATACAAAGAAAAGTAAGTGTTATAATAAAATTTCTATAACCAAACTTAGTCAAAATGTTTTAATGTCTGGTCCATGTACTTAGGAGGATAATAAATATTATATTGTCAGAAAATTTATTGACAAAAAATTGTTAGTTGTTTACGATATTGCAGAGAGAGCAATTGCACTAAAAACAAGATTAAATGCTGTTTTAACGCACCACGAAAAAAAAAAACAATATATGAAGAGCTGAGAGAAAAACGCAAAAAATGTATTCCACTGAACTTAACTATAGTAAAAATGTAGATTGATCCATTGCATTAGTTATCAAAACTTATTAACATCCTGATTTTTCATTTATTTTATGACCTAATCTATAAGGACTATTATAAAAAAACGTTTCGACTTAGCGGGTTTTGAAACAAAATATGTGGACTTGGCCGATTTTGAAAAACAATAAAAGTAAAATGTTTCGAAATCGTTTTTTAAAAATGGCTAAGTTTAAATTAATTTCAAAACATATAAATGTACATAGATTAAAATTTTAATTACTCAATATAATTTCCATGTTAAAATAACAAAACTATTTGTATTTATGAAAGCCGAATCCTTTTTAATCAAAAATTGGACTTTTTGGGTTTTTATTTTTAGAAATGTGGCGGTTTTTGACAAAAAGAATTTATCAAAAATTATTGCAATCAAAAGTGTGTGAAGGGAAAATTTTTTTTTACAATTAAGACAAAAATTGTTTCCGTCCGCTCCTACAATATCACACATTTTAATTTTCTTGGACGGGTTTTACATCTCAGCTCAGATTTGTTTGTAAGAAATTTTACCAAAGAAAAGTTTTTGATTATCTATATAATCTGTAGAGAAATGCCAGCGTTTGGTGGATTCCATACAGCGAAGATGTGCATCCGTTCGTTCTAATAAAGGTCATTCCACTTATTGTTAATAGATTTAATATAAATAAGGTTTAGATACTGAATTATACTTTTTTTAGTTTTGTTTTTTTAAGTATTGCTAAGCACTGCTATTATTTTTCACACCTGAATTTTGGAACGTTCCCTAATTTGTCCCTGTTTGAAGTCCGGATAAATCTTAATGTTCAAAAAAATGCTTGTTTAACATTGGTGAAACATAAATGAAGCAAATAAATTTGCAATTTCATTTTTCTTATGAACAATTTTTATTTTTCATAAAGGCAAAGATTATTTCATATGACACTGCTATTTTTCCGCACACAGCTGTATGTAGATGAGCAATTTGTATGAGAAATATGTATGTACTAGGGGTGGCAATCCCGGGATCCCGGGATTTGGTCTAAATATAGGCTAAAGTAATCCCGTGATTACAAAGAGGCAATCCCGGGATTTTCGGGATTAGAAAAAAGTTTTATATTATATAATAAATATTCTTTTATATGACATATTTAAGTACAAAATCTGCAAAATAATTGTTTTCAATACATTTGATGTGCATGAATTATTATTGCATCCTGCAAAATGCTCTTCAATTGTGTCTGAACCTTAAATTGAGTAAAAATGTTTTTTTTTTATTGTAGCAATTTATTGTTTAAGATTTTCTTATAAAAAATGTGACATAGCAAAAAAATATCTTTTTTAATAGTTTGACTAATTTTAAGAATTTTTACTAAGTGCGATATGTATTGAAAATTGATAGTTCACTAGAAAAATGATATCATGTCAAATTTAGGCTAAAATTATTTTTATCAATAACGGAAATACTAAAAATGCAATAGAAAAACAACATAAGCAAAACATATTTATTTTTTATAATAAAATACAAATCTGCAACAAAAAATATAGGTTTGTCTTCAAAAAAATAACCAGAGCCGACTTTGATTTGACATTGAAATTTTGACCCAAACCTAGACCTACCAAAATTTAAGTTCTAAGATATAATTAAACTTTTGTCTGAAGCTTTTTTTCTGAAATCAGCCTCTAAAGATTTTGTCAACTTAAATGAAGCACACTTATGGGTGCGTCTACTGAGAGCGAGCCATTCGGTGCCACTATATGCCATCATTGTCACATTTGAAGAAGGTTATAAAGTATTAATCAAGTACAAATTTTGGTACACGAATTTTTAAATGTAAAAAAAAAAATTGAATAATAAAATTGATAGTTTGGTCATAAATGCTTGATTATTCTCTATCATCTTCTTTTAACAGTGAATATCTTCTACTAGCCAAACTTGTAAATGTGATTTAGATGTATTAACACTCGAAGTGTTCTAAGTTAATTTTTAAGCTATTATTTTTTCTATTATTTTGCGTTCTTATTCTTCATTGTTACGCTGTGAAATAAGGCAATTTTAATTTTATATCGTATACAATAGTATAAACTTTTTTTTTTTTGTAGTTTTGTATGCATTTACTAGAACTATCAATCCCGGGATCCCGGGATTGGAAACTTCGATCCCGAAAATCCCGAAACTCAAAAAAGCTCCGGGATTGCCAAAATAAGTGTAGCGGGCCACCAAAAAAAATTTTTCCTGTGATTTCTTCGACGTACACGTTTATATGTAGTGGAGCAAATGTAAATTTGATTTGTGAAATTTTTTTTGAAAAATTTTGATTATTCTGCAAAAAATCGCGAATTGAATATTTAGATATAAGATTTTTGTTTAATTAATATCTCGTTAACGAAAAGAGATAAAGTCGTGTTTTTTTTTTTAAATAATTCTAAAGAAGCTATATTTTTCGAAAAAAATTATTTACTTGTTGTTCGAGAGCGGTTTGTTCAAATTATCAACAATTTGTTTAAACAATTGTCAAATTTTCTATGTTCTAGGGCTAATTGAGAAATTATTTATTTTTTCCTAGATGCGCTAAAAATTACTGATCGCATTTCAAAAATAAAAAATTTACACACTATAATATTAAGAAAGATAGATTTTTTTTTCTGACGCAGCGCTACGATATTTCTATGAATATCTTGTTATTTTTATGAAAATCAACTGACTCGACTCGGGTTTCGGCATTGCAATGCATATAGCTCCAAAACGGCTGGGCAGACCACTATCAAACTTGGCACGAAGTATAAGCATAATATAAGTTTTTTTTAATTTTCTTAAAAAAAAAATTTTGTTAGTCGAACATTGTTAAAAATGATAAAGAAAAATATTTCTCATTTTTTTCAGGGTACTTTTTTTTTATTTTTAAAATCCAATTATGAGGTTAAAAAGGCCAATAAATGAAGTTTAAAATCCAGTAGTTAATTCATTTTACCAAACTTTTTTAAGCTGAATAATGGCATTTGAAGTAGTACATATTTCACGATTTTTTAAATTTCCAAAGACCCATGTTTTGTAAACCACTGTTGCCATTCTAAAAATATTTTGTTTCTGTGTCGAGGTCATATACAGCTATATGCATTGCAGTGCCGTATATATAATCATAGTCAGAACTCTAAACTATTCTAAACAATTTTTTTTACTGTCCACAAAAATTTTTTTTTTTATAACTCACAGTTAAAGTAGGTTTTTTCAGTGTATACAAAATGTTGTTGCTATCAAGAAAACTTTGAAATTAATTTTTTTAAAAAAAATAATAAATTTCACTTTGTCACAATGGACTTTAAAGTTTGCGCGCTAAACTCAGTGAACTTATTATATTTTTGACGTTTTCTTTATACTTACTTTCAAGGTACCATTATTTTAAGTAGTCGAAAAAGTTTTTGAAGTTTTAACCTAATTAGGGAGTTTTTAATATATTTGCATTTAAATTCTATCAAAAACTCAACTTTTTTTTTGAGTTTAGTAGCGCTAGATTGCCAAAATAATACACTGTGCGATGTTTGGGTGAATATTTATTTTAGGTGATAAGATGTTTTTTTGAAGCATTTTTTCATTGTGTATAATCACCCAAATTTTTTTTTTTTGCAAATGTTTACTCATTGCTTTGAGGCGTCTATTCGCCCATTCGTGCTTAAGCAATCAGATATACACAGAAAAAAGTCAATGATTTTATGTTTGATTCAGCCATAAATGGTTTTGACTTAGCGTCAAATTCAATAATATTTAAAATGAAGAGAAATATTTTTGATTTGGATTCAATATCAGTCCACATTGTTTTAAACTGAATTGACACATGATTCAAAGTGATTAATGTTAAAAAAATAAAAAACGAGTACACAATTTCAAATACCATTTAACTTCAAAAAGCAATTTAAAGTCTTTTACTATTGAAGTAAAGTTAAATAAACCTTGTACAACAAATACAAAACTAGACACTCAGCTCAATTTTTTTTAGTGTACATACTCTAAGCTTGCTATTTACATGTTACTCTACAAAGTACATTATTTTGCACTGGAACCGGTAATTGTAACAAATGCAGACAATAGCAACGAACTTGTTCGACAAATCTGCTAAATCTATTTATTGTTAATTCCTCCAACCAATGTTGCCAAAAATTGCTGCCAGTGCAGCATTTTGGGTAATTTTTTTTTCGATTCGCATAAAGGTGCCGCGCATATGTTTTGGTTCGATTTCGTGGAAATGTTTTGTGGGATAGGTCGCTTTTAAAATTGTTGTTCTTTTATTGTCGTTGTTTTTGCTGCCATTAGAATTTTCCACGCATGCACAGAATTTAACAATAATTACAATTCCAATGTTGTAAAGGCTAAAAGGTTTCACTTAAGTTGAAAAATGAACATATAAATCGTTATTCTCTTTCAGGCTTTTGGCATAAAAATTAACAATAAAATATCATTGGAAATGTTTTCTGTTTTACCAATAAATCGTATTATGGGAAATTATCAAACTAGGCAAAAAAAAAATGTAATAAATGAAATCAATAAATTAAAATGCAAGCCATTTATCTATGTAGGATGTTTTAGTGTAGTAAGGCAAACAAAGTATTATTAAAATAAAACAAATAACTGGTAATGATGTTATTATTGGCTAGACCTAAAAGTTACTATAATCAAATAAAAGTAAAAGAACGTCCAGATCAAGTTTGAAATTTGGTGCTGAGATGTACTTATATTGTCTATGCTAAGCACCTAACGAAATGTGATCGAGATCAAACAACGGGTCGTGGCACCTTTCATACAACAAAAAACACTTAAAACGCATATCTTGGCATATTACATGTAGTTATAAATTGTAACTTACAATAGTGAAACTTAATAGGTGATCTATATCTATGATCTATGTTTGTGCCATGCTACTCGCAAGATGTGAACAATATTGGGCAATGTAAAGTGGCTCCCCCATGCAGCAAAGACACTTAAATTTCTTTTTTTTTTTTAACTTGGTAATTGAACCCAATTAACTGCAGTAAAGACTGCGTAAAATAAAGGCGGGGTTGTAGACGGGAAGTACATAGGCAAAGCCGTGAGTTCAACAAGTAATAAATGAGGCGCCCAGTTGCAAAACCGGCCAAGTCCAGTTTTCATACTTTTGGACAAACAACGAAAAACATTTATCTTCATCTATGTTCATTAAAAAATTAAAAAGTATTTCCCACATAATAGCATGTGGATCAGACTTTTCAAGTTTTATTTGCGTATGTTTTTGAGAAAACAATTTTGGACTTGCCCGGTTTTGACACCAATGTACTGGACTTGGCCGGTTTTGATTCCAAGCCGTTGAACTGGTTTTGAAAGCAAGTTCATGGACTTGGCCGGTTTTAAAAACTATGCATCATAAATAAATTAAAAAGTGTAATATTTCTGTCAAAAATCTTGTTTTTAATCTAAAACCATAGTAGAAAGATAAAGCAGATTTTGATATATGAGAATATCTCAAAATTTGATATTTTGGACTTTGCCATAACTTTGAATAACCGAGAAATTTCGGCAATAAGACAAAAACTGTACAGATCAAATATTTCAAAACGAGTACGAGATGATAAGATGTGCGCTACTACGAGAACTATACGATAATTTTTAAATTATCGAATCGGGATCTTATCGGCTTAGCACTAATGTTCAGGCTTTAGTAAATGGACGACTTTTTTCTTTATTTTAATATGTAGGTGTAGGTGCCATACCAATATTTTAAAAAATTCTAATTTGTTTTGTATAAAGCTTTTATGTTCAGTACTTCTAGTGCAAAAACCACAAAAAAATTACAAGCGCAAAATGCATTAAAATGGGCAACGAGCTGCTTATACTAGTTTCAATGACCGCTACGTCATATCATCAGTAAGCTTTGTTAGCCGAAGTTTAATAGTCTGCAAGCCTACTATGTTCTATTTCTTGCGTTGTTCAGTTAAAAATCACAGCAAAAAACAAAACAAAACTTCTACATTTTAATGCAAATGTTTTTGTGATCTCTTTGATATCACACATTTCTTTACGAGCACTCCGTTGAAAGCTTTTTTGGAGATACGAACGAAGTTGCAAGTGCTACATGTACATATATAGTATATCGGTAAGCTCACCGAAAGTAATTTTTTAATTTGTGTTTTTGGAACAAAACTATATAATAATTTGTTTTGTACAGAGTTTTTATGTTTTTTGTGGTTTTTGCACTAGAAGTACTGAACATAAAAACTCTGTACAAAACAAATTATTATAAAATTTTGTTCCAAAAACACAAATTGAAAAAAAATTAACTCGATTTTATTTTTCGACTATCGAATTCTATATTTTTGTTTAAAGGTAGCTCTGTATCCAATTGAAAACTCAAGAAAATGCAACCGTGAAAAGCTACAGCACGTCACTATCATAGTTCGACTCCATTTCACTTATTTGGCGATCATGCAAAATACTCCGAATCTTTTCATTGATTGGAGTACAAATTTGTTTTGCAGGAGAACCTCCGCCAGTTGCGTAGTGGCTTCTCTTTTCTGCTGCAGCACGCTTTTTCATATCCTTCTTCAGATTTTAGTACTTCGTCTTTAGCACTTTCGCGGTTCTGCAGGTACCTTGTGAGGAATTAAATTCGTCCACAATGGTCACCCATATTTTTTCTTTCTCGTCCACACTCACTTTATTCGTCCTTTTACACTCGACAATTTTTATAATCGCATTTTCTCGGAACTAACACCATATTTTATTAAATATAATAAATATTTTAATAAATACTTTAAAAATACTCTCTTTCATTAATCTTGCATTAATTGACAGAACAAAGGCTGTCGATTCAGCTAGTTTAAGATATTTATGATCTGCATCCATCTACCAAATCTCATTACAGAATTAAAAAACATCATTTTTGATTGTGAGATAACCTGTATTTAAGCCAAATTTTGAAGCTTACGAATTTCTACTCCAAAAGTTATAGAACAAACCTAACAATAACAATCAATTCATAAATTTTTTCTTTTTTTTTTCATAATAAATTGTATATTTATGTATGTGAAATACAAATAGTTTTATTACATATTTGCAAAGTGAGAATCAATGATGCTTCTTCTAAGGTGGTTCTTTGTGATTTGTTCACCGGCTCGGCGATTATGAGGTATACTGATTACAATATTAACTGCATCATTTATTTCGCTTGGAAGAAGTGGGACATCCTTTTCATTGTTGAGGCAGCAAATATTGTGTAAGACTGTCGTTGCAACAATTATGCTCTGCTTTCGGGTTCTAATTATTGATTCGTTGTTAAGATTTTCCCGCAGAGAGCTGACTTGCAACAGAGGTGTTACAATCCAATTGGTATTTTCGTATATACTATCAGCAACTATAAGTCCATTTCCAAAGTGTCCGCTCTATAATATCTAAAATTCGTAATTCACTGTCACAGAGCGTCTGCACATTGATTGAAAAAAATCCCTTTCTGTTCCGAAACAATTCTGCATCATCACCTCCTGGAAATCACACATTAAATACATGCAAAAAGTTTCTTGATATCTAAGCTTACCAGGAGACGTTATTTAAACGTGAGTGCAATCTATAGCAGCAATTACCCTAGGGAACTTAGCAACCTTGTAAAATTTTGTTTGGTTTTTCCGAATTGCATCATTGGTTTCTGGCAAACAAATAAATTTTTCTCGCAGCAATGCTTTCGTATGTGAAACTAGAATGACAACCCGTGAAGTTGTAGCTTTGGACACACCGAAAAGATCTCCGCCTACTTGCAACATGCACCCAGTGGCATATAACCGTAATGTTAAGAGGAGCATCTGCTCTGGTAACATTGCGTTGTTCCTAGAAATATTTTCATTAAATAAGTATAAAAATATATTTAATAACAAACTTAAACTTACCACGTAGTCCTGTGTTCAATTTGTGGTCTTATGTGTTCTTTACTAAGACGAAATCTTTCACGGAAATCTTTAGCGTCGTATTTTGAAAGTAATATGGACGGGATCTAAATACTTTTTTACGACGAGCAATTACAATACTCCATACTACTTCAATATCTGAATCACTATCAACTTCGCAATCCCAATCTGAATCCATATTTATTCAGCTTCTTATTTGCTTTTTTGAAACTTTGTTTTTATTTATTACGTTCTTTTTCGCTTTGACAGCAATCACTTATGTTTTTTTTCGTTCTGACAAGTTTGTTTTGCGTTGCCAACTTTTTTTTGTAAGCTAAACAGAAATCAGCTGTTAGTTAACTATTAGTTAACCTGCCAATTTTGATTGGTTAACTAATTACTGTGAAACTGAAATTGGATAGTTAACTTCTAATTTCGAGTTAACTAAGCACTGTGAAACCGGCCCTAAGTCAACCGATCAAGTCAACCGAATATGGACCGTCGCCAAAGTTGGCAACGTAAATTATCGATTTTTTGCCAGCCATATACCTTTTCAATACAAGCGGCTTGATAGTCTTGCCAGCGGTTGAGAATTGCCGCACTTTTCTGCGTATTTCATTGAAAAGGTGTATGACTAAAATCTCTTGTGAATTGCTCATTAATATCAGCATTTGAATTACAAGCTGCGGGGTCTACAGTGTCCTCCCAAGAAATTTCACCATCAGTCATAGCAAGTTCTTCACCCTGATATGTTACGCTGGTTTCTGGTACCAACATAGTCATTGCATCAGTATTCTCAACACCATAACGACTGGCCGCACGTCGTTGATCATGGTCACCAATCACCCAATTAGCTGTACGTCCTATAGACATATTTGTAAACCATGCATCTACAGCATCCTTTAACTGCTATGCGGTAAAACCCTGACTCAAATCAGTTATTAAATGAAAATTAAGGGCAAATGTGCGCCCTTTACAGTTGCATTGCCATACATTTGCATTTTATAATTCGGTGGTGCATATGTTTCAATGAGCAGCATACGTGTATCACCACCATGTATGCGTTGATGGTCATCCATAACTTGACGCCATTGATAGATCATATCAATAGTTTTTTTAGTAGTAAAATCAAGAACTTACAAATCGCAAAGAGTATCATGCCGAAATATAACATCCTGCTGCTTTCGGATATTCCAACACAAATGAATGCTGGTACTTCAAGATAAAGACCATATACATTAGCCATTTCTTATCTGTTGCTTCGACAGTGCATTAATATCCTTGATGCGATCCCACGTAGCAAACTGAAAAGCAATTTGAATTCATGTTTACAGAATTTCAATGCTAAACACGCATAATAGTGCTTGGAACGCCATTTTTTGCATTTTAACTTCTTCGGCAAAAATATCGGTATTCGATTATCGATATATCCGATATTTTCTTCCCTATATATTTCGATATGGTTTAGAATTATCGATCATCGATATTTCGATAGTATTTTTTATTTGCCCAACCCTAGTATGAAGGCAAGTCGAATGTACGTTTTCATGCTTCATGCGGATATAAGTATGTAGCTTTTGTAAAAATTAATATAATTTGGAAACTGCTAGACTTACAGTGGCTCACAGCAAAAATCGGGCAAGCGTTTGCAAAAAGTTACAATGCAATTTTAAGTATTACAAATAAATTTTGTTTGCCAAAAATGTTTGTGTTTTGCATTCATTGGTTAATGCAGAAGAAAATGGAACTAAAATAAATCTACAAAATTTTGATACAACGGTAGAATCTACACGCTAAAAAGTTTCAGTATAAAAATTAAACCAAATTGGAATACATATGGATCCACACCAAATTTGGTTTAAAATCTATGCCATAACTTGTTATATAAGCGATTTATACCATTCGTGTATATATTTCATACAAACCAATTTATTAAAACCATTTAAACCATTTTAGTTTTAATTAAATAGTATAAATGAATAAAAGTCTTTTAAACGAATATTAATATAAATTTCATATAAAGCTTATATAAAAGTATTTTCAACAATTTTCATATAAAATTTATAACGAGCGCATATAAGCCAAATTTATATTATTTTGGAATAAATATTTGGCTATTAGAATAAATGATATGTGTACTTACTTACGTTGTATATGTAAGTTCCAATATATAAAAAAATATTTATCTTTTACTTATGTTAATTATACAAATTTATTTTTTTATTTTAATATATAAAGCAAATTTACACTTTTATAAAGTCTTACATAAATTGTATGCATTAATAATTAAGTAATACTTCTAAGCACATATATTTTATTGTTTTAATATTTCATAAAACTTAAAATAAGAAAATTCTTTTAGCTAAACATTATTGTTTTTAAAACAACAAAACTGTGCTTAATGCTAGAATTTATTTTACTGATTGTACAAAATCGGTGAATGTGAATCCCTCCAAGTCTGATTAAGTCTTAATTTTGACACTCCTGGAACGTTTCCCATCACACACAATTGGTATTATTATTGAAGGTGGCATATCCATAGTATTTTAGAGTTCTTGTATTTAGATGAACAATTGACTTTTTTAAGTTATTTTTAGGTTATAAGTTTACCTTTTTTTTCACTTCTTATCTTTACCTTCTTATCTTTTTTTTTTTTTTCAATAAAAACACTTCACTTTCTTTTCTACTAAGTTTATAATTTTAACACTTTTCACTTTGATTATTATTATGGCAAGACGAGACTTAAATTTTTATTTGAATTTAATTTTGCTAGTCAAAATTTTTCATATGACGCCAAACAGTCATATATTTCAAAGATCTTTCACTTTTGAAATGTTTTTTGTTTTTCTTATATAAAGTTTATACAAAATTTGCATTAAATTTTTGTAATTTTATAGTAAATTAGTATACAATTTGTAACATTTTAGCATATAATTTTTCTATGCTTCTTGTTTAGATAAACGTTATATGAGCTTTTGTATAAAAATCATATCAATTTGTTATCAAATTTCCTATAAATAGGTAATTTGGTTTAAGTTATATTATATTTTGGTTTAGAATAGTTTTATAAAGTAAAATTATATAAATTTCATAGAAAAAATCGAATGCATAAGTTTATAAAATCAAATAGTTTAAATAAGTTTATACTTTATGCTCAAACTTTTTGCCGTGTAGCCATAATATCGAAATTCCTTACAAATGTGCTCACAATGAAAGTCGGGCAGCGACATGAGATAGATTAAGGTAATGGTGAACTTACCGTTAGGTTCAGGGTCCTCGTTTATGAACGAAAAACATTAGCAAAATGATAACAATATTTGAAATACACTTCAAAATTTTCCATTCACAAAATATTTAACAATGCAAACTTCAAAAGTAGTGAAAAGTATAACATTTCAACTAAAAGTGGTACATTTTAGGTGAAAAGTATTAAAGTATTTTTGCCTTGCGAAAGTAGTACATTTCTACTAAAGTATGTCATTTGGTAACCCTAGTTAGGTTTGAACAACGATAATTCGTTTTGTATTTCCAATTACCAATCATTTAGAAGGCATAACCGAACGCGAAATTGCAAATTTTGTAAAAAATGTGAGTCTACGGCTTACAGTATTATTAAATGATACAGTTGAACTTCGATTATCCGTGATGGTCGAGACCGAGCTCATTCCGGATAATCGAAAATCCCGGGTAATCCCGGTAATCCCAGAATCTCTATTTTATATTATTTCTTATCAAATTTCAAAGTTGTAAATACCTAATATGTATGCGCAAATATTATTATTTTATTGGTTACAGCACCGTTTTACAAAAGTATTTAGCTATAGTATTCATTTAATGTTGTTTTTCTACTACGTTTAGTTTTTGCTCTTTCTCCTAGAATATGGTCGTTAATCAAGTCAAATTTTTCTTTATTTGTAAGAACTTTTCTTTTTCTTGACGGCATTGTATAGACTAGAGATGAAACGGATATCCGGTAACTATCCGGTATCCGGCCTATCCGGCGGCCTAAATACTATCCGGAATAACGGATTTTAGGTAACTAATTGCTTTATTTAGTTAATATCACTTAAGGAATACAATCAGTAATCACAAGATAATTCTACAACTTAGAAAATGAATTAGTACTCATACTGCTCTAAAGGCAAATTATGGTGAATTTATACTTATTTCTCTGCATTAAGAAAAAAAGTCTTTCGCTGTATACACTGCAGACAAATGCTGAAAGATAGATTTTGGCAAGTTTTGTTAAATTTGGGTATTGTTTAGCATTAGTTGCCCACCAAGAATAAGGGTCACAATGTTATTTCTCGTCGAATAGACTTCAAAGGATCAATGTTAGCAATAAATTCTTGCAGTACAGAATAGTCCCAAATGGAGTACCTTAGGGATCAGTGCTCGGCCCGTTGCTTTTTGTAATTTTTGTCAACGACATTTTCTTAACCTGCGAACATGCGTCTATATAATATATACTTGTCTATATGGATGATATCCAATTACATTTGTCTAGCCGGATTGGCCTATTTGATGACCTGTGCTACCGATTGAATAAGGAACTTGACTCTATTAGTGAATAGGCTACAAATAATTGTCTTCAGCTAAATGCAAATAAATCCTATCTTTTACCTATTTCGAAGGACAGAATATACTTAGAAGACATACCTAAACTATGCATAGGTGGAATAAATCTTAAACTAATTAACAATGCACTAAACCTTGGTTTTCATTTGAATTCATGTCAATAGTATAGTCAACAAAATTTATTGCACTTTACGTAGTCTCAGATTGTCAGCTGATTTTACGCCTACTGATATAAAACGAGAACTTATTATTCAGTTAATAGTCCCTATTATAACTTATTCAGAGGTAGTATACAGTAAGCTAGATTCAGGTTCGAAAGTCAAACTAAAAATTGCTTTTAATCATGCCTAGTGTTTCACCGAGGCCGAGGCGAGGCGAGATTCTAGTTGATCTCGGTCTAGCCTCGTTTTATAGATTTGAGTCTCGCCTCACCTCGGCCTCGGACGAGATTTTGCCATCACATGTCTCGCCTCGCCTCGTTCTCGGCCGAGAAACGTCTGTAAAAAGCGAGGATTTTATTCAAATGAAAAAAAATTATGTATAAATCAGGCCTGATAGGCTGATTACCCCCCAAGAAATAAAATGAAATATGTGTTTTTATTTTTGGATACCAAAATCAATAAGATATAATGATTAAAATATTTAACATATTATAATATAAATATATTTAATTTTCAATTAAAAAAAAAATATTCATTTCCGACAAAACTTGCACCCTAAAGCATTTTTTGAACCCAAAAATAAATTTAAAAAAATAATGTTGGCTTTTAACTTAAAATAATTAAAAAACAATTTTTTTTTGATATCGGTGGCCATGTTTTAACATGCTTCCCTAATCGATAAATCGAGGCGAAGTCGCATAAAAGCTGATGCGATCCATGCTTTTCTGTGCATTAGCGCTTGGACCAAATCTGAACTCTTAAGACGTACATGCGGGCTAAAAATAAAATAAAGTAGTTTACTCAAAATAAAATACTAAAATATTAGCTATATATTATATATATTATAAATTTTAATATAAAAATGACATTCATATTTTGAATCTGCATATGGGTCTTACGAGTTCAGATTTGGTCAAAACGCGCCTCGCTCTTGGTTTCGAAAACGACGCTAGGACGAGGCGAGGACGAGTTTTGGGTGTGATATAATTAGTTATCTCAGTTTTAGAAAGTGCTTGTTTCTTCACGGGCTTATTCAATCAAAAACGCCTTCTTATTTGTTTGAAAAATTGCAATTTAGCCAGTCACAAAGAAGTAATTCTCTAATTATACCAACATTTAATTATTTGAACTCATCCAGGTTATTTTTCATTCTTAATTTTTCTTTCCAAGTTTTATAAATACTAGCATTACCCTGTGCGCATCGCTTCACCTCAATCGTGGCGTATATTCGATGTGCAGTCTGCGTGAAAATTCTATTTAAAAAATACTTTTGTATGAGGACCACCCTTAGTATGCACCCAAAATAAAATTTCTACAACCTTAGCAGTGCCTCTTAATATAAAAACCACGTGGTGTAAATTCCATGAGAATCGGTCTTCGAGAAAATAATAATTAATATTATTTTTGCGTGAGGGTTACCCTAAATAAAAGCTTTGTAGCCTAAGCTATGCCTATTAATATAAGAGCTACGTTGTGTAAATTCGGTGTGAATCGACTAACATGGCTTCGCGAAAATTATATGTGAAAATATTTTTGTATGAGGGTCACCCTAAGTAAGCACCCTCTATAAAATTTTTACGACCTTGCCTGTGGCTCTTAATATAAAAGCCATGTGGCGTAAATTCCACGAGAATCGATTTAGCGGTCTACATATGCACCCTGAATAAAAGTTTTGTATCCTTAACTATGCCTCTTAACATAAGAGCTACGTGGTGTAAGTTCGGTGTGAATCGACTAACCTGTCTTTGTGAAAATGATACTTAAAAATATTTTGTATGAGGGCCGCCCTAAGTATGCACCCTTAAAAAAATTTTTACAATCTAATTTGCGTCTCTTCACATAAAGGCCATGTGGTGTAAATTACATGAGAATCGATTTAGCAGACTTCGAGAAAATTATAGTATTTAAAAAATATTTTTGTGTGATGGCCACCCTAAATAAAAGTTTTGTAGCCTAAAATAAATCTACAAAATTTTGATATAGGGTCAGAATACGTGAAACCGACATGTCTGAAATGTTTTTCAAAGTTTTTTATATAAATCAGTAGCTGCAAGTGGTAGAAATTAGTGTACGGAAAAATTTTTTAAAAAAAATTGTTGCAATAACTATTGTCAGTCAAAGTTTTCATTAACCTTTTTTTTAAAATGCTCTAAGTTTTGAACTGCTTGACTGATCGTGACGAAATTTTTTAGTTTCTGTATTATGTATTAAAAAAAAAAGTTGCAAAAATTCTGCATTTTTGTTGTTAATTAGCAATTTTTCTATCAACAATTTAATTTTAATGACTTGCGCCGCTTCGAAAAAATCTGAAAAAGCATTACAGAGATGCATTGAACCCTTCCAAACTAGAATTCGTCAAAAAAATCGTGGAGCCTCAATTCGTTTTGACGGTATAAATATTATAGTGGTACCGGGCGGACGAAAAACGCATAAAAATTTTGTTGTTTTTCAAAAAAATCAATAACACTAGTTTACAAGAAAAAGGATCAGGTTTCTCATAGACTTTTTTCCAAGTATTTTAGGGCGTAGTTTCCAAAAATGGCAACCATTTTTTTTTCTTAAGAATCGTTTTCGAGATATCCCCAAAAAACCCCTTTTTCGGCACTTTTTTCATTTATTTGGGTATATCTCGATTAATTTTTTTTCTAATTAAAAACGCTTTTCAGCACTCCAAAGATATTTTCACTCCCTTTCTAACGGTATGCTGTTTCCTTAAATCAAATAAGATTTGATAAGGTTACAAGCAATCAAAGTAAAAAAAAAAATTGAAAATTTTTTTCTTTTTCATATTTTTAGAATTAAAAATGAAAGACTATTCTTTTGCAAATATTTTAAGTATAATTTTGTGGATATCGCACAAAAAATGTAGAAGTTATTCGAGAAAACAGTAAACAACTTGCAATAAAATTTAACGAAAATACATTTGTTTTTTATTTAAAAAGAAACGGAGAATAAAAGTTAAGAGCCACACTTTTTTTGAATACATTTTAAATACTAACTTACTTATCTGCAACAAAGGATGCGAGCCAACCTTTATAGTAAGGAACAGGGAAGAAGTCTTGGATATAACATTGGTCTCGGACTTTGTTTTTGATTGTATCGTTGACCGGAGAGTCTCAAGCGAGCACTCTTTTTCAGATCATCGATATATAGAATTTGTTCTAACTGTAAACCCTCCAGATCCAATTGTTCATCGAAATGTAAAAAGGACAAACTGGGGAATATATAACAGGAAACTCGCAGAGTATCTGCCTATCTCAACCCTCGTAGAACGTCAACTATCCACGACATAGATAGGCAGGTTCAAAGCTTAACGGGAGGGTTAAATAAATCCCTGGAGATTTCTTGTCCTATTAGTAAACCTCGAGGAAAGAAGAAACCCCCATGGTGATCAAATGAAATTCAAGTTCTTAGACGAAGTAGCAGGAATTTATTTAATAAAGCCAAAAAATCAGGTTTGGAAAATGACTGGAATGAATATAAATCTACTCTAAAAATTTATAAGAGTTCGTTAAGAAAGGCTAAACGTAACTCGTGGCGGAACTTCTGTGGAAACATTGAAGAGATTTCAGAAGCATCTAGGCTAAGGAAGATTCTATCTACCTCGCCCACTACTCTAGGTATTTTAAAAAAGCCTGACGGCTCCTGGACAACATCTAGCGAAGAGACCTTAGATCTCTTACTAGATACTCACTTCCCTGGTAACTCATTGCATGGACCAGAGGATTTAAATGTTCAACCTCAGATGCCCTCAATTATTCTCGGGGACATTGTTTCAGAAACCTAAATTCGATGGGCGATAAATAGCTTCAAAGCCTATAAATCACCAGGACCTTATGGTGTAACACCAGTTGAGCTGCAACAATCTGCTCGCTTAATTATGCCTTGGTTGACAGCTATTTTCAAGGGCTGTCTTAATCTTTCCTATATTCCTCTAGCCTGGAGGATGACTAAAGTCATTTTCATTCCAAAGGCTGGGAAGAGCTCTTGCATAAATCCAAGGGAATTTAGGCCAATAAGTCTCCCCTCTTTTCTTTTAAAAACATTGGAAAGACTAATAGAAATCTATGTTCGCAGCAGTATCAAACCCGATCTGCTGTCTATTTCTCAGCATGCTTACACGAAAGACAGATCTATAGAAACCGCACTCCACACACTAGTGAGTGGCACTGAAAGATCCTTTGCATGGAAGGAATTCGCCCTGACGGCGTTGCTGGATATTAAAGGAGCTTTTGACAACGTTGACCCAGGTATGATTTTCTCTGAATTGCGAAAACTTGGTATTAACAGTTCTATAGTTGAGCTGATTAAAAAGCTACTGACAAACAGAGCCATTAACTCCAATCTTGGTATCTCCAAAGCTAATATCTGCAGAGGAACTCCGCAGGGTGGAGTGCTATCTCCTCTATTGTGGAATCTGGCAATAAATAAGATGCTCATGTCACTGAAAAGGCTTGGCTGTAAAGCTATTGCCTATGCCGACGATGTAGCATTAATTGCATGTGGTAAATTCCCAAACACACTGTGTGAAATTCTTCAGAATGCTTTAAACAGACTCGTCTCATGGGCAGATGAGGCTGGCTTAGGCGTAAATCCGAACAAAACTGAACTACTACTCTTTACTAGGAGTCACAAACTTCCAATTATAGTACCACCTTCGCTAAAGGGCGTTAGACTTGTCTTAAAAAGTAGTGCAAGGTATTTGGGTCTGATATTGGATAGGAAATTAAGTTGGAAAATAAATGTTGTTGAGAGAGTTAGGAAAGCAACTGTAGCAACTTGTAAAAAAGCTGTAGGGAGAAGATGGGGGCTATCACCTCGTATCATTCAATGGCTCTACACAGCGGTAATTCGACCGATTCTGTTATATGGCATTGTGTTGTGGTGGCCTGTCTTAGACAAGGTCACCTATTACAGACAATTGCAGAAGGTTCAAAGAGCTGCTTCCATGTGCATCAGTGGTGCACTGAGGACCACACCGACTAATGCCTTGGAGGTCTTCTTTCATCTCATTCCCCTTGACCTGTTTGGTAAACGAATGGCAGCATGTACCGTCATTAGACTAAGGGAAACTGCTTGCTGGTCCGAGGGAAGTACAGGACACTCAACTATCCTTAATAGCTTGAGTTCCGTACTCTCTTAATTGGACTACATTATTCCAGTAATCTCATTCAAGAGAGATTACGTAACCCATATCCCATCTAGGGATGACTGGAAGGGAGGAATCCCGGGGAGAAGGAACCACATTAATTTCTACACGGATGGCTCCAAGTGGGTTATGGTATTTACTCTAAGGAACTGAAGATAAGTATTGCTGCGAGGTTACCAGACCATTGTAGTGTTTTTCAGGCAGAGGTTGTAGCAATAGAAGAAGTAGCATCATGGCTGAGAATAAATGTGGTATCCAAGAAGGGTATTAACATTTATTCAGATAGTCAAGCTGCTATTAAATCCCTAGAATCAGTCTTCCTAAACTCACTAGTGGCCCATTAATGCCGCTCGTTTCTAAATGAGATGGCTCAGCATTTTAACATTCACCTCATTTGCGTGCCTGGGCATAGGAACATTGATGGCAATTGCTAAGCTGATGAACTTGCTAGGCAGGGAACTACTGCACAAATTCCTCAAGACAAGGAAGGTGTTGGCATGCCACTTGCTACCTGCAAGATACTGCTTAAAGAAGACATGCTAAAAAAGGCTAACATAAGATGGACCCAAGGGTTAACTTGCAATATAACAAGGCAAATCTGGCCGGAATGGAACGCTAAGCGATCTCTAGAACTGATATCCCGCACTAGACACAGTGTCTCGTCAGTTGTTGCAGTAATAACTGGCCACTGGCTTATCGGCAGACATGCGGAGAGATAAGGTATTCGGTCTTTTGACTACTGTAGAAGTTGTGGGGATGTGAAGGAGGAGGAAAACATTTTCTTTGCTCCTGCCCTGCACTTGCTAGAAAACGCCACAAAACACTTGGTTCGTTTTTGTTTGATGACCTGGAGGACCTTAGACATGTTAGCATAGGGCAGTTACTTAGTTTCATTACGAAATCTGGATGGTTCAATGAGAGGGTATAGTCAAGTACCCTGTGGTATCACAATTGACCAAACTTGGTCTAAGTGAGTCGGTTTTGTAACTGACTGCCACTCCTACCTAACCTAACCTAAATCGACTCAGGTGGTGACGCTGATCTAGAATATTTATACTCTTCCATACCTGCCACGTCCCCTTCGATGTGTTACAAACGGAGAGACAAAGTGAATAAACTCTCGGTGTAGGGTATAAAAATCAAGTTAAATAGCTAATATTTCTCTATTCATGCAGTTCGTGGGAAAAAGTATTGCAAATGCAGAGCGTGGCATCACTGAATTGTCAATCAAATTGTTGTATGTATTGTGTGTGTATATTAAAATGCATATTTCTGCAACTGCACTCCAAGCCCTTTCCTTTACATTTCGATTAAAATAAAATGCGTATATTTTACTGTGAAAACATATTGTATTTTCCACATTTTCTATTGATTTCAAAATAAATGTATTTTCCACTTCTGGCTCCATTGCAAACATACTTTTTATGTAAACAATGCAAAGGCAGCTGATTCCGTACAGAAAATGCGTTCAGTTTCGCTCTTTCCTTAAGGAAATGACATTTGTGGAAATTTAAAGAAACTTTTTGTTAAAAACGTTGTAGTTTTAATATATGATTTGTTTGTATTCGCACAGTTGCTTAAGTTGACTGTAGTCAAAGCATGCATGGTATACTTGGCCCTTAAGACCTATAGTCTGACGTCACAGCAACTGCACTTGCAAGCGGCTGCGTCAGAGCGACAAGCGGTAAAGCAGCAAATCGCAGAGTGGCAAGTGGCCATTTACTCAGCGGCAACTCTAGAGCGTTAGTTGTCTTATTTCTTACAAATGGAGTTCAAATTGAAAACAAAATTAAATTCCAGACGTTAGTTGAAAAAATTCCGTTTTCAAGTGCTGTTTGTCATAGCCATTTGCTTG
Source organism: Tricholauxania praeusta (assembly GCA_949775025.1). Taxonomy (NCBI): domain Eukaryota; kingdom Metazoa; phylum Arthropoda; class Insecta; order Diptera; family Lauxaniidae; genus Tricholauxania; species Tricholauxania praeusta. The sequence goes on from OX459029.1 coordinate 113,650,826, forward strand.
AAAGTCGGCTTCATATTTGGAAATTTATTTTATTTTTAAGAAAAAGATGATTTGGTGTGCATCCAATTAACAGCAAAAGATTAAGTTATGGTGAATGTCATCATTTATTTAAACAATTTCGGAAACATCCTGAGTGATTCAGGCAATATTACGTATGTCAATACAAGCGTTTGATTTGCTGCTAAAATTTCATACCATTTGCTGCAATAGTTCACTTAAAACAGCACTTACAAATATGTTAATATGGGAGGTGCCACGCCCACTGATGCAATCACGTTTGCATTCATTTGATTTTAAAGCTTATAGTAACTGACATCTATACACAAAATTTTATGAAGATTACTCTTATATCACACTATCCATAACAATAAACGTTCTTTGCTTATATGGGAGGTGCCACGCCCACAAGTACTATTAGACCAAATTTTTGTAATAAGAGACCATATAGCAATTTTAGAAGCACATCAAACGCTTGTATAGACATACGTAAATATTGCATGAATCGCTCAGGATGTTTCCGAAATTGTTTAAATAAATGATGACATTCACCATAACTTAATCTTTTGCTGTTAATTGGAAAAAATAAATTTCAAAATATGAAGCCGACTTTCAAGCAAATGGCTATGACAAACAGCACTTGATAACGGAATTTTTTTAACTAACGTCTGGAATTTAATTTTGTTTTCAATTTAAACTCCATTTGTAAGAAATAAGACAACTAACGCTCTAGAGTTGCCGCTGAGTAAATGGCCACTTGCCACTCTACCGCTTGTCGCTCTGACGCTGCCGCTTGCCACTCATTGCGTGGCCGTACCCTAATACGTATACACAAATGCTACCTCGTTACTCTCAAATAAGCTCTCGTTAGAACTTGCAGAATAACTTCATTGGTCATAATTTATGACTCATAACTAATGAATTCACCAATACACTTTCTTCAATCGACACTACTGCCGTACTAAGCGAAAAAGACGTATCTCAAAAAAATTTATTTTTAGATAATTGATGTTTTGTTTATGTCAATTTGTTGAAATACCTGTAAAATTGAGATAGAGGAAATTTTCTTAGTAGATTTTTTATGTGATTGAACTAAGATTCCGACATTTGGAGTATTTCATTAGACGCGCAATTTCTTAAGCTATCCGATGCCATAAGAATCTCGGATATTTTTTTTTATTTTGAGATACGTCTTTTTCGCTTAATACGGCAGACTAGTAAGTAAACAAAATTTAAATTTACTACAGAAACAACACGCTACGTTTTACTTCCAAGTCTTTCTCCTGACCGTATGCAGGTTGGTGCAGACAAAAAACCCCATTTAAAAAGAAGTGTTGAAACAATTTTCCATCGAAATTGCTTTACATTAAAATGCCAAATCGTGATCTTACCTGTTGGCTAGCAATTTTGGGAGCTTGTAATTTTTGATGCACCTACTTGATAAACGGTTGATGTACCACCATGACACACTCAGCCAATAGAATTCATAATGTTCAGGAATTAAATTCGAAAAGTATACAATGCCCCACAAGGTATAAGATAAACTTGAAGGAGAAAAAGTGGTATAAAAATACTTAACGGTGTTGATGTAGTAGGTTGTGATCAAGTGGCTATTGTCATCATCATGGTTAGCACAATTTGCGCTGAGTATGAGGTAGAACTCTATTGAACAGCAAAAGCAGTATTCGAATTCAGATTCAAGTGCGGAGTGTCGTATAGCGATTAGCTGCAAGTTCATTATCGTTGGAAATTTGAAATATTTCATTATTGATTCTTGTATGTACATGGTTAGAAATCTTGGAATAAATTTTAATACAAGCGAAGTATTACGAAGATTTTTAATACAATTTTGATTAAATTTAATACTTATGAATATATTACAATATTTTGTAATACATTTTGTATTAAATTCTAATACAGTACAAACATTATTTTATAACATTTGGAATCAATTTGATGCTATCGCAAGTCTTATATTTAGCCAACGTAAATATGATACTACGTTGGCTGATGTCGTTAAAATGTTCATGCAACCCTTGTATTGAAAGGGAATCAGGTTCGAATCCCATTGGATACGACATATTTTTTTTTTTAAATTTTAATAAAAACGAGTTTTAAATTTTAATACAAATTTGTGTTAAAAATTAATTTTATATCTAGACAGTATTGAATTTTTATACAATTCTGGTGTAGTTATATATGTAAGCCCAAATGTATTAAAATTTATTCCAAAATTTCTAACCGTGTACATAAGTGAAGTTTTCTTATAAAATAAATATCGTGGGAAAAGTCCATTGCGAAATTATGTGTGCAAAAAAATAATTCACAGTTAAAGATCGTGAAAATCGGGTTTTTTCGGTTTTTTCGGTTTTACGTTAATTTAGCTGTTATAAAATTCTCTTGCAAATTTTACACAAATAGAGATCACTAGCATTACCCTGTGCGCATCGCCTCACCTCAACCGTGGTGTAGATTCGATGTGCGGTCTGCGTGAAAATTCTATTTAAAAACTACTTTTGTATGAGGACCACCCTTAGTATGCACCCAAAATAAAATTTTTACAACCTAAGCAGTGCCTCTTAATATAAAAACCACATGATGTAAATTCCTTGAGAATCGATTTAAGCGGTCTTCGAGAAAATGATATTTAAAATATTTTTTTGTGTGAGGGCCACCCTAAATAAAAGTTTTGTATCCTTAGCTATGCCTCTTAACATAAGAGCTACGTGGTGTAAATCGTTTAACCTGTTATCGTGAAAATGACATTTTAAAAAATTTTGTATGAGGGCCATCCTAAGTTTGAACTTGAAATAAAATTTTTACGATCTTATCTGTGATTCTTTATATAAAAGCCATATGGTGTAAATTCCATGAGAATCGATTTTGCGGTCTTTGAGAAAATGATATAAAAAAAATTGTTGTATAAGGGCCACCCTAAATAAAAGTGTTGAAGCCTTATATATGACTCTTAATATAAGAGCTACGTGGTGTTAATTCGGTGTGAATCGATTAACCTGTCTTCGTGAAAATGATATTTAAAAATTTTTGTGTATGAGGGCCACCCTAATTTTGCACTTTAAATAAAATTGTTACAATCCAATCTCTGCCTCTTAATATAAAAACCATTATTGTAAATTCCAAGAGAATCGATTAAGCAGTCTTTGAGAAAATGCTATTTTTAAAATATTTGTGTATGAGGTCCACCCTAAATAAAAGTTTTGTGGCCTAAGCTATGCTTCTTAACATTAGAGGTACGTAGTGTAAATTCGGTGTGAATCGATTTATTTGTCTTCGTGAAAATGATATTTAAAAATATATTTGTATGAGGACCACCCTAAGTATGCACCCTAAATAAAATTTTTACCATCAAATCTGTACCCCTTAACATAAAAGCCATACTGTGTAAATTTCATGAGAATCGATTTGCCTGTCTTTGAGAAATCGCTATTTTGAAAATATTTGTGTATGAGGGCCACCCTAAATATGCACCCTAAATAAAAGTTTTATAGCCTATGACACCCGCCCGATCGATACTAACATTCTGTAAAAATTTCATCAAAATCGGCTGGATAGTTTCCGCGTGCATAAGAGACAGACAGACAGACAGACAGACAGACAGACAGACGGACAAAAAATGAATTTTATATAATAGATTAACAAAATTTCAGTATGAGCAATAGTTTCCGAGATTCACAAAATGAAAACATTAATATTCACTCGTGGCTCATCCAGCTTTGTAGTTTTCCATACGATTTGTATATGGAATCACTCGATTTGTGAAAATTTGCTCATATTCGAGTATATCCTCAAAAAAAAAAAAAAAAATTCTCCTAGGGCTGCTACCAGAGCTGCAAAAAAATCATTTTCGAAATTTGACCAGAAAATTAAGAATTTAGTTTTTTAGATTTTCCTTATGTACATACATATATGTACATATGTATGTCAATGCCACTACATGAGTTTCCCTTAAAAAAATATATGAGGGAAAAAAATTAAGTTTGGTCCAAAAATTATCAAAATTAAATTTTCTTTTTATATATTTTTTAAAGTAATACATGCACTATTTGTTAGAGTGACTAAATATTAAAGCAAAACCTTGAAATTTCATGCTTATGAAATACTTTGAAAATTTTTGGACCAAAATTAAGCTTTCATTATTTTTTTTTGTACAAATTCCGAAAAATAAAAGTTTTTCAGTTCTGGTAGCAACCCTTGTTGTATCTTCTATGTATTTTTTTAAATGAGGATACACTCGAACATGACTAAATTTTCGAAAAATCGAATATTCCTGAAGAATTCTAGAACATGCCATTTATTTCAACATGTCTAGTTGCCATGAAATATGATCTTATTTAGTTTCACTTTTCGCAACACCTCATCTGCCTCACCTTACATCACCTCTTATTACATACCCTCTCAACTCATCCTTGGAATTGTATTCAATGCATATTTAAATGTATCTCAAAACAACAGTATAATTTCCAAGCGTGAAAATTACCGCCTTTTTATAAAAATGTGCCAATAAAAAACTACATTTTCAATTTCCAGATGTACATTTTGGTGTATTAAATACTATCATCAGTGGTCATATTTTTATTTAAATTGTTCAAATTTTCAGACAAAATTTAATTTTAAATTTTAGCTTACAACAGCTCGCCTCTTCATAGTGTGCCATGAAGATTCATTCAAATTTTTTTAAAACACTATGGCGCATATTCATAGTCGTATTTTAAAGTTGAAATTAACTAAACTCAAACTAAGCTCAAAATAAATTTGGTCATGACTAAAAATTGTTTTCTATTCATAGTCGATTTTTTAGTATTGACTAACTGGCATGAACTAATGAATTCACCACCCAAAAGCTTTCGTGGTAAACTTGTCAAATGTTGACTTTTTAATTTCAAGTTAGTTAAATAACAAAGAGAGTAATAAAAATTTTTGCACACAAGGCACCGTGGCGCAATGGTTAGGACTGTGAACTCATAGCCCTCAGGACGTGGGTTCGAATCTCGTCAGTTAACATGTTTTTTTTTTTTTATACATACATATACAGTAGGGAGCAGAAATGAGTACATGTTTGTACTTCTTGCATCTCTAAGCGTATAAGAATAACAATAACAAATGGAATTGGAAATTTTTTTTTTCCGTCATTCCTTGTTCAATTGTTAACATATCGGCATATAATGCAAAATGAAAAGTGATAGATTCAGAGAGGGAAAAAAATAAAACAAAGACAACTCACATGTACTCAATTTTGCAGCAATTATATTTTCAGCAAAAATATCAAAATTTACCACTAGTTTTAAATTTTTTTGTCACCAACCGATTAGCTATGAGTTCTTCAGTTTGAGTTTGTGTTTTATTAACTGTGAAAGCTTGAAACGGCGTGTATTTCTCATAAACATTTCAATTATGTCACAGTATCGCGAAATATTGAGGATAGCATTGCTTCCTTGACAGAAAATGGCTACTTGACGCTAAAAATAGCTAATCATCTTAAAATAAGTCAGTCAGTGGTCGTCAGTGTCCAGAAAAGGCGAAAAATTGCTCCTAAAGAACAAGTAAAAGGTCGTATAAAACTTTTGTCTAGTGCGGATGCACGTCTCATGATGGCAGAGATGAAAAAGAATAAGTGCTTAACGTCAAAGGATGCTTCTCTGGCCATAAATAAGCATGTTAGCCGATGGACAGCAAGAAGAGTACTCCAACACATTGGCTACGTTTCAGCTGTAAAAAAAAACAAACTGGCATTGTCAGTGAAAAATGTTAAGGCACGGTCAAAGTTTGCCGGGAGCACAAAAATTGGACTATAGACGACTGGAAACATGTAATCTGGTCAGATGAATCTAAATTCAATCGCTTTCAATCTGACGGTAAGCAATATTGCTGGCGCCGACCTGGGAAAACCATCCAGAGACACCATGTTAAGCAGACAGTCAAGCACGGTGGAAGAAACGTTATGGTATGGGGTTGCTTCACGTGGTGGCATGTTGAAGCATTGCACAAAATTGATGGAATAATGATGAAAGAGGACTATTCAAATATTTTACAGACCTATCTTCCCGATTTTGTGGAAAGGAACGCCTATTCTGAAGAAGGAGTAACATTTCAACAGGATGGTGACCCAAAACACACCTCTAAATAGTGAAACAATGGCTGACTGGACAACATTTTATATTAATAAAGTGGCCAGCACAAAGTCCCGACCTCAATCCGATTGAGAATTTGTGGTCAAACGTGAAAATGCGGTTGGGACAGTATCGAACAGCCCCATCGAACTTGGAAGAGCTGTGGCATCGTGTGCAGCTGGAGTGGCAAAGTATTGCAAATGAAATCATACAGAAATTGATCGAAAGTATGCCAAATCGTATGAAAAATGTTTTAAATAGTAAAGAACTATGGATCAAATATTAAAATACATATCCTCTATTGCTAGTTGCTAAAGGTGCAAAATTGAGTATATGCGAGTTTTTTTAAATTATTTTTTTTCTCTCTCTAAATAAGTAGCTTTTTGTTTTGCATTATATACTCTCATGTTAAGAATTGAACAAGGAATAAACAAAAAAAAAAAATTTTTAATTTGCTTTGTTATTGCTATACTTATGCGCTTACAAATGCGAGAAGTACAAACATGTACTCATTTCTGCTCCCTACTGTACATATTTATAAAATGTACTAAAATTTTATTTCATGAAAATGTTGTGTAGACTTTTCAGAACAATTCTGTGGAAAAATGTTGTTTCTGAACATATGAAAAGTTTGTTTAAATTCTGTTTGTTTAATAAAAACTTAATTTTTTATTAATAATAAATACAATTTTTATAAAACCTTTATTTTATATAAATTGTAAAACATTTTTTGTCCTATCAAGAAAATTTCATTAACTTTTTCCCAATATTTACTGAGGAATCGCAATTTAAAAAAACACCCACATAAAAATTCACTTTTTCGTAACTTTTTAAGAAATCCAAATTTTGCAAAAAAAAAAAAAAAAAAATTTAAGGCGTTAATATTGATCAATAAATCTTCAAAGTTATGCAAAAAAAAAGTTTAAGTACAACTAGTTGGTTTTTTCTGTGCCCACTTGAGAAAACTTTACTCTCAACAACACACAAAGAAATAGATTTTAAAGAATAACAATCGACAACCTGAATGACAGCAAATCAATGAAAGAGTTGTGAAAGAGTTTTTTCGTTAGAATGTCTTTTTTGTCCGCCAGCAGAGATGAATTGTATGAAATGTGTATAAATGTAGTGTCCGCGTCCGGTTAAGGGAGCGTCCGCCCACCGGAATGTATTTTGTTCTAAAAACATAACGAAAAACTTGGGACCAAGAAATTCGTCCGGCTACGAGAGATGTCCGCCTGCGGGAGCTGTCCGCGACGGGAGCTTTCACTGTACAAAAGTTACGAATGTTTAAGTGCCGCCACCGTGGCAATTGTACTCCTACAAACCATCCGATAAGAAAAATTTGGATTGTTTTTTGTTTTAATTGAATTGTATTGGAATTGTAAAAATGTACTTTCTTCAACAGCTCCCGCAAGCGGACATCTCCCGTAGGCGGACTATTTTGTTGGAACCGTCGGTGTCCGCCTACGGGAGCTTTCACTGTATATCCTCTTATTTCGACTCAAAAACAACATATATCGGAACTGTTTCATCTATAATCATGTCAGTGGTCTTAATATATCATCATTAGATATTCTGTTTAAACTGATTGACCTTGACAAATGCCATATATTATTGAACATGCACTCATAGTCCACTACGAAATAAGCCCAAAAAAAAAAAAAAAATTGTTGTATACTCTGAAAAATGAATGAAATGAAATTACAGCTAATGTTTAAAAATTTCATTTCACTTGGTAATCTTTCATTCGTTCTCATTTTATTTCAATATGAAAATACCTCCAATTGAATAAACTCCAATGAAATATCTGTTGGGGCTTATTTCATTCAATCCCTTTTGGGGTTATTGTTATTTCATTATAAATACAACTTTTGATACATATATTTCTTTGTTGTGTAGCTGCTTTGTTAAGGGTGTAATTATTTCTAAGTTTGTGGTCCTTGAACCAAAAGTAACTTATGTACTTTCAAGTTAGGATAAGCCTTTGGTTGCCGCTCAGGCTAGACTATAGTATATCCAATACCGGCTTAGCTGGCCACAGTTATTCTACTTGGCGGTTCTGGACTTACATTGTTATGTTCATTATTGTTGGGGTTATTCCATAATGAAGTAAGGTCGAAACATTGGCTAGTATTTCATTTATTTATTTGTGAATTATTTCATTGCTTTGGTTTGAGTCTTATATCATATTTTTTAGCCATTATTTCATTGGGGTTTCTTTTGTTGGAAGCTACTTCGTGTACCCCATAGATGTTAATACGTACATATGTATGGATATGTGCATTTCCACAGAATTTGTCATTTTAGACCGCCATGTTTTAGATTTTTTTTTGGAACGGTTTTTCTTTCATGATTTATCTTGAATTAATACTCAAGGTGGAACAATTATAAATTCAAAGACCTATAATTTTTATGTAACTTTTCATGTTTTTTTTACTCTACATAAATGCCATTTTAACTATGTATTTTTCCCTTTGAACTTTAATGCTTCCACCTCGAATAATAACTCACGATAGTCTTAATTTCAAGAAAGACTATGGTTGAAGAGTGTGTTAATAAAAAAAACAAGTTAAGGTGTTATTTTCGGCGAGGCCGAAACTCACATACCCTACACTGCACTGAAAGTACCTTTTCATCAAATGTTAAAAAGACGTCGAAGAGGTTGAATAATTCAAAAAAAATGTGAAATGTTAGAAAGGTTGACAGAGGTTGAAAAATGTTGAAAAGTCGTAAATATATGCAAAATGTTGAAAAAAGTTGAGAGAGGTTGAAAAACTCTAAAAAAAATGAAAGAGGTTGAAAAAATTTGAAACTATTCAAAATTGATGAAAAAGTCGAAAAAATAAAGAAACTTATGAAGAAAGTTAAAAGAGGTTGAAAAAGTCGAACAAATACATATAGAATATATTGGAAAAAGTTAAAGGGTTGAAAAAGTCGAAAGAATATGGAAAATGTTGAAAAAACCGAATAAAAATGAAAAATTTGAAATATGCCACGCCCACTTCTCCAATTCCGCCCACTTTTGGTTCAACAAATTATATTTGTGATCGACATCCTCATATTAAATTTCAGCACAATAGCTTGTATAGTTTGCGATATATGCTGCAGTTTAATTTAAAATTTAGGGCGGTGACACACCCACTGGAACAATCCAGCCCGGTTTTGATCCAGAAATAGCTTTTCATAAGCAAACCCCTAACACCAAATTTTAGTATGATTGCTCACTTATTTCGATAAATATGCCACTTACCGTATTTTATTTGTATGGGAGGTGCCACGCCCACTGGTGCTATTTCAGCCACTTTTGATTCAGATATTCTCTATAGCAACTAAACCACTTTCATAAAATTTTATAGCAATTGCTGCAATAGTTTACTTAAAACAGCGCTTACAAATTTATGTTAATATGGGAGGTGCCACGCCCACTGATGCAATTCTGTCAAAACTAATTTATTTTTAAAGCCTATAGTAACTGACATCTAAACACTAAATTTTATGAAGATTACTCTCTTAGTACACTATTTATGACAATAAACAGTTTTTGCTTATATGGGAGGTGCCACGCCCCCAGGTACCATTGTACCAAATTGTTGTAATAAAAGACCTTACAGCAAGTATATCTACCTTATTAAATTTCATCACGATTACGTTGTTCGTTCTCTTAATATAACGTTTATAAATAGTGTGGGCGGTGCCACGCCCTTCAACGGGGTTTTTCAATAAAGAGGCTGAGCTTGTATTGATGACAGCCTTCAGCGGCATCATCTCCACGCTTTTTATGAAAATCGTTTGTGGCAATTTTGAGATATATGGAATCAAAATTTTTAGCAGTTGAAAAGTGCCACGCCCACTTTTTCAATTCCGCCCACTTTTATCTCAACTCAAGATATATTTGATATGTATTCGTTTACCAAATTTCATAACAATATCTTGCACGGCTTACGAGATATGGTGGTATAAAGGTTAAAATTTAGGGCTGTGCCACGCCCCTGTAGGAAGCTTTAAAAACTTGAAACCTAGCCTTAACCTAATCTTGTTCACATGTGCATATATATACATAGGATATGGGCGGTAGGCGTATCCGTGAACCGATTTCGCCCATTTTCAATAGCAAGATGCTTGCAAGAAGATGTGACATGTGTGTGAAAGTTTCATTCCATTAGCTCTCTTGGTTTTCCCGTAAACCTGATTTCAACAGACAGACAGACACACAGACGGACATCGCTAAATCAACTCAGGTGGTGACGCTGATCAAGAATATATATACTTTTCCATACCTGCCACGCCTTCTTCTATGTGTTACAAACGGATGGACAAAGTGAATATACCCTCGGTGCAGGGTATAAAAATCGATTTTATGGCCGGGCTAAAATGACAATTTCGCATGGTTTCGATTTTTTTTGGAGCACACTCTCCAGCCATGGTTTTTCTTGAAGTTAAGTTTGTTTCTTTTCTACAAATTTCATAATACTGTTATAAAGCAGTTGAATATCACTTCCAGCTTCGGTAGCTTTCTTTTGTGGGTCTGTATTACACAAACCAAGACATAGAAATTATTCTCTTTATTAAAAAATGTATATACTTACAATTAGTACAAATGTGAAATCTTTGAAATTTGTACCTACTTTTGGATATCTCTGAAATTACTTTTATTGGTTGGTATTTTTTCTGCTATGAGGTAAGAACCGAAAAATCCCTTGCTTTCTAGTTTTGTGTATAAAGTACAAAAAGTGTTTGCTTGCGCTTACAGTAACTAGTATCTGGGCTAAACTACTAAGGTTCAGCGTTCTTTCTGTTCTATAATAAAAATTTTTCTTAAATATTGTGCCAATTGCTCGAATATGCATATGTATTCTATCATTAGTACTCAAATTATTATTTATTTGCAGCAGTGGTAACTTTAGGTAAATTATGAGCCTCTCTGTCTGCCACGCCATCCATCATGATGAATCTCAATGTTTTTATTGTTGTTAATACCATAGTTCGATGGTTTGGGGTCACCAAGGTTGTTGCATGTGTTTTACATACAATATGTGCAAAATTTATTGTTATTTGTTTTATTTTGTCTGCTAAGTCAATGCTAATCAATCTTTCTTGAGTTGTTGCCTGACGTCGTTGTTGTTGCAATGTAATTTTTTGGTCAAAATCGGCATGAGTTGAACTAAATTTATGACCACGTGAGACTCACTGTCGCCATTGGGTGTAAGAATTTAACACCCGCGCCTTAAAACAACAATAATATGTTATAAAGCAACATGTAACTGGCAAAATATTCAGCTAACATGTATAGTACACCAAAAGTTGGACAGAAACATGCAAATAATTGGCAATTAGGGTAAATGCTATTTTTTTTTTGTTTATAGCACAGTCAAGTTTTTTGTGGTCTAACACAAGCAGATAAGCATGCAGCCACTCAAAACAAAAATAATATTTTTTTTTTTTGAAAAAACCTTCTTAAATGCTCTAAAAAGTAGATTTTTTTCTACATGCAGGGATTGGATACAGGATTTTTTTGAACTTGTGCTTGTAACGCATAGAAGGCGTTGCAAATAAAAATTTTAAAGTATATTGGATCACATCAATCGGATCAAAAATTCAAAAATAAATATTCAACGCGATGAATAGGGTTACCAAGTCGTACAGATGCAATTCCCGGCCCCCTCCAAAAAAATATTTGGTTATGTCAAATAGCAAAAAGTAATTTTGTTTTAAGAAAAAGGTGATGATCATTTTTTTTTTGCTCAGAAATATTCAAAATTAATTCATAAAATGGTAAAAAAGCAAAATTTTTGTATTGGAAAAACTTGATGACTATTTAAATTTTTAATAACATTATGAAAATTCCGGGCTTGACCGGTTCAATCCTGGCCCCTTGCTGATATTTTTATACCCTACACCGAGGGTATATTCATTTTGTCTCTTCGTTTGTAAAATATAGAAGGGGGCGTGGCAGGTATGGAAAAGTGTATATATTCTTGATCAGCGTCACCACCTGAGTCAATTTAGCGATGTCCGTCAGTCTGTCTGTCTGTCCGTCCGTCCGTCTGTTGAAACCAGGTTTACGGGAAAACAAAGAAAGTTAACTAATTGAATGTAACTTTCACACACATTGCAGCGATTTTGATGAAACTTGGTGATTTAGTGCACATGTGAACCAAATTAGGATTAGGCTGGGCTTCAAGTTTTTAAAGGGTCGTACAGGGACGTGACACAGCCCTAAATTTTATCATTTATACTACTATATCTTGTAAGCCGTTCAAGATATTGCGATGAAATTTGGTAAACGGATACGTATCAAATATATCTTGAGTTGGGATAAAAGTGGCCGCATTCGAAAAAGTGGGCATGGCAATTTTCAACTGTTAAATATTTTGATTCCATATACAGTGGAACTTCGATTATCCGTCAGGCACGGGACCAGCAGCCTGACGGATAACTGAATAGACGGATAATCGAATATATGGCAGAATTTTGTTTTGATTCTGTATGATGACGCTAGAATACAAGGTATTGAATATACATTTAGGTATACATATGTATGTACTGTAACACAAAAACGCAAGAAAAAAGGAAATGTAACAAAAAATGTTGATTTGTCATTTTCGTATTTTATTATCGAATAAAAAAACAATGTGATAGTTTACAATCGCATCAAGATGTCAAAAATTTGTGTAATCCACTTGACTTGGCGAACAAAAAGAACTAGATTAATGAATTTCTGCGAAATTTTCATCTCCGAATTTCATAAGAAAAATTTCAGACAGAATCGTTTCTCGCATTGTGTGCATACATATACAGAATCGAAACAAAACGAAAAAAAAGTTTGCTGACAAAATGTGACGGTTAATCGGAGTGACGGTTGATCGGGAGACGGATAATCGAAGTTCCACTGTATCTAAAAATTGGCACAAATGATTTTCATAAAAGTTTTGGAGATGATGCCGCTGAAAACAGGCATCACTACATGCTCAGCCACTTTAATGAAAAAATTCGTTGAAGGGCGTGGCACCTCCCACAATATTTATAAACGTTATATTAAGAGAACTAACAACGTAATCGTTATGAAATTTAATGAGGTAGATAAATTTGCTATAAGGTCTCTAATTACAAAAATTTGGTCCAATAGTACATGTGGGTGTGGCACCTCCCATATAAGCAAAAAACGTTTATTTTTATAGATAGTGTGCTATGAGAGTAATCTTCATAAAATTTAGTGTTTAGATATCAGTTACTATAAGCTTTAAAAATAAATGAATTCTGACAGGATTGCATCAGTGGGCGTGGCACCTCCCATATCAACACAAATTTGTAAGCGCTGTTTTAAGTGAACTATTGCAGCAATTTCTATGAAATTTAATGTAAGCGGTTTAGTTGCTTTGGAGTATATCTAAATCAAAAGTGGCTCAAATAGCAAAAGTGGGCGTGGCACCTCCCATACAAATAAAATACGGTAAGTGGCATATTTATCGAAATCAAAACCGGGCTGGATTGTACCAGTGGGTGTGTCACCGCCCTTAATTTTAAATTTAACTGCGGAATATATCGCAAACTATACAAGCTATTGTGCTAAAATTTAATATGAGGATGTCGGTCACAAATATAATTTATTGAACTAAAAGTGGGCGGAATTGGAGAAGTCTGCGTGGAATATTTCAAATTTTTCATTTCTATTCGAATTTTTCAACACTTTCTATATTCTTTCGACTTTTCAACCGCTTAACTTTTTCCAATATATCCTATATGTAATTGTTCGGCTTTTTCAACCTCTTTCAACTTTCCTCATAAGTTTCTTTATTTTTTCGACTTTTTCACCAATTTTGAATAGTTTCAAATTTTTTCAACCTCTTTCAACTTTTTCAGAGTTTTTCAACCTCTCTCAACTTTTTTCAACATTTTGCATATATTTACGACTTTTTCAACATTTTTCAACCTCTGTCAACCTTTCTAACATTTTACATTTTTGCGACTTATTCAACGTCTTCAACGTCTTTTTAACATTTGTTGAAAAGGTAATTTCAGTGCCGTTTAGGGTATGTGAGTTTCGGCCTGGCCGAAGATAACACCTTAACTTGTTTTACTTGGCTTGACTTTAAACGTCCTATACCTAATCTTTATCAGCGTCATTTCCTGAGTCGTCCGGTCGACTTACAAGAAAAAGAATAGAAATAAATTGCTGAAATTTTGCACTTTGGTAACTTATTAAATTATAGCTCGTGAGCGAATTATCATAAAATCACGGCTATTGCCAACTTAACCTTCACACTGGCACCAATGTTTACCTACGGTAACGAGCACTACTATATTAACAAATGTTAATATTTTGGTTTTCATACAAAATGTATTCAAATTTGCACATTAACTATGATTTTTGAATTTGAATAATTCGATATACAGTGAAAGCTCCCGTAGGCGGACACCGACGGTTCCAAAAAAATCGTCCGCCTACGGGAGATGTCCGCTTGCGGGAGCTGTCGAAGAAAGTACATTTTTACAATTCAAATACAATTTAAAAAAAAAACAATCCAAATTTTTCTTATCGGATGGTTTGTAGGAGTAAAATTGCCAAGGTGGCGACACTTAAACATTCGTAACTTTTTTATTTATGAAATGTACCTACTAAAATTTTATTTCAGGAAAAAGTTGTGTAGACTTTACGGAACAATTCTGTGGAAAAATTTTGTTTCTGAATGTCTTTTTTGTCCGCCAGCAGAGATGAATTGTATGAAATGTGTATAAATGTAGTGTCCGCGTCCGGCCAAGGGAGCGTCCGCCCACCGGAATGTATTTTGTTCTAAAAACATAACGAAAAACTTGGGACCAAAAAATTCGTCCGACTACGAGAGATGTCCGCCTGCGGGAGCTGTCCGCGACGGGAGCTTTCACTGTAGCATGATTTGTGAGAGTTCTTGTGGTTACAATATTTTTGGGGGGAACCTTATAGTCCAGTTACTAGGTTTCTTAGTGGTCTTGAAATTTCGTAGCAGAAGTGAGCTTTGTAATAAAAAAAAAACAATATTTAAATCTCATAAGTGAAAATTGCAGATATAGGCTATTGACTATGTCATAAATAACAGGGGTATAAGGAACTAATTCTTTAAAGGTATTTTATTGTCTTATATGTTCAAATAAACAATAAAAATGATGTAGCCAAAAATGCGATTAAATTAAGGCGCAAATTTGCCCATTTTTTATATTTTTAATCCTAACTCAAAAACTGTATATTTTTAGTATACAGTGAAAGCTCCCGTAGGCGGACACCGACGGTTCCAACAAAATCGTCCGCCTACGGGAGATGTCCGCTTGCGGGAGCTGTCGAAAAAAGTACATTTTCACAATTCAAAAAAATCAAAATTTTTCTTATCGGATGGTTTGTAGGTAGAGTGCGTAGAGCACTCAAAATGCACAATTGCTCCTTTTTATTTATCTTTCTATACTTATCTTTTTATTTTTAAAACTCAAGAGCGCAAGCAAATCAGCATTCACTCTATTATAACTCCTTTTTTTTTCATCACTCGTTTTTTTCCTCACTGATAAATAATAAACGAGCTAACATTGTATTGATGCGTATCGTTTCGTTTTCATCACTTTCGAGTTTATCAAATGATAAACTCATTTTGTGATGATGTGAAAAGTGAGGAGTATTCAAATGATAAATTCATTTGTCGATTCTTCTATTTCAAGCAAAATGTTTGTAGTGAAGGGAATTAACTTTTAATACAAGTATGACAGAGTTCGAAAATATTCTTGTATGTGCACTCAAAATGTCGCATTTTATTCATGAATGAATTTTTTTGCAAGATTGAAAATCGCTCTTTATTGCACCGCATTCGTATGTGAGTATCCGTTTTTTTTTTTCAACAACGAATGAATAAAAGAATGAATTCAAGCCAACAATTTTTTCACCGATCATAAATGAATATGAACTATGTGAGAAAGCGCTCAAAAATGTGCGTGTAAAGAAAATGATCTCTATCACGCAGAAATGCATGCGCACGATCAGCGTTTGTATTTACAGTTATTTTACACTTTTTTGACCCGAAAATGTGTCCCCGGGCCATGCTACCCGTTTTTGACTCATATTCGGGGAAACATTTTTTTTTTTTAAACGAAAGATAGCTCAAAAATATTTTTGGACATCACTAAAGAAAGCTCGGGACCCTGGAAACAAACGTTTTTGACCCGAAAATGTGTCCCCAGGCTATGCTTCCCGTTTTTGACCCATAATGACAGCAAAGCAAAGAAAGAGTTCTGAAAGAGTTTTGTCGCTAGAATGTCTTTTTTGTCCGCCAGCAGAGATGAATTGTATGAAATGTGTATAAATGTAGTGTCCGCGTCCGGCCAAGGGAGCGTCCGCCCACCGGAATGTATTTTGTTCTAAAAACATAACGAAAAGCTTGGGACCAAGAAATTCGTCCTGCTACGAGAGATGTCCGCCTGCGGGAGCTGTCCGCGACGGGAGCTTTCACTGTATACACATCCGGAGACATATTGTAGAGAATAAAATTTCCTATCGAAATGATACTTTATAAAATCAAAGAACTTATGTTTTCATCAAATTACTTAAGTTAAGAAAACTATTAAAAAAAAAACCGAAAAATTTCCATATTTTGAATTTTTTTTAATTTTTGGATACCATTTTTTTTAGAGAAGATTTAGAGATTTTTTCGGTTCATATAAGAGAAAGGTGATGTAGTTTCCGTCAAAATGCTGACCCATAAAAGTATTTTTAACTACGATTGACTGAGATACAGCCGTTCAAAGTTACCTACTTTTACCAATTTTTACCTTTATGCCATTAGGCTATTGACTATGTATGTATTTGAATAAGAAACTATTTCGTTGAAGGTATTTTTCTGTCTCAGATGTTCAATTGTAACCTGAAAATGATAAATCCAAAAGTGCGATTAAATTTATGATTGAAATTTTGAGAACTGTGCACATTTGACCAATATTATATTTTTTTGGTGTAACTTAAAAACTATGTAGTTTTATTGTATAAACATTATCAGACTTATTGTAGAAAATAAAATTTCCTATCGAAATGACATTTTTAAAAATCAAAAAACTTATTTTTTCATCAAAAAATTAAAAAAAAACCATTCAAAAAAACCGAAAAATTTAAATTTTTTCTAATTTTTGGATATAACTCTTTTCTGAGTGGATTCAGGGATATTTTTAGCTAGCAAGGAAGAAAGGTGATATAGTTTCCATTAAAATGGTGACCCACAAAATTATTTTGGATAAAAATTGGCTGAGATACTGTCGTTCAAATTTGCCTACTTTTGTATAATTTCTCCAACTTTTACCTATAGACCGTGTTAGTTTTAATTTTTACACACAAAAGTAATGTTAATTCAACATAAAAGTCCACTCAGAAACAAGTTATATCCAAAAATTAGAAAAAATTTAAATTTTTCGGTTTTTTTGAATGGTTTTTTTTAATTTTTTTGATGAAAAAATAAGTTTTTTGATTTTTAAAATTGTCATTTCGATAGGAAATTTTATTTTCTACAATAAGTCTGATAATGTTTATACAATAAAACTACATAGTTTTTGAGTTACACCAAAAAAATATAATATTGGACAAATGTGCACCGTTCTCAAAATTTCAATCATAAATTTAATCGCACTTTTGGATTTTTCATTTTTAGGTTACAATTGAACATCTGAGACAGAAAAATACCTTCAACGAATTAGTTTTTTATTCAAATACATACATAGTCAATAGCCTAATGGCATAAAGGTAAAAATTGGTAAAAGTAGGTAACTTTGAACGACTGTATCTCAGTCAATCATCGTTAAAAATAATTTTATGGGTCAGCATTTTGACGGAAACTACATACCTTTCTTTTATGTGAACCACAAAAATCTCTAAATCTTCTCTAAAAAAATGGTATCCAAATTAAAAAAATTCAAAATATTGGAATTTTTAGGTTTTTTTTAATAGTTTTTTTAACTTATTTTGATGAAAAAATAAGTTCTTTGATTTTATAAAGTATCATTTCGATAGGAAATTTTATTCTCTACAATATGTCTCCTGATGTGTTGATGTTTAAAATATACAATTTTTGAGTTAGGATTAAAAATATAAAAAATGGGCAAATTTGCACCGTTCTCAGAAGTCCAAGCCTTAATTTAATCGCATTTTTGACTACATCATTTTTAGGGTTTAATTGAACATATAAGACAATAAAATACCTTTAACGAATTAGTTCCTTATCAAAATACATAGTCAATAGTCTAATAATAATAAAAAAATTTAGAAATCTATGTAAGTGATTCATATGTGGCTCAGTAAGTACAGTTTGAGCTATTTTTAAACGCCGAAAAAACCAATGTACTAAGAACTTTTCATTGCCAATATGGACTCGGATGAGGACAATGTGGAAACAGAGGCAATAGAAGGTGATATGATTGAAGAGGATGTATCAGCCTGAAGGATATGATGGGAAAGCCTCTGATGCAGAAATCGAAGCATATTCCGTACAACTCGGGCACGGGAGCGACTCAGAAAATGAATAAATGAAAAGTGACGATTCTGAAGGTTTTTTCCTGGATAAAGATGATCATGGTCATACAAAAGTAAAACGTGTTTTCAATATGTTCTACCACGAACATAAAAGCGCGACTAGGAAAATTTGTATGCAGTGCAAGAAGCTTGTTTAAATTGAGCATAACAAAGTTCTTACAAAATTTAAGGCAATAATTTAAAAAACTGTAAAATCAACAAATATTTTTTAATTGATTAATTTTTTAATAAGCATTTATTTAAAAGAGTCTTCTAATTATTTGTTATGGCACCCAGATAAGGTGAATGTCAATATGCTGAGCCATCTCAGACGAACGGCATTTCTGGGACACTATTGATTTCAGGAACACTGGCAATCATCAACATCAGTTCTATAGAGTAAATATCAAATACCACTTTAATATGTAGTTTGGAACTATCCGTGTAGAAATTGCTATGGCCCCTTTTCCCCGGGAGTTCTCTCTTCCAGTCAACCCATCCCATCATCAAGATCTGAATGTTTCAATATAAAGCATAACAGGAAACTTTTGTATTCTGTACTTATCTAAATTTTGAAAGATAACGCATAATTGAAAACTAGTAGTCTAAGTGCTGGCTACATAACCCTGGTCTGATCGAATATAGTCTCATAAGCTTCCATTTTGCAGGAAGCGCATTGGAGGCGGAGATTGTGGGTGGACGGTCAAACGTGTAAAGTTTTCTATTAAAAAATATGATCAAATTTAGTTTTGAAAATTGGTGCGGTGTTAAATTTTAATAATACAAATGAAAAGAAAATATGATAAGTTATACAAAGAGGAGTACGTGGAGGCCTAACCGCTCCCAGAAGCGATAAAGCAGTAAGCTATAAGTTAAAGTTTAACTCATAAGGTATAGTTCTGCAGGTTAACAACTGATCTGATTATATCCGCATCGGGTGTTTGTCACTAATTTTGTTTCTCATAGTACTGGACAATGTACTCAGCAGAGCTTTGTACTCTATAAATCTTATAATTCTCCCTCATGCCGATAACATAGGCTATCTTGCCACCAAGCAAGTTTCACAGCTATTAGATCTCTTTCAGGTGAAGTTGGTCTGTAAATCAATATTTATAAAATAAAAAGGATGTACATTAAACCATTCTTAAAATTTAAACTATTCCTTATATCCATTCGATGTTAGTACTCTGAGTGGAAAAGTTTACCTTTCGCATCTTAACAAATTCAAAATTTAGTTGACGTTATGTTGACGTTTATATCGAATTAAATTTAAAGTATTCACTTAAGGTCATAGGACATTACAAAAGTACATGTATCCGAAAATTTCAGATTCCTAGATCAAACCTGTGAACGGCGCAAACAGTTTGTTTCCTATTAGAATTCAGTACCAGCAGACCGACCATCGTTCGGTTTTTCGTTTTGAGGTTGAAAAAGTCAAAAAAAATGTAATGCAATTGAATGAGAAGTCGAAAATATTTAAAAAATATTGAATAGGGTTGAAAACCCGAAAACACATCAAAAAAAATTTGAAAGAAGAATTTTATATGAAAAATGTTGAAAAACATTGAGAGACGTTGAAGCATGTGAAAAGGTTTGATAAACTCGATAGTATATTAAAGTGTTGAAAAAGTTGAAGGAGATGGAAAAGCTCGAAAAATGTTGAAAGTCTCGGAAAAAGTTGAATGAGGTTGAAAAGCCGAAAAAAGTTGAATGTGGTTGAAAAAGTCCAAAAAATATGGAACGTGTTGAAAAAAGTTGAAAAGGTTGAAAAATATTGAAAAAGTTGAAAGAGTTTGAATAATTCGGAAAAACTTGAAGAAGGTTGAAAAAGTCGAAAAAATGTGGAAATTGTTGAGAAAACTTGAAAGATGTTGACACAGTTGAAAGAGGTTGAATGACTCGAAAAAAGTTGAACACGGTTGAAAAATTCGAAAAAATATGGAAAATGTTGAGAAATGTTGAAAAATGTTGAAACAGTTGAAAGAGGTTGAAAAACTCGAAAAAAAAATGAATGAGGTTGAAAAATTCGAAAAAATATGGAAAATGTTGAGAAAATTTGAAAGAAGTTGAAAAACTCGAAAAAAGTTGAACGAGGTTGAAAAAGTCGAAAATATTTGGAAAATGTTGAGAAAAGTTGAAAGAGGTTGAAACAGTTGAAAGAGGTTGAAAAACTCGAAAGAAGTTGAATGAGGAAATTTGGAAAATGTTGAGAAAAGTTGAAAGAGGTTGAAAATGTTGAAACAATTGAAAGAGGTTGAATTACTCGAAAAAAGTTGAATAAGTTTGAAAAATTCGAAAAAATATGGAAAATGTTGAGAAAAGTTGAAAGAGGTTGAAAAATGTTGAAACAGTTGAAAGAGATTGAAAAACTCGAAAAAAGTTGAATTAGGTTGAACAAGTCGAAAAAATTTTTAAAATGTTGAGATAAGTTGAAAGAGGTTGAAAAATAATGACGCTGTTGAAAGAGGTTGAAAAACTCGAACTAAGTTGAATAAGACTGAATATATTGAAACCAAATTTTATAAGAATTACTCCTATAGTACGCTAAAAATGGCATTTTACGCTATAAGTTTGTGTGGGAGGTACCACGCCCACTAATGAAATCTCATCAAAATTTATACAATTTCAAAGCCAATAGTAACCGACACCTCTACACCAAATTTAAAGAACATTAATCCAATAGCACACTAAATATAACATTTAAAGTTTTTTGCTTATATGGGAGGTGCCACACCCACTAATGCAATCTCGTCGATTTTCGTTTAATTTCAAAGCTTATGCTAACCGATACCTTAACACCAAATTTTACTGAAATTACTCTCACAGCACACTAACAGCCCTATGCTGGCAGCTTAACAAAGCCCACCACATTAACAAAATATTTAATATTAACACGTTGTTAATGTTCCGTATTCTGGCAAAAATTTAAAAGCTTTTTTCTATACTATTTTGTTAATGTCAGAAAGTGTCTTAACAACGAGTGATATTTCAGTATTGAGCTAAGTAAAATTATTTTTTTTTATAAAATTTAAAAGGCAGGACAACGTGGTCTTAAATATTTACAACCATGTCTTAAAAAAACATTTATTTTCATTAATATCAAAAAAAAAAAATTTTGGATTTACGAGTATCGAACCCACGCATGCGAGCTATGAGTTCAAAGTCCTAACTAATTCGCCACGTTGCCTTGTATATTCAAGTTTTTTATTACTGTATTTGTTATTTTATTAATTTAAATTTAAAAAGTCAAAATTTGACAAGTTTACCACGAAAGCTTTTGTGTGGGGAATTCAAAAGCTTTTATGTTGCTAATGATTTTTTAGAATACCAATATTTACACTTCATAACAATTAGATTAACACGAGCACCTTTATTATTTCTTGTTAAGTCAACAAGCAGAATAGGGCTGTAAATATAGCCATAAACATTTTTTGCCCACAGATGTCGTTGCGCCCACTTTTGGTTACAAGATACCAAATAGCCAGTATATATAATATGTTAAATTTCATAACGATTGCGTTGTTAGTTCTCTTATTATAACTTTGATAAATATTGTGGGCTGTGCCACGCCTTTCAACGAGTTTTGCCAGTATAGTGGCATTATTTGTTATAATGACTGCATTTAGCGGTATTAACTTTAAAATTTTTATGAAAATCGTCGGTGCCGTTTTTGATTAATATCGACTCAAAGTTTTCAAATATTGAAATATGCCACGCCCACTATTCCGATTCCGCCCACTTTTGATAGCGTTTAATATACTGATGAAGTGCATCCGTCTACCAAATTTTGTTGCAATACCTTAAATGGTTTCCGAGTTATCACGTTATAAAAATTAAAGTTTAGGGCTGTGCCACGTCCTTCTTAGAAACTTGGAAAACTTAAAACCTAGTCCATTCTTAATTTTGTTCACATATGCACGAAATCCCGAAGTTTTATCAAAATCGCTGCAGCCGTTTTCGAAATAAAGTTCAGCCATATATAAATAAATATATAAATATACAAATATATAAATATGTATATAAACATACAATTTTAGCTCGTTTAATAATATAAGATATGGAAACAACGAAAAAGCACAAAAACGAATGGCAGATTGTTTCCACGTTTCGTAGGAATTGTAATAAAAAAGAAACTGTTTGTGCTTCGGTTTTTTCGTGAAATCGATCACAAGCTTTGTCCACGCCGTTTGAAGATTTGAGCAAGGAAGCTCAAGTTTTGTAACAATTATTTTTAAGTCTCACTACTCAAATATGACATTGCCAGTTGACGCAGGTGTCTTTCCGATGCTCGTGATTACAGAAACTCTTGATAGCTACATGGAAACGTTCACTAAAACAAGAAATATTGTACAGAATTGATGACACTAATTTCGTTCCCGTTTAATGAGTTTTGTAGAGGGCCTATGCTGCGTTAAAAAAGAAAGGACACAATATAAAACAGATAACTTCTATAGCATTCCTCTAAAAAAACTCTTAAAAAATACGCCGAGTGGTTGAAATTCAACCATTAAAAAAAGCTATTTTTTGTCATCGCTTTCAAAAATAAAAATTATGGTAACATGTTGCCATCTTAATCTCTTCCTTAGAGTTCAATATACATATCTCCATACCAAATTTCATCAAAATCAGTCGATTAGTTTAGCTAAGAAAACATATTTTCCTGTTAGGGGCGTGGCGCCATCCACTTAAAACATATACTTTTTCTCAAGACTCAATCTATCTCCATATCAAATTTCATCAAAATCGGTCAATTATTTTAGCTGTGAGCGTATTAAAACTAATACGTTTCCTCAGGGTTAAATATGGGGTAAAACACTAAAACGCCAGCGAAAAAATTTTTTGGCACCGATTTGGCTGAAATTTGGCGTTATTGTAATATTGATGTCCAGCAATAGAACTGCGTTCAGGAATTTGCCCTAGTATTATTTGTTGTTGAGATACGCGGGTATAAAATTCACGATTTTTGTACTTTTTCAGAATAAGTGTTATTTTCGAAAATTCATAGCTTACAGCAAACTCTATCAATTAATAATTGGTATACCTACGATTTTAGGTTTTTACTTGTACTTTCCGAACAAAATACTGTTTTAGAAAAAAATAAATTTTCGCAAAAATTTTGCGAATTTTAAATTATTTTTGCATTTTTTTCAAAAAAACCATTTTTTAAATTTTTTTTTTTTATTTTTAAAAAAACTTTAATTTATTTTGCGCTTAATTCCGTAAAATTTTTTATGGGGAAAAAATTATTTATATTTTTTTTTTAATTTTAAAAAAATTTAAAGAGCTAAAATTTTGAAAATTTAAATGAATTTTTGAACTTTTTTTGAAAAATCCATTTCTGAATATTTTTTGTTTTTACATTTTTAGGTTTTTAATTGTACTTTTCAAAAAAAATACTGATTTTGAAAAAAAAACTTTTTCGCAAAAATTTTGCGAATTGAAAAATATTTTTGCATTTTTTTAAAAAAAACCATTTTTTAAACTTTTTTTTTTATTTTTAAAAAAAAAACTTTGATTTATTTTGCGCTTAATGCCAAAAAAATTTTTGTGGGGAAAAAATTATTTATATTTTTTTTTTTAATTTTAACAAAAATGTAACAGCTAAAATTTTGTAAATTGAATTAAATTTTTTTGAAAAATCCATTTCCGAATATTTTTTCGGTGAACTTCAGATTACAGCTTGATACGCAAGCTTCGAAATGATATGCCATAACATGAGGGCAAGTAATTAATTAAAACGTTTGAGTAAAAACCTAAAATCGTAGGTATACTAATTGTTAATTGATAGAGTTTGCTGTAAGCTAAGAATTTTCCAAAAAAAAAACACTTATTCTGAAAAAGTACGAAAATCGTGAACTTCATACCCGCGTATCTCAACAACAAATATTACTAGGACGAATTCCTGAAAGCAGTTCTATTGCTGGACATCGATATTACAATAACGCCAAATTTCAGCCAAATCGGAGCCAAAAAATTTTTTCGCTGGCGTTTTCGTGTGTTTTACCCCATATATTTCTCTACCAAATTTTATCAAAATTGACTTATTAGCTTAGTCTTGAAACGTTTTATTCTGTTAGGGGCGTGGCTGCACCCACTCAAACCAAATGTCTTTACTGAAGATTCAATCTATCTACATACCAAATTTTATCAAAATCGGTGTAGTGGCTCAGTCGTGACACAGTTTTTTCCCATTAGTGGTGGTTTCACGTCCCCTTTTAGAACTTCAAGATTTTAGTACCTTTTCTTGAGGTTAAACCTATCTTCAAACAAAATTATATCAAAATCAGTCCAAATTTTTAACCGTGGAAACGTATTTTCCTATTGCAGGCAAGGCTCCGCACTATTAGAAAAAAGTTACATTCACATGCACTGCTCCTCTTCACAACCTTTACAACAAAAAAAAAATTAAGCGACTATAAGATGTTATGGCAGTTAAGAAGGGATGGATCCATTTTGCAACTGCCTATTTATATATAGATAATTCTCACAAACAAAGAGTACGATGTTGTTGTATATCTAAACCCTGTGCATTCGATTATGTGGAAGATCGGCTAAGCTCAAATCATGATGGTATGTTCTAATGAAGCGCGTATAAAAGAAACAAAAAACACTTTTTAGTATTGAAAGACCAAACTTTAAAGAGCTGTTTTTTGTTATCGCTCCAAATAATAGATGTGAAAACATATTTTCCTATTGGGGGCGTGGCACTGTATAATTTAAAGGAACACATAGTTAGAATTGCATTTAAGTTAGAAAAAACATGAAATCTTACATTTAAAGTTAAATAACAAAATAACTATCTGAATTTTAATTAAACAACCTTGAATATTAATTCAAGACAGCCTAAGCTTCAAGAAAAACTATGGCTGAAAGATGTACTCCAAAAAAAAAAAAAAAATTAAAACGAGGCCAGTTAAAAGGCCAATTCTGATGGATTTGCACATAAAGATTAAAGGCTTTCACGTTCACTGCTACAGTTAATGCAGTGTAGGGTACATAATTTTTGGCCATGCTAAAGATAACACCTATATTTGTTTTGTAATTTGTTGTGAGGAAATTCAACACGCTTCTTGGTATAAAATTTATTACGCAGGTCATATGTTGCGTGTAGGTTCGATGCATGAATGCGATGTACGAGGACAAGCATAATGGAGTGTACGGAGTCTACTGGAGATTCAAGATTAGTGTTGGTGCAGCTTCCCAGCTGTTTACACATTAGAGTTGAATTGTTCCCAGTTGTTGCTTTGGCATTCGTAAATTGTGTATTTAATGACATTTAATTGCTCGACTGGCATTTAACAAAAGTATGAAAAATTTATAAAAAATATTGCGATTTTGAACGAACATATTTACAAATTGTATGTGCTATTTTAATAAATAAATTATTTGATTTATTATTTAATTATTCATTACTTAAAATTTCTGTGTATTACTCTTTTAACAAGGCACCTACAGTTTCTTAAAATAAATTGATAACACTATTGTATCATTAAACTGCACTATCTTGAATAAATAATGCTTTGCCGTTATCACGGAAGATGATTTCAAGTAGAGCATTTTTGGGGAAACGCATTTCAAGCACATTCATGCAGAGGTCAATTATATAGTATATGCTAAAAAACTCGGAATTAGACGACGGGGCGTAGCAATATTTTCTATCATTAGAATTTTATTTTTAATATGTATGTAATGTGTACATTGTCGAAAGAAAGTCGAAATATGTATATGTATATGAAAAATTTGAAAAAAGTCGAATAAGGTCGATTAAGTCGAAAAAAAAAAGAAATAAAAAATGCTGA
The DNA here is from genome assembly GCA_949775025.1 of Tricholauxania praeusta. Taxonomy (NCBI): domain Eukaryota; kingdom Metazoa; phylum Arthropoda; class Insecta; order Diptera; family Lauxaniidae; genus Tricholauxania; species Tricholauxania praeusta. Next base: position 113,677,258 of record OX459029.1, read on the forward strand.
ATAAGCTGGAAAATTTTAAAACAGTTGGAAAAAAATTGTTCAAAAACGTTAGTTGGCAAAGGCTGAAAAAGTCAATATAATATAGAACATGTTGGAAATAGTTGAAAGAGGTTGAAGTCTCGAAAAAAGCCTAAGGAAGTTGATAAGGTCCAAAAAAAATTAAGGAGGTTGAAAAGTGTAAAAAAATATAACAAGCGTTGAAATAGGCTAAAAAAGTCAAAAGACGTGCTAAAACGTTGAAAATTCTACATAAATTCGATTAAATTAAAAGAGGTTGAAAAAGTCAAAAAGACAAAGGGAAAATGTTGAAATAGTCAGAAATGATCAAAAACGTAAGTTCAAAAATCTTAAAATATGATGTGTATGATCTATATTTTATTTTCACAAATAAGAACAGAAAACAATTAAATTCTAAACTCAATATTAGAAAAAAAAACTCAAAATATATGATAATTTATAGTCCATGAGTCCAGTTATGGTCTCATGCGATTTGAACTAGATTTAGTACCGCTACTTGTACCATTATAAGTTTGAATTTTTTTGGCTACCTGGATTTCATATGAGACGTTCATTTACAAAACCGAACTGTTTCTGACCGCCACATTTTTAAATCACTCCAATTTTTTTTAAGTAATCTATGAGTTATATTAGTGGACACGTGTGCCGGGAATTGATTTATTACTGAAGATATCGAGAGACATCGGGCTGTGAAGTTCGAAAACTTTACGTTTTATGGTGTTTTATGATCATATTAAAATTTTCATATCTCCAGTAAATTTTAACGGAAAAATAGTGTTCTTACAACGTTTTAAGGCTAAAAAGATAAACTTTTCATAAAATTTTTACCTATGACATAAGATGAAAAATTAAAATTTATTAAAACAAATCAATTGTTTAAAGTTAGTTAATAGAGCGTTGACTACTCGACATTATATAAAAAAAACACTAAATTTCTCGTTAAATTTCCTTTAAAAACTTATTTTTTTCTGAGTGGTAGGCAAATACAGACTATCCCAAATAAATGAACTCTTGCGCGCTCCACTGAAAACACTGCGTGCCGCTGAACAGTGGTCCCAAATCGAGTTTTGGTTCAAAAATCGCTAGAGAGCGCAAAACTTGTCGGAAATGAACAATTTTTTTTAAATAAAAGCTAACTAAAATGTTAATAGATTACTAGAGCCCAAATTTCTATTAAAAATTTCGTTTTTTATTATCTTAAGTTAAATGCCGAAGAAATTTTTCTTAAATTTTTTTTTTTGTTCAAAAATTGCTAGACAGCGCAAATCTTTTCAGAAATTAATATTTTTTTTTTTAATCAAAGCTTACCAAAACTCTAACAAATTTTTGGACCCGAGTTTTGAAATAAAAATATTGTTTCTGCGAAAAGCCAAAAAATATTTTTTAAGAATTTCTTGAGACCGGAAACTTTGTCGCAAATCAACCATTTTTGTTTTTAAAAGAAAGCTAATTTAAAAGCCAAAAGATTGTCCCAAATATGAAAAAAATAAATTCGTTTTAAGTTATTTTAAGATAAAAAGCAAAACAATTTTTTTTCAAAATATTTTTGGGTTCAAAAAATGCTTGAGGGTGCAAGTTTTGTCGGAAATGAACAATTTTAAAAAAACATTTTCGGCATTTAACTTAAGATAATAAAAAACGAAATCTTTTATTAGAAATTTCGGCTCTAGTAATTTATTAGCATTTTAGTTAGCTTTTATTTAAAAAAAAAAACAATTGTTCATTTGTGACAAGACTTGCGTTCTCTATAGGGCTACCAGATGGCCTTAGTACAAAAGTAGCACATCCGTAGTACAAAAGTAGCACATATCAATTTGGAATTTTGTAAATGAAAACCTTTAATTTTCATACAAATATTTTTGATGAGCAAAAAAAAAGGTCCTCACTTCGTAACAAAAAACCCCAGCAAATTAACAAATTAAAACAATAATTTAAATAACTTTGATGAGCAAAAAAAAAAAAAAAAAAGGTCATCACTTCAGTTCAAATATTTTATTTTACACTGCAAAGGAAAGTAGCAAAACCAAAAACAAGGTAGCAAAGCCCTTGCAAAAGTAGCACTTTTGCTACATTAGTATCGCATCTGGTAGCCCTAGTTCTCTATCGATTTTGGAAGCAATTTTTAAGGGTGCACGCAAAAATTAATTTATTTGGGATAGTCTGTATTTACCTTCCACTCTGAAAAAATAAATTTTCATATGAAATTTGACGAGAAATTTAGTGGTACTTTTTTAATTTCGTATCGAATGACCATCGCTCTATTAACTAACTTTAAACAATTGATTTGTTATAAAAAATTTTAGTTTTTTATCTAATGCCATAGGTAAAAATTTTGTAAAAAAGCTTATCTTTTCAGCCTTGAAACGATATAAGAAAACTATTTTTCCGTTAAAATTTACTGGAGATATGACAATTTTAATATAATCATAAGACACCATAAGACGTAAAACCTTCGAACTTCACAGCCCGATGTCTCTCGATATCTTCAGTAATAAATTAATTCCCAGCACACGTGTCCGCCATTATAACTCACAGACTACTTAAAAAAAATTTGGAGCAATTCAAAAATGTGGCGATCAGAAATTGTTTGGTTTGTAAAAGAACGTCTCATATGCAGTAATAAATTTGTTCGGTTAATAATTTTAAACTTTGGTGTGCGTACGTTATAAAATTTGTGAATTGATAAAAAATGAAAAAAGTTATACAGTGCTCCGTCGATTATCCGGCATGATCGGGACCGGAAGCATTCTGGATAATCGATTTTGCCGGTAAATGGATGCAAAATTTTGTGTAGTTTTTAAAATTTTATTTTAACTAAAATGAATGCTTATACATATTTTTCCATATTAATAAAATTATCCAAGTGTTTTTTGTACATGTAAAAAAAGAGAATAATACAAATCGATTTCAAGTTAAACAATTTCTTAAAAAAAATTAAAAATTTTTAGGTTTTTCTTGAATGCGATAAACTTGAATTTTATCTTGTTCTGTAACGCCAAAACAGCCAGGGTTCTCCAAGAAGTCCAGCAATGTAGTGGATGCATGTATTGCTTCTCTCAAAGTTTTTGAAACAACAATTAATTCGTCTTCGTCAGATTCTGCAGATCCAACCTCTTGATCAGGTTGGTCAGCGAGATTTGTCATGCGAATTATTTCTTCTTCGGACAAAACAGCAAATGATAGAACGTTTTCATCGCAGTTGAGCCAAGTTTCTATTTCATCAGTGGTTAAATCGTTCGTTATATCCATTATTTGTGTTACATTATCGAGTGTTCCCATATCTGTAAAAAAAATTAATAATTTAAATGATTTTGAAAGAATTTTATTTCTTTTCGGAGATTTGCCCACACACCATCATTTTCTGGGCAGAGCAAGTTAATCCACACATTTATTAAAACTGAAGAAGTAACAGCGTCCCATGTATAAGCAATAGTTCACAGTGCGTTTTTGATGTTAAATTCCTTCTTAAATTCGTCTCGATTGTTTGATGTGACTAGCTTTTGCAATATGAGTTTGCGGTAATGGCTTTTAAAGCTCCATATTGCGCCCTGATCCATCGGTTGGATTAAAGACGTGCAATTCGGTGGAAAATATTTCACAATAACTTTTCAGCCTTCAATTCCTGCACGTCTGGATGCGCCGGGCAGTTATCCAATAGCAGAAGACCGATTTGCTTAAAGTGGTCTTTCACTTCTGGTACAAAATTATTTTCTGTGTGACATAAGCTCTTGTGTTAGACTTATAAATTACAGTAAGCTCATGGACATTTTTTAAGGCTCTTGGCCGAGCACTTTTTCCAATAACTAACGCTTTGCATTTGTGTGTACCAGCTGCATTAGCGCAAGCCAATGTAGTAAGTCTCTCTTTTGACATCTTATGCCCATCTATAAAATGTTCGTTATGAGAAGCCAAACTGCTCTCAGGCAAACACCTCCAAGAAAGGCCTGTTTCATCTCCATTGTAGATTTGCTCATTAGTGAGATTTTCCATTGATATAAATTTACTTAATTTTTCCACAAACATTGTTGCAGCTACATAGTCTGCTGAAGCTTTTTTTCCTTGAGCCTTAAGTTGTTGAATTCCATGTCGTTTTTGGAATTTTTGTTGCCAGCCGGTAGAATACAAACACTTTGAATTGATGTTTAATTTTGAATGGAACATTTTAGCTTTTTCCATTACCATTGCACCAACAACAGAATCACTTTCTGCACAAAATTTTTAAATTTTGTCTTTGTTTTTAATAATGTCATAAAGTGTTTGCGTAGCCACTCCGTATTTTTGAGAGAGAATTTTAACAGAAGCATTTTTTTTTAAATGTTCATTAATAATCTTAATTTTTTCTTCAATAGTTAACACTTTTCTTTGCCTTTTTATTGCTGACGCCATTATAAAATTAAGCACTAACATCCGCACTCCTCAAATTTCAAGAGACAACTAATATGCTTCTAACACATTGTAAACAAACGAGGGGATCCCCCTTTATATCTTTTATTCACATTATGAATTCACAAAAGTAACCGAAAAAAAAAACAAAAACAAACTTAAACGAAAAAAAAATTTCCCGGATAATAGAGGTAATAACGGTTAATCGATATAAAAAGAAAACTCGAACTTTTTTTCCTTTGCCGGTTAATAGATGTTGCCGGTTAATAGATTGCCGGATAATCGACGGAGCACTGTATATAGTAAAATTATGAACCGAAAAAAATTTATAAATTGTTTTGGTGTATGCAACTTATGAAAAAACAAAACAACAAACCATTACCGAAAACTTAAAATATTACATTTTGGTCAGTAAATTGTGAACCGAACAAATTTCGTATAGAGCAATGGTGCCAACCAAAGCCTTAAATCGTTTTAATTTTTTAAACAAAAAATCAGATAGATTCGAAGCCTTTTAGCTTAATAAATTTAAAAACATATGCACTTCGATCTTCAACTTTGTTAAGGTGATACATACATTAGGGCGTATCACGAAAAAAAACACCGGTCACCAGCCAGTTTAAAAGTATACCTCAGAGCATTTTCAATGCGATTTCTTTTTTTGTTTAAAGAAAAACAGGCTCCGCAGGATCATTAGTCCCGTTGCATTTTTTCACAAAAGATGCTCCCGAAATCAATAAATGAACTTAATATCTTAATTGAACCATTTCGTATGGTGCGATTTTATCTCAAAATTTGTTGTATCACATATTAAACAAACCCTCGAAATTTGATTTAAAATTTGTGCAAAACGTTCAAACAGGCGAAACTGTTTATTACGGTTAAATGCTGATTAGATGATCAACTGCTTGAGTAGAACGTTTTCAACTGGCAGTACTTTCAGCCACATATTTTAAGTTTTTGATGTCGTTTTTGTTGTTGTGATTATGTGCCCTCGATTCATAGATCAAGATCATAAGCAGAATTGAGAATAAAGCAGGCATTGTCTACTGCCAGTAACTGTTTCAAGTGATCCATCACTGAAGCCAACAACTGAGCAAGTGATTGTAATTCATTTAGCTCTGCTGGTGTTGGGAAAAAGTTTTTTACTACTTAACCTGATCTCCTTTATTCCTCGTTATTATGTATTTTTTTTGTGTTTTTTGAAAAATATGGCGCGCGAAACGTAAAAGAATTATAAAACGTGATCGATTGATTTGTGCGCGCGCTGGTGTGCTGATCGCACAAGTTCAACCAGATTGACTGTTGACTAGATAATTGTCGTTGTAGCTGCAGCTCATCATTATCATCAACATCATTTGCGATTCTGCTGCAAACGCCGCGTTAGTTACCGATGCTCCAAATTCTACTGCGGAAACTACAACGGATGCTGTTGCTATTGGCAATGATAGCTGCAATCAGTGATGCCAAACTATTTTTAATACTTGAAATACTTAACCATTTTGTTGATTCGTAAAACCATTTTTGGGGTTTTGAAAAAAACATTGTTTTCTTATGTTATATTCGATATACTTCGATTGATTCCATTGGCGGATGTAGGATTTTCTTGAGGGGGGGGGGGGGGGGGCTGACATTTTTTTAAATGAAATCTCACATTGATTGAATTTTTCAACGAGCAATATTTATATTTTTTGACATATCACAACAATCTAATCAGTAGTCCAGTCAAGGGTTTCAATACGGCGAGGTTTCTTCTGGCAAAATAATTCAACAATTTCTGCCGAGCTGATATCAATTTCTTCATGAATATTTTCCAGAGCCAATCCTTTCAAGCGATCTTCTGTCATTGTAGACCTTAAGTACGATTTCAATCATTTTAATACAGAATAACTTTCTTCTGTTGGAATTGTGACAAATTCTTGCTGTAGAATTGTGATGCATTGGAAAAAACGATTTAATTTTTTTTTTTGGTTTTGATAACACTAGCTTACAAAAAAAAGATCGGATTTCTCATATACTTTTTTCTATGTATTTTGTGGCGTAGATTCCAAAAATGACAACCATTTTTTTCTTAGGAATTGCTTTCGAGATATTCCCAAAAAAAACCGTTTTATCTGCACTTTTTTCGTTTATTTGGTCATATTTCTATCAATTTTTATATATTTTGAATATTATGGATGAAAACCTATTTTTTAACAAATATTTTAAGTATATATGTATATGCTCAAATCCGACACAAAATTCTAAGGCTAGGGTTACCAGATGACATACTTTTGTAGTAAATGTACCTCTTTTGCAAGACAAAAATACTTTAGGGAAAAACATGGAACCATTGAGCAAGTGAATAGAATAACAAACGAGCTTAGAAATGCGTTTGAGCATAGAGAATACTGTTCCGCCATATTTCTCGATGTTAAGCAAGCTTTTGATAAAGTATGGCATGAAGATCTAATTTACAAAATGCCCGATGAGTGGAGAGTGCAGCAGCATGAGTGTTGGAGCAGTGTGCTTTTAGGATGCTTTTGGGTGCTAGACAGGGATCTAACTCATCTCAGCTATCGCTTCAAAGTTATCCTCGTTGCATTAGCTTTCCTCAACATGATAGACCGAGACCTAGCTCGTCTCGGCTACCATGTCACAATCATATCGAGGTACAAGTTATCTCTATGATGGTGGACAGGGACCTAGCCCGTCTCTGCTACCACGCCAACTCAGACCGGGGACCTCGCTCGTCTCGGCTGAAAGCTGCAATTATAGATGCGTTGCCACGACACCGCTCCAATTGCAAAAATGAACAGAAGATGTGCTTAGTAATATCGACCCCTGTGCGCGAAATTATCGTATGTGCCATTTTTTCGAAATTGACTTTTTGATGCAAATTTAATCTATACCCCACTACGCATCACCTGGTAAAATATTGTAGCTGAAATTCTTATAGTTACGCCAAAAATTGACTGTAAATTTTATCGTATGTCACACTAAATTTTTTGCTTATGCGCGAAATTATCGTATGTGCCATACAAAAATATATTGTGCATAATTGTTGTTATTATATTCACTGCTTCTTTTTTTAAATTAGAAGTAGAATGTGAAGCGTAACTATTGCTCGCGTTAGGCCGCGGTTACACTGGATGCGGATTTTTGTTCGTACGAATTCGTACGTATTCGTAAGAATTGCAAAAATTGAACAAATGCATGTGTGTATATGAATGCGGTTACAGTGGCTACGCATGCTTCGTGCGTATTCGTACGAATCTGTACGACTGCTTTGATGCGAACAAAAAATTTTGTTTTTCATCAGAACAGTCGCACGAAAACAAGGAGAAAAAACAGCTGATGGATTGCACTTCAACTGAAAGTATGAACGAAGTCGCGTCTAATGTAACCACTCTGTTCAAATATATTCGCACGAACAAATTATTAAGAATTCGTACGAACAAATTTCCGCATCCAGTGTAACCGCGGCCTTATGTAGCCTTTCGTATCATGCCTCTCTCTATTCGCTTTACCGTTACTTATGTACAGAAAAGCAGTTTTTGTGGGTACGCTTATTATAATTTTAGCGTTTATGAAAATGGCACTAGAAATGGCTATTGTTTTTTGTGGGGTGAGCGGGATGGTGAGCGAGGATGCAATGAAATTTGCACTGCCCTTTATAAATATCTAATAATCGTAGACCAAAGACAGACAACTAATGACATAAGTCTATATTGCGACAGTTGTGTTGGTCATAACCAGAGCTGGGCACCACTACACGTGTGTTTTTCTTAAATGTTCTTCAATGCATGTGTATTTGTGCTTTGTTCGCTTTTCAAAGCAAACTGAATTAAATTTTACGCTCTCTGCTTTACATACGTATATGAAAAGTTATTCTCATTCTGCCGCAGTACCGCGCGCGGTACGTTTTGCCCAGCCACGGTTATGACCGTGTAGGCAAGGGCAGGAGCTAACAGTGCTTCTAGAAGGCCTTTCTTGGTAAGTATAAGGCCTTCCACCCTCCTTTCAAACGTACTTTCTTTTTTATATGAAATGGCCGCAGAAAACAGGCCTTCCTAAGCAGGCTTTCTAAGACCGCTTACCGTAGAAGGACTCTCAGAAGTACTTGACAAAAATTTAATTTTAATAAATATTAAGACTCTAAATATTAATTGTTTTTTTTTTATCTGCGCCATCTCACTTGCGTCGATATTTTTTTAATGACTTTACAATTTGACAAAGAATACACAAAACTCTACCTACTTAATATAACTTGAAACAACAGAAGACTAGCCTGCACACCTCTCTTAATTTCTAACCATGTGTATACTTTTCATGTCGTATATGTATGTACAAAGCATATGACAAAAAAGTTATGCCGAATCATAAAACATTGCAATACATGAAATAAAAGTGAAACAGAAAAGCGCTAAAGTAAATGGAGTCCTTCTTCTTTGCCTTCTAATATCAGGCCTGATAGCACATCTGTTGTGGCAAGGCATATTATGCCTTCTGTGATTGTATTTTTATTTGCATGAAAATCTAGTTTTGAGAAGTCCTTATATAATCGCAGCAGTGCTAGCAGGCCTTCCCCGAGTAAGGCCTTGCTCATTTGCCTGCTGGGGAACAAAGCACAACTACACATGCATTGAAGACCATTTAAGAGAAACACACGTGTAGTGGTGCCCAGCTCTGGTCATAACCGCAACAAGACTGTATTAGCTATGCTGGTACATTTTCAAATTCTTCAAACTTCATTGAAAAAATTAAAATTGTATATTTACTTCCCGGTCATACCAGTTGATTCTGTGCATAGCAAAATTGAATCTTTTGTACGAAATAGTACGATTTGGGCGCCCAGTGAATGGCCCACAATTATTCGCAACGCACGCACTAACCCATCGGGATACGACTGCATTAAAATAGGTAACTCTGATTTTAAGAACTGGAAGTCACTTGCAGATTTTTTACTATCGAACAAAATTATACTAGACTAGACTAGAACAAAACTTCGCATAGCTTCATTCAAAAAAAAAATCAAAATCAATGGATATTCTGAAAATTCTACTAAAAAAAGCATAAACAACTTTAATTTTACTTTTAAGCTACAAATGTTGTACCATAAGCCTTTATGTATCTCCTCGATAAAATTTAATGATTTGCAAAATCTATGTTTAGAAATAGTATTCCATCAAAATATCACAATGAGTATTTGAATTTAAAACATTCCTCAAAAATAAAAGAATCGTTAAATGAAAGCGACGATGAAGATTGAATTACTTAAATTTAATTATTTTTGAAATTAAAAACATGCTTTTGTTATGTGTAACTTTTGTTTAATGTTATTTTATACCACTTAAAATAATAAGAAAAAATTAATTAAATAAAACCTTAATTTTTTCACATATTTTCACATAGATTTAAGATCACAAATAACTTTGCGTTTCAATTTATTTCCAATTTAAACTGTTTTTCATGTTATCGTATGTGCCATTTGCTGCAAGCACACCTACGAAACGTTGTGAGCGAAACTATCGTATGTGCCAAAAAATATGTTTTTCTCGGAAAATGTACACTTTTCCGCAGGAAAAATTCTGAGTTTTGTTATAATAGTTAATTATCTAAGAATATGGAAAATTTGGTATTGATATTGCCAACCAAAGCACAGAAAAGTAGAAAAAACCCTCTCCTGTAAAATTTGGTTTTTGGCACATACGATAATTTCACGCACAGGGGTCGATATATATTTTCAGACCAGCTAAAGTGTTTGAGTCCAGCATAGCTTTGAATTACTTATTATAATACATATACTAATTTGTATAAAATTTATAATTTGTAATAGTTTTTTAGAAACAAGATTTAATAACTTATTGTTAGTCTTTAAAACTTAAAGAGATACAATAAATAAGAGAAGAGTTTGAAAAAAAAAAAATTTTTTATGGAAATTATAAAAATTTTTGTTTTTTATTAGAAAATTGGCAGGACATCTGGTAACCCTAGCTGAAGCTGTTGAAAAATCAATAAAAAGAGGTAATTTTCATTCATTCCCGTATAAGGATCTATTTCCTTAAAGGTATCTTAGTGTGTTATATTTATCAAAAATGATAAATCCAAAAGTACTACTAAACTTAGGCTTGGACTTTGGAGAACGCTCTAAGGGTAAAATGAAATTTTACGATCCAAATAAGAATATTGCGGCTCCGAAACATTTGAGAAAGAAATGTGAAATAAAAATAAATTAAAACTAGTATTATTCGGCCATGCCAAAACTCAAATAGTTAACACAGCATTGAAAGTACCTTATAAATAAATGTTAAAAAAACGTTGAAGAGCTTGATTAATGTAAAAAGATTGAAAAAGTTTGAAAAGTGTTGAAACAGTTGCAAAATACTGTTGAAATAGATTGTAAAAGTCGAAAAAATATGGAAAATGCTGAAAAATTGAAGAAGTCGAAAAAATATTGAAAGTGGTTGAAAAACTCTCAAGGAATTGAAGAGGTTAAAAAATGTTGAAACAATTCAATATCGATGAAAAAGTCGGATAAATAAAGAAAATGAATAAATTTGAAAGAATTTAAAACAGACGAAAAAATACTTATGGGAAATATGTATGTAGGTATTGGAAAAAGTTAAAAGGTTGGAAAAAGTTAAAGTAATATGGAAAGTGTTGAAAAAAGTCGAATAGAAATTAAAAAGGCAAAATATTCTAAGCCCACTTCTTCAATTCCGCCAACTTTTGGTTACTAAATAAATTTTATTCGTGATCGACATTCACTTACCAAATTTAAGCACAATAGCTTGTATATATTACAATATCTGCCGTAATTAACATTAAAATTTAGGGCGGTGACATACACCCTGGTACAATCCAGTTCGATTTTAATCCAGAAGTAGCTTTCCATAAGCAAAACTTCTTACACCAAATTTTAGTATGATTGCTCAGATATTTCGATAGATATGCCACTTAACGTACTTTACTTGTGTGAGAGTCGCCACGCTCACTATTGCTATTGCGCCAAATTTTTGTAATAAGATACCTTATAGGAAGTACATCTGCCTTATTAAATTTCATATTGACTACGTTGTTAGTTCTCTTCATATAACGTTTATAAATATTGTGTGCTATCAACGCCCCTGTGAGAGACTTTGAAAACTAGCCAAATCCTAATTTTGTTCACAAGTTTCATTAAAATCGCTGCAATAGTTTCAATAATTACTAAATAGATAAATCTTAGAATATAACTTGGTCAAATTACATCGGAACACGGAAATCGGATGAGGAAGAAATAATTTATTTTAAGTTTATATAAGCTTTAATAGTTTTTTTTCAAAGTAACCTCAAAAAATATTTAAAATTACAAATTGATTTTTTGAGTTTACTTTTAAAGAAACTTAAGATTTTTTTCTTAAAGGTATTGTTTGAAAGTTTTTTTTTGACTTAAAAAAAAATAAGCTTTTAATGTGTTACAACCAAACTTGGGCGTAATCAATTACATTTGGTATTTAATTACATCAACCAATTACTTGGAATTGTAATTGAAATATTTTCGACGGAAATTACTGTAATCCAAAATATGTAATTAAAAAGCAAAATAATTGAACGAAATTTGTAATGGATTACTTTTACTTGTAATTTCCAATATTTTAAGTAATCAATTACAAGATATAAATATGAATTACATTCATATAAATACATATTATTGTTTGTATGCACCTCTACGTTATAAGATGAGCCCACAAACCAAATCTTCTTTTCGATAGCTTGAAGAATCTGAGGTCGACGTCATTGACTCAATGAGTCAGTCGCGCGAAAATTCTTGTTTTTTACATTCCTATATAAATCATATGCAATAACATAAATATTTTTTGTGAATTTTGTAAAATTTTATCGCTTCAAAAAAATATTGTTTCAAATTTTAATAAATGTAAATTACTAATAATTCGCTGAAAGTATCAACGTAGTATTTCTGGACTCCGTTCGGAAATTTTATCTATCAATAGTTATACTCTTTTAGATGAATTCGAAAAAAAATTTGATACTGATGAAACTGTAATTAGCATGTTACGAATTTCAGAAATATCACATAATTTGCCTGCTCACAAATTCAGAGAGTGACTGTGAGTGTAAAATGCTAAGAGTTGGTTTTCAGATATCAAAGCCTGAACTCCTTTGATTTGTTCGATCCTCCATGAACGTTCTTGAATCAAAATATTTTTTTACCGCTTCCAGGGGGGCTTCAGCCCCCATAGCCCCCCCTTGTATCCGCCACTGAATGCAATCTATAATCGTTATAGACTTTGCGATGCACTTTAAATTTGGAAAAATTGAAAAATCGCGTTGAAGTTTGTCTGAAAATCAAATGGTTCTATAAATTTTTAAATTCTAAACAAAATTTTTTTTTTATTATTTTCTTAGAATTCAGAGTTTACTATTTAGAAACTAAAATTGGAATTTTTAAATACTTTGTGGGAAATGAGGGAATTGGGAGGAATTGGTTCGATATATATGGAACGTTTCATTTCGTTCGTTCTATTATTAGAGGCGTGGCACCGCCCAATAAAAAGGAATATCTTTACTCAGGATTCAATCTAGCATCATACCAAATTTTATCAAAATCGATGACGCGGTTCAGCCGAAACAGCGTTTTTTTTTTATTAAGGGTGATGCCACGCCTCATTTAAGAACTCTGAGCTTCTAATTACTTTTCTAATGGTTCAGTCAGTTCAGTCTCCAATCTAAATTTTATGAAAATCGGTTTATTAGCTTAGCCGTGGCAACGTATTTTCGGTTAAAGCTCTTGAGCATACGAACATTTTGACACCTTAAAAACGTCTTTCCGCTGCGCTCAATTTTGGGCAGACCACTGTCCCGGTTGACATGGAACGTCCCATGTATATTTCTTTTTTCGAACTCAGCGAAGAATTTTACACTAAAATAATTGGTTTTCCGACCAAACATTTTTTTTGTTGGCCTGTGTAATTTGCATACGCCTTATTTCCCAAACGCCGCGAGAAGTGTTAATTAGTCATAATATGATAGTTCCACTTATTATTTACTTAATCAAAATACATAACATACCATGTCAATCTGAAGTAAAAGTGAAAATATAATTAAAGTTTGACATGGATACAGTAGGTAGTTAAATTAAAAAAAAAACAAATTTAATTTTCAAAATACATATTCCCTTTTTTGTGTGATACATTTTTATTCATGGCTGTGGCAAAACTGATCAAACTATCAAATAGATTAGGGTCTTCCCATAAGCAAGCTCGAAGACTTTGGCGTTTTACATGTTTTTAGAGAATTCACCAGGGCAACCAGATGATTAAGAGATATATCAATGATGTTCAAAAAATTTCAACTTAATTGATGAACAAAAAAAAGGTGCTAACTTTTCAATACATAAATCGATAGGTTACAAGAACGCGAAGTAATTCGGGGAAATTTTACAGAGGACTTATCGTTACCATATTTGTTTCAGTTCACGTATTTGACATCATAACTTAATAACTGAACTTTTTATTGTAGGGTTACTAAATGTCATTCATAAACAAGCCAAAGTTTTCAAAAACTTTTTCTTGAAAATGAATTTTAATATGTTGCCCAGTTTTTTTTTAACAAAATTTGTAGCTTGATGAAAATTTCCCAGTTACAGCTCAATAAATTGAGTAGAAATTCTTATCAGGCAAGCCTTACCATTGTCAGCTCCCGACCTGGCTTTTAAAGGGAGCTATATGTGAATCTTATCAGTATCTAAAAGTGGCATGGCGCAGGGCGACCAAGGAGGTTCAATTCTGATCTGTGACAGGTAAAAAATTGAAGTTCTTCTTTGAAGTCTTAAGATTGCAACACAAATAAATTAAGTAATTTCTGATTATTTTTTCAAGGCCATACTTTCTATGACTGGTTTTAGACGGAGTACTTATACGAGTTCGAAATTTCGTCAAACCATTGGTATTTTTGTGAAAGCTTCGGCAATTTAACAGATACAGATAATTTGTACTTTAGATAAGCCCGTTTAAAAAAAAATCCGCAGATTTTAGTTACAGATAATTCTGCAGCATAAGCAAGCAATTATTTTATCAAAAAATAACTTTAAATGTGTGCCTCAAATCACAGTCTCTATTTTCCAAAAGGACTATTTTAATGGGGCGGCGTGAAAAAAATCTCGTCATTTATCCTCATGTAATAGGCTTGGGAAAAATAAATCGAATATAGATATTTCCGATTTCTGTTTCAATAATTATTGGCGATATTTTTTATTTTGATATATGGACATTTCCATGGGTCCCATTCGACCGTCGAACACATTTAAAGTAAAACAAAGTCAAAATAAAATGGATTTTTATTTTGAAAATGGGTTAAACATATAGCTCTTAATTAGTTTTATAATTGGAGCTAAGGTTGAATTTGGGAAATTTTTCGCTTTCTAGATAATTTCAAAAAACCAAGGTGTCGCACAGGATAAAAACTTCCGTTTTTGGTGGAAATGCCCATACCAAAAAACCGGTTTTCAGCCATTTTTTCAAAAAATTTTGAGGTTAAGGTGAAAATGATCAGTACAAAAGTTGTAGATCTTCTTATTTCTTACAACTTTTGCATTAAACTTTTTTTGATAGGATGCACAGTTTAGCCAGAAATAATGTAAAACTGTGTTCGACCTCTAAAAATGCACCCCATTCAACCCCGGATAGTTAATGTCAGTTCGATTTATTTTGTTCTCTTTTACAAGAGCTTTTTCGACAATATTCCGCTGTCATATTGCTGTAACGAACTATTTTGTTGTTCAAACCCTATTTCTGCTGAACTATTATGTAGAAAAATAAACAAAATTTAAAGAATACAGAGTTACAAATATATTAATAAAAATTACGTCAAGGGAGATTCATTTTTTTTCTCAACGGAATATTGTACCTTAATGTTTGTTACATTTATATACTTTTTTTTTGGTTTTCAATCGGACAGGGAAGGCTGTTTTTTATTTACTTTTAATAAATAAACGTATTTTAAACACTGAAAAAAACATCACTTAAGATTGAAAAAAATTTCACTTGTACTCCAGTTCAATACAAATTGAACACCGTTAAGCTTATAAAAATCGTCAAACTCGTTCAAAAGATATAAGTTCTTGAAAAAATTTTGTCCCCGAATTTCAATTGCCTATAACAACAACAAAAAAAATAATAAAAATAAAATAATATCACAGTTCGATATCTAGCACATACCACTATTTAATAATAAAGTTTTGTGAAAAAATTAGCACATGCGGTTGAGAAGTGGCCCGTTTGAAAAATTCTTACCCTATAGTAAAAAAATATATGCGAAAAAAAGACCGATCCAGTGAATGGCTTGCATACAGGTAACGCAAATGGTGCGATTAGTAATATGCTCACTACAAACTGTATTGAAGAAACTTGTACAGGCTTTTCTAGTTTTTCTGCAACTCATTTCTAGCTCCTTACATACATAACAAGTTCCCACAACTGATATTCGGCCACTTTCATCTCGATTATGGTCGTGAATATCCTCAATGTTCAATCGAATTACTCGTCGCAGTACGTCCTGTATTGCTGTTCTAGTGGAAGTTTTCGAAAATATCTTTGGATATTGAGCAAGTCTTTTTATGTTTGCCATACAAAGCTCAGTACCTAGACTTTCAAAAATTGTATAATGTTATGAAAAGAGGAATCCTCGAATGCATATGAAGACATTACGAGACATTCCAAAACAAAATTTTAGCTTAATGTCGTTATTTTGAGCAGTACGAGCCAAAAAGTTTGAAATATTAATACAAATTGTATTGAGGTACCCTGTCACGCATGGAAAGGTGTTTTTTTGTCACGCACAGAAGGGTTAAGGAGGGGGTAGGGGTTTGACGCTACATTTTAGGCATAAGTTTAAAAATGTTTTTTAGTGATATGGTAAAAGTAAATTTATTTATTTAAAGAGCATATCAAAGTACAATATTTAAAGAGTATTCTGTGAAAATTTAATTAAAAAATATTGCAAAATAAGCCATTGGCAGTAAATTTCCGCGGACGCGGAATCTCATCACGTTATCATCTGAAAAAAAAAACTTTCTTTAGCTTACAAGTTTTTCAAGGTAATGACTAGGGTTTTTTTTTCCTTGACGATTTTTAAGATTTTGGCATAGTTTTAAACCAAAAAACGAATTTTGTTTTTAAAAAAAAAGGCAAAAATCAGTATATTTATTATCAATATATTTATTATTGCAGAACTGGTTGTAATGAAAAATAAGTAAAAACCCCTCGTCATTACCTGGTTTTATATGTATTAAAAGAGTGTGTCAAACTTCAAGAAAATCAGTCTCGATTTTATTTTTCGACTGTCGAATTGCGTTATTTTTGTTTAAGGGTGGCTGTGTATCCAATTGATTGCGTCGCATATATTGGATCTTCTTTTGTGTTTGTTTAATGACGTTAGCTAACCACTCGTGTGGGACCACTAACAAGATATGTAGAATTTTTTTGTTATTATAAATAAATGCAGCCGTGAAAAGTTACACCATCGCTGGTAAGAATAGAATTTTTTAAGCAAAAGTTTCGGTTTTAGATTATCGATACATCCGATGTTTTATTCTCGATAAATTTCGATATTGTTTCGAAATATCGATCATCAATATTTCCAAAAAATTTTTTATTTCTCCACCATATCATGAAAAAGGATCCACCATATCACACATAAATAAGATAAATTTAAGGTAAATCGAAATTATCGGCATAACAATAATTAAGAAGAATTAAAAAACCATGAAAGCAACGTTAACATCTCTAATTTGGTTCTCTAATTGGTGCTACTTCGCTGTACAAATACTTTAATTATTCTAGTCTCAATTTCTACAAGATAAATTAAGTGTGTATAAAAGTCGTCAAAATAACCCTCAAATCGGGGATTTTTTTTTAGATGGCAATAACGGATTATGGTATGCAATGAAACACAGTTTATTTCAAGCCAATCTGTCAGCATGACATCAAGTTGGTCATCTCTCTTCTCCTTTGGTAGTTCAGCCAATGATTGATGACTGATGAAACAAGAATGGATTATGATTAAATAAGTAACTCAAGTTATGTACAAAAATCACAATATGTAGCAATATCAACTTAAGATACAGCTAAAGGTAAAGAAAAGAAGCTGCAACAGCAATTCGGATTAGTTTCTAATTGTAATCAAAAAAATTTGTTGAAAATGCAAAATCTGTCAAGGTCTAGTTCAGCGCCTGAGGGTCAATTTCAAATCAAAGCATATTATTTTCAATTATGAATACTTGAATTTAGGTTGCATTTCAGGTGGTCTAAGACGATAAAAGTTTTTATCGCCAATCAGGTTCGTATAATAAGGAATGAACAAGTTGAAAAAGATTTTCATCGCACCATTTATATTAAAACAGATATAAATTTTTGAAGTTTAGAATAACTAATTCCATTGTAGCCAATGGATGCTAAAGAAAAAAAATATTAATTGTCAATCACGAAACTCACCTGTTTGTGTCAAGTGTCTCCTTGTCCGTTATTTTCCAACAACGAAAGCAATCTATGAAGTCAAATAAAAAAATGTTTGCTATTAAATAAAAATATATTATATTCTGGATATTGATCAATTTTAATGGTGGTTTAGGAGAAAAATATGAAACTTTGTCCAAAACTGTTTTTATCACTAACGCAAAAACTAAAAAATTTACGAAAGTTTTTAAATTCCCTTTCAAAAATGCTTTAAATCATTCAAACTATCCATTTAAGCTATCAAAAATATTACTTGATTTTTATTAAATTTTTTTTTAAGTATTTAGTTTGTGGACACGATATTGAGCTGCCATTCTGAAATTCGCAATAACCGTACACAGTATTGTAAAGTTATTGTTTCAACGAAAATTTTAAGTTCGGTCAGACCTTGTAACTTTTTGGTGGTTCACTACTACTGTACTGAACAGATAGCTCATTAATAAAATTCATAAATATTTTTTTTCCCAATGAAAATACAAAAGACAAAATTTTAAATTTTTGCTATGTATATATCGTCGTCTTACAAGCAAAATTTAATATCTGCAAAAAATGGGCTGAGAGTAACGATAGTTATTATTTTAACTACGCTTAAGTCCTCTTAATTTTGAGATATATTTTTTTCGGTTATTAAAAAAAATGTATAGAGTATCTAATAAGATGTGTTATAAGAGCATATTCTTACATTAGCAAATAAAATTTGTAAGCTTTCCATCAAAAACACAAAATTTGATTTTTTGTAAATGGTCAATTTTGCATGTAATTTTTTCGGTAAATTTGCGTCGTGAAAAATCGTGATCAGTACATTCATTAATTTTTCAGTACAAGTTTTTTCAATTTAGATGCTGTTTAAGTTTACTGTTGAGATTTATTAGACAATTTCCTTATTATTATAATTACTGGCTGCATGATGTGCTAGTCTGAGTTCGATCTTAAAACTAAAAGTTACACAAGGCAAAAAGACTTAAAAACTCAACCCTCAATTGTTGCGTCAGCTTTGTCGTGGGTACCCTTTATACACTTTATATGGAATAGCTTGAAATTTTTGTTTTTGTTTGACAAAAAAAAAAACTTTATTGAGCAATAAAATTAAAACAATGTGTGTACATACGTAGTTCTTGTTGAAATAAAGCATTTTCAAAAATATTATTTTATGTAACTGAATTCATAAATTTTAGTTGTAGGCTATATGTAAGAATTTACATGCATGATATAAAAATTTCTACATAATTTCATATAGGGTAAGAATTTTTCAAACGGGCCACTTCTCAAACGTATGTGCTATTTTTTCACAAAAATTTGTTATTTAGATAGTGGTATATGCTAGAAATCGAACTGTGATATTATTTTATTTTTATTATTTTTTTTGTTGTTGTTATAGGCAATTGAAATTCGGGGACAAAATTTTTTCAAGAACTTATATCTTTTGAACGAGTTCGACGATTTTTATATGTTTAACGGTGTTCGATTTGTATTGAACTGGAGTATAAGTGAAATTTTTTTCAATCTTAAGTGATGTTTTTTTCAGTGTTAAAAATACGTTTATTTATTAAAAGTAAATAAAAAACAGCCTTCCCTGTCCGATTGAAAACCAAAAAAAAAAATATATAAATATAACAAACATTAAGGTACAATATTCCGTTGAGAAAAAAAATGGATCGCCCTTGACGTAATTTTTATTAATATATTTGTAACTCTGTATTCTTTAAATTTTGTTTATTTTTCTACATAATAGTTCAGCAGAAATAGGGTTTGAACAACAAAATAGTTCGTTACAGCAATGTGACAGCGGAATATTGTCGAACAAGCTCTTGTAAAAGAGGACAAAATAAATCGAACTGACATTAACTATCCGGGGTTGAATGGGGTGCATTTTTAGAGGTCGAACACATACATTATTTCTGGCTAAGCTGTGCATCCTATCAAAAAAAGTTTCATGCAAAAAATGTAGGAAATTAGAAGATCTACAAATTTTGTGGTGATCATTTTCACCTTAGCCTCAAATTTTTTTGAAAAAATGGCTGAAAACCGGTTTTTTTTGTTTTTAATTTTTTTTTTTTGACAAAAAAGTTTCTATGAAGCTGAAACTTGAGCAAAATATACTTTTTAGTACTACACGAAGACGGTAATTTTTTCAGACAGAAATATTTGGAGGTTGTTGTTAAATTTAAATTTTAAACCAAAAAAAACCGAAATTTTTAACTGCGGTTCCTCTTAACACTACACCTCCTAAGAAGTTTTTTTTTTGGTTCACTTACTTGCTGTTATGTCTATTTTGGATAAATAGTAAAAAAAGGTATACTACAATGGAAAAAATGACCGAAAAGTTGAAAAATCGAGGGTTTCTTATAAAAAAATTTTTTGGGCAAGAAAATGATACAGTCGCAGTAATAAAAAAAAAATAATTTTTTCAATTTAAAACTTGAGATAAACGAAGTTGTCGTAAACATGTCAAATTGTCAAATTTGTCAAAGAAAAAAATTAAAAACCAAAAAACCGGTTTTCAGCCATTTTTTCAAAAAATTTTGAGGTTAAGGTGAAAATGATCAGTACAAAAGTTGTAGATCTTCTTATTTCTTACAACTTTTGCATTAAACTTTTTTTGATAGGATGCACAGTTTAGCCAGAAATAATGTAAAACTGTGTTCGACCTCTAAAAATGCACCCCATTCAACCCCGGATAGTTAATGTCAGTTCGATTTATTTTGTTCTCTTTTACAAGAGCTTTTTCGACAATATTCCGCTGTCATATTGCTGTAACGAACTATTTTGTTGTTCAAACCCTATTTCTGCTGAACTATTATGTAGAAAAATAAACAAAATTTAAAGAATACAGAGTTACAAATATATTAATAAAAATTACGTCAAGGGAGATTCATTTTTTTTC
The DNA here is from genome assembly GCA_949775025.1 of Tricholauxania praeusta. Classification (NCBI taxonomy): domain Eukaryota; kingdom Metazoa; phylum Arthropoda; class Insecta; order Diptera; family Lauxaniidae; genus Tricholauxania; species Tricholauxania praeusta. The sequence continues at coordinate 113,698,039 of OX459029.1, forward strand.
TCAACGGAATATTGTACCTTAATGTTTGTTACATTTATATACTTTTTTTTTGGTTTTCAATCGGACAGGGAAGGCTGTTTTTTATTTACTTTTAATAAATAAACGTATTTTAAACACTGAAAAAAACATCACTTAAGATTGAAAAAAATTTCACTTGTACTCCAGTTCAATACAAATTGAACACCGTTAAGCTTATAAAAATCGTCAAACTCGTTCAAAAGATATAAGTTCTTGAAAAAATTTTGTCCCCGAATTTCAATTGCCTATAACAACAACAAAAAAAATAATAAAAATAAAATAATATCACAGTTCGATATCTAGCACATACCACTATTTAATAATAAAGTTTTGTGAAAAAATTAGCACATGCGGTTGAGAAGTGGCCCGTTTGAAAAATTCTTACCCTATAGTAAAAAAATATATGCGAAAAAAAGACCGATCCAGTGAATGGCTTGCATACAGGTAACGCAAATGGTGCGATTAGTAGTATGCTCACTACAAACTGTATTGAAGAAACTTGTACAGGCTTTTCTAGTTTTTCTGCAACTCATTTCTAGCTCCTTACATACATAACAAGTTCCCACAACTGATATTCGGCCACTTTCATCTCGATTATGGTCGTGAATATCCTCAATGTTCAATCGAATTACTCGTCGCAGTACGTCCTGTATTGCTGTTCTAGTGGAAGTTTTCGAAAATATCTTTGGATATTGAGCAAGTCTTTTTATGTTTGCCATACAAAGCTCAGTACCTAGACTTTCAAAAATTGTATAATGTTATGAAAAGAGGAATCCTCGAATGCATATGAAGACATTACGAGACATTCCAAAACAAAATTTTAGCTTAATGTCGTTATTTTGAGCAGTACGAGCCAAAAAGTTTGAAATATTAATACAAATTGTATTGAGGTACCCTGTCACGCATGGAAAGGTGTTTTTTTGTCACGCACAGAAGGGTTAAGGAGGGGGTAGGGGTTTGACGCTACATTTTAGGCATAAGTTTAAAAATGTTTTTTAGTGATATGGTAAAAGTAAATTTATTTATTTAAAGAGCATATCAAAGTACAATATTTAAAGAGTATTCTGTGAAAATTTAATTAAAAAATATTGCAAAATAAGCCATTGGCAGTAAATTTCCGCGGACGCGGAATCTCATCACGTTATCATCTGAAAAAAAAAACTTTCTTTAGCTTACAAGTTTTTCAAGGTAATGACTAGGGTTTTTTTTTCCTTGACGATTTTTAAGATTTTGGCATAGTTTTAAACCAAAAAACGAATTTTGTTTTTAAAAAAAAAGGCAAAAATCAGTATATTTATTATCAATATATTTATTATTGCAGAACTGGTTGTAATGAAAAATAAGTAAAAACCCCTCGTCATTACCTGGTTTTATATGTATTAAAAGAGTGTGTCAAACTTCAAGAAAATCAGTCTAGTAGTTTTTGAGAAAAAGTGTCCACCGACTTTGAAAAGTTAGTTTCGAGAAAATCACGTTTAAAGTTTTAGCACTGTCTTTTTTTTCATATACTTACACAGAATCATCGAGACTCAAGACACTGTATCTTCGTCAGTTTTACTCCAATCGACCTCAAATTTCAACACGATACTTTTGAAGAGTTATACTATTAAATAAAACAACAACTTAATATGGAAAAACAAAATTTGGCAAAACCATACCCTTCCCCTTAAGTGCAAATCCCCAGTGCCAAATTAAGCTACGTAACTACCCAGTGATAACTCCTCCCTCCTTTAAATCAAGGCCGTCCTCGGTCTTGCTCAAATTCTCCATAACCTTTTACACAGACCACGCTTCTTCTCCTTTTGCCTTAAGAGAACTATAATTCCCAACACAGCTGCACATAATGCTAGACCCAAACTAGTTATTAGTAAGGGTTCTCTGTTTACTCGAATCTTCACCTCATCAATGTAACGTAGGTTTGTTTCACTTAAGGGCCAAATAGACGTTCATGCGTGCATGATCAATAAAATGACGACGCCATCATGATTTCGACACACACCAATCATGCACACATGAATGATATCATTTTTGGTTGAACTTTTAACGTGTTAATGTGCAGCAATTAAAATTGCATTTAATATTAAAAAAAAAGAATGAAATGAGTTTAATTTAAGCTCAAAAAATCTTTAAAAATGTATTTTAAAAAACAAAGTTCATACAAAAGTTTAATTATTTCATCTAATTATCTTTAGTGCATAATATTTCTAATTTCTTTTCCGCACTCATTGTCACCTTCTTCGTCAAAAAATCATGTAAACTGAGCTAAGTTCAGCACACACTATCATGCATGCATTATCAATCAAAAAAATATCAAAATATTTTAATATACATATTGCTCATGCGCATGACCAATCAGTCAATCACTTGATTCATCATGCACGCATGAAGGTCTATTTAGCCCTGAGGAAGGGTAGGCTCAGTATTGTGTGGTGCTCGGTGACATTGAGCAGAGTTGAAGTGGCTGTACCTGGCCTTCTTTTCTGTATGTTCTTACGGTTAACGATTTTGGTGTTATTGATATAAAGCTGGGCTGTCATTGATGATGATTATCCCATCATCTACAATTTCCATGGGAGTTAGATAATTAGGTTGTGTTTTACTATGAACCACACCACGATATGCAGCTCTTGTGCGCATGTGCCATTGGGGGCCTTTCTGAAAAATGTGGCCATTGTTGTTGTATCACATGTAGTGACTGCGACGACTCCACTGTTACATTCAGCTATGATGCTGTCACTTAGCTGAAGGGTTTTCCCCTATGCGAGATGGGAAAAATGGCAATTTTATTGCAGTAAAACTTAGGTTTATGATATTTAATAATAAATTGAATAAATTTATCATCCTATAGGACCTTCACAAAAGCTACCTCCATAAGGTCGGCTGTACTAATACCTGTGATTTGTTCAGCCAGAATTGCTTTTAAATCTGTGTCATCAAGAATTGTAGGATTTATTATATTGCGCTTTGCCAGTGTCACTGACAACATTAAATTTTGAACTTCCGTGATCAAAATCCTACTTCTTGCCAAGAGAACCTCATGTAAATGAGCGGTATCAATCTCCTCTTTTTTTTTGCAACATCCTGAAGTCTGTCCACAGTCTCCGTCAGTCTATTTAAGTGTTTTTGTGGCTTAGTGTTAATTATTATCTGCCTGTTATTTGACTCAATAAGTTGAGCCTCTGTAATCCTAGTCCGTTCAAGGTCGTCATGATCGCACGCATAATTTTAAAATATTCGGCATAACTCACCGTAGGTTGTCCTTGTGGACCACCCTCCCCTTAATGAGAACCGTAGTTCCCAGATCCGTTCCTACCCTTTCCTCAGAGCATAAGGGGGTTAATTTATTTCCAAGTCTCCTGTTGGTTTTTATTAATACCTTTTCACCAACCCTAAATTTTCTATTTTTTCTAGTTTGATTAAGTCTTTCTAGCTGCAACACTTGCGCCTTCTGAATCTGGTCCTTTATCTGTTTCCTAAACTCGTCAGAAGCCGAATGTATTATGTCACTTGGCTTCTTGTTGGTTACAGAATGTACTGTTTTACAGTTGCCTGGAGTATAAGATCAACTGTGTTATCAATTTTCCTTTCCAGTTTTAAACATCTGGCAATTTCTAAAAGAGTACTATGGAAGCGCTCTACCTAACCATTAGATGTGCTATGCAGAGGAGGAGCATATGCAATAGCAACATTAAATTGGTTCAGCAACAATGATCTTATGGTTTCGGAATTTAGTGATGCCTCTTTATCACAAAAAATGGTTTTTGCTTTTGGAAAAATATTCATTAATTGTATTATTGGTGTTTTTACATCAATAATTGTACGGGAAGCTATAGGTTGGACTATAGCAAATTTTGAAAATTTATCTACACAAGCGAGAAAATATTTCCTGTCAGTGGAGAAAATATGAATATGAAGCATCTCACCAGCGTAAGAAGGAATCGGAGTTACTCCAAGTTCTTGCTTTTTCGGGTGTCGATCATATTTTGCTTTTGTACAGATTTTGCAGTTTGCTACTATTTCATTAGCCAATTTTGTCATTTTCGGGAAATAGTAATCACAAAGCATCTGCTTTACATTCTCTTGTGCAGCTCTGTGAGCTCGATTACGCTCTGTACTAATTATTTCTTTTTGATCATTTTTGTCGAAAATGTCCGACACCATTTTTTTGCAATGCCAAAATTTTGTCGTCGGGAAAGTCTCAACTAAAGTATGCTGAATGCGTGCTAGCACTGGTAATTCACAATGAATCGCATTCTCCACTTGTGGACTTATAATATCTTTTACTGTTTCAGAAAGAGTTTCCCAGTCATTGAACTGTATCACGTGTCGAGTTTCTCACCAAAGATGATAAAAGACCTTTTCAAGAGAATTTGTGCTTCTTCTATTACCACTTGGTTTCTGAAACAATTCAGTGGCTTTTCAGAAGCTTCTATCGTGTAGGTCAAGGACAATTCGCTGTGAATCGAGGCAGCATCAGATCTTGGTAAACCCTCTAGAGCAGCAGTGGGCACAAAAATATAACAAAAGAGGAAAACAACAACAAAAGAAATTTTAAAGTTGTTTTTACTTTCATTTCCAAAATTGCCATTAGCACAAAAAAAAAAACAAATTACACTACAAACAAAAACAATTGCTACATTGGTCAAGACACAATGCGGCGCCGTCATTTATGCCTTTGTGTTTTGTTTTCATTTGAATTCAAGTCAACGCTGTGCCTCGATAGCGTTGAAATTCTGCGAATTTTGTGCCTCGATAGCGTTGAATTCTGCGAATTTTTTTTTTGCTTGCTTGTGCGTCGAATAACGGTTAGAGCAATGTGAGTAAATTGAGGCACTAAGTGCCCCCCTTCACTGCTCTAGAGCAGCGGTGGGCACAAAAATATAACAAAAGAGGAAAACAACAACATCAAGCAACAACAAACGAAATTTTAAAGTTTTTTTTTACTTTCATTTTCAAAATTGCCATTAGCACAAAAAAAAACAAATTACACTACAACCAAAAACAATTGCTACATTCGTCAAGACACAATGCGACGCCGTCATTTATGCCTTTGTGTTTTGTTTTTGTTTTCATTTGAATTCAAGGCTGTGCCTCGATAGCGTTGAAATTCTGCGATTTTGTGCCTCGATAGCGTTGAAATTCTGCGAATTTTGTGCCTCGATAGCGTTGAAATTCTGGGAATTTTTTTTCGCTTGGTTGTGCGTCGAATAACGGTTAGAGCAATGTGAGGAAATTGAGGCACTAAGTGCCCTTCACTGCTCTAGAGCATGAACGTTCTGTCGCGACAACGCATCTGCGACAAAATTTTCATTTCCAGGCTTGTAAAAAATCTTGGCATTATGTTCATCAATAAACGCTTTGCAGCGCTTAATTTTCGAATTTGGATTTTTGTCTGAAACCGAAAAAAATAAGGGGTTTATAATCCGTAAAAATATTTAAGTCCTTTACCCCATAGCGGTAATGACGCAAACCTTTCAGGGCCCGTACTATGGCCAGCAAATCTCTTTCATTCGTTGCATAATGTTTTTCCGTATCCTTCAATGTCCTTGAGATCATTGTGATAGGTCTCCCGTTTTGGGACAAAACTGCTCCAAGACCAGAAGACGAAGCGTCTGTCGTTAGATCAAACGGCTTCTTGAAATCTGGGTATAAGAGCATGACATCCTCAGATGCCAGAATATTCTTCAGCTTATTGAAAGCCTGAAATTGAATTTCATTGAATTTAAAAGCAACTTTTTTGATTGCTGAGCACTAACCCTGCCATTATCTCCTTTCAAGATGTCAGACAAAGGTTTCGCTATTGAGGCAAAATCCTTCAGAAAATACCTATAATAGCTTGCTAACCCCAAGAAAGACCTTACCGCAAACAGACTGGTGGGCTAAGCATATTCCTGAATAGCTTTAATTTTTTCAGGATGCGTTTTTGTTCCACCTCTCGAGACAATGAAACCAAGATATTTTACAGATTCCTTAAAAAACTGTAACAAACCTTTCCGATTTGTTCATGCAGTACGCCATCAATTGACCTCTGGAAAATGCTGGGAGCATTCTTCAGACCAAATGGAATTCGGCAGAGTTCATATTTTCCGCCATTCACGGAAAACGAAGTCTTCTCACGGTCGCGTTCTGCAAGTGTGATTTGATGGTAACCTGACTTTAGATCCAATGTCGTAAAGTACTTAGCCTTTCCCAAAATCGCTAGCATCATTGAGATACTTGGTATAGGATATTTGTCAGCAATCGTCTTTTGATTGAGCTTGCAAAAATCTATAACTAGATGTTTCTTTCTATTGCCCATTTCATCATTTCCTTTTTTATCTACAACCCAAACGGGGTTGTTGTATGGAGACCTAGACGGTCTGATAATACCGTTCCTCAGTAAGTCTTTTATTTCGTTACTGACAAAATTGGCTACACCCATAGAGTATGGATATAATTTCGAATAGACAGGTTCCTCATTTTCAGTTCGGATTACTCCAACAACCAAAGTATAATAAGGTAGCAACTCGTTAGAGTCAGCAAATGTCTTTATTCTTTTTTTCAACATTTTTTGAAAACTAGCCCTAAAAGAGGAGGAAACTTCAATGTCATCAATTTTTGTAAAGTTAACATTTTCACACTCATAGAACTGTATCTGTTCTGACCCTAGATCAAAGTGTATCTTCATTTGTCTTAAGTTGATGGTAGCACCTATCAGATCGAGGCCAATTATACCATCAAAGGTACCAAATGAAAAAAACGGGCTCTTTCCAAACAGCTTTAATACGCACTTCTGTTTACCTGTATTGAAGCCATGTATCGACTTCACTATAAATGGAACATCAACAGGAACTACACTCCGTAATCCCTGAAGTGGCTTTAAGTAATTTTTTGATGCTCCGGTGTCTATTAACAACCTTACGCATCTCCCTGCCATTGTCCGTTGTATAAACGGAAGCAGGGATTTCCTCTAAAAAATTGACCTGATCTGATTGGTACCCAACCTCATCTGTCTCGACCTCTGAAACTGCTGCTGCCGCTGCATCCTCATAATTTGACTCTTCTTGATTACATTGCGCCACATGATTTCTGAACTATTTGCTCTCTTGAAATTTCCGTAATGTTGATGCTCTCTAAATGCGCTACGTGAGGTTGACGGCCCTTGTCCATAAGTCTTTTGCCAATGGTAATTTGTGGCCTGTGTAAATTTTGAAGATGTGGGATCCACATCCATTTTCTCGACCTGATTGCTACCTCTGGGACCTCCTTGTATCTGACCGCTCTGATTTTCCTGTGGCTTACTAAATTAAGGGGTCTTGAACTGATTATTTTGATTTTGTTTAAAGTTTTGGCGATTTTGTGATCGCTGGTATTCAAACTTTTGTGTCTTTTCCTCAATACTTCTCGCATAATTTGCCGCTAAGCCATACCTTTCGTAATTGCACTCAACCTCCATAGCTAGTGCAAACGCGGATGGCAAATCATGTGTCTGAGCCGCAAATAAAACGTCAGTTAGACTTCTTTTTAAACCAGAAATAAACACACGCAAAGCATTATTCCTGTACTTATCATTCATGCAACTTGTCATAGTCTTGTCATACGACATTAACGTTTTGTGTGTCAATAAGGTTAACTTTTTTTCTACCTCATCATAATACTGTAAAAGGATTAACTGGCCCTGCCTCAGACACAAAAGCTCCTGCTTAATTAAGTGCATTGGCCGCTTGTAGGCATAAGTGAAATCTAAGCGCCTTATAATAGCCTTGAAATTGAAAACCGTGTTGAACGAGGCTAAAATACCATCCGCTGAGCCCCTAATTTTGTTTCTAATAATTTAAACTGCCTGGTAGTGCTTTGAGCTGCCAGCAAAAGGTTCAAAAATTTTGTAGGCAGCATGTGTCGGTTGACGCCAAGACACATATGTTTCCTGTGAGCCATTAAATTCTGGTAGGGACCTTATAGCGTCCAAAGACGCATGTGCACATGTGAACCAAATTAGGATTAGGCTGGGTTTCAAGTTTCCAAAAGGTCGTACACGGGCGCGGCACAGCCCTAAATTTTATCATTTAAACTACCATATCTTGTAAGCTGTTCAAGATATTGCGATGAAATTTGGTAAACGGATACATATCAAATATATCTTGAATTGACATAAAAGTGGGCGGAATCGAGAAAATGGGAGTGGCACTTTTCAACTGTTAAAAATATTGATTCCGTATATCTCAGAATTGGCACAAACGATTTCCATAAAAATTTTGAGGATGATGCCGCTGAAAGCAGTCATCAATACAATCTCAGCTACTTTACTAAAAAAACTCGCTCAAGGGCGTGGCACCGCCCACAATATTTATAAACGTTATATAAAGAGAACTAACAACGTAATCGTTATGAAATTTAACTAGGTAGATATACTTCCTATAAGGTCTCTTATAACAAAAATTTGGTTCAATAGTACCTGTGGGCGTGGCACCTCCCATATAAGCAAAAAACATTTATTGTTATAGATAGTGTGCTATGAGAGTAATCTTCATACAATTTGGTCTATAGATGTCAGTTACTATAAGCTTTAAAAATAAATTAATTTTGACAGGATTCCATGAGTGGGCGTGGCATCTCCCATATAAACATAAATTTGTAAGCGCTGTTTTAAGTGAACTATTCCAGCAATTGCTATGAAGTTTAATCTAAGTGGTTCAATTGCTATAGAGTATATCTGAATCAAAATTGGCTGAAATAGCACCAGTGGGCGTGACACCTCCCATACAAGTAAAATACGGCAAGTGGCATATATATCGAAATATGTGAGCAATCATACTAAAATTTGGTGTAAGAGATTTGCTTATAGAAAGCTATTTCTGGATAAAAACCGGGCTGGATTGTACCAGTGGGTCTGTCACCGCCCTAAATTTTTTCATCTTGATGGCTTCAAAGAACAAATGCATCGACAATGTGTAACCGTTTGGTGGGGATTTGGGCTGGAAGCATCATCGGACCAATTTTCTTCGAATATGCAGCTGGTCGGACAATAACAGTTAATTGTGTTCGATATCGCGACAAGGTAATCCAGTTTTTTGTACCTAAATTGCAGGATAAGGATATGTACGTGGTTTCAACAGGTGAAACAATTCAAATACTACATGAATCATTTCCTGGTCATATAGTTTCCCGTTTTGTTAATCAGAATTGATCATTCAGATCATGCGGTTCTTTGAATTCTAAGGTTGATGTCAACAAGTCCACAACCAAAATTGTCATGTAAAATTTCGACCAAAAATTTCGGGCAATTTACCCGATATGCTTTCCATGAATCAATGAAAAATTTAGCATTTATCAATTTAAAATCAATTTTTCTATCAAAATTTCTTCTTGCGTGAATTTCGTGGCACTCGTTTCAAATTAGTAGATATTGAGGCCGTTGCCTATGTTATTAATAAGTAGCCTTCACGACATTTACCACGATTTTTAAACAGCCAATTAATCTGCACTTAATAGCAATCAGTCGGCACTTTGAGTAAAGTGTAAAACGTAATGCAGGGTGTGTTAAGTTCTTATCATTTGGAGCGAACCAACTCACCTACCTATAATAATTTTAAGAAAACTTGCAACATTTGCGTAGTTATCATTTTTGTTTTAACGCGCTTACAACATAAGCAAACAAATATTTGTTGTTGTTGGCAAAGTTGCACTACACGAGTATACTGTGTATTTTACTTATACGAATTGCTTTAGGGTGCGTTTACTCAGTAAACTTTACTGGCTCGCGTTTTTTGTAGCTCTATACGACAGCTTATCGCTCCCGCGTTACAAGTCCATGCGTGCATATGGAAGTGTTTATAGCGAGGCGTTTTCGCGTAGTACGACAAGAGCATCGGCAACTAGGAAGCGCCGTCCCTTGCAACCAAAATCTAAAACCAAAACATATTGAACTTTTCAAGCGACGGCGAACGATGAAATAAAATAGTAAGTAAAAATTAATGTTGGTGGCACTATTCCGATGAGGACCGCCCAGGACCTTGATGTAATTTGGGACGGCCCCGGACCTCGAGAGAGACAGTTCTGAACTCATTTCCGAAGAAAAATGTTTGCAACAATCGATGAGGAAAGGAAGGAAGGAAGAGAACTATTTGGACCCATTTATGGAAAAAAAAATTTTCCATCAATCGATGCGAAAATGTCCTAATTTTTTGACATACTGATATTCAGGTCAAAGATAACAAACCATGTTTTGCGCTTTTATCTCGCTTCCTATTAACCGGACACAAATTACAGTAGACCCCGCTTAGTTGATCTCTTAATCACTCAAAAAATTTGGGTCTATTAACCCGGTAATCAATTAAAAAAATCCTAGATAATTGATCGAATAACTCAATTAAGCGCAGTGGCGGATTTACGCCTAGGCCCTTGAGGCCCGGGCCTAGGACGGCAAAAACTTAATAACGACAGCATTTTGAAGGCGCAAGAATATAAGGACCAAATTCATCTTAAACCATGCACGCGGATTATTTCATGTTACGGAATTGGTTGCCGATGAAATATGTTGGTTTTGAAAGGATATATATTTCCCCGATTCGATAAAAAAATATTTTTTTATGAAGTTATGGCCATTTTAAGTTATGCCCATTTTAGGCTGAAAATTATTTCAAAAAAGTGACATTTCCATCTAAATCAAAATAATAAACTTTTGTCTTTTGATTCTTATAGAACTTCTTAATTTCTTTTAGAATCTTTTAAAAAAATTTCAAAATGGTTAAAAATTGGCAGATTTATAGCGCTTTTTATGAGAAAAGAACAGAGTTAATATAAGACAGAAATGACATGAGTCTTATGCTGGCTTAAAGACATTTGAGGTCAGCAGAATTTTTCCTCAAAATAAAAATTTTTTTTGATGGAAATGCCGCTTTTTTGAAAAAATTTTCAGCGGTTTCTTAATTTTGACACCAAAACTTAAAATGGCCAAAATTACGTAAAAACTTTTTTTTTTAATCAAATCACGGAAATATGGGTCCCCTTATATCCTTTGAAAACAACATATTTAATCAGAAACCAATTCCGTAATATGAAATAGTCCGACTGCATGGTTTGAAATCAATTTGATCTTTAGTTTTCTGAATGTTTCACTTCTGCCACGTGTGAACTGCACACATGATTTTTTTTTTTCTTAAATACACCAATAAAAAACTTCAGGATTCTCAAATCAATTTATCATCCGTTGTCCAAATTTATGGTCCTCTGGCTTCTTTTCATCAAGATATGAAAAATAAACAGTTTTCTGAATATGAAGAAAAAGCCAAGACTCTATATGGAGTCCATGATTATTATTATAATGATACTTGTCGCGAAAAAATCAGAAAAATCAGCCAGACGAGTCACGAACAAACGAAAGAGCACCTGTTTCTAGGCAAAAACATTTTCGAACTATATTAAGTATCTTATTTCGGATACATTCCAGATAGATGGCTTTAAAGTTTGAATTCGTTAAAAGAAAGCGAAAAAAAAATGTTTTTATCTAATTTCGATCATAACAGCCATAACATTAATACTATTGGCACATTTTGTACTTTAAACTGTTAGTAATACTCTCGTCTAGACATATTTAAAATTGGCTTAGCTGACAATCAAATTTCTTACAAGCATTTATGTGAAGTATGTGCTCTCAACAGTACATTTGTTTGAGTTTTGCTATTTATATGGAAAATTGGGACCAATCGAAAAAAAACATTACGATATTCGGAAAATTTCACTATACATAGTTAGAAAATGTTATCGAAATTTGTTATGGAAAATCTTGTTGAGTAGTGTAATTAGATATATAATTTTGATAATCACTTTTACGTAGAAAAAAAGGGCGGCACATCGGCAAGGGCCTAGGGCGACATCGAACCTAAATCCGCCACTGATTAAGCGAAGAAAAATGTATCTTACTGACCTTACCCCAAGAGCCTAAAATAAGAAACATAAAAAATTAAATAAATTTCTTTCTTTGGTTTGTTTTTGAGACTAATAATTATTATATTAATAATTTTTGTATTGAAATTTTTAGTCATTTATACAACCAACATGAGAAAGATAACAAGTGGATCAATTTAACCTGGTAATTGGTGACATATGTTTCGGCTATTACCACGTATAAACATATTTATATGCATATACATAGCCTCATCAGACCAGTTTTGGTTAAGTTGTACTGAGAATCGAACACCCGACCGTATGCATACTTAAAATAAAGTAAATAAAATTAACAATAAATTCTGGTACGTATGTGTAGAATTTCACAAAATAATATGTATTCCTTAAATCTGCTTAAAAAAATCTGTTATGGACGATTGCATTTCATTTTGCAGTCTATTGGTAAGGATTTCCTCCATATTTTCTAATTCAATGAAATATTTATTGTGAGGAAGAAAATATGTGCAAAGTGTTTGAATATTTTGAAGTACCTCGCTAACAGTTGGAACCTTGTCAGTCGATTGTTGCTTTTCTTCGTCTGCTTCTTCGCAGATTTCAAAAGTTGCAATGGTGCTAACGATTTCGTCGTCTGTAAGATCCTCAAAGCACAATAATTCGTCGTCGCATCTAACGTACTCCTCAAAAGCATTTTGCAACTCCGCATCATCCCTAAACGTTGCTCCAGTAGCATCATCCCCGTCCATCGTAACATCGTTGATCTCTTAATAGGGATCTCTCACTTGGGAAATATTTTTTCTGTTTATAATCAAAATAAAAATAATTATTTAAGCGGGGAAATCAATTTAGCGGGAATCATTTAACAGGGGACTTAGATGCATATCTTAAAATGAGGAAAATTTCATTGGGTTCTTTTAGACCAGTTATCCAGGAAATTCAATTAACCGGGGATCTATTAAGCGGTGTCTACTGTATATTATGCTCAAGTTAAAGATAAGACAATTTTCAAAAACTAAATTAACGCCGCTAAGCACGTAATTTCAACCGTTTTCAAAATATTCAAAGTTAATTCTTTCCCAATAATTTCTATATATAACTAAAAATTTCAATGAGCCAGCAGTATATATTCATATTATCAGCTTACCTCAAAACATTTTCAACGCAATTTTTTTTTTGTTAAAATAGTAGATGTTCCCTGAAAAACAAAAAAGCAAAAAAACGAAAAAAAGAATTTTATTTTGCGTTTTAGTAAAACCAAAAATTTCTTCCATATGAATTGTAATAGGAAACAAAGTGAATGCGCCGTTCGCAGGTTTGATCCAGGACGCTGAAATTTTAGGAGGAAACCCCCTTCGGGTGAATTTTTTCCGCATTTATAGATAAAATCGATCACCAAAAGTTTGAAAAAAAACACCCTAATGTACATATTAGACAGGGTCAATGTGTTCGCGACGAAAAAAATTGACAAAAAGAATGGTAAAACTAAAATCTACTGGCAATTTTAAGAAATTTTGCTCAACTAACCATGGATCTAAAATCCGAAAAATTCGTTGAAGCTTGGAAGTCGCAAAGACGCTGAAAAAATTTTACATTCACATACAATCGAGATTGGAAATTATTAATACTTAAATAAAAAGTTGTAATGGAGGGATTTTTGATAAGAAAAATTTATTTTTGATACTTACTTTTTGCTAAGGTATCCGCCAGAGGAAAAATTAAAAAAAAATATTAGAGCCGTGCTTTAATTTTACGTAGGGTTGCGCTAAGTAAAAAAAATCCAATGGATCAGCGCAGAGCATTTAAATACCAAAAATAATAAGGTTTAAAGAAAGATTAAACAAATAATGATTTGCTTTTCTTGCATGTTGTAGTGCATGTAACATATGTGTGTATGTAAGCTTCGAAAGAAATATTCCGCTTACAAGTATTAAATCTATTGTTGCAATTGTATTGTTTAGTGCCTATAAAAAGTATTTTAGTAAAGTTCGTTTGTGTCTGACTTTTTTTCCATTATTTGAACGGATATACTTGAAAAAATAATCTATAATTTATTTAATACGAATTACCAGCGGTTACTAGCCTTCCAAGACAATTGCAAACTGATTGCTGCATAGCGTCAGTTTGGGTGGGCGTTGGTTACATGCGGCGCACACATTCTTCTGCAACTCATTCATGACGATGCGCCCCACTTGCTTCACGCCACTGCAATGGACTAATCCCAATAATAACAATAATAAAAATTTAATAAATGCTATCAAGTTTAAAGACCCCCCGTGGCTGTGTTTCATTGCGACTTCAATGCTCATTCAATGATATCGCACGTTTCAATCACTTTGTGTGCCCTACGCGCTAATACGAATATTCATATAATAAATATATGTACTATGTATTTCTGTATATGTCGGAATGAGGGCGTGGCTAATAAAATAACAGCAGATATTTAGTTTGAGGGAAATTATCGCAAAACTGTATGGCCTCATGTGCATTTCAACTGATTGGCCACCAATTTTGTTTTAAGATGAATATCAACTTAAAAATTTTTCTAATGAATGAAATGCAGAATATACTTATAATGAGATGCAATTGCAATAAAATTCGCTAAGGTGTGGTTAATATTTGTTGCTGAATGTGTTACTGTTTGTATGGTTGACGCTGTCAGTATATCGAAAGAAAAAAAAACATATTTGTGGAAGAATGCTTAAATATAAGGCCAAAGTGCCTTCTTTAGCCTATTTTTTGCCGTGCTAAATGAAAGTTCGAATTTTTCATTAAAAGTGATCTTTCTAGAGTAATTAGGACCCAAAAAAGTCGAATCCGTTGTCCAAAATGTTTTACCTGTTATAGTTTCGCCAGGTGAGACTGTTCGAAAAGTCGAACAATGGCGGTTTTGCACAATTCAACTTATATGTTGAATATGCATATTTTCTTAAGGTATTGGTCATAGACATTTACAAATTTAATAAAATTTTATTTATTCTGTTTCCAGTTGTGGTGGGCTGCGAATCAATTTTTCATGTGTAAATGCACATTCGCTGTTTAGGCTCATGGCATAATTTTCATCGTCTTACTTTACTTTCAGGCTGAACAATTATTTGGTGATTTCCCGCGACATTAATAAATGGATGAGCTATGAAATATTCGTCCTCTTCATCCGAATCAGATGTTACCTTCACCAATGAAGCTCATTTTGAAAATCCCGGCATTCATTTTAAAATTGTTTGTCAAAAAAAGTTACTGTATGGTGTGGATTTTGTGTGGTAGCGTAACTGGTCCATAGTTCTTCGAAAATCAAAATAGTAATGCAATTACTGTGAATGAAGGTCGATATCGACAGATGATTAGAAAATTTGTGCGTAGTCAACTGGAAGATATTGATGTGCAGAACATGTGGTTTCAATAGGACGCACGTAGATTGTGTAGTGGTCAAAAATCAAAAATGTTTTTGTTTCGAAACACAACAAAATAGGCATCGTTGTAAAGGAAATACTTTAAAAAAAGTAAATCCAAGTTATTAGTCCAAAAAAAATAATATTTGTTGATTCTATAATCCTTTAAATTCAGTACTTTTGGACGATTTTGTAGTTGTAGATTTTATTTTGTTTTTTGGTATCACATTTTTAAGAATATCATCATAATTTTGGTTCTTATCAAAATTTCAAAGAAAAAACAGTTTTCATTATTTGAAAGAAAAAAATTAAATTGGATTTTTCACATGATTTTGAAAATGGTCAAAAATATTGGAAATTTAAAAATTGTCCAATTGACACAGTCAAACAAAAAAATTCCTACCGAGTCCCGCATTCATGTTGACAAATATTATAAGAACGTTTTAGTTTCTTGCAGTATCTGTTAAAAATCGCACCGAATTGTACCGATTCCTTTAAAAAATTTACATTAAAAATGTAAGCAAACATATTTTAACCCCTTGAATCCGAGGGGTCATATATGACCCCACGCGTTTTTTCTTAATAATTGCTTTAATTACAATTATTCCGGCAAAATGTCTGTTGAAAAAGCTTTAAAGAATCTGGCAACGCTTTTAATGTGACAGATAACTCTCTGTTAGTATGATTTTTTATCACGCAAAGTGTGTTGTTTATGCTGCTTAGGTATTTTGCTGATAAATCGAATAAATTATAAAAAATTTGTCCAAAAATAGTTGTTAGTTGTGAATTTAGTTGTATTTTATTGGAAAAATATCGACATCAGATAATATACAGCTGTGTTCAAGAAAATAGTAGTGCCGTTAGATCCTGAGTATTTAACTATCCAACTAAATAAAGAGTACAATGTTCATGTAAAATTATGAAAAAATAGTAATTTATATTTATTTCTGAGAATATTTACAGCTTCATCTGTTACAAACGTTTATTTATCTTAGCACAAAGGCTTAATCAAAATAAGGATCAAAAATTCTGGTGTTCATGAAAATAGTAGTGGTTATTAAAATGTAAAAAAAAAAAAACATAACTTAATTTGAACTACATGTAACGTGTTTTACATGTTCTTCTGTGTCTAATATTTCGTGGTAAGTGCTTTATTGGCTATTACGGCTTTGCATCGACGTGGCATAGAGTCAATAAGGTCCTTACAACGCTTCAGAGGAATTTCAGCCCATGCCTCTTTAACCACTTGCCAAAGCTGTGTTCCGCTTGAGGGCTTTGCTGTTGCTACGACTCTTTTGACATCTCCCCACAAATTTTCTATCGGATTGAGATCCGGAGACTGAGCTGGCCATTGCATCACGTCGATTTTCTCAGATACAAACCACTCTTTCGCTAGTTTGCTGGTGTGTTTAGGATCATTATCCTGTTGAAACGTCCATTTTAAAGGCATTTCCCAACTGGCATACGGTAGCGTTACATCCTTCAATAAATTAACGTACGTAACGTGCCATCGATCAAATGAATAGGGCCTACGCCAGCATAGGAAAAGCAACCCCAAACCATAATATTCAGTCCACCATGTTTAAACGTCTTTGTTGTGTATTTGGGGTGGTATTCCGTGTTTGGTGGACGACGAACGTACTGCGTGGAGTCTGTTCCACCAAACAAAACTACTTTGCTCTCATCTGTCCACAGTCCGTTGCGCCAATTTTCGGTAGTCCAAATCATATGATCATTTGCAAATTTGATTCTTGCAACGACGTGCTTCTTCGTCAAAAGGGGAACCTTTCTGGGACTTCTCGCTTTCAAATTATTTTCTATTAGTCGACGGCGAATTGTCACAGCACTGACAGACAGATTTAGGTCGTTTTTTTATCATTTTTGAGGATGCCGAGGGCTTAGTCTTGCTATATCGTACAATACGTCTGTCGTCTAATAGCGAGGTCTTACGCTTACCACCACGATTTTCAGCTTTGTTTCTAAAGTTAAGAGCATTTAATATCATAGTAGCAGTGCATCCAACAATATACTCGATTTCCTTGTAGGTCTTTCCTAGATTTCTAAGCCTTACAATCATTTCCCTCTTCTCGACTGAAGAATGCTTTCCTCTGCCAACTAAAAAAAGAAATAGCACCGTGATTGTAATAAATTTATATCAGAAAACTATTCAATTACCTAATTACACTTACTTATGATAGTTATCTTGACTATTTAATTTTTTTCAGGTGAATATTTAAGCTAATTTTTAATTTTTCCACTAATCACGTAACGCACTACTATTTTAATGAGCAGCAAATTTTTGGTGCAAATATGCAAAATCGTCAAAAAGAAGACGAATTGAAACAAAAGTAACGGGATTTTTTTGCTTTTCTGTTCTTCTTACTCAGTTCTACAAAAACTTTGCAAACGACTTCGATTTGCAAGGCAAAACATATTACTACTACTACTATTTTCATGAACACAACTGTATACTGTAGTTTCATCAAATTTTACAAAATCAAATGGGGTCATATGTGACCCCTTCGGTCTCAAGTAAAACTTTTTGCGATATTTTTTCATACCTAAGCAGTTTGGTGCTTCCCCTTTCTATTTTTTTTTTTTTTTGCAGTTTTGATATCACAAAATGGCCCAAAAAAGGTTTTATTTTAATAAAGAAAATGATTTGCAAGAAATATGCCAAATATTGGAAGCAGACAGTGGCGGATAAAAGGGGGGGGCGGATATGGGGGCTGAAGCCCCCCCTGGGCGCGGTAAAAAAAATATTTCAATTCAAGAACGTTCATAGAGGATCGAACAAATCAAAGGAGTTCAGGCTTTGATATCTGAAAACCAACTCTTAGCATTTTACACTCATTTGTTTCTTTCACTCTCTGAATTTGTGACCAGGCAAAGCATGTGATACTTCTGAAATTCGTAACATGCTAGGTACAGTTTCATCAGTATCAAATATTTTCTCGAATTTATCTAAAAAAGTACAACTATTGATAGATGAAATTTCCGAACGGAGTCCAGAAACATAAAAATCGTTTAAAAGCATTGTGTGCGACTAAATACGTTGATACTTTCAGCAAATTATTACTATTAACTCTTAAACATTACAAGACTTAGAACAAAGCAAGGACACCGAAGCATCTTCAAAAGCGGTCAAACTTTCAGCTTCGATAGCACGCTCCGATTTCTTGCATATTATGAAAATTTTTAATATTCCTATATTGTCGCAAAATACAAGATCCGACACTACAAATCTCTTCAGCCTGTACTCATGTCGATCAAATTATCAACCTGTTTTCACAAATGCGAAAATTAAACGTCATTTGATGATATTTTTAATGAATCATCTTCAATCGCTGCTGAGTTAGACACTTCATTGATTCTTCCCCGCTCGTAAATAAATAAATAATAAAAAAAAAATATACCCAGCACTGAGTGTACAGCTGTGGTCAAAAGAATAGAAACGTGGAGTCATTTTTGAATTGAAAGAAAATATTTCGAACAAATGAAGTTTTTTTATCTTCCAATCTTTTAAAATATAGTTACTTGATAAGTACACAAAATAATCTCATGACAATTTGATCCAAAAAAAATAACGGTACTTTCTAGGTTAGCTATTATAGTGAGTAATTTGTAATTTCGAGCGGTCAAAATAATAGCAGTGCTCAACTCCTTTTCTTCTCAACACTAGGTATTTACTTTTATTAAGAAAATTTGATCGTAACAATTAAGTTCCATTATTTTTGTATAATAATCTAATGATTTTTCAAGTTTTTGCATTTTAGTGGGCCGCGGAAAGCATTTTACGACAGAGTAAAGTAAAATTATTATAAATTCCATTTCGCAAGGTAAAAATTTTAAGGAAATTTAAAATTTTATCGGATGTTCTACGAAAATGGTTTCGAATACGATAAAATACAGAAATAAACGAAAAACAAGTAAATGAGAAATACCATCTTTTTTTTTGTAAGCTAGTGTTATCAAAACCAAAAAAAAAATGAAATCGTTCTTCCAATGCATCACAATTCTACTGCAAGTATTTGCCACAATTCCAGTAAAACAAAGATTTTCTGTGTTAAAATGATTGAAATCGTATTTAAGGTCTACAATGACAGAAGATCGCTTGAAAGGATTGGCTCTGGAAAATATTCATAATGAAATTGAAATTGTTGAATTATTTTGCCAGAAGAAACCTGGCCTTCTTGAAGCCATTGACTGGACTACTGATTAGATTGTTGTAATATGCAAAAAAATATAAATATTGCTCGTTGAAAAATTCAATCAATGTGTGTTTTCAAGGGAATCCTGGATCCGCCACTGGAAGCAGATAATAGTGACGAAGAAGTGACACCATTGGACGCAGCAGACATGGCTTTCCTTGAGGACGATATTGACAACTTTGAGCCCGGCGCAGAAATAATAATTGAGGAATGCAAGGAAACTGATCTTGAAAAGCCATCCACTTCCTCTGAGGCACAAAATATTGTATCACTAAATGCACTTGAGGCTGCACTCGACGATTTGATTTCTTTAAAGTGGCGTAGGAACTCGCTTACGCAGAAGGAGTTCGATCGAACGAGTTTCCATACTCGAAAGAACTGCTGGCTGATGAGGACTGCGATGGTACACCCCTATCAGAATTTGAAAATGTTACTCAGCTCGAACCGCTATTGTTTTCCATAAAAGAGCAAAGTGAGTTTTATGCTTTGCAAAAGGGTGAGGTTTTTTCCACCACTATTAATGAGCTGAAAGCATTTCTCGGCATAACATACATCATGATTCATGAGTTATCATGTGCTGCCTCCGCTCAGGTATTATTGGTCTACGGATCCCGATCTGTGTGTGCCGTATATACAGACCACGAAAAAACGATAGCACAATTAGTTTTTCGGTGTTTTAAAGGATTTACAACAATTATTTAAAATTTGTTTTCATAGTATATATTCTTAAAGCTAAGGAAATAAATAACTTATAAATAATTTTCCAAAAAAATTTATGCATTTTTGAATTAAACTAAAGACTCAATTTTAAGGTGCGACAAATCGATAGCACAAAATTTTTTTAACTTAAATTCGTTATAGGTATTATAAAAAAATAAAAGTAAAACATTATTTTAATAATGGGTGGATCCTCCTTTATTCTTTACCTCTTCAGTCATTCGCTTTTGTTAGGATTAAAATAGCTTTTTACCGTATTTTCGAAGAAGAGCCTCCTAGTAAGCTAATATCCTGTTTTTGAGCTCGTGGATGGACTTATACTACCGGTTTTCTGCACAAACCTGCCGAGCCAAACAACCCCAGCAGTTTTCAAAAATATTTAGGCAAAGAGAACGAGCTAGCGATCTTAGAAAATTTATGTTGTTGTCCCGGAAAAACTCTTTTACTATTTTTGCTGAAAGAACAGCAGCATTATCCTGCTGAAATACCATGGTACCTCCGGTTAATTGCTGCCCACGTAGAACTACTTCATTTCCGATTAAATTTAAGTAGTCCACCCTTGTAATTTTCAGGGCACAAACTTTATTTCATGTGTTCCGATTCCAGCCCATATATTGACATTATCATTATATGAGCTGCAATCGGATTCCAAGGAAACATCGAAATAATATTTGTGCTTCACAAATTAAAAGAGTGTACTTCTCAAATTAAATCGGAAATGAAGTAGTTCTACGCGGGCAGCAATTAACCGGTGGTACCATGGTATTTCGGCAGGATAATGCTGCTGTTCATACAGCAAAAATAGTAAAAGAGTTTTTCCGGGACAACAAAAAAAATTTTCTAAGATCGCTAGCTCGTTCTCCTGGCCTAAATATTATTGAAAACTGCTGGGGTTGTTTGGCTCGGCAGGTTTGTGCAGAAAACCGGCAGTATAAGACCATCCACGAGCTCAAAAACAGGATATTAGCTTACTAGGAGGCTCTTCTGCGAAAATACGGTAAAAAGCTATTTTAATCCTAACAAAAGCGAATTACTGAAGTGGTAAAGAATAAATGAGGATCCACCCATTATTAAAATAATGTTTTACTTTTATTTTTTATAATACCTAGAACGAGTTTAAGTTACAAAAATTTTGTGCTATCGTTTTGTCGCACCTTAAAATTGAGATTTTAGTTTAGTTCAAAAAATGCAAATTTTTTTTGACAAATTATTTATAAGTTATTTATTTCCTTAGATTTAAGAATAGGTGTATACTAAGAAAACAAATTTTAAATAATTGTTGTAAATCCTTTAAAACACCGAAAAACTAGTTGTGCTATCGTT
Source organism: Tricholauxania praeusta (assembly GCA_949775025.1). Lineage (NCBI taxonomy): Eukaryota > Metazoa > Arthropoda > Insecta > Diptera > Lauxaniidae > Tricholauxania > Tricholauxania praeusta. Next base: position 113,719,577 of record OX459029.1, read on the forward strand.
TTGTCATGGTCTGTAGCAAATGCTATGACACGTGATCGTTATTTTCAGATTCGTGCTAATTTGCATTTCGCAGATAATTCGAAGGAACCAGCAAGGGATGATATTAGGCACGACAGCGCATTTAAGGTACGGCCACTGTTGGATCATTTCAATAAGGCATACTAAGCTGCTTTTTCACCATCACAAAAGCAGTCGATTGATGAACATATGATAAAGTTTACTGCCCAAAATCAAATGAAGCAGTACGTCAAAGATAAACCAATCCAGTGGGGTTTCAAATGCTGGTACCGGTACGATGCTGAAACTGGCTACCTTTATCAAATTGATATGTATCTCGGCAAAAAGCAACAAGTGCCGAAGTCATCTTGGGTGGATCCGTAATATTTGCACTTACAAGAGGCTTCGAAAAAACTGGTTGCGATTTCTTCGAACAACATTTCTGTAGTAAAATGGTTCGACAACAAAGACGTGCATATGTGCTCGAATTTCCTTTCACCACTTAATGAGTGCACGGTTAAACGCCGCATTGCTGGATCCGCAGAGAAAATTAAGTAGTATTCATTGCCCAGAAATTATTAAAATGTACAATAATTTTATGGGGGGTGTCGATCTTATGGATCAAAAGAATGTAACATATGAGCTCGACCGCAAATCAAAAATCAAATTTTATTTGCGAGTTTTCTTTGACTTGATGGATATAGGAATAAACAATAGCTATCCATAACAATGAGAAATCACACATAAGAAGTAATGTTGATTAGTTGACACTAATAATATTCAGGACAATACCGCGAAGTCTCAATTTAATATTCTGGAAAATTAATTTAATAAAAACCAAAAAACCGCCTTAAATGACTACGCTATTAATACTACTATTAATAGCGTAGTCATTTAAGGCGGTTTTTTGGTTTTTATTAAATTAATTTTCCTGAATATTAAAACACATAAGAAGCTTCGAATTCAAGCGATCTATTGCCATGGACCTAATTGGGAAATATAGCGGAAGGAAAATTTCATCGTTAACGACTGGGCGAAAAACGGCTAACAAGCGAAAATTAGAGAATAACACAAATGCATATAAGCATATAATTATTTAAGAGCCAAAAAGACAACGGTGTATCGTCTGCCCTCGGAAAATTGTCAGAGAAACCGACAACAAGTGTGCTGAGTGTAACCTCTACTTTTGTTTCAATAAAGATCGCGACTGCTTCACCCACTACCACAAAAAAATAGGCGTTACTGCTAATGAATATTAAAACTTTCATGTCCGGAAAATACTATATGTATTTTTCTTTTAAATCTTAAAATAAAATGTATAAAAAACATAAATTGTGCACAGTTTTTGATTAAAAATAGTTTCAAACACACCATAAGCTACATCTGAAAAATCTCTTTAAAAAGTTTACTTGATGACGAAGGGGTCATACCCCGGCTTTTCCAGCTATAAAAAGCTTTTCCAAATTTTCCGGAACAAATTTTTTTTCTTAATTTGACCCCGAGAAAACCGAATCCGAAATCCCTTTTTTCATGTCTATAACGGTCTTGGCTTCGGTCTCAAGGGGTTAAGGCCTTTATTACGTAAATATGTCTTTTTTTTCAATTTAGCTTTTGAGTTTGTTTGAGACCAAAAAAAATCGAGTTTTCGATTATGATGTTGCTAATATGAAAAGTAGTTAGTGTTATGTAAAAAAATAAGGCATTTAAAATTTTATTAAAAAATAATGATATTTAGAGGTCGCTAATGTCTGATTTATGAATAAATTTCATTCAATTTATTCGCGAGTGATGATAACTCTTCCCAAAATTTTTTCCGCATTTCATACGACAAAAACATATTATTTCTGCCGACGCACACTGGGGTAATTAGTATCGATTTGTGCGCTTAATTCACACAGAGTATTTAGTAGTGTTATAACTATGAATCTTAGTTAATTATATGTATATAAATATATAAAGTAGTAAAAAACTATTGCAATTCAGAATACTTCAGTACATTTTTTTTTTGACCAAAAAACACACTGAGGATTCTTATACAAATTTCAATATTTATTTAATCTTAAAAATTCATTAAAATTGGTAATTTCCTTCTATTGCAAATTAATTATCATCATGATCACTATCATCATCATCATCATCGTGTTCACCTTCACCATCACTTTCGCTTACATCATTATCATTGCCAACATTATAATCATTGAAATCAGCATCTTCCTAGTATTGACAAAAATTTTGAAATAGCGGCAGCAATCTAATTGCATGTAAACAAAAACAAAAATCTCAAGGTGAAGGAGCAAATGAATTGAAAAAAAAAATCACACAAACAATAAAATGCGTTGAAGAAAAATTACAGCAACAAAATACATGCGGTGATTGCGAACCGAAATTATTTAACTTGAGTAACGGCAAGAGTTGAATAGAACAAAATACATGTGGTGATTGCGAACCAAAATGATTTTGCTCGAATAACGGATAGAGCTCGAGATGAGCTCAATATTTTTTGTTATTGTTGTAAGAGCTAAAAGAGCTAATTGAGCTATGGGTTGCGCATCCATGAGTTAAAGCATACTTTCCCGGCAATCATTTTTAAAATCAAAATGCTGGAAAAGTGCGCAACATTCACACAACTCATAGAATGTTACTTGAATATCTATTTATTACGTTAATAAAAACAGTTTTGCCCGACCCTCGAGGACTCACAACAATATGTCCATGAACAGGACCAAAATATGATAATTTTTAAGCTTTCGAAAAAAAACAAAATTAAATATTTCTTAACATTTTTTAACAAAACAAAATACACACAATATTACTAAAATACCTGAACAAGAAGGCTTCATCATCATTTTAAGCTTTATTTGCCAATTCACAAAGAAAAATCGTTTTAAAGTAATGAAAATTTTACGTTTATCGCTGTGCGCACACAAAATGAAAAGAAATGCAAACTTTCAGAGTACATTGCGAAAATACGGTAAATTATTTTGCAACAATTTTTTTAACCAGTGATGCAGAATTTCATATATTTTAACCCGGTGTCAAAAACAAATATGTACCTTGAGTTTTAATTTTTGAATTAATCCGCAAAATTGTCACGAATTACCCCAGTGTGCGACGCACAGTGGCAAATTTTTTAATGTTTTTGGACAAAAAGCCGTCTAGAACGCAATTATCAATGGATTTGAAATATTTTTTTTTTTAAATAATTGTTAGGTACCACCCGATGTGGTGCCCGAATTTTTGAAAATGTTCAACATAACCTCAAAAAATCCTATAAATATATGAAATTCGTGTATTTTACTTAAGCAAACATGCGCATTTCTGTTTTTTAAAAGTTTTACTCACAAAATATCCTTTATTACATGTTTTTTGGACACTGATTAAGAAAAATGGGGTCCCGTTAACCAAAAATTGATATGGGATCCTTAAAACACCCCTAATAGGAATTTTTTCAAATTATTCTTATTAAAAATGCAAAAAAGTCTAGTAAAGTGTATTTTTTATATGATAAATACAAAACCATAGTTATTCAAATGATAATTCAGTAAACATTTACCCTAAGGGTTAATCAGAGGAGTTGAAGCAACCCCAATTTCGACAAAACCTACCTAAAATGGCTGTAGAATTTGAAAATAGGTTTCGAAAATCCATTACATAAAACATAATATCTTTAAGTTCCACTCAAATATATATACTTTTCAAATTATGAAATTAATCTATAGAACTAATATTTAATTTTTGTATTTTTTAAAAACTTTTTTTTGATTTGTAAGCATTTTTATACACATAAAAATTTTTATTTTTTGCATATTTTTATTGTTTTTTTTTTTTCTATTTAAATCTCATTTCGTCTGTCTTCTAATGTTGCTAGAAAATTATACATAAAATATATTTTAATGCTTGAAATTTGAATACAACTTTCTTTAAAAAAAATTACATTTACATTATTGCATCATATTTTGAACTGCTATTGATAAATTTTTGACTTCTTTTTTTTTTTTTATACGCAAGGAACTAATAAATGGATCTGATGATATCATTAGGTGGTCATTATATCTACTCGGTTAGAAATTTTGGAATAAATTTTAATACTTTTGGGATTACATAAATGACTTCACCAGAATAGTATTAAAATTCAATACTGTGTAGATATTAAAATTCATTTTTAATACAAATTTGTATTAAAATTTAATACTCGTTTTTATTAAAATTTAAAAAAAAAATATGTCTTATCCACTTGGATTCGAACCAGGTTCCCTTTCAATACAAGGGATGCATGAGCATTTTAACGACATCAGCCAACGTAGTATCATATTTACGTTGGCTAAATGTAATACTTGCGATAGCATCAAATTGATTCCAAATGTTATAAAATATCGTTTTAATGTTTGAACTGTATTAGAATTTAATACAAATGTATAAAATTTCTGAATAATGCCCAATGGGTAAATCGAAATTTTTAGTAATCAAAATTTCAAAAAACATGCTTAAAAACATATTCAAACATATCGACCAGTGGTAATTTGCATTTACCATAAATAAAATAAAAATATTGTAAAATTAGAGCTTTTTAATTTTACCAGCCAATTTACAATGAACTGTAAATTGAATATCTGTTTTCACTCACATTGAATTGTTGTTTAACCCTCCGATTAGCGGTAACCCAAAAGATGCCAAACCATACGTCGTGGTCTGACAGACCACATAATCTATTTTGCAGGTATAAACTATCAAATCGCGGTGTGGTCTATCCAGGAGTAATATAATATGTGGAAACAGTGTATATACTATGTACTATATAGTATTGTTTAAGTGCATATATGTATCTGTAAACTCTTACCTTTATTTGATAAAGCGGAAGAAGCAGATGACTAAGAGACAAATTTTGTACCATAGTGCTTGAATTTATCTTTTTTATTCATTTTTTGATAAATTAAATATTAATTGACATACGTACACACATACTGTATACGAGTACATATATTATTTAGATTGCTGCCACACATGTACTATGTATAGCACATAGTTAGTTCTTGAGTGCGAGCCGCAAATTGGAGCCTTACATCTCAGGCAATGGAATCGAGATTTTTTTTTTTGTCATGTGGGCATGTATAGGATGCCCAAAATTGTGGCGGAACAATTTTTTTGTTCTTGCGAACTGTTCCGACGTAAGCCAGGTTCTTGGACATCAATTCACTGGCTAGTTCAAATGACGAAAAGAAAGTCTCTAAAATCGAAAATTAATCGATTTTATTGTTGTGGTCTAACAGACCACAACGCTAAACAACGTTCAAAATTTATTCGAACTGTATTTTTGTTCTACGAATCATGGCATACTATTTTAAAATACATCGCAGTCGACTCGCGGCATCGAGTTTGAAAAAGTTATTGCACCGTTTGCCGAAATATTTTCAAAAAAAAAAGTTATGACACATAAGGTTTCAAAATGGTTTGACAGACCACAACGCTAATCGGAGGGTTAACACATTTTCAAAATACATAAGAAATGATTAACCTTGAGAATAATTTTTATTTATCAAACAAGATCCTGAGACTGACTTTAGTGGGAATATCGATTTGTCATTTGAACAACTATGGTTTTATATTTATCATATAAAAATGCACTTTACTAGACTTTTTTACATTTTTAATAAGAATAATTCGAAAAAATCCCTATTAGGGGTGCTTTAAAGGTGCCATATCTATTTTTGGTTAACGGGACTCTATTTTTCTTAATCAGCGACCCAAAAAACATATGATAAAGAATATTTTGAGAGTAAAACTTTTAAAAAACAGAAATGCGCATGTTTGCTTAAGTAAAATACACGATTAGGTTTATATGAATCTATTTACCGAATTTCAATCGATTTCGATGTCTTTTTCTAAATATATAAGAAAAATATTGCTAAAACAAGGGCTTAAAAGTGACGAAATATCATTCGCGAATATCTCGAGAATTTGATCTAATCGAAATAAACTGAGTATGCCACCGTGTTCTACGACCAAAAATTAAGTTGGGGTCTCTCGGCGTTTTTGTGTGTCTTTTTTACGTCCCTACAGTGTAAGAGTTATTAAGGAGGAGTGGACAAAAAGATACCGGAAGGACATGATTTACAAAAATTAATTGCGTCTATTCCAAGAAGACTACAAGCCGCGATTGATATTCGTGGTGGACACATAAAGTTTTGGGTTTTTTCTGATAAGATTTTTAGTTTCTTCAAATGTGCCTTGCATTTTGCAAAGAATATTTTGACAGCATGAAATGGCTGTTATTTTTGTTTATGTTCAATAAAATTTTGTTTATGTTTTTTTGTTTCGTTATTTTCTAATGAAAAATGAGTAAAAGAATTGAATAAAATTTTTTTTTTGCAAAAAATATATGGATTTCTTATTTTAGCTCAATATGAAAATGAAAATTGTATTGCACTATTTATTTTGCACACAATTACTTGACAAACTGTATGCACATAATTACAAAGATAAAAAAATTTAATAAAAATTTAAAACGAGCTGTAATACAAAAAGTTATGAATAAATAATTTTTCTCAATATGACCTTTAGAATTCGTCCTTGTCACAAACTCAATTTTTGTCACAAAGGCTTGAAGATAAATGTCGCAAATGTTGCGCGAATATGTGACGTGCCAATACTGGTGGCGGCTTGTTATTTTTCCACCTTTCTTAATTGTAATGCATGGGCAGATAATATCTTTAGTTCTGAATTCAAGTCGAAAAAAAATAAGGCTGTCTGACACACTGTCCGTTCCAATTCAAAAAACTGAAGCGGCTATCCCTTTAGTATCAAAATGTAAGGGGTTTGCGTTCCAAGACGCATGACATCTTTTTATCAACTCAGAATTTCTCTGAGGATATTATCGTTTTTACCGAAACTTGGTTAAATAACAATGTTTTTAGAAGAGACAGACACTTGGAAGATCTTCCTTCTGTTGGTGGAGGCGTCCCAATAGCTATTAAGAATCATTTGACTAGTTCATTAATCCAAATTGCCTGTGCGTCTAATATTGAACTTTTATGTGAAAGTCCGACCTTGAAACTTATATATTTTTATTCAATAAGTCCTCAGAATATAACTTTCTTAAAAACTTTTATTGAATAAAAGTTTTTCCAAAAAACTTTTTCAAAAAATTTTTACTTAAAAGTTTTTCCAAAAATCTTTTATAATAAAGTTTTTGTCTTTTATTAATAAAAGTTTTTTTTTTGACTTATATTTTTGACAATCACATGCAAAAAGTTTTTTTTTTGCTTTTATTTTCAAATTTTCAAATTCGAAAATAAAAGTTTTTTTTTGCATGAAGAAACGAGGAAAATCCTTAAATAATATCTTCGATCACTAAACAAAAAATTTCAAAGGAATAATAATAAAATCCAAAGGAAAATACTTAACATGTTGCTAAAAAGAAAAAAAAATGATGATAATTATGCACATACATATGTATGTACATTTTTTAAAAAAAAATTGTATCCACGCAACAATGGGAAAAGGCCGAAACTGGCATTTGGAAATAACAGGAGAGGTCCCCGACCCTCCTAAATAGGTGTTTTAGTCCCATTTTTCGAAAAAAAAATTAAAAACATTTTTCCTCACCATCAGCCCGATCAGCTGGTGTGAGACTTTGCGAAATTTAACCTCATGATTAAATTTTTCGTACGCAGAAATTGCCTTGGAGGACTTGAAAGAGTCTTTTTTTGAAAAAAATAACTATTTGGCGACCAACTTCTGGAGAGGTTTTCGTTGGTCTACCTCTAGTTTCTTTTCCTATTTTCTTTACAAAAAAATTTTTCACAAGACGCAGAGACTAATACATCAAACTAACGATGTCCCGCAAAGATTTTCCTCTTTTTCGTGGGCTCAGAACCAATCGTCCGTTGTTTAAAAAAAAGCACAAAAAAATTTAAGTTTTAGATATAAAATTGAAAAACAAAACAAGTGTATTTATTATTTTGATCAACGAATTCGCGTTAAATAGGGGAAGAACCTTCTTTCATTTCTCAGTTAACGGCATTGCCAGATTGTACTCTCCTGTTTAAAAAAAATTCTTATGTCAATTCTTCCAAATATGGAATTTATTGGTGATTGAGTGAAACTCTTGTTGGTGTATCTATTATTTTAATCAGTAGTGTACATACAGTGTTGGAAAAAATAATAGGGACAAACGCAGCAAAATATTTATTATTGAAATATTTTCTATGCTACAATCTGTTTTTAATGGAATGGACTGTAAAGTTACGTTATCTAACGGGACTTAATTTAGCAAAACCAAACAAGTTTGAAAGTTTTCCAACACTGTATATACAATGTATATTATACATAAGTTTGTTATGTATTGTTGAGGGGTTCTGTATCCGAGGCTTTTTTAGTCTTCATTGGAGTGTTTTTTTTACGTGGAGGGTACCAAACCCTGCGCACAACCCAGTTTACTTCCAGGGAGGAAGTCATTGGTTTCCGACGCCCACTTCCGCGAAATCAATCGTATGACCAGGAGTGTCGCGAAGCTACTGCAGTGAAAAACGCCGCCTACAAAAGAACCCTGCAGTCAGCAGCAACGCGAGCCGTGCACGAAAACTACCGGGAAAAGAGAAGGGAAGAGAGGTGCCTTTTCAGACGCAAGAAACGAGAGCAGGAAAGGCACGAGCGTGAGAAACTCGAAGTGTTACGGGGCAGGAATTATGCTCGAAAATTTTACTAACAAGTCAAGCGTCTGACCCAAGGTTTCAAGCCCGGAGCATCTACCTGTAAAGATGAACATGGAAATCTGTTTACGGATACGCAGGGTACACTGAGGTTATGGAGGGAACACTTTTCCAAGCTGCTTGCTGGCGATGACTCCACCAATCTCGCCTTTGGAGAAATTAACCAATCAACGACGATGGTGTGGATGTACCACCACCTAGCCATGACGCGGTACGAGTTGTGATCCAACGACTTAAGAACAACAAAGCGGCTGGTGCCGATGGCCTGCCTGCTGAATTGTTCAAGACCGGCGGCGATGAGCTGATAGGATGTATGCATCAACTCATCTGCAAAATATGGCTAGTAGAAAGCATGCCCTACGATTGGAATCTCAGTGTCCTTTGTCCTGTACTGAAGAAATGTGACCCGACAATCTGCGCTAACTACCGGGGAATCAGTCTTCTTGCCATCTCTTACAAGGTCCTGTCGACTGTACTGTGTGAAAGACTTAAGCCGTTTGCCAACACACTGATTGGGCCTTATCAGTGCGGCTTTAGACCTGGTAAGTCCACCATAGACCAGGTCTTCACACTACATCAAATCCTGAAAAAAACCCACGAAAAACAGATCGATACCCATCATCTCTTTATCGATTTTAAAGCTGCTTTCGATAGCCCGATAAGGGATTGCCTGTATGCCACCATGTCTGAGTTCGGTATACCTGCGAAGCTGCTGCGGCTTTGCAGAATGACGTTGAGCAACACAGCCAGCTCCGTCAGAGTAGGAAGTGACCTCTCCGAACCATTTGATACCGAACGAGGTTTCAGACAGGGCGATCCACTATCCTGCAACCTCTTCAACTTTGTGATGGAAGGGGTGTTGCGAAGAGCCAGTGTACATCGTAATGGCACTATTTTCTACAAAAGTGTCCAGCTCCTTGCATATGCCGATGATATTGATATCATTGGACGTTGTAAGCGAGATGTTACTGCTGCGTTCTCTGCTATCGAAAAAGAGTCAGCGAAAGTGGGTTTGACGGTGAACGAGGGCGAAACAAAGTATATGCTGTCCACAAACAGGGAGACGCGGCGTATTGGATCCTTTGTTACTGTGAACAACAATACTTTCGAAGTTGTCAAGGAATTCACCTATCTTGGCACCGCCATGAACACTCAAAACGATGTCCGACTGGAGATAAAGCGAAGACTAACTCTTGCTAATAGGTGTTACTATGGTCTCAGTAAGCAATTGAGTAGTAGAGACCTCTCTCGCCCGACAAAACTGACACTCTACAAGACGCTCATCTTACCCGTGCTACTTTACGGCGCAGAAGCATGGGTTGTGTCGCAGACTGATTCAGCCACGCTTGGGGTGTTTGACCCCAACTACCGTATTCGAATGAACCACGAACTGTACGACCTATACGCTGACATTGACATAGTCAAGCGCGTCACTTTCCAACGTCTGCGCTGGCTGGGACATGTTGTGCGTATGGACGAAGAAGCTCCGGCGAAAAAGGTGCTTGATGCGGAAGCCGCTGGGCGACGACGAAGAGGAAGACCATGCCTCCGATGGAAAGACCAAGCCGAGGAAACCCTATCCACGCTTGGTGTGAATGATAGGAGAAGGCGCGCGCGAAGCAGAGGCGCCTGGAGAGAGCTTTTGAGGTCGGCCGTAACCCGGTAACGGGTTGTTATGGCCACCCAAGTAAGTAAGTAAGTTGTTATGTATTGTTTATAGTTACTAGTAATTATAAAAGTTATTTTTGGTAGTTTGCAATGGGTATAAAAAAATCTTGTGACGTCAGCACAAGGATTGTGCAACTCAAGAAAAAAAGCTGCTAACAACTGCTCGAGAAGATATTCTTATTGCCTGGGAGTCTAAAAAAATAATCCGCATAAGTCCGCAAACGAAGTTCTGATCCCACTAGGCATTATTGCATTTATCAGGGTCTTCAAGAGTTCTATATAACTATTTTTTAAGAGCAAAACTCTTGAAAATATTCGGTAAAGAGGTTTTACGACGCAGAATAAATCCTACTTAAGACTAAAAGGGCACCTTCTATGGGGACCTTCAAGAGGTTTATGTAAGAGTTAGCTATGACGTTTTCAAAACCTCTTCAAGAGTTAAATAAGAGATGTGTTTAGTGCTGTTCAAGACTTGGTCGCCATATTTATAGGATTTATTAACCTCTCGGTTAAAAAAATCGTAAGTCTTATAAAGACTTCGAAGATGTCAATAAATTAATACACCTAGAGGTCTATAAATATTTTGTGCTCTTGGAAATATTTATACACAATTTTTTTCGAACGGAATTTTAATTAGGTTTATTTTATTTTGACGAAGTTTTAATAAAGATTTGGTTTTTGGTATACATACTTTTTGCAGTATTACAAAGTTAAATAGATAAAAAGAGAATAGCAAATGGAATTATAAATTGGCAATATGAAAATGATGCACTGAATAATTATGATTTTCGACGCAATTAGTGACCAAAATTTACGTGCTAGCAAAGATTTATCGTGAAGTTTGGGGTTTTGCTTCGAAAAACTTAGCGCGCTTCTGATATATTACATATTAGAAAAATAAAATATTTGGGCTAAATTTAATTTTTAGGTTTTTATGTCTCAAAATACGTTTAAGTGATTTTTTAGTTAAAAGCAAATCGAAATAAAATGATTTAGTGCACAAAAAATCATTATTTTGGCAAAAAAAAAAGAAACGCATTTATTTTGTTGTTGTTGTCGCTATTTTGTCGGCATGTATAATAAAAAAGATGGCCGACGACGCCAAGTTTTTAAAATTCCTCGATAAGTGGCATATAAAACTTAAGGATTATCTCTAAAGCTTCATAAGAGGTATTTTAAACTTATGGATTATATTAAGGGCTCAATAAAACTCGACAGTTTTAATTTGCTAAAATTGTTTATTTAAAATAATTTTGAGTCCATTGTTAGGGTTACCATATGAACAAGTGGCAAATTAAGAAAGAGATGTTTTATGAGCTGTTTTCTTTATAGAAATACGAATTATAACCCAAATTTGAATAAACATATTTTGGACCATCTTGCGTTTATTTTTGTTTTCTCAATTTAGTTTTGGTAATTTGTGCCTCATATTTTTTTATTGTCCAATGCCAAGATCTGGGCGAGGAACGAGTTTTGCTTAATATCTCGGAAAGTAAGCTGCAACAGAAAAATATATTAAGGCCAATGTTCTAGAGAAGATGAAATCGATTTCATATCAAAAAAGTCTTCGTATCACAAGATTTGACCTTCCTTTCATAGCTTCCGAAAACTAAATTTTTCTCCCTAAATAATTATTTCTGTTCAAAATTAAAGTATTTATTGTAAGTTTTAATCAAAGTTGGGTCACTTGTCACATGGAGATTTTTCGAGCATGAAATCGATGTGTTTTGATCTGCTCCTCTACAACAGTGGCCTCAATATATTTTTCTGTTTGTGGCTTACTTTCCGAGTTCTTGAGTAAAACTTGTTTCTCGGCCTCTTTAATTGATCAGATCTTGGCATTGGACAACCAATGTACGGGTAGGTGGCCATTTTTATGACGTACATCTCTAGCATTGTCGAATGAAATAATATTTAACTTTGCGAAAATGTGAAAACGGAGTAAACAAGTTAAAAAAACGATACTATTTTTGGGGACTTTAATCAAGAATTTATCAAAGTTATAAGTTATTTACTATTTTTATAAGAGTACTGGTCATTTGAAAATTTTTATTGAATTGCGGACGTTTGGTAACCCTACTTTTCGATAAAAATTTCATGGAGCTATTGTGAAGAGTTCTATAAATACATGAAACCAAATAAAGTTTTATAGAGCTCTTGGAAATAGTTCGATAAATACATTAACTCATACAAAGTTTTATAGAGATCTTGAAAAAATTTAAAGAGGTATTTAAGTGAAAATACAGTTATTCTGATATTTTGTTTTTAAAAAATCTTAATGTACTCGTGTGATTGAATACATTCAACGTTAGAAATAATTTTATTTTTTGATTCGGAAATGTCATTCAAAATAGTGCAAAGTACCTTAGCTCTCCTTAAGAAAGAAATGTTTACAGACAATTTAAAAACCTCTCACAAGACGTTGTTAAAACTTTGATAAATACTTTTAAAATTCTAAGCATTTTTTGTATTTGTAAACATCTTAATTGGGAGTTTCGAAATGCTTCATAAATAATTTTCATCGCAAGATTTAATGTTATTTTTTTAAGAGGCGAATAAATACTCTGGTATAAGTTAAGAGCCCTATTAAATGCTTTCGAAAATTCACCAAGAACTGTCGATTATTTTAATGCCCAGTGGGATGGCTATCAATGGCGAAAATGAAGAAGCGCCATCCGTAGATACAATTAATAGATGTTTCCGTGAAGGTGGACTTTTTGGACCGATTTCTCGGAACAAGCCCCTATTATCTGAACGCAACCGTAAGAAGAGGCTTGAGTTTGCCAAAAGGTCAAAGAAGATTGACCCAAAGTACACCCGAAATTCACTTAGGCATGGATCAGGAAACATTATGCTTTGGGGTGATATTTCATGGTGTGGTGTCGGCTCACTGCGAAAAAATGAGGGAATTATGGTCAAGTCCCAATATATTGGAATCCTAGAGAATGTTACGCTACCTTATTCGGATAAAAATATGCCCGTAATTTGGATATTACAACAAGGCAATGATCCGAAGCACACAGCTCGACTGGTCAAGCAATGGTTTACAGATGAACAAGTTACCGTATTTGACTGGCCATCTTGCAGTCCTGATCTGAATCCAATTGTGAACTTATGGCAAGTGGTAAAAAACAAAGTAAGCTTGCTCAAGATAAGCAACTTTGATAAACTGTACGACAAAACTAAAAAAGTCTGTAACAGTGATGATATTTGGGTTTTGTGGAAATGTACTGAATCGAAACTCCAAATGTACTTTTTAGAGGCTGAATGTACTTTTTTGGAATTTTTATCTTTTTTTTTGTTGCCAAATTTTAATAAAATACACATATTAATTTAATTTTAAAGTTGTGTTATTTCACTAAAAAAGATCATCACTTTGGGAATGAATGAATACTCAACTGTGTAATTTCTATATTTTACTAAAAAAAACCAAAGGTCATTACTTTTGCTTATGTAAACATGAGCAACATATGTACATATTTACATATTGACTCAAACCGCCAGCTGATGTGTTATTTTTATGAAACAAATTTAATCAAGTGTATAGCATTTAACGAGAAGGAGAAAAATAAAAATTTACAAATCTTATGTTCAGGGACCATTTTGGTCCCTTGTATATTTTTCATTGGCAACAGACATAATACAAGGTATTTCTGTAGTAAGGACTGTCCCATATAAAATTTGCGGTTTTATTTTGTTTAATTATACTCTACCAGGAGTACTTTCTTATGAAATTTTCAATAGAAAAACTGAAGCTCGCTCGTAACAGCAGCAGGGATGAGTGGGCTCAACAGTTTTGTTTAAACTTGAATAACTTTGAAACTAATGAACCGATTTGAAAAAATACATTTGTGCGTGATTATTTTATTGATCAGAACGGAAAAAATGAGTGCAAGTCTTGTGGACAAAGCATTAACGGGATGACTACAATCAATTTAAAAAGACACCTCCAAAGTAAACATAGCGAGTTATTTGAAAAATATGAAACAGAGTGTAAAAAACAAAAAAAAAAAGAAATTGAAGGAGATAAGAAAAAAAAAATTTCTATTGAAATGTCTCAAAATGAAGTCATTGGGGCTTGTGTCGATCTTATCACTCTTGATTCTCGGCCTTTAAGTTTTTTTGACACTACACCGTTTGCTACGTTGACAAATCAAATTTTCGATGGTTTGCAAATCCCAAACATTACGTCTAGGAACATAATGCATTTAGTTTTAAAAAAATGTGAAAAAATTAAAACTAGCATTAAAGACAATTTAAAAGGAAAGGTAGTTTGCCTAAAAATTGATACTTCTTCACGCAGTGGCCGGGCAGTTTTAGGCATTAATGTGCAGATGATTGTTAATAAAAAAATTTCTATTTTTACTTTGGCAATGATTGAGTTTAAAAAAAGACATACTGCAGAAAATTTAAAAGCCGAAATTGAAGGCGTCCTAAAAAATTTTGAAATAAGTATTAACCAAGTCTACGCAATTACTACAGATAATGCAAGAAATATGTTAAAAACTGTGGAAATGCTATCAGAGCGAAATGAAAATGCAGAAAGTGAAGATGAAAATAACGTAATGAATACGAAATTTGTGAAAGTGTTGTAGACGGTATAAATTTTGACAGTGTTGTTTCAATTAAATGGAGCATACATTACAACTAGCAGTCAAAGACTTTGTAGATGACGTTGACAAGGCTCGCCGCTCAGTAAGGCTTATAAGAACTGCAGCATTTTGGTAATTATAAAAACCAAACCAATATTAAGAATAATGTTTTCATTTAATATTCACCCGAAAACTACAAAACTAAATTTTCTAGAAACTATATAATCTTTTTAATTTTCAATTTTTAAGATACAAAATAAAAAGTTTGCAAAAATCAAAGCCACAAATAGACGTTGCAACGCGTTGGAGTTCCACATATACAATGCTGAAAGGACTTCTGGACTTAAAGGAATTTTGTTTTGAAAACCTTGCATCATCTGTCCAACTTGCAAGCGAGGATTGGGTAGCAGTTGAAAATATTGTGTTTGCTTTAAGACCTGTGTACATCTTGACCCTTAAATTGCAAGGGAATCAGCTGCTGTTAGGTGATTTTTTATAAGTCTTGGCTTGAACTCAAATCGACAAATAACGATTACAGTCAAAAATTAATTATTCACATAGAAGCTAGACAAAACAATCTGCTTGAAAATGAGACAATGTATGCTGCATTATTTTTAGACCCAAGATTCAAACGGGTGTTGTCAGTGGAAAAAATGAGATTGCTCGAAAACATCTTAAAAATATAGTTCTTAAAATAATAAAATATAAATATGGAAAAGGTAAAGGAAATTGGTAAAATAATAATTTGTGTATGTATTCAATACTTTAAGGATAACTCAACCTCCTTTTCAAGTGCAAATGTTCAAGAATATCTCATCGACGAAGGGCAGGGCTTAGAGAAATGGAAGTTATGAGTTCCTCTTCAGAAAATGAGGATGATGTAATCGATGACAATGTGCGTATGGCTTTTCTTGAGATAGATACTTATAAGTAAAAGCGTATGGATGTCGATACAGATTTATTAAGAGTATTGGGAAAGCAAAAAATATAAGGCACCCAGTAGCAAACCGGCCAAGTCCAAAAAAATAAAATTTTGAGATATTCTCATATATAAAAAACCTAGACCATGCTTTATCTTTCAACAATAGTTTTAGAATAAAAAAAAAATTTTTTGACAGAAATATTACACTTTTTAATTTATTTTTGATTTATGGATTTCAAAACCGGCCAAGTCCATGAACTTGCTTTCAAAACCAGTCCAACCGCATTGGAATCAAAACCGGCCCAAGTCCGAGTACATTGGTATCAAAACCAGGCCAAGTCCACTTTTTTTCAACTCCTTGGTATCAAAAACTGGCCAAGTCCAAAATTGTTTTCTCAAAAAAATACGCAAATAAATCTTGAAAGGTCTAATCTGACGTGCTTTAAGTAAGAAATTTTATAAGCTATTATGTGGGAAATACTTTTAAATTTTTCGATGAACATAGATGAAGATAAACGTTTTTCGTTGTTTTCCCAAAAGTATGAAAAATGGACTTGGCTGGTTTTGAAACCGGGAGCCTCATATGTCTACCCTTGGTTAAAAAAACTAGCATGTATATTGCATTCGGTACCTGCAACACAAGTAAGCGTGGAACGAGCTTTTTCAGCCCTTAAGCTCATACTCAGCGATATGCGGTACAATTTTTCACAAGAAAATTTGGAGTCAATAATAATGGTTAAGCTTAATGCTGATATATTTTCTTGTAAAAAAATAGAAATCCAAAATAACGATTTTTTTTTTATCGAAAAAAATTGAAATCCAAAACAACGATTATTTTTGATCGAAAAAATTGAAATAAAAAAAAACGATTATATTTGATCGAAAAAAATAGAAATCCAAAATAACGATTACGCAGTGATTTCTATCATAAAATTCATAATCGTTACGGTCCCTGAATTTTTTTAATGAATTCTGCGTAAAAGCTAGATTTATATATCGATGCAATGATTATTTTTTAATATAATTATCTGATAATTTTGATAAGACGTCAATCTAAAAGTCAGCTGGTGAATGAACCGAATAAATAATGACAACAATTCCTTCAAGATCATTATGAGCTCTCAAAGTTTCTCTTCAACTTATTCGGAATATGTTTTTTTTTTTGAAGAATGTAGTTAACCTTGAAGGTTTTGCTAAGACTTCTTCATTTTTCTTCGAACTTTAGGCCGTCCGTTTGTGTTACACAGCCCCGCTGAATTTTTTTACGGTTGTCACTCATGGTAAACCGCAGCTTTAATTGTTTACAATAAATTGTTAACAATAAATTAACAATGACGTCGATCACTTTTCACTTATAATGTTGGTATGCGTGTATACGAAATTATACGAGAAATTCAATTTCCACGAATAAAATAGTTTTTCAAAGTTTCCGCCAGAATTTGCCGCCCTTTAATTCTTGCCGCCCTACTCTGCCTGTAAGGTAAATCCGGGCCTTGATCGGATGCTTGTGTTGCTGCTGCTTTATCTCTCGAATTCATCAATAAGGTTATCTGGAAATAAATCGTTTAAAATATTTAATAAATCTTGATTTCTTTGTTTGTTTTTCTAATAAAATCTCCATCTACAATCTACACTCAAAACCTACAACTAAAAAGCTTAATTAATTGTAAGAAATTTATTTTAAAATCATGCTTCTTCATCGAATCCATATGAAAACTAAGAAAATGTTTAGAAAATTTTTTCAATGAAAAACCCTACTGTGAAAAAAACACTCAGTACGAGCTCTTTGCTGCCGAAGTTTTATCATGATTCAAACATGAAGCAATTTTAAGGGTATTCCTCTAAGCGCGAAAACTCGAAAGTTTTCGAGATTGCTTTCGGGAACACCTCTATCAATGCAAACGCGTAAATGATTGAGCAATAGCAATTTGACAGTTCGATCAGTGCTGCCGTGCTACAGTGTTTTAATCAAAACGTCCACTATTTCAGTTATGGCTAATTTTGTTGAAAAATAATCAAATTTTTCATCAAATCCTTTGTCAAATAAAATAGAATCCTTAAAATGCCGCATAATAGTGAGGGTATTCCTGAAAACGCGAAAAAGCCTCGACAACTGAGCACATTTTCGAACCTCGAAAATAATTTGTATGAAGACTAGTTTGCTCAACCTTCGAAAACTTTCGAGGCAAATTAGTTGAGCAAGTAGCCTCGAAAAGTGAATCAGTGTTGCCGTTTGTCGAAATGGCATAAGTAAATTGTTTATAGTATTTTCTTCAATAAATTGAATCAATTTATATTTTCACTATTTTGCGGTATTTTAAGCATTCCATTTTATTTGACAAAGAATTTGATGAAATATTTGATTATTTTTCAACAAAATCAGCCATAACTAAAATAGTGGACGTTTTAGCTAAAACACGGCAGCACTGATCGAACTGTCAAATTGCCATTGCTCAATCATTTGCGCGTGTGCATTGATAGGGGTGTTCCCGAAAGCAAGCTCGAAAACTTTCGAGATTTCGCGCTTTTCGGATTTTCGCGTTAAGAGAAATACTCGTACCCTTAGTGAAAAAAAAAAAATAAATTGATTCAATTTATTGAAAAAAATACTGTTAACAATTTATTTATGCCTTTTCGAAAACGGCAACACTGATTCACTTTCCGACTTTTCGAGGCTACTTGCTCAACTAATTTGCCTCGAAAACTTTCGAGGGTTGAGCAAACTTGTCTTCATACAAATTATTTTCGAGGTTCGAAAATGTGCTCAGTTTTCGCAGTTAACGCAGTTTTCGTGGCTTTTTCGCGTTTTCAGGAATACCCTCCCTCATTGTTTATTGGGGAAAATGTATAAATTTATGCAGAGGATTATGATGAAAAATAAAAGAACACGACTAACATGTCTTAGTAAACAAAAACTTAAGAGAATAACCTTTTCGTAAATCACTAAACAAATGTGAGTTTTCAGAACAAAACGTCATGGCGCAAATGTTTAAACTCGAGACAAAAGTTAAAGACAACTTCAGATATATACAGTGCGGCAATTATATTCCGGACCTGTACTTAAAAAAGAAACGAAACTTTTTTTTATTAAAAATATTCTTCTTCTGTTTTAATACACTTTCTACAGTGATTCAAATGCCCTCTTGAGCTCATGTTGTGATATTACTTCCAAGGCGTGGTCTCAGCGCCATCGAAAACGCATCCTTTCAAGTTCATTTTCATTTTTGGGAATATTGCGAAGTCACTCGGTGCTAAATCAGTAGTTGAATACGGTGAATGATTTAGCACAAAAAATTGACGCATTCTTAACAATATGTGGCTCAGTGCATTATCGTCCACAAACACCATCCGTTAGGATCGCGATATTCTGGTTGAATTTGACTTATTCTAGCCATTAAACGGTTGTGAAACTTCCAAATAGAAAGCACCAGTACCTATTTGAGCAGTTGGGATGAATTCACAGTGGAAGATTATCTTACTATCGAAGAAATCCATAAACATCTCATTGATTTTTGATAGAACTTTTCGCATTTTTCTAGCTTGTGGGGATAAGTTCGACTTCTATTCAGCAATTTGACTCTTTGTCATGTCTATGTCTCATCGCCAGTAACATTATCGTCCACAAACACTATCCGTTAGAATCGCGATATTCTGGTTGAATTTGACTGATTCTGGCCATCAAACGGTGTGAAACTTCCAAATAGAAAGCACCAGTAACTATTTGAGCAGTTGGGATGAATTCGGAGTGGAAGATTACCTTGCTATCGAAGAAATCCATGAACATCGCATTGATTTTTGATAGAACTTTTCGCATTTTTCTGGCTTGTGGGGATAAGTTCGACTTCTATTCAGCACTTTGACGCTTTGTCATACTATGTCTCATCGCCAGTAAAAATTAATTTCACGAAAACTGAACTTCTGCTCGTACGACTCTCTAAAATGTTGGGCTCTCAATAATTTTGGCTCTTCCGTTAGTTTGTTTGGAAAAAATTTCACAGAATCTAACAAATGGTGTCTTTGTTAATATACAGTAGCGAGCAAAACTGAACAATATTAGGCAGTTTCATACCTACATTATCATAAAAATATTAATAATAAATTGATTTCAAAAAAATTTTTGATTTTGAAATCCTTGCTCCTTCTACTTTAATATAAAATTAAGATGTATACAATAGTTAATTTTTTTTCAAAAACTCTAAAAAACGCATGTATCCAGTTTTGCACGTCTGTATTGTTTTTTGTTTTATAGCTGTAAAATTTCCGTTATTTATATCGTTTTATTAAAAAATTTTGTAGCAAGCTTCTTTTTTGTTAGTTTTCAGTTGGAAACTGTCAAATAACTGCAAATTAATAATTCGGTCTTCCTTATTTAAGAAAAAAAGAACAATTTAATTAATATGAAAAAAATATCTATTGAAACCGAAGATAATGTAGTTATTATGACTCAAAATGGGCAGTTGTCAAGAACTACAGCACAACCTTTTAAAATTAATCATAAAACAGTTCTTCGTGTGCAACATCGGCGCAATAATAAGCATACAATCAACAATTGAGGCCGACCCAGAAATCTAGCAGACAGCCATGCCAGCCTTATGGAGCGTATACTAAGATGCAATCACTTT
The DNA here is from genome assembly GCA_949775025.1 of Tricholauxania praeusta. NCBI lineage: Eukaryota > Metazoa > Arthropoda > Insecta > Diptera > Lauxaniidae > Tricholauxania > Tricholauxania praeusta. The sequence goes on from OX459029.1 coordinate 113,740,086, forward strand.
AAAACATCTAAGGAAGCTGCAGTTATGATAAATAAAAGCGTTAGCGAGTGGACCACGCGCAGATCACTCCGTAGGATTGGGCTAAAATCAGCTATCAAACAAAAAAAAAAAATATCAGCACTATCAGAAAAAATGTCATAGCGCGACTAAAATGCTGTAAGGAGCAATAACATTGGGGCAGGCCCGTGCGCAAGGGGGGTGTTTTGGGGGTTCAAACCCCACTCCCCCCATTGGGAGTTTTCGCACATAGGCTTTTATTGACATGTGAACGAATAATCAAAAAGACACAATAAATTTTTTTTTTTAAATGAAAAAACTAAAATGCCAATAAATCGTCGAAGCCCGAGTTTTAAATTTTCGACAAGATTTGTGCTCTCTAGCTATTATTTAACCAAAAAAACACGATTTGGGACCACTGCGCGTCGCTAAGGCTAAGTAATACGAGCGTTTTTTTCAATGCGCGTTTAAGCATACCCTGGCATCAAAAAATCAGCTTCATTGAAAATTCATGCCCAAATCTATTCACGTCAATTTTGCATAATGGTTTTACGTGACATGTGGATAAATGAAATTCAACTTTTGCGTCAACGCATTGCCGGGCAAGACATCAAAAATTTTCTCGAAGCACTGGATATTTGCAATGAAGACGCGTTTCCAAATGTCCATTAAATGCTTCGTGTTATGGCAACTTTTCCTGTGACAACAGTAACAAATGAACGCTCTTTAGATATATATATATTTAAATCCAAATTATTATATTAATTAAATTTATTTTAATTAAATAAGAAATCGTTCTGTATATTTCATTTAACAATTTTTTAATAATTTTTCTTATGACAATTAAAACTTGAGTCACATAATTTTTAATGAACAGACAAAACAGTATAAATTTAACAAGTGGACAAATCAGTAGCAAGTACCTCCACATTACCCCCCTCCGAAGATTCAAACATCCGTTTGAAAGCCAACAGATTTCAAATCTTGATTAAGAACAAATGCTGGCTTGAGTCGGTCAATAGATATATATTTTTCGACTCCATTCATTATTAGCTTAAACATCTTTTCTTTTCGTTTCTTGACAAGGAATGGTCCTAAATAAGGTGCTTGTAATGCTGTCTTGACCGCATTTACTCTAACAAATACATGTGTACATTTAAATAAGTCTTGATATACGAAGGGCTTGCTTTTGTTGTGGTTACTTCCAGCGACTGGTTTTAATTTTTGCATTTTTTCACGTAGGTCCTTAACAAAGTCTGAATGAGGAGTTTTATATTTTGTTTCTACGAAGAACTCAGCTGGTAATCTTATGGTAGAACCATATACTAATTCTGAGGTACTGTAGCCAACATCGTCTTTAATAGTAGATCTCAATCCGAGAAGAATTGTCGGAATAACATCGGTCCACTGTTTATTAGCGTGGCATCTTATAGCAGCTTTGAGAGTTCTATGAAATCTTTCTACCATACCGTTTGAGCTAGGATGATATGGTGTAGTTCGTTTGTGCTGCGTTCCTAAAAACTTTGAGAGCTCCCTAAACAATTCAGACTCAAATTGGCGACCTTGATCAGTTGTAACTCTCAAAGGTACTCCAAATCTGCAAATCCAATTTTCATAAAATGCTTTTGCAACAGTTTCCGCTTTTATATCGGTAAGGTAAATTACTTCTGGCCATCTTGAAAACTTATCAACGCAAGTTAAGCAATAGCGATAACCATTTGATGATGGAAGTGGTCCAATGAGGTCAATATTGATGTGTTCAAATCTTACATTAGGACTTTTGATTGATTCAATTTTACTCTTACATTGTCTTGAAACCTTCGATTCCTGACAGTTCAGACAAGTTTTCGTCCATAATTGAACATCTTTGTTGATTCCTGGCCACACAAATCTATCAGCAATTAATTTTGTTGAACTTCTTATACCTGGGTGCGATAACCCATGAATATGTTGAAAAATTTTGTTTCGTAAAGGTTTTGGAATATATGGACGCAGTAAACCATGAGAGTCATCGCAATAAATCTTAATTTCCGAATTTGGAACTCTGCATTGAATAAGATTTAACACTGTTGGACGATGTAACAAATTTTTCAGCTCTTCATCTGAATTTTGAGATTCAAAAAGTTCAGAAGGAGATATAGGTGTTTGTAGTTCTATCGTTCCAATTCTTGATAATGCATCTGCAACTAAATTTTCTGCACCTGCAATATGTTCAATCGAGGTTGAAAATTGACTGATGAAATCGATATAACGAAACTGCCTTGGAGAGAGATTATTTGACTTTTTAGAAAATGTGTAAATTAATGGCTTATGGTCAGTAATAATTTTGAAGTAACGACCTTCAACCATAAAGCGAAAATGTTTAATGCTTTCATAAATGGCTAATAACTCTCTATCATAAGCGCTATATTTCATTTGAGGCTTTGAAAGTTTTTTGGAAAAGAAAGCTAAAAGTTGTTGAATTCCTGTGGATTGTTCATTTTGTTATAGGACTGCACCAATGCATGTGTTAGACGCATCAACATACATAGAAAGAGGTGATGCTACAGAAGGATGTGCTAGTAGTGTTGCATCCGATAAAGCCTTTTTAAGTTGTTCAAATGATTTTAACTGCTTTTCTGTCCAAACTAAAGGTTGATTCTTTTTTGGATTACCTTTTTGAAATTCATTCAAAGAAGCTTGAAGTTTGGCAGCATGTGGAACAGAGGATCTAAAATAATTAAACATTCCAAGAAATCGACGCAAGGAAGTGATGCTTTCAGGTTTTGGATACTGTAAAATTGCAGAAACTTTTTCTGGTGATGGTTTAATACCGTTGCACGTGATAAGATAACGAAGAAAATTAATTTCTGTTTTTCCAAATTCGCATTTTTCCGGATTTAGAACTATTCCAAATTCATTAAGTCGCTTGAATAATATATGAAGATGCTCAATATGTTGCTGTTCGGAGGTTGAAGCAACAAGGAAATCATCTATATATGGAAAAACGAAGTCGAGTCCCTCAACTACTTCATGAACAAAACGTTGACAAGTTTGAGCAGCATTTTTAAGTCCAAAGGGCATTCTAAGGTACTCGAATAGACCGAATGGTGTTATAACGGCTGTTTTTTCTATGTCTTCAGGTGCCATTGGAATTTGGTGGAAAGCTTTAACTAAATCGATTTTTGAAAATACTCGTTTACCAAAAAGAATTGTTTGAAAATCCTTTATGTTTGGTATAGGATATCTGTCACAAACGGTAAAGTTATTTAAACGACGATAGTCTCCGCATGCTCTCCAAGTACCATTTGACTCCAAGACTTTTTGATCGCCAAATTATTCCTAGTTCCAATAAATGTTCAAACTCTTTTTTAGCCTGTTGTAGTTTTATTGGATCTAAACGTCGTACCCTACAATAAATTGGGTGACAATTGGTAACAATTTTGTGTTGTATGTTGGTTTTCTTTTCAAAATTAATGTTAAAAACTCTTGTAATGTTTGGATAAGCTGATAGTAAATGATGGTATTTATTTTTGATGTTTATTATTTTAATTGAATCACATTGATATTGCTGCAAAGTACCTTTGGCGAATATGTTATTAAAGGGATCTATGAGTGATTTATTTTTGAGGTCTATAAGCAATCCGAAGTGTTGCAAAAAATCATTTCCAATTATTGGACAGTCAACATCCGCAATAATAAATTTCCATGTAAAACTTTTGTTCAGATTAAGTGTTAAATGTAAAAGCTTACCACCATATGTAGGAATTTTGGTACCATTAGCTGCATAAAGGATGTAATTTGATGTTAAAGTACTTTTATAGTCATTTGGTAAAACAGAAACGTCTGCTCCAGAATCTATCAAAAATTTAATGTTTGTTTCAGGGTCCTTTATGAAAAGTCGACGACAATTTTGAACTTGACCGAGATCACACGTCGTCTTTAGTGATCGGCTTTGTAGTTTCCCGACTGATTCATATTCTTTTTGAAAGAGCAGGGTGAAATGCATCTTCTGGCATTGCTCTTGTATCGTCGATGGAAATAACATATAGGACTTTTTTCACTTGGTGAAGCACTTCTAGAACGCCTGATCTCTGAAGATGTATTGTTTGTTAATAATATAATTAACTGATCAAGTTTCTTTTCAATATTTAAAAGAGATGAGGTAGGAGCGTCAGAAGAGACTTTAAATATTTGTTTCTTCTGATTAGTAACTATCATGCAATCTGCAGCTTCCAAAATTTTATCTTGAGTAGTTATTTTACATATTCCTCGCAAATTTTGCTCAATATCGGTAGGGAGTTTCTTTAACCATAATGATAATAAAACATCATCAGATCGTTAAATAAATGACTTGGAATTTTGTCGCCTAATAATGTTTCTTCTAACAATTTGCTTATTTTAGCGTCTTGACTCTCCTCAAACAAATGCAATAACTTATATTTTAAAGTATCGTACTTACGTACGGAGGGTCTTTGATGATACTAGATACCTTTTGGATTATCGAAAAATCTAAAGAATCAAGAACTTTAGCATATTTAATATCGTCAAGAGTAACTGATGCAATTCTAAATTTTTTTTCCGCCATGATAAACCATAAGTCAGGATTCTGGGTCCAAAAATGAGGAAGATTAAGTGATGCTTTTCTGGATTCATCGGCAACATGTTGCTGTTCATTGGACATTTCATTATTTCTTGTGCAGCTAATTTGGGAAATTGAATTAGTAAATTGCACGAAACGGTCATCCATGAACTGCATGAAAGTTTGCATTTGATTGATTGCAGTTGAAATATCCATTTCCTGTGGAGTATTTGATTCCATATCCAACAGCAATTCAGAAGCGTCGTATGTGCTTAAATCTTGAATATGTAGATTTTCTTTGATATAAACTTCAATTCTAATGATTTTGTCAGCCTTGCGTCCACCTAGAGGAAGATTCCAATTTCTGAGTAAAAAGGACAATTCTTCAGTGGAAAATTGCGCAACTGTTTTCATTTTTAAATCGGGGTCACCACTTTTAGATATATATATATTTAAATCCAAATTATTATATTAATTAAATTTATTTTAATTTTTATTAAATAAGAAATCGTTCTGTATATTTCATTTAACAATTTTTTAATAAATTTTCTTATGACAATTAAAACTTGAGTCACATAATTTTTAATGAACAGACAAAACAGTATAAATTTAACAAGTGGACAAATCAGTAGCAAGTACCTCCACAGCTCCTTTTCAGCTCTACGTCGTCTAAAGACATGCCTCAGATTAACTATGTCCGAAGATCGGCTGAATGGCTTAGCCTCGCTAAGTATAAATCGCGATATCGAAATCAATGTGGAAAAAGTTTTGGACGGGTGTTTTCAAGTATCTCGCAGAATTAGGTACTTACGTAATGATAACTGAATATCGAATCATAACATAAGCACTAGACTTGTTCAAATAAATGGCATGCACTAGAATACTTCAAAAACACTCGATTTTCGAAAATTAATCCAAATTCGAAATTTTAATTTTTCGGAATTTGGCCAAAAATTTAAGAAAATTTGATTTTTTCTTATATATAATATTTTTTTTTTTTTAATTTTCTTTCGAATTTCCTTATATGTATACACATAAGGAAGTATCGAAAAAAAATTGACCGCTATTTTTAAAGCTATTTTTAATATATAAGGAGAAAAACGGTGGTCTCTCCGCGAGTAGAGCTTTGGTGTTTCTTGTGTAACAGCTCAAATCCTTTGTTGTTTTCACTGCAATCACCTTAATCAGGGCCGGCGGAAGGTACGGGCAAAGCGGGCAGTTGCCCAGGGCGCCACTCTGATTGCGCGCCAAATTTTGAAACATGAAAGATATACATCGTTTTGAAAATTTATGGGGAACTAATATCCTTCACACGTTGAAGAAGTCGGCTTATTAATTTTAAGGACCAGACAAAATAGTTGTGCAATTTGAGTGCCTAAAAAGTTTTATTGAATTTTTTTTAATGTCTGCACGTGCAGATAAAAAAAGTTTTCCAAATAAGTCTTCCAATGCTAAGTGATGATGCTGTTGCCGATTTTAATAATAACGCTGAAGATGCTGCAGACTCAGTCTCATGTAAAAACTCTGTTGACTCTGAAGGTAATTTTGAAGTGGATAACAAAAATGTTCCATTAGTATATTTTTATTCCACATTCAATAGAGATTACAAGTAATTCGCCATTGGAATGCATTACTGATGACCCAGAGGATTGGCCAAAAAGGATTTCTGATAAAATATGTGTGTTTTTTGTAAAACGTGAGCCTTCAAAGTTAATAGTGAACCGACAGTGTCCCTTAAATAAAGACTGTCGCCGATTTGCACCAACATGTGTGAAAAGAACGGTCATGGTTGGTATACTCAGTTGCAGCTTATACAATTTTTCCTTTGGCTGCATGGTCCTTAGCTCTTTTAAATATTGGAAGGATTAAAATCGCATGAGTGCAGTGTATTCTATTTGCGCACTTGCTCTGCTTGGCTAGAACTTTCTAATAGATTGCGTTGTAATTGAACAAGTGACTCGGCTCAACAAAACGCATAACGATCGAAAATAAACCATTAACGGAATGTTGTCGAAAGATTGCTCGCCGTCATCATATTTCTTGGAGGGGAATGCTTATCTTTTAGAGATTCGTCTGACACACCTCACAAAAAAGGAAATAGAAATTTTTTTATAGTAGTGGAGCTGCTGGCATAATTTGACACTGTGGTGAAGAAACACTTCACTTGAATAAGGCAGTTACCAGCCCAAGTTGCTCACATTTTTTCATAAATGATTGATCTAGTAGCTGAAAGAGCTAAAAATATAATTGTAACATAATTGAATTCTGCTAAATAAGTACTATTGTATAGTGGTTGATTATACACAAGATGAGAGCAAAAGTCAATTGTTGTGCGTTATTAAGGTAAAGAAGTAACTCCGAGAGCATGCTTGAATTTACAAATGACTTTGCGGGAGAAATTGACACTGAAATTACCTTTCGGTTAGATCCTCCCATAAGATATCGTACATTAACCAAATATTTTCATACGAAGTTGAAGATGAGCCAATTTCGGATCCGAAAACAAAGTTAATGCTAGAATGTTACTATACAGTGTTAGATGCAGCAATTAAGGAATCATGAGAACTCGTTTTCTATTTTATATGACATCGGATCCCTAAAAATTAAAAATGTTGTCATACATCAATGATATCGACCCTTGCGAAATGTTTGCTATCTGAGTCAATAGATCCAAAAACTACTCCATTAAAAGCATTGGAATTTATATCTAGCCTAAAATTTTTCGCTCCAAACGTAGCTATTGCTTTGCGAATACTACTTGGGGAACGCAGCTTATCAAAATTAAAATTAATAAAAATTTATTTACGATCTACAATGTCACAAAAAAGGTTGTTCGGTCTGGCTATGCTGGCCATAGAAAGCGACATTTGTCAAAAAATTGATTACGATAATCTCTTAAAACCCTTTGCAGAAGCCAAAGCAATAAAATTTTAGAAGTTTCTAAGTGCAATCCAGGTTTAAGCTATCGCTTCACTGAAAATCGCTAAAATGTTATTTTGTTCAGTTTTGAAAGGATTTTTAGTCACTTTTTCATATCAAGTGAAATTTAATAAAACTGGCATTCTAGTATTAGTTTCTAAACTAAATCTTTATGTTTTGTTACCTTTCTAAGGAACCGAAAGTTGGCTGCGGAAATATGATCTCATTTTTCATAAACAATTTAAGTTCTTATATGTACTTAGAGTGCACAAAATACACGATTTTATTATAGACTACCTATGTAACTTTTCTTAATTATAAATTCACTTAATCTTTGCTCATACATATATCTTTGTATCGAGTATATGTTATCGCCCATCTCAAAATGCACGAAATAAAAATGTGTTCATGAATAAAACTTTTTATTGTTTTTTTTTCTCATAAAAATGGGGCGCCATATCGCACTCTGCCCAGGGCGCCAAAAGCTCTAGCGCGGTCCCTGACCTTAATACGCTATAACTTGAAATTGTCAATGCAAATACATGAATTTTAATTAAAAAAAAATAAACGATAAAAAAAATGTTTTCATTCAAAATTACATTTATTTTTAAATTTTTTTTAAACTGTGTGCACTGTGTCATGTGACTAGTTATTGAAGCAAATATTGTAATTACTTGCTAATAAAATACTTTGAAAATTTTCGGACCAAAAATTAAATTTTTTTTATTTTCTCATTTATTTTTTAATAGAAATTCATGTAGTGACATTGACAACTTCAAATTATAGTATATTAAAGTGAATGCAGTGAAAGCAACTAAGGATTTGAGCTGTTACACAAGAAAAACCAAAGCTCTACTCGCGGAGAGACCACAATTTTTTTCCTTACTTGTAAATAGGCTTTAAAAATAGCGGTTAGTTCTTTTTCGATACTTCCTTATGTTCAGATAAGGAAAATCGAAAAAAAAAATTTCAAAAAAAAAAAATATTAAAAATAAGAAGTAAATCAAATTTCCTTTATTTTTTTCGCTAAATTCCGAAAAATTAAAATTTTGCAGCTCTGATAGCAACCCAAGGACTATTTCTTTTTTTATTTTTTTAAATGGAGATTTACTCGAATTTGAATAAATTTTCAAAAATCGAGTGTTCTTGAAGTATTCTAGAACATATTTTTGAACATCTCTAATAAGTACATGTACAAATGTATTTAATTATTAATAAATGTCTATATTAAGAGTAAACAGTTTTTTGACGTTTTTTATGAACATAATCTAACATGAAATGTTCGAGTTAAGCCCCCCTCCATGGATGATTCCTGCGCACGGGCCTGCATTGGGGTGTGGAAAACTGGAAACGAATAATTTGGTTTGACGAAACAAAATTTGGTCTGCCGAAACAAAATTTATTCGTTTCCAGTTAAAAGGAAAATAGGCTGTTTCGGCTGAACCGCGTCATCGATTTTGATAAAATTTGGTATGGTGCTAGATTGAATACTGAGTAAAGATAAAAAGAAAAAAAAGTTTTTACTGCTAGGTATTTGTTTTATATAGGACGGTGACACTCTCCCAATAGAAAAATATGTTGACACAGCTAAATTAGGAAACCGATTAGATCCTGACAAAATTTCATCAAAATCGGTCCATTAGTTTAGGGGGCGTTCAAGTATTACGTAACGCAATTAGGGGGGGAGGGGGGGTTCGAACAACGCGTTACATAATATTGTTTTTGAAGTGAAACTACTTTAGCGGGTGGTTATTTGAAATTAGGTGTGTATAATGAAACTCTTTCTTAATGTGTATGTTTATTAAATAGCTACAGCCAAAACATTTTATTAAAATGATAAAAGTTGACGGGATCTAGATAAGCTACAGCAATAAATGATACATCACATTAAAGCACTCAACGAGCAGAATGTCCTTAAACTATCATCTTCGAGATTGTTTAACCAAAACCTGAGATATAAGCGTGGAAAGATTTATTATTTTTATCATTATTGCTGTACCTGTTCTAGATCCCATCAACTTTTATCATATTAGTAAAATATTTTCGTCTCATTTTTCGCCATTTTAACATATTTTAAAACTCACATACCCTACACTGCACTGAAAGAACATATATTTCAATAAATGTTAAAAGAGGTGGGGAGGGGGGGGTAGAGGAAAACGTTACGGTGCGTTACATGGGGGGAGGGGGGTCAAAAATCTTCAAAAATTGCGTTACGTAATACTTGAACGCCCCCTTAACAGTGAAAACTTTTTTTGTTATTAGAGGTGTGGCACCGCCCACTCAGAAGAATTATCTTTACTCAGTATTCAATCTAGCATCATACCAAATTTTATCAAAATCGATGACGCGGTCCAGCCGAAACACCGTATTTTTGCAAATGGTCATGACACGCCCCATTTAAGAACTCAGAGCTTCTACTATAATTACTTTTCTCATGGTTAAGTCTATATCCAAACCAAATTTTATTAAAATTGGTCCCTTAGTTTATCCGTGGCAACGTATTTTCCGTTAGGGGCGTGGCACCACCTACTATTGATAAAAAAAGTATTCATTGCACTCCCTCTCTTCACAGCCTTCATTCAAAATAAAAAAATTAAGCGATTATGATTATGGCTGTTTACCAACTGCCTATTTATACATAGATATCTACATATACATATGTATGTAGGCGCTGTTTTATGGTCACCATCTCAAAAAAAAATTTTGAAAACACCCGTTCTCATATGAAAGCTCTTGAGCATACGAAAAACTTAAAAACGTTTTTCCGCTGTGCTGAATTTTGTCCCGGTTGACATGGAACGTCCTATACATATAATTTTTCTATGTAAAAACTCTTCTTTTTTTCAATGCAGTTACTAGTCTTGAGATCTTGTCTTAGGTCCTTTATATTAATATCTACTAAGTAAGTGCATAGTGTTGCATATCTGCAACAGGTTGTTTTTGTAAATAAAGACATATGTATATTAAAATAAATTTTTTTTTACTTTTTCCTGCATTGAGATGATCACGTCTACCAAATTTTTTTTTTCAAAAATATAATAAAAAAAATTGTGCATTTAAGGGCTAAAAAAAAAACTTTAAGAGATAATATTCTTATTCTAAGTAGGATAGCCCCTTTATATCAATATTTTTTATAAATTGTTTAGTTTGGTTGGTTCTCACACACTTTTTCAGCATGCGATGAATTTTGTTGTTGTAATTGATGGTCATTTTTATGGTGCTGTTGGTAAGTATTTATATACGTTTTACTAACATTGTTGTTGTTTCTGCCTTATGGAGTTTTGTACTATTTTCGTGTGTATAAATGTATTGTAAACGCATAATTATTATTAATATCGTAAATCATTGAAAAACTTGCTCCAATATTATCGATTATCGACACTCAGAGTAGGAAAATTCTCGTATTCTCTTACACGTGATGAAACACTCAACAACCTTCGTAGTTTCATAACTAAAATGTACATTTCGAAATCAAAAAGTTTTTACTGACAAAGTCGAGAGCAAATATATGCATTGGGGTGGCTCTTAATTGGTAAACTTCCTAATTTTTTTGAAAAATTTTTACGTGATGTGGTTGTGTTAACCTGCTTTAACTATTGAACTTTATTGACAAATAAATATGAAAAATTACTCTACTCTTCAGCTTTAATAAAACGACAGTACTTAGCATAAATTAATTATTACATGACCACATAATTTAAAGCAAAGTTATAACTGTTAATACGGCTTAAGAACTTATGCATACATATGTATGAATATACCTTGGAAAATATTCAAACAGTTACTCTGAGTATATGAAATATCAAGTTACAATATGGTAATGAAACATAGAAGTACAGGGTGCGATAACATTCGGCTATCCTGATGCAAAATGTCCTCGATTATAAGTAGACTTCCAAGTTCCGTTGCTTTGGTTTTCGTTTATTTCATTTTAAAATTGCAATTGGGGTGTCATTATTGCCTTCATAGTTGTGTTGGGGTAGATCCTCAGCGGATGCTGGCATATCTTCCATTCTAATATCGTCGCCATCATCGTGTTGGAGAGAATCTTCAGTGGACTCTGGCACATCTCTCTTTCTCTTATCATCATGGTATTGGAGAGTATCTTCAGCGTCTTCCGGCACATCTCTCTTTCTCTTATCATCATCGTGTTGGAGAGGATCTTCAGCCGATTCTGGCACATCTCTCTTTCTCTTATCATCATCGTGTCGCAGAATATCACCAGCATTAGGCAAAACGCCTGAATCATCATCAGAAGCACTACTATCATTTTCGGATAGTAAATCGTCATCTAAGGCTGTTGCTCTTTTAATTTGATCAACTGCTACTACTCCTTCAAAAAATATAGTTGTCCGCTATAAGCCAGGTATGGACTGTCCCAGAAAAATTTGTCACTTTTATTTTGTTTGATTACAGTCTTCCTGATAATCTTATAGGTCTAAAAAGACGCAATATTTGTTCTACTTAAAGTGACGTTTAATATGATGTATAACACTTGATAATAGCGACAAAGATGTCGAGCAAGTAACAAAAAGTCCGCGAACTCATTTTGTCCACATACCTTCAAAATCCATTTTTAAAATATTCAGCTATGGTAAAAATAGTTGGTGCATCTGATAGAACTGTCTTTACGGTTATTTCTAACTATAAGAAGAATCACGAAAAAAAGGGTCAGGCAGAAAATTTTCTAACTCCTGGGTAGTGGCGAAGGTGAAGGGTCTTTTTAAGCAGAATCCCAGCACCTCAGTGCGAGATATTGCGGTTACAGGTACATCAAAATCAACTGTACAAATGATAAAGGAAAAAAGTAAGCTGAAAACATATAGAGTTCAAAAAGAACCATATCGTTCTGATGAAAATCAGTTGCTGTCTCAGATACGAGCCCGAAAATTGTATTGGAGGAAACTGACTTAATTTGATTGCTGCATTATGTACGACGACTCTTACGTCAAAACAGATGTTAAGCCGCTATCTAGGCACAAATATTATGCGTTACCGAAGAAGGGGCATATGGTTAGTGAATTAAAAGAAAAAAAAATTTCGAAATTTTCCAAGCAATACATGGTTTGGCAGGTCATATGTATCTGTGGCCTCAGAAGAAGCTTCTTTGGTACGCAAGGCACAATCAATTCAAAAGTTTTATATAGACTAGTGCCTCGAAAAACGTGTTCTACCATTTATTCGTGCACATGAAGGTACAGTGATGTTCTGGCCCGATTTAGCAACATCTCGTTACTCTAAGGCAGTGGTGGGCGCGTAGTGTCCCTATCCGCCCTCAATGCCCTCACCGTTATTCGACGCACAAGCAAGCAAAAAAATTCACAGAATTTCAACGCTATCGATGCACAGCGTTGACTTGAATTCAAATGAAAAAAAAAAACAAATCACAAAGGCATAAGCGACGGCGCCGCATTGTATCTTGACGAAGGTAGCAACTGTTTTTGTTTGTAGTGCAATATGGGTTTTTTTATTGTGCTGTTGGCGAATTTGGAAATGACAGCAAAAAAACTTTAAGATTTTGTTTTTTGTTGCTTGATGTTGTTGTTTAGCCCTTTTGTTAGATTTCCATGCCCACCACTGCTCTAAGGCTACGATGGAATGGTATCAAAGTAAAAAGATCAATTTTGTACCAAAAATAGCAAATCCGCCCAATGCCCAGAGCTTCGTCCAGTTGAGAAATATGGGCCCTAGTGAAAAGAGATCTTCTGCAAAAAACTTACAAAACTACCGACTTTAGTGGAAAAGATCGTTCTGTACTGTCGATGAAACAACTGTACAAAATTTAATGAAGGGCTTTAATAAAAAAGTAAGAAATTTTCATAAAAAAAATGGTTACATAATTAGTTTTTAGTTACTTATTTATATTCTCAACGCTATCCATTATTAATAAAAGAAAAAAGACGTAAAAGTTAATTGGTTTTTTTTATAACTGAAAAACAAACCGCAAATTTTTTCTGGATCAGTCTATATTATATCCAACACCTAGTTTTCTAGCCACAGTAATTTTACATAAGAGAGTTTATTTTTTCGGACATAACCCCCATGGGGACTATGTTCGAAAATTTGCGTGGGGGTTATGTCACGGCACCGTAGAATAATATAATTTTAGCTGTTTTGTTTAAAATGAGAGTATCATTACAAGATCTTTAAACTATTGTTCGGTTTGGTTTGCAAATAAATTTGCCACAGATTTTGTTATACTAATTGTTATAGTTGGATTTGCAATACGCAAATACGACGTTTTCTAGTAGGTGAGTTTGTTATAGTACTGCTCGGAGAGGCTACGAAGACAGAACTTGATTGTCTTATCTCAGCCATTACCAAATTCTGGTATTATACAATTTTGATATCCTGGTGGCTGCAAAATGTCGACTTCAAAACAAATTACAAACTCATTTAATGTGGATATATCTATCATACTTGCAAATACAACATTCTGCCATCGATTTGTCTTTTGTTTGGTAATAGAATAGCTAATCATTCGGTTGACGGTATTTTTTCCTCCTAAGAGAGAAGATAAAGCAGTGGAGGATTTAGGTTCGATGCCGCTCAAGGCGCTTGCCGATGTGCCGTCCTTTTTTTCTACATAAGAGTGATTGTCAAAATTAAATATTTAATTACACTACTCAACAAGATTTTCCATAACAAATTCCGATAACATTTTCTAACTATGTATAGTGAAATTTTCCCTAGAATCCGAATATCATAATGTTTTTTTTCGATTGGTCCTAATTTTCCATATAAATAGCAAAACTCAAACAAATGCACTGTTGAGAGCACATACTTCACATAAATGCTTGTAAGAAATTCGATTGTCTGCCAAGCATATTTTAAATATGTCTAGAGGAGAGTCTTACAAACAGTTTAAAGTACAAAATGTGCCAATAGTATTAATGTTATGGCTGTTATGATCGAAATTAGATAAAAAAGTCTTTTTTTTTCGCTTTCTTTTAACGAATTCCAACTTTGAAGCCCTCTATCTGGAATGTATCCAAAATAAGATATATAATAGTAGTTCGAAAATGTTCTTGCAGGTGCTCTTCTTTTGCTCGTGACTCGTCTGGCTGAAGTTTTCTGATTTTTTAGAGACAAGTATCATTATAATAATAATCATGGACTCCATATAGTGTCTTGGCTTTTTCTTCATATTCAGAAAACTGTTTATTTTTTCATATCTTGAAGAAAAGAAGCCAGAGGACCATAAATTTGGACAACGGATGATGAATTGATTTGAGAATCCTGAAGTTTTTTATTCGCAGCATTGAAGCGATTTAAAATTGCGTTCCAAACAATGACTATTATTGCTGTTATTAAATGCTGTAATTTTCTCAGTATTCATAGTCAATTTTATCTTGCTTTCTTTATTTTGTGTGCGGCTGTGTATAATGAAGGCTTGCGAAAAGCCGTCATAGCTTGCGTGGTGTATTTAAGAAAAAAAAATCATGTGTGCAGTTCACACGTGGCAGAAGTGAAACATTCAGAAAACTAAAGATCAAATCGATTTCAAACTATGCAGTCGGACTACTTCATATTACGGAATTGGTTGCCGATTAAATATGTTGTTTTAAAAGGATATAAGGGGACCCATATTTCCCCGATTTAATTTAAAAAAATTTTTACGAAACTATGCCCATTTTAAGTTTTGGTGTCAAAAATTAAGAAACCGCTGAAAATTTTTTCAAAAAAGCGGCATTTCCATCCAAATCAAAATAATTAACTTTTGTCTTTTGATTCTAATAGAACTTCTTATTCTCTGTCAGAATTCAAACTGGTTGAAAATTGGCAGAGTTATAGCGCTTTTTATCAGAAAAAAACAAAGCTAATATAAGAAAGAAATGACATGAGTCTTATGCGGGCTCAAAGACATTTGAGGTCAGCAGAATTTTTTCTCAAAATAAAAATTTTAATTTTGTTTCAATATTGCCAAGCCATCTGTGATACTACTACTTTCAGCTTATTATTAATATTAACATCATTTAGTAACGTTCTTTCTCTTAAAATGAGCTTTCAAATGGTAATCTGCGATGTTTCCTCGCAAAATTACAGCCATTTTAAAAAGACATAAATTTGATCCCCTACGACCAAACAATATTAGCCAACCGGCTACAAATTTATTTCATTGTGATCGTAGGGGATCAAATTTATGTCTTTTGAAAATAAGCTGAAAGTAGTAGTATCACAACTGGCTGACAAAGTTAAAACAAAAATTTAAAAATTTTTTTTTGGAAAAAAAACTCTCATCACCTCAAATGTCTCTAATCTCGCATTTAACTCATATCATCTCTTTCTTATATTAGTACAAGTCCAAAATAAAATTTTAAGCGAAATAAAAGGTGGTGTTTTTCAGAAAATTACTTAGCTTTGTTTTTTCTCATAAAAAGCGCTATAACACTGCCAATTTTTTACCATTTTGAAATTTTTTAAAAGATTCTAACAGAAATCAAAAAGTTCTATAAGAATCAAAAGACAAAAGTTAATTATATTGATTTGGATGGAAATGCTACTTTTTTGAAACAATTTTCAGCCTAAAATGGGCATAACTTAAAATGGCCATAACTTCATAAAAAATTTTTTTTTATCGAATCGGGGAAATATATATCCTTTCAAAACCAACATATTTCATCGGCAACCAATTCCGTAACATGAAATAGTCCGCGTGCATGGTTTGAGATGGATTTTGTCCTTATATTCTTGCGCCTTCAAAATGCTGTCGTTATTAAGTTTTTGCCGCCCTAGGCCTGGGCCTCACGGGCCTATGCGTAAATCCGCCACTGAGATAAAGCGAGAAGTTATAGACTAACACAAAATGATAAGTAATGTCAATAAGTTACAAAGCTTTTGTTGAGTTGTAATAATACACAATCTCAGGTTTCTTTTTCGCTCCATTGACATCGACTTCTGCTGTCTTGCGCATCGTACATATCAAAACAGTGCTTACCCTTATTTTTGTGGCCGATGTATGAAACCAAAGCTCCAACTTCAAATGTTGAGCTATATTTAAAGAACTGTTTGAAGATAAGCAACTTCTGTGAGATAAATGTTTAATTTTTGCGAACTGTTCCCACATATGTATGTAAGTTTCCTTTACAAAAGTTGTTTTTGTCAAATCAAAAGATAAATATAAACTATCGGACGCAATATTTTACCCTTTCAAACCTTCTGTTATGTCCAATAGAAAGCGTTTTCCTTGATTTTCCCAGGCTATTAATTTCTTGGCTTTCCAAGATACGGTTGTATCTACTATACCCGATTTGGAGTCGACAGACAACCAAAATAGGACCCACAGTCGGCAGGTTTTGAGAGCATAAATTCTCGAAAAGAGCATCTTTTTTTGGTTGCTCATCAATGGTCATTTGTTCATGGTATTTATAAAACGTTGAAAGTAGGACTATCTAATGGATCTACAAACGATGCTACTAACTATTTGCCTTTGGCTCGTACCATTATAGAAGCGGAGGGAATCACTCCATTCAAATTCCTTTTTTACAGTATAAAATGAATCAACAGAAACTCTTCTCGTGGTATTTTTATATTCGGTGTTTTTTTTATATTCAATCGGTTCGAAATAGGATAAAAAAAATTTAAAAATGAATTCAAAATGTTTATCTCTCGTACCCTATTTCAAAATAAAATTTGACCTTTTTTATTTGGTTTTTTTGCGAAAATCAAATGGGACACCCCCTAAAACGGTTCGAAGTAGCAAAAAAAAAAAATTTTAAAATGAATCTAATATTTTTATCTTTAACTTGTACGGACCCTATTTCAAAGTGAAATTTGACCTAAGCCGCCATTTTTTTAAACTATTTTTTCTTGAGAGGCTTTTAATTTTAAGAAATAATATATTCAAAAAAGTATCATCTAGATCTAGTTTTCGAGATATAGTCATGGAAGTTACGGATATAGCTTTTCTAAAAATCTTTTTTTTTTAGTTAGAAATGATCAGATTTTACATTTTATATTGATGCTATATGGAAGGTCATTTGACTGTCTATAAGATTGATGCAAAAAAATTTGAAGTAATTTGTTTTGAGGTATGGAGATTTCTTGAAAATAGTCACTATTTTTTAAATAACTTTTATTTTCTCTAAAAATTGTATTATTAACATATTATGATAGCCCAATTAACGGACTTTAATTGCATATGACATCAATATATGTAAAATCTGTTCAGGAGTTTCCAACTTAAAATGATTTTTATATAAGGTATATCCGCAACTTCCCCATGACTATATCTCAAAAACTAGATCCAAATTATATTTTTTTAATATATTCTTTCTTAAAATTAAAAGCTAAGTACTTAAGAAACAATAGTTTTAGAAAATGGCGGCTTATGTCAAATTTCATTTTCAAATAGGGTCCGTATGGGTTAAAGATAAAAAATTTTAAATTAATTTTTAATTTTTTACCCTATTTCGAACCGATTCAGGGGGCGTCCCATTTGATTTTCGCAAAAAATTACACTTAAGAACCACCCTAATATACATAATTTTTTTTTGCGCAAATTTTGTTTTATTGAAATATTAAAACAAAATAGTTATAAAAAACAAGTTCAATTTGATTTATTTATGAAAGAGGCATCAAAACGGGACGCGGCCTTTAAAATAAACTATACATACATATGTATATACTGAAATTGAAATCATTAAGCATAGAAATACAATATTGGAAAAACACTTTCGAATTTTAAAAATTAAGTTATT
Source organism: Tricholauxania praeusta (assembly GCA_949775025.1). Lineage (NCBI taxonomy): Eukaryota > Metazoa > Arthropoda > Insecta > Diptera > Lauxaniidae > Tricholauxania > Tricholauxania praeusta. The sequence continues at coordinate 113,758,266 of OX459029.1, forward strand.
TAAGCAGATTCGGAATGGCAGTTCTAAAAAGAAAGAGCACATCCAGCTACACGAAACATGAGATGAGAACTATAGTCTTAAGATTAAATTCAAATTTCAAATCAAATACAAAATAAAATACAACAAAATTTTGATCTACATGCACTACAAAAGAAATGAAATATATAAGTAAATATAGTCGATTTTAATTTAACTCGTTTTATCCGGTTTGATATATTTTTCGGTGGAGCAAATTTTCTTCAAAATGTAGGGCTTATTTTTTAAATAAGATTTGCAACAGAAACATCCCAATTTTCAATATAAATGAGACACATTTTTATTAGTATTTGAAAGCGAGGCAGGTGGCCACAGTTATTCGAGTCAGCTCGGGTAGCCAATCACAGATTTCAAACGACGTGACGCTTTGTTTTACGCGTGAAGTACAGCTATTACATGGATTTTAAAATTCATTAAAACATTTTCTGTAAACGGGACGATTCTGTCTTCTTTCGGGACAACGGGACAGGAGACTTGGAAACGGGACGTATGGTGACCTTAAGTACTAACCAAAATGGTCCATTAACCTAGGTTTCGAATTTTTTTTAAAACCTCACAGCAGGTTAGGCTTGAGCAAAATATATCGATTATTGATATTTGGAATATTTTTTTCGATAACGATCAGTGATATTTTTTATTTTGATATATCCAAATTCGACTATCGAATCCGATATTTTTGTTTAAAGATAGCTCTGTATTCAATTGAAAAAGCTCTCGTGTGGTCCTAGCCTAACAAGTCAAGCTCAAATAAATGCAAACGTGAAAGCTATAGCATCTCTGTAAAGAACAAAATATGACAAAACTTCTGAAAATGCGCGGTTTTACATGATGCAACTAACATGGTTATTGCATCATGTCAACCGAATATGGACCGTCGCCAAATTTGACAACATAAATTATTGAATTTTCGCCAGCCATATAACTTTTCAATACAAGTGGCTTAATAGATTTGTCAGCGGTTGAGAATTCCCGCATTTTTCTGCGCATTTCATTGAAAAGGTAAATCACTAGAATCTCTTGTAAAATTAAATTTCTCATTAATATCAGTATTTAAATTGCGAGCTGCGGAGTCTACAGTGTCCTCCCAAAAAATTTCACAATCAGTCATAGCAAGTTCTTCACCCTGATATGTTACGCTGGCTTCTGGTAACATCATGACCAACATAGTCATTGCATCAGTATTTTCAACACCATAACGACTGGCCAAACGTCGTTGATCATGGTTACCAATCAGACAATTAGCTGTGAGTTCTTTAGACATATTTGTTAATAATATAAGTATATACAGCATCCTTCAACTGTGGTGCGGTAAAACCCTGACTCAAATCAGTTATTAAATGAAAATTAAGATCCAATTGTGCGCCCTTTACAGTTGCATTGTCATACATTTGCATTGTATAATTCGGAGGTGCATATGTTTCAATTAGCAGCACACGTGTATCACCACCATGTATGCGTTGATGATCATCCATAACTTAACGCCATTGATAGACCATATCAATAGTTTTTTTAGTAGTAAAATCATAAAATCAAGAACTTACAAATCGCAAATAGTATCATGCCGAAACATAGCATCCTGCAGCCTTCGGATATTCCAACATAAATGATAAAGTTCAAGTACAAGATAAAGTTATCATCAAAACTTTTATTTTATTTTCAATGTATCCCAGATATGAAATACAGCTCTGAACATATTTTTAATTTTATTTCTTTTCTTATATCGTTAGCCACGTGCTTCTGAAGCTCATCTTCAAACCGAATAGAATTAATTCTCAGAATTTTCAAATAATTCTGATGAGTGAACAAGTTACGTGTGACTTTTATTTAAAAAGGAGCCCGTAAAGGCTTTTGAGAAGAATTTCATACGAGTGCATTTGGTGGATATTGTTTGTGTGCCGGTGTAGTTAATATAACGCAATATCATTTAGTTTTACTTTTCAATAAGATATTTTCAATTTTTATCGCTTATGTAGAAATTAAGTCTTATTCATAGTAAAATTGTTTATTATCATAAGACTTTACATTTGATAATTTTTTAACACTTTCCATGAAAAAGCTGCTGTCATACCGCACCATCACCATACTGCAATCAAGTGGCAAAGCTGCATAAAATCATGTGACACATTTGCTTGATCTCAATATGTTAATGTCAAGACTTTTGACATTTCTTTACTTTTTCTATTTTCGCTTGTATCTTCTCACAATTTTTCACTCCTTTCTAGGTAGCAAGAAATAAACGAGCAACAAATTTTCACAAATTTGCATCGTATCTTGTCTATTTTTGGTAGCTTTTGTTCACCTTAACATCTTTTATATGCTATCTCCTTCTGACATTTCTATGACTGCACAGTAGCTGCGAGCCTGAGTTTTGTTATCATTTAAATTTAAGCCATATCCATTTGAGAACAGCTCCGTACGCGTGTTGTATGGCTGTATGAGCTCACAATCAGTTCTGTTTAATGTTTGCATAAATTTTTGTTGTCTTTGTAAAAGATGCAAAGCAACAAAATGTTGAACCTGTTTAGACAGTTTAACCAGTCAACTGCTTGCAGTGTTTAACCATACAAGGAAGCACTGCAATATGGGAAGAGTCTGTTGTTGCAGTTAGTACAGCAATGTCTTGACTTTTACATAAATTGGCCATTAAAGTCGTTGAATTTGTGAGAATATTGAATTTTAATGCACGTACTAAATTCTTCGCATTCTTTTCACTTCATCAACGGACATTTACTTTAAATAGTGCCCTAATAGTTTGTTATAATTTTATAAACTGTAAAAGTAAGTGAGTAATTCTCAGTCGTTAAACCTCCATCTCAAGACATTATAGTACCACTGCGGCAACCAGATTTATATTAATATTTTGGTTCAAAAGCTTAAATTTAGTCCAGTTAAAAAGCTTAAAACTAGTTTAAATATGAAACTTGTAGAAATGTTTCGATAAGATTATGTACTTCAGTATCTGGTGGTACTTATCACAGAGCTCTCAAAAAGCTTTTCCCAATTTATTTGGAAAGTATGCCTTTAACAGTGGCGTACCGTGGACATTTGGCACCCGGGGCGAGGGGGTAATTTGCCAAGTAATTTGTTATAGTAAATTTTAAATTTCGTAGGTTATTTTGTTGGCAATAAGTGATGGCAGCTGCCCCCTCCTTCCTAGGTACGCTACTGGCCATTAATCAGGGAAATTATATATAAAGCTTAAGAGGAGAAAAAAACTTGATTTCATTCAGCTACACAAGCATTATCAGTACTACAGTTCGCCCAGTGGCTGAAATTCAACCATTCAACCATAGTGACAAAACAATTACAAAAAACACTGGTATAAAAAGAGATATAATTTGTTACGGTTCCAAAACTAAAAATCATGGTTTCATGTAGCCCTATCCTTGTATCAATCCCTGCTTAAAAGTTCAATATTCATATCAATTCAATACTCAGTTCAATTCAATATTCAGTTCAATTTCATAAAAATCAGTCGATTATAGCTAAGAAAATATATTTTCCTGTAAGGGGTACAAAGACACCCACTTAAAAACATATACCCTTTATCAAGGTCCAGTCTATCTCCATAACAAATTTGATCAGTTTAGTTGTACATATTTGATTAGTTTAGCTGTAACATATTTTTCTATTGAGAGCATGGCACCATACACTTTAAAAGAAATGCCCTTCCTGAGGGTTCAATCTATTTCTGTCACAAAATTTACCAAAATCAGTCTATTAGTTAAATTAGTGAAAATGTTTTTTCTGTTAGGGGCGTGTTACCACCCATTTAAAAAAAAAACTTACTCAGGATTCAATCTAATTCTGTACCAAAGATCATCAAAATCGTAGTATCCTATTTACTATAGTTTCTGAGATATTTCGTTTCAAAAAATGTTCAAAAACGTCAAAAAATACAAAGTGTGCAGTTATTAAAAGAATGACTGATGTCCATTCTGTACTGCCTCTCTCCACAACCTTTCCAAAATAAAAAAAATAAATTCAGCGATTATAACCGTTTTACAACTGCCTATTTATATATATGGGCCAAAATTCCTAAATGCCTAAAATAACATGAGTTTAAAACAAAAAAATTAATTAAAGATAAAATTTTTTTAGTGTTTAGTTCTAAGTCAGAATCATTATATTGTATTCTATAGTATACTCATATCTGCAGCGAACTTTTGTTGATAATTATGTGATTTATGACAATTTATAATGGAAGTCGTCGAAAAAAAAGTCAATTGCGTTACTCAACTAAAATTTGATATTTTCTTTTTAGGAATGTTTAATTAAGCTAACTTGTTTAGCACTTTTAAGCAATAGAGCTAATATTATTCTCTCATTAAGGTTGACTTCGGAAATAATCAGTTTAGTAAAGTATTTTTAAGAAATTAGATCACTGCGTTACCAAAATCTTTGGCGAAAATCTTAGAATTTTCGAAAAAAATCCCTTAATGCATATATTAATACCCAAACTTGCAAGAGAAGGTTAGGCAACCATAAGCCTTCAAGACACATATGGAGTCAAGGTATTTTTAATAATTAGAAGACTAAATTTAACTCTTATTTTATATAAAAAACTGTGTAAAAAAGTAACGCAATGGAAGTGTTAGTAACACGGTAGTTGCTCATTCATATCATTTTGTACTTTTTTAAAGAAAATCTAACAGATAATTATTCTTAACAAAGGATGAGCTTAATGCAATATAGATTATCAAAAATAACTTCAATTTATGATTTCTGACAAAAATTAAAATATTTTTTAAACATGGGTAGTAAAAAAATCAACATCTTAAAAATTACTGAAGAGTTCTGACAAATAAAAATTGTTCCGTTAAATAAACCAACCCAGGTACTGGTATCTTTGTTACAATTATGTAATATACTTAGAAAACTACACTCAAATCAACTGTGTTACCAAAAAAACAACTGCGTTACTCTGTATAGTAACGCAGTGTAGCAGTAAAGCAGTTGTAAAAGTATAATTATTTCATCAACGTTTACTAAATGAGAAAGAATCTAGCAAATTTTTATCACAATTCTAAATATATACCTAAATATCTATGTTTGTGAATAATAATAATTCAAATATCGTCATTTCTTATATTTCTCCAACGGTAACTCAGCGGACACACAATAAACACACGCACCTCTCACGATATTAGTCTGGTGAATTATTCGGTTAGCTATTTTCCCCCCCTCGCGGTGGTCACGCTTCCATGGTAAGTAACAATAAAACAATCGAAATTAGATTTACAGAATACCAATTGTTTTATTTTAAAGTTGAGTTTCTATAGTAACTCAGTGTAGCTAAGATATTACTCATTGTTGGGGACACGGTGTAAAATATATTGTATTTAATTACACCTTTTAGAAAAATGGTAAATAGTGTGGCTTTAACAAAGCATAAAACTTTTAACATTTATTGTGATATTCAGCTAAGACGCCATATATAGGGTGTTTTTTTTAGAGGTATAGAGCTTCGAATTGAAATAAAAGACAAGAAAATCGTTTTAATGTCCATCAATTTGGCTTTATTGGAAGGATAATTTTATGCCATTAATGTTTAAATATGATTTCGGGCATGTGGCCGCCGCGGCTGGCTCGAATAAAGCCAATTCTACAGGTCCAATTTTGAACCACTTTTTCGAGCATATGGGGCCGTATGTCGGCAATAACGCCACGAATGTTGGCTTCCAAGTCCCCTAACGTTTCTGGTTTGTTGGCGTAGACGAGCGACTTCACATATCCCCAAAGAAAATAATCCAATGGTGTCAAATCACACGATCTTGGTGGCCAATTGACAGGTCCATTCCGCGAAATTATGCGCTCATCGAATGTTTCCTTCAATAAATTGATTGTGACGTGCGCTGTGTGGCATGTAGCGCCGTCTTGTTGGAACCACAACTCATCCACATTCGTGCCATCCAATTCGGGAACAAAATAGTCGGTTATCATGGCTCTATACCGGTCTCCATTAACGGTAACTGACTCTCCAGCATTATTTCGGAAGAAGTATGGCCCAATGACTCCACCAGCCCATAGAGCACACCAAACAGTCAGTTTTTGTGGATGTAATGGCGTCTCAAGGGTCTCATGTGGATTCTCTTCACTCCAAATGCGGCAATTTTGCTTGTTGACGTAGCCATTCAACCAAAAATGAACCTCATCACTGAACAAAATTTTGCGATGAAAATCAGCATCGAGATCAATCTCATTTTCGGCCCATACACCAAAATCACGACGCATTGCACATTGCATTGCACAAGCTGGATCTTGTAAGGTCGCAAGCCAAGATCTTTGCGCAAAATCTTCCATAAAGTTGATGGACAAAGCTCCAATTGCTGTGCACGGTGGCGAATCGATTCATTCCGGTCCTCTTCAACATTTTGCTCTACAGCGGCAATTGTTTCTTCGGTGCGCACTGTTCGACGTCTCTGCGGATGCGTATTATCACATAGAGTAAACGTAGTGCGAAAACGACCCATGGTTAACCGAATTAATTGCTCTGATGGACGATTATGTCGACCATAAAATGGACGGAGCTTGCGGTAAACTTCGCGAACTGAACCATTATTTTCGAAATAAATTTGCACGATTTGCAAGCGTTGTTCTTTTGTCAACCTGTTCATGATCAAATGGCAAACCAAACTGAACATAAATGACATTAAAGTTGCCAGATTTGACCATAAAATGCCAGTTTTATCTCTATTCGAAAAACAAACCTCTAAAAAAAACACCCTGTAGTAAAAATTTTAAGATACAGCTCTTTATAAGATGAGACTTATAGTCCAGGACAGAAATATTTTATATGAAAAGCATCTGCGTTACTTAGAAAGTCAACTGAGTTACCATATTTTTTGAAAGAATATACAACTTTGTTGTAATTTTATGCCTTAGATCAGGGATGCGCACAAAAATTTGTTCGCGAGCTGGCGGCTACAACAACATCAATTTAGGTAAAAAAATTAAAAATATTTTGCGAAAAAGTTCCTAGTATTGACGAAAATTTTGAAATAGCGGCGGCAAGCTAATTGCATGTAAATAAAAACAAAAATCTCAAGGTGAAGGAGCAAATGAATTGAAAACAAAATCACACAAACAATAAAGTGCGTTGAAGAAAAAATTACGGGAACAAAATACATGCAGTGGTTGCGGACCGAAATTATTTGACTTAAGCAACGGCAAGGGTTGAACGAGTCGATGTGTTGAAGAAAAAATTACAAGAACAAAATACATGTGGTGATTGCGGACCAAAATAATTTTGCTCGAATAACGGAAAGAGCTCGAGATGAGCTCAATATTTTTTGTTATTGTTGTAAGAGCTAAAAGAGCTATTTGAGCTATGGGATGCGCATCCATACCTTAGATCAGTGGTCGGCACCGCATAGCACAATTGTGCGCTCAAATATTACACGCATTCTTATGCTCTTTCATTCAGTTTAGGGCTGGGAAAAATCGGTAAGACAAACTATCGATAGTTAACGATAGTTTCTAAGAAACTATTTGTAACTATCGATAAACATCGGTAACTTCCCCAACCACAATGCACACAAATTATGATTATACATATCGCGCACATTTAGCGTAAGAAGTACAACTCAAAATTTTGGAATTTTCAGAAAACGCAAAAAACAGTTTTGAGCTTGGTAACTATTTTTCATAAATAAAGTGTGGATTATTTAGATGAAGGTACTAACAGAATATGGTTGGAAACCACGTCGAGATCACAACAGCTTGAACTCTCCGACACTAAAAATAGGACACTTTTGCATATTTTAGCCTAATTTACTTTGCAACATGGAGAGAGGCATAACAGTTTTTTGACATCAAAGTACAGCAAAAAATTAACTAATCTTATTTGTGCTGATAGATATGTGCATGATGAACAGTTTTAACAAGTAAACTCGAAAATTACAAATTTTGAGTTGTGCCTCTTTAGCTAAATGTGTGCGATATGTTTTTCAGTTTTGCAAAACTATGTATCCTTAACAAAGAATATGGCTTATGTAGAAAGAAAAACGGCTCTTTTGGTCCAAATTTTAATTTAATGTAAGTAAAAAACAACTACATTAATTTTCCCGAGCTTTCGTTGGTTATTTTCCAACTTCTTCAGGGTAATTTAATGATCTAAAAATGGATTTTTTTTTTTTTATAAACATAAGTATTACAGATTTTTTGCACTTTTTCTTACATATATTTTATGATTACATTTATTTTTTCATTTATTGCCACTTTCCCGAATTAACTCTAAACATTAATATACAAAACATTAACATTTAAAATATTTACAAAAAAACGGACAACATCAAAAACGCGAAAACTAAAAACATATAACATTCAAACAGCACTGACTTAGATAGCTAAATTGTAGTTGCAGCACAGATTGTCTTTGTCCTCCTTTGTGTTCATCGTTGTTGTTAATTTTTGCTGGATTCGCAAGCTTTCAAGTGTGTAGCGCGCATTTTCTCTTTTTTCTTTGTCTAATATTATGATATTGTCAAAATCAGCTGTGTGGTTTTCGTCTAGTATGTGTTGCGCTAAAGCTGTTTTGGATTGTTTCAGTCTTATGTTGTCCCGGTGTTCTCCTACTCTCACTGCTAAAGCTCTTTTTGTGCATCCAATGTAAACAAGTGAACAGTCTTTGCATTTGATTTCGTATATTACATTGTTTTGTTTTAATTTTGGTAATATGGCTTAAGTTTTTTAGTTCCCATTTGCCAATTTTCATTGAACTAAACGTTTATTATGTGCTTTTTAATTCTAAGTATAAATATATCATCAAAAAGTTTTTTTCGTAAAGGAACCTGGTCATATTCAAATTCAATTTACAACCCATTTCCATCGTCTTGAGTACAGCAGTCGGATACTCTAATCCCTACACGTTAGTCTATGCCCTACACCACGGACTCCGATTTTCAATTGTTGAATACCTTATTAGATGACATCAAAATGAAATATTTCGAACAATGCGATAAGCTTTAACAGTATAAAAAAATTATAAGCTCCAAGTAAACTAATCTGACGGGAAAAATTTTTGCAACTGTATAATAACTATCCAAGTAAATACTCAGTTTTTATCTCATTCCATTAAAAGTGGAAATGTTCTGTTTTGATGGCCCTCCATGGCCTCCTCATAAATGTTGCCTTAAATATAGTATACTTTAGTAGCGTCGGCTGAAGTGTTGGTGATGGCGGTACGAAAGATAAACGAATTGCCATTAACTCCCATCCTCGTATATGTGATTCTCTTCTGAAATTATCAGTTGTCCGACTTGTCCAAGTCGTAAAATTAAAAATAGCAAAAATAAAAAGTGTCGATCGGATCTGGTTCCGGATACATAGCCATCGGCAGTTGCAGATATAGCTTTTGTAAAAATTTTGTTTTTCATTGTTTTTGATTATAAAAACATAGTTTCCATAAGAATTCATTAAATAAATTTTTTTATATTTCGGTCAAAAAGGAGGTAAATATTAAAAAATCTACAACAACCTACACATAATTTTAAAGAGAATAAATTAAGCTTTCTTACCATGCTAAAAAATTATAGGTTAATAACACATTTTTTGGAAAAAATAATGGTTTTTTTAAAAAAAAATTTGTCAAAATTTCAGAAAAATCGTCATATCTCCAAAATTATGGGCTAGATTTTAAAGTTTTGTGTGCCATTAAATTATCTTTCTTATGACAGCCATAATTTTGATATTCATTCAGGGGTCCCAACTTATAAGGATTTTTACAAAAGCTATGTCCGCATATTTCAATGGCTATATGTACATATATCCGAAGCCGGAGCCGAGCGACACTTTTTTTTGTACTATTTTTATTTTCATTTTAGGGGGTAAAACAACAACAACAGAATAAAAGATTCGAGCATGGGAGCTAAAGTAAACCTGTTCCAAAAACAGTTATTAAACTTTGCGACTTCTTTTGTAATTTTTTATGAAGTTGCAAGTACCCAGAAATGCAACTACTCAGCTCACGTTGGAACTTTAATGCCCTTTCAGGATTCGGGTCATTATTAAGAAAATGTGCTTCAAATTTTCGGCTAAGTTGAAGTCATTCTCAAATTATTTTTGCAGTGTATTAAGGAAACTGCGTAATTCAACAATTTTGAAATGCATACTAACAAAATAAATAAAAACTACTTAAAAATTCGCATAAAAAGAGAATTGTGTGCATTTTATTGTGAAAGCAGCGCTTACCTAGTTGGGCATGTGCCAACGGGCCTCAACATCTTCATCATATCCTCTCCATGAGACATCCCAGGTACGGGATGACTTTCCATTTTATATAAAATCAAAATTTATATACTTGGTCGCATAATTAATTAAGAATTAAATTCAATACAATTTTCAATTATTTATTAATTTTGTTTAAACTTTTTCACACAAAGAAAATTCGCTGTTGAATTCCCGCGGTAAATAAAAGTAATTTTCGTTACCGACGCTATCGTTAACAGCAAAAAACCATCGATAGTAACCGATATCGCCAACTATCGATAGTCTATCGATATTTACCGATGTTTTCCCAGCCCTAATTCAGTTGTCGAAAACCATTGACAAAGCAACATCATGCGCGGATGTAGCTATTATCGTCTGTTATGCACATAGAGCATTTTTTTTACAGCTATGGCAAATGAACGAATTTACAACGAAAAGGAATTATGACGCATTTCAAATGCCTTTTCGTTGCCAATTCGTTATTTTCTTTTGATGACATATGGGTCAGAATACGCGAAACCGACATGTCTGAAATGTTTTTCAAAGTTATACATATGTTTTTTATATAATTTTATTGCATGTTTTTCATTGTTTTCTCAAATTACTTCTACATTTTTTGTCCGATTTCCGCAAAAATATACTAAAATATTTGTAGAAGAAAAATCTTTCATTTTAAATTCTAAAAATATGAAAAAAAAAAAATTTTTCATTCAAATGGAGCAGTTGAATTTTAGTGATTTTTAAAAAAGTCAGTTTTTTTGCACTTTGCGCGGTTGTAACTTCATCAAATCTTATTTGATTCTAAGAAACAGCATACCGTTAGAAAGGGAATAATAACATCTTTGGATTGCTGAAAAGCTTTTTTGAGTCGAAAAAAAATTAATCGAGATATAGCCAAATAAATTAAAAAAGTGCCGAAAAAGGGGTTTTTTGGGGATATCTCGAAAACGATTCTTAAGAAAAAAAAAATGGTTGCCATTTTTGGAAACTACGCCCCAAAATACATGGAAAAAAGTCTATGAGAAATCCGATCCTTTTTCTTGTAAACTAGTGTTATTGATTTTTTTGAAAAACAATAAAATTTGTATGCATTTTTCGTCCGCCCGGTACCACAATAATATTTATACCGTAAAAACTAATTGAGACTCCACGATTTTTTTTAACGAATTCTAGTTTGGAAGGGTTCAATGCATCTCTGTAATTTTTTTTCAGATTTTTTCGAGGCGGAGCAAGTCATTAAAATTCAATTGTTGATAGAAAAATTGCTAATTAACAACAAAAATGCAAAATTTTTGCAACTTTTTTTTTAAATATATAAGTTTAACTTATTATCTACAGAAATTAAAAAATTTCGTCACAATCAGTCAAGTAGTTCAAAACTTATAGCATTTTAAAAAAAAGGTTAATGAAAACTTTGACTGGCCATAATTATTGCAACAACAATTTTTTTAAAAAAATTTTCCGTACACTAATTTCTACCACTTGCAGCTACTGATTTATATAAAAAACTTTGAAAAACATTTCAGACATGTCGGTTTCGCGTATTCTGACCCATATAGCAAAAAATGTATTGCGCTCAAGATTGTATAATCTGAATACCTTTTCTAATCTTTTTTAATATTTCACTTTTTGCCGCAACATTAATTTCGCAAACGATTTCTACGAAAAATTTCTTGCGGTGCACCCTCTCTCCTCTCACCAACACAATCACACTTTTAATTTTGCCGACCTCTGCCTTAGATCAGTGATGGGCACATAGTGGCTCTATTTGCTCTCATTGCTCTCAACGTTATTCGACGCACAAGCAAGCGAAAAAAAAAATTCGCAGAATTTCAACGCTATCGAGGCACAGCGTTGACTTGAATTCAAATGAAAACAAAATCAAAACACAAAGTCATAAACGACGCCGCCGCATTGTGTCTTGACGAATTTAGCAATTGTTTTTGTTTGTAGTGCAATTTGTTTTTTTTTTTGTGCTAATGGCAAATTTGGAAATGAAAGTAAAAAAAAAAACTTTAAAATTTCGTTTGTTGTTGCTTGATGTTGTTGTTTTGTTCTTTTGTTAGATTTCTATGCCCACCGCTGCCTTAGATGATGAATTAATTGTGTTATAAATGCAAATGAGTATATATTTTAATAAATTTTCTGGTTTTGTTCATGAAAAGTGAAATTAATATAAAGAGACCTAAATTAGGCAATAAAAAATTTTTAGCCCATATTTATTTTTTCAAATAAATAATAATAATAATAAATAATAATAATAATAATAAATAATAATAATAATAATAATAAATTATTAAATACAATTATTAATTAATAAAACAAAAATTTTTATCATACCTAGCTCCATAAAAAAAATATAAAATAATATTGTAATTTCAAATGTTACTTCAAGTTCAAGAGATTAAGGACTGTCCCAGAAAAAACTTGCACTTTGTTTTTTAGTTATAAAAAAATACCCAGCAATTTTTTTGGTTTTTTTTATTTTTTTATTAATAATGGCTAGTGTTCAGAACATAAATATCTAAAAACTAATTAACAATTTTGTTTTTTCTATAAAAATTTCTTACTTTTTTTTTAAGGCCCTTCATTAAATTTTGCACAGTTGTTTCATCGACAGTACGGTACGATCTTTTCCACTTAAGTCTGAAGTCTTGAAAATTTTTTGCAGTCCTGCCACTCTTTCGAATATCTCTTTTCATTAGAGCCCAATATCTTTCAATTGGGCGAAGCTCTGGGCAGTTAGGCGGATTTGCTATTTTTGGTACAAAATTGATCTTTTTACTTGCATACCATTCCATCGTAGCTTTAGAGTAATGAGAGGTTGCTAAATCTGGCCAGAATATCACTGTACCCTCATGTGCACGAATAAATGGTAGAAGACGTTTTTCGAGGCACTCGTCTATATAAACTTTGGAATTGATTGTGCCTTGCGTAACAAAGAAGCTGCTTCTGAGGCCACAGGTGCATATGGCCTGCCAAACCATATATTGCTTCGGAAATTTCGAAATTTTTTTTTCTTTAAATTTACTAGGCACATTCCCCTTCTTCGGTGATGTATAATATTCGTGCCCAGGTAGCTGCTTAAAATCTGCTTTAACGTAAGTTTCGTCGTCTATAACACAGCAGTCAAATTTAGTCAGGTACCTTTCATACAATTTTCGGGCTCGCATCTGAGCAACCAACTGCTTTTCATCAGAACGGTCTGGTACTTTTTGAACTCTATATGTATGTCTTCAGCTTACTTTTTTCCTTTATCCTTTGCACAGTAGATTTTGATGTACCTGCTCTATCATTGACATTTTGTATGATTAACATATGTTAATTTCAAAGAGTAAAGTTTTCTCAACTGGACACACTAAAACCAAAGTTATTAAACTTAATTTTTTTATTGCATAGCTTTGAAGATATATTGATCAATATTAAGGCCTCATACTTATTTTTGCAAAATTTGGATTTTTTAAATAGTTATGAGCAAGTGAACTTTTATGTGGGTGTTTTTTTAAATTGCGATTTCTCCGTAAATATTGGGAAAAATTTATTGAAATTTTCGTGATAGGACAAGAAATGTTTTGCAATTTATATGAAATAAGGTTTTTATAAAAATTTTATTTATTATTTATAAAAAATTAAGTTTTTAATAAACAAGTAGAATTTAAGCCAACTTCTCGTATATTTAGAAACAAAGTTTTTCCACAGAATTGCTCTGTAAAGTCTACACAAATTTTAGTACGTTTCATAAACAAAAAAGTTACGACTGTTTGAGTGTCGCCACCTAGGTAATTTTACTCCCAAAACCATCCGACAAGAAAAATTTTAATTGTGTTTCTTTTTTTTTGAATTGTAAAATTCAAACTTTTCTTATCGGATGGTTTTTGAGAGTAAAATTACCTAGGTGGCGACACTCAAACAGTCGTAACTTTTTTGTTTATGAAACGTACTAAAATTTTTTTTCTTGGTCTTCGTGTAAGATTTATCTTTCGCGAAACTGCTTGGCAAAGCAATCGTATAAATCGATGGAAAACTAATAAGCTCGATGACCCACCAGTAAATATGATATTATGAGCTTACCTTGCACCATAATTTTGTTTCATTACCTGCAACTATTAAGCCTGCTTGAAAGAAAAATCAAAAGTTTAATCACCCTAGTACTTATGCACTATAAAAAAATCATAAGGTTTTTGAATTCCTTATCTGATCAGGGGTGTAGTAATAGATATTGCGTACGCTACTTTGTCCACAAAAATATTGTTAGAATTATTTTAAAGTTTAAATGGGATGATTTTTTATACATTGCTGATGTTGTTGAAAAGACAACAAACCAACTCTAATATGAAGTATTTTTGTCAAATTTTCTGAAAAAAACTTATATACGAGACAAGCGACTGAGACATTTTTCATAAGACTGTAGGCAAAAGTTTGGTCACGTGTAAGCCAAAATCTGCCGGCAATGTGATCTGAAAATGATCTGATTTCACTGTAAACACTTTTATTGTTAACGGAATGTACTGGGTGTTTTTTTTAGAGGTTTGTTTTTCGAATAGAGATAAAACTGGCATTTTATGGTCAAATCTGGCAACTCTAATGTCATTTATGTTCAGTTTGGTTTGCCATTTGATCATGAACAGGTTGACAAAAGAACAACGCTTGCAAATCGTGCAAATTTATTTCGAAAATAATGGTTCAGTTCGCGAAGTTTACCGCAAGCTCCGTCCATTTTATTGTCGACATAATCGTCCATCAGAGCAATTAATTCGGTTAACCATGGGTCGTTTTCGCACTACGTTTACTCTATGTGATAATACGTATCCGCAGAGACGTCGAACAGTGCGCACCGAAGAAACAATTGCCGCTGTAGAGCAAAATGTTGAAGAGGACCCGAATGAATCGATTCGCCACCGTGCACAGCAATTGGAGCTTTGTCCATCAACTTTATGGAAGATTTTGCGCAAAGATCTTGGCTTGCGACCTTACAAGATCCAGCTTGTGCAAGAATTAAAGCCGCGAGACCATGCAATGCGTCGTGATTTTGGTGTATGGGCCGAAAATGAGATTGATCTCGATGCTGATTTTCATCGCAAAATTTTGTTCAGTGATGAGGCTCATTTTTGGTTGAATGGCTACGTCAACAAGCAAAATTACCGCATTTGGAGTGAAGAGAATCCACATGAGACCCTTGAGACGCCATTACATCCACAAAAACTGACTGTTTGGTGTGCTCTATGGGCTGGTGGAGTCATTGGGCCATACTTCTTCCGAAATAATGCTGGAGAGTCAGTTACCGTTAATGGAGACCGGTATAGAGCCATGATAACCGACTATTTTGTTCCCGAATTGGATGGCACGAATGTGGATGAGTTGTGGTTCCAACAAGACGGCGCTACATGCCACACAGCGCACGTCACAATCAATTTATTGAAGGAAACATTCGATGAGCGCATAATTTCGCGGAATGGACCTGTCAATTGGCCACCAAGATCGTGTGATTTGACACCATTGGATTATTTTCTTTGGGGATATGTGAAGTCGCTCGTCTACGCCAACAAACCAGAAACGTTAGGGGACTTGGAAGCCAACATTCGTGGCGTTATTGCCGACATACGGCCCCATATGCTCGAAAAAGTGGTTCAAAATTGGACCTGTAGAATTGGCTTTATTCGAGCCAGCCGCGGCGGCCACATGCCCGAAATCATATTTAAACATTAATGGCATAAAATTATCCTTCCAATAAAGCCAAATTGATGGACATTAAAACGATTTTCTTGTGTTTTATTTCAATTTGAAGCTCTATACCTTTTAAAAAAAAACACCCTGTAGTATTTAATTTTTGACTTGGTGAAATAACAAGTTTTTATTACACCCGGTAATCGTTATTTATCCGTTGTGAAATATATTTATCCTCAACAAGCGGACGCACACATATATTTGTATTAAGTTTGCATATACCTACCCAGTAGGCAAGGGCAGGAGCTAACAGTGCTTCTAGAAGGCCTTCCTTGGTAAGTATAAGGCCTTCCCACCTCCTTTCAAACGTACTTTCTTTTTTATATGAAATGGCCTCAGAAAACAGGCCTTCCTAAGCAGGCTTTCTAAGACCGCTTACCGTAGAAGGACTCTCAGAAGTACTTGACAAAAATTTAAAGACTCTAAATATTAATTGTTTTTTTTTCTTATCCGCGACATCTCACTTGCGTTGATATTTTTTTAATGTTTTTACAATTTGACAAAGAATACACAAAACTCTACCTCCTTAACATAACATGAAACAACAGAAGACTAGCCTGCACACCTCTCTTAGTTTCTAACCATGTGTATACTTTTCATGTCGTATATGTACAATGCATATGACAAAAAAGTTATGCCGAATCATAAAACATTGCAATACATGAAATAAAAAAGAAACAGAAAAGCGCTAAAGTAAATGGAGTCCTTCTTCTTTGCCTTCTAATATCAGGCCTGATAGCACGTCTGTTGTGGCAAGGCATATTATGCCTTCTGTGATTGTATTTTTATTTGCATGAAAATCTAGTTTTGAGAAGTCCTTATACGAGTATAATCGCAGCAGTGCTAGCAGGCCTTCTCCGAGTAAGGCCTTGCTCATTTGCCTGCTGGGTATTTAATGTGAATAATGCACACAACTTAAGTAAGTAAGTATAAAAATTAATTGAACTGAACTATGTTTTTACATACATACATACGTGTGAATGCCAGCTAAATGTCCCATTTAGATAGCTTAACTCAACTTAAAAAAATGAAGTTCAAAAAGAACCTTAACTCAGTCCGATATCGCAGTTTCGTGTACATTTACATCAGTAATGAAAAAAATGCTTTTATTTAAATAAAAACTCGTATTCAAACCATTGTTTTAAACTTGAATCGCATGTATTTATTGTTGTTTTTTGTTGTTGATAAATTCGCTAATGTGGCAATTGAACATGACACATGTTCGCAACATAATAACAAAAAAAAAAAAAAAACGTGGCATAAGGAATAAAAACTTTATTAATAAATTGATACTTTTTGACAGTTGCACAGATAGCAACGCTTAAAAAAGTGACATAATGTCAAAAAGTAAAACTGTCATACGCTGAATTCTAAACAAAACTGGTAAAATAACATTGGCTGTTAAGGACAAAATAAATAGAAAACAAAGCATTTCATCACAAGCACTCGTGGTGTGATGTGTGATCATAGTGGTGTGTAGTTTTCGTATGGAATATGTTGAAAAAGTCGAATAATGTTGCCAACGGTGAAAAAGTTGAAAAGAACAATTTTTACTAAGTTGAAAAAATGTTTAAAAGGTCGAAAAATGTTGAAAGATTCGAAGTAAATTGAAAGAAGTTGAAAAATCGAATCGAATCAACCCTTAAAAAAGTCGAAAAATAATGAGGGTAAAGAATACATCGAAATATTTCAAAAAGTCTATAAGACTTTAGATCAGTGGTCATTTAATCGCAACAGTTCTTACATGCACTTAAGTATATTTAAAAAAAATTATCTAAAGACCACAAGATGTAGGTATCATGGGCAAGCGAGCACTAGCTTGCTGTACTGTATAACAGGGGTCGACAAGGATTTTATTTCAAGAGTGCAACAACACAAATCTACGCTACGTATTTACCAACAATGACAAGCAAAGCAACTACACGCAAGGGTTGAATTGTTTTGGTGCAGTCAACGATTCGGCGAATTACAACAATACGAAGTTGTTGTAAAAGAGTGCAAAGAGTGGAAAGAGTTAGGCGCTGTCGACCCCTGCTGTATAAGTACGGTAACCAACCGTTCTGTTTTTAGCAGAACAGTTCTGTTTTTAAGGCGCTTGTCCTGTGTATTTTTTTTTTAAAGGAAAATTACAAAAATGTTCTGTTTTTCGCAAATGTTCCGTTTTTTTGTTCTGCTTTTATGCGCCTACTATTTACTAAACTTCAATATAAATCTATTTCTACTAACGGCAACCCTTTGCTGATCGAAATGTAAGTTGTTATCGATTCAATTAGCAATCCCTATCGAAAAGCTGATTGTGCAATGTAATAGCCGTGACGCTAAGTTGGTCGGTTTGGATTTGAACCCAAATTTTTGCTGTTTTTTCGCTGAACGCAGAGATGAAATTTGTTTACCGAAAGAGGAGCCGAATTAAAATAAATTACAGCGAACTATTTGATGAGACTTGTGAGAAACTAAAGGAATGGACAGATGGTGGTGGAAAGCTAGTCGAGAATAAATGGGTTGAAATATTTCAATGTTTTTAAAAAAAATTCCATACCTTTCAAAATATTTTAAACATAGTAGAATTTAATTTGTGTAGTGTGTTGATGTTCGACCAAGCTTAAAATTATATTTTGAATTCAAAAATTGTAGGCTTGGCTTTTTAGGTCAATAAATTTTGAAATGCAAATAAAACAAATTTATTTCACTTTTTCAGTCCGACGTTTCGGCGGGGGTTTCTACCTTCTTCAGGGGCAATTTTTAATCTTAAAAAAAAAAAACAGATTACCTACAATTATTGTCAAAGCACAAAAATTTGAATATTTCACGCTGTAAATGCGTGAATCCTCTCACGATCGATTTTCTCTCTCCGCTCTATCTCACTCTCTTCTGAGTAAATATGCAGCTAATGCAAAAAGTATATATAATGGAAGAGAAAGATCAAAAAGTATATATAATTATATATATTATATATACTTTTTGGAAAGATTGGTGCTCACGCCAGACTCATGTTGCTGGCTAACTCGTCCAAATCCAAAAAGTATATATAGTTTTTGACCAGAACAGCTAAGGGGCTTGGAAAAATGCAGAGCTCGTTTATGAAAATGAACCCACAAAACGAAAAATTTTACTTTCACCAGCACTCATGCAGAGCTCGTTTATGAAAATGAACCCACAAAACGAAAAATTTTACTTTCACCAGCACTCATGCCATATAATATGTATGAAAACAAAAGTGGGTACCCAGGTACCTCGTCCGTCCGAATGTGTATAGAAAGTTCGTCACTACGGTAAGGGTTAAGAAAAATTTCGTCATTAACATTTGGTAGTCGTCGAATAAAATTTTTGGCCGCGTTCAACTTCAACTTTTTTGGATGTTTTTTGAAGGGTTTTTTGAATTGGTTTAATTAACGTCCAGTGGCCATAAGTTTTTGATACCAGTCAATTTTTTTTTATATAATTGTTTCTAAAACAGTGTGTCTAAAAATGGAAGTTTCGCGTCATATTCTTTCTCTAACGAAAATTTAATCCGTCTATGAAATGCGTTTAATGCATTTAATGCTGTATCTATTTTGTCTTTCCTAAAAATGGCAAGAAAGTCATCTACGTATTTTGTGAGCATTCGAAATTTTTCATCAAGGTCTTCAAAGCATTATCTAACGGTTCTTCCATTACGCTGTCAGCTACAACGAAATGTAGTCTGATATTTGTCGAAAACTTTGACTTTGAATGACATTAAATACTCTCAATTCTTAAATACTTCAATATCGACATGAACTTTCTTCTTTTGATAAAACAAAATAACATAACTATTGGATTATACTGGACTACGAAAAAAATTATTTGCTGGCATTACTATGACTGATAAATTAACATTGTTGAAATTCACGGCATATCTCACCAATAAGAATCATTTCTTAAATTTTACCACGCCTTCGTTTATACTGTTACGAAATTCCTGTCTCTTTGACGATAATTTCGATCTCTTACACTTTTCTGAGTTCGATCACTGGATTGTGTAACAATTAAAAACACACAAACTTATTTAGTTATAAAATGGTTTATTTAAATCACAATAGTTAGTTTTTACACGGTACAATTGTTTATCTCATTAACATTCAAATATTAATCTAACACTTTAATATACAACTGTTTTACTTTTTTATGGAATGCACTGTATTACTTTTAAAATAAACTATTCTGTTTCACTGTTCTGCTTCACTGTTTTAATTCAACTGTGTCCGAAAACTCAAATGACACCCTTTTATACTACAGGCATCACTTTCTCGAATAATCTACTACCTCCTAGATGGCGTGTATTATACCATTATCCATAATTTACCAGTGCTTCTAAGTGGCGTGTATTCTACCATTATCCATTATTTACCAGTATGGCGTATCGACGTTGAGTTCACAATTATCCAGAATGTTGCTATTTTGCTTTAGATCAGTGAAGGGCACTTAGTGCCTCAATTTCCTCACATTGCTCTAACCGTTATTCGCTTGGTAAGCGAAAAAAAATTCCCAGAATTTCAACGCTATCGAGGCACAAAATTCGCAGAATTTCAACGCTATCGAGGCACAAAATTCGGAGAATTTCAATCGAGGCACAGCGTTGACTTGAATTCAAATGAAAACAAAAACAAAACACAAAGGCTTAAATGACGGCGCCGCATTGTGTCTTGACGAATATAGCAATTGTTTTTGTTTGTAGTGTAATTTGTTTTTTTTGTGCTAATGGCAATTTTGGAAATGAAAGTAAAAAAAACTTTAAAATTTCGTTTGTTGTTGCTTGATGTTGTTGTTTTCCTCTTTTGTTATATTTTTGTGCCCACCGCTGCTCTAGATCATGAATGCGTATCCCATAGCTCTTTTAGCTCTTACAACAATAACAAAAAATATTGAGCTCATCTCGAGCTCTTTCCGTTATTCGAGCAAAATCATTTTGGTTCGCAATCACCACATGTATTTTGTCCTTGTAATTTTTTCTTCAACATATCGACTCATTCAACCCTTGCCGTTGCTTAAGTTAAATAATTTCGGTCCGCAACCACCGCATGTATTTTGTTCCTGTAATTTTTTCTTCAACGCACTTTATTGTTTGTGTGATTTTTTTTTTCAATTCATTTGCTCCTTCACCTTGAGATTTTTGTTTTTGTTTACATGCAATTAGCTTGCCGCCGCTTTTTCAAAATGTTCGTCAATACTAGGAATTTTTTCGCAAAATATTTTTAATTTTTTTACCTAAATTGATGTTGTTGTAGCGGCCAGCTCGCGAAAAAATTTTTGTGTACATCCCTGCTCTAGATGGCGTTGTACGACGGCAATAATTTCTCTCGGTTATCGACTTTTATAGTGTACTGCATCGTCTGTTTGGTTTATTATTTGCTGCTAGATGGTGTAAAAGTATTTACATTTGATGCCATTGATGCTAGCTAGTATCGTTTAGTTTCTTTTGTTGGTTTTTATTTCAAGAATTTTGTAGCATAAATCAAATTTCGCTACAATACTATTAAATTCTTTTTTAGGTGTAAATAAACACTTAATATAAATAGTTTTTTCGTTTTTCATTTTCCACACTATACAAGCTTCCCGATTAACTGAAACACTATCTAATTTCAATAATGCAAAAAATATATTAAGTGCACCTCTGGACTAAAGTTTTTATTGTACTTTAATAGTAAATGCATTTTTTAAAACTCCTTCATGACTTCATGTCATAAAAATCTCGCAAAAACTTTTAATAAATAGATCAATTTTAAGTCAATTATGGCAAGTTTTAAAGCACGATCAGATGACAATTTTAAAATCACAACATTAAATTATGCGATTTATGAACTTTTCTTACAGAGAAAAAGTGATGAAAAATATACCACAGAACAGAAAAAAAAAACGGAAAAGAAAACGAAAATTAAATCACGACCTCGACCATGACGAAAATAAAACCAACTTAACGTGACAGATTTGATGAATTAGGACCACAAAGGGAAGAGAAGTAAAGCGACACATTCGCAATTTCGATAATATAATAAGTCGGTCTTCTAAATATTAAAGTTAAAGTCTTTTCTTATCACATCAAGCACATTTACATGAAGGTCATTTAAAGTTGAAACAAGGTAATCTGGCTATACCTTTGTGACCCAGTTCTTTTGCAAAGCAAAAAACTTTCTCCTAAAATACTGATAATAAACAAAAACTGCTTGTTACTCCTCTGGTGTAACAAAAAAATATAAACACAAAAAGTTCACTCAACAATAAAATTTTATTGGACAAATAAAAAATTTTGCACATTCTGCAGCTGTCAAGCATGTAAAGTTTGCCTTTAAATAAAACCGCACGCCAGCTCGGTCGACAAAAAAAAACGTAGCCCTTAACAGATAAAGGTATTGAGGTTGAGGTATCTGCAAGAACTGAGTACATACTACACAAAAAAAAATCAAAGGTCCCGAAGGGACCCTGGCTTAAATATTTATCACTGTTTGCTTGGAGCAACACAGAACTGTTGAGTAACTTTTATTTTTGGCAACAAACAATGCAGCAATAACCAAACCAAAGGCAACAACGGTTGCGAGTTGTATGCAATGTTAGCCACGAAGTTTAAAGGTTGTAAATTTATGTTGCAGCATAAAATTGTTTTAAGTCTCCCTTTTTTTGTTTTTTCCGCTTCTGCGGTAAGATTTTTATTTCTTTAATCTAAACTTGATTGTGCCCGAAATTGCCATATGACTGAAAGCGAATTTTTAAGTTGAACGTGAAGGAATGCTATAAGTCGAATTGTAATATTTTTCGATTGTTTTGACATTTAATCAGCTTAATCAACATCCAGAAAAACTCCTGTGGAGGTTTTGTTGAAAAAATTATGGATTTCTTTAAAATATATCGATCCCTTTGCGCGAAATGATCGTAGGTATGTGCCATTTATTCGAAATTGACTTTTTGATGCAAATTCATTCTACACCCCACAACGCATTACCTGGTAAAATATTGTAGCTAAAATTCTTATATTTACGCCAAAAATTAACTGTATACTTTATCGTATCCCAGTAGGCGAGGGCAGGCGCTAACAGTGCTTCTAAAAGGCCTTCCTCTGTAAGTATAAGGCCTTCCACCCTCCTTTCAAACGTACTTTCTTTTTTATATGAAATGTCCCAAGAAAATAGGACTTCCTAAGCAGGCTTTCTAACACAGCTTACCGTAGTAGGACTCTCACAAGTACTTGACAAAAATTAAATATGAATACATCGTAAAGACTAAATCTTTATTGTTTTTTTATCCGTGCCATCTCACTTGCGTTGATATTTTTTTAATGGTTTTTTTTATGTTTCTTAATTAACAATTTGTCATAGAATACACAAAACTCTACCTCCTTAACATAACATGACAACATAAGACTAGCCTGGCGATATGCACACCAGAGAACGTCACTGAGCCATTCATCATTTTTTCCATTCATGAATCTGCTGAATCTTTCAGCTGATTCAGACAGATTCACCACTCACAAAAAATTTAGTGAATCTAGACACCATTCAGATTCACGGAAAAATCTGTGAATCTGAATCTGCTTCTGCATTATTTCTAGTGAATCCTGATTCAACTCGATTCACTCCGTATAAATATATGAGTGTTTCATGAGCTACTCATGAATCAAAGGCACAGATTGTATCAAAAAAGTTTGTGATACTCGCGTGGAACATTTTGGGAAGCTTTTTAAAATATGGGGAAAGGTCGAAAATTGTATTTTGGAATAATTTATTCCTTAACACTTCTAGGGTGGCTCCGAACCCTGGAAGGACCGTTTTTGACCCATTTTTGGAATTTTTATTTTTTTTCTGTAATTAATGGGAAAAGGTCGAAAATGGATTTTGGACTTCATTTAGGTTGGTCCGTAGTCCGGTCCCGGGAAAGGACCGTTTTTGACCTATTTTTGGATTTTTTTTTTCTGTAGTTAATGGGAAAAGGTCAAAAATGGATTTTGGACATCATTTAGGGTGGCTCCGTAAACCGGCCCCGGGAAAGGACCGTTTTTGACCCATTTTTGGATTTTTTTGTTTTTTTTTTCTTTAATTAATTGGAAAAGGTCGAAAATGGATTTTGGACTTCATTTAGGGTGGCTCCGTAGTCCGGCCCCGGGAAAGGACCGTTTTTGACCTATTTTTGGAATTTTTTTTTTTTTGTAATTATTGGGAAAAGGTCGAAAATGGATTTTGGACATCATTTAGAGTGGCTCCGGAGTCCGGCCCCGAGAAAAGACCATTTTTGACCTATTTTCGGAAAAAAATTTTTTTTCTGTAATTAATGGGAAAACGTCGAATATGAATTTTTGACATCATTTAGGGTGGCTCCGGACCCTGGAAAGGACCGCTTTCGATCATTTTGGTAGTTTTCAAGTGCCGGAGCTACTCCTAAAGTTATCCAAAACGCATTTTCGACATTTCATAATCGAAAAAATTTTAGGGTGGTTCATAAAATTTTTTTTTGCACCAATGCATAGGGAAATGTCGAAAATAGTCATTTTCGAGACAAAAATACTTTGCACTTATGTGCATATCCATCAGATTGGGCCTTTTAGCTGGCCATTTTTTTTTTTTTTTTTTTTTTTTGGAGTACATCTTATAGCCATAGTTTTTCTTGAAGCTAAGACTATTTTGAACTCATAATAAAGGTTGTTCAATTGAAATTCAGATAGCTATTTTTTTATTTAACTTTATATGTAACATTTCATGTTGTTTTTAACTAAAATCCAATTTTAACTATGTCTCCCCTTGAATTTTAATTGTTCCTCCTTGAATATTAATTAAAGATAGTCTAAACTTCGAGAAAAACCATGTTTGAAGAGTCTGCTCCAAAAAAAAAAAATAAAGAAAAAAATCGAAATTATCATCTTACCTCGACCATGGCTTCGATTTTTTTTTTATTTTTTTTTTAAGGAGACTCTTCAAACATAGTTTTTCTTGAAGTTAAGACTATCTTTAATTAATATTCAAGGAGGAACAATTAAACTTCAAAGGGAGACATAGTTAAAGTTGCATTTAAGTTAAAAAAAAAAACATGAAAAGTTACTTACAAAGTTAAATAAAAAAAATAGCTATCTGAATTTTAATTGAACAACCTTGAATATTAATTCAAGACAGCCTTAGCTTCAAGAAAAACTATGGCTGAACGATGTACTCCAAAAAAAAAAACGGTGCCAGCTAAAAGGCCAAATCAGATGGATTTCCACATACATAATAAAATTTTATAAATCTGGAGACAAACTTTTTTTTTTCTGTTTAAGTTTTAAAGTACTGAACAATAAGCTCTGTACAAAAATATTATTATGAAATTTTGTTCCAAAAAAACAAATAAAAAAAATTACTCTCGGAGAGCTCGCCGATATTTACATGTAGCACTTGCAACTTCGTTCGGATCGCCAGAAAAGCGGACAACGGAGCGCTCGTCAAGAAATGTGTCTTATCAAAGAGATTACAAAAGCAATTGCATTAAAATGTAAAAGTTTTGTTTTGTTTATTGCTGTGATTCTTAACCTGATCAACGCAAGAAATATAACATACACCTGTCCCTCGCCTTACACGGTAGATACGTTCCTGACAAATCCGTGTAATTCGAAAAAATAATTTTTGTATGGAAAAACCGTGTAAAACGAAAATGACTATAAAAAAGCTTTTTTAGACATTTATTGAACACAAAAAAAAAAGACTAATACATACACTTAATAAAATATAAAAATACCATTTAAATCATAGAAAACATAAAAATAGTTAAATTTATTTGTAAAGTGGGAAAAAAAAACATAAAAAATCCATTTCATAGAGAAAAAAATATTGTACTTCATATAAATAAAAAAAATTGGTATAAGTTTATGACAGTGGATCATGTGTACGTCTGAAGTGTTGCCAGATCTATAATAAAGTAGAAATAAATTCGCGTGCAGTCAAAATTAGTCATTTTCTACATAATTTTTTTTTAATTTTGATTTTAAAAACCGTGTAAGATCGAAAACGTGCAAAACGAGTAGCGTGTAAAGCGAAGGATAAGTGTAGTAGGCTTGCAGACTACTATAATTCGGCTAACAAAGCTTACTGATGATATGACGTAGCGGTCATTGAAACTAGTATAAGCAGCAAGTTAACTAGAGCACCCTATCTAACCGTTGCTTATATAAAAAAAATCATAGAAAATTTTTGGAGTACAAAGTTCAACTTTGAGCCCACTGTGTCCCTAAATCCAAAACAAATTTAAAATATTATAGTGGTACCGGGCGGACGAGAAATACATAACATTTTTGTTATTTTTCAAAAAAATCAATATCAGTAATTTACAAGAAAAAGGATCTTGTTTCTCATAGACTTTTTTCCATGTATTTTGAGGCGTAGTTTCCAACCATTTTTTTTTTTAAAAAATCGGTTTCGAGATATCCCCAAATAAACTCCTTTTTTGGCCCCTTTATCATTTATTTGGCTATATCTCGATCAATTTTTTTCCCGACTCAAAAACGCTTTTCAGCACTTTAAAGATATTTTTATTCCCTTTTAACGGTAATGAATCGAATAAGATTTGATGGAGTTATAAGCGCTCAAAGTCCAAAAAACTGACTTTTTTAGTCTTTTTTAAAAATCACTAAATTTCAATTGCTCCATTTGAATGAAAAATTTTTTCTCTTTCATATTTTTAGAATTCAAATTGAAAGACTAATCTTATTCGATTCAAGGAAAAAGCATACCGTTAGAAAAGGAATAAAAATATCTTTGGAGTGCTGAAAAGTGTTTTAGAGTCGAAAAAACATTAATCGAGGTATAGCCAAATAAATGAAAAAATTGCCGAAGAATGGGTTTTTTGGGGATATCTCGAAAACGATTCTTAAGAAAAAAAATGGTTGCCATTTTGGAAACTACGCCCAAAATACATGAAAAAAGTCTATGAAAAACTAGATCCTTTTTCTTGAAAAATATTAAAAATATCAAAAATTTTATGTATTTCTCGTCCGCCCGGTACCACTTTAATATTTATACCGTCAAAACTAATTGAGGCTCCACGATTTTTTGACGAATTATAATTTGGAAGAGTTCAATGCATCTTTGTAATTTTTTTTCAGATTTTTGCGAGGCGGCGCACATTATTAAAGCTGAATTGTTGATAAAAAAATTGCTAATTACCAACAGAAATGCTAAATTTTTGTAACTTTTTTTTTTTAATACATAAGTTCAACTTATAATCTACAGAAATTAAGAAACTTCGTCACGATCGGTCAAGCAGTTCAAAACTTATAGAGTTTTGAAAAAAAGTTAATGAAAACTTTGATTATCAATAATTATTACAAAACAATTTTTTTTAAAAAATTTTTCCGTACACTAATTTCTACCACTTGCAGCTACTGATTTATATAAAAAACTTTGAAAAACATTTCAGACATGTCCGTTTCACGTATTCTGACCCTATATTGAAAATGTGCTCAAAGTTCTCGGAATTTTCTAAAAGTCAGTTCATTGTTACTTACTTTCTTAGATGGCCATAACAACCCGTTGTCAGGTTACGGCCGACCTCATTAGCTCTCGCCAGGCGCCTCTGTTTTGCGCGCGCCTTCTCCAATCATTAATGCCAAGCGTGGTTAGGGCTTCCTCAGCTTGGTCTCTCCACCGGAGGCATGGTCTCCCTCTTCGTCGTTAACCGGGGACCTTCCCTTCGAATACCTTTTTCGCTGGAGCTTCTTTATCCATACGATGGACATGACCCAGCCAGCGTGGTCGCTGTATTGTTATACGCTTAACTATGTCAATGTCGGCGTAGAGCTCATACAGCTCGTGGTTAATTCGAATGCGATAGTCGTCGCCAACTCGAACAGGACCAAAGATTTTGCGGAGAACTTTCCTCTCGAACACCCCAAGAGCGGCAGCGTCTGTTGTCGAAACCACCCATGCCTCAGCGCCATAAAGAAGCACAGGTAGAATGAGCGCCCTGTAGAGTGTTAGCTTTGTCGATCGAGAGAGAGCTCTGCAACGTAATTGCATACTGAGACCGTAGTAGCACCTATTAGCAATTGTTATTCTCCGCTTAATCTCCAGACTGACATCATTGTTGCTGGTTACGGCAGTGCCAAGGTAAGTGAATTCCTTGACAACTTCTAATTTACAGTTGCCCTCTGTAACAAGAGAGTCTGGATCCCGCACTCTCTTGTTATTGTTAGTAGACATCATGTATTTCGTCTTGCCCTCGTTTACCGTCAAACCCACTTTGGCTGATTCTTTTTCAAGAGCAGTGAAAGCAGCAGTAACATCTCTCTTGCTCCGACCGATAATATCAATATCATCAGAACTCAGACATTGTTGCGTATAGGCAATTCCGCACTGGGCTATCGAACGCAGCTTTATAATCGACGAAGAGATGGTGAGTGTCGATTTGATATTCATGGGTTTTCTCCAGGATTTGGCGCAGTGTAAAAATCTGTTATATTGTGGATTTACCAGGTCTAAAGCCACACTGATAGGAACCAATCAGTGTTTCTGTATGCGGCTTCAATTTTTCACACAATACGCTCTAGAGGATCTTATATGCGATGGAAATAAGACTGATACCCCTGTAGTTGGCGCAGATTGTCGGGTCTCCTTTCTTTATTACAGGACAAAGCACGCTGAGATTCCAATCGTCGGGCATGCTTTCCGCTAGCCATATTTTGCTGATGAGTTGATGCATGCACCTTATCAATTCATCGCCACCAGCTTTAAACAACTCAGCTGGCAGGCCGTCAGCACCCTCTGCTTTGTTGTTTTTGAGTCGCTGAATAGCAGCTTGAACCTCTTCATGGCTAGGCGGTGGTACTTCCACTGCGTTATCATCTATTGGTGGTATCGTACTGCATTCTTTCTGAGCGGAATCGGTGGAATCATCGCCCGTAAGCAAGTTGGAGAAATGCTGCCTCCATAATCTCAGTACCCTCAGTTTAGTTCATTGTACTTTTTATAATTTTCAGATCTCGATTATGCTGAAATGAGTAATATTTTACTGAAAGTGTCATCACTGCTTTAAATTTGAATTTATATAAATTTTAAAAACAATGCACTAATATATGCGAAATGGTGCTGTAAAATTCCATACTTAATCCAATACAGTCAACCCGCGATAATCCGGCCCCTGGCATATCCGGCAATTCTTGTAATCCGACATGCTAATTGCATATTGTTAGAACCGATTTTATCTCACCATTTTCATTATTTGTCGGATTACAACGTACTGCTTTTTAAAAAATTCCGGACTACAAGGGGACGGTGGCAGCACTCTATTGTCCGACAAATTCAATAATTCAACGCCGCTTTGCAAAACGTTTGTCGGACTACCACGGGTCGACTGTACTTACCCTGCGTAATTTAAACTGGGTTTATAGTTGTTTTTTTCGTAGCCCACATGCTGCGTAATCATATTTGCCATCAAAGTTCATTTGTGGCAATTCGTCATTTTGAGTTGATTTATTCAACCAAGTATTCAATTTACTTCGATTTTTTTTGCAAGCCCCTTCCACTTACTGCGCACTAATGCGCTAGTGCCACTATAAATTCCACTCACATCACCAAAACACACTGCTTCATCATGTGGCGTTGATGCGGCCACCGCTTACATCTGAACGCGATTGCAATGGCGAATTGGTTAATGCGCCACTTATTTAGTTGAGAACGATTAGCATCAGTCAAACAAATTTCAAGCATTGAAATATAACAGCAGCGGAAGGAGTTAGTGGAGTAGTAGCTTAAGACTAAGACACATCTTGGCTGCCGGTATCGCTGTTAAGACCATGACATTTTCTAATGTTAATTATTGAAAAATTACTCCAAATTTATAAAATTACTTTGCACGGCAGTCGTACGCTTCATGCGATTTCATTCATCATGTGAGCAAAGACGAGACACGACATACAGTGGTTTGTTAACGGAAAAAGTTAATTTTTTTTAAGGGCTGCACACTATCATTTTTCTTCCTACAGTATTCACAATGCTGTAAGTCTTACATATTATCAACCCAACAATTCCAATTAATTTCATGCAGAATTCGTAAGCGTGGTCCAATTGAGCATAGAAGTTAACAAGAGCAATTCAAATTTAGAATTCGATAAGGTTTTTATATTATTATATAGGTATGTATACCTGTCCAGAAATGTATGGGATTGTCAAAATATGATAATTTAAAAATAATTGAACAATTTTTCGGATATATTTGAAGTTAAATTTGGAATTTCAGAAAAAAAAGTCATATACCATGTTCTAAGTACCGTAAAAAAATATTAAGAAACTTTATTAATTTCTGATTTCAGGGTCTTGTTGGTTTTACTAAACAAAAGAGAAATGCATTATTTTTAGAATGCAGTCTTCCCCAAAAAAAGTTTGTGATTTTCAAAACGGTGGCGGGTCCATCAAATGTTTTCTGAAATGGACCAAATTTTACGTGGTTCTTATTGACACCAATACGAAACTTTTGGTGCCCGGGAAGCGAAGTTTGGAGCAACTTTAATATTTTGAACCACCCTTATGTATTGTTACGAAATTCCTGTCTCTTAGACGATAATTTCGATCTCATACACTTTTCTGAGTTCGATCACTGGATTGTGTAACAATCAAAAACACACAAGCTTATTTAATTATAAAATGGTTTATTTAAATCACAAAAAATAGTTTTTACACGGTACAATTGTTTATTTCATTAACATTCAAATTCTAATATTAATCTGGCACTGTATAGACAACTGTTTTACTTTATTACTTAAAATCCACTGTGTAAAAATGAAATGTCTTACTTTACTTTTTAAAGTCAACTGTAATGCTTTATTGCTTAAATTCAACTGCTTATCGACAACTCAGATGACAACCTTTTACACTACAGTCATCACTTTCTCGAATAATCCAGTACCTTCTAAATGGCGTATTTTCGTGGAATCCACAACTATCCAGAATGTTGCCAGTACCTTCTAGATGGCGTTTAACGACTTTTATAGTGTACTGCAGCACCTTTTCGGTTTATCATTTTTAGTACAAAAACTGCACTTGGCCGCTAGATGGTGTAAAAGTATTTATACAGCCAGTGATGCAGTCGTTGGTTTTTATTTCGAGAATTTTCTGGCATAAACCAAATTTCGCTACACTGCCTTCCGCTTAAACTTGTTCGTCCCGAACAAGAGTCTCTAGTGTAAGGTGCCAGCCTTTCGATGTAGACTACCTTTAATTTACTTTTGTTCCCGGGGTATTTTTGTATTCGATACACAACATCATTAATCCTTGTGACGATCCGGTAAGGTTCCTCCCAATGAGTCTGTAGTTTAGGAGACAAGCCTCGTTTTCGTTGTGGGTTATGTAGCAGCACTAGTTGACCTTCTTTGAACCCTTCAGTATTTGCTAGCCAATTAAGTACGTCTCCTGATAAGCTCGTGTACATCTGCTAGTTCTTCTCTTTTCCGCGACATGTAATCGTCAGCATGGGTCGTTTCTGGGACAACGCTTACACCGTACTTGTTATGCACCTGCAGCAGCAGTTCACAATTTCAATGAAAAATAAATTACTTTATTATTATGGGCTTAATTATCCGACCATGCCCCGTGTGCACTTTGTTTAAAGCCGGAGCTTCAGTCTGGGGGGTTCACTTTAAAGCACGGTCGGACTGCACTAACTGCTGTAGGACAAACAAAAAAAATTATGCACACGAATAAGAAAAATTTTAACTTGAAAAGGCCAAAACACCCCATGATAGCCAACAACCACCATCTTATCAAATTTTGCAGTATCACACAATAATAGCTGCAGCAAGCCCACAGAACCATGCTTCCATAAGTTGTTCCTAGGAACAACGAAGCCCAACAATTTTAACGTTTGCAGACCTTACCCTATCCAAAAGAGTTCGGACCAAATATTAAATTTAACAATCCATTATTTTATTTACAATATAAATTCCATCAAAAGTTGAACGTAAATATATGTATAAGAGAATATATACATATGGTTCTTATTATCTAACAACTTTATCATTTCCTTAGTCTATTTACATATTTTTATTTTATTACTAAGTATTTTAGTCTTAACTTAGGCAATAATTATACGCATTGCATATTACATAAATACAAAATGTCGTTCTAATTTCCAAACCCTCACTGTTTCCTAAATGGCTGAATTTATGTAAAAAAAGAGACGATATGAAAAAAAAAGAATCTTAAAGTTCAACGACCTTTACTATGTACAAAATAGCAGCACATGCATACGAACCGATTCAAAGGCGAACTCGTCTAGTTCTCCACCTTTATAAATCTACACTACTAACTGCCATAATCGATCACGAATTACCGAAATGTGAGAATAAAATATAATGAAATAGAAATTAAAAAAAGAAACTTACAGTCGGTCTTCAATGCAGCGAGCAGTGGCCATTCCTCGTACGATTGTTTTTGCAGCGATTCCTGCCCATATATTGGCAATACTTAATTTAAACCTGCTAAATAAATGAAATAGTTCATAGATTATTCTCACCAAAAATAAATTAAATGCGTGTGATTCTTTTTTTTTTTCACTAACCAGATTTGTTAATTATCTTTGCACCAAAACATTGTTTAAAACTTTAATTCGCCTCTTTTTTTTTTTTTTAAAAATTATTTTTGTAACTTACTAATTTCGTAATTTACATTTAAAACAAAATTACTCAAAAAAAAATAAAAAGCTGCAGACCCAAGCTGCTGCATTATCTTTAACGAACTGTTTTCTGCAAAACCTGTTTTACTTAGCATGGTGCATATTTCCTTCTTGATCTTGTCTAAATTTTAGGAGAGATTCTTTTGTAGACTTCTAAGTCTGTGGTCTAGCCAAATAATACTAGACAAACAAAACGAAAAGTGGAAGAAACAAAATATGCAGCATACCAAATGTACATATGTATGTTTGTAGTTATATGTATATATATATATATGGATATATGAAACCAAAATTTAATAATTATGCGTGTAATAATGAATGCATTTCAACTAGGCACAATATCAAAAATAATTAATCCTTAAGTATTTATGGCAAAATTTAAGTTTTAGCAATTTTTACCAATTTCTTAAGCTATATGTATATTACATACATATCTAATAATGATTTTTTTTTTCTAATTTAAGATACAAAGCCATACACAATGTAGGTGTATTTGAACTAAATCTTAATTAATTTTTTTTTTTCTTTTAGAATAACCCAAATGTGAGCATAATTTCAAAGCACAAAATAGTGTATTCTTGATACTGAACGAATTTTCCTTATTCCTTTGACATTTTCCAAATTCATTTCAAATGCCATAATCCCTGCAAGTCTTGAAGCAGCCTCAAAGTGGCTGATGATGATGTATTCTTTCTTTGTTTGAAGGTTTCACTCTTGCTAACAATTTAGAAGATTCCTTTAATTTTTGTAAAATTACGCGTCAAAAACAATTTACGATTTTAAACTTTTTTTTTTTTTTTTGATTTGTTTTTATGTATCAATTTTTAGTACCATCGGCTTTGAAGGTAGAAGCAAAAAGAAATATTTCTAGGCCGGAAATCAGCTACCCTAAAAAAAAATCTCGCCATCCAATCTATGCAAATTTCTTTACCATATATCGAATTGTTTTGCTTGCAATTTCGGTGGAAGTGTTCCGAAATAATATATAATAAGTAAAAATGATATATCCTTTGATATATTGTGCTTATATATTTTCAAAGTAAAAACAGATTTAATTTTATGCGGTATTTTATATTCAACCCAGTACATACTTCAAATCTGCTGCAAGCCTTAAGTCCGTACCAAAAATGGCTTTTGCTGGCGTGACTGTAGTAGTATCGTGTATTGACGACCGATAAGCCATCAGAAACATTGGTAGATGCTCATCCCAATCTTTTTGTCCTTTATCGACAACCTTTTTTAAATGTTCCTCTAGAGTACGGTTGAACCTATCGACCTTGCCATCGGAATGAGGATGCAAAGCTGTGGTACGTGTCTTCTGTATTCCAAGCATATCACAAACCTCCTTAAAAAGTGTCGACTCAAAATTTCGTCCTTGGTCGGAATGCAACTCTAGTGGAGCTCCATATTGGCAAATCCAACTTTTGATGAAAGTGTCTGCCGCTGTTTTTGCTTCTTGATTGGGAATGGGATATACTTCTGGTCACTTACTGAAGTAATCAATTACCACAAGGATGTATTTATTTCCTGCATTGCTGATTGGAAAAGGTCCCGCAATATCCATGGCTATCCTCTCAAAGGGAGCTCCAACGTTATACTGATGCATTTTTCCCCGAGTGCGTTGCCTTGGTCCTTTGGCATATGCCCAGAACCATCTGCAAGCTACTTCAATTAGTTTGCAAAGTAATGGCAAAGACCTTTCTTTATCGGCAGTTTACTGTCCTCCCCGCTTTGCTGTATCAGAGGCGCAGTTTATGGACTATTTTAAAACCTTAGGTGATAAATTTGTAGCAACTGGTGATTATAACGCGAAACACACTTACTGGGGCTCTCGCATTAAAAATCCCAAAGGTAATCAGCTTTATAAAGCCATTATTAACAAAAATAGCAATATGGACGTTGCTTCTCCCGGAAAACCTACATACTGGCCAGCGGACCGCAACAAAGTTCCAGACCTTATCGATTTTGCCATCAATAAAGGTATTCGCAGAGATTTAATTTCGATCAGTACAAGTTTTGATTTATCATCTGATCATTCCCCTGTTGTCATACAAATATTTGAAAAACCCAAGCTTAGAGAGGTACCACATACCCTTACAACTCCCAATACAAACTGGATTAATTGCAAAAAATACATAATTACACATATCCACACAAATTATACAATGGGATGTAAAGATCATGTTGATGATGCTGTTGGGGTTATAAATTCCATTTTAATTACAGCAGCAAAAAATGCCACACCTAAAAATTCAAATAATAGGAGAAATAATAGATCTTTAACGAATGTTGAAAAATTAGTTTCGGATATGAGAAGGCTTAGACGGGAATGGTAGAGGTATAGGTCTCCAGCATCAAAAATTAAACTTAAGGAAGTCGAAAAGAAGATAAGAGCTGCTTTGTCTAGAGAGGAAAATAATTGTCATTATAGTTTTATTCAAAAGCTCCTGGCCATGACTCCATTTCCTCCATAATGCTGAAAAATTTAACCCAAACAGCTATTGTCTTCATTACCAGGCTCTTTAACGCTATAATTAATTTTGGCCATTACCCTGGTGAGTGGAAAAAATCAATAATTAAAATGATCACGAAGCCCGGCAAAGATTTCACTTTACCATCTTCATACAGACCAATTAGCTTGCTTCCCTGCCTCTCAAAACTGTTTGAAAAAGTGTTCTTAGAAAAGCTTAGGTCATACCTTCAAGATTATCAACTTATTCCTTCACACCAGTTTGGCTTTAGGGAAAAACATGGAACCATTGAGCAAGTGAATAGAATAACAAACGAACTTAGAAATGCGTTTGAACATAGAGAATACTGTTCTGCCATATTTCTTGATGTTAAACAAGCTTTTGATAAAGTATGGCATTAAGGTTTAATTTACAAAATCAGGCAGCTCCTACCTCAAAATGTCCATGCAGTCCTAGAGTCATACTTGGCAAACAGGTGCTACAGGGTTAAATATCAAAGTTTTAATATAACTGAATTTTTGATTGGTGCTGGAGTTCCTCAGGGTAGTGATCTTCGACCGTTTTTGTATATTTTATTCACCTCTGATATTCCGACAAATGACCAGCTAGTCACTTCCACTTTTGCTGACGATACGGCAATTTTAAGTCGTCACAAAAATCCTGTGGTTGCCAACAACCAGCTTCAAAATCAAGGTGAATGAGCAAAAATGCCGACATGTCATATTTACACTAAATAGAAATCCAACTTCAACCTTAACATTAAATGGTATTCGAGTTCCAGAAGTAAATGATGTAACTTATCTTGGCATTCACTTAGATAAACGATTAACTTGGCGTAAGCATATCGAAGCCAAGAAGACGCAAATCAAACTCAAAGCTGTTAGTTTGCACTGGTTAATTAACAGACACTCTCCTCTAAAATTGGAATATAAAGTTCTACTATACAATAGTATCAAGCCTATCTGGACCTATGGCATACAGCTATATGCATTCGCTAGTTCATCAAATATAGAAATTCTACAAAGAGCTCAGGCGAAGATACTAAGGACAATAACAGGATCATCTTGGTTCATTAGAAATTACCATATCCACAGAGATCTCCATATACCCAGCAGGCAAATGAGCAAGGCCTTACTCGGAGAAGGCCTGCTAGCACTGCTGCGATTATATAAGGACTTCTCAAAACTAGATTTTCATGCAAATAAAAATACAATCACAGAAGGCATAATATGCCTTGCCACAACAGACGTCCTACCAGGCCTGATATTAGAAGGCAAAGAAGAAGGACTCCATTTACTTTAGCGCTTTTCTGTTTCTTTTTTATTTCATGTATTGCAATGTTTTATGATTCGGCATAACTTTTTTGTCATATGCATTGTACATATACGACATGAAAAATATACACGTGGTTAGAAATTAAGAGAGGTGTGCAGGCTAGTCTTCTGTCGTTTCATGTTATGTTAAGGAGGTAGAGTTTTGTGTATTCTTTGTCAAATTGTAAAGTCATTAAAAAAATATTACCGCAAGTGAGATGGCGCTGATAAAAAAAAAACAATTAATATTTAGAGTCTTTAAATTTATTAAAACTAAATTTTTGTCAAGTACTTCTGAGAGTCCTTCTACGGTAAGCGGTCTTAGAAAGCCTGCTTAGGAAGGCCTGTTTTCTGCGGCCATTTCATATAAAAAAGAAAGTACGTTTGAAAGGAGGGTGGAAGGCTTTATATCTACCAAGGAAGGCCTTCTAGAAGCACTGTTAGCTCCTGCCCTTGCCTACTGGGTACCTATGGTTAAGGATGAATATGAAAGAATAAGAGGAAAATAACTCCAAAAACTGCAAAATCACATCAATCCACGATGCCACAAAAAAAAACAAAAATGAAATGGTAACCCGGTTATAGTCCTTCTCCGGCCACAAGACGATTCCAGCGTTATTGCTGGCTTTGCTTCGAAATCAAGCTGAGTCCTGTACAGCACGCAGCACCGGCCATAAAACCACTGAGTCCAGTAGCTGGGACTTGTACAGGACTCCACCTGCTTCCAAAGCAAGATCACCATATGATGCACGGTTAAGGTGAGAGTGGCAGTAGTGGAGGCACCGTTACTCCCGTTGGATCACCGAAAAAAATTTGAAATTTTTTGGGGCTTATATCCGAGAAATGCATATAAGCTTTACTTACTTACTTACTTGGGTGGCCATAACAACCCGTTACCGGGTTACGGCCGACCTCAAAAGCTCTCTCCAGGCGCCTCTGCTTTGCGCACGCCTTCTCCAATCATTCACACCAAGCGTGGATAGGGTTTCCTCGGCTTGGTCTTTCCATCGGAGGCATGGTCTTCCTCTTCGTCGTCGCCCAGCGGCTTCCGCATCAAACACCTTTTTCGCCGGAGCTTCTTCGTCCATACGCACAACATGTCCCAGCCAGCGCAGACGTTGAATAGTGATGCGCTTGACTATGTCAATGTCAGCGTAGAGCTCGTACAGTTCGTGGTTCATTCGAATACGGTAGTCGTCGCCGACGTGAACAGGACCGAAGATTTTGCGAAGAATTTTTCTCTCAAACACCCCAAGCGTGGCTGCATCAGTCTGCGACACAACCCATGCTTCTGCGCCGTAAAGTAGCACGGGTAAGATGAGCGTCTTGTAGAGTGTCAGTTTTGTCGGGCGAGAGAGGTCTCTACTACTCAATTGCTTACTGAGACCATAGTAACACCTATTAGCAAGAGTTAGTCTTCGCTTTATCTCCAGGCTGACATCGTTTTGAGTGTTCACGGCGGTGCCAAGATAGGTGAATTCCTTGACAACTTCGAAAGTATAGTTGTTCGCAGTAACAAAGGATCCAATACGCCGCGTCTCTCTGTTTGTGGACAGCATATAAGCGTGTGCATATAAAAGAGAAAAATGTTAACAAATCTAAATGGAGAAATGAAATTGCACAATTTTTGATGCATATAAGACAGAAATGCTTATAAACGGCGTGCATATAAGCGGGGATTACTGTACTCTAATTTTTCTTTTGTTCGACCCTACCTTTGAGATCCTTAGATCAGCTGTTGCACTACCTGTAACTCCAATACATCAAATACCTGTAACGCAAAATTCACTGAAATGGTTAATAAAAATTACTTTATAACAAAGCAGGCAGTTTTATATATTCTAAAATTTAAGTTTTATTTTTCTCTACACAAATCGTTTGAAATATTTTTACCTGTTCTTGTAATCCCTATGTAACTTTCAAGATATCAGGAATTTTACCTTCAAAAGGAAAGAAAAATTTGTAGTTAAAAACTTATTGGATATAATAGATTCAAAAGCTATAAAAAAAGTTACTATTAAAAAAAGTGGGCGGGGCCGTAGTTTAACTTAAACGTTTTTAATTATGAACTATGACTAATCAAATAGGCACTGCACATCAAATAAAATGTTCTTTAGTTAAAGGCTTAAGATTTAATATTTCTAATATGTATGTATATGGACTTAGGGTGCTATATCCACACTCTAAAAAGTGCATGTAAAAATGCTCTAAAAAAGTGTTTATATATAAACTGAAAAATGTTTATATATGCGTAAAAAATGTCTAAAGTTTGCTTTTAAACATTTTTTGTTTAATATTGCAGTTTTTTTAATGCAAAAATACATTTTCATGCGATTTTAAAAATTTTCTATGTAATTTTCAATAAATTAAATTCTAAGCGGTGGGCATAGAAATCTAGCAAAAGAGCAAAACAACAACATCAAGCAACAACAAACGAAATTTTAAAGTTTTTTTTTTTACTTTCATTTCCAAATTTGCCATTAGTACAAAAAAAAAAACCAAATTGCACTACAAACAAAAATAATTGTTACATTCGTCAAGACACAATGCGGCGCCGTCGTTTATGCCTTTGTGTTTTGTTCTTGTTTTCATTTGAATTCAAGTCAACGCTGTACCTCGATAGCGTTGAAATTCTGTGAATTTTTTTTCGCTTCTTTGTGC
The DNA here is from genome assembly GCA_949775025.1 of Tricholauxania praeusta. Lineage (NCBI taxonomy): Eukaryota > Metazoa > Arthropoda > Insecta > Diptera > Lauxaniidae > Tricholauxania > Tricholauxania praeusta. The sequence continues at coordinate 113,797,315 of OX459029.1, forward strand.
GTCAAATAACGGTAAGAGCAATGAGAGCAAATAGAGCCACTATGTGCCCATCACTGAATTAAAACATTGCATGCGTAAAATTTAACAAAGAATTATTTATTATTTACATATTAGATGTGTAAAACTACGCAAATAGTGTTACAATTTACTGTGAAATGTCGAAATTCACTGCGAAAGCTCGTACATAGATACATACTCGCAAAGGCGCCACGCAGTCGTGCTGTATACTTTTCTATAAAAAAAAAACATTCGTGAAAAGCATTTGAAGCGTGCGGGTAAAAAAAAAATAAAACACGTGGTTAATATAATATATTTTAGAATTAAATATTGTGTAAAGTATATTTGTGTTTTTTATTTTTTATATTTAGCATATGAATATGTATGAGTGTAATATACATATGCGACACAAATTTAAAAAATTTGATTACATATCAAAACTGATGGACGCTTAAAGAAAACATTTTAATCGGTTCCATCAATCCAGCTAACAATCCAAAAAGGTAAACTTCATTTTTGTAAGGAAGCACTTATTTGCACAATCCATTAAGCCATTTAAATCAACCTGTTGGCTGGTAGTGCGAACAGGCGTAGTCTAATTAAAATATGTACTAAGAGCTAATTAATTTTCATAACTATCCTCTGCAGCTCGATCGTACGGTCTTCAAGGATCTCCATTAGTATTCGAAAGCGATGGCAGAGAGATTTGTAGTGACTCTGTTCTCGAATATTATATTAAACGAAATGCGACTCTTATGTTGTTGGAATGCGAAGAATGGTCTCGGAGATCTGCCTTAAATGCCCCCTGTATAGATAGAGAAGAAGATGACAGCACTGTATGTAATTGCTGAAGAAACAACCATATCAAAATACCACTATCAAACAGTTGAAAATACGGCACCAGTTACATTGACGTTCTAAGATTCAACTCAACAAAATGATCAGTGTTTCATAATGACAGTTTCATCTGATTCTACAGATTTGGATTCTGATTCGACCAGTATGGTGATATCTAGCGACGCCCTTTCATCATACCCAGAGACTACTGAGCCGAAAAAGCAATTTGAACCATTTAAAATTCCATGGGAGAAAGCCCACTCAGACATGCTGGGTAAAAAAAATAATATTAACAATTCACATAAAGTTAATAATTAAATTAGAAAGATAACAAAATTGGAGTGAAATTAATTTTATGTTGCAAAAATAAATCTAAAAAATGTTATACACTTAGCAGCATAAGTGTGCGTACAATGAGGTTAAAATTTTTTAATCTTAAATAAAATAAAATATTTAATCCATCAAATTTATAAAATACATTATTGGAAATAAAAAAAAACGAAAAACACTTCAAAAATTGGTACAGCAATAGCCTGCGTACAGGTTAAAAAGAAACTAATTGCTTATGATAAAACTAATACTAATAAGATGTTGGATAACCTTTGCGTTGAAGTACTTCTTGTAAACGCTTTGGCATTGACTCCACCAACTTTGAAGTCTCCTTCGCAGTTATCTTGCTCCATTCCAGAAGCATAACATTTTTGAGTATTTCTTTAAACGTTATGGTATGCTGGCGGATTCTGCGCTCCAAAAGATCCCACAAATGCTCAATCGGGTTCAAATCGGGTGATTGTGGTGGAGTTTTTAACTGATTCGGCACCTTATAGAGCAAATAGATCTTTGTAGCATAAGCTATATGCTTCGGGTCGTTGTCCTGCTGGAATATATAATTAGAATTCAACCCTAATTTTGTGACACTGGGCCTTAAATTTTGCTCTAATATTTCAATGTAACCCTTGTGGTCCAAAATTGAAGGTATAAATACCAAGTTGCCTACTCCGCTTCCACACATACACCCCCATACCATAACGCCGCCGGCACCATGTTTCACTGTCGCAGTTAGGTTTTGAGCATCAAGAGCTGAGCCTGGTTTTCTCCACACAAGTTGCCTGCCCTTTATTCCAAAAATACAGTACTTACTTTCATCTGAAAAAAGAACGTCATGCCAAAACTCCTTGGGCTTGTGAATGTACTTCTTGGCAAACTCGATGCGCTTCTTTCGATTGATGAGTGAAATGAAAGGTTTCCTTCGTGCTACGTGGTTATGATAATTAGCTTTCTTCAAAACTCTTCGCACAGTATCGTTGCTAACTACTTACTTACTTGGGTGGCCATAACAACCCGTTACCGGGTTACGGCCGACCTCAAAAGCTCTCTCCAGGCGCCTCTGCTTTGCGCACGCCTTCTCCAATCATTCACACCAAGCGTGGATAGGGTTTCCTCGGCTTGGTCTTTCCATCGGAGGCATGGTCTTCCTCTTCGTCGTCGCCCAGCGGCTTCCGCATCAAACACCTTTTTCGCCGGAGCTTCTTCGTCCATACGCACAACATGTCCCAGCCAGCGCAGACGTTGAATAGTGATGCGCTTGACTATGTCAATGTCAGCGTAGAGCTCGTACAGTTCGTGGTTCATTCGAATACGGTAGTCGTCGCCGACGTGAACAGGACCGAAGATTTTGCGAAGAATTTTTCTCTCAAACACCCCAAGCGTGGCTGTATCAGTCTGCGACACAACCCATGCTGCTGCGCCGTAAAGTAGCACGGGTAAGATGAGCGTCTTGTAGAGGGTCAGTTTTGTCGGGCGAGAGAGGTCTCTACTACTCAATTGCTTACTGAGACCATAGTAACACCTATTAGCAAGAGTTAGTCTTCGCTTTATCTCCAGGCTGACATCGTTTTGAGTGTTCACGGCGGTGCCAAGATAGGTGAATTCCTTGACAACTTCGAAAGTATAGTTGTTCGCAGTAACAAAGGATCCAATACGCCGCGTTTCCCTGTTTGCGGACAGCATATACTTTGTTTCGATGCTAACTGTCTTCTGAAATTGGTTTTTAACTTTTTTAGCAATGTCTCCTGCTGTTAGCCTGGGATTCTGCTTGATTTGGTTCACGATACATCGTTTTTCTCGGTTTGTTAATATGGGTGGACGCCCAGAACGAGGACATGAAACAAAAACTCCGGATTTTTTGAAATTTTCAATAACACGTTGAACTGACGTATGTGTTCTGTCAATAATTTTTCCAATTTCTCGGTAAGGACCTTCATAAATAAATACGAATTAATTTAATATTGGTTCATGATGAAGTTGTTATTTTAGATTAAAATATTACAAACTTATTGTACGCACACTTATGCTGCTTAGTGTATGTAAACTAGCTATCCCGGCAGACGTTGTTCTGCCCTTACCGGTTGGTGGCGCGAAGCTGTATGAACTCATGCTATGGAATGTAAAAGCGAATCAGCCCATTTTTAAAGCGAAATTAACTTCTGTCCCTACTCCTTTACATAAAGACCTTACTGCTAGGTGGTGCGATGAGTTTAATTTATTATAGTTTTTGCGTTTTATATTATTACCAAGTCTCAATCATCTGCATCAAATAATTGCTGATATATACAAAGTGTTGATTTATTCGCATTTTCTCATTGAAACTTCTTTTTTCCCGTACTTTTAATATATGTATGTATCTAGTCTCATTCATCTGCATCACAAATTTTGGTATTTTCTTATATGGAAAGCGTGGTACTGCACGGTCTTAGCTGTGCCTCTTAATATAAAAGATACTTGTTGTAACTTCCATGTGAATCGATGCAGTGGTCTTTGTGAAAATGCTATTTCAAAAATATTTTTGTATGAGGGCCACTCTAAATAAAAGTTTTGTAGGCTTAACTATGCATCTTAACATAAAAGTTACGTGGTGTAAATTCCATGTGAATCGATGAAGTGGTTTATTTCAAAAATATTTTTGCATTAGGGCCACCCTAAATATGCACCTTAAACAAAAGTTTTATGGGCTTTACTATGTCTCTTAATATAAAAGGCACGTGCTGTAAACTTTATATTAAACGGTGGACTGGTCATTGTGAAAATGCTATTTAAAAAATATTTTGGGTAAGGGCCACCCTAAATATGCCTTCTAAATAAAAGTTTTGTAAGCTTAACTATGCCTCTTAATATAAAAGCTACGTGGTGTAAATTCGGTGTGAATCGATTCATCAGTCTTCGTGAAAATGCTATTTCAAAAATATTTTTGTATGAGGGCCACCCTAAATATGCACCCTAAATAGAAGTTTTATAGACTAAACCTTGCCTCTTAATATTAAAGCTACGTGGTTTAAATTCCATGTGAATCGATGCAGTGGTCTTTGGGAAAATGCTATTTTAAAAATATTTTTGTATAAGGGCCACCCTAAATATGCACCCTAAATAAAAGTGTCATAAACTAAACCATGTCCCTTTATATAAAAGCTACGTGGTGTAAATTCCATGTGAATCGTTGCAGTGGTCTTTGGAAAAATGCTATTATAAAAAAAAATTTGTATCAGGGCCACCCTAAATAGAATTTTTTTAGTTTACCCCCTATTCTCAGACCTACCAAATATAAAAAAAAAATTTCATGAGAATCGGTCAAGCCGTTTGGGAGGAATACGGTAACAAACACTGTGACACAAGAATTTTATATATTAGATGACGAATTCTACGTCAAATCGGAAACAATTTTACTTTTTGATCTCATTTTTGCGAAAATTTTTTTCATTAATCGAGGCTAGACTTCATGTTTTTTTAATTTTTTTATGATTATAAACATATTTTTATCGTAATATATACTCAACTGTGCGAGTATATTAAATACTGAATTCATTTATGTTAATTTATTTTTTAAGTATTAAACAAATACTTACTCAATTTTAAGTCCGTTATTTTATACGTTACTCGTATTTAAATAAGTTGATTTGCGTATGTTATTATAGCAATACAATTTCATATAATTTAAGAAAACTAAGTTTTTATTTGCGTTAGTACAGGTTTTTCTAATATATTTACGCACAGAAAACGCTTGAATCTGGAAACTTTATAAATTAAAAAAAAATTCAAAAACTGCAAAATCACATCAATCCACGATGCCACAAAAAAAAACAAAAATGAAATGGTAACCCGGTTATAGTCCTTCTCCGGCCACAAGACGATTCCAGCGTTATTGCTGGCTTTGCTTCGAAATCAAGCTGAGTCCTGTACAGCACGCAGCACCGGCCATAAAACCACTGAGTCCAGTAGCTGGGACTTGTACAGGACTCCACCTGCTTCCAAAGCAAGATCACCATATGATGCACGGTTAAGGTGAGAGTGGCAGTAGTGGAGGCACCGTTACTCCCGTTGGATCACCGAAAAAAATTTGAAATTTTTTGGGGCTTATATCCGAGAAATGCATATAAGCTTTACTTACTTACTTACTTGGGTGGCCATAACAACCCGTTACCGGGTTACGGCCGACCTCAAAAGCTCTCTCCAGGCGCCTCTGCTTTGCGCACGCCTTCTCCAATCATTCACACCAAGCGTGGATAGGGTTTCCTCGGCTTGGTCTTTCCATCGGAGGCATGGTCTTCCTCTTCGTCGTCGCCCAGCGGCTTCCGCATCAAACACCTTTTTCGCCGGAGCTTCTTCGTCCATACGCACAACATGTCCCAGCCAGCGCAGACGTTGAATAGTGATGCGCTTGACTATGTCAATGTCAGCGTAGAGCTCGTACAGTTCGTGGTTCATTCGAATACGGTAGTCGTCGCCGACGTGAACAGGACCGAAGATTTTGCGAAGAATTTTTCTCTCAAACACCCCAAGCGTGGCTGCATCAGTCTGCGACACAACCCATGCTTCTGCGCCGTAAAGTAGCACGGGTAAGATGAGCGTCTTGTAGAGTGTCAGTTTTGTCGGGCGAGAGAGGTCTCTACTACTCAATTGCTTACTGAGACCATAGTAACACCTATTAGCAAGAGTTAGTCTTCGCTTTATCTCCAGGCTGACATCGTTTTGAGTGTTCACGGCGGTGCCAAGATAGGTGAATTCCTTGACAACTTCGAAAGTATAGTTGTTCGCAGTAACAAAGGATCCAATACGCCGCGTCTCTCTGTTTGTGGACAGCATATAAGCGTGTGCATATAAAAGAGAAAAATGTTAACAAATCTAAATGGAGAAATGAAATTGCACAATTTTTGATGCATATAAGACAGAAATGCTTATAAACGGCGTGCATATAAGCGGGGATTACTGTACTCTAATTTTTCTTTTGTTCGACCCTACCTTTGAGATCCTTAGATCAGCTGTTGCACTACCTGTAACTCCAATACATCAAATACCTGTAACGCAAAATTCACTGAAATGGTTAATAAAAATTACTTTATAACAAAGCAGGCAGTTTTATATATTCTAAAATTTAAGTTTTATTTTTCTCTACACAAATCGTTTGAAATATTTTTACCTGTTCTTGTAATCCCTATGTAACTTTCAAGATATCAGGAATTTTACCTTCAAAAGGAAAGAAAAATTTGTAGTTAAAAACTTATTGGATATAATAGATTCAAAAGCTATAAAAAAAGTTACTATTAAAAAAAGTGGGCGGGGCCGTAGTTTAACTTAAACGTTTTTAATTATGAACTATGACTAATCAAATAGGCACTGCACATCAAATAAAATGTTCTTTAGTTAAAGGCTTAAGATTTAATATTTCTAATATGTATGTATATGGACTTAGGGTGCTATATCCACACTCTAAAAAGTGCATGTAAAAATGCTCTAAAAAAGTGTTTATATATAAACTGAAAAATGTTTATATATGCGTAAAAAATGTCTAAAGTTTGCTTTTAAACATTTTTTGTTTAATATTGCAGTTTTTTTAATGCAAAAATACATTTTCATGCGATTTTAAAAATTTTCTATGTAATTTTCAATAAATTAAATTCTAAGCGGTGGGCATAGAAATCTAGCAAAAGAGCAAAACAACAACATCAAGCAACAACAAACGAAATTTTAAAGTTTTTTTTTTACTTTCATTTCCAAATTTGCCATTAGTACAAAAAAAAAAACCAAATTGCACTACAAACAAAAATAATTGTTACATTCGTCAAGACACAATGCGGCGCCGTCGTTTATGCCTTTGTGTTTTGTTCTTGTTTTCATTTGAATTCAAGTCAACGCTGTACCTCGATAGCGTTGAAATTCTGTGAATTTTTTTTCGCTTCTTTGTGCGTCAAATAACGGTAAGAGCAATGAGAGCAAATAGAGCCACTATGTGCCCATCACTGAATTAAAACATTGCATGCGTAAAATTTAACAAAGAATTATTTATTATTTACATATTAGATGTGTAAAACTACGCAAATAGTGTTACAATTTACTGTGAAATGTCGAAATTCACTGCGAAAGCTCGTACATAGATACATACTCGCAAAGGCGCCACGCAGTCGTGCTGTATACTTTTCTATAAAAAAAAAACATTCGTGAAAAGCATTTGAAGCGTGCGGGTAAAAAAAAAATAAAACACGTGGTTAATATAATATATTTTAGAATTAAATATTGTGTAAAGTATATTTGTGTTTTTTATTTTTTATATTTAGCATATGAATATGTATGAGTGTAATATACATATGCGACACAAATTTAAAAAATTTGATTACATATCAAAACTGATGGACGCTTAAAGAAAACATTTTAATCGGTTCCATCAATCCAGCTAACAATCCAAAAAGGTAAACTTCATTTTTGTAAGGAAGCACTTATTTGCACAATCCATTAAGCCATTTAAATCAACCTGTTGGCTGGTAGTGCGAACAGGCGTAGTCTAATTAAAATATGTACTAAGAGCTAATTAATTTTCATAACTATCCTCTGCAGCTCGATCGTACGGTCTTCAAGGATCTCCATTAGTATTCGAAAGCGATGGCAGAGAGATTTGTAGTGACTCTGTTCTCGAATATTATATTAAACGAAATGCGACTCTTATGTTGTTGGAATGCGAAGAATGGTCTCGGAGATCTGCCTTAAATGCCCCCTGTATAGATAGAGAAGAAGATGACAGCACTGTATGTAATTGCTGAAGAAACAACCATATCAAAATACCACTATCAAACAGTTGAAAATACGGCACCAGTTACATTGACGTTCTAAGATTCAACTCAACAAAATGATCAGTGTTTCATAATGACAGTTTCATCTGATTCTACAGATTTGGATTCTGATTCGACCAGTATGGTGATATCTAGCGACGCCCTTTCATCATACCCAGAGACTACTGAGCCGAAAAAGCAATTTGAACCATTTAAAATTCCATGGGAGAAAGCCCACTCAGACATGCTGGGTAAAAAAAATAATATTAACAATTCACATAAAGTTAATAATTAAATTAGAAAGATAACAAAATTGGAGTGAAATTAATTTTATGTTGCAAAAATAAATCTAAAAAATGTTATACACTTAGCAGCATAAGTGTGCGTACAATGAGGTTAAAATTTTTTAATCTTAAATAAAATAAAATATTTAATCCATCAAATTTATAAAATACATTATTGGAAATAAAAAAAAACGAAAAACACTTCAAAAATTGGTACAGCAATAGCCTGCGTACAGGTTAAAAAGAAACTAATTGCTTATGATAAAACTAATACTAATAAGATGTTGGATAACCTTTGCGTTGAAGTACTTCTTGTAAACGCTTTGGCATTGACTCCACCAACTTTGAAGTCTCCTTCGCAGTTATCTTGCTCCATTCCAGAAGCATAACATTTTTGAGTATTTCTTTAAACGTTATGGTATGCTGGCGGATTCTGCGCTCCAAAAGATCCCACAAATGCTCAATCGGGTTCAAATCGGGTGATTGTGGTGGAGTTTTTAACTGATTCGGCACCTTATAGAGCAAATAGATCTTTGTAGCATAAGCTATATGCTTCGGGTCGTTGTCCTGCTGGAATATATAATTAGAATTCAACCCTAATTTTGTGACACTGGGCCTTAAATTTTGCTCTAATATTTCAATGTAACCCTTGTGGTCCAAAATTGAAGGTATAAATACCAAGTTGCCTACTCCGCTTCCACACATACACCCCCATACCATAACGCCGCCGGCACCATGTTTCACTGTCGCAGTTAGGTTTTGAGCATCAAGAGCTGAGCCTGGTTTTCTCCACACAAGTTGCCTGCCCTTTATTCCAAAAATACAGTACTTACTTTCATCTGAAAAAAGAACGTCATGCCAAAACTCCTTGGGCTTGTGAATGTACTTCTTGGCAAACTCGATGCGCTTCTTTCGATTGATGAGTGAAATGAAAGGTTTCCTTCGTGCTACGTGGTTATGATAATTAGCTTTCTTCAAAACTCTTCGCACAGTATCGTTGCTAACTACTTACTTACTTGGGTGGCCATAACAACCCGTTACCGGGTTACGGCCGACCTCAAAAGCTCTCTCCAGGCGCCTCTGCTTTGCGCACGCCTTCTCCAATCATTCACACCAAGCGTGGATAGGGTTTCCTCGGCTTGGTCTTTCCATCGGAGGCATGGTCTTCCTCTTCGTCGTCGCCCAGCGGCTTCCGCATCAAACACCTTTTTCGCCGGAGCTTCTTCGTCCATACGCACAACATGTCCCAGCCAGCGCAGACGTTGAATAGTGATGCGCTTGACTATGTCAATGTCAGCGTAGAGCTCGTACAGTTCGTGGTTCATTCGAATACGGTAGTCGTCGCCGACGTGAACAGGACCGAAGATTTTGCGAAGAATTTTTCTCTCAAACACCCCAAGCGTGGCTGTATCAGTCTGCGACACAACCCATGCTGCTGCGCCGTAAAGTAGCACGGGTAAGATGAGCGTCTTGTAGAGGGTCAGTTTTGTCGGGCGAGAGAGGTCTCTACTACTCAATTGCTTACTGAGACCATAGTAACACCTATTAGCAAGAGTTAGTCTTCGCTTTATCTCCAGGCTGACATCGTTTTGAGTGTTCACGGCGGTGCCAAGATAGGTGAATTCCTTGACAACTTCGAAAGTATAGTTGTTCGCAGTAACAAAGGATCCAATACGCCGCGTTTCCCTGTTTGCGGACAGCATATACTTTGTTTCGATGCTAACTGTCTTCTGAAATTGGTTTTTAACTTTTTTAGCAATGTCTCCTGCTGTTAGCCTGGGATTCTGCTTGATTTGGTTCACGATACATCGTTTTTCTCGGTTTGTTAATATGGGTGGACGCCCAGAACGAGGACATGAAACAAAAACTCCGGATTTTTTGAAATTTTCAATAACACGTTGAACTGACGTATGTGTTCTGTCAATAATTTTTCCAATTTCTCGGTAAGGACCTTCATAAATAAATACGAATTAATTTAATATTGGTTCATGATGAAGTTGTTATTTTAGATTAAAATATTACAAACTTATTGTACGCACACTTATGCTGCTTAGTGTATGTAAACTAGCTATCCCGGCAGACGTTGTTCTGCCCTTACCGGTTGGTGGCGCGAAGCTGTATGAACTCATGCTATGGAATGTAAAAGCGAATCAGCCCATTTTTAAAGCGAAATTAACTTCTGTCCCTACTCCTTTACATAAAGACCTTACTGCTAGGTGGTGCGATGAGTTTAATTTATTATAGTTTTTGCGTTTTATATTATTACCAAGTCTCAATCATCTGCATCAAATAATTGCTGATATATACAAAGTGTTGATTTATTCGCATTTTCTCATTGAAACTTCTTTTTTCCCGTACTTTTAATATATGTATGTATCTAGTCTCATTCATCTGCATCACAAATTTTGGTATTTTCTTATATGGAAAGCGTGGTACTGCACGGTCTTAGCTGTGCCTCTTAATATAAAAGATACTTGTTGTAACTTCCATGTGAATCGATGCAGTGGTCTTTGTGAAAATGCTATTTCAAAAATATTTTTGTATGAGGGCCACTCTAAATAAAAGTTTTGTAGGCTTAACTATGCATCTTAACATAAAAGTTACGTGGTGTAAATTCCATGTGAATCGATGAAGTGGTTTATTTCAAAAATATTTTTGCATTAGGGCCACCCTAAATATGCACCTTAAACAAAAGTTTTATGGGCTTTACTATGTCTCTTAATATAAAAGGCACGTGCTGTAAACTTTATATTAAACGGTGGACTGGTCATTGTGAAAATGCTATTTAAAAAATATTTTGGGTAAGGGCCACCCTAAATATGCCTTCTAAATAAAAGTTTTGTAAGCTTAACTATGCCTCTTAATATAAAAGCTACGTGGTGTAAATTCGGTGTGAATCGATTCATCAGTCTTCGTGAAAATGCTATTTCAAAAATATTTTTGTATGAGGGCCACCCTAAATATGCACCCTAAATAGAAGTTTTATAGACTAAACCTTGCCTCTTAATATTAAAGCTACGTGGTTTAAATTCCATGTGAATCGATGCAGTGGTCTTTGGGAAAATGCTATTTTAAAAATATTTTTGTATAAGGGCCACCCTAAATATGCACCCTAAATAAAAGTGTCATAAACTAAACCATGTCCCTTTATATAAAAGCTACGTGGTGTAAATTCCATGTGAATCGTTGCAGTGGTCTTTGGAAAAATGCTATTATAAAAAAAAATTTGTATCAGGGCCACCCTAAATAGAATTTTTTTAGTTTACCCCCTATTCTCAGACCTACCAAATATAAAAAAAAAATTTCATGAGAATCGGTCAAGCCGTTTGGGAGGAATACGGTAACAAACACTGTGACACAAGAATTTTATATATTAGATGACGAATTCTACGTCAAATCGGAAACAATTTTACTTTTTGATCTCATTTTTGCGAAAATTTTTTTCATTAATCGAGGCTAGACTTCATGTTTTTTTAATTTTTTTATGATTATAAACATATTTTTATCGTAATATATACTCAACTGTGCGAGTATATTAAATACTGAATTCATTTATGTTAATTTATTTTTTAAGTATTAAACAAATACTTACTCAATTTTAAGTCCGTTATTTTATACGTTACTCGTATTTAAATAAGTTGATTTGCGTATGTTATTATAGCAATACAATTTCATATAATTTAAGAAAACTAAGTTTTTATTTGCGTTAGTACAGGTTTTTCTAATATATTTACGCACAGAAAACGCTTGAATCTGGAAACTTTATAAATTAAAAAAAAATTAAGAAAAGTTAATTTTATAAAAAAAATTATTTGATTCGTTTGTATACAAAGTTAGAAGCTTCAAGCTTTTTACTTGCGGGAAGATTTTAGAAACGCTACTGGGATAGCGTTTAAAATTACACAATAAATATTTAAATTAATGTAAATGTACACATTTACGGCTTTAATTTCACACTATTAATGCGTAAGTTGAAAGATTTATATTAGACGTTTAATTCTTAACATATGTGTAGTAAGATTAAATTGTTGCGTAAAATTACCCACATTAATGTAGGCAACTGATTTCCTCGCTCAATACGCGTAAAATTACACAAATATTTTTTAGTTTGCACAGGTTTGTCGATAAATATCGATCTAGAACTGAAACCGGCCATCTCTGGTACCTAGTTTGTTCTGAGAATATGTTAAGAAAGAGTCAGGGATTATTTGTGTGGAAGTTCAGCTTCAACACTCAAAAAAAAAAAGTGTGTGCCACAAATGATATAGATGGAATTACTTCAAGTGTTTGCGTGAAATAATAAAATTTTTGTCACAAAAACTTTTGATTTTACTTACAAAATAATAAAATTTTTGTCACAAAAACTTTTGATTTTACTTACAAATTGATAGTCGAAAATTATTACATATGTGCATATCCATCAGATTGGGCCTTTTAGCTGGCCTCGTTTTTTTTTTTTTTTTTTGGAATACATCTTCCAGCCATAGTTTTTCTTGAAGCTAAGGCTATCTTGAACTCATAATAAAGGTTGTTCAATTGAAATTCAGATAGCTATTTTTTTAATTTGCATTTAAAGTAAGAAATATATGAAACTTTTTGTGTTTTTTAAAAATTGTCAATTTATTGGGTTTTTACGCTGTAGTCTAAAGACTGTTGAGTACATCTTTCAGCTATAGTTTTTTTTGAAGCTAAGGCTGTCTTGAACTCATATTAAAGGTTGTTCAATTGAAATTCAGATAGCTATTTTTTTTATTTAACTTTATATGTAACATTTCATGTTGTTTTTAACTAAAATACAATTTTAACTATGTCTCCCTTTGAATTTTAATTGTTCCTCCTTGAATATTAATTAAAGATAGTCTTAACTTCGAGAAAAACCATGTTTGAAGAGTCTGCTCCAAAAAAAAAAATCGAAATTGTCATCTTACCTCGACCATCGCTTCGATTTTTTTTTTATTTTTTTTTTTGGAGCAGACTCTTCAAACATGGTTTTTCTTGAAGTTAAGACTATCTTTAATTTATATTCAAGGAGGAACAATTAAAATTCAAAGGGAGACATAGTTAAAATTGCATTTAAGTTAAAAAAAACATGGAAAGTTACATACAAAGTTAAATAAAAAAAATAGCTATCTGAATTTCAATTGAACAACCTTTATTATGAGTTCAAGATAGCATTAGCTTCAAGAAAAACTATGGCTGGAAGATGTACTCCAAAACAAAAAAAAAAAAAAAAACGAGGCCAGCTAAAAGGCCCAATCTGATGGATATGCACATATGTATACAAAACTACCTCTTTAAAACTTAACATAACATAAGACCACAGCCTGGCAACATCGTCATCGTTCTTTGCTTCTAAACACTTATAAACTTTTGATAACGTATATGTACCAGAGAACGTCATTGAGTAGCTCACTAAGTGTTTTGAGCCCCTACCAAAAATATGAGCAGTGAGTGTGCCTTTTGCATGCAAACAGTGAGTGTGAATCAGAGATGAGCGCGAAAGCATTCTTACGTAGCTATCAAACAATCGCTAAAAAACGAACAGCGAATCAACACTTAACATCAATCATACGAAACGAATGAAAGCACGACAGTTGTCAGTGAAATGATATGAGTTTCGCTGCTCACGACTGCGAATCATCAAAAAGGCAATGAAAAAGCAGCGAATGGTAAGCTGCATTCATGTCAGACCTTGAAACTTTTATACTTTTATTCAAAAAGTTTTCAAAATAAAAGTTTCTTAAAACTTTTTTGTTATAAAAGTTTTTATAAACTTTCTTCAAAAACTTTCATTGAATAAAAGTTTTTCCAAAAAACTTTTTCAAAAAGTTTACTTTTACCTAAAAAAAAATTTTATAAAAGTTTATTTCAAGCTCTGATTCATGTAACTTCATTCTTTTGATGATAGAAGGTTGCCATGCATTGCCAATTACGTAAATGAATATTAAGTGAAAAGTTCGTAGTTTTTGTGTGGATATTTTCATTTATTCATTATAAATAAGTAAAAAACATTATTTATGAGAAAAAAAATTAGTTTTGGAATAAAATAAAAAATTAAGCTTATAAATTAAATTTTTTGCATAAAATAAAATAGAAAATAAAATAAAATAAAATAAAATAAACAAGTTAAGATGTTATCTTCGGCCAGGCCGAAACTCACATACCCTACACTGCACTGAAAGTACCTTTTAAATAAATATTAAAAAGACGTTGACAGAAGTTGAAAAATGTTGAAAAAGTCGAAAATATACCATATGCAAAATGTTGAAAAAAGTTTAGAGAGGTTGAAAAAATTTTAAACTATTCAAAATTAATGAAAAAGTCGAAAAAATAAAATAAACTATGAAGAAAGTTGAAAGAGGTTGAAAAAGTCAAACACATACAAATAGGATATATTGGAAAAAGTTGAAGTGTTGAAAAAGTCAAAAGAATATGGAAAATGTTGAAAAAAAATCGAATAGAAATGAAAAATTTGAAATATGCCACGCCCTTCTACAATTCCGCTCACTTTTGGCTCAATAAATTATATTCGTGATCGACATCCTCATATTAAATTTCAGCACAATAACTTGTATAGTGTGCGATATATGCCGTATTTAAATTTAAAATTTGGTTTAATCCAGAAATAGCTTTCCATAAGCAAACACCACACCAAATTTTAGTATGATTGCTCACATATTCCGATAAATATGCTACTTACCGTATTTTATTTGTATGGGAGGTGCCACGCCCACTGGTGCGATTTCAGCCACTTTGATTCAGATGTGCTGTATAGCAATTGAACCAATTACATTAAATTTCATAGCAATTGCTGTAATAGTTCACTTAAAACAGCGCTTACAAATTTATGTTAATATGGTAGGTGCCACGCCCACAAATGCAATCCTGTCAAAATTTATTTATTTTCAAAGCTTATATTAACTGACATTTGTACACCAAATTTTATGAAGATTTCCCTTATAGCACACTGTCTATAACAATAAAGGTTTTTTCTTATATGGGAGGTGACATGCACTAATGGTATTATTGAACCAAATTTGTGTAATAAGAGACCTTATATCAAGTATATCCACCTCAAAAAATTTCACCGAGATTACGTTGTTAGTTCTCTTAATATAACGTTTACAAATATTGTGGGTGGTGCAACGCACTTTAGCAGGTTTTTTTTTTCAGTAAAATGGCGGAGCTTTTTTTATTTATGAAAATTTCACAAACATTTTGAATAACCTTAATTTTTTACCTAACAACATATTTGCCCCCCAAAATTAAAGTCCACTCAAAACAAATACAATTATACCTATATATGTTAGTGTACAGACTTTTATTTATTCATACAAATAAATCCAAAGTTACTTGTATTACTATTATATTATTATAAGACTACATGTACAGTATGGTAATGTCGGCATTGTCAATAATTGTGTTTTGTTCTTTTTTATTTTATCTTTGTTGATTGGCGATGTATGGCAACCTTTCGAATCAACAGTATGAAGTTTCACGAATGCTACTAACCATTCGTTGCTTTTTCATTGCCTTTTTGATAATTCGCAGTCGTGAGCAGCGAAACTCATAAAAATTCATTTTGAGCAAGCGTCAACAGTGCGGCACAGTAAACGAAGCTCTTGTTGTCAACGAATGCATATGAAAGGCAATGAATTACGAAAAAAAATAAACACGAGCTATTCATTGCGTATCTCTGGTGTGAATCATACTTACACTCACTAATAGTGAATCCGTAGATGACATGCTGCTCATGAATCTGAGCTTGTAGTAGCTCTGGGCTCATGAATGTGGATGCGTGAAAAGCTCACACTCACATGGATTCAGATTCATGAAGCAGTGAATAGCGTGAGCCACTTATGTTGAACTGCAGTACAGAAAAACCGTTTTTTTTTTCTTTTCAATCGATAGGGAAAGATCGAAAATGGATTTTAGACATCACTTAGGGTGTCTCCGGACCTTTGAAAGGATAATTTTTGACCCATTTTCGAAAAAATTTCTTTGCTTCAATCGATAGGGAAAGCTTGAAAATGGATTTTGGACATCACTTAGGGTGGGTCGGGACCGTAGAAAAGACCGTTTTTGAACCAATTCCTTAACATTTTTATTGTGGCTCCGAACCCTGGAAGGACCGTTTTTGACCCATTTTTGGATTTTTTTTTTCTGATTTTGGACTTCATTTAGGGTGGCTCCGTAGTCCGGCCCCGGGAAAGGACCGTTTTTAACCCTTTTTTGGAATTAATTTTTTTTTTTGTAATTAATTGGAAAGGTCGAAAATGGATTTTGGACTTCATTTAGAGTGGCTCCGTAGTCCGGCCCCGGGAAAGAACCGTTTTTGACCTATTTTTGGATTTATTTTTTTTTCTGTAATTAATGAGAAAAGGTCAAAAATGGATTTTGGACATCATTAAGAGTGGCTCCGGAGTCCGGCCCCGAGAAACACTAGATATAAAGCAGAAACACATTCAGATTCACAGACTTTTCCGTGAGATGGAATGGTTGCTAGATTCACTAAATTTTTTGTGAGTGGTGAATCTGTCTGAATCAGCTGAAAGATTCAACAGATTCATGAATGGAAAAAATTATGAGTGGCTCACTGACGTTCTCTGATATGTACAATGTAAGTAACAAAAAAGTAATATCATATCATAGCACTGCAAAATATGAACATGAAAAGTTTATAAGTGGTAAATCGTTCGTTGAAATGAATAAGCTTTCTTAAAAAGTTTGCCACGCTGAAAAAGAGCGTTCATTTGTTGCTGTTGTCACAGGCAAAGTTGCCATAACACGAAGCATTTGATGGACATTTGGAAACGCGTCTTCATTGCAAATATTCAGTGCTTCGAGAGAATCTTTGATGTCTTGCCCGGAAATGCGTTGACGCCAAAGTTGAACTTCATTTATCCACATATCACGTGAACTATCATGCAAAATTGAAATATATGTCGCGAATAGATTTGTGCATGAATTTTCATTGGAGTTTTTCATTTTGTTGGGGAAGAAGCAGGCGAAATTCGAAAAATATTACGATGATTCAGAAAACGATCTTCCAAATGTCGTACAAGCAAATCAATGTATTCTATGTAGATTGTTACAAATAAATAATCTTCAAATTAGTCAGTTCGGAAGTTAGAGCGACAAGTTTGTCTTGACGTGATCCTGGGCTTCCGCAACTCAAGGTCATACTTTTCGCTGATTCTGCTCACGGCTTTAAAAATTTCTCCAAAGTTTAACTCGGCGTTTTCTCTTCTTTCCATTGGAACGCACGCTGATTTTATTGATGCAGGAGATATGCTTAAGCGAGCATTGAAAAAAACGTTCATGTTACTTAGCCTTAGCGACGCGCAATGGCCCCAAATCGTGTTTTTTGGTTCAAAAATAGCTAGAGCGCTATTCTTGTCGAAAATTAAAAACTCGGGTTCCGACGATTTGCATTTTATTTATCTGTCATTAAAAATAAAAATTTGATGTGTATTTTTGATTTTTCATTCCAATGTCAATAAAAACCTATGTGCGAAAATTCCCAATAAGGGGGGAGGGGAGGGTTTGAACCCCCATACGGGCCTGATACGACTGTGTCGATGATTACGTTAAAAATATTTACCCTAAAAGCTCTGTCTGGGTCAGAAATACTTTCATCAACAACATTTTCTCCATGAATTCGTTTTTCCCTTCTTAGTCTCTTTTGTGGTAAGAAATTTTTTAATTCTGATTCCAGATCTTTTTCTTCTAATTGCGTGTTTGCCCAGTTAATAGAATAATCGGCCGTTGTGTCATATCATCGAATTTCGTTCTAAGCGTTTTTAATTTTTTAATTGTTACTTGTAGCATATTAAAATATTTTAAAATATCAAGACCTCTTGTTTGAAGGTTGTTTGATAAATGTTTCGATATGTGAAATATAGAACGAAAAATTAACGCAGTGAAAACTGTTTCATATTTTAAAAATGCTTCTCTGTAAGATTTAACGTTTACACTTGTTTCTGATTTTGATCGAGTGTCATTTTCAATTTTTTCAAGTGTAGTAATAAGCACAACGTATAAAAATTCCTCGAATTTTCCAGTAGGTCCGAATATCTTAAATTTTATAATACATAGCTTAAAGTTTTTTGTTTGTATTTTCTTTTTAATTGCTGTGCTTGGATTTGAGATTTATAAAAAGGTTTATGATTGCTGTGCATAGGGTAATTAGATTTAGAGTTTGAGATTTTTGTTATGGTTATGGAATTGTCATCACCATGTGTGAGAGATGAGATTATGATTTAAAGTTTGAGGTTTAATTCTTCAAACATAAAAGTTATTTTTATTGGAAAATGTTGTGTGTGGGGTGATTAGGTTTAAGTTGTGGAATTTATATAATGAAGTAAAGGTTTACGACAAACTTAGAATTTGTCAGCGGTAGCGGACCCGCGGCCCACCGGGAATTTTCTCAAATTCCCGATGGCCAGTCTGGGCCTGTAAGCGCGCAACGCGCATCGATTCGGAACATACATACATGCATACAAGTTTATGTGCGTTGTGAGAAAGTTGTAAAAAAAGTGAAGGGCGATAATAAAATATAAAAATCAAGTTGGTGTACGGTTTGTAAGGGAATGACTGTAACCATTTGGAATTAGGTGCGGATGGTAAGACATCATGTACTGGTTCATTTAGAATGCTGTTAAAAATTGAGCATTTTTCTTATGAGCCCATTCAAACTTGTCGTTGAATAGCAAAAATTGAGCATTTTTCTTATGAGCCCATTCAAACTTGTCGTTGAATAGCAAAACATATAGTAGAGACGATATTTGCATCCCCTATTACCATCATCGCATGACGTTGATATCATTTTAGCACATTCACAACAGTTTATGAAGTCCAAGCATAAGCGTGAATTCAGTTCAAGGCGAATATATGTAGGTAAAACAGATGGTTAAGATTAACAAAAGTAATTTATTTATCACACCGTTTTAAATAACACTAACATTTAGTCGCTTTTTTCGATACAGCAAACACATGCCCCTTCAACTTCACCTACAGTTAAAACTTAAAGGACTCTTGAGTATTTTATTGCATTGTGGGCTGTTCATATATTACGTAACGCTCCTAAGGGAAGGGGGGTTCTCGAAATGTAGCAATTTGTGACTTATGTGACAGGTTATCGTACAGAGGGCGTTCAAAAGTGTCGAAAAACATCGTTACATAATATACGAACAGCCCCTTATTGAGAGTTTTCATTAAATGTAAAGTATAAAAAATTACATGGTTTTATAAGTACACGATTTTATCAAAAAAGGGTAATACATATATTAGAGCGGATTAAATTTTTTGGTGGTCCGGAAACTCCTTTTTTTCTGACAGTTCGCCAAATTTTAAGCACAAAAATCCACTACACCATATGGCTACAATGAATTTCAAGCCTGCAAGTTTTCATTTGAAGTAGGTAAAACTATTCAAACTGGTTATAGCGCCATCTGGTGGCAGTTTTCAGAGCTTTAAAGTTTTTCATCCTCTTCCTCATTTCGTAAGCAATAAAAAATACGTTTTCCTCATTCAAATCGGTCCATTAGTTTCGGAGTTATTCAAATTTAAACAAAACTGTTGAACAACTCATCCCTGCTGCTGTTTCGGGCGAGCTTTAGTTTTTCATATTGAAAATTTCATAAACAATTTATAAAAAAGTTCTTTAAATTTTTTTCGTAAAGCTAACACTTTGTAAGGTAATTATTTTACTTTATAAGTTAATTAATTAGCTTTAAACTCGGCAGAAGACATTAATACGAGCAACAAGGCATCCATGTCGATTTTAAGCTTCGCTTGAGAGTACACGTGCTGTGTTTTTGAGTTTTTTATGAATTTCTGTTGTTAATTAACTGACGAAGTGTTAGCATCACGATAAAATTTTACGGAAATTTATTATAGGAAACTTTATGATCTTTCCAATGGGCTAGGTCCTGTTTATGTAAGATATAGAGGCAAATGTCTTGTAAAGTATTTTTCCCCATACAAATCGTATGGAAAACAAAAAAGCTCGATGAGCCACAAGTAAATATTAACAGAATTTACCTTTCGTATGCCTGCATCTTTTGAACCTGTTTGAAGGAAAAAAAAAATGTGAATCACCCTAATGCACATATACAGTGGCGGATACAAGGGGGGGATATGGAGGGCTGAAGCCCCCTCCCTGGGAGCGAAAAAAAAAGAGTTCATGGAGGATCGAACATGAAGTATCTTCAATCGCTGTTAAGTTAGACACTAAATTGATTCTTCCCCGCTCGTAAATAAATAAATAATAAAAAGAAATATATTCCCAACACTGAGTGTATAATAACTTTGTCATCCCGTTTGTAACGCATTGGTGCTCTTTAAGGAAAAAAATACGGCTTTATGAAACATTTTTGACTTCATCGTTTATTTTCAGTTCACTTCAAAAAAAAACTTGATTTCCGAAATGTAAGTCCTCTTGGTTTTTTTTTTAAATTCTTAAAAAAACTTTGATAAATATAAGAATTTTCGAAACCGGTCCGATCGTGGAGAAGCTAAGTTCAAAAAAAAATTGTATTTTCAAATTCCGCGTTCCAACGTAATTTGACCAACAAATATTCTTATATTTACATATCTATTTAGTTATTATTGAAACTATTGAAGCGATTTTAATGAAACTTGGTGATTTGGTGCAAATATGAGCAAAATTAGGATTTGGTTAGGATTAATCTTTTCAGTTTCAATCATTTAGAAATCGAGATTTTGCTGAGACCTACACTAAAATGTTTTTTATGATTTTTGTTTTTATTTTTTTGCTTATTTGATAAGTGTCTTATTGTATTGCCACTCATTTACTTCAACTTAAATGTAATTTTTCTTGTATTTTTACCTATATTTTTATCTATTATTTTTGTAGAAAACATCCTAATTAAATTGTATATCTAAATTTAGTGATTAAATTCAGTTGTTACCCCACAACACTTTATATATTGTAGAATTATGTTTAAAATGGCATTTTGAACTATATTATTTACTTTTATATTAAATGCCATATTCTTTTTTTGATGCAAATGCTACTATGAATACGTGAATTAAATCGTTTGTAAAAAATAAAATTATTGTTTAAAAAAAATGCATAAATAAAATGAAATGAAAAATATGGTTCGAGCTTTCAAAGTCTCTCAAAAGGCACGCCCACAAAAGGATAGCCCACAATATTTATAAACGTATATTAAGAGAACTAACACCGTAGTCGATATAAAACTTTACTAGGCAGATGTACTTGCTATAAGATATCTTATTACAAAAATTTGGCGCAATAGCACCAGAGAGCGTGGCGACTCTCATACAAGTAAAATACGTTAAGTGGCATATCTATCAAAATATGTGAACAATCATACTAAAATTTGGCTTAAGAGGTTTGCTTATGGAAAACTATTACTAGATTAAAATCAGACTGTGTTGTGCCAGTAGGTGTGTCACCGCTCTAAAGTTTAAGACTAATTACGGCACATATCGCAAAATATACAAGCTATTGTGCTAAAATTTAATATGCGGATGTCGATCACAAATACAATTTATTTAATATCCAAAAGTAGGCGGAATTGAAGAAGTGGGCGTGGGATATTTCGACTTTTTAATTTCTTTTTGATTTTTTTCAACATTTTCCATATTATTTTAACTTTTTCCAAGCTTTTAACTTTTTCCAATACATATACCCCAGTAAAATTGATATTTGTGCAAAAATGTTATTCGATATTCCTTTTAAAATAATTACGGAAATTTTGTTTCGAGCTTGCACTTTTGTTCTCTCATCCTTCATCTTTCTTTGTCGTATGTTTAGTTTTTACCGAATTGGAATCTATGGTACCGTTATCTTAAGGAAGCGCGTCAAATACTGCGTTTTTGTGCGATATTTGTGCAAATTGATTTATTTGAGTTTTGAATACTGCAGCGTCATTATCCATACAAATAAAGTGACAAAATTATTGAGGAGGTATATAGCCATTAATATAAAAATATAATTGTCATTTATATGTGGTGGCAAATATTTTTTTTAGTTCAAGAACCCTCTTGAAAAGGAGCTAACTAACGAAGAGAAAGTTAGAAAAACAAACAATCCATGAAGCTGGGATAAAAATATGTGAAATTGCTGGTGCAACAAATCGCCATCGTAATACCATTACCAAATTTTTTGAAAAACCCGCAGAAATATAGCGTAAATAATTGCAAAGGTGCTAAATCCAAGGTAGATGAGCGTACCAGTCGACACATACGGGCTCTATCCACGAGCGAAATGATGAGCTGCGCAGATATTAAGGCAGAACTAGGTCTGTCAATTACCAGACAACTCATACAACAAATTGGAAGAAAGAAGTTACTTCTTTAGTATCAATCGAAAGTGCCCAAACCAAGCTTAAAAAACATCACAAAAATGCGCGCATGACCTTTTACGAATGATGCAAGTTTTGGGATGATGAGTTCAAAACTGTGATATTTATTGATGAAAAAAAGTTCAAGTATTTTTTCGTCTTTTTCAACCTCTTTCAACTTTATTCGTCATTTTCTTTATTTATTCAACTTTTTCATCGATTTTGAATTGTTTCAACATTTTTCAACCTCTTCAATTTTTTGAGAGTTTTTCAACCGCTTTCAATATTTTTCATCATTTACCATATTTTTTCGACATTTTAAATTTTTTTAATTTTTCAACATTTTCAGCATTTTCCTTATTTTTTCGACTTTTTCAATTTCTTCAAACAGTCTTTTGCAACTGTTTCAACACTTTTTAAACTTTCTCAATCTTTTTACATTTTTTCTCGACTTATTCAAGCTCTTCAACATCTTTTTAACATTTATTGTAAAGGTACTTTCAATTCAGTGTTAGGTGTGTGAGTTTCGGCATGGCCAAATATTACTAATTTAATTTATTTTTATTTCACATTTCTTTCTCAAATGTTTCAGAGCCGCAATATTCTATCCTTATTTGGATCATAAAATTTCAGAGTTAAAATCAAAATTCCAGAGTACATTTTTGAGTATTTTACCCTTAGAACGTTTTATACCGGTAATCACTCGATGAGGCATGTTGACAAAATCATAGGGGCTGCTCTCACTTACGAAAGTGATTTAAATTGCACTAAGGTTGAGCGCTAATCCGAAATTAAATTGTGTCATCAGCATTGTTGTAAAACCGATTTCAAAGATACTTTGAATGCAATGAAAGCATTGCCCATTACACTAGTTTACAATTTTGGGCCTCATCACGAGATCTGGTTTCTCATAGAAGTATTCCTACACCGAAAAAAAAGACCGCACTAGATTTGAAGAAATGCCTTCCTCCCATTTAGTGCAAAAATTTTCCTTAACCTAAGTTATTTTTCTTTTTATCTTTCAATTTAGTTACTAAGTCCTTTAAAATGAGTTCGGGTTTCATTAGAACAAGTCAAAGCTCTTCCTCATATACAGAAATTATGCTTTTAGTAAAATTTTCCTTTGAAATAGTAAATTTTTCTTTGAAAGACATTTATAAGGACAATTTTTCCCTCATTTGAGTAAATGTTTCCTCAATCTAATGGACTGTTTTGTTTAAAGAAACTCGTACTCAGTATTAGTTAGTTTCTTCAAAAAATTTACTACAGTAGACGACGGATATAAGAAAGTCTCTTATAAGAAAGACACGGTTATAAGAAACACTTCCTAAAACACCATGCACAGTTTCATATAGCTGCGTGTTAAAAAAACCTCTTATAAGAAAAACGCGTATAAGAAAAAGACTGCTATAAGAAACATATTTTGACGAAAAACTCTATTCATTGCATAGAAAATTAAACGTGTATAAGAAAGTATTTTCCGAAATTCTTTTTTTTTTTTAATTTAGGGCAAAATATATTTTTTTTTTTTACAAAATTGTAAGTACATACATACATCTGGGCACACTGTTCCGTCATTAAATAGAAATGAAAACGAATGACTGCTTTGTTGAAATTAATGAAGAGGAACTTATTAATGAAATCTTACGGGGAGAGTCTGAAGAGGTTGAAGTTGAACAGAAAATATCTACAAAGCCAAAAAGGAAGGAAGCCGTTGATGCCTTTTTCATTCTCAAGGAATATTTGGACATCGATGAAGCAATCGAACATATTTGTAAAATAGAATATATTCTTTTTGAAAAACGCAAGGAGAACCTTGTGCAGAAGAAAATGGAAGATTTTTTTCAATTATAGTTTTATTTTCTTATGAACATACATACATATGCTTTTCATATTCATAATTTTAAATGGACGTATTTACTGTGATTTTAAATGAAGTGCAATCACTTTTTTGTTTTGTTACATACTTACATACATATTGACTTTTTATGTTTAGATATTACGAAATAATGTATCTAACAATATTAACTGATTTTGTTTCAAATATGTACTCTTTATAAGAAATTTTCTTACGTATAACTTGCTACTGATGCATATAAGAAAATATCTTTCTTATATCCGTTTTATTGTTTATAAGAAAACACGGACATAAGAAAGATTTTCAGTGCATTTTCGGACTTTCTTATATCCGTCATCTACTGTATAACGTAGGAAAATTTTCCTTAATAAATGAGTGGCAACGCTCGCTGCATTACTCGCTGATATTAATTTGCATTATTCACGTAAATATTCTGTATTTGTCTTTGTCTACCCCTTTGCTAAGCAATAAGCTTGATAGCTATGCTCGCAAACTCATGTTGTCCCTCTCTGGCTCACTCTATGCTTAACCCTTAAATGCATTTTGTAGCCAAACGGCAACATACCATTCAAACCGCCTCGAAGTCTTCGGTATGTAATCAATCCGTGCTGTTGTAAGGTTTTCACGTTAACGGACATGTATTCTATTGAGTGGCGACACTTTTTTTTTTGGCGCGATTTTAAAATATGAGTTATACTTTGACAAAGAGAAAATTCGCGGAAGTTCGTTGGAAGTCAGAATTACAGTTTTTTTTTTGATAAGTAAAAAGTGATTTTCTAAGCTAAGTACATACATTATATAATTTTTTTTTGTAAAAGCTCTTCTATTGTTCAATACAGTTACTAGTTTTAAGAAATTTTCTCAAGTCCTTTATATTAATATATACTAAAAGGCATGGTGTTGCATATCCTCAATAGGTTGTTTTTTTAAATAAAAAGATATTAAATATTAAAAAAATAAATTTTTTTTATTTTTTCCTGCATTAACATGATCACGTCTACCAAATATATTTTTTCCACCAAAAAAAAACAAATCGTGCATTTAAGGGTTAAGTATTGCAAAATGACAGCACCGACGAGTTTTGCAATTGGAAAGTTTTACTTCAATCGTTGTAAACCACCAGGCGAAACCAATTGTTCTTTTTATTGTGAAATTTTTATGCAATCGCAAATTATGCAAGATGATCTAATCGTGATCCTATTAATTAATATTGGAAGGAGACCCATTTTTGGAGCTTTTTAAAGGTAATTTGTCAATACACATTAATAATACGAGTAAAAACATGTTTTTTTAGAACACGGAATCACGAAAGGAAACCTTAAATATTTAACCCAAAGTCAGCTGTCGGAAATTGTTCCGAAATCCTTATTTGAGCTCGTATTTTGTTTGAAAACAATTTAAGAAAGTGGCAAATAGAACAGGTAAAAAATATGATATTTTTGACATCGAATCTGGCCTACGTGGCTTTTTCTTATTGAACTTCTATGCACCGTTGACAGCGCAGTCAACAGCGACGAGTGCGACGAAGAAGTTTGCGCTGCCAACGGTGACAAGCAGTGAATACATGTTGGAACAGGTTTACCTTAGCACCCATTGCCCAATTTTTGCTTAAAGGTAATAGGAGGCTAAAATTAAAAGCAAAATAATTATAAAAAAGTGTCGCTCGGTTCTAGTTTCGGAGATATAGCCATCGGAAGTTCCAGATATAGATTTTGTAAAATTCCCCATAAGTTAGGAACCTCTGAATGGATATCAAAAATATTCATCTCATAAGAAAGATCATTGAATAGTCTGCAATAATGTCACGAAAATCTTTGAAATTTAACCTTTAATTTTGGAGGCATGACGGTATTGACCATTTTTTTTTTGAAAATCGTAATTTTTTCCAAAAAATGTGTTAATAACCTGTAATTTTTTTTAAATGTCAAGAAAGCTTGATTTTCTTGCTTTAAAATGATGTATCATTTGCATAATTTCTTTTCACTATACCTATTTTCTATCGTAAAAGGTAAAATCACTTTGGTAATTACCAATATATGGTAATTATTTACAGAGATAGCGTTTCCTAACTTTTAGAAAATCTATAATCGCAACATCCGATGGCTATATCTCCGAACCTAAATCTGAGCGACACTTTTTGATTACATATTTATTCTTAAAATTTAAAACGAAATAAAAAATGTTCGGTTTAATAAAAATTGGCAAATGGTAGCTTAAGTAAACTTAGGGTTTTTATTCAGTCTGGTTGGGGCCTGAGCAAAAAATGTTTCAAACGAAGACGATATAATTTTATTTTTTTTCAAGGGCGTTGAGATTACAAATTTATCATGTGGCTTAGCCGCTATAGCTAATTCAAATCTTAATAATTCTGTGGAGGAATTAAATGAGGTATTTATTTTGTTATGGCTTATCAGTTTTATGCCATTTTTTATAATAAATTATCTAGATTTCAATTTCAGACATTCTAAACTCCTCATATAATGGTAAAATAGTATTAGAGTTCTACAAGGCACAAAAAAAGCTTAACCACAAATATCGAAAGTTGCTAGCTGGTACTACTGCAGGGTTTTTACATGAACATAAAGTTCATCCATCTCCACAGATGTTTCGCAGCATTGCAGAACAAATTGTTGGATTTTTTCCCACTGAAACCAAGGTACGAGCTCTAATTTAAAAGTTTCAAGTCAATGGCAATAATGATTTAATTTCTTCAAGGAAATTTATTATATTTTTAATAAAGGCAAAAAGCCTGGAGGTTGTTTGTATGCAAAATTTTACAACTCTCTTTACAAACTACGAAAAGACGGTTTTGTTCAGAAGAACGAGACCAGCAGCAAAGGGACTTGCTCCTAAACAAGTAATACCGAAGAAATATTTCATTATCATTGGCAATAAAATTTTCAATTACATTTTCTGAATTCATTGAAAATTTTAAAGACTCCATATACATTTTCAGTAAAAAAAAATACTGTGCCGAAAAATCGCAGTTTCTTAACGAACTTAAAAATAAACTTAACGAAGAAGATATCAAGAGTACTATATGCTATTTGTATTGCAAGGTGTATGGTACGATGTATAAAAGTAGCTATATTCTTTGGTTATATGATCCAAAATTCGTAGCATATACAATAAGGGAAATTTTTGTATTAAAAAATAATTTATTTGCTTTGTGTCAAGAGCTACAGATAGTAAAATATGATAAGCATTATTTATCTTATTTGATAGGACCTTCATTGAATGAATTTAGAGTATTAAAATTAAAAAAAATCTTATTTCCCCCCACACACTTATATATAGTTAAAAAACAAACATTTTTAAGGCCAAAAGTATATTTTTAAAATATTTATTTCCCTATTAAGCTACTGCTTAAATGACTTCCCCTAAAACTCTGCACAACAAATGTTATGAACGTCCTTTCACTCAAATTCACCAGATTTCTACAATTTACATTTCGTGAAAATTGCTTGGAACGGAAACTATAGAAATTTGTTTCAATTTTCATTATATTTATCGTGCAGAGTTTCAGGGGTACAGCTACTTACCGGAACTTTTTCGTATTTGTAAAATGACTAAAATAAAGTCTATAATTCATGTATCTGTTTTTTTTTTAAATAAACGAAAAAAATATGCAAACGAAACAATTTTTTTGATTTCTGTTTTGGAAATTTCTTCCATAAAACAGGTACTAACGTGAAGTAAACATATCCTTGAAGGCAGTTTATTTTATACTTAAAACAAAGAAAAATTTTCCAAGGTGCTGGTAAATTTCTGCTTTAAATCGAATTTCATTCATTTAAGGAAATTTTTTTCCTTGGAAAAAGTAAAATTTTCCTCAAATGAAGAAGATATATTCTTTCAGTTTTGTAACCTTGTCCTCATATTGAGTGAGCTTTTTTTTATTTCAATGCAGCAACATTTACTTATACTAAGGAATCGCACTTACTTATTTTGAGGAACCCAATACGAGCGCTTTAGCTCGTATTGAAGGACATTTTGTCCTTATACTTAGGCATTTTTCCTTAAACGGAGTAAATTTTTTTTTCGGTGTATGTATTTTGGGGCGTAGATTCCAAAAATGACAACCATTTTTTTTTTCTGAAGAATCGTTAAGAAAAAACCTTTTTTTCTGCACTTCTTTCCATTAATTGGTCATATTCCTATCAATTTTTTTCTCGACCTAAATCGGTTGCACACTATTCAATAAATAATCTTATTTTCTGTCTAACGGTTTGCTGTTCAAGACCATAGGATAGGATTTGATGGAGTTACAAGCGGTCATATTCCAAAAAGAGTGACTTTTTTTGTTTTTTTCATAAAAGTCAAAACTTTTGTTTTTATATTTTTAATATTTAGGATGAAAATCTATTTTTAAACAATTATTTTAAGTATATATTTGCTCAAATCGCATACAAAATGTTGAAGTTAATCAAAAATTAAAATACGGCTCCTTTTACACCATTAACCAACAGACTTGGACATATAGGAATGCATGAAAATATGGAAATTACCTTTTTTCATTGATCTTTGATTAACTTTAACTTTTTGTGAACGATTTGAGCAAATATATACTTAAAATATTTGTTAAAAAACAGATTTAGAAAGGTTTTTGGATTTAAACGGACTAATTGAAATTTTGTGACTTCTTTGAAAAGACCAAAAAAATCACTCTGAACGCTTGAAACTCCATCAAATCCTATGCTTATCTCATGAACAGCAAACCGATGGACAGAAGATAAAATTAATTTTTGAATAGTGTGTAACTGATTTAGGTCGAAAAAAATTCATAGAAACTGACCAAATAAATGAAAAAAGTGCAGAAAAAAGAGTTTTTTGCGGATATCTCGAAAAGGATTCTTAAGAAAAAAAAATGTTTGTCATTTTTGGAATCTACGCCCTAAAATACATAGAAAAAAGTATATGAGAAATCAGATCTTTTTTTTTTTGTAAAAGGTGTTATCAAAACCAAAAAATAAAATGGAATCGTTCTTCCAATGCATCACAATTCTACTGCAAGTATTTGTCACATTTCCAGCAGAACAAAGTTTTTCTGTATTAAAATGATTGAAATTGTATTGTATTTAAGGTCTACAATGAGAGAAGATTGCTTGAAAGGATTGGCTCTGGAAAATATTCATAAAGAAATCTATATCAGATCCGCTGAAATTGCTGAATTATTTTGCCAGAAGAAACCTCGCCGTCTTGGAACCCTTGACTGGACTACTGATTAGATTGTTGTAATATGTCAAAAAATATAAATATTGCTCGTTGAAAAATTTAATCAATGCGTGTTTTCATATAAGAAAAATGTTAGCCCCCCCTCAAGAAAATCCAGGATCCGCCACTGCACATATATAGTATATAATATGTACGTATCTCTTCGAACGCCTATTAGAAAACGTTTTCTTGTGATAAGTATGTTCGTTCAATAAATAAGCCATATGCCAAGAATTTGGTTTTCAACTGAAAATATTTAGCACCATATCACTACTTTGCAACAAAACAAATCGTATATAATATATGTATGTATTTAGTTTTTACAAGAAAACCACTAAACTATTCAATACTGCAACCGTACTACGCTAAAATTTCAAATAAAATAAAATTTATTTTTATCTGCGCGACTAATGATCGAGTTAGGTTATTATTTATCTGTTGAATCTCTCTTTTCATAGGTGCCCGAAAGCGCTAAAAGCTTAAACGAAAAAAGACAAGAGTTGCGCAAAGTTTGCTTTAAGTCATGCAGCTATGTATCTTTTTTTTTTGTATTTTTGACAGCGAAGTTATCACTTGTAGAAAATTTGAAGTAATTGAAATTATATCAAGCGATATAATCTTAGCACTGATAATTCAAATTAAACTGGATTTCGTGCATTTTGGCGACGGTGGTAAATTTATTTATGCGTCGCTTATGGAAATTATTCAAAAAAATTTTTTTTTTTTGATACAGCTTAACTAAGTGCAATTTAGCTTGATATCCTGAAGGGACAGTTTATTATTGATGGCAAACATTTTGTCTATTCACTTGTTTGTTTTGGAGTTTGATCGATTTTACAAAAAAAAAAAAAACTGTATAAATAAATAAGGACTAAATCTTATAGTATAAAAAAGAAATCAGCCTCAATGATGGGCTCGTCATTTGAAGGATTACCAGTTTTCAGAAATTATTTATTTAATTTTAAACAGGTTAAGGACCAGTGATGGCATTTGGTTGTTATGGAAATGTACTGAATCGAGACTTCAAATGTACTTTTTAGAGGCCGAATGTACTTTTATGAAATTTTTTTTTTTTGTAAAATTTTAATAAAATGGCTAAAATTTTTGATATTCCACTAAAAAAAAGATCATCATTTCTGGGTGAAAACTTAAGTCCATTGACGTGGTATGAGACACTCACAAGAGAACGATTTTCAGGAACTCCTTGTACTCTACTCTGGGATGTTTTTCATTCAGTTAAGCCACGCAAAATGACTTTATTTGAAGTTGGAAATAAACATGTGATTTGGCAGCGACTACATCAACCTCAATGCCAGGACTGAAGATTTTGTTTTTTACATTTCCCAACCATCTTCGAAACTTTGCCATATTTGAATTCGAACACTTCGTTCAATACAAATGAATCCTCTAAGAACACACTGAATTGAAGAAAAGGTAGGAATAGTCAGCCAAATTTCGTAAGAAATTCAGTTTTATAAGGCGAAGGTTGTGGAGATAGGGGGTTAGTACGTTCTGAAGAAATGTTGGGAAGAATAAATTAATAGGGGATGAAAAATTAATGTGGTAATACATAAGAATCCTTTTAGGATTCAGCCAAATTCTATAAGAAAATTAATTTTGTATGGGGTGGAGATAGGAAGATAATACGTTCTGAAGAAATTTTGGTAGGAATAAATTAATAGGGGTTGGGCATAAAATTTAATCTTCTAGGGGCACCTTGGTAGCATTGGCAGTAAATTTCATAAAAACACCACTTTTGTATGGAAACCCCCTAAAAGGGTGGAGAGAGGGGGTAAGAATGTTTCAGAAAAATGTTGGGCATGAACAATTATTGAGGGTCGATCATACGACCAACCGCTCTATGAGCTACTCCTGAGCAGCTATGTGCAGATTTGTCTGAAAATCTCTCAAATTTTTTAGCTTTGACCTTGATGAGACGCCATTTACCCTCCTCTTATGCTCTTAATTTTTTTGGCTCACACATTTCTTAATCAAACCTCAAAAAATAACAGGTCCCAGCGCAGCGGAGTACAAATATTAATAGTTTCATATGTCACTATTTCATAGCTAATACTGAACTGTGTACTTTTTATATTTTACTATAAAAAAAGACTACAGGTCATTACTTTTGGGTATGCAAACATGAGCAGCACCTCATTTCTTAACTTAATTACAAAAAAAAAACAAAAAAATAGACCTTCACCCAAAAAAATATCCGCTGTCAACTTTACAAAATGTTGAGGTCCATTTTACAATTATGTGTCGATTTCCGAAGTTGAAAACAAGCGCAATCACATACACAATTAATTGTAAGTTTTACAGTAAATGCAATCATTTCGGCAATAAATTTGCTGAAACGATATCGATTTCTATTTGTAAAATTGGCGTGTTATCATTTTGTGTTGTAAAATTGCCAAATAAAGTTTTGTGAAATCTACTAAGATAATTGTGAAATTCGCCACAACTCTAAAATTGACATCTGGAGTTATTCATTAAAATTTACAACATTTGCTGTAGCATCTGCAGAGGCATTCAAGTTTATAACATTTGCTGTAGCATATGCAGAGAAGTTTTGAATATAAAAAAAGACACTTTTCCGGCTGAAAATTTAGAAGAAAAATCTGAATTATTTCTTGACGCGGACGCTTATGACGTCGTAAAAAAATTTACGTTGTGCAAAAGTAGTGCTATTTTTAGCAGGTAAGTTGTACATTTTTTTTATGTTTCGGACATGCGTTATATAAAAGATTCGTCTTTTGAAAGGTCACGGACTAACAAAAAGAAGTTTGCTCCTACTTAGACCTGAGGTCATTTCTTAAATATTTTCCAGCAACTTGGTTTGCAATTGGAGTTCGAAGACGAGCAAATAAAGAGGGAAAAAAGTGAGGTGAGCACTATTGTATGTTAGTTTTGTAATTTAAATCAACTTAAAAATTAAATTATTTCCTTATGTTGCCGCAATGCAGAACTGTGAGCATGGAATTGAGCACCGCACAGTTGGTTGAGCACGTCTATTTAAACAAACACTATTCACTGTTAAGTGTACAATTCTACTTTCTGTGTAATTCTCAATGATAATAAGTAAATATAATCATATACATAGATAAACGAACATTGAAAACTTTTTTTTATATGTATTTTGTTTACGAGTCTAGAGTATTTATCACAGCAAAAATCTGTAAGAGTGAACTCAAGCGGATGTTACTTTCACAAATCGAGATGTAGAATTCAAAATAGAAATTGTACTTTTGATAGCAAAAACTATGACTTTTACAATCAACAGCAAATTATGTTGTATAAACAGTGCTTTTGCTGTGAAATTTACTACACAGTTTTTATCTTCACAACTATTTCTTAAAATGTACAACGACGCATTTGCAATATTAGCCGTGTTTTATTGGGTTTGCTTAAACCAAAATTTCATAAAAATGCGTGAACCAGGTCAATTTCCAGTTAAATTAGTTGAACTTTTTTTGTCTTTGTTAAGGTTTGAAGCATCATAGACACAAACCTAAAATAATCAAAAATATATGGCAACTGTGCTAAAATTTTGAAGAAGCGTTCTAAAGTAACGCGAGGCCGTGCATCCAGTCAGTGCTAGGCCCAAATATTAAAATAGAAACTTACTTACTTACTTAGATGGCCATAACAACCCGTTGTCTGGTTACGGCCGACCTCATTAGCTCTCGCCAGGCGCCTCTGCTTTGCGCGCGCCTTCTTCAATCGTTAATGCCAAGCGCGGTTAGGGCTTCCTCAGCTTGGTCTATCCACCGGAGGCATGGTCTCCCTTTTCGTCGTTGACCGGGGACCTTCCCTTCGAATATTTTTTTCGCTGGAGCTTCTTTATCCATACGATGGACATGACCCAGCCAGCGTAGTCGCTGTATTGTTATACGCTTAACTATGTCAATGTCGGTGTAGAGCTCGTACAGCTCGTGGTTCATTCGAATGCGATAGTCGTCGCCAACTCGAACAGGACCAAAGATTTTGCGGAGAACTTTCCTCTCGAACACCCCAAAAGCGGCTGCGTCTGTTGTCGAAACCACCCATGCCTCAGCGCCATAAAGAAGCACAGGTAGAATGAGCGTCTTGTAGAGTGCTAGCTTTGTCGATCGAGAGAGAGCTCTGCAACGTAATTGCTTACTGAGACCGTAGTAGCACCTATTAGCAATTGTTATTCTCCGCTTAATCTCCAGACTGACATCATTGTTGCTGGTTACGGCAGTGCCAAGGTAAATGAATTCCTTGACAACTTCTAATTTACAGTTGCCCGCTGTAACATGAGAGTCTAGATCCCGTGCTCTCTTGTTGTTGTTAGTAGACATCATGTATTTCGTCTTGCCCTCGTTTACCGTCAAACCCACTTTGGCTGATTCCTTTTCAATAGCAGTGAAAGCAGCAGTAACATCTCTCTTACTCCGACCGATAATATCAATATCATCAGCGTACGCAAGGAGCTGAACACCTTTGAAGAAAATGGTGCCATTATGATGCACACAGGCTTTTCGTACGATCCCCTCCATAATGAAATTGAAGAGATCGCACGAGAGCGGGTCGCCTTGTCTGAAACCTCGCTCGGTATTAAAAGTTCCGGAGAGGTCATTCCCTACCTTGACGCAGCTACACGTATTGCTCAACGTCATCCTGTAGAGCCTTATCAACTTTGCAGGTATACCGAACTCAGACATTGTTGCGTATAGGCAATCCCGCACTGGGCTGTCGAACGCAGCTTTATAATCGACGAAGTGATGGTCAGTGTCGATTTGATATTCATGGGTTTTCTCCAGGATTTGGCGTAGTGTAAAAATCTGGTCTATGGTGGACTTACCAGGTCTAAGGCCACACTGATAGGATCCGATCAGTGTTTCTGTATACGGCCTCAATCTTTCACACAATACGCTCGAGAGGATCTTATATGCGATGGAAATAAGACTGATACCCCTGTAGTTAGCGCAGATTGTCGGGTCTCCTTTCTGTATTACAGGACAAAGCACGCTGAGATTCCAATCGTCGGGCATGCTTTCCGCTAGCCATATTTTGCTGATGAGTTGATGCATGCACCTTATCAATTCATCGCCACCAGTTTTAAACAACTCAGCTGGCAGGCCGTCAGCACCCTCTGCTTTGTTGTTTTTGAGTCGCTGGATAGCAACTCGGACCTCTTCATGGCTAGTTGATGGTACTTCCACTGCGTTATCATCGATTGGTGGTATCGTAATGTATTCTCTCTGGGCGAAATTGGTGGAATCATCGCCCGTAAGCGCCTCTCTTCCTTCCTCTTTTCTCGGTAGTTTTCTCGCACGGCTCGCGTTGCGGCTGACTGCAGCGTCTTTTTGTATGCGGCGTTTTTTTCAGCAGTCGCATCGCGACACTCCTGGTCATACCATTGGTTTCGAGGTTGTGGGCGTCGAAAACCAATGACTTCCTCGGCAGCAGCGCGCATGGAGTGGGAGATGTGTGTCCAAAATCCACCGGCGTCGTCAGTTCCAGAGGTTGGTTGGTTGAGCTTAACCGAGAGTTGAGCGGAGTACGCCTTGGCAGTCCGTTGTGATTGCAGCTTGGCAACGTCCAGCTTTCGTTGCATGCCCGTGCGTACATTCTTCGCATTGCATAGCCGCATGCGGATCTTAGCTGCAACAAGATAGTGGTCGGAGTCAGTGTTGACCCCCCGAAATATACGCACATCCAGAACGCTTGAAGCGTGCCTTCCGTCGATCACAACATGATCAATTTGGTTTTTCGTTTTTTGATCCGGGGATAGCCAGGTGGCCTAGTGAATGTCGAGGTGTTGAAATCTGGTACTACTAACTACCATGTTTCGCGCCGCGGCGAAGTTGATCAGTCTCAGACCGTTGTTTGAAGTGGTCTCGTGGAGACTGAACTGACCGACTGTAGCGCCAAAGATGCCTTCCCTTCCGACCTTCGCGTTCAAATCGCCGAGGACTATTTTTACATCGTGGGTCGGACAACGGTCATACACGTCCTCCAGGCTCGCGTAGAAATCATCCTTGGTGGCATCGTCCTTTTCCTCCGTCGGGGCGTGCGCGCAAATTAGGCTTATGTTGAAGAATTTTGCCTTGATACGGATCGTAGCCAACCTTTTGTTTATTGGCGTGAACCGGGAAACTAGGTGACGTAATTTTCGACTTACAACGAATCCGCAACCAAATTCGCGCCTCTCCGCATGGCCGCTGTAGTAGATATCACAGTTCGTCCTTTTTGAGCAGCCTTGTCCTTTCCATCGCATCTCCTGGATGGCGGTGATGTCAGCCTTTATTTTTACGAGGGCTTCCGCCAGTTGGATAGTTGCACCTTCCCTATGGAAACACATAATAAAAATAAAAACAGTGATGAAACAACAGTAAACGAAAAGAAAACTTTGATATTAGCGTCTGCGACACTATAAAAACAGTTTGAAATCATTTGATAGCAAGAATTTGAAAAAAAAAATTACGTACTGATACGTGAGGCCCCTTACCGTACTAGGCCCCGTTCAACCACACAACCATAAAGCCGGCTCTGATTTTAAAATAGAA
Organism: Tricholauxania praeusta; assembly: GCA_949775025.1. NCBI lineage: Eukaryota > Metazoa > Arthropoda > Insecta > Diptera > Lauxaniidae > Tricholauxania > Tricholauxania praeusta. The sequence continues at coordinate 113,833,471 of OX459029.1, forward strand.
TTTATGTCAAACACTGTCATGCCACCTATTGCGTTTTATTCACTTTTAGGTTTAACCAAAGGGAATTAAAAAATCTAATAACACTTCAGTACCACAAGAAACTTCAATCTTACAATGAGTCTTCATCCGCAATATCTACTACATTATTAACGACATGTTCAAATTTAATTCGGTAACAAATTTAATTCGGAAGTGTTCCAATATTTATTTCAAATTATTCCGAAGTATTGCCAGCAACTTCAATATTAAGGCTTCATTCAATTGACTATAAAAGAGGTCGTACGACTTTTGATCACATATTTAAGCAAAACTTACTTAAAAAAAAGAATATTATTATTAATTGTGCAAATGTACCGAATATATACTGAAAATGTGCTGAACATTATCCAAATACTGAAAATAACCTAAATGTACTGAAAACTTGTCGAGTGTATTAAAGACGATTTTTCAGGACGCAAAAGTACCGAAAAAAGTACAAATGTACCAAAAATGCCATCACTGTTAAGGAATACTTAAAATTGCGACAAAAATTTCGAAATATACGATCGAAGTTGGATGCAATTTACAATTCTATATCCCTGTTCACTAACTTGCTATTTATTGGTTGTTTTCTATTGTTAAGACTCTATAAAATGCTATAATACCTCATATCCGGTTATTTTTGTTAGCAAAAACTATTGGTAAGTTGAAAAGGTTGATATGGATCCTAAACCTTTCAACTTGAAGCGTTGTAGCGGCACCTTACGGTTTGTTAGGCACGTATCGAGGATTTGGTTTCGGGAGGTGTATTACTACTTGAAAAACGTTTTCAATGTAGTGAGCGTTAAAGAAACGACCTCACTAACTAACCTCAAAAATCCTAGCGAAGTTAAAGGTTTTATTGTTATTTTTAGTTAAACTTTATTTTTATATTGTTTAGATTTCACTAAAATTACAACACATTACTATTAAATTACAATTTTTTACATTCTCTGCAAAATAAGTAAGGGTGTCCCAATAAATGCGTTACATTTGATTTTCGTGGAATTTTTTTTTTTTCAATAGGGGAAGCAGTTTTAAGAATTTAATGTATGACATTCGTCAAAACTGCGATTTGTAAATATGGAAGATTACACGAAAGAGCAACGCAATCTCATTGTAATCAATGTTTGGAATTGCCTTTAGCTCCTTCTGCGAATTCTCTTTTATCAATTCAATCGTCTCCAATCTCTTTCCGCGAATTGGTAACTTGAGTCGTGAGAAGAGGAAAAAGTCAAACAGGGCCACGTCAGGTGAATACAATGCCCACGCTTGGGAACGGTATTAACGTTCTTTTTGGTCAAATAGTCGCGTACAATCTTTGCTTATTCTGCAAAAAAATCAGTACTGTTGGCACAAACCGCGCGTCAACTCGTCTCATGCCGAAATCATCGTGCATAACGCTCTGCACCAATCCGAAAGTGATTCCAAGATCGGCGGCTATATACCTGATGGTCACACGACGATCTTCGAGCACAATTTTCTTAACTTTTTCGTGTTTTAGTCAGTCACAGAGGTGGATAAACGAACATAGCTAGGCAAATTATCAATCACATTTCGTCCCGCTTTAAACTCTTTGCACCACACATACGCTAGTGTTTTTGACATTGTACTCCGTACGCTACCGTTATCATTTTCGACGCTTCCACACCAGAGGTACGCAATGAATAGCTCGTGTTTATTGAAGTGAAAACTTCTTATGGCACGTTGTGCACCTCCGTAAGGAAGCATTCGCGGCTGAGGAAAAAAGTATAAACTCGCGACACCGACCGTCATCGGGATTCCCCGTAATGAATGAGAGCGATAGTAAAATTTCAACGTTCTATTGTTTCTCTTAAATAAATATTCCAAGTCGAAGACAAAAAGCAAAGCAGACACACTGACACCTTCCATTCTCAATCAACGATTGTTATGCTTACATGTTTATTTCTTTCAAATCCGCGTTGTTGCGTTGACAAATTGAGAATGAGAGCGAGAGTAAAATTTGAATACATATTCCGTTTTTGTCTTCCATTGCATTGCAATATAAAAAGAAAACGCACACATACCAACTAACACACTAACTTGCCATTAAACGATTTGTTATGCTTGCATACTTCTTTCTACGTGTGAAATTAATTTTTTGTTTCAAGTTTTCACTTCTGTCGGCACTCCCGGAGTGCAACCCGCCGGTTTTTTGAAGTGAAAACTTCTTATGGGACGTTGTTCGGCTGAGGAAAAAAGTATAAACTCGCGACACCGACCGTCATCGGGATTCCCCGTCATGAATGCGATAGTAAAATTTGAATGTTCTTTGAAGACTTGGGAAACGAACTCGACTTTAGAATTTTGAAGACTTGAGAAACGAACTCGATTTTGGAATTTTGAAGACTTGGGAAACGAGCTCGATTTTAGAATTTTGAAGACTTGGGAAACGAACTCGATTTCAAAAAATTTTAAAAACGTTGCCTTCTTTTAGGCACTATTAATAATTTGCCCCTAAAAGTATGCAAAACTTTTTGACAAATTTCAAAATAGCGCCTAAAAAAGGGCAACGATTTTAAAAGATAATTCAGCCTACTTTTAGGCGCTATTTTTGAAATTTGTCGGAAAATGTTGCCTACTTTTAGGGGTAAATTATCAAAATCCCCTAAACGTAGTCAACGTTTTTTGAAAAAATTGGCCCATGAAAGTATGCAATTTTTTGGAAAAAATTTTTACATTTGTTGCATACATATGTTGACTTCCGGTTAGCTGTTGCTCAGTCAGCAAATTTTTCTCTGCAAGCGCAGCCGAAAGCAGAGCCAGCAGCCCAAAGCAGAGAAAAATCTGAAATACCAGGCCACAATGAACCAGCAGCAAGCAAATTTGGTTTTTTGAAAAACTTTAAAACGTTATATCTCGGCTATTACTAAACCGATTTAGACAAATGAGGTGTAATAGTTTTTTTAAGAACAAGCAGGTTTCTTTTGAAGTCATTTGTGTTTTGATAAACAGTCACTAGATGGCATTTTAAGCAGTTTGAATATTCTAACAGCCATAACTCGGCAACGAACAAGCCGATTTTGATAAATGTGGTGTCATAGTGTCTGTAGGAAGAAGCAGATTTTTAAGTTAAGTTTTAGAAAAATTATGTTTAAGCTATTTAGTCACAGGTCCAGGTACTTTCTTTGCCTGATTTTTTCTTATACTTTCATAATTCGCAATGATATTTCTTATTGCAATCAGAATAAATTTTTGTTCTCAAACATTAGGAATACTTACCTAAATTTAATTATTCACAGTTGAGGCTACTGAGCCGAATATACTTCTTCCAGCAATTTTTGAAGTGAAAATTTCTTATGGCACGTTGTGCGGATGAGGAAAAAAGTATAAACTCGTGACACCGACCGTCATCGGGATTCCCCGTCATGAATGCCATAGTAAAATTTGAATGTTCTATTGTTTCTTTTAAATAAATATTCCAAGTGGAAGACAAAAAGCAAAGCAGACACACTAACTGACACATTCCATTCTCATTCAACGATTGTTATGCTTACATGTTTGTTTCTTTCAAATTCCGCGTTGTTGCGTTGACAAATTGAGAATGAGAGCGAGAGTAAAATTTGAATACATATTCCGTTTTTTGTCTTCCATTGCATTGCCATATAAAAAGAAAACGCACACATACCAACTAACACCCTAACTTGTCATTAAGCGATTTGTTTTCACTTCTGTCGGCACTCCCGGAGTGTAACCCGCCGTTTTTTTTTTTCGTAATTCATTGCCTTTCATATGCATTCGTTGACAATAAGAGCTTCGTTTACTGTGCCGCACTGTTGACGCTTGCTCAAAATGAATTGTTATGAGTTTCGCTGCTAACGACTGCCAATCATCAAAAAGGCAATGAAAAAGCAGCAAATGGTTAGTAGCATTCGTGAAACTTCATACTGTTGATGCGAAAGGTTGCCATACATCGCCAATCAATAAAGATAAAATAAAAACACAATAATTGACAATGCCGACATTACCCTGCTGTACATGTAGTGTTATAATAATATAATAGTAATACAAATAACTTTAAATTTATTTGTATGAATAAATCAAAGTCTGTACACTATATAGGTATAATTTTATTTGTTTTGGGTGGACTTTAATTTTGGGGGGCAAATATGTTGTTAGGTAAAAATTAGGGTTATTCAAAATGTTTGTGATATTTTCTTAATGGCAGCCCCAGGCAGGGCATGCTATTCTGCTGCGTTTACTTTAGCTTTAATGGTTACTATTGAAATCGCCTGGGATCACAAACAGTCAGTGACATTCTTTTTTTGAATGCAATATTTAAATACGAACAGACATAGGCGTCAAAAATCAAAACTATACAATATTGATCGGCAAAGATGAAAAATTGGTAATATTTACTTTATTAAATGTTACTTACAAGTTTTAAGTTTAAGTTTTATTTCAGAACGTAAACTTAGTTCTTATCCTGTGGAATAAAATTAAATAAAAATCTGGGTAATGTGGAGAGGGTGGGCGGTGCGGCCGTCAGTCGTGACAAAACTCCCGTGGATTGCTCTCTAAATACCTCTTCACCCACTCCCAATTTTCCCGCTATAATCTCTAGTAGCAATCTTTCATCTCCTTCCTCCACTATAAATAATCCTCTGTCAATTTCGGCTAATCCGCGGGTGGATGTTGCGATTGATAGCTCTGTGCCTCCGGTTTCCCTGCAGGCATTACCAAGGTTAAAATCGATTTTTATTTCACGACTGCATTCCAATACTACCTCTGACAGCGTTAAAAATTTTATCAGACAACATCAAATTATTCCTGCCGACGCCTTCGTTTCTTGCAGGAAACTCGGTAATAAACCAACTCATGCGTCTTTTAAAATAACAGTGGCATCTTCTCATGTTTCTGCCATTCTTAAATCTAAAGCATGGGTGGATAATATCTATATTTCAGAATTTAAATCAAAAAAAAAAAATGATAAAACTGCACGTTCCAATTCAAAAAACTGAAACGGCTATCCCTTTACTATCAAAATGTAAGGGGTTTGCGTTCCAAGACGCAAGATATCTTTTTATCAACTCAGAATTTCTCTGAGGATATTATCGTGTTTACCGAAACTTGGTTAAACAACAGTTTTCTCAATATGGAACTTTTTGATAATAGTTTCCATGTTTTTAGAAGAGACAGACACTTGGAAGATCTTTCTTCTGTTGGTGGAGGCGTCTTAATAGCTATAAAAAATCATTTAACCAGTTCATTAGTTGAAATTGCCTGTGCATCTAATATTGAACTGTTATGTGTTAAGGTCACACATTGTAACTCTAATTTATACATTCTTAACACTTATGTTCCTCCAAATAGTAGCGCAGATGTCTACGAATGTCTTTCGATAGCCGTAGAATATATTATTAATGAACTAGACACTAATGACGACATTTTGTTGTTAGGTGACTTTAATCTGCCTGACCTAAAATGGACTCCTTCGGACGATGGTACATATTTTTATGCATCTTGTCCAAAAACTCGACAACAACAAATTTTTGTTGACGAAATACTTTCAAATTTACAACAAGTAAGTTGTATAACTAATTGCCATGGACGACAACTTGACTTAGTCTTGGCTACAAATAGTAGCAATGTTATTGTAAGAAATGCTATCCATGCTCTGTCTACGGTAGATTCCTATCATCCACCTTTGAGTATTGTGTACCAATCTGACAATGAAAATTAGACGACTTACTCATTTTTTTTAATAACAATACATTTGATGATTGCATTAAATTTTTCTATGGTGAACTTTTTTCTGCCATAGCATTGTCGGTTCCATATACAAGGAGGTACGTTAATAATTCCTCGTACCCCTGGTATACAAAGGATTTGAAAAAAGTTCGCAATGGCCGTAATAGGGCATGGAATAAATACGTTAGTAGCCAGGACCGTAATGACCTTGTTGCTTATCAGCGACTGTTTCTTGAATTTAAAGATATGTCAGCTTTGGTTTATTCTGAATATTTGAATAAAATAAGGCTGAATATTCTTCATGACCCCAAAAATTTTTGGGGTTTTATTAATTCTAAAAAAAAATCTGACGGGTTTCCATCTGAGTTTAAAACAGTTGATGGGCTCACTAGCGACCCACAAGTTATAGCCGGGTTGTTTGCTAATTTGTTTAATGAATCGTTTTCTACGGATTTATTTAGCCCTGAAATCAACTATTTTGAATATATGGATAACGACCCTTTAGTTTCGGTTAATGAGATATCTTTCTCTCCTGACCTCATAGAGAAATATATTTCATCTGTTGATGATGACTTCAACTCCGGGCCGGATGGTATTCCTGCGACAGTTTTAGTAAACTGCACCTCTGTGCTGAGTCAACCTCTCAGTATTTTATTTAATAGATCAATTCAAGAAAGCTATTTTCCTAAGTTTTGGAAAAATGCATACATTAGCCCCATTTTCAAGAAAGGGTGTAAAAATGATGTTTCAAACTACAGGCCCGTGGCTAAGTTATCATCAATACCGAAAATTTTTGAACATATTATATACGATCAGGTTAAGGTGTGCTGTGGTGAACAACTCGTCAGCATGGTTTTGTTAATGGCAGATCTACAGTTTCTAACCTCCTTGATTTCACTTCTTTTGCATTAAGCTCTTTAGACTCTGGTGGGCAAGTTGACTGCATCTACACTGACTTCAGTAAAGCATTTGACAAATTACCACATAATTTGATTTTGTTTAAGTTAAAGATGCTTGGATTTCCCTTAAGTTTTGTCAGCTGGATTGAATCTTATTTATCTGATCGCTCGTATCAAATAAAATTTAGGAGAGTGTTTTCCTCCCCATTTAGCTCGACATCAGGTGTTCCACAAGGAAGCCACCTGGGGCCGCTCCTGTTCATTTTAGCAATTAATGACGTTACACATGTTATTAAAAACTGCCATCTGTTAGTATATGCAGATGACATGAAAATTTACAGGAACGTAAAGGGGGTTGGTGACACTATTCCACTTCAGTCTGACTTGAAATCCTTTGAAGTTTGGTGTTCTAAGAATAACTTACATCTTAATCCTGATAAATGCCAAGCTATGATTTTTACCAGAAAGAAAACTATTGTGGAATTTGATTATAAATTAAAAGATAAAAATATTTGTCGTGTCGATGTAGTCAAAGACCTAGGTATACATTTTGATACTAAGTTGACTTTTAATGAGCATATTAATCAAATTTGTAAAAAATCCTCATCTCTGCTTGGCTTTATTAAGAGGTGGGCAAAAGAATTTAATAGCCCTTTAGTAACGGTGACTTTATATAATACAATAGTGCGCCCTCACTTAGAGTACGCCAGCCAAGTATGGTCACCATTTTATAATATTCATATAAATAGAATTGAAAGAATTCAAAAAAATTTTATTCGTTTTGCTCTCAATGGCTTAAATTGGATTGACCCTTTAAACCTTCCTCCTTATGTGGATCGTTTAAAGTTATTACATATGCAGTCTTTGAGCTCGCGTAGAAATATTGCGGATATACTTTATCTGCATCAACTTGTAACTGGGTCTCTTGCTGCACCAGAGCTTCTTAACTATATACATTTTAATAGTAATCGGAGGAGTACTCGTAACTCTTATCAGTTATTTTACCAACCGGTTAGTAGAACTAATTATATGGCTACAGCTCCTTTTAATCGCATGACAACTCTTATTAATAATTACGAAGTTTATAACATTAGCTTGTCAAAAGGTCAACTCAAGCTTAGACTGAAAACTAACTGTAGCTAAATTTGTAGCTTAATGGTGGTGTGAATTTTTTTGTTTGTGTTGTCCGAGCCCCACAGCATGCTGGGTAAATTTTTTCTAACATTTATGCCTTGGACCACGTAAATTTATACATATAATTATTTTAATATATATATGTCTATTTTTACATGGTGTGAGTGGGTATGTTGAGAAAGTGCGATAAAGCTAAGAAAAAATTATAAAATAAATAACAAATTAATGTGCATGATAATTTTTTCTATTCCATTTTTTATTGAATAAGCTTTTTACTTGGTATAAAGCTTCAATGCTAAATAGCTAAGAAGGCTATAATAGCTGTAGTAGCTAAACTCTATTATTATTATAATAACGGAATATGTAGACTTACATATGTATGACCATACATCGAATAGCGAAACACTTTTTTTGGTTTATTTTATTAAAAAATGTGATTTTTTCAAGCCTTCTATTTTTTATATTATTTTCTATTTTATCTTATGAAAAAAACTTAATTCATAAGCTTTATTTTTTATTTTATTAAAAAATTACTTTTTTTTTACTCATTAATAATGTTTTTTACTTATTTATAATGAATAAATGAAAATATCCACACAAAAACTACGAACTTTTCTTTTAATATTCATTTATGTAATTGGCAATGCATGGCAACCTACTTTCATCAACAGAATGAAGTTACACGAATGCTGCTTACCATTCGCTGCTTTTTCATTGCCTTTTTGATGATTCGCAGTCGTGAGCAGCGAAACTCATAACATTTCACTGACAACTGTAGTGCTTTCATTCGTTTCGATGATTGATGTTAAGTGTTGATTCGCTGTTCGTTTTATAGCGAATGTTTCATAGCTGCGTAAGAATGCATTCGCGCTCATCTCTGTTCCACACATCATATTTTGTTAGAAGCACAAAATTTAAAGCAATGTCTTTGCTCAACTAACTTCGACATAGCGAAATTCGCAGAGTACACCAAACAGTGACTTGTTTACAAAGCTATTTGGCGTTAACTGACAGATTGCGCTTACAAGTGCCATGTAAACAACCAATAGATGTACCAACCTCGATAACAAATTATTTTGACAATATCTCAAGTGCGTTTCGCTTAAGGGGTAATATCTCCCTTATGCTATGAAAAACAAGGCTGTTTGAATTATTTTTATTAAAGGACATTTGAGAATAAAGGTATACAAATAATATAAAATTGGATTAAGCAACTAAAATTTTTTATTGTTATTTTTTTTACAAAATGGCGGCTGTGCAGTGATTACCGTAAACCGATTTTTCAAAAAGATCTTCCGCGGCGGGCAGTATAAGTCTCGTCCAACTCCACCTATAACAAAAAAAATTTTTCATTATCTACATGAGTTTTGCTGTTAAAGTACATGTGATTATATTTTTTGAATTATTTTTCGCGAAATGACAAAGTGTTTTCGACGAAAAAAATCGACTTAAATTGCTTATAACTTTTTTTCTTGTTAACTGATCGCTAAAATCGTGTGTACTTCAACAGATAACACTAGGCGACCTTTTTTGACATTTTTTTTTCTTCCATGAACTTTCTTAATTTTTTATGATGTAATTATGTCCCCTGAGTTCAAAAAAAATGTTGATCAATTTTTCTCATGTTAGTTTTTTTTTAAACTTTTTTTAGTGTATTTAGGCTATATCTCATCCAAATATGAACCGATTTTGTTCAAATAAAGGCAATAAGATTTCCCACAACTGTTGCTAAGAAAAAGTTTGGCTTTAATGTACAGGTTACGAGATAAAAGCTGACACATTTGAAAAAATTGATTTTTTTGAAATTTGTATCCAATTAAAAATAACTTTAAAAATATCAATATTTCAAAATACATCAATTTAGCTCTTTGATTACAAAGAAGAAACTCTTCAAAACGAAATAATACCAAGTTTTTTAAAATCCTTTCATAAATGCCAAAGTTATAGCTAATTTAGTATAAATTGTCATAATTTAAATTTACCAATATTTCAGTTTTTTCGTATTTATAGGCTATTAGTCCAGTAGAATTGGTCGTGAAAATGAGAAAAAAAAATAATTCGTTGCAGCACTCTGACAGCGGAACATTGTAGAACAAGCTCTTGTAAAAGAGGACAAAATAAATCGAACCGACAGCAAGTATCCGGGGTGGAATGGGGTGCATTTTTAGAGGTCGAACACAGATTTTGGCGATTTCTGGCTAAATTGTGCATCCTATCAAAAAAAGATTAAGATGACACTGAAAATACACTAAAAAAAATTTAAAAAAAAATCTAACCGTGAGAAAAATCTATCAAAAATTTTTTTGATCTTAGCGGACCTGATTACATCATAAAAAATTAAGAAATGTCATGGAACATTTTTGGTGTCGCCTAATGTAATCAAACAATGAATCTACTGTTAAAATTTCAAGTCAATCGGATGTAAGCTTTTGGAGTTCTACTGCCCGCCGATTTTGAAAACATGGTTTCGAGAAAAACGCGTTTGAAGTTTCAAAATGCTATACATCTTCATCAAAGTTTCTTGGAAAAATTGATTTAAAAAAATTTTGAGTTTGAATCGGTACTTTGGCGCTGTAGATTTAGATTCTAGGATTGTTTTGGCATTATTAAAGCCAATAAAAAAAAATGGAAAAGTAAAAAAAATTAGGGAGATATAACCCCTTAAATAAGAAATATCAGGTACATTTTGATCAATGGGCCAAAACTTAAGCACCCCCCATCGGCTGCGATCCGCTAGCACCTCATCTGGTGAATTTTGAGAAAAAAAATAAGCATCTAATAGGTCACAAATTGGTCATAATTGGTCAGTTAGTCCGATTAATTGGTCAGCAAGATTAAATTTTTTTAAAATATTTTAAAAATTTCAAGGTCATTCGAAGATTTTGGCACCTCATCTGACGAATTCTGAACTAAAAAAATATGCATCTAATAGGTCACAAATTAGTCATAATTGGTCAGTTAGTCCGATTAATTGGTCAGCAAGAGAACATTTTTTAAAAATATTTTTAAAAATTTCAAGGTCATCTTAATATTTTGGCACCTCATCTGGCGAATTTTGAAATAAAAAAGTGCGTATCTTATAGGTCACGAATTGGTCATAATTGGTCAGTTAGTCCGATTAATTGGTCAGTAATAGAAAGTTTTTAAAAATTTTTTGAAAATTTCAAGGTCATCTTAATATTTTGGCACCTCATCTGGCGAATTTTGAAATAAAAAAATATGCATCTAATAGGTCACAAATTGGTCATAATTGGTCAGTTAGTCCGATTAATTGGTCAGCAAGAGAACATTTTTTCAAATTGTTTTAAAAACTTCATTGTCATCTGAGAATTTTGACACTTCATAAAAGGACGAAAAAAAGGAAGTTAAGAAATCGATAGGATTTTTAATTCTGACAATTGGTCTGCAAAAATCTTATAAGTGGTCATGCATAGAACATTTTTTAAAAATACATTTTTAATTACTATACTTATAATATGTTGTTACATGATGATTTAAAATTGGTCAGCCAAAACAAAAAATTGGTCAGGCGTATTAAATAAGATATAAGTAAAAATGTCTGCGTAACCTCAAACATTTCGGAAGTCTGATGTGATGATTCGATTTTGAGGCCGAATTCGGTTTCAGCGCAAAAAATTACTTCGGAGAACGATCTTTAAAAAATGTATTACTCGAATTTACCTCATTTAAGCTTGAGTTTTGGCCCGTTTTCGAGGATTTATCATTTTTCTGAGGAAAAATACTGGAACATCGAGACTAGGCAGAATATCTTCGTCTGTTTTCGGACTATAATGCTGAAGAATGTTAGACTAAGAAAAAAATGTATTCCTCGAGTTTACCTCACTTAAACCCAAATTTGCGCTGTTTTTTCGCTGTTTTCAGCGAGTTTTTTTATGTTACCAAGCTACCCAGCCACAGTTTCACAAAACAACTATCAGCATCGTGTTCAGCACACCCGAAAGCCCGTATCTTATGCAGAATTATCTTTTGGGAAGAGTTATAATCCCTCGCAAATAAAAAAAAATGAATTTAATTCATAAATCGGACACTAGCGACCTCTAAATATCAATATTTTTTAATGAAATTTTTCAGGGCTTCATTTTTTTACATAACACTAATTACTTTTCATAAAAACAACATATAAGTCGAAAACTCTATTTTTTTTGGTCACCCTAATGTAGATAAGTCAAAAAACCATTTTAAAATGAGTTTTAATACCTTTTTTTTAGCATCAAAAATTGATATTTTTAAAAACTTTTTTTTCTTAAACTATTTTACTAAACTTTCTCTATTTAATAAGATAACTGAAACAAAATTTTTCATCTTCAAATATTTAATGGGGACCGTTTAAAAAAAAATGGAAAATTTTTTCATAAAATTTGTGTTTAACATCATTTAAGTCCACGAACGCACACAAATAAATCAAAATAGTGTATGAAAGATGTATTAGCCATTTAATTTTACATCGAAATGTCCTGGGTCGATCCAAATGTGCACAAAAACGGATGCGAATTCGTTTGTGCGCATTCCGTTTTTTGCAAGTAAAACGAATTCGTTTCGGATTTTGTTTTTTGTAAGTAAAACGAATTCGTTTCGAATTCGTAACGGACTTCAAATACGAATTCGTTTTTTGTTCGTTTCGAATTCGTAATGGACTTCAAATACGAATTCGTTTCGAATTCCGTTTTTTCGAGAGGAATTTCATACGAAAACGAGTTCGAAACGAATTCGTAACGAAATCCGTTTCGGATAAATAGTACGAAGAAACGAGTTCGTTTCGAATTCGAAACGAATTCGTTTGACACACTGGGCTATCACCAAAAATCGTTTGTTTTACAGTTGTAGATCGATAAATAAAACATCTCATTTTAAGTTAATTTTTCAGCTTTTGGGTCAAATGCGACTGGCCTGTTTCCAAAACTAACACTAAATTTTTTTTCATATCTTCTTTTCCACCGCCATTCTATTAGAAAAGGCTTGTGGAGCGAAACAAATCAAACTTTTGCACATATCATATCATGTGACATGTGGATGCTCTAATGTACAACTATCTTAATTGTGATACGCAGGTATTTTTTATTTATGTCTTGTTTAATACCCCTGACCAACTTTTTGATTGGGCTGATCAATTTTAAGTCATCATGTAACAACATATTATAGAAATTAAAAATTAATTGATTTACATGACAACCTGATATAACTACGGTGACCATAAATTTAAATTGAAAAAACAGAACAAAAATTATTCACAAAAAAAAAAAATCAAATTTCATTGGCTTTGATCTTAATTAAAAATACTGCCGAACTAAGCGAAAAGGGCGTATCTCAAAAAATTTCGTTTCGAAATAATTGATGTTTTGCTTATGTTAATTTATTGAAATACCTTTAAAATTGGGATGGAGAAAATTTTCTTACGAGATTTGTTATATGTTTGAACTAAGACTCCGGCATTTGGAGCATTCAATTAGACAAGCAATTTCTTAAGCTATCCGATGTCATAAGAATCTCAGATATATCTTTTTTTGACATACGCCCTTTTCGCTTAGTACGGCAGAATAGTGTAACAAACATATATGCACCAAACATTTAATAATGTTTTCCTGACTTTTTAAATATTACTTAAGCTCTAAGCAGTTAAGATCAAAGTTGCACATCGTTATTAAAATAGCTTTTACAGTCTCAATTTTCATATGGAACTTTTCGTCAGTTCATATATTGCTTAAAATAGAAATTATCCTTTCGGTGGAGGCATTTGAACCCGGTAAACACAAACTTAATTCTACTATGCTTAAAATATTTTGAAAAGGTATGAAATTTTTTTTAAGATATTGAAATATTTCAACCCATTTATTCTCGACTAGCTCTCCACCATCTGTCCATTCCTTTAGTATCTCACAAGTCGCATAACTTTTAACACTCGTAAACTCATCAAATAGTTCGCTGTAATTAATTTTAATTTGGCTCCTCTTTCCCATAATATATGTCAAATGTCTTTCAACCTTATTCAAAGATGGCATTGTACGCAACAGTACCCATTCCATCACTTCAACCTCTTAAAATGCATTATCCAACTGATGAAGATAATTTAATGCACTTCTTATAAAAACTTTTGACACTATTTTTGCAGTTCCTGTTTTTTCTAACTCCGAAATTATTTTCTTGATCATAAAAGGTAAACAAATTTCATCTCTGCGTTCAGCGAATAACCAGCATTAATTTGGGTTCAAATCCAAACCGAAAAACTTAGCGTCACGGTAATTACATTGCACAATCAGCTTTTTGATAGAGATTGCTAATTGATATCGGTAACAACTTACATATCTATCAGCAAAGGGTTGACGTTATTAGAAATAGACTGTAGATTAGCAAATAGTAGATTTGCGTGGCGCATGAAAGCAGAACAAAAAACAGAACATTTGCGAAAAACAGAACACTTTTGTAATTTTCCATTAAAAAAAAATACGCAGAACAAGCGCCTTAAAAACAGAACTGTTCTGTTAAAAACGGATGGTCACCGTAGATATAACAGTCGAGGTACCCGCATGGGTCGTATCATAGGAAAGTCATTTGTATTTTTAAAAAATGTTCTATGCATGACCACTTATAAGATTTTTGCAGACCAATTGTCAGCATTAAAAATCCTATCGATTTCTTAACTTCCTTTTTTTCGTCCTAATATGAAGTGTCAAAATTCTCAGATGACCATAAAGTTTTTAAAACAATTTGAAAAAATATTCTCTTGCTGACCAATTAATCGGACTAACTGACCAATTATGACCAGTTCGTGACCTATTAGATGCATATTTTTTTATATCAAAATTCGTCAGATGAGGTGCCAAAATCTTCAGATGACCTTGAAATTTTCAAAAAATTTTTAAAAACTTTCTATTACTGACCAATTAATCGGACTAACTGACCAATTATGACAAATTCGTGACCTATAAGATACGCTCTTTTTTATTTCAAAATTCGCCAGATGAGGTGCCAAAATATTAAGATGACCTTGAAATTTTTAAAAATATTTTTAAAAAATGTTCTCTTGCTGACCAATTAATCGGACTAACTGACCAATTATGACCAATTTGTGACCTATTAGATGCATATTTTTTTATTTCAGAATTCGTCAGATGAGGTGCCAAAATCTTCGAATGACCTTGAAATTTTTAAAATATTTTTAAAAAATTGAATCTTGCTGACCAATTAATGGGACTAACTGACCAATTATGACCAATTTGTGACCTATTAGATGCTTATTTTTTTTTCTCAAAATTCACCAGATGAGGTGCTAGCGGATCGCAGCCCCCCCCATCGTAAATTTTTTTCGAAACGACGAAAGTGTTTGCCACAAATGATATAGATGGAACTACTTCAAGTGTTTGCGTGAAATAATAAAATTTTTGTCACAAAAACTTTTGATTTTACTTACAAAATAATAAAATTTTTGTCACAAAAACTTTTGATTTTACTTACAATTTGATAGTTGAAAATTATTATACAAAACTACTCTTTAAAACTTAACATAACATAGGACTACAGCCTGGCAACATCGTCATCGTTCTTTGCTTCTTAACACTTATAAACATTTTATATTGTATATGTACAATGTAAGTAACAAAAAAGTAATATCGGTCATAGAACTGCAAAATATTGTTACGAAATTCCTGTCTCTTAGACTATAATTTCGATCTCCTACACTTTTCTGAAATCGATCACTGGATTGTGTAGCAATCAAAAACACACAAGCTTATTTAATTATAAAATGGTTTATTTAAATCACAAAAGTTAGTTTTACACGGTACAATTGTTTATTTCATTAACATTCAAACTCTAATATTAATCTGGCACTGTATAGACAACTGTTTTACTTAAAATCCACTGTGTTAAAATCAAATGTCTTACTTTATTACTTAAAGTCAACTGTGTTAATTTATTGCTTAAATTCAACTGCCCTCAACTACTCATATGACAACCTTTTTATACTACAGTCATCACTTTCTCGAATAATCCAGTACCTTCTAGTTTATAGACGTGGAATCCACAATTATCCATAATGTTACCATTACCTTCTAGATGGCGTTTATCGGCGTGGAATCCACAATTATCCAGAATGTTACCAATACCTTCTAGATGGCGTTTTACGACGGCGATAATTTCTCTCGGTTGTCGACTTTTATAGTGTACTGCAGCGCCTTTTCGGTTTATCATTTTTAGTACAAAAACTACACTTGGCCGCTAGATGGTGTACAAGTATTTTTATACAGCCAGTGATGCTAGCTAGTATCGTTTAGTTTTCTTTTGTTGGTTTTTATTTCGAGAATTTTCTGGCATAAACCAAGTTTCGCTACAATATGAACATAAAAAGTTTATAAGTGGTAAGTCCTTTGTTGAAATGAATAATTGTTTGGGACAAAAGACAAGTGTTTGGGACAAAACACAAGTGTTTGTCGAAACAGTTCCATAAATTGAATTGTTTGACTGAAATATTTTGACGATTTGTCGTAAATAATTATATAATTTAGAAGCAACATTTTACGAAACGTTTTTTAAATTTTCCATAAAAGTAATTGAATCACTTGCCACAACTTAACTTTAACTTGTGTCAAAAACATTGGTTTTTCTTATATTGTCTACAAAAACTTATAGTTTAAGACAAAAGTTAAGTGTTTGCTTGAAATAATAACTGCTTATGTTAAGCATTCGATAATTTTCCACAAACGCTTTCTAAACAATCGTTTTTTTGAGTGTAGCCTCATCAGACCAGTTTTTGATTAATTTGTAATGCGATTCGAACCCCCGACCATTCCATGAATTGTATGTGGACAGCCGCTCAGAACACTTGAGCCATGGAGGTTCTGCTGAACGACATGTACAAAGTGTACATTTATATTATGCATATTTTGCGCCATCTGTTGTATTTATTGTCATGTCTTGTTTGCTGCATAGCTTTGTTAAAGCATCGGTTTAAGGACACGCTATATGATGTAGCTTTATTATTTCGAATTTCGGGCTTCCGCCACTTATTTTTCGAATAATGGTTGGACGTATTCTTCCGGTTGTAGAAATTTTTAATTTGTTTTAGTCGACTGAATATTATTAATTAATTGAATTTTAATCGAATTTACAGTCAATTGCAGTAACCGATATTCATGTGAAATTTCACAATTCGGTTAATGCTTTTTAAACAAACATGACAATGATAACAAATGGAACAATTTAACCTGGTATTTGGTGACATATGTTTCGGCTATTACCACATACATATGTATATACACATATTCATATGTACAGCTGCGGTCAAAATAATAGAAACGGGGTGTCATTTATGAATTGAAAGAAGATATTTCGAACAACTGACGTTTTTTTCTTCTAACATTTTAAAGTACAGTTACTTGATAATTTCACAAGATAAGCACATAACATTTCATTCCAAAAAAAATAACGGTACTTTCTTAGTTTGCTATTATATTGAGAAATTTGTAATTTCGAGCGGTCAAAATAATAGCACTTTTCAACTCCTTTAATTCTGAAGTTTAGGTATTTACTCTTATAAAGAAAATTTGATCAGAAAAAGTAAGTTCTATTATTTTTGTATAATACTCCAATGAATTTTTTAGAATGTTTGCATTTTAGAGGGCCGTGGAAGGCATTATACGATAGAGCAAAGTAAAATTATTAAGAATTCCATTTCGCAAGGTTAGACTTTTACGGATTACGGTCATTCTACGACAGAGCCAGTGCCGTCTTTAACCTACTGGAGGCCCTGGGCATATGAGGATAATAAGGCTCCTATGGCTTTGACAGAACACTATTTTGTAAGAATAGACAAAGAAAGTAGATAAACAAGGTTCTAGAAATATTTTTATTAATATTCACATTAAATGAAAAGATAATGTAATATAATCCACAAAAGTAACTCTTTTAGCATTCACAGATTAGTGCTTAAAAATCTATATTGATTGAAGAGGAACCCTTCTAGATTTAAGATGAGCAAAATCGTTAATGACTTCTTCAAAATCTATATTTTTGAGCAGATCACATTCTATGGACATCAGCGACAAACTGGTTCTCAATTCATTCTTTATTTTTTTCAATTTGGAGAAGGAGCGTTCCCCACTGCAGTTAGTTACCATCATGCTTAAAAAGATTCTCAATGCGATTTCGACATTTGGAAATGTGTCTTCGATTTTGTTTTCTTTCAAAAGTTGATATATTTCCAATATACTATTACTTCCCTCACTTTGTTCACTGTGAACAATTTTTAAGTATTCTGTTAAATGCAGACATTCCATTTCTAACTCTTTCTCATTAACATTTTCATATTAAAATTCAGAAAATTCTTTGCAACTTTGTCTCAACTCTTCAAAATTCAGAGTCTTAAAGCAAAAAATAAATCAAAACGTTTACAAATGTTCTTATATGGACTTAATTGCTGTTTTAGATGAACGCTCAGAATATCAATTATGGGAAGAAATGTCTCTACTTTGAATTTCTCTCTTCCATTCAGCTGGACTGACAACGCCGGGTCATAAAAAAAACTCTGGCGAGTGCTTCTGTATTCTGTTCTTTGAGATAGGTCTTTGTAGTCAGATTCCGTGTTTCTTTAAGGGTTAAGAGGTTAACAATAAAATCATCAAGTGAAGTAAACATATTAGTTGCAACGTCCAGTGTTATTGTTTCTTTTTGGAGATAGTTATTTATTTTGTTTATTCTTTCCAATATAGAGTTCCAAATTATACTAATAATATATTCTAGCTTTTCCATTTTTCTGAACAGACTAAGTGTTTTGTCTTTAGTTTCTCGTGCCTGTTCTGTATCTTTCGCGATGGACATCAAAGCTTTTGTTTATGACCTTCATGCAAGGCGTTTACAGCATCTGCTCGGGCTGACCATCTGGTTTGTGAAAGACCTTTAACAACTTTTTTTGAACCTAAATGTTCTGTCTATATATTCCATCGGTGGGTAGAGCCTGAAAAAAAGTTGTACACTTTCTGAACCATTTCAAAAAACTTTGTTGCCTCCGATACACACTTAGCAGCATGGACACCTACCAAGTTTAGTGAATGTACCGCACATGGTACAAAGGTGGCAAATTCACATTTCTCCTCAATTCTTGCTTCTAGACCAGTATACTTCCCCGACATATTTGAAGCATTGTCGTAGCTTTGTCCTCTGCAATCTTTTATGGGAATATCATGATTCTCTAAAAAATTCAAGATGGTTTCCGCTAAACACTCAGATTTATACTCTTAAATCTTAAAATTATAGACGAGCTAAACTTAAACTGAGTTAAGTTTAGCTCGTCTATAATTTTAACTCAGCCCTGAAGATGAGGAAGGATCTTCCTCGAATTATTGGGAAAAAATTATAAATAAAAAACTGACCTAAAGCCAGAAAAGTGTTTTTATTTTGTACAGATTTTTTCCTTATTTCAGATCCACTAGGATATGACCGTTTCGATATTTTATATTATAATTCTGTAGATATTTATTTTTACACCAAAAATAGTCGCTAACCCAAAACAAAACAAGCAAACGACGATTTAATCAAGGAATGCCTCAGAGCACAATCATTAACTACAAACAAATCAAACGTGACAACACCACAGATAATTAAATTGTATTTTTATATTTTTAAATTTATTCAAGCATGCCGAAATCTGAAAGCCTAATTTTTTCGCGAGAGTAGAGTAGCTTTGCGTATGCAAAAGCTAATAAACAAGTTGGTATTGTAGTCAGTAATTTAGGTTCGATTTATTCGAATTAAATAAGTTTTTTGGTAATAGATATAGGTTATCGTTTGGTGATCTGGCAGGAGCTAGGGGTTCGATCGCGGGGCCCTGGGCACGTGCCCAGAGTGCCCAGTGGGAAAGAGGGGTCTGGACAGAGCAAAGTAAAATTATTAAGAATTCCATTTGGCAAGGTGAGACTTTTACGGAAACTTAAAATTTTATCCTGTACTGAAGAAAGGTGACCCGACAATATGCGCTAACTACCGGGGAATCAGTCTTCTTGCCATCTCTTACAAGGTCCTGTCGACTGTACTGTGTGAAAGACTTAAGCCGTTTGCCAACACACTGATTGGGCCTTATCAGTGCGGCTTTAGACCTGGTAAGTCCACCATAGACCAGATCTTCACACTACGTCAAATCCTGGAAAAAAACCCACGAAAAACAGATCGATACCCATCATCTCTTTATCGATTTTAATGCTGCTTTCGATAGCCCGATACGGGATTGCCTGTATGCCATCATGTCTGAGTTCAGTATACCTGCAAAGCTGGTGCGGCTTTGCAGAATGACGTTGAGCAACACAGCCAGCTCCGTCAGAGTAGGAAGGGACCTCTCCGAACCATTTGATACCGAACGAGGTTTCAGACAGGGCGATCCACTATCCTGCAACCTCTTCAATTTTGTGATGGAAGCGGTGTTGCGAAGAGCCAGTGTACATCGTAATGGCACTATTTTCTACAAAAGTGTCCAGCTCCTTGCATATGCCGATGATATTGATATCATTGGACGTTGTAAGCGAGATGTTACTGCTGCGTTCTCTGCTATCGAAAAAGAGTCAGCGAAAGTGGGTTTGACGGTGAACGAGGGCAAAACAAAGTATATGCTGTCCACAAACAGGGATACGCGGCGTATTGGATCCTTTGTTACTGCGAACAACTATACTTTCAAAGTTGTCAAGGAATTCACCTATCTTGGCACCGCCGTGAACACTTAAAACGATATCAGCCTGGAGATAAAGCGAAGACTAACTCTTGCTAATAGGTGTTACTATGGTCTCAGTAAGCAATTGAGTAGTAGAGACCTCTCTCGCCCGATAAAACTGACACTCTACAAGACGCTCATCTTACCCGTGCTACTTCACGGCGCAGAAGCATGGGTTGTGTCGCAGACTGATGCAGCCACGCTTGGGGTGTTTGAGAGAAAAATTCTTCGCAAAATCTTCGGTCCTGTTCACGTCGGCGACGACTACCGTATTCGAATGAACCACGAACTGTACGAGCTCTACGCTGACATTGACATAGTCAATCGCAGCACTATCCAACGTCTGCGCTGGCTGGGACATGTTGTGCGTATGGACGAAGAAGCTCCGGCGAAAAAGGTGTTTGATGCGGAAGCCGCTGGGCGACGACGAAGAGGAAGACCATGCCTCCGATGGAAAGACCAAGCCGAGGAAACCCTATCCACGCTTGGTGTGAATGATTGGAGAAGGCGCGCGCGAAGCAGAGGCGCCTGGAGAGAGCTTTTGAGGTCGGCCGAAACCCGGTAACGGGTTGTTATGGCCACCCAAGTAAGTAAGTAAAATTTTATTGGATGTTCATTGAAAATTGTTTAGAATACGATGAAATACACAAGTACACGAAAAACACGAGGAAGAAAGCTTTCCATGTCTCCCCGGGACGTGAATTGTTCGATACGGCTTTCGATACATAATCCTATTTTGCCTGCTGCGGAAATAAAGAAAGTGCTTAATATAGCAGCGAGTGTAGAAAACGTAAAAAGAAAACTCAGGGAAACCAATTTGAGTGCCCAGAATCCACAACCACTTTCATTGCTTAAAAAAATACACATCACGAAGAGATCGGATTTTGCGCACGGGTACTTGGTATGGCCGCTTGCAAAGTAGATAAACATTTTGTGGATTTGTGTTACAAATCTGCAAAGTCCGTATGTTGTCCAGATATTTAAGGAACAAATAGGTCTCAAAGATCTTCCATCTTCATGCATTTTCATGTTCGTCGTTCATTTATATATGTCAGTATCTTTAATTATGTTCAATTTGAGTTGTTTTTCCCGTAATGTGTTATTACGGCTTTGTAATTTCGTAGTTCGGTCGTTTTTTAATCGTTTATATGCATATGATTTTGTCCACATACCTGCAAAATCCAGGGTTAAAATATTCAACTATAGCAAAAATAGTTGGTGCATCAGAAAGAACTGTCAAAAGGGTTATTTCTAATTATAAGAAGGGTCTACCTGTTTCACGAAAAAAGGGTTCAGGCAGAAAACCAGAATTTTCTAACCCAAAGGTAGCGGCGAAGGTGAAGCGCCTTTTTAGGCAGAATCCCAACACGTCAGTGCGAGATATGGCGGCTAGAGCAGGTACATCAAAATCTACTGTGCAAAGGATAAAGGAGAAAAGTAAGCTAAAGACATATAGAGTTCAAAAATTACCAGACCGTTCTGATGAAAAGCAGTTGATGGCTCAGATGCGAGCCCGAAAATTGTATGAAAGGTACCTGACTAAATTTGACTGCTGTGTTATGGACGACGAAACTTACGTTAAAGCAGATTTTAATCAGCTACCTGGGCACGAATATTATACATCACCGAAGAAGGGGAATGTGCCTAGTAAATTCAAAGAAAAAAAAATTTCGAAATTTCCGAAGCAATACTATATATGGTTTTGCAGGCCATATGCACCTGTGGCCTCAGAAGCAGCTTCTTTGTAGGCACAATCAATTCCAAAGTTTATATAGACGAGTGCCTCGAAAAACGTCTTCTACCATTTATTCGTGCACATGAGGGTACCGTGATATTCTGGCCAGATTTAGCAACCTCTCATTACTCTAAAGCTACGATGGAATGGTATGCAAGTAAAAAGATCAATTTTGTACCAAAAATAGCAAATCCGCCTAACTGCCCAGAGCTTCGCCCAATTGAAAGATATTGGGCTCTAATGAAAAGAGATCTTCGAAAGAGTGGCAGGACTGCAAAAAAATTTCAAGACGTCAGACAAGATCGTACCGTACTGTCGATGAAACAACTGTGCAAAACTTAATGAAGGGCCTTAAAAAAAAGTAAGAAATTTTTATAGAAAAAACAAAATTGTTAATTAGTTTTTAGATATTTATATTCTGAACACTAGCCATTATTAATAAAAAAATAAAAAAAACCAAAAAAATTGCTGGGTATTTTTTTATAACTAAAAAACAAAGTGCAAGTTTTTTCTGCGACAGTCCTTATGTTACTTAGAATGTTTTTCATTTTTGTTTCCTATTCCATTTTACCTATCGCCACTGTAGCATTACCTTTATCTGCTTTCAATATTAATAAGTTTATGTTTTTGTTCACAAATTGCTCAGCTTGTTTCATTGTGTGAAGTGTCTTTCTCTCTCTCAATTTTGTTCCCGCGATTTCTTGTTTATCTTTTTCTGTATTTGTTTGTATTATGTGTTCGCCGTCTGCACCTATTGCATGAACAATTAAAAGGTCGAATAAAATATCACCAGGATCATACGGAGCAGAGATACGCAATGAATAGCTCGTGTTTATTTTTTTTCATAATTCATTGCCTTTGATATGCATTCGTTGACAACAAGAGCTTCGTGCCGCACTGTTGACGCTTGCTCAAAATGAATTGTTATGAGTTTCGCTGCTCACGACTGCGAATCATCAAAAAGGCAATGAAAAAGCAGCGAATGGTTAGTAGCATTCGTGAAACTTCATACTGTTGATGCGAAAGGTTGCCAAACATCGCCAATCAATAAAGATAAAATAAAAAAGAACTAAACACAATAATTGACAATGCCGACATTACCATGCTGTACATGTCGCACCGTCAAAACAAAAGGGCAGCAAATCAAACTAACGAATTTTTGAGTTATGTATACTACTATATAGCTCATTATGTGATCTTAATTGTAGTCTTACCACCATATTTCTAGTCAATTAATAACTTCTAAAATGCATTTTTAGTTAAGGGATGTTTTGTTCTGTATTTTTTCTTAACAAAACAACACCACCTCATTTCAAAATATTAATATTTTGTTGTTAAAATAAAGATAAAACAATTAAAACAACAAAGCCTTAAATCGAAAACGATATTTTAAAATATTTTCTTTTTAAGTTTTTACAGTAGCAAATCAAAACAAGGCGGTATAGTTCTTATAAGCCAAAAATATTTTCAATCAAAATAATTACAACACTGCCACATCCCCAAATATGTCAATAATACTCTATAGATTTGTGAAATAAGTTTGTAGTATTTCAGTTCAGTGAAATAAGTTTATAGTATTTCAGTTCAAGACTGTCATAGCTATAAATATGGCTGTCTTCAAATTAAGTGGAAAATTTAAGAGTTCTTTAATCTCAATTTTCTCGAAACTTAAAATTTTGAGATGCGGACCTCTTGTTCTGACGGTGCGATATAATAGTAATACAAATAACTTTGGATTTATTTGTATGAATAAATCAAAGTCTGTACACTATATAGGTATAATTTTATTTGTTTTGAGTGGACTTTAATTTTGGGGGGCAAATATGTTGTTAGGTAAAAAATTAGGGTTATTCATAATGTTTGCGAAATTTTCATAAATAAAAAAAGCTCAGCCATTTTACTGAAAAAACCTGCTAAAGGGCGTGGCACCACCCACAATATCTGTAAACATTATATTAAGTGAACTAACAACGTAATCTCCATGAAATGAGGTGGATATACTTGCTATAAGGTCTCTTATTACACAAATTTGGTCCAATAATACCATTAGGGCATGGCACCTCCCATTTAAGCAAAAAACGTTTATTGTTATAGACAGTGTGCTATAAGGGAAATCTTCATAAAATTTGGTGTACAAATGTCAGTTAATATAAGCTTTGAAAATAAATAAATTTTGACAGGATTGCATTGGTGGGCGTGGCACCTCCCATATTAACATAAATTCGTAAGCGCTGTTTTAAGTGAACTATTACAGCAATTGCTATGAAATTTAATGTAAGTGGTTCAATTGCTATAAAGCACATCTGAATCAAAGTGGCTGAAATCGCACCAGTGGGCGTGGCACCTCCCATACAAATAAAATTCGGTAAGTAGCATATTTATCGAAATATGTGAGCATACAAAATTTGGTGTGAGGTGTTTGCTTATGGAAAGCTATTTCTGGATCAAAACCGGGCTGGATTGTACCAGTGGGTGTGTCACCGCCCCAAATTTTAAATTTAAATATGGCATATATCGCAAACTATACAAGCTATTGTGCTGAAATTTAATATGAGGATGTCGATCACGAATATAATTTATTGAACCAAAAGTGGGCGGAATTGTAGAAGTGGGTGTGGAATATTTCAAATTTTTCATTTTTATTCGATTTTTTTTCAACATTTTCCATATTCTTTTGACTTTTTCAACCCTTCAACTTTTTCCAATATATCCTATTTGTATGTGTTCGACTTTTTCAACCTCTCTTAACTTTCTTCATAATATTTTTTATTTTTTCGACTTTTTCATTAATTTTGAATTGTTTCAAGTTTTTTCAATCCCTTTCAACTTTTTTAGAGTTTTTCAACCTCTCTCAACTTTTTTCAACATTTTGCATTTATTTTCGACTTTTTCAACATTTTTCAACTTCTATCAACGTCTTTTTAATATTTATTTAAAAGGTACTTTCAGTGCAGTGTAGGGTATGTGAGTTTCGGCCTGGCCGAAGATAATACCTTAACTTGTTTATTTTATTTTATTTTATGCAAAAAACTTAATTCATAAGCTTTATTTTTTCTTTTATTCCAAAACTGATTTTTTTTACTCATTTATAATGAATAAATGAAAATATCCACACAAAAACTACGAACTTTTCACTTACTATTCATTTATGTAATTGGCAATGCATGGCAACCTTCTATCATCAACGGAATGAAGTTACACGAATGCTGCTTACCATTCGCTGCTTTTTCATTGCCTTTTTGATGATTCGCAGTCGTGAGCAGCAAAACTCATAACATTTCACTGACAACTGCTGTGCTTTCATTCGTTTCGTATGATTGATGTTAAGTGTTGATTCGCTGTTCGTTTTTTAGCGAATGTTTCATAGCTGCGTAAGAATGCATTCGCTCATCTCTGATACGGAGGGCACGCCGTAATTAACATCAAGATGAAGATTTATGAAAACTTGCACGAGAATTATAATGAAACAATCAACAAAAATATTAGGAAACACACAAACGGTAACAACCAAAAAGCAAAATTAAATACATCAATAACCTTTTTGATTAAGTGTAGAGAAAATGGTATTATTCCGAACTGCATCAAAAATTCTACAATAAACATAAAAGAACTTTTCCATGTAACCGACACCACCGGACAATATATACATATTGTATGTACTAGGGATGCCAATTTTCGAAATTTTTTTGATCCCGGAATTTTTGGGATTTGAAAATGCGATCAAGGATTTAAGAATTCTAAAATTTATCAATATAAATTTACCTATACCTATAACGTAGCAATATTATTTATTGAAAACATTAAATTGAAAATCTGAAAACTTCTTCATAACAGTAAAAAAAGTAACACTTTAGCATTTCAATACATAAATTTTGTAAATTTATACGTTAAAATAATCAAGTCTTTTCTTTATGAGGAAATATGTTTATAAAATTTAATAGCATATAAGAACTTCCTATTATTTTTTTAAGATATGCCCTCAAAAAAATTAAAGCATTCAGTGTATCATCCTCCACACGTGGAGGATGAAAAGCACCTTTCTGGTTCAACACTTGTCTGCTGAATTGTTTCCAGTAAGTTAAAATATTTTTGTAAATAGCCCCTGTCCCCACCATTACAGTATATATGTATCTCTTTCTTTATTTAGGGCATCAGCTAAGGAATTATTTGCCTTATTAAAGTATTTTGCGAAGTGTTATTTAAAACAAAACGTAAGGTATCTTTTAAATTTGCGGGTAGACTTAAGTCTCATATTTCAGTGTTATCGTTATCATCGGTATTGTAGTTAGTCTCGCTTTCGAATTTGAACAGAATATCATATAACTGTTTTCTTATAATTGTTAGTGATGAGGCTTTGGAAAAGTCAAACTTAAGCTTATAAATACTTATTTATTTATTTAGTTGAGCCAAGTGAAACAAAGTTCTACAGGCTAGATTTAAAAATAATATTATTTACAAAACTTAAATTAAAACTAGAAATTAAAGGTAAGAATTATTCATTATTTTTAAAATATTTCCTTAGGCCAACAAAAATCAATTTAATTTAACAATGTTAATTCATTTAATTCAATAAGTGATCTTATAATAGGTTGATTTAATGCATAATTAGTCTTATGACATTTTATAAAAAATAACTTATTCTGGCGAGTAGCACTGATTGGGACAAAAAAATTAATATTGCTTAACAAGCGAGAACAATCAATGTTACCACAAATGATGTTATAGACAACATTAACGAATTTATGATACGTCTATTTTCAAGTGATTTTAAATCAATAAGTAAACATCGAGACTTATACGAAGGGATAGGTTCAGTAAAATTTAACGAAAAAAGAGCAAATTTCAGAAACTTCTTTTGGACTCTTTCAAGACGATTAATACGGACAGCATAAAAAGGGTTCCAAATGAAAGCAGCATATTCCAACCTTACAAATGCTACAAATAAAAGCTCATGGGTCATATGGGTCAGTGATGTGTTGCGCCAACTACAGGTGTATCAGTCTTATTTATCGCATATAAGTAAGATCCTCTCGAGCGTATTGTGTGAAAGATTGAAGCCATATACAGAAACGCTGATCGGATCCTATCAGTGTGGCTTTAGACCTGGTAAGTCCACCATAGACCAGATTTTTACACTACGCCAAATCCTGGAGAAAACCCATGAGTATCAAATCGACACTCACCATCTCTTCGTCGATTATAAAGCTGCGTTCGATAGCCCAGTGCGGGATTGCCCATACGCAACAATGTCTGAGTTCGGTATACCTGCAAAGTTGATAAGGCTCTGCAGGATGACGTTGAGCAATACGTGTAGCTCCGTCAAGGTAGGGAATGATCTCTCCGGAACTACCATTTTCTTCAAAGGTGTTCAGCTCCTTGCGTACGCTGATGATATTGATATTATCGGTCGGAGTAAGAGAGATGTTACTGCTGCTTTCACTGCTATTGAAAAGGAATCAGCCAAAGTGGGTTTGACGGTAAACGAGGGCAAGACGAAATACATGATGTCTACTAACAACAACAAGAGAGCACGGGATCTAGACTCTCATGTTACAGCGGGCAACTGTAAATTAGAAGTTGTCAAGGAATTCATCTACCTTGGCACTGCCGTAACCAGCAACAATGATGTCAGTCTGGAGATTAAGCGGAGAATAACAATTGCTAATAGGTGCTACTACGGTCTCAGTAAGCAATTACGTTGCAGAGCTCTCTCTCGATCGACAAAGCTAACACTCTACAAGACGCTCATTCTACCTGTGCTTCTTTATGGCGCTGAGGCATGGGTGGTTTCGACAACAGACGCAGCCGCTCTTGGGGTGTTCGAGAGGAAAGTTCTCCGCAAAATCTTTGGTCCTGTTCGAGTTGGCGACGACTATCGCATTCGAATGAACCACGAGCTGTATGAGCTCTACGCCGACATTGACATAGTTAAGCGTATAACAATACAGCGACTACGCTGGCTGGGTCATGTCCATCGTATGGATAAAGAAGCTCCAGCGAAAAAGGTATTCGAAGGGAAGGTCCCCGGTCAACGACGAAAAGGGAGACCATGCCTCCGGTGGATAGACCAAGCTGAGGAAGCCCTAACCGCGCTTGGCATTAACGATTGGAGAAGGCGCGCGCAAAACAGAGGCGCCTGGCGAGAGCTAATGAGGTCGGCCGTAACCTGACAACGGGTTGTTATGGCCATCTAAGTAAGTAAGTAAGTAAGAAAGTATTTGCTCTCGGAGAAAAACATTTTCATAAAAGTAAACAAACACAATGGTTCACAATGGTTCGGCAATTTTCGAAAAAAAAAAATGTGACCCGCAAAACTCAGTGCAATCAAATTAATTTGGTGCTCCTAAGGCCGGCTCTGGGAGAAGTTCCTCTCTCCTTTATTCATTCCCCCAAAATTGAAGTAGAATTTAATATATGAGTTAATTTCTTACCATATTCATCTTTGTTTGGTGAAGTATTTCTAAGGATATTGAAGAATTTGTGCCAAACGTTTCGGGTGGTGAACGCACACCTAAATCAAAATAAAATGTAACTATAGGTAGGGGGTAGATTAACCCTCTTAAAGGTGAAAATTATTTATTTTTGCCTTACAATCAATGTCCATTCAATAAAATTTGAAATAAAAAGTAGAAAGACAAATTTTTGCCAATTTGTTTTATTGTAAGTTTCTATAGGAGTAAGTTTAAACTTCTCCCAGAGCCGGTTTTAGGAGCGCCAAATTAATTCGATTGCAGTGGGTTTCGCGAACCTCATTTTTTCCGAAAAGCGCCGATAAAAAGCTTCTGAGCTATTTTTATAGCGTTGTAGGCGCTAAGATCTGAGTTTTTTTTTTGTTTTCAGTGCATAAAATTTATGCAATTGCATTTATGCAATTACTGAAGTTGAAGAACAAAGCTAATGCCGTTTTATAAAAAAGAAAAAATAAAAGCAGAGTTAAGGGAGAGGTTTTTATTATGTGTACTGGTTGTAAGAGGCCTCGCACCTGCTGGTTGCATGGGCCTCGCACTACCTAAGGCTGGCCCTGCCCTCTCGAACAATCTCTTATTATAAAATTTTACATAAACGAACCACATGTACAAATTGCTATTAAAAAAGGCGAATTTCGTTGGATGTGTTTTTATTATTTTTGAAATTATCGTAAAAAATACCTTTAATAGGGTTTTTTTTGTATTTTTGTGGGTGTTGCAAGTAACTTAGGATTTTGGGACCTTGGTTTTCGTAATCAGCGGCTCAAAGACCACATCTATAGAGATAATAAAATTAGTCTCTGGCCGTTAATTATCTTTGACACTCACAACTACGTATTCAATAGTCTTGAATGCTTGTGGCGGATTGAGCGACCTCTAGAATGCACTTAAAGTTCTGAAAAAAGGCATACTAATTTCGGAGGACATATAGAACAATATACTAAAAGCAGAACGATTTTTATAAACTTTCCTTGTGTCTGAATCACTATAACGTACAAGTCAGCTCTTGGTTTGATCCCTTCGAACCGCCCTAATGCTTCTCAATAAAAATAAATTTAAAAAATGAGTATGGGAAATTGTGTCTCCGTTTGTAACACCTCAAAGGGGGCGTGGCAGGTATGGAAAAGTATATATATTCTTGATCAGCGTCACCACCTGAATCGATTTAGCGATGTCCGTCTGTCTGTCTGTCTGTTTGTCGGTCTGTCCGTTGAAATCAGGTTTACGGGAAAACCAAGAAAGCTAATTGAAAGAAACTTTCACACACAGGTCACCTTGCTATTGAAAATGGGCGAAATCGGTTGACCGACACGCCTACCGCCCATGCTCTATGTAAATTTACCCAGGCCAATTTTGAAAAAAGTTGCAGCGATTTTGATGAAACTTGGTGATTTGGTGCACATGTGAACCAAATTAGGATTAGGCTGGGTTTCAAGTTTCCAAAAGGTCGAACAGGGGCGTGGCACAGCTCTAAATTTTATCATTTAAACCAGGGGTCGACAAGGATTTTATTTCGAGAGTGCAACAACAACAAATCGTTGGATACGGTACCATAAGGATTTATTATCATATAAAAGCAACAACGCGCATGCCGGTAGCGCACACGGCAGCGCACCAGTTCGCAAAATTACCAACAACAAAAAAAATTACCAACAACAAACAAAGCATAGCAAGAATTGTGCGCAGTCGCAAGCGCTACGTATTTACCAACAATGACATGCAAAGCAACAACACGCAAGTGTTGAATTTTTTTGGTGCCGTTGCGCTTGTCAACGATTCGGCGAATTACAACAATACGAAGTTGTGAAGAGTGCAAAGAGTGCAAAGAGTTAGGCGCTGTCGACCCCTGATTTAAACTACCATATCTTGTAAGCCGTTCAAGATATTGCGATGAAATTTGGTAAACGGATACATATCAAATATATCTTGAATTGAGGTAAAAGTGGGCGGAACCGAAAAAGTGGGCGTGGCACTTCTCAACTGTTAAAAATTTTGATTCCGTATATCTCAGAATTGGCACAAACGATTTCCATAAAAATTTTGGGGATGATGCCGCTGAAAGCAGTCATCAATACAATCTCAGCTACTTTACTGAAAAAACTCGCTCAAGGGCGTGGCACCGCCCACATTATTTATAAACGTTATATAAAGAGAACTAACAACGTAATCGATATGAAATTTAATGAGGTAGATATACTTCCTATAACAAAAATTTGATTCAAAAGTACCTGTGGGCGTGGCACCTCCCATATAAGCAAAAAACGTTTGTTGTTATAGATAGTGTGCCATGAGAGTAATCTTTTTGAAATTTGCAGTGTAGGGTATGTGAGTTTCGGCCTGGCCGAAGATAACAGCTTAACTTGTTTTTAAATGATGGGGAGCCATCACAGTCAGCCTTTACAGACGACTTCAAATTCAGTACTCCCTTCAAAACATCATTTTCAGTAACATTTAGTCAGCCAATATCAATATCAATAAGTGTGTTTGTTTACTTTCCCAGTAACAATTATCCAGTAAAGAAATTTTAGAGAGTAAGAAAGTATTTGGGAATGGGGCTGCTTGTAGAAGTCCACGTAAGTGGGGAAAGTCCTGATCGCCACTCACTTGGGAGTGGCCAGAGATGATTCTTTTGCAAGCAGTTCAAGCAGCTCACAAACTTCCGGCCTTTTTTGGCCAAGTATCCTCTGGAGATCCCTTGGACACCCGTCCGGGGGTGAGCTAGTTGTGAGAAGGCGGGTCTCTCCTAGACTTAAAACTTGGAATGTGTGCGTAGGGTTTGGGTCCCACCACACATTATCATCATTTCCAATGAAAACCAAATCAGCCTCGGATAATAGCCCCCACTACGATGACGACCACTGCAAACGAAAAACGGACAATGATTTACGGATATGCACCTGGAATGTCCGGACCCTCCATAGGGAAGGTGCAACTATCCAACTGGCGGAAGCCCTCGTAAAAATAAAGGCTGACATCACCACCATCCAGGAGATGCGATGGAAAGGACAAGGCTGCTCTAAACGGACGAACTGTGATATCTACTACAGCGGCCATGCGGAGAGGCGCGAATTTGGTTGCGGATTCGTTGTAAGTCGAAAATTACGCCACCTAGTTTCCCGGTTCACGCCAATAAACGAAAGGCTGGCTACGATCCGTATCAAGGCAAAATTCTTCAACATAAGCCTAATTTGCGCGCACGCCCCGACGGAGGAAAAGGACGATGCCACCAAGGATGATTTCTACGCGAGCCTAGAGGACGTGTATGACCGTTGTCCGACCCACGATGCAAAAATAGTCCTCGGCGATTCTAATTGTGTCTGAATCACTATAACGTACAAGTCAGCTCTTGGTTTGATCCCTTCGAACCGCCCTAATGCTTCTCAATAAAAATAAATTTAAAA
Source organism: Tricholauxania praeusta (assembly GCA_949775025.1). Classification (NCBI taxonomy): domain Eukaryota; kingdom Metazoa; phylum Arthropoda; class Insecta; order Diptera; family Lauxaniidae; genus Tricholauxania; species Tricholauxania praeusta. The sequence goes on from OX459029.1 coordinate 113,865,546, forward strand.
AATGAGTATGGGAAATTGTTTGGAATAAAATGGTCTACAAAAAACGTCTGGAGTATTTTTTTAATTAAATCAATAAAAAAAAAGTATAGTCCTTAAATGATATTTTACCTGAAAATTTTAGTCGTTTTTTAACTACAACTTTTTCATTTTCAATTTGACGATGAAAAGTATTTAAATCAATATTGTAGAAAATACAATTTTCTACTCAAAAAGTCTTAAAAAAATTTTGTGAGACATTCGGCTGTTAAGATATCGTGGAAAAATTATTTACACCCGTTTTTTAAAATGGCGGCCAAATGGGGGGCTTTCAATCCCGAAAACTGAGACTTATACTCACACTGATCCCCTCTGCACAGCAAAAAAAAAAATCTTCTCCTATACAAAATGCAAGGTCAATGTAACATTTCAATGGACTATCAGCCGTGCTCCCATTTTCACTTGATTTTGCGATTTGCGTTTTTATACAAATCGTACGATTTAATTTTTAGGTGCTCCGAAATTCGTAAATTTTAGTTATCGATATGTTTCATTTTCACTTTGTTTTTGACAAGATAAAACAGCTATTCTGGTTGTTTAAGTAACTTTAAAAGAATCAAAAAATGCCATTTATTTTTTCAATTGCTTGTTTTGAAGCAAAAAGAAGGCAGAAACTTCTTGAATTAAGAAGAATGAAGCATCTACGGTCGAAGGCAAATGCATTTAACATGTCAGACGAAACGTGAGTTGCAATCATAGGCCTAAAGTGGGCTGTTTATTAACAACGTATTTTGTAGGTTCATAAAATCATTCCGAGTGGACAAGGACACAAAGGCAACTCTGTCAGACATATCGATAGTTTCATTCATTCATTTCATTTCATTTCACTTATCACTCAAAAGCAAATCGCAACTTATTGTTGTTTTGAAAAATTTTTCAACATTAAAAATTGAGGTGTAGCCAGTAAATACTTATTTAAAGAATCAAACAAATCTGAATTTGATTTTTGAGTACGCCAAAATTATTTTAAGACATTACAGAAGAACATAAAAAAAGTTTTGATTTTAGTCAGTTCTTTATTTATACGAAAATGGCAATTTACTTTTCATTTCACCGACTCAACAGCAACCGATTTGAAACCGGAAAAATTTTGTGATTTACGAATATCGGAGCACGTACATTTGCGATTTGAAAAGTAAATCGCAATATTTTTGCGTTTCCGAAAATGGGAGCACGGCTGTATATGTCTCCTTTTGAATTTTAATTGTTCCTCCTTGAATATTAATTAAAGATAGTCTAAATTTCGAGAAAAACCATGTTTGAAGAGTCTGCTCCAGTGATGGCTTTTGGGTTTTATGGAAATGTACTGAATCGAGACTTCAAAAGTACTTTTTAGAGGCCGAATGTACTTTTTTGGAATTTTTGTCTTTTTTTGCCAAATTTTAGTAAAATGTGTAAAAAAAAAGATTGTATTACAATGAAAAAAAAAGATCATCACTTCTGGGTGAATACAGAACTGTGTAATTTTTGTATTTTGTATATTTGTAAAAAAAAAACTAAAGGTCATTACTTTTGGGTATGCAAACATAAGCAGTACCTCATTTCTTAACTTAATTATTACAAAAAACAGACCTTCTAGTCATTCTTTGCCTATTTACATAAGTATATGTAACATACATAAATATGTTTTGATTCAATCGAACAATGACACTTCAGTGTCACAATGAAATTTCACTTTAATTCGGAAGTATTCTATTATTTATTTCAAATTATTTCGAAGCTCTGCCAGCTACTGCAATGTTGAGGTTTCATTCAAATGACTAAAAAAAATGGTCGTACGAATTTTGATCACAAAAAAAAGGTAATTATTATAAATTGTCCAAATGTACCGAAAGGCTACTGATTATTCTCCATATGTACTGAAAATTACCCAAATGTACCGAATGTACTGAAAACTTGTTTAATGTACCAAAGACGATTTTTCAGGACGCAAATGTACCGAAAAAAGTACAAATGTACCGAAAATGCCATCACTGGTCTGCTCCAAAAAAAAAAAAAATAAAAAAAAAATCGAAATTGTCATCTTACCTCGGCTTCGATTTTTTTTTTACTTTTTTTTTTTTTAAGGAGACTCTTCAAACCATAGACAAACTAGACGAGAAAGTCTTTTCGGCGGGAAAACCAATTTTTGTTAGTGTGAGTGAAAATTGATTTTCACCCTTGCGCGGTGAGTTCCTCAGTGTGCGTGTGCCACTTTGTGGATATTTTCCCATGAATTAGGAAATTTATAAGTCTTTATGGAATTAAAATGAACAACATAATATTTTTTGTGAAGGAAATCATAATAAAATGTTTACGAAAATGAAAGCACATACATTATGTATCAATTTTAAATGACTTAAAAGAAAAATGAAACGAATTTTTTTTTTGTGAAAAAATTTGTAAGTCTGGCTATTTTCAAGCTGTCAAATTTCGTAAACATTTCTGCCGTCTTGAACAGCGATTCAAGAATTATTGATTTGTATCACAATTTTGCGATTTTTTATAAATATAATTGATTTGTCTTTTCTTTCCAGCTTTTCAATAGTTTTTTTCAAAACTATCCATAATTCCACTTTTATATTTTCAGCTTTACATCTTAAGGTTGTGCCAGAATTCGTCATTTGCCGTCGACCATTGAAGTGCTTAATAGTTTTTTTCAAAACTAAAGAATAAGACTGCAGTTTTGCAATTTGAAGAATCTGCCACCAAGGAGCACAAAATAGCTTTTATTAACATAATATTTTTCTTGTTTCAGGCTTATACTAAGTTATATAAAATTTCTATTAATATCTTTTTTCCACAGATTATTAAATCAAGAAATCACCAAGATGCCGAGAGCCAGAAGCTGCTATTTGGGCTGCGAGGGAGCAACCAAACTTTTTCAATTCCCCAACAGCAACACGGATAACGAGAGGTAAGTACATTTTTCAATTATTAGTATTCATTTATTTATCCAGTGCGACCTTAAGTTCAAGCAAGGGGATTTCTTATATGTTTGAACTAAGATACCGGCACTTGGAGTAGGTAATTGGACGCGTAATTTCTTAAGCTATCCGATGCCATAAGAATCTCAGAATAAGAATTTATCAGAGGCAAAATTATAAAATTTTAATAACTTCGGGTATTGTGATATGGGTATTTTTGTATCTTAAATTACACGTAACTTTTGTAGCATAGCTTCTACTTCTTTATGTATTATGGTTTGTTGATGCATTGTGCAGTATATTACAACTTCGGAGCTCTATAGCGTATGCCAATCTGACGCTATTTAGACGGGACGGAAAAAAGCCAAGTGACACCTCTAAATTAAATTGGCGGGTAATGTGATATATAGCGTTCGGATAATGTGATATACCATCATGAAAAGTATAACAAGTATAAAATAGTAGGAGCTAATAATACAATAACATTACATCTTTCAATAGAATTTCCATAAAAAAGGAAAATAGATTTAAACTGAAACAATAAGCGAAAAGCAGAACATATTAAAGTCAGAATATGAGCCACATACACAAATTGCTTGCCGTCCTTTAAGACAATCATTGTGAGCCCAAATTAAATAGCATTGCAGGCATTGAACTCAGGTCTGAATCTTTGTATCCCTTTGGAAGGATTTGTTGCAAAAAGTAAAGGTAATGTCCTTGCTGGGTGGACCAAATTGGACTATATAACATTACGCGAATTTCAATTTTAATATACTTGGGTTATTTTTATTAAAACACATTTCAGCATATAAAGAAATCACATTATTTATGACAAAGTATATTCATCTACTAACAAATTTTAGTACTTCGGCTATATTACTTACTCATCACTCATGAAATGAACACAAATAAAATCTCGACTTGTGGCTAAATCAATTTCACCGCACTGAGACCAAAAACAGTGAATGCGAACGCACAAAACCTTGCAGAACATATGTTTTTCCGTTACTGCTATGTTGACAATGGATAATGTGATATACCATCATCAAAAGTATAATAAGTATACAACAGTAGGAACTAATAATACAATAGCATTACATCTTTCAATAGAATTTCCATAAAAAAGGAAAATAGATTTAAACTGAAACAATAAGCGAAAAGCAGAACATATTAAAGTCAGAATATGAGCCACATACACAAATTGCTTGCCGTCTTTTAAGACAATCATTGTGAGCCCAAATTAAATCGCATTGCAGGCATTGAACTCAGGTCTGATTCTTTGTATCTCTCTGAAAGAATTTGTTCCAAAAAGCACAGGTATTGTCTTTACTGGGTGGAGCAAATTGAACTAAATCACATTACACAAATTTCAGTTTTAATACACTTAGGTTATTTTTATTAAAATACACTTCAGCAAATAAAGAACTCACATTATTTATGACAAAGTATATTCACCCACTAACAAATTTTAGTATTTCAATATTGCAGGAGAATAATTTTTATGTTTGACGCCATTCCCAAAATCAAACCATTTTTATAAACCGTTTCGCCATGTATACATATATAACCATTTACAGTAATCCCTCGAACTGCGCGTTTTCAGACTGCGCGTAAATGGTTTTTGTTTTGTCATACAGTACATATGTATTTTTATAAATGAATTTATAATTTTTATTTATTTTTGTTTATGTTTTACGTTTATTTATATGTAATATAACTAGTCACTTAATAAAGACTTCATTTGACCTATGGACCTACTGAAAACTAAATTTTTTATAAGAAATTTAGGATTTGGAACGTATTCCCCAAATTTCATACAAAAGTCGGTTCACAGTGCGCGGTTTCGGTTTGCACGCTGTTTTTTCAGAACGTAACTAACGCGCAGTGCGAGGGATTACTGTATATAACAATTTTATGTTTGTGCTTGTATGGGAGGTGCAGCGTCCTCTGGTCAAAATCTGCAAACTTTTATCATAGTGCATGTCAAAGCCAATTCTTGATTTTGCGTGAAATTGGATTGCATTACATTTAATAATTTTACTATAGCGTTTTGTAGTTTTTGCGTCTATGGGAGGTGCTAACTTTTTCTCAGTTAATTGCATTATCATATTTTTTTTTCGCTAAATAATGAAAAGTATAAATGTAATAACATTTGCATACATGTCTGGAAAGAAAATATGAATTTCGAAAAAAGCGATACAAAATATTTCCTCTTTCAGAGGCGAAGGAAATATAATAATAAGATTAATTAAAATCAGTTTACAATATTTAACTAAATCACTTCTTGAACTTAATAGTCCACTGCGTAGAAATATCTCTAGTTATCTTACTACGTAATACTAAGTTATTTAAGTTAACTTACTCTTAACTTACTTGTAATTCTTTCTAAGTTATTTATACCTCTAAGTTACTTGTAAGTCTAAGTTAGTAAAAAACTAGTTAAGATAAAATAGAAAAGTCTAAGTTAGTAAAAAACTAGTAAGGATAGAATAGATAAAGATTAGATAGAATAAAACATGATAAGAAAAGATTAACAAAGTTTTTTTGAAATTTTTTTCTTTTTAATTACACAGAATCTTAAGGAATTGATTAATTGATTGATTTTTTTTCCTTTCCAAGGTTTTTAAGGTAAACTTTTTATTCATTTTTGATATTTAACTATTAGATTTCTGAATACTACTGCAGGATGGATTAGAAAGGGTACACGTTTTTCTTTATTTTATTTTTTTAATATGATTTATTTATGATTTTTTATTATTTCTTTATTTAAATTTAATATTTTTATGATTTCCTTATTTTAATTTGATTTTTTATTATTTCCTTATTTTAATTATTTTCATAGGTGAACAAGTAAAATTCACTAAGTGCATCTGTGGTCACAAGGTAATATAGCTTAAGCGCTATGCTTATGCATAAGACTTGCTATTTCGCCTTTCGAACATATTTAAATTTAATGAATTTCACTTGTAAGCCAAAATAAAATTAATATAAGCCTCTCTGTTCACTTTTAATTAGACGAAGCGAATGGATGCGCCTACTTGGAGTAGTCGAAATGTTGCCTGCGAAGCAGTATCTGTGTATCTTCCATTTTTCGGAAAACATGTTAGGCAAGACCAATCTTAAAGCTAATGCGGTACCGGACCAAAATTTAAAAATTATTCTCGCCTCCCCTATGCTTAATGCGACTCCAGATTCAGGTGTTTTCATAAACACATCTGATTCTGGTCCCTTGCTTTCTTCAATATCAAATGTTGAAGAAAGCATTAATTCAAATATTTCCAAATCACGCAGAACCCTTTTTCCACTTTTGGTAAACCATTCCCCTGAGCCCTGTTCTGATTTACCATTGGCAGTAGATGGTTGGATGGATGCTCTGCCATTGGTAAAAGAAAATCTTCTGCCTGAGTACAGATTTCGATGCCTTGAAGTACTCCGTGATGATCTTGAAAGTCAAAGTGTTTCAAGTATCATCTGCAAAGAATTTCAAAACGATGCGAATCTGGGTGAATACACTCCCAGAAAAGTTAAAATGCTTCAAGAAATAAATGACTTGAAGAGAAAACTTAGCGATACTAAAGTAGTGGTAAAAAATCAGGATTTGGAAATGAAGAAAATGCGGGTTGAGAATTATAGATTAAAAGAGGATGCGGAAAATTCTAATGCACAAAACATAGATCGGATTTGTGATAAGCTACCCTTGCAATTGCAATTGTGTGTAAGGAACAGCCTCCAGAATAGTTCTCGCAAACCGAATGGTCGGAGGTATAGCGATCTGGTCAAAACCATGGCTTTGGGTGTATATTTTTTATCTCCCTTAGCATATCGCTATCTGCAGCCAGCTTTTATCTGGCCAGAGCCACGCACGCTTAGCGAGTTTGTTTCAAATTGGCCAAAAAATCCGGGGAATAGCTATAGTAGCTTAAAAGCTTTAGAGTTGCGTAGCAGACGGTTTTCTGAAGAGCAAAAATATATCACGCTATCGTGCGACAAAATGGCTCTAAAAGTACACGTCTTTTATGATAGGTCTCAGGACAAAATTATAGGCTTAGAAGACTATGGGGACGAAAACCGTACCTCTAGGACGTGTACAAGTGTCATGGTCATACATGCCCAAGGGATAGGTGGAGACCCTTGGAAGCAACCCCTAGCCTATTTCTTCGTGCATGGTGCATGCAAAGGAGATATTGTAAAAAAATATGTTTTCGAAGCTATTTCTCAGCTTCAAAGCATCGGGTTGCACCCAGTTCACTTTGTTTGCGATCAGGGCGCAAATTTTATGAAATTTGCCAAAGTGGCTGGAGTGACGGCGGAAACTCCATATTTTTTCGTCAATGGTGAGATAGTTTTCTTTTTTTGTGACTCTCCTCACCTTATCAAAAGCACCCGTAACTCCTTGCATAACCCAAAAAATTCGGTCACTTTCGATAACGCCCCGGTAGAGTGGAGTGATGTTGTCCATGTGTACCAAATGGAATCCACTCTAGGAATACGATGCGCGTATAAGCTGTCTAGAAAGCATATTGACCCAAATAACTTCGAAAAAATGCTTGTTCGTTTGGCAGCTCAGGTGTTTAGCGATACGGTCTCGGCGCTGATGTACGCTATAAAAAAAATGGAAGGTTCGCAAGCGTCCCCAACTATAGGAAATACAGCGAACTATTTAAGCTTCATTGATAAGCTTTTCAATCTTTTAAATAGTTCAAGTGTACACAACTCTTCTTCAAAGGGAGTGTTTTGCGGCTCCGATGAGCAATTAGATTTTTTAAGAAAGGCAAAAACTTTGTTAGAGTCCATCAAAATTAAAGATAAAAAGGGTAAGGATATTACAAATAATTTCAACTTTATTAAAGGGTGGCTTATAAATATAAGTAGCGTACGGCAATTGTGGAATTATCTTGTACAGAAAGGCTTCACCTTTATTAAGACTAGGCGACTTTGTCAGGACCCTCTTGAACATTTTTTTGGTTCAATTAGAAGAGGTGGGGGTAATTCGAAGATCGTTACCGCTCAAATGTTTTGTAATAGGTTTCAGAAAAGTTGGGGACTGCATTATGTAGATGTAGTTATAAACGGAAATTGCGAACCCATTTTTGACAGTGAGAGCGACCCCGCGTACACTCCCCAATTTGAAAGTTCTTCGAACAACACTCTGCAAAGCGTATGCGATGATCCTCTAATAAGAGATCAGTCTTGGCAACAATTCCAAAGCTTGCCAAGACCTGACCACCCATTTCTTCAAAACGCGCAGATAGATATTAATATCGATGAAAGGGAGTTCCTAAAAAAAAATGCGTTTCATTATGTTTGCGGATGGTTATATTTAAAAACTTTTAGACTTCACAATTGCCGTTTACCCTTACCCTACTTTGGAAAAGAAGCTGTTACGGAAGAGTTTCTTTTCACAATAGAAAAACAATTCGATAAATGTAATCTAGTTAAACCTCCGCAACAATTTATTAATTATATGGCGCAGTTAGATGAAAAGTTTTTGGAACATTTTGATGGAGCTTGTCATAGAATTGGCGTGGGACAACATCTATTTGACAAGCTGAAGGATATACCGCCATACGTTTGCTGCGATAACGTTGGCGGCGAAATTCTGTTGGCACTATTTGTTCGCGTGCGTATTTATTTTATAACCAAATTTTTCAATAGGGATGTGTCAGATGTACAACATAAAAATAAAGTTTTGCGAGCTTCGTTTGATTAGTCTTGAATAGTTTTTTTTTTTTGTCTATAGGTTTTTTTTTTGGTACTTAAAACCATTTTACTTGAATGACGAGTTTACTTGACTTTGACCAAAACTCGATGCTGAAACTTTTTTTACTTTTTTTTTGGCCTTAATAACGGAGGCATTCGACGAAAGATTTGGTATCTTGCGAGAGCAGGGCAGCCAAGTGGTGTAGTTGGGTGTCTCAATTTTTTTTTTTTTTTTTTGGCCTGACGACTTTACTTGACTTTGACCAAAACTCGATGCTGAGACTTTTTTTGGCCTTAATAAAGGAGGCATTCGACGAAAGATTTGGTATCTTGCGAGAGCAGGGCAGCCAAGTGGTGTAGTTGGGTGTCTCAATTTTTTTTTTTTTTTTTTGGCCTGACGACTTTACTTGACTTTGACCGAAATTCGATGTTGACGAAAACTTATTATTCAGAATTTTTTTTCCTTGTTGTTTTGTTAGTACTAATTTTTTTTTTCCATCTTTGATATTTGACGAAGATTAATTATTTTTGAAATTCCACTGATCTCACGGTTCTCCACGGTCGCATTAAGCATAGTTTTAATAAAGCCCATAATTTTTCCCGCAAATGACCATGACCCTATCGAAAGTGACCGTCTCCCACTGCCCTCTCACTGTGTATCCCCATGACAAAAATGTACCTAATACAGCAACGTGAAAAGCTACTACTAGAAGCGATATCCTTTACATAGCCGGGTATTCCAGTTTTTAGAGCACTTTTTGAAGTCGTTCTGTGGGCTTATTATGTTTCCAAATCGTGAATAAACATCAACATGTACATATTTCTATTCTATATGTATTTAACCTTATGTTTATTATTTAAAAAAACCTTACATCTAACAAACTCATTCATCATATAGACATTTTTACATCCTGGAAAGTATGCACTTATTGGCGCTGCCGCAAATTTAGGCGGTGTTTTACGAATGACTATAAGTTTAACAGTTATTTTAATGGAGACAACCGGAATTGCAACATCATTTTTCTTTCCACTTATTATAAAATTAATCAGCGCAAAATGGGTTGGTGATTTTTTCAACGAGGTAGGTGTTTAATGAAGTAAAATTTAATAATTTAACATTTTTTAAACTTTTTTTTTTTTTTTGATTCCAGGGCATCTACGATACCCAAAATAAAATAAATCATGTACCGGTGCTACCATGGGAACCTTCTCCAAAATATCTTGGTTTAAAAGCCTCACAACTAATGAGCTCTCCTGTAGTTTGTATTGAAAAGCGCGACAAAGCAAATCATATCTATAATGTTTGAAATAAATGCAATCACACTGAACAGTGTTTGTTTGAGTGTTTGTCCAAAAGGATTTAGTACCGGAGATCATGTCATAAAAAACAGAAATTTCATAGAAATTTTTTTTGATTATCTTAAACTTAGCCATCAAAATTTAAAGCAAATCGAAGATCGTATTCGAAAATTTAAATTTTTGCTCGAAATTTTTTTTGACGATTTTATTTTACTGCATGTACAAAATGTATGAAACGTTTTTTTAATTGAAATTTTATATAAATACGTATTACGAATTTAACAGTACTACATGTGTACGATTTCTTATTGAAACTTAGCAAACTAAATATTTTTCGGAACTCAATATCTCTTAAATTATTGATCTGAAGTCGTAGGTTATTCTCGAGATGACTCGAGATGATATGAAGCGATATGTCAAAACTCGGAACGGACTAGCACAGATTGTAAATCAATTATACTTAATGCATTATGGGTTTGAATTCAAGCCAATGCTAGTTTTTGAATGGTTCTTGTTATAGAAATAGTTGGTAAGTGCACTTATTTTTAGTAATTTTAATTATGAAAGTTTCCATCTCCATAAGTTCGTTACAAGCTACCAAAATATATGACTGTTTCACTTAATAGGGTACGTAGCAATATAGTCAATTTGGATTGTTTAATGCTAATAGTAAAACTTCCATTGTTATCATAATGAAACGACATTTGCGATGGGAATAGTTCACGGTTAAATTTCATTGTTTTCGGCATTTGCATCAGTATCCGAGTCAGTATTTGGTAAGGTAAGCGATATGTTCACAGGGTATTCAATTCCAAACCTGAAAACCAATTATTTTTAATTAAAAAAACTTGATAAGCAATATTCTTTACCTTTTTATTGCAAAAAATGTCTTCCAAAAAATGTCCCATACAACGATTTCCAATTGCAAATATTAAATGAGAATTGTCAAAAACAGCTGTTGTGAAATTCAACATTATTTTCGACTGCACAGTCTCGGGGGCACGCTGTATTCAACAAACTCGACTGCGCAGTCTCGGGGGCGCGGTATACTCACCTCACTACAGTATGAATGCCACTGTTTTTATTTTTGCAAAGCTAGATTGAGGTGGAAAATGTTTGGTAAAATCAATATTAACTTTTACCGGATTTTTCCCGCATAAGTTTTAAACTTTTTCTTTTTACAGCTTTAAGTTATACAAAAGTAAAGTTATTGAGTTAATTTTATCTTTTATAACTATCTTCAAAGTTTTGATATGAATTTATCTAAAATATAATATTAATTCGGAAAGTTTCACCGGAGATGAAGTCAGCATAGGCTATAATTGAGTCTAAGATTATTTTTTTTTTTGCTGGTGAAATCATTATTGCGCGTTATTTTTATTTGACAGACGTAAAGCTGATATATTATCTATTTATATGAGAATCAAAATGTTAACTTGCAAATTACTTATTTTTATATAGCTTTCAGTCAAAATCGTTTATTAAATTTCTTCGCTTAAAAAAATGCCCTACCTCCAAGGTAATGGTCAAAGCGTTCGATAACTTAACTTATAAGCTAACTAAATTCAAAAGTAAGTCTTAAATCAACAAATATACAAGTTCAAAGATATATAAGAGATATAAATATGGAAAACATATCGTGCAAAGAGACCTTAACTTGAAACATAATTAGAACTAGCAAGGCAGCAAAGCAGAAATATACGATATGGAGTATAACTGGGTAGCAACCAATAAAACACAAAAAAAAAACAGGTCCTATAAGTCTGCCTGCAACATTATTATAGTAAATTATTTTCAGACACTGGGCGTTTATGTATCGCGAACCATTTTTAAACTGATTAAAATTTACATTTTCATTCTTATACGTGTATATGCACTTACAAATTTTTCATCTTCTCGATGCTAATTGACAAATGCTATTTTTGGAAATCTTAAAGAATTATTTCAAACTGAAATTTGACAGCATTTATGCCCTGATCGACTTTCCATTAGTATATATTCCTACATTTTAATTAGTTCTAAGCTCAAAAAATTAAACAACAACAAATACTTCTGTTTTTGTATTAAATTTTTGTTTTTATTATATTAATTAATTTCATCATATCACATTCCCCTGAAAAAATCAAATTTACCCGAAAAACACCCACAAATCAGGTACAATTCCGTGAAAATTGATTTTTTACATACGGTACCTCTGTATCTCAAATTATTTGACAATCAATACGTGAGAAGAAGAACAAGAGTTTCCGGTCTAGTTAGTCTATGCTTCAAACAAACATGGTTTTTCTTGAAGTAAAGACTATCTTTAATTAATATTCAAGGAGGAACAATTAAAATTCAAAGGGAGACATAGTTAAAATTGCATTTAAGTTAAAAAAAAAACATGAAAAGTTACATACAAAGTTAAATAAAAAAAAATAGCTATCTGAATTTTAATTGAACAACCTTGAATATTAATTCAACACAGCCTTATCTTCAAGAAAAACTATTGCTGAACGATGTACTCAAAAAAAAAAAAAAAAACGAGGCCAGCTAAAAGGCCAAATCTGATGGATTTCCACATACATATATATGCAATATGTAAAAAATGTTGAGAGAGGTTGAAAAACTCTAAAATAGTTGAAAGAGGTTAAAAAAATTTGAAAATTGACGAAAAAATAAAGAAATTTAAGAAGAAAGTTGAAAGAGGTTGAAAAAGTCGAACAAATACATATGGGATAAATAGGAAAAAGTTAAAAGGTTGAAAAAGTCGAAAGAATATGGAAAATGTTGAAAAAATCAGGGACCCAAAATAACTATTATTTTCTTTTTTCAGATTGAAAAAATTGCCCAATTTTAATAATTATTTTTAAAAATTGGTTTATAACTATTATGAATAAGAGATATTTTATTAGTTGTCAATAACTATTATTTTTCAATGGATTTTTTTTACGTTGAGTCATAACTATTATGCATAAGAGATATTTTATTAGTTGTCAATAACTATTATTTTTCAATGGATTTTTTTTACGTTGAGTCATAACTATTATGCATAAGAGATATTTTATTAGTTGTCAATAACTATTATTTTTCAATAGATTTTTTTTACGTTGAGTCATAACTATTATGCATAAGAGATATTTTATTAGTTGTCAATAACTATTATTTTTCAATGGATTTTTTTTACGTTGAGTCACAACTATTATGCATAAGAGATATTTTATTAGTTGTCAATAACTATTAATTTGGAAAAAATATTTTTTTACGTTGTTTTGAAAAAAGTGTTCAACAGATTTTCATTTTTGTGAATCTTTTTGCACCAATCGATGGGGAGGTGGTTTTTATGACATCACCAGAGGTGGTCATCGGTTCGAAAATGTACGCGATTTTGACTCATTTTTGAAGTTTTTTTTGCTTCAATCAATGAAAAGAGGTCTAAAAAGGATATTGGCCATCACTAGAAGTGGAACCGATCCTTGAAAGTGCTCGATTTAGGTCCATTTTCGAAATTTTTTTTGCAAAAAATCGATGGAAAGAGGTTGACAATGGGCTTTGGCCATCACCAGAGTTGGTCCCAACTAAAAAAGTGGTCGATTTTGGTGCGTTTTGAAAAAAAAATTTTGTACCAATAGTTGGAAAGAGGTCGAAGTCGAAAAAAAAAGTACCAAAAAGTGCCCGATTTTGGTCCATTTTCGAAATTTTGTTTGCACCAATCTTTGGAAAGAGGTCGAAGTCGAAAAAAAGGGTGCCAAAAAGTGCCTGATTTTGGTCCATTTTCGAAATTTTGTTTGCACCAATCTTTGGAAAGAGGTCGAAGTCGAAAAAAAAGGTATCAAAAAGTGCCCGATTTTGGTCCATTTTCGAAATTTTGCTTGCACCAATCTTTGGAATGAGGTTGAAGTCGTAAAAAAAGGTACCAAAAAGTGCCCGATTTTGGTCCATTTTCGAAATTTTGTTTGCACCAATCTTTGGAAAGAGGTTGAAGTCGTAAAAAAAGGTACCAAAAAGTGCCCGATTTTGGTCCATTTTCGAAATTTTGTTTGCACCAATCTTTGGAAAGAGGCCGAAAATAGATTTTGGTCATCATCAAAGGTGGTTCCGAGTCCCAAAATGTGCCCGATTTTGATCCATTTTCGAAATTTTGTTTGCACCAGTCGTTAAATAGAGGTCGAATATGAATTTTGGACCTCATTTGAGGCGGCTCCGGACCCTGGAAAGGACCGTTTTTGACCCATTTTCGAAAAAAACCTATTTTTTTTGTAATAAATGGGAAAAGGTCGAAAATGGATTTTGGACATCACTTAGAGTGGCTTCTGAGTCCGGCCCCGAGAAAGAACCGTTTTTGACCCATTTTCGGAAAATTTTTTTTTTCTGTAATTAATGTGAAAACGTCGAATATAAATATTTGACATCATTTAGGGTGGCTCCGGGCCCTGGAAAGAACCGCTTTCGATAATTTTGGTAGTTTTCAAGTTCCGGAGCTACTCTAAAAGATATCCAAAACGCATTTTCAACCTTTCATAATCGATTGGAGCAATAAAAAATTTTAGGGTGGTTCATAAAAAAATTTTTTTTTGTTCGAATCGATAGGGAAATGTCGACAATAGTCATTTTCGAGCTTTATCTATGCATTGGAGCAAAAACAAAATTTTTTATGAACCACCCTAAAATTTTTTATTGCTCCAATCGATTATGAAAGGTTGAAAATGCGTTTTGGATATCTTTTAGAGTAGCTCCGGAACTTGAAAACTACCAAAATTATCGAAAGCGGTCCTTTACAGGGCCCGGAGCCACCCTAAATGATGTCAAATATTTATATTCGACGTTTTCACATTAATTACAGAAAAAAAAAAATTTTCCGAAAATGGGTCAAAAACGGTTCTTTCTCGGGGCCGGACTCAGAAGCCACTCTAAGTGATGTCCAAAATCCATTTTCGACCTTTTCCCATTTATTACAGAAAAAACAAGTTTTTTTTCGAAAATGGGTCAAAAACGGTCCTTTCCAGGGTCCGGAGCCGCCTCAAATGAGGTCCAAAATTCATATTCGACCTCTATTTAACGACTGGTGCAAACAAAATTTCGAAAATGAATCAAAATCGGGCACATTTTGGGACTCGGAACCACCTTTGATTATGACAAAAATCTATTTTCGGCCTCTTTCCAAAGATTGGTGCAAACAAAATTTCGAAAATGGACCAAAATCGGGCACTTTTTGGTACCTTTTTTTACGACTTCAACCTCTTTCCAAAGATTGGTGCAAACAAAATTTCGAAAATGGACCAAAATCAGGCACTTTTTGGCACCCTTTTTTTCGACTTCGACCTCTTTCCAAAGATTGGTGCGAACAAAATTTCGAAAATGGACCAAAATCGGGCACATTTTGGGACTCGAAACCACCTTTGATGATGACCAAAATCTATTTTCGGCCTCTTTCCAAAGATTGGTGCAAACAAAATTTCGAAAATGGACCAAAATCGGGCACTTTTTGGTACCTTTTTTTACGACTTCAACCTCTTTCCAAAGATTGGTGCAAACAAAATTTCGAAAATGGACCAAAATCGGGCACTTTTTGGTACCTTTTTTTACGACTTCAACCTCATTCCAAAGATTGGTGCAAGCAAAATTTCGAAAATGGACCAAAATCGGGCACTTTTTGATACCTTTTTTTTCGACTTCGACCTCTTTCCAAAGATTGGTGCAAACAAAATTTCGAAAATGGACCAAAATCAGGCACTTTTTGGCACCCTTTTTTTCGACTTCGACCTCTTTCCAAAGATTGGTGCAAACAAAATTTCGAAAATGGACCAAAATCGGGCACTTTTTGGTACTTTTTTTTTCGACTTCGACCTCTTTCCAACTATTGGTACAAAATTTTTTTTTCAAAACGCACCAAAATCGACCACTTTTTTAGTTGGGACCAACTCTGGTGATGGCCAAAGCCCATTGTCAACCTCTTTCCATCGATTTTTTGCAAAAAAAATTTCGAAAATGGACCTAAATCGAGCACTTTCAAGGATCGGTTCCACTTCTAGTGATGGCCAATATCCTTTTTAGACCTCTTTTCATTGATTGAAGCAAAAAAAACTTCAAAAATGAGTCAAAATCGCGTACATTTTCGAACCGATGACCACCTCTGGTGATGTCATAAAAACCACCTCCCCATCGATTGGTGCAAAAAGATTCACAAAAATGAAAATCTGTTGAACACTTTTTTCAAAACAACGTAAAAAAAAAATTTTTTTCAAATTAATAGTTATTGACAACTAATAAAATATCTCTTATGCATAATAGTTATGACTCAACGTAAAAAAAATCCATTGAAAAATAATAGTTATTGACAACTAATAAAATATCTCTTATGCATAATAGTTATGACTCAACGTAAAAAAAATCTATTGAAAAATAATAGTTATTGACAACTAATAAAATATCTCTTATGCATAATAGTTATGACTCAACGTAAAAAAAATCCATTGAAAAATAATAGTTATTGACAACTAATAAAATATCTCTTATGCATAATAGTTATGACTCAACGTAAAAAAAATTCCATTGAAAAATAATAGTTATTGACAACTAATAAAATATCTCTTATTCATAATAGTTATAAACCAATTTTTAAAAATAATTATTAAAATTGGGCAATTTTTTCAATCTGAAAAAAGAAAATAATAGTTATTTTGGGTCCCTGAAAAAAACTTCAAAAATGAGTCAAAATCGCGTACATTTTCGAACCGATGACCACCTCTGGTGATGTCATAAAAACCACCTCCCCATCGATTGGTGTAAAAAGATTCACAAAAATGAAAATCTGTTGAACACTTTTTTCAAAACAACGTAAAAAAATATTTTTTCCAAATTAATAGTTATTGACAACTAATAAAATATCTCTTATGCATAATAGTTATGACTCAACGTAAAAAAAATCCATTGAAAAATAATAGTTATTGACAACTAATAAAATATCTCTTATGCATAATAGTTATGACTCAACGTAAAAAAAATCTATTGAAAAATAATAGTTATTGACAACTAATAAAATATCTCTTATGCATAATAGTTATGACTCAACGTAAAAAAAATCCATTGAAAAATAATAGTTATTGACAACTAATAAAATATCTCTTATGCATAATAGTTATGACTCAACGTAAAAAAAATCCATTGAAAAATAATAGTTATTGACAACTAATAAAATATCTCTTATGCATAATAGTTATGACTCAACGTAAAAAAAAATCCATTGAAAAATAATAGTTATTGATAACTAATAAAATATCTCTTATTAATAATAGTTATAAACCAATTTTTTGACATAAATCTTATAATAGTTATGTCCCTGGAAAAAATTTATAGAAATGAAAAAATTTGAAATGTGCCACGTCCACTTCTCCAATTCCGCCAATTAAAACAGCGTTTACAAATTTATGTTAATATGGGAGGTGCCACGCCCACTGATGCAATCCCATCAAAATTCATTTATTTTTAAATCTTATAGTTACTGACGTCTTAACACTAAGTTTTATGAAGATCACTCTCATAGCACACTATCTATAACAATAAACGTTTTTTGCTTATATGGGAGGTGCCACGTCCACAAGTACTATTGAACCAAATTTTTGTGATAAGAGACCTTATAGCAAGTATATCTACTTCACTAAATTTCATAACGATTATGTTGTTAGTTCTCTTAATATGACGTTCATATATACTGTGGGCGGTGCCACGCCCTTCAACGAGTTTTTTCAGTAAAGTGGATGAGCTTGTATTGATGACTGCTTTCAGCGGCATAATCTCCAAAATTTTTATGAAAATCGTTTTTGCCAATTTTGAGATACCTATACGAAAACAAACTTTTTAACAGTTGAGAAGTGCCACGCCCAATTTTTCGATTCCGCCCACTTTTACCTCAATTCAAGATATATTTGATATGTATCCGTTTACCAAATTTCTTCGCAATATCTTGAACGGCTTACAAGATATGGTGGTATAAATGATAACATTTAGGGCTGTGCCACGCCCCCGTACGACTCTTCAAGAACTTGAAATCCAGCCTAATTTGGTTCATATCGACCCCTGTGCGCGAAATTATCGTATGTGCCATTTTTTCGAAATTGACTTTTTGATGCAAATTTAATCTATACCCCACTACGCATCACCTGGTAAATATTGTAGCTGAAATTCTTATAGTTACGCCAAAAATTGACTGTATATTTTATCGTATGTCACACTAGATCTTTTGCTTGTGCGCGAAATTATCGTATGTGCCATACAAAAATATAGATATTGTGCTTAATTGTTGTTATTATATTCACTACTTTTTTTTAAATTAGAAGTAGAATGTGAAGCGTAACTATTGCTCGCGTTATGTAGCCTTTCGTATCATGATTTACCGTTACTTATGTACAGATAAGCAGTTTTTGTGAGTACGCCTATTATAATTTTAGCATTTATGAAAATGGCAGTAGAAATAGCTATTATTTTTTGTGGGGTGAGCGGGATGGTAAGCGAGGATGCAATAAAATTTGCACTGCCCTTTATAAATATCTAATAATCGTAGACCAAAGACAGACAACTAATGACATAAGTCTATATTGCGACAGTTATGTTGGTCAAAACCGCAACAAGACCATATAAGCTATCCTGGCACATTTTTCAAATTCTTTAAACTTCATTGAAAAAATTAAAACTACATATTAACTTCCCGGTCATACTGTGTATAGCACAATTGAATCTTTTGTACGAAATCGTACGATTTGGGCTCCCAGTGAATGGCCCACAATTATTCGCAATGCACGCACTTACGCATCGGGATACGACTGCATTAAAATAGGTCACTCTGAGTTTAAGAACTGGAAGTCACTTGCTGATATTTTACTACCGAATTAAATTAAACTAGACTCAAATAAACTTCGCATAACTTCATTCAAAAAAAATCAAAATCAATTGAACCCATCTATGGATATTCTGAAAATTCCACTAAAAAAACCATAAACAACTTTATGTATTATGTATCTCCTCGATAAAATTTAATGATTTGCAAAATCTATGTTTAAAAAAATAAGTTTTTCTCGGAAAATGTACACTTTTCCGCAGGAAAAATTCTGAGTTTTGTTATAATATTTAATTATCTAGGCACATGGTATTGATATTGCCAACCAAAGCACAGAAAAGTAGAAAAAACCCTCTCCTGTAAAATTTTGTTTTTGGCACATACGATAATTTCGCGCACAGGGGTCGATATGTGCACCAAATCACCAAGTTTCATCAAAATCGCTGTAACTTTTTTCAAAATTGGCCTGGGTAAACATACATAGAGTATGAGCGGTAGGCGTTTCCGTCAACCGATTTCGCCCATTTTCAATAGCAAGATGCCTGCAAAAAGATGTGACCTATGTGTGACAGTTTCATTCAATTAGCTTTCTTAGTTTTCTCGTAAACCTGATTTCAACTGACGGACAGACGGACAGACAGACAGACAGACAGACGGACATCGCTAAATCGACTCAGGTGGTGACGCTGATCAAGAATATATATACTTTTCCATACCTGCCAAGCCCCCTTCGATGTGTTACAAACGGAAAGACAAAGTGAATATACCCTCCGTGTAGGGTTTAAAAATATTAAAAGAAGCGGCAGTATCATTGTGTAAAAATTTACTACCCTAATCAATGCTCTCTATAATAGATTTAACTGTGTCAAAATTACAAGCATTAAAGTTAAAGTTTAGCATATTAATCATCTTAGGCAATTTTAAATATTTATAGAACTCGACCTGAAGCACGAGCGTTACATGGTGCATATCCGGCGGGGATATTGGATATATGCTTTCTTACAGCTTATATTTTATTGAATACTTATGAAAATTAAGTCTAAAATGCGATTTAATTTATTAAAAAAATTATTTAAAAATAAGTCGAAACAAAAGAAACCATCAACTAAATAGATTTCATGACTAGCTTTCACATTCGTTGGAAATAAATTTTTTCCATTCGCAATAAAAGACCAGGAGAGTGCATTGAGATTAAAATCTCCTAGAACACAAAACGGTAAATAAAATAAATTTAAAACATTGTCCACATGTGCAAAATACAGTGAATCTGAGCTGTTAGGAGGAATATGAGAAACACAAAATACAAATTGTTCCTTAGGTCCAAAAATAGAAACACATAGCTGATCGAGTAAGGTATTAGAATTTTTAAGTTTAAATGCAGATGAGCGCACCGTGCGTGTTATAGCAATAAGCACTCTTCCTCCTCTTGAGCATCCAGTTGCGACAGCATCTCTATCCTTACGGTAGACATGATATAGGGACGGGTTGAAAAATTCATCATCACCAAAATTGCTACTGAGCCATGTTTCTACAAGTATTATAATATCATAATTCATTTGCGATGTAGCCAGTAAAACTGCAGTAGACTTTGTCCTAAGAACAGAAATGTTTTGGTAGTAGATCTTAAGAGACTACAGTTGTGTTTTACTACTAATCAGGTCCGTGCGCAAGGGGGGGCGGGGTTTTGGGGGTTCAAACCCCCCCATTGGGAATTTTCCCACAGGTTTTTATTTACATATGAATGAAAAATCGAAAAGACACAACAATTTTTTTTTTGGTAAATGAAAGTGAAACATGAAACTTTATTATGATATTTTATTCTTTTTATTTGTATTATTATATTAGTTATTGTTGTGTTTTAGTCTAGATTATTTATTTATATTTTTAGCCGATCCAAACCCGACGAGCAAGCGTCGTTGTTCGTCTTCTAGTTAAAAATATTGTTTATTTATTATTAAAAAAATCGCTTCCACTTGAGCCAGATATCTGTCTGCTAGTGTATAGTCAATTTTCTATTTTCTTTATATTTTGTCTACGCCAAGAAGAAGAAGAAAGATGTATTCGGAGCTTGTTTTTATAATCAACTTTATTGCATGAAAGTTAACAGCCGAAAACACAAAAAATGAAAATGACAATTTTATGCTTAAGGCCTCAACCCATAGAGTACGTCAAGTCCGTTGCGTCAAAGTTCACAACTGACAAGACGGAAATGAAGGAAGAAAGCGGCCCAATGAATACGTCCGCAACGCATTTAAAGTCAAATAAAAAATCAAAAAAAAAGCTTTTTCAATGATTAATTTCATTATTTCTCCTTTATACTGCGCATTAATATATTTCTTAAACATGAAAACAATTTTAATTTTCTTATCTCTCTTTTTTTCTATGTTTCGCACAAACTCACATATGTCAAAGTATTCAACGTACATCAAAAGTTAAAAGTTGACCAACTTCTTCCGTTGCGTTGACGGATAAGTTGCGAATAGGCCGCACTTCATACAAATGCATACATTTCATCTTAGCTGTCAGTTGTAAACTTTGACGCAACGGACTTGACGGACTCTATGGGTTCAGGCCTTTAGCCTTTGTTCGAAACCAATATTTGAATTACCGAAAGTTATAGCAACAAAATTCAACTACATTCGAAAATAACAAAAACAAAACAAGAAGAATAAAAGAGAAAGCTATTGTGATCTACGTTTTCATTAACTATTTTACTTTGTCAACGTTTCGAACATTACAGTTGTGGCTATAAATGGATTTTAATAATTAACATGTTTAAGAGAAATATAAATAAATAGTATGCTCGTTACAAAAGAACCAAAATGCCAATAAATCGTCGGAGCCCGAATTTTTCATTTACGATAAGATTTGCGCTCTCCAGCTATTTTTGAACCAAAAAACACGATTTGGGACTGCTGCGCGTCGCTAAGGCTAAGTAACACGAGCGTTTTTTCAAATGCGCGTTTAATCATAGCTCCGGCATTAATAAAATCAGCTTCAATAAAAATTCATGCACAAATCTATTCGCGCCATATATGTAGTTAAATTTTGCAAGATAGTTCACGTGACATATGGATAAATGAAGTTCAACTTAGGCGTCGACGCATTGCCGGACAAGACATTAAAAACGCTTCGTGTTATGGCAACTTCTCCTGTGACAACAGCAACAAATGAACGCTCCTTTTCAGTGCTATGTCGTCTAAAGATATACTTCAGATCAGGGCCGGAATTACATTTTTGGTGCCCTAGGCTTTTAAAGAAAATGGTGCCATAGTTTTTTTTACATTGATTTATTATTTGAAATACTATTTTCTTGATTTTTTAACAGCAAAATCTTTGATAATATCGCCAAAATCGATTTCATGTAGTAGATCACTTTCAATGCAAAGTATTGATAATGCATTCAATATATCCTGCTTCATCACAGTACGACAAGGATTTGTTAATCTCTGTTGTTGTGAGAATGAGCTTTCAGCCGCACAATTTGTAACCATCAAACTCAAGAATATACGTAAAGCAACATCTACGTTTGGAAAAGCTGATGTTAATTTATCTTCCCACATTATTTTATATAAAATAGCTTGATTATGAAATTTATAAGTATTTTCATTTTTATGCCAAACGTAGCGATGAAATTGATGAATTTCACCAGCAAGTTCGGAATTAAGATCTTCTGGATATTTTGAAATCAAACATTGAGCACTGGTTTTATATCGACTTCTTCATTTGTAATGCAAAGAAAATCAAATTGTTCAGAGATTTCACGGTAAATCTTGCCTCTTAAGTTCATTTGTAATTGATTGCAATTGGTCTAATATAACGTAAAAAGTGCTTATTCGAAAATTTTCGTTACTCATTTTCGCTATATTTCGCAAAACGCTAAAAAGGACTAAATTAAATTTTTCAAGCTATAAACAAAAGCTAAAATAAAATTTATAATAAACCATATAATTTTATATCAGAATTTCAATATCTGGTGCTCTCTCCGCGCTGATGCCCTAGGCCTGCGCCTAGAGTGCCTTAGTATAAATCCAGGACTGCCTCAGATCAACTATGTCCGAAGATCGGCAGAACGGCTCAGCCTCGCTAAATATACATCGTGATATCGAAATCAATGTGGAAAGAGTTTTGGACGAGTTTTTTCAAGTACCTCGCAGAATTAGCTACTTACGTAATGATAACTAAATATCGAATCATAACATAAACATATTTACATATGTATGTATTTAGTTATAATGTCTATTAGACCGGGTTGAATATAAAAAATGTGAAAAAATCGAATTTTGGGACTGAATATTATCTATAATAGAAAAATAATTTAAAATTTTTTAACGTCAAATTTTTTGCAAAAACGCAGTCTCTATTTTTCGACTAAATTCTAGCATCCATTCTGTGAAGAAATAAAAGTTACGAGCAAAAAACATGTTTTTTAGCCAAAAAGGACCTTCAGGAGAATCAAAAGTGATTGATTGGTTTTTCTTGGAACGAAATCGTTTTTAAGAGTCCTTCTAACTTTTGAGTCGGCGTTTGACTGACTCTATTTTGCGTCATACAAATCGACCCGGTCGAATGTCTATATTAAAAGTAAACCGTTTTTTTGACGTTTTTTATGAACATAATCTAACATGAAATGTCCGGGTTAAAAAATTCCCCCCATGGATGATTACTGCGCACGTGCCTGCTACTAATTATTTCGGGGTCTGTTGATTCCCTTGCGTTGGAAAAAATTGAAAAGGACGTACTTTCACTGAAGTTTGCCAAAGCCTGGTTTAAGAATATCGTCATAGTAACATTGAGCGACACCTAGTTTGAAATTAGCACTTTTTAACGATTCTACATACTTAGTGTAGCATCTTTCTTCACTAATTTCTAGCATTGGATGTGTTCTTTCAGTAATCATTGAAAATAAATAAAGTCAGATCAAACAGCCCTTTTTTGTTTGTAATTTCATTAAATAAAAGATTGCTTAAAGGTATTTTATTTTGCTTGGTTTCATCTAGCATGAATGCTGTATCACGTTGGGCTTTAATCAACTTTTAATAAAAGTGTGAGTTACAACAAAAACTTTAATTGGGGATTCTTTGGGATGTAATTTAGAGTCGATATATGAAAAATATAAGAAATCCTTATAGCTTTTTTTTTAATTCCATATTTACTGTTTTTTACGTATGAAATTTAAAAGTTATTCGATTTTCTTCAAATATTGACACGTCATAATACTTTAATAGATAGCACTACAGTCTAAATTTCAGCTTCCTAGGTGGTCGGGGTCTAGAGAAAGAACAATATTTAGACCTGAAAATGGTCGTGTTTAGTCCGGTTTAAAAATATTTTTTCTTAAAGCCCTCAAATCTAAATTTAAAGTTGTGGATATCATTTTTTTTTGTTATGTCATCTTTTATACATAAAAAATAATTTTAAGCCTCTAGACCTTAAGACTTATTTTTGCGACCCGATTGAGTTAAATATGTCTTAGTAAAATATGACTGCTTTGAAAATGGTGTACTAAATCGTAGTTTTATTCATAATACTAAAGACCGATCTTATTATGTTTATCTATCTATTCACTTTTAAACGAGATACCATATGGTAAAAATGGTTGACCAGGCCCAAAAATATCAAACATTGAATTTGCGTTTTTTTCGAAATTCGACCTAACAGTACTCAAGAACCCGAATACCTACACTCAGGGAAAAAATTAAGCATTTTGTGTTTGATTCAACCATAAACGCTAACGACTTAGCGCCGAAGCTGAAAATGTTTAAATTGAACATAAATATTTTTGATTTGGATTTAAAAATAATTCCAAATTGATTCAAACATATTTCATGTTAGATTCAAAATGGTCTTACTTTTTGATACAAACAATATTTGTGCTTGAATAGAACAGAATTTCTATTTGATTCAAATATTATTTGTAGCTAAATTAAATAGAATTACCTTTTGATTCAAATATGATTCGTGGTGGATTCAAATGTATCTCAGCTTTGAAATAATAATGCAAATATGTAAGTTTTAAACTGTTATACTTTTATAACATTTTAATTGGAACTCGAAAGTACTTATACAAAAACACAAAAATGTAAGTAGTTAACAATTCAATTTAGCAAACATACAATTAAATTAAAAATTCGGTATATGAGTAAGACAAATTTGGGAAAGTATCATTATATTTTTAAATCTAAAATATTTACTATAACATTTAGAGATGATATCGCCAATTTTCGTGCTGAACTCATTTGCATTTGGTAAGTGTAACACAAAGTTATCCTATTTCTCTTATATATAACAGATGATCATTCCCCTCGAATAAAAATGTAAAATATTTTGATCTGCAAATAATAGGAAAAATGTAATAAAAACAACAGTAAATATTTCGTGCGATAATATTAAGAAATTTCCAAATATTAAGCTCTTGCGTCCAAATATCCAACCAATGTCCCAAAAATTAACTTCTCTTTGTCTTACACTGCTACTTAATATTGTAGATTAAGTTGTTCGAGTGTCTGAAGCAGATCTTTGAAGCCAGGTGAAAACCTTTGAGTTGACCGATAAAGTTTCGTCCTCTATGCCAAACTGAAATTGATTTTGTTTTTTTAATAAAATATAAATCTCAACGCAACTTCACATAAAAACTAAACTTTAATGTTTTAAACTTACAGCAATTTTCTTCCATGTGAATAATTTTTCTCTGAATTTAGCCGTCAATCGTGTGTTTCTTATTCCCTCGCTGATGTCTCCTTTGGAAAGGTATTTTAATGCTTCGTAGTCCTTAACCTAACTTTTATGTAGAAGTACTGCATCTAACGAAGCCGGTAAGCACCGTCATGGTACAAATGAAACTAAAATGTTCAAGTACCGATATCTCGAAAATAAAGCGAAATATTGATTTTTTTTATTAAACATTTTCGAAATATTTTGACGTTTTCTTCAACGTCATATCGCGGCGTCACGAAAATCGTAATTTTAGCGAAGATTGGAAATTATAGACTTGACCAAGTTTTTTCGCGGAAACTAAGATTTCCGTGGAGCCGCGAACTATCGATGGTTTTTTTTATAGAAAACGTCAAAATAAATCGAAAATGTTTAATAAAAAAAATCAATATTTCGCATGATTTTCGAGATATCAATACTTGAAAATTTTACATTCAATTGTACCACGATTGTCCATTAGCGGCTGCGCTAGCCACAGTACAGCTACATAAAAGTTAGGTTAAGTGAGGCGCATTCGGCCGCTGCTGATATTTGACATCATATTGCATAGCACCAGCTTTTTTTAATTTATTTTTTTAATATATTTATTATTTATTTTAGTTATTAATAACTCTTTTTTTCGAAAATTTCTCACTTTTTAATACACCATCAAAACTTCAGCACTAGGGGTGGCAATCCCGGAGCTTTTTTGAGTTTTGGGATTTTCGGGATCGAAGTTTTCAATTCCGGGATCCCGGGATTGATAGTTCTAGTAAATGCATAGAGAACTACAAAAAAAACGAGAAGTTTATACTATTGTATATATAAAATTAAAATTGCTTTATTTCACAGCGTAACAATGAAGAATAAGAACGCAAAATAATAGAAAAAATAATTGCTTAAAAATTGACTTAGAACACTTCGAGTGTTAATACATCTAAATCACATTTACTAAGTTTGACTAGTAGAAGATAGCCACTATTAAAAGAAGATGACAGAGGATAATCAAGCATTTATGACCAAACTATCAATTTATTTTTACATTTAAAAATTCGTGTACCACATTTTGTACTTGATTAATACTTTATCACCTTATTCAAATGGCATTTAGTGGCCCCGAATGGCTCGCTCTCAGTAGACGTACCCATAAGTGTGCTTCATTTAAGTTGCCAAAATCTTTAGATGCTGATTTCAGAAAAAAAGCTTCAGAAATAGTTTAATTATATCTTAGAACTTAAGTTTTGGTAGGTCTAGGTGTGGGTCAAAATTTCAATGTCAAATCAAGGTCGGCTGTGGTTTTTTTTTTGAAGACAAACCTATATTTTTTGTTGCAGATTTGGTTTTTATTATAAGAAATAGATATGTTTTGCTTATGTTGTTTTTCTATTGCATTTTTAGTATTTCCGTTATTGATAAAAATAATTTTAGTCTAAATAGGTCTGTTTGTTAACTGAAAATTTGTACAAATTTGTAACAATTTTTACTGGATTGTGTTTGTTAACAAAAAATTTCCAGTAACGAGAGAGGCAGTGAGAGAATAAAGTGACAATTTGTTGCGAGAGAGCCTGATAGTTTTTACTGGATAAAATTTTACCAGCAAACATTTTTCAAAAAGAAAAACATATGATTTTGACAATTATCAATATTTTTTCATAAATAATAAAGCAAATTGTTTTGAAAAACTTAAATATTTTTTTTCACTTGTCAGTTTGTACGAATTTTTACTGTATTGTGTTTGTTTACTTTTATGAATACATTTTTCTCTGTGAGCAAATTCTTTCTTACTCTCTAAAATTTCCTTACTGGAAAATTGTTACTGGGAAAGTAAACAAACACACTTAATTTCACATTTTATCATTTTTCTCATGAACTATCGATTTTCAATACAAATCGCACTTAGTAAAAAATTCTTAAAATTAGTCAAAGTATTAAAAAAGATATTTTTTTTGCTATGTGACATTTTTAATAAGAAAATCTTAAACAAAAAATCGCTACAATAAAAAAAAATATTTTTTTTACTCAATTTAATGTTCAGACATAATTGAAGTGCATTTTGCAGGTTGATGCAATAATGTTTCATGCACATCAAATGTATTGAAAACAATTATTTTGCAGATTTTGTGCTTAAATATGTCATATAAAAGAATATTTAGTATATAATATAATATTTTTTTCTAATCCCGAAAATCCCGGGATTGTCTCTTTGTAATCCCGGGATTACTTTAGCCTATATTTAGAGCAAATCCCGGGATCTCGGGATTGCCACCCCCATTCAGCACACAAAACAAACACTGACACGACTGAAATACGACAGCACCATTTTGACTTCAAAATTGAAAGCCGAAAATGCGTTCGTTTAATGTAAAATGAATAATAGTGATTTCAAATACTTTTCATATTCAAAATGCAATTTGAACTTTTTTGCGATTGAAGTAAAGTATAAAAATAGTATTTTCAATACTTTTAAATTTCAAAATGCAATTAAAAGTATTTTCTGTTAAAAATAAAACAGAAAAAGGTTATTTTTACTATTTTTAACTTTAAAATTTGCGGCTTTGAATCAAAAATTAAATTTGGATGTCGATGAATCGGATGTCTTTTAAATTTCATACGTACGTTATACACATATTATATTACTAAAAAACTATAAATATGGAATTAAAAAAAAAAGCTCTAAGGATTTTTTTCCTTTTGATGCATTTCTACTTTGATTAACATCCCAAATAATTCCACATTCCAGTTTTTGTTGTAACTCAACTTGTCATTTAAAGTTGGTTAAAGCCCACCGTGATATCGCATTTATATGGATCTATAGCACGAGCACATGTGGCTTCAATAGTTGCTTTAATGGGTTGGGTTTACTTCAACTTTTAAGACTTTGAATCCATAAACGAAGCAAGTGTTAGATCTATGGTGGCTTTTTTATACATATTTAATTAATCCCGGGATTCAATGGAACTAATCCTGATATTTTCGGGACTGGAAAAAGACTGGGATCCTGGAATCCCAGAATCCCGGGATTGGCATCGCGTACGTACAAAAAGTTAAAAATCTAATTGATAAACATCTAATGAATTTTCATGATAAAATTCTTAATCTTTCAATAAAACAAAAACATATCGATTTAAATAGGAACAAGCTAAAAATGGAAAAGACCTACATATATACAACAACAGGTATTGGATAATGATTACGAATTATTTTTAAATAGTGAGAAAATTATATACGAAAGGCAATCAATCTGAAGAGACCAAGTATAGGGCATTAAAAAAGTTTTAGCCCACATACAATATATATACATGTATGTGTGTATGTATATTCCTAAGCCTTCTTGTAGCTACATACACAAATATTCAGGAGTTTATTTAACTTTTTTATTTTTTTTTTTTCACTGTGCAGCCTCCGGGTAAAAATTTGACTAAAAAGCGATAAAAAAAATTTAACTACATACAGCAATTTTTAAGAATATGTAGGTTAGCGTAACACTGGTCGCATATGCTGCCATTTGATGAAACGAACTTACCAAGGAATAACAATTGCAAATATCAACTTGTTTAAGGCGAACAATAATTTTGCATGGTTTTTTGTGTTCGTTTCATATAATGTGGCAACGTCTGTACAAATGGGGAAATCGTGCGGTGCTGTCCTCTAGGGACAAAATTATCTTGTTACAAATGGATTTTTTTTGTGGGTATGCTGATCCTAAGGCAAATGCCATGTTGTAACAATACGCATGCAATAAAGTTTTAGTTTTTAATACTTATAATAATTTTCTTACACTACAACCTAAATGTAAATGTTTTTTTCTTAAGTACATTCCATAGACCGCAATAAAATATTGCACAGCTACCTATAGGTATTCTTAAGAAATGGTTGATTTAATCTGATTACCATAATTAATGCAAGTTCTAATAACTGCATTAGTTTAAATGCGATTTTACACATGCTTTCTTCGTCACGCAATTACAAAGTTACATTTTAAACATTCAAAATTGTTTAAGTTAGATCTTGATTCACTAGTCACTTGCTCCAAAGTCAGATCTTGATTCACTAGTCACTTGCTCCTGAAATTATACTACCGAACGAAGCAACATCACCGCACTTAATAAACTTAATCGAGCACAATTAATAATAATGGCGCCAAAGCACTCAAATTCCAGGCAAACTATACCATCTTAGTCGAACAAGTCGGTGAAAACCTCAAATAGAGCAGCAATTTGGAAATCGACTTACTTTTAATTTATAATTTAAAAACCTTTTGACCTTAAAAAACACAAAGAATAACAAAAATGAGTTGGAAGAAAAATGATGCTGTCGACGATTTTTGAAGCAATTTGTGGCTTGCAACAAATTTCAATTTGGTTCCACTCAATAAAATACGCGCTCCGGCAAACAATTTTAAATTAAGCAATTTTATGGAAAGGAGCATCGAATGAGGTCAATAGCAGGTGAAGCATCAGAGGCAGCAGCTATGGTAGTGGCAGCAATTGCTAAAGTAGATGAAGAAGATGAAGTAAAAAAAAGACCCAAAAATAAAAGGGTTCATTAAAATAACAAACTACAACAGTTAGAGTAAACATCATTTTTTAGCATATTCATCAGTAACAAAAATAGAAACCAAACTACAATCAGTAACAGCCACTCCTCGAATGAAATCATTTTTTCCTACTCAATGTAAGTAGTTTTTCATTTCTTTCCCATTTGCGGACTGCAATTATCTTGCATTGCAGTGGCAATGACCAATGATGCGCCGCACATGCGCACCGTCCGATAGTACTCTATGAAGTATGCGCAAACTCGTTCCATGGTCTCAACATATTGAATTCATATTTTGTCTCCTCCCGTTTTAAAATTTTTATTTTTATATTTTAATGAATTCTATGCAAAAAAGAGGAGTAGAGACTTAACAATGGAAGATAGAGCAAGTGCAATTTGAAATAAGATTTTACTTGATATACTACGTAGACTCTCATTGTTGAGTTTGCGGCTTTTGCCCCGCTTCAGTTTCAAATGAATTGTGAATTTCGCTTATAACTACGGTGACCATAAATTTAAATTGAAAAAACAGAACAAACTTTGTGTTTTTATAATCTTTTTTTTTATATTGAAAGTAACAATATTCACAAAAAAAAAACGTAAATCACATTTCATTGGCCTTGAATTATCTATCAACTGCGAATCATTGGTATTTTTCAGAGGTAAACATTTTCTTTATTAGGTTTTCTTGACTTCGAAAATATTCCTTAAACTCTATGCTGTTAAGTTAATAGTTACATCTCGCTACTAAAATAGATTTTACAGTCTCAATTTTCATATGAGACTTTTCGTCAGTCCATGTATTGCTTAAAATAGAAAATACCCTTTCGGTGGGGCACTTGAACCCGGTAAACACCAACTATATTCTATTTTTTTGAAAATATTTTGAAAAGGTATGGATTTTTTTAAAATGTTGAAATATTTCAACCCATTTATTATCGACTAGGTTTCCACCGTCTGTCCATTCCTTTAGTTTTTCACTAGTCACATAATTTTTAACACAAGTAAATTTAGCACGTATTTTTCTGTCATTAATTTTAATTTGGCTCCTAATATACGAGTATGTTAAATTTCTTTCAATCTTATCCCAAGATGACACTGTACGCCGCAGTACCCATTCCATCGCTTCAACCTCTTTAAATGCATGATCCCACTGGTTAAGATAAACAATGCAGTTTTTATAAAACATTTTGACATAATCTTTAAGTTATGGTTTTAAGTTTGTGTTTTTTCAAACTACGAAATTATTTTCTTGATCATGAAAGGTAAAAAAACTTCATCTCTGCGTTCTGTGATTTTTTATTTCAGTTCTTTTATAAGTAAGGTAACTTCTGTCATACAAATATTCTGCAATTCAATCTGTGTAATGTAATTATGGAAAACAGACGCTTGACAACGCGCAAATCGACATGTAAGTTGTTATTGATATCAATTAGGAATCCCTATCAAACTTCTGATTGTGCAATGTAATTAACATGACGTTAAAACTGCGTTTTCGTGTTATTTTTCTTGATCTTCTATTACCAAATTTTTCTAAGGAAGAAAAAGCATTCGAGCAGAGCCTAATGCTCTTGGAGAATGCAAGAGTGAATAGGCATACATTTACTATTTTTATAGCATGTGATATCCTCTGTGATATGGGATAGTGTAAAATCAAGATAGACAACATATAAACGCAGCTTTAGCTTCATGTTAATTACATTGCACAAATGCAGTTTAATAGGGATTGCTAATTGATATCGATAACAACTTACATATCGATCAGCAAAGGGTTGCCGTTAGTAGAAGTAGTAGTAGATTAGTAAATAGTAGATTGCGTGGTGCATAAAAGCAGAACAAAAAACAGAACATTTGCGAAAAACAGAACAGTTTTGTAATTTTCCATAAGAAAAAAAATACGCAGAACAAGCGCATTAAAAACAGAACTGTTCTGCTAAAAACAGAACGGATGGTCACCGTACTTATAACCTCACTAACTGACTTACTTATAACCAATAGAACGAATGAAAATTAAATCAAATGATTAAGAAAATGAGCCTAAAGACTCAATGACTGCTCGTTGGGATTACGAAGAATGTTTGTACATTAACATTTATACACATTTCGAATGAGATTAAGCACCTATACTATGGAATAAAGTTTGAAGAACGTTCTCCCGAAATGTCAACGATTTTCGAATTTTATTCGAAAAAAACGCTTTCGGATGTATGTATATTACACTGTGGAACAAATTTAGGTTAGCAAAAGTTAGGTCAATTCTGAGAGTGAGGGGTCAAAATAGTGGCTAAATTAGAAGACCCTTATCGCGGCGTTTCTTTATGTTAGTTCGAATTTTTTTTTAATCGACCTTTGAACTTTGCAGTCAAATGCCGATTTTCAGCATATTGTTTATATGGTTTTTTGGCTATAACTCGTCGACTAATTGATATTTTTCATTCTGTAAAAGCCAAATTATTGCTAGAGACCTGTGCAACAATTAAAATTTTTTAAAAAATTTATTTAGAAAATTTTTGTGGTGCTTATGAAGCAAAATGTTGGAGAAATTATTTTTTTTTCATGCTTTTTGAAAATATTTTCCTCAAAACTAAGTCTTTTTTGCTTTCTGTTTGATCTATAATATGCTTCTCATTTTCTTCAATAAATTTCATTTGAAAATAAAACAATCATAATACAAAACTTGCGTTTCCCAGCTTAATATTAATTTACTTCTCATAGTTTATGTACCAATTTTGTTCAGTGTTGGTTTTGAAGAAACATTAAAAAAGAAAATATAAAAATATGGAAAAGAGTATAATTTTGAAATGTTAGTTATGAAAAGTTTTAAGTAAAAAATTTAAATAAATTAAATTAATCGTTTGGCCAGTCGCCGTTTAGCAGGCGGGTGTGGATCAACATCACTGATCTCTCTCATATCTTGGTCATCATCATCAGAAAGGCCGATAATTTCATCCAACAGAAATTCTGGAATTTCATCTTTGTCTTCCCCTTCTTCCTCTTTCTCGTCTTCCTCTTGTTCAAAGGTGTTTTTATACCACCAACAAATTTCAGCGAGTATAGCATCTGGAGATTTTTTTCCTCTGTACCTGAAACGAAAATAGTTTTCAATCGTTAACATGTTTAAATTGTGCACTCTGACAAAGATATTAGAAAAATCTAGGAATTCAAAATATGCACACTCTAAAGTAACCTTATTTCAAATGGAAGCGCAGTTTGGTGATAACGTTCGCCTTGCTCATCAGATTCAGTTGGCAACTGTTGAGCGAGCTGATCAAGATGCTGACGCAAGAGATGAATTTTGTACGACATATTAACCCCAATTTCATCGAAAGCTGCCAACATGTTTGCAACAGATTGCCTGTAGTTGTCTTTGCGTTCTTTACCCCAAAGTCCTTTAATGACTGCTTTCAATGCGAGCCATGCGCTTAATTCTCGGTCTGTCAGAACTTGGTCAAAATCTTGACGACTTATTAGTTTCCGTATGTCGGGACTATTAACAACCCCTTCCTGAATTTTGGCGTTACTTAGTTTTGGAAAAATGTCTTTTAAGCGGTTGAATACTGCTGGTCTTTTTGCGATACATATCAAAAAACTTTTAGCAATGCCAAGTTTAATGTGGAGCAACGGCAACAAAATTTTCATTTCAGGAACAAGACTTTCGTGTAGCCTATTGTCTTTAGGCCATTTCCGTCCAATGCGACTATTCCAGTTATGCTGTTTGTTTGTTTGTGAATCCCAATCGCACAAAAAACACGGATATTTGGACGGCCAGATGCTGTTAAGCCTGTAATCAATGAAACTATTTTGAGGTCGCAGCAAATGCGCCACTGATGTTCCATATATTTGACTACTTCCAGAATGTGTTTCAAATTATCGAAATTTTCACTAGTGTCAGTGCTATACGCAATCGGAACAGAGGGCATTCTATTTGTCTTGTGCAAAAGCACAACTTTTAAGCTGATTAGTGAACTATCGATGAATAAACGCCAATTATCTTTTTTATAGGTTAACCCTATCGTCTCCATTAACTTATCAATATCGTTGCGATAAGCGAAATTTTTTGCATCATTCACATTGAAGAACTTTTCTAACTCTTTTTGGCGTTTTCGATATGCTGTTACTTTGGTAACTTTCGCCAGCAAATTATTTTCCTGAAGCCATTAGTTCTGATTTTTTCTGAGTCAAACACAAATTTGCAACAATTCGATCCAATTGGTTTTGTGTGACTAGGATTTGGTCCTTTGATGTTTCATAGGATGTACCTTCACCAGGGTCGTATCCTGAGAAGAAATACATGGATGTAGCAGCGGCGGTTGTAGTACTGATTTCCGTTTGAAGATCAATACTTCGGTATGTTGGTACGAATTCTGAGTGCGGTAATGTTAATTGGGCACTTGGCACTGCTACATAAGTTTTATTCTTTGCTTTCCTTTTATTCAAAGTTTTATGGTAGTTGAAACATCCATAGCAATTATCTTCTTGATGCGGGCTGTTGTCTAACCACATCATTGGTACTCGTATACCAAAAGGCATAGCCTTCTTCTTTTTACTTTTCCATTGCATAAGAGTTGAATAGCAATTAAAGCAAACTTTTTTAGGAGCATAGCTTACGTCAGTGTAAAACTCAACACTCACATTGCTACATTTTTCATCGCTTGCTATGAAACGTCCACAAACATTACAAAAATGTTCCATTTTACATTTTGGTTCCGACATTTTTAATACAATATATATTATACAATGTTTCTTTGTTATTTTTATGAAACCGATGCACTTAACTTAAATCACTCACAAAATGAAATAAGTTCCAAAAAAATTAATAGCGAATTTTATCACGACCGAGCGAAAATTAAAAGATATCAGCTTCTGCTGAGATTCGAGTCTTAACTGAATCTTTATTTTTGAAGTTAGTTCGCTTGTACGAAATAAAAAAAAATCGCTACCTGTGCGGTTGTTGAAAACAAAAAAAATGTTTTACTAATTCTTGGAACTTCCCTTTTTAATTACTTCTACCTATATCGCTATTTATTAAATGGTTTTGGGATTTTTAACGCAAATTATCGACTAAGACCATTTTCTTTTCAAATGAAATTTATTGAAGAAACTGAGAAGCATATTATAGATCAAACAGAAAGCAAAAAAGACTTAGTTTTGTGAAAAATATTTTCAAAAAGCATGAAAAAAAATAATTTTTCCAACATTTTGCTAATTTTCTAAATAAATTTTTTAAAAAATTTTAATTGTTGCGCAGGTCTCTAGCAATAATTTGGCTTTTACAGATTGAAAAATATCAATTAGTCGACGAGTTTTAGCCAAAAAATCATATAAACAATATGCTGAAAATCGGCATTTGACTGCAAAGTTCGAAGGTCGATTAAAAAAAAATTCGAACTAACATAAAGAAACGCCGCGATAAGGGTCTTCTAATTTAGCCTCTATTTTGACCCCTCACTCTCAGAATCGACCTAACTTTTGCTAACCTAAATTTGTTACACAGTGTTATTCGCATTTTCAGCCATACGAAAATGTGGGAGTGGTTTGACGACAAGGGTGGAACCTACATATTACTTAAATACCTAAACGCTATATGTTGGCACCTAAGGTGGATTTTTTCTACGTTTTACTTAGTAAGACGATTTTTTTATAAAGCTTAAACGAAATCGAACAAAAACTCTGTTCACGCCGTTTGCAGGTTTGAGCTAAGGTTCACAAATTTTGTGAAAATTATTTTGAATCCTCATGCAAAAACATCGAGGAAAAAAATAAAAACAATCTAAAATATTTTCAAAATAAAAACTCTAATCCCCATTATTATATATGGGGCATTCCATGCCAAATCACAGAGTTTTTGAACCGACCCTCTTCGATTTCGCTCATTCATTGATATGTCTTAGTACGTACTAAAAGCAATAAGCCCATCAATTTCCAGCTTTTTATTTGAGTCCGTTATTGAGTAATCGGTTTTTTAAGTGCAAAGAATGTTCAATGAATGATAGACTAGTAAAAAATATCGACATCAATAAAAAGTAGGGTACCATTTTTTTTCCTTTGAAAGTATTTTCAGAAAAAAATTAAAAAAAATTATTCGAAGTAATTATCACTTAGTTATTAATGTTCCAAAGCTAAAATCGATATTTTTAAAATGTCCGCCCACTTCGATTTTTTTTTTAATATTTTCCCAAAATTCTACTCTATAGTGCGCAACTTTTAAGCTGCAGTTCGAAATGTGATCACAATTTTTTCTATTTTTTTCGAATTTTGAAAATTTAATCCTTTTTTTTATGATTGAATTATTTACATCACAAGTTTACACAAAAAAATAACTGGCTTCCCAAACAATTACGGACAATATAAGGCACAAGTCTCAGAAGAAAAAAAAGTACCTACACTGTGTACTAACCTAAAGAATACTTAATTTTTAGCTTACATTGCAAACTTTCATATTTTTTGAGTTCAAAGTTTCGTAACATAAAGATTTTTAATATGATTTTCATCAAATTCATTAAGCTAAAGTAAAAATTGGGAAATTGTTCGGAAAATGCCACACGCCACTGATCACCTTGAACTCGCAATATGTCATTCTTGGGATTATTCTGACCAATCTTATACACATGAGCATAAGTTACTCATTTTTTTTTGTACTTGAAAATCGCATTCTTCACTTGTCTTCAATTGCAATTACTGTGTCAAGCGAAGCCAGTGTTGAACATAGTGGAAGATGCACCATTTTCCGAATGATTACCAAAACTTTTCCAATATGGCTTTCACATTGATATCAAAAACATCCCATTTTCCGTTTATCTCTGGAAATTGCTTTTACACTAGCCTTACTGTGATTTTGCTGACTCCATTTTTGAATGGCATGAACTGTTTTGTAAAGAAGTGCAAAAGGAATAGGTATAATAGCAAAGTATCAAGTTGCTGGTGTACATCAGAGACCATACTTATATTCTTTATTACCATTTCAAAATAATCTATAAATTGCAAACATTCCATTAATAAATTAAATGCTTACATTGCTTGCAGATTAAATTTTGTTTATTTTTTCCGTGTGTTTATGTGTTGTTTCTTTACCAAATGTTAAGTGAATATTTTTTCACATATGTACGAAATAATTAAACAACACTGACAACTCAAATTTTTCGTTATTGTTGTAAGACCTGGAAGAGCCAAACAAAATTCGAGCTGTACATCCTTGATCTAAATAATTAACATTCAATATTCTACGCATATTTCAGCAAAATTAACTGAAAACTAAGGTATATTTTTAGAAATAGTCCCAATGTACTGAATGCAGTTACCGATAAGAACGTAAAGGTGAAACATGAATATTTTTTTTTTTTTGTTGGAGGGAGGGGGGGGTTCTTATTGCCCAGAACCAACTATTCAGTTTATTCACACAGCCATTCCAATGAAAATGTGCCTCGTCACTATTTTAGAGTTTTTTCAGAAAATTAGGGTTTTACTTAAAAACTATCTTGTGATAATATTTGACTGGCCGATGATGTTCAAATTGATTATAGAAATTTTTTATAATTTCGAATCGACTCGCATTCTCTGCGTAGGTGACGAAATCTTAAACATACCAACTTTGAAGCAACAAAACTAAGTCGAAATTAATCAAACGTTGTATTCTGGACCCAATAAATTCTTCAATGTACACTTTTCGAGTATTAACATTGAAATACTAGTGACTTTGAATTAAAAAAATCGGTTACATAAAAATTTTCAAAACGAAGAAATTTGATCACACCTTATTCCACATTGAGCTTTACTACTAAAATCGATATGTTTTATAGTTTTGTTCATGTTGTATATTAAAGATTAAGACACACTTTTAAAGATAATAACCAAAAATATTTTTGCGATCCTTTTAATTGCCACCAAATATACTTAGAAGTAACGAAATCAGATTTTACTCCTTGGAATTTTACGAAACAGGTCCGCGAAGCCTTATCCTTGAACTAATTTTTTTTTTATTTAAGTATATTTTCACTTAATACTTCTAAAATTTTACTATTTAAAGCAATAATAGCTTTAACCTAAATGAGTATCATGAACACTAAGCAACAAATTGCAATACTGCGATAACAAATGTAATCCGGGTTTTTGAATACCTTGAAAAATCTCTTTTGAAGAACAAAAATTAAAGCTGATTAAGAAATTATTTAATTTTTTAAATTATTGTGCGAAAATCACACAAGAAAGTAAACTTAGAAGTCTCCAACTTTTCTCAGCTTAGTCAGTTTTGTAGTTATTCGACACACTTTTTTTCACGCTGAAATGCTTATCAAATTTATAAATATTAAAATATTTTGTATGTCGGAACCAGTCAGTTGATCATATGTTTCTTTGCACACCTAAAGAATTCCGAAAAAATTTGTTCATAAAAACTATTTGTAATTCTTTAATTAAAAAAATTGCTTATAAATTATTTATTAACGTAAATAACTGGAAGGGTACCACTGGTGGGAAAAAATCAACTAGAACAGTATCTAAAGTCATATAGAGATCAACAAAGAAAAAATCGCTTAGATGAAACCATGCACAACATGAAAAGTCAATAATCAATGAAATGTTAGTGACACAAAGTCATGTAAGTCGGCAACACTTCAATAAAATTAAATGACAATTGCAACAACGGCAACAAGTGTCGGCTGCACTTGTCGCCAAATCAAGAGCGTCCAAAGACGGCATCCGCCGCGCCACAAAATTGACAGCTCAAAGCAAGGAAGCCTAAAAATGCTTCTGCTTTTTCTTTACCTCTTCTTCCATTGCTATGACCATGGTTGCCACCTTAAAATTTTTTTTTGCGCAAAATTTGCCGAAAAAATATACAAACTAGGAGAAAATGTACCACCATTTTGTAGGAGCCAACACACCCAGTAAAAATGAAATGATATTATAGATGTATTGACTCTGAACTTCGCGTTTTTTTTTTTTTATCGCAAGATATATTGACCGATATCTCAATGAATCTTATAATTTTAGATTTTAGTCAAACTTAACGTGTCGTGTATTTAAACTGCGTCAAAACTATAATATAACATCCAAATCTTATTTCAAATGTCTAGCATACCCTAGTAGCATCAGGGGAAGTTATGAAGACAAAAATATAGCTTACAAAACAGTGATGTTTTTAAATAGATGTGTATCAAAATTAATAAGATATTTCGCCTTTGTAGTGAAATTTGCTTTTATAATATCTTGCTAGAACAAGATATAAAATCATGACATAGAGACCGCATGTCTCTTATGTCTTTATACTGTAGCCATATAAGTCATTTGAAAAACATGACGTTTGATGTTTTTAGAGACACACGAGATAGGGCATATTATTGCCAATTTTTTTGTCGCTTTACCAAAACATATGAGAGGAAGATATGATTCGCCTTTGACATGTAATATAATATATGACAGGTAGCCTATTAGGTAGCGTGCAGGACTATGAATCGCTAGGACATGGGTTCGAGACTGACTTTGCAAATTTCTAAATCGTAAGTAAAAATTAAATTTGATGATAAAATCAAATTTATAAGCATAATAAAGTTTCTACAATTTGCATATTAATTAAATAATTTGATAATAAAATAAAATGATGTGCAACAAAGTTTTACAAGACAGGATATTTTTTTTTTTTTGGTGTCTTTAAGGTGTCTTTAAAACAGCTCAGAAAGATACTTTACCGAGTCTCTTGAAAGATAACATTGAGGGGAAAGTGTTTACATATATAATATGTTGTCTTTCTACTTGTCCTTAAAAGGCCTGTAAAAGAAGCTATAAGACCTTTTCATGCTACTAGGCTATTATGCTATTGCTAAACAGGTGAATTAAACGAATAATTTTATCTATCAACCGTGCTTCCATTTTCGGAAACGCAAAAATATTGTGATTTACTTTTCAAATCGCAAATGTACGTGCTCCGATATTCGTAAGTCACAAAATTTTTCCGGTTTCAAATCGGTTGCTGTTGAGTCGGTGAAATGAAAAGTAAATTGCCATTTTCGTATAAATAAAGAACTGACTAAAATCAAAATTTTTTTATGTTCTCCTGTAATGTCTTAAAATGATTTTGGCGTACTCAAAAATCAAATTCAGATTTATTTGATTCTTTAAATAAGTATTTACTGGCTACACCTCAATTTTTAATGTTGAAAAATTTTTCAAAACAACAATAAGTTGCGATTTGCTTTTGAGTGATAAGTGAAATGAAATGAAATGAATGAATGAAACTATCGATATGTCTGACAGAGTTGCCTTTGTGTCCTTGTCCACTCGGAATGATTTTATGAACCTACAAAATACGTTGTTAATAAACAGCCCACTTTAGGCCTATGATTGCAACTCACGTTTCGTCTGACATGTTAAATGCATTTGCCTTCGACCGTAGATGCTTCATTCTTCTTAATTCAAGAAGTTTCTGTCTTCTTTTTGCTTCAAAACAAGCAATTGAAAAAATAATTGGCATTTTTTGATTCTTTTAAATTTATTTAAACAACCAGAACAGCTGTTTTATCTTGCCAAAAACAAAGTGAAAATAAAACGTATAGATAACTAAAATTTACGAATTTCGGAGCACCTAAAAATTAAATCGTACGATTTGTATAAAAACGCAAATCGCAAAATCAAGTGTAAATGGGAGCACGGCTGTATATTTTTGATTCATATTTCATGTTTTTGAGACTTAATGTTTTTAATAAATATCAACTTAATATCATTCACCCTCATAATTCTATGTATCTAAATAAAAAACATATACTCATATAAAAAAATAGTTGTTGGGTCTTTGCAGCTGACCAACTATACACAGACATCCATTACACCCACCATTACAGACCACGATAAAACGATAGCACTACTAGTTTTTCGGTGTTTTTAAAGGACTTACAACAATTATTTAAAACTTGTTTTTATAGTATATATTCTTAAAGCTAAGGAAATAAATAACTTATAAATAATTTGTCGAAAAAATTTATGCATTTCTGAATTAAACTAAAAACTCAATTTTAAGGTGCGACAAAACGATAGCACAAAATTTGTGTAGCTTAAATTCGTTCTAGGTATTATAAAAAAAATAAAAGTAAAACATTATTTTAATAAAGGGTGAATCCTCCTTTATCCTTTACCGCTTCAGTCATTCGCTTTTGTTAGGATTAAAATAGATTTTTACCGTATTTTCGAAGAAGAGCCTCCTAGTGGGCTATTATCCTGTTTTTGAGCTCGAGGATTGACTTATACTGCCGGTTTTCTGCATAAACCAGTCGAGCCAAACAACCCCAGCAGTTTTCAATAATATTTAGGTCAGGAGAATGAGCTGGCGATCTTAGAAAATTTATGTTGTTGTTCCGGAAAAACTCTTTTACTATTTTTGCTTTATGCCGCATTATCCTGCCGAAATACCATGGTGCCTTTGTTTAATTGCTGC
Organism: Tricholauxania praeusta; assembly: GCA_949775025.1. NCBI lineage: Eukaryota > Metazoa > Arthropoda > Insecta > Diptera > Lauxaniidae > Tricholauxania > Tricholauxania praeusta. The sequence goes on from OX459029.1 coordinate 113,906,950, forward strand.
CCACGTAGAACTACTTCATTTCCGATTAAATTTAAGTCGTCCACGCTTGTAATTTTTAGGGCGCAAGCTTTATTTCGTGTGATCGAATGAAAAACATTGAATATGTCTATGCAACAAAGCAATATTATAAAAAGGCCGAGAGGCACCTAAAAAAGCGATTCGACATCAAAAAAAGAGTTCCAGGTTTTGCCCCATAACACTGTCTCCTGGCGGATCAGAACGGTTCGATTGTATTTAAAAAAAACATCTACCGAGCCTAGTAATGGCAGTATTCAAATAATTTAGTACTATTGACAATCTCGGATCTTATAAAAAAATATTTATTCAATATGGCTTTTCTCTATTTTTATCTCACTGTATATTCATTTATAAAAAAAAAGAATTAACATGCAGATTACCCTTAAAATCGAGTTTATTCATTTTCCTGCGCATCAGTCATATCGAGCTACTGAGGGCAATATAAAAGTCTCCACTCTGAAAATTTTGTGACTCCAAAGGACATTTCGACGAACATTTTGGGACCAGTTGAGAGAATAAATTTTGGGGCCTACGATTTGAAAACTAATAAAACAAATGTAATTGAAAAAAAAAAAAAAAATCATACTGCGCATGCGCAAAAATGTTTTTACACGCTAGGAAAATATTTTCAGGAAACAAGAAGTAAGTTTTCTCATAATCATCATGTCATGAAATTGCACCCATATCGAGTTATTCACGCCTGAAAATCATGCAAAAATGGAAAAATCGCTCTACCCAATAATCTTTTCAGGGGATATCTCGGGCTTGGCGCAAGCGATTTGCGTGAAAATTTAGGTGGGTCATCGCCAGCGGTTGAAGAACATATTTCCGGGGTAAAAATCTTTTTTTACTTTTCTCCCAAAAATTTCATATGGAATGCCCCATACATAAATAAAAAACGAATAATTTTTGTTGAGTTTTTTTTTTTTTTCGAAACCATAATCCTTCCGGTTAATAATGGAATAGGATTTCAGTCAAATGACTTCCTCGGCTGGCCTTGATGACGATGAATCCAATTTTTTAGTACATTTTTGATAATAAGGAGCTCTATTTTATCAAATCGGACTAAGGGGCCGTTCAAGTATTACGTAACGCAATTAGGGGGGGAGGGGGGTCTTGTGAAACGTTACGATGCGTTACAGGGGAGGGGGGGGGGGGGTTTCGAACAACGCGTTACGTAACATTGTTTTAGACGTGAAACTACTTTAGCGGGTGGTGATTTGAAATGAGGTATGTATAATGAAACGCTTTCTTTATGTGTATGCTTATTGAATAGCTACAGCCAAAAAATTTTATTATAATGATAAAAGTTGATGGGATCTAGATAATTTACAGCAATAAATGATATGTTTAATTAAAGCACTTATCAAGCAGAATGTCCTAAAACTATCATCTTCGAGATTGGTTAACCAAAACCAGAGATGTAAGCGTGGAAAGATTTCCTATTTTTCTCATTTATTGCTGTAGCTGTTCTAGATCCCATCAACTTTTATCATTTTATTAAAATATGTTCGTCTCATTTTTCGCCATTTTAACATATTTTAAGCTAATGTTTATTACATTATGTGTGATTTTTATTAAATAACAATATGAACAAGTTAAGGTGTTATCTTCAGTCAGGCCAAAACTCACATACCCTACACTGCACTCAAAGTAGGTACATATATTTCAGTAAAAAAAGACGTTGAAGAGGTTAAATAATTCGAAAAAAGTGTGAAATGTTTAAGAGGTTGAAAACTGTTGAAAAAGTCGTAAATATATGCAAAATGTTAATGTTGAGAGAGGTTGTAAAAGTCTAAACAATTTAAAATCGATGAAAAAGTCGAAAAAATAAAGAAATTTCATTACAATATCTTGCACGGTTTACGAGATATGGTGGTATAGAGGTTAAAATTTAGGACCGTGCCACGCGAATCTTTGGAAACTTGAAACCTAGCCTAATCTTAATTTAGTTCAAATGTACAACTAATCACCAAGTTTCATCAAAATCGCTGCATTTTTTTTCAAAACGGGATTGGACAAATATACATAGAGTATGGGCGGTAGGCGTGTCCATGAACCGATTACGTCCATTTTCAATAGCAAGATGCCTGCAAGAAGGTCTGACCTGAGTGTGCTAATTTCATTCAATTAGCTTTCCTGATTTTTCCGTAAACCTGATTTGAACAGACAGACAGACGGACATAGCTAAATCAACTCAGGTGGTGACGCTGATCAAGAATATATCTAAGTATATACTTTTTCATACCTACCACCGCCCTCTTCTATGCGTTACAAACAAAATGACAAAGTGAATATACCCTCGGTGTAGGATATAATAAAGAAAATAAACAACATACGCATGTATTTCCGGTACTTTTCGCAACATAATTGTGACTTTTAGGTAAATATGGTCACTTGGGTGTTACGTAACGTTTAAGGGGGGAGGGGGGTAGAGGAAAACGTTACGGCGCGTTACATAGGGGGGAGGGGGGTCAAAAATCTTCGAAAATTGAGTTACGTAATACTTGAACGGCCCCTAGTGAGCGGACCGAAAACGAAAAATAATGGCCTATTTCCTTAACCGTAGAGAAAAAACTAACCTTTTGCCATAATACGAAAGACAAATTTTTGGCGGGTTTCCGAAATATTGTTTAACAGTTGTCTCTATGTATTTCATTATTAAATTTTAGGAACTTTTCGTTTCATAAAATTCATTGGTAAAATGTATCAAATCACATAAATGTTCCAGTTTTGGTACAAATGTACCAATTATGGCAACCGTGGCAATGACTGCTATTTCTGCTGTGGCATCTTTCGCTCGTGGTGGTGGCAGAAAGTAAGTTCTGTTGCACTCCAAGGTGCGACACAACATGTCACCGCTATTGAATGTTGGTTAAAGTGTAGTTATTGTATACTTTTGTTTACGTAAGTATATGTGGCGTTGTGTAGCACTTCTAGAAACACCCAGTAGGCAAGAGCAGGAGCTAACAGTGCTTCTAGAAGGCTTTCCTTGGTAAGTATAAGGCCTTCCACCCTCCTTTCAAACGTACTTTTTTTTTTATATGAAATGTCCCAAGAAAACAGGCCTTCCCTAAGTAGGCTTTCTAAGTCCGCTAAGGACTTTCAGAAGTACTTGACAAAAATTAAATTTTAATACATCGTAAGACTCTAGATCAGCGGTGGGCATAGAAATCTAACAAAAGAGCAAAACAACAACATCAAGCAACAACAAACGAAATTTTAAAGTTTTTTTTACTTTCATTTCCAAAATTGCCATTTGCACAAAAAAAAAAAAACCAAATTGCACTACAAACAAAAACAGTTGCTACATTCGTCAAAAGCGTGGCTGGGCAAAACGTACCACGAATGAGAATGACTTTTCTAAACTTAATTCAGTTTGCTTTGAAAAGCAAACAAAGCACAACTACTCATGCATTGAAGAACATTTAAGAGAAACATACCTGTAGTGGTGCCCAGCTCTGGCCAAGAGACACAATGCGGCGCCGTCGTTTATGCCTTTGTGTTTTGTTTTCATTTGAATTCAAGTCAACGCTGTGCCTCGATAGTCAACGTTTACACGAGGAAAGTCTTGCAGCAAAGTTTCCTTGTTTGTTGGCAAGAGGGGAATAGCGAAAGGGACAAGGTAAAAAATTTGTCATATGTTGCAAACGCGAAACGAAATTCACAAAAGAGAATGGACAAGAGAATTTGTCTCTCAGACTTTCCTCGTGTAAACGCCGACATAGCGTTGAAATTCTGCGAATTTTTTTTCGCTTGCTTGTACGTCGAATAATGGTGAGAGCAATGAGAGCAAATAGAGCCACTATGTGCCCATCACTGCTCTAGATATTAATTGTTTTTTTTTTATCCGCGCTTCTCACTTGCGTTGATATTTTTTTAATGATTTTTTTTTTTTGTGATGTTTCTTAATTTACAATTTGACAAAGAATACTCAAATCTCTACCTCCTATAACATAACATGAAACAACAGAAGACTAGCCTGCACACCTCTCTTAATTTCTAACCATGTGTACGCTTTTCATGTCGTATATGTACAATGCATATGACAAAAAAGTAATGTCGAATCATAAAACATTGCAATTCATGAAATAAAAAAAGAAACAGAAAAGCTATAAAGTAAATGGGGTCCTTCTTCTTTGCCTTCTTATATCAGGCCTGATAGCACGTGCTAGCAGGCCTTCTCCGAGGCAGGCCTTGCTCATTTACCTGCTGGGCATTGGCAGTTTTGTTGTTGTTATTTCTTTGCTTGTATCGCGCCCGCGACCAAAGTCAACACCATGTAATTTATGACGATTTAATTTTTTTGCTGTTGCCATTTCGCTCTTGCTTCATAGCAGAGTGACTTCCACCTTATCCACATCTTTACCTCTCAATCGATGGGTCGCCCTTTTTTGTCTGTTTTACCATCGACTCCTTTTAGTTCAGTTGTGTTTATTATGTTAATTTTTTGCTTGTTTCCAGAGACTTCACCTGACGCTGTTTGCGGTTGCGTTTAGCAAAAAAAAAAATAATAATTTCAAGTGTGGGCATTTTTGACATGCTGTGGATTCAATTGTGGTTGTTGTTGTTTCTCTGTTGGTGTGACAATTTTGGCGTATTGAAGTGTCTGTCGTTTTTGTTAATAGATTTTTAAATGCTTTGCTTCGCGCTTTCAAAATATCAGTTGAAACATTTTAAATGACAAAAAAACCATACATAATGACATAATGAATAAAGAATAAAGCAGACTATTTTGGCACATGTCACAATATTCACTATACGAACATAATTAATTTTTTTTACTTTAGTTTTGTGTGTTGATGTTCCTTCAAGTTTAAAATTATGTTGCGAATTTAAAATTGTATGCTTTTTTGCTCTATTAATTGTTAAACGCAAATAACACAAATTTATTTAATTTTTCTTTTCTGACGTTTCGGTGGAGGTTTAAGGAAACACAAAAAATAAAAAGATGTGTGACACTTCGTCAGTGCTTTAATTTTTTTTTTAGCATTTTTGTTTGATATTACCGGAACTTACACAAACATTCAGATGAAAACATAAATATTGCACAAAAATGTATATAAAATAATAAAAGACGGCACAATTTCAAATAAAATAAAAAACCAAAAAATATCATATCACAATTGATATTGATTATTGCGAATCAAGTTGTAGTTTAAATTTAGTTTGCCTTAATCTTCTTTGCTGTTGATGGTTGTTTTTAATTTTTCTTGTATTCATAGATCCTTAAGAGTATACCGTCGTACCAAGTTTTTCTCTTCGTCAAGTGCCTTTACTTTTTAAATTTTATATTAAAGCTTAACACATTCTCATCCAGTGCTGATATCAGTTGTAGTGCTCTGAAATTGGATTAATTATTCAAAAATAAATCAAACTGACATCGTCTAGTTCGAGCAGAGAAAAAAAATCGTATGTAAGATTTTCAACTTTCGAGTTTCGACAGGAAAAAAAATAAACAAATGAAAAGAATACATCTCGAACTTTTGTAATAGATAGTTACATCATGAAGAAATATAAAATTCCTATACGGAATAAGCGAGCTCTATAAATGTTGTGACACAAATTATATGTTCCTTACTTCTTATAAATAGCTTATTAAAATTTGAAAAAAAATCAGCTTAAAAATTTAAATAAAATTGTCATCCTAAAAAAATTTCCACGAGCTGTTTCCTTATGAAAAACTCTCTAAGCGGAATAAGCATTGTTACGGGAGTGGATTTTGTTATTTTTATACTAACGAAGGAGCCGACGCCAAAGTACATATTTTTTCTAATGAGAATAGAGAACCTCTGTCGATTTGGAACTCGTTATTATTTTCTTATAGAATGATTTAAGTCATACCGAAATTGATAATTGATTTTCAAGCTAAAATACATATATTGAAATATATTGCCGTAGTGAATTTTGAAAAAAAAAATAATTAATGACAGAAATAAGTTTTGCACCGCCTTATTTTCCACCAAAACGACAAACAAATTAATCCAAGAAAACCATTAAATTGCTCTGAATTTAATTTATTTGTATTTACTTACAATTAGTAAATATTAACTACAAATTCAGATTTACAGCTCATATTGAAACCTTAAAATTTGGTGGCTTAAAACCATTTTCAATGGTGAATTGTCCACCAAATGCTGACAATGTCCGATTTCCGCCCAAATCAAACGTCAAAGGAAAATGAACTGCTTACACATGGACGGATATATATGTATACTTAGACGTGATCCTTATAATCTGAAAATATTAGAAATATGTTCTCACTGTATCAACTTATTCGAATTTCGATGCCGCAGCAATTTCCAATATTTGGCTCTAAGTGAAGTGCCAGTAAAGATAAATTGAAGTAGAGAGTATTGTAAATCAGGGCCGGGAATTTCCATTTGAAATCAGATACATTCATAGGATTGATTGAAGAATAACATATAAAAATATAAAATACAATTCTGTTATGTCGAAGATATTTTGTTAAAATATTTATTTAAAAAAATAATTAATATATAAACAAATCTATTTAAAGTTCTATATTTTGTTTTATAAGATGAAAGCATTTTTAAATAAAAATAATCTTAATTTTTTTGTCCTATTCCCCACAGTTTTTGAGATATTTAGTTTTTAAAAATGTTCAAAAAAGTTAAAAACAAGTTAAGGTGTTATCTTCGGCCAGGCCGAAACTCACATACCCTACACTGCACTGAAAGTACCTTTTAAATAAATGTGAAAAAAACTTTGAAGAGGTTGAATAAGTCGAAAAACATGTGAAATGTTAGAAAGGTTGAAAAATGTTGAAAAGTCGTAAATAGTATATGGGTAATTCTACCTCGTTCTTACATTGAAAATTTAGATTTCTCAAAAACAATTTTTTTTCGATATCTTGTCAAAAAATATTCGATATTTATTTTTGGAAAAAGTTTTTCCGGGCTTATTTTCGAAAATACGGGTTTTTGAAAATCACAAGTTTTAAAATTACATGGATTTTCGGACGCCTGTATTTTAAAATGTATTCGTCATGTAGAAAAACCGTTCAGGTAAAAAAGTTAGAATTTGACGTCTATTTTCATATTATTGTATTAAAAATTTTCTTCTTTTAAGTTATAAGCAAAAATTTTGCAATTAAAAACTTAAAATCGAAAATTTTCTTATTTGGGTATGTTTAATTTTTTTAATTTTTTTTTATATATGCAAAATGTTGAAAAAAGTTGAGGTTGAAAAAATTTGAAACAATTCAAAATTGATGAAAAAGTCGGAAAAATAAAGAAACTTATGAAGAAAGTTGAAAGAGGTTGAAAAAGTCGAACAAATGCATATGGAAAAAGTTAAAGGGTTGAAAAAGTCGAAAGAATATGAAAAATGTTGAAAAAAATGGAATAGAAATGAAAGATTTGATATATCCCACGCCCACTTCTCCAATTCCGCCCACTTTTGGTTTAATTAATTATATTCGTGATCGAAATCCTCATAATAAATTTTAGCACAATAGCTGGTATAGCTTGCGATACATTCCGCAGCTAAATTTAAAATTTTAAGGCGGTGACGCACCCACTCGGACAATCCAACCCGGTTTTAATCCAGAAATAGCTTTCCATAAGCAAACCCCTTACACCAAATTTTAGTTTAATTGCTCACATATTTCGATAAATATGCCACTTAACGTATTTTATTTGTGTGGGAAGTGCCACGCCCACTTGTGCTATTTCAGCCACTTTTGAGTCAGATATACTCTATAGCAACTGAACATCTTACATTAAATTTCATAGCAATTGCTGCAATAGTTCACTTAAAACAGCGCTTACCAATTTATGTTAATATGGGGGTGCCACTCCCACTGATGCAATCCCATCAAAATTCATTTATTTTTAAAGCTTATAGTAACTGACATCTATAGACCAAATTTTATGAAGATTACTCTCATAGCACACTATCTATAACAATAAACGTTTTTTGCTTATATGGGAGTTGCCACGCCCACAGGTACTATTGTACCAAATTTTTGTAATAAGAGATCTTATAGCAAGTATATCTACCTCATTAAATCTTATAACGATTACGTTGTTAGTTCTCTTAATATAACGTTTATAAATATTGGGGGGGTGCCACGCCCTTCAACGAGTTTTTTCAGTAAAGTGGCTGAGCTTGTATTGATGACTGCCTTCAGCGGCATCACCTACAAAGTTTTTATGAACATCGTTTGTGCCAATTTGAGATTTACGAAATCAAAATTTTTAACAGTTGAAAAGTCCCACGCCCACTTTTTTGATTTGATGTACCAGTTTACCAAATTTCATTGCAATATCTTGAACGGCTTACAATATATGGTAGTACACCCAATTCTGTTTTTACACAGTCTTTTTTACACGATTTTGATTTAACACGGTCTAGATTCGTCGATTTAGCACGATTAAAAAAAGCTATTTGATTGAAAATTAAAAGTAAAATTTTTTTATTAACCGTAATCTTTTAGAAATTAAGTTAAGGAATTGGATAAGAAGGTTAATAGGGTTGAAGGATATAGAACTAATCCCCTTTTTTCCTATGCATGTAGAAACATACTTCATGTCTTTTTTTACACGATTTTGTCTGGAACGTATCTACCGTGTAAAAACAGAATTAGGTGTATAAAGATAAAATTTTGGTCTGTGCCACGCCCCTATAGGTAGCATTAAAAACTTGAAACCTAGCCTTATCCTAATCTTGTTCACATATGCATCAAATCACCAAGTTTCATCAAAATCGTTGCAACTTTTATCAAAAGGGCCTGGGTAATTATTCACAGAGTATGGACAGTAGGCGTGTCCGTAAGCCGATTTCGCCAATTTTCAATAGAACGATGCCTGCAAGAAGGTGTGACTTGTATGTGAAAGTTTCATTCAATTAGCTTTCTTGGTTTTCCCGTAAACCTGATTTAAACATACTGACAGACAGACATCGCTAAATCAACTCAGGTGGTGACGCTGATCAAGAATATATATGGGGCATTCCATGCAAATCACCGAGGTTTTGGCCCAACTCTCTTCGATTTCACTAATTTTTTGATATGTTTTAGTGCGTATTGAAAGCAACAAGCACACCAATTTCCAGCTACATATTTTTTCGCAACCGTTATTGAGTAATCGGTTTTTTTAAACTTAAGGCAACACATTTTCAATTGACTATAGGCTAGTAATAAATATTGATATCAATAAAAAGTAGGGTACATATGATAAAAACCGCGTAATTTTATTTACATTTGTGAAATAAGACTTAAAATATAGTTTAATACATAGCTTGGTACTCATTTTAGTGTAATTGGTCTTCGAATGTGTTGTTAGATTCTTAAAAATATTTATGTATTAAACAAAATTAAAAATTAACGCTTTAATGCTTTATCCTCTCTAAATTCGTTACTACAAAGTAGGAGAAAAGAAGTTGCAGCAAACATCAACATTTTTCTCTCAAAAATTATTACCGATAACTCATTTTCCAGGGAATCATTTTCATTTCCAAAAAATCTTCTACGATTACTAATCAAGGAACTGGAGAAAAATTTTTAATTATTGTTTATTTATGATAGGGGTGTAAAAAACGTCACAAAAAATAACTCCATAATAAGTATCAATTCAATACTTCACAGTTCCATTTCACAGTTCTATGATGGAGTAAAATAACACCACCTCATAAGCGTAGTAAAAAATGTTCAGAAACGTTTCAAATGAAATCATAAGGCGTACATTGACACTGAAATGTTACGACAGCGCTGTAAGATTTCATTTGAACGATTTCTAAAAGGCTTACGAAACGTTACATGTAGAGTGGGTATTAGGGGTGGCAATCCCGGAGCTTTTTTGAGTTTCGGGATTTTCGGGATCGAAGTTTCCAATCCCGGTATCCCGGGATCAATCCCGGGATTGATAGTTCGTAGTAAATGCATACAGAACTAAAAAAGAAAACGAGAAGTTTATTGTATACGAGTATATAAAATTAAAATTGCTTTATTTCACAGCGTACCAATGAAGAATAAGAACGTAAAATAATATAAAAAACAATAGCTTAAAAATTAACTTAGAACACTTCTAGTGTTAATACATCTAAATCACATTTACTAAGTTTGAATAGTAGAAGATAGCCACTATTAAAAGGAGATGAAAGAGGACAATCAAGCATTTATGACCAAACTATCAATTTCATTTTTACATTTAAAAATTCGTGTACCACATTTTGTACTTGATTAATACTTTATCACCTTCTTCAAATGTGACAGTGATGGCATTTAGTGGCACCGAATGGCTCGCTCTCAGTAGACACACCCATAAGTGTTCTTCATTTAAGTTGTCAAAATCTTTAGATGCTGATTTCAGAAAAAAAAGGTTCAGACAAAAGTTTAATTATATCTTAGAACTTATGTTTTGGTAGGTCTAGGTATGGGTCAAAATTTCAATGTCAAATCAAGGTCGGCTGTGTTTTTTTTTTTGAAGACAAACCTATATTTTTCGTTGCAGATTTGTATTTTATTATAAGAAATAGATATGTTTTGCTTATGTTGTTTTTGCTATTGCTTTTTTAGTATTTCCGTTATTGATAAAAATAATTTCAGTCTAAATATGTCTGTTTGTTAACTGAAAATTTGTACGAATTTGTACAAATTTGTAACAATTGTTACTGGATTGTGTTTGTTAACAAAAAATATCCAGTAAAAAGAGAGGCAGTGAGAGAATAAAGTGACAATTTGTTTCGAGAGAGCCTGTAAGTTTTTACTGGATAAAATTTTACCAGCAAACATTTTTCAAAAAGAAAAACATATGATTTTGACAATTGTCAATATTTTTTCATAAATAAAAATGCAAATTATTTTGAAAAACTTTAATATTTTTTTTCACTTGTCAGCTTGTACGAATTTTTACTGGATTGTGTTTGTTTACTTTTATGAAAACTTTTTTCTCTGTGAGCAAATACCTTCTTACTTTCTAAAATTTCTTTACTGGATAATTGTTACTGGGAAAGTAAACAAACACACTTAATTTCACATTTTATCATTTTTCTCATGAACTATCAATTTTCAATACAAAGTAAAAAATTCTTAAAATTAGTCAAAATATTAAAAAATATATTTTTTTTTGCTATGTGACATTTTTAGTAAGAAAATCTGAACAAAAAATTGCTACAATAAAAAAAAATATTTTTACTCAATTTAAGGTTCAGACACAAATGAAGTGCATTTTGCAGGTTGATGCAATAATGTTTCAAGCACACCAAATGTATTTATTTTGCAGACTTTGTACTTAAATATGTCATATAAAAGAATATTTATTATATAATATAAAATTATTTTCTAATCCCGAAAATCCCGGGATTGTCTCTTTGTAATCCCGGGATTACTTTAGCCTATATTTAGAGCAAATCCCGGGATCCCGGGATACCGGGATTGCCACCCCTAGTGGATATGTACTACTCTTTTTCTGTGAAATAAACCTTAAAAGTATTATCACTTCCCTACGTTAAAGAGCTTAACTCAAAAATTTGGTTGGATGACTGTATTTTTGAGGGTTCTACAACTACCCAAAGTCAAATGTAATTAGAATGTATCCACATGTGCTCGCCACTGTGTGCATCTACAGCTTCCTCGAAATCAATTTTCTTCATAGGAAGAACACACTCCATGTAAAATCATTTCTGTAATCTTTTTTTTAGCGATGTTGTCATCTTTATTGAGGAAACACAGATAACAATGTGAATTTCAAGGTAACGAATTGAGACACCTTAATCGGTAATTTGATGTTGCTAAATCGTTCTTCTAGGTTTTTTTTTTGCTTTCAAACTATTGTGCATTTTTAAACTTTTTTTTACCGTTTTATTTATTTTTGAAGTCAAATTCGTACACATATTATTTGTAAATTATTGAAGAAATATAACGTTTATGATGCCGCAAAAGTATTTTGTGCCAGGTGAGGTATACACAAATACGCATATAAATTGATCTCTTTTTTTAAGCGTATGAATCGTATTACAAAAGCTCTTTCTTGTGTGCGAATAGGTACTCTGAACTCCAGTGGGAACTTTAAGCCACGCTTTTCCATTTGTTTATATTCCAGTCATTTTAGTCTTTCCAGTCAATATATTGCAAGACAACGGACAAGAAGCGTCTTTTTTATTGGTCGGCGAATGATGATCAACTACCGAGTTTCTCACAAATAAGCACCAACAACGTTAATACAGCCACTGGAAAGAAACCGTAAGCTGAGTGAAAACAAAAGAGATCACTAAAGAGCACTGGAAAGTAATGAGAGTTAAAGTTTTTGACTAAGAGAAAAATTTTAATAGAAAGAGAATAAATTGAATTTTGATACTCTTTTTTATGTTGTTTCGCTTCTTTTTATTTTATTCGTTTTTTAAGCCGCTTTTGCAGGGATTACTGCTGCTGTTTCTGTTGTTGTTGTTTCTTTGCTGGCTTGCACTGTATTACTCGGTCAGTCGGTCTTTGAGAGGTTGTTACTATTTGCGAGTTTGTTTTTTGCGGTTTGCGGTTGTTGCTGCTTGAAATTGTTCTGGTTGTTTGTGTATGTGTATGATGTAGAGTTTTTTGCTTTGTTGTTGGAACGTGTTTTCCAATGCATTTTGCGGTAGTGGTTTTGTTGTTACTGTTGCAACACTCTGCACTCTGAGCACACGACCGGCAATTGCAATTGTTGCTGATTTTGTTACTTGCATTGAAACTGCAGCAACTGGGATGCCGTTTAGCTTAGTGTTGGCGCATGCGCAGTGCTCGCTAGCGTATCCTCATGCAGTTTATTAACGGCTTTCTTGCGGTGTTGTCTGCTTTTTGCTCCGTAGCTGCGTGCAATTTTTTACTGTCGTCAACTAATGTCGTTTTTTTTTATTTGTTTTAGTTTTTCACGTATTGCGAATATCTGTATGAAAACATTTGACGTTTGCAATTGCAATTTTTTTTACCATTTTAAAAATTTAGTTTATTCATATAAATCTGCATAAGTCGTCGGTAATCAAGTGAAGCAAAAAAGAAATCTTAACCCAAGTAACTGTGAATATTTTTATTGTGTTCAGTGTTCTTAGTGAAAGTGAAATAAACAGTATTGAAATTAAATTAGATATATTCGCTTGCCCAGTTATGTTACATTAATAAGAAAAATTCTTATATAAAAAAAAAAATATATTTTGACGAAAAGCATTTTAACAATTGGTGTAAGCAACAGATGAAACAAAAGCAAAAGATTTAAGAAACGAACTCGAGCTTAAAAAAGTAAGAAAGAGCAGTACTAAAAAATATATTAAGTTGGTACGATAAATATACACACTTAAAATGAAATCAGTAGCATAGTTAAAAAAAGAACTAAGCTTTGGTTTTAAGTCATATCCATAATTTTATTGACTATTACTTACAAGGTAACTCGTGTTCATTTTCAACGATTTAATATTTTCTTAAAGTGAATTTTTGATGAATATCAAGAATAAAACAAAAAAAAGTGAAAAATTTATATTTAAATAACAAAATACATAAAATTTAATACACAAATTGCTGCGCCGTTAACGTAGTTTATTATCCATTCGGTACAAAAAGTACACCTGTAAATGAATATTTAATATTAATAAAAAGAAAAAAATAAGTGCCACAATCCTAAGAGAGAGTTCTATTAATAAAACGCTTAACTGATAGTTTTTACTAAAATAGCTGCAAGTGTCTTGTCCAGTTTGAGGTAAGAGTTTTTATTGATATATTTTTTTTTAAATTCTGTAAAAAATTTCTTAACTTCTTTCTTTAAGAATTCTTAATTTCTTTTCTTTAAGAAAAGTTTAACACATTGCATTTTGGCTTAATTTCCGTTTCTTTTTGATGGATTACATGTCAAAAGTCCTAAGCTTAAAATCGAACATAACTGATAGACTTCAAACTTCGGAAAAGTGTTGTCCTATTGAATGGTAACTAAACCCCAAAATATTTTTCTGTTTCTTCAAAAACTGGCTGAAGCAGGGTTGACCATAATTTGAAATTTTTGGTTGTCACCCTCTATTTGGTGCAGATCATTTGTTTCCTGAACTAATTGTAAAAATGTAAGTGTAATGGTTGTTAATATTTTTCGATAATTTTAAAATTTGAGCTTCATATTTCAAAATCAAAGATAAATGTAACTTTTTTTAAAAATGGAATCATTGGATATTTTTTTATATACTATTGTGGAAACAAACTTAAGATTTTTTCACTGTAAGTACGTTAAGCTCCATGGAGCGTTCTTTTTTACTCTTCGAGAAACTTCACATCTCGGTACTACTTTTGCCGGTGAAATAAATTATTTTTTTTTGCATTTGTAAGCGAATTTTTATTCGATTCCGTTTCAAAAAATTGTTGAGTTAAACTTTGATATTTCGAGACTTTGAAAACAAATTTCTTGAAACTTAAATGTGCTCCAAATTCACCTTTAGATAAGCACTGAGCAATTAATAAAAATCATAAATTTCAAAAAAAAAAAACACAAAACAAAAGGGTGTGCAGTTATTTGAAGAATGACCGAATACAGCATTTATTAAAAAATGGAGAAATTGCGTTTTCTTCAAGCTAATCATTAACTTTTTTTCCTCAAATTATTAATTCGAAAGTACTGTGTCTAGAAAAACTGATTTTGGACATACTTTACTTCATAATATACTCGTAGTATATAACTTAAAGCTCAGAGCCACGATCGAAGGCCGCTCAAAAACTCCTATTGGAGGGACATTAATCTTCACTCATTTTTGTGCATTATTCTCATTTACAATAGAAATAGGCAAGCTCGCAATTACGGTCTACAATATATAATAAGAAACTTACTTTTATTATTGTGGATAGTTTAATAAGGAAAAAATATAGCACTTTAAAAATATGTTGCTACAAAATTCAGCCCTATATCTATTCTTTCGTTTCTGAATAATTTATAAATTCTGAAAGAGCTTTGATCTGAAAGGCCATTTAGTTTACGTATTATTTGCGTACCATAGCCAGCATTGCTGTAATTATTCTGCAACTTGTCGTGTAAGCCATTTTTTGACTATTTTTCTTCCTTCAAATTATTTTCGTAAGTCGTATTGGCTTTAAATTTATTTGCCATTAGTTTTCGTTCCACAAACATTTTCATTCGGTTTTGAGTAATCACTTACTTGCAGTGCCTTATCACAGATTTTTAACTTGACGATGGGAAACTGTAAATCACAACATAACGACCGATTAATCAGGCCTTCATAAATAAACAAAATTTTTTGCTGCAATATCGTAAGCAAAAATTTAAATTGAATATCCTTTAAGCTATCGAATGGGTTCCGGATCTCTTTAAGGTGCGTATTCCAGAGCATTGAAATGGCGGAGAAAAAGTGAAAGTTTTAAAAGATTTTCAAAGTTAAATTAAACTTAAATTCAATAGTGCTGAATTGTTTTTGCAATCCATCGGAATAAAAGCTATCTCCATGGTACTTAAGTAAAATTTTAACTAAGCTTTGTCCTGTAATCTTAACAATTTAACTTTTAAGTATAAACTAATTTTGTGCAGCGATTGAAATACATTCTTTATAAAGTTATTCAAGCGCTTTCGTATTTAACACTTTTTTGTATTTTTTTATGCTTTGGTATTCAACCCTTTAGCAAGATTCCTATAACGATTCCTACAAGAATGACATGTTAGCTGATATAGGGTGTTTTTTGGAGGTTTGGTTTTTAAATTGGCAACAATGTTTTTATTGTTAGTCAACTAAGCAGTTCATGGATGATTCTGCTCAATATATTTATTTATTTATTTTTTTTATTTATTTATACGGTACATGTACATAAGACTTAGTCTTTAGAGTACAATAGAATAAATAGTACAATGAGATAAGTTTAGTATATAATGATAATGAACACAAATCAAAATTATGTGTATAAAAAAAAAAAAAAAAAAGTTAAAGGAGAAAAAAAAAAAAAAAAAAAAGTTACTGAGGAAAGGAGTTAAAGAGTATTAAGAAAAGCTAGGACTGCAATTTTAAAACATCTAGGATTGCTTAAGGATTTTATAGATAGTGGCAGGGAATTCCAGAGTTTGGCAACACTAACGAAAAACATTCTGGATGAAACTGTATACTTAAAGCGAGGCATAATAAGATTAAAGCTTCTTAAAAATTGCGAAAACTGTAATTTGCAAAATAAATAATTAGGTGTTTTAGTGTGGATTAATTTATGAAGGAATATTAAGTTACGCATTTTTAGGAAATTGGAGAGTGTGCAGTTTAGAATTTTTACGGAGTATTGTGAAATATGGTCAAATCTACCTTTGTCAAATACATATCTTGCCGAGGTATTGACAACTTTCTGAAACTTTTGAAACGATGAATAATCCAAATGACAATAGACCAGTTCACTAAATGATATAAGAGGCACAATTAATGCTTTTACTAATCTTAGTTTAACAATTTGGGGTACAAAAGACGTAGTCGACCACAGCTTTCTGAGGATGAAATAAATTTTACTAATTGTAGAGTTAACGTGGGTAGTGCAACTAAGGTTGAAATTCAATTTGAAGCCTAAGCTCGTTACGGTATTTTCGTACGATGTAAGATTGCCTCCCATATAAAGTGATGGTAAATCTTCATTTTCAACCCGACTATGCGCAATAACAATTGACTTAGACTTACTAGCATTAAGGTTCAAATTATTTTGATTTGACCAAGAAGAGATTGCATCAAGATCTTCATTAGTTCGTACAATCAGATCTTCAATTAGGCCAATAGGTCTGGAAGAATAAATCTGAACATCATCAGCATATAGATGGATGGAAACATTTTTGCAGCAAGCGGTAATGTCATTGATAAAAATACTGAATAGGATGGGACCTAAGATGGATCCTTGTGGCACTCCAGAGCAAAGTTTTTTTAGAAAAGATTGTTTATTGCTACACATCACGAATTGGTAACGATTGCTCAGGTAACTATTTAAAAGCTTTGCAGCACTAACTGCGAAGCCAAAGTAGTTTTTAAGTTTTAAGTTAAGGATTTCGTGGTCAACTGTGTCGAACGCTTTAGAAAAGTCTAACAAGGTTAAGACTGTAACGTCGCCTCTATCGAACGATGGTCTAATGTCATCCATTATTTTGAGGAGAGCAGTTGAACAACTGTGGCCGGCTCTAAAACCCGATTGAAAAACAGACAAGAGTTTATTTACGTTAAGATGATCAACAATTTGTAATGTTAACAGTTTTTCGTAAACTTTTGACACGATGGGTAAAATACTTATGGGTCGAAAATCACTCAGAGACTTGGCCCCAGATATTTTAGGAACAGGTATAATTTTCGCTATTTTCCAGTCATCAGGAAATACTGATGTAGTGATAGAAAAGTTTAAAATATGACTTATCGAAGAAATTATGTATGGTAGAAGTAACTTTAAAAATCTTAAGTTTACACCATCAAAGCCAACAGCATTAGCCTCGATATATTTAGCTATTTTTCCATAAAAATGCTTGCAAATTGTGGGCATTTACTAAATTTACTAATATTTCATCTGTAAATTCACTCAAAATTCACATAATTTTTTGCAATTAAAAAGTCGATTGGCCGCAAAGGTTGCGTTATTTGACATCACTGAACTGTTTCTTATCGCAATATGTGTAGCCAGGCTTGTGCTAATAATAATAATTGACACATTGAAAATCCACATAGCAAATAAGTACTCAATTGCTCGAAAAAGTGATTGAAGGTTTGACTGCGCTAAATATTAGCCAGTTGCAATGCTCATATGATCAAAATCATATCTAAATGGCAAATCATCCAAATCAAATATTGTCATTTGGAGAATTTTTTGTATGTTTTTATGTTTCAATTCAAAAAAAAAAAAAAAAAACAATTCAAAAATCTAGAAAAAAAAACAATTTTAAGCTTCATAAGGTCTTCATGTCAAATTTGACCCATTTTAAGAGAAAAATTTTCCTAGGAGTAAAAAAGTGAGTTTTTGTGAAGCTCCGTGAATTAATTTACGCAATAATCGGTTTTGAATTCAAAATAAACGTTCGTAGATATCTTTCTCTTTTAATTTTATCACAATAACTCTTCATTAATCTTTGGTATCAGTACAAAAAAGTAAGAAAGTGAATAGAAAATGTGATCAAGTTACTTATTTTTGACTTACCTCAACACTTCTACAGTCGTAGCAAAAACAATGAACGAATAAAACGGGTCTAAGACTGATGGATGTGCGAAATATTTTTTATTGGAAAATTAAGGATAGTGAAATGGAGATCATGTTGAATTGAGTATCAGATGAGGAAGAACGTTGTTCAAAAAATGAACATCATATAGAAAATGCTGAACCGTCTGACAGTTCTACTGAAAGTGATAGTGATGCTCAGACAATGACATCAAAAAATGGCCAAATATATACAACAAGGAAGCTTGTAAGTATGGAAGAGCCTCGATAAAGATTCTAAAACGGTTATTTTATGTAACCAATGGAATGTTAAGTTGAGTTATGTATTTTGGTCTTAAAAATGAATCCGGGGTCAGAATTAACCCATCATTCTTTTTTTTTTTTAGTGACTTTCTTCTTAACGTATTTTTAAAGTGTGATTTTGGGGTAATGTCATGTAATTAAGTTTAAATATGTCATATACACACATTTATCTTCTTTGTATTAAGTTTGTAAAATTGATATAAAATTAAAATAAATGTCTTTTAAAAACAAACAGTAAATTTCCAAAAAAGTCACTGAGTTTAATATAAAATTGTAAATTTGAGTAATTCGAAAAACTGCTGCCTAAAAATCCGCTTTTTATATTCGTTTAAGTAAAAATTTTAGAAGTCCATAACTTGACAACTTAAAGCCGAATATAAAGGAATTTCATAATCTATTTTTTTTTTCGGTGGCCGCTTCACGTGAAATGTGACAACCGTTCCAGTTAAAAAGCTTAAATTGGACACACTTTGACTTAGTGCTTCACCGAGAACCGATAAATATCGTTCTCGTTATCGTTATCGGGACCGAGAACGAGTACGATAACGAGACGATAGTAAAAAAATAATTTCTCGTATGACCGAGGGCGAGAACGAGAAAGGTCTGGCCGATATCTCGTTCTCGGCGATAAACACTTCTTTATCGTACGATAAGCATTTTGAACATTGAACGCGTATATTTTGAACCATTTGTTTTTACAAAAACACTTGCACATACATATGTATATACACGCATACACCGACGAAAGTATTTTTTTTTTACTAAAAACAAACAAAAAAAACACAAAAATATGAAAACCTAATCAAAACAATATGTGGTGATTTACATCACATTATACTCGTATGGCAGCAGCACTCCTTCGTCTCCCATCAAAATAAGCGTGTTGAATTTTTCATTTGCTTATTCTTGACAGCGGTGGAGCTTTTTTCATGGTTGCATTTAATTTCAGTTTGACAAGATAATTATAAAACAAGTAAACGAGAATAACCGAGAAATATCGGCGATAACGAGACGAGAACGAGACGATAACGATACAGATCAAAAATGTCTCGTACGAGAACGAGTACGAGACGATAAGCTTGGCGCTACTACGAGGACGATACGATAATTTTTGAATTATCGTATCGTTCTCGTATCGGTGAAGCACTACTTTGACTAGAGCCTAACACTCTGAAAAATTGTAATACATAAAAATACATTTTAAGTGAAGTTAGTTTTTCAAAAAACTGCTTGACTACAATGCGTAATATTCAAATGATGTTTATTTAAAACAAATATTCTGGCTACCTCATCATAATGACTAAAGGAAACTTTCTATTGTTATTTGATATTAAAAAGCAGGTGATTTTCGGTCTATCCTGTTTTACATACCTTTGAGTCAATTAAATGTAAAATAAGCCACAATTTGTGGGCTCTGCCCACTGTATTGAATTACAAGGCAAAATTTGTTTTTTTTTCTTCCTAAAAGTAAATTGACAATCTTGCTGAACTAAGTCTCGTGAATTTTCGCAGATTTACTCACATATCATTGTAACAAGCTAATTATAAGATCAAATGCTATAAAGGAAACCAGCAACCACCGCAACTTCAATACACTATGTTGTTGTTGCAATAAAAACTGCTCAGTAATCGATCAGTCGGGTGCGGTGCGGAATTTAATTACTTATGGTTGAGTCTAAGGCAATACATAGGTAACAATAACAGCAATCTTATCAGCAACATGCGTGCTTCGAAAAAAAAAGTAATAACCAATCCAGTAGTACAACTCGTAATATTTAATAATGAAAATACATATTATATTGAAATAATTGCAAATACAAGTAAATTCCAATAACAATTACCAACTTATGAGGAGAAACAAAACAAAAAAGTGAAGAGTAGAAAAAGTTGCACCTTGCAATTATTGTGCTATTGGCAACACTAACGCAGAACTTTTAATTTATTTTTACTAAGGTGTACAGAGTGCAAAGCAACTTAATTAAAAATGCGCGATTTAATTAAACAATAAATAATTAATAATAAAAAATAAATATTCCAGAAAAAAAAAAAAAAAAATTAAATAAAACATATTGTAATACGGCAGAAAAAAAAGTTGATTACGAGCGCAATTTAAAGAAGCCGCAGCCGGGTAGCCAATTGTTGTTGCAATTCGAGTCACGAGAGAATTTACTGTTGTTGTTGATTGCTGTAGCCAACTTAGCGCCAACTACAGCCGCATTGTTTGTTGTTGTTGCGTTATTGCGAGTTAGCAATATAATTGCTGGTAATGCTGTGGCTGTTGTTGTCACACACCGTTGCATTGCTGCCGCGCAGCACTCAGCAGCAATAATTGCTTTCAAATCAACTGCAACAAAAACCTATAAAAACAATAGCTATAAGCAGCAGCAGTTGTTAGTGATTAAATACGAGTGCCAACAACAATAAAGAGCGAAAAAACTAAATAAATAATTATAGAGCAACATTTTCTTCAATCGCAACAACAGCAACAACAAACGTAGCAGACGAATTACTTGCAATCATAAATTCTTCCGTTGAAATTCATTTTTATTGCTGTTGATGAATCAGCAATTTTTCCATTGTTGCTGCGTGCTGCACTTTTGTCTCTGTTTTAAAATGCATTAATTAATATTTTTTTTCTTGTTTTTGTTACTTTCTTTGTTGCTGGTTTGTATTTATTTATTTATATTTTGTTTGTCTGTTTCACATTTTTCTATGAAATTTTCTTATGGCTATTTTTTCATAGTCGACAACACGTTGCGTTGCTGTAGCTGTCATCGATGCGTCATTAGTGTTGACAGCTCGCAATGCGGCTTTTTGCCCTTTTTGGTAATGAATGAGCAACTTTTTTTTGTTGTTGCAATGCTATGTTGATATAATATTTTATTTTATTCCAAGTGTTGTGGTTTTGATTTAGTGACATTTCCCTGAGACATAACTTGAATTTTGATTTAATTAACATTAAATGCATGAGTTTTATATCATCAAAAAGTTCAATTTCAAACAATTCATCGTATAAGTAGTTGTTTTTTTAATCGTTGCCGGCTTGTGTGATGAAAATATCAACAACTGTTTATTTAAGTTTCTGACATTAGTATTATTTAAAATTAATTTAATAATTAGCTTCGCTTGTGTTAATTGCAGATGTGGCCATACGAAAGTGGATTTTAATGACTGTACTAGTGTTAGTCCTCCTTTTTGTATTTTTGATCATTTTATTCAATTAATTTCAGGTTTTACTTATAACTGCCGGGACTTTGGTCCAACATTTGAGCATAGTCAAGAATCAATCATACAATTCTTGGTGCCTGCGAACTGGAAACTTCAGATGTTACAAATTTCGTAAACGTTCGAGAACTTTATTTTTAATTCTTGGAGCTTTGAAATTTTTTGTTTGAACGCGTTCAAATCAATCAGTTTGTTGAAATTCTTTAGATTGAATGTTTTCTCCTCATGGAAATAGTTATTTCCGGGATACAAGCCAATGCTGAAAATGTCGTTAAGGTTTTAAACTGTTTCTGTATATTCGAATCCCAATCCTTGTTGCACTCTTCAAGAGCTTTCAGTGCACAATTCGGACACTCTTCTATGACTGTTGTCACCAATTAGTTTGACTTTAATAGCCGTTTTCGAAATTGTGTTTTGTTTTGCTACATTCTAATGGAATCAATATATAAGGACCAGAGAGAGTAGATATGTTATTTTCGAACCTTGACCTCATAATAAAAACTCTAAAATAATTTTCAGAGCTTCTCACATCCCCGTTTGCTCCACGCGATTCGTGAAATTTTAATTTTGCCAATTCAAATTGCAAATGCTAATTTTTTTAAGTCTACAGTAGAACCTCTGTAAGTTGAGCTTGAAGGAAGACGTCAAAAAACTTGAGTTACAGATTTTTCGACTTATGGAGGACTTCGACTTAAGCGAATTTTGTCAGGAAATGTTCGACTTGTAGAGGTTATGATTTATTCCAACTTATTTTGAGTTAGAGATGGAAAATAAATAAAACTCCTAGTCATGGAGGCGTTAAACATTGGTGTGTATTGCAGTAGGACCAAACTATTTCTCGTTTGAAAACGTGTGACAATTATTTTAAAACCACGTTATTAACGTGTCTTGTTTGATGTCAAGTATGTTATTCAATGCAAACATTTAATTTTCTATTGGTTGGACATCAACAGCAGTCTATTTGTTTCTGTGATGTGAGCACGGTCACTCTGACTTAAAAAAATTAATGGAATAGCAGTTTTTAAGGAAATTTATCTAGGTTAAGGCTAAGGCCACAAGCTAAGTGAAAATACTTGAAGTATTTTAACCAGTAGCCCAGTGGGCAAGTGCAGTAGCGACACCTTTCTCTGCCAGAAACAGGCTTTCCCAACCGCTTTCAAACGCTTAAACAGGCCTTCCTACGCAGACCTTTTAATATCGCTTGCCGTAAGAGGACTCACAGAAATTTTTGGGAAAAACACAAATTTTATTGCGTCATGGGACTTTGGGTCCTTCTTCTTTCTCTTCTAATCTCAGGCTTAAAGGCACGTCTGCTGTGGGATGGCATTGCAGCCTTGCATGAGAATATTTTTATTTGCATTGAAATCTAGTTTTGAGAAGGCCTTATATAAGCGCATACAAAGGAAGCAATGCCGGCAAATGTATTGACACTGTCGCAGCAGTGCTAGTAGGCCTTCTTCGAGGCAGACATTGATCAATTGCCTGCTTTGTGGTTGCTGTTACTCCGTATAAATAGTAAGATTATAAACCTAGTAATTTTTAACACAAAATGTAACTGCTTGCTGCAGGTCCGTGCGCAAGGGGGGGATTTTGGGGGTTCAAACCCCCCATTGGGAATTTTCGCGCATAGGTTTTTATTGACATTTGAATGAAAAATCAAGAAGATACAAACAATTTTTTTTTTAAATGAGAGAACTTAAATGCCAATAAATCGTCGGAGCTCGAGTTTTCATTTTTGACAAGATTTGCGCTCTCTAGATATTTTTGAACCAAAAAACACGATTTAGGACTACTGCGCGTCGCTAAGGCTAAGTAGCACGAGCGTTTTTTCAATGTGCGTTTAAGCATAGCTCCGGCATCAATAAAATCAGCTTCAATGAAAATTCATGCACAAATCTATTCGCGCCATATATTTCAATTTTGCGTGATAGTTCACGATATGGATAAATGAAGTTCAACTTTGGCGTCAACGCATCGCCGGGAAAGACATCAAAAATGCTTCGTGATATGGCAACTTTACTTGTGACAACAGCAACAAATGAACGCTCCTTATCAGTGCTACGTCGTTTAAAGACATACCTCAGATCAACTATGTCCGAAGATCGGCTGAAAAGCTAAATATACATTGCGATATAAAAATACAATGTGGATAGAGTTTTGGACGAGTTTTTCCAAGTACCTCGCAGAATTAGCTACTAACGTAATGATAACTAAATGTCGAATCATAACATAAGCACATTTACATGTGTATGCATTTAATTATAATTAAATGTCTTTTAGACGGGGTCGAAATTTAGATTCATCCAAACACCGAATCAAAAGTTAGAAGGACCTTTAAAAACGATATCTGCGTCATTTGAAGGTCCTTTTTGGCTAAGAAAGCGTGTTTTTTGCTCGTAACTTTTATTCCTTCACAGAATGGATGCCCGAATTCAGTCGAAAAATAAAGATTGCGTTCTCGCAAAAAATTTGACGATTCAAAATTTTAAATTATTTTTCTATTATAGATAATGTTCAGTTCAGAATTTTGAGACTTTTTCACATTTTTTATAATGAAGAATCGAGTTTCGGAACTAAATATTATCTATAACAAAAGAAAAATTTTAAATTTTTTAGCGTCAAATTTTTTTGAAATAGCGCATTTTTATTTTTCAAGCAAATTCCATTCTGTGAAGATATACAAGTTATAAGCAAAAAATACTTACGTTTTTAAGCCAAAAAGGACCTTCAGGAGAATCAAAAATGATCCATTGGTTTTTCTCGGAATGAAAACAAAATGACGCAGATATCGTTTTTAAAGGTCCTTCTAACTTTTGAGTCGGTGTCTAGCTGACTTTATTTTGCTTCACACAAATCGACCCAGTCTAATGTCTATATTAAAAGTAAATTTTTTTGACGTTTTTTATGAACATAATCTAACATTAAATGTCCGAGCTAAAACCCCCCCCCCCCCCCCCATGGATGATTCCTGCGCACGGGCCTGGCTTGCTGTACTGGAAACTTTTTCCTCTAAAGTGAATCGAGAACTATGTATGTATAT
Source organism: Tricholauxania praeusta (assembly GCA_949775025.1). NCBI lineage: Eukaryota > Metazoa > Arthropoda > Insecta > Diptera > Lauxaniidae > Tricholauxania > Tricholauxania praeusta. The sequence goes on from OX459029.1 coordinate 113,931,666, forward strand.
TTTTCCAGTTTGACGATAAATACATAATTTTTGTACAAAATTGTTTGACCTTTTTTCTCCCATATAACTAAAATATGGAACAGAGAATTTTTAATGAACGGTTTTGTGTTGGCTTTTTTTTTTGCTTTTGGCCTTTATTACACTTCAAATATCCCGCTGTTTTTCAGAAAAAACAAAACTAATAAAAACATCACAATGTGCTATAAAATGATTCTCATCGATGGGACTACAAATTTTAGCAGATAGGTTTGGTAAAATATTCGCTTCGCTTTACACAATGTTTTATTTTTAATCAAAATTATTTCATTAACTTTTGTTCGTCAAAATCAATCAATTTTTATACGTTCTCACGCATACGCACCACCGCTGCGGCAAATTGGCCAAAATTGTAAAATCTTAATGCTGTAAATATGTTAAATTACAACACTTAAGATACCCAATAAAACTGTTTCCAATCACTTAAAGAAATTAATTTGTTGCGCATCGGCCTCATTTGATGAAATTGAAGGAAAATCGATGAGTTCAGAGCTTGAATTTCGCAACATAAAAAATTTAATAAGCACCAAATTAGCAAATAATTTTGATAGTTGCAATTAAAAACTTTCGCAAGACGCAAACATCTGTAGAGTTTAATTATTGAAACAAAAAGGCCTTAGCATTACACGCAGCTTGAAGTTTTTACTCATCATTACATCTCTTTGTTTTCTTTTTTGTTTTTGCTAGAAACTTAAAATCTATTTTTATAATTTTATTGTAATAAAAGCGGCTTTTTAATGGGTTTTTGATAAGCACACCATTTGTAGAAATATCTATATATTTTTACTTGATTAACTAAATAAATGGCTTGTAAAAATTTTAATTGTGAAAAAGGCAGATAATTAATCAAATCGAAGGAAAAAATATTCAGATATTTTAATTTATATGTACCATAGTATAAATGCGAATATGAGATTTGGAAATAAGTTGTTATGACTTAATCTTTTTAAGTGATACAAAAATTTATCACTTGGGAGCTAGTAATGTCAAGCTGGGCCGTGTCTATCACCGGGGACTCCAAACAAAGATGCAAATATATAAAAATAATAGATGACAAGATATAGATGAAACTGTCTAATAAAGTATTCTTTCTCATCTGTAAATATTAATATTATGAGTTATAATTGCACCAAAATCTTTCCTTCGTGTACCTGCTACTGTTTAATCTGTTCGAAAAAAAAAAAATTGAATCACCCTGATAGACACAAAAATGAAAAAAATTCTATGGCAACTGGTGGCGGGCTATCGCAAGAAATATAATTAAGTCCGCTGAGGCCTCACCCACCAGCAAAGCATTTTTCGAATCGGGCGGGTTTTTGAATTGGCAATCGACATTGAAGATAGCACTCAAAAATAGAATGAGCCATCTTTAAGCATAATTGAAGAAGAGTTGCCTTTAGGTTTTTGAGAATATCTCAAACTTGATTTTTTTTAGACTTGGATGGTTTTGCAACTGTACGCCTAATTTGTAAATGCTGTTAATTTGCTTCCAATTTTTACACACATTACATGTATGCAGCGTTGCCATTTTAGCAGTTTTAACTGCAAAATCAAGTTCTTTAGACACGCTGGCAGTTTTATTTTGCAAATCACCGTTTTTTTATGAAATATGACTAAAATAAAGGTCATCAACTTTTAATTACCACTAACATTATATATTTTCCAAAAAATCTGGTTTATTTCGGAGGTCGCAGTTTTTTTTTCAGAATTTGCAGTTTTCCCTAAAAACAATCTGGCAACATTGAATGTACGTGCTATTGTTTATGTTCTCTCTAGTTTCTATTATTCAATCTTTTCCGTCCGTCTATAATGCGCTTTTCTTCTGACCACTGTTATGTATTTTTTCGATTCAGTGCTTAAGCGACGCTCGCTGAAGATGGTTACTCTGTTGTAACCGAAATGCATCATATAAATAAAACAATAATAAAGTATGTAATTTGTTCGTGTTTTATTTAGTTTTTTGCGGGCTATAAGGTTCTTTCAATTCATTTTATTATTTGCTGACCACTGCGGAATTAAAATGCATATCGAGTGGTGTACAGTGTGACGAAGATATAGCCACAGCTGAACGTATTATGTGCTACAGTGCTGAGTTGCAAAAGCCATATTTCATCACCAGGACCCACTTTCTAAGCTTCAGAGGATGTTTTCCAAAAGTAACCAAAGCAGTGGCGGATCTAGGATCTAAAATTGGAGGGGGAACGAATTCTAGAGTTCTTCGAAAATACTCGATTTTCGATTTGAAAAATAAAAAAAAAATCTCTCCTAGGGTTCCTACCAGAGCTGCAAAATTTTAATTTTTCGGGATCTGGCCAAAAAACTGAAGAAAATTTGATTTTTTCTGATTTATAATACTTTTTTTAATTTTTTTATCGATTTTCCTTATGTACACTTAAGAAAATATCGAACAAAACTTTGCCGCTAATTTATAAGCATATAAAGGAAAAAATCCATGGTCTCTGCGCTAGTAGAGCTTTGATGTTTTTTGTGTAACAGCTTAAAAAAGTATTACAAACAAGAAAAAATCAAATAATCTTTCTTTTTTTGGCCAAATTTCAAATATTTTTTTGAAAATTTTGTAGCTCTGATAGCAACCCTAGGAGTATTTTTTTCAAATGAGGATATAGTCGAATATGACTAAATTTTCGAAAATCGTCATGAAATAAAAAAAGGCGTTTCCCATCCTACATGTTTACTAATATAACATGTGCATCAGTTCATGTGAACCAGTACATACAGTCCATTTTAAAATACAGGATGGTCTCATATTGCCAATATATTTTTTTAACTCTACTTTTCTTAAAACTTTTTATAATTTCATATTTATTGGTGTTAACAGTCGTATGTAAGTGAATAGACAATTATGGCTTTATAGCAGCCATATTTAGACCATATTGCGAATTCTTCAAGGGTGAGATTTAAGGGTGTATGGCCAAAAATCTTACCACTAGAATGTTTTATACCTGCTTATAAAACAAAACGACATATCGAAGAAGCTTAGCAAGCTGCTTTAATTAATGGTGAAGATCTAAGCAATAGCAGCTCCATAGAAGTTGAAAGGGAAATTTTATTGTGGCATACTGTGCAAAAAAAGAATTTCGTGATGCTAATTCTGCCCTGCAAATGCTACAAATAATCAAAGAAACCAATATCGAACAGTCCTGCACAAAAGTTGTGATAATTTTACTATTGTTGGCTTGTCGGTTTAGCTCTTGCCAATATTAATCAGAAAATAGAAGAAAACGCAGAATAAATTGTCCGGCACTTTGCAGAAAAAATCCTTGGCGTCTGGAAACTACTTATTTTCTGGGACATTGATAAATGATTTCTTGAATGTATTATTGAAAGTATTTTTTTAAGTATTATTGAATTTATAAACATGTATCAATAACAAAAAAAGATAAATAGAAAGCTTTAATTATTTGCAATGTGTCATCTTAAGTCCTTGGGGGGGGCCCATGGCTTCCTTTATATTAAACTGTCACAATAGGCCTCCTTAGACCGCAGATCCTTTAATTGCTTATTCAGAAGTGAGGCATCAATGCATAATACAAAAAAACTTAGTCGAGTTGAAAATTTTGTTTGGTGCGGTTTCTTTCTGCTTTCGTGTACAAATCGCGATATTATACTCTGCACTGTTGAAACACTTAAATTAACCATTTGCGCTATTTACAGGTGCAAGAGGCTATTTTTGAAATGATTGAGGACCAACTTCCGCTGCTCAATGGGTTTGATTTCATACATTGTCAAAACTACCATGCGTCCTCAAATCGACCAATTCCTAACATGAGAAGTTAAGTATGGAAAAGATAAAACCTCTGTTCGGCGAGATACGCGATTTCATATATTCTCAGAACTCACTGGTTGAAATATGCTGTTAGACAATTTTTTGTTGCTTGGTTCTTTTTCCCTCCGTTGCGGAACTAGGAGAACTATTCTAGTGAATTTTCTTTTACTCATTTAATTTGACCGTCTTTCTATACAAATCTGCATACTAACTTTGTTGATATTTCCTTTTGCTTCGAAGTTAAAATATAAATTTTAAAGTTTTAAAAATGTTTTGCTTAAAATAAGCTATGTGAGTATGTCGCAAGAACGAGTCCCCACTTAGAGCAGACGAAGGTTTTTTTTTATTAATAAATTATTTATGTACATAATCATTATGTACAAATATCGTTTGATTTAATTTTGATGGTTGGTTCGCAGCCAAATGCTTCTGAGTAAAGTTTTCTCAATTTTACAAATTTTACAATTCAAATGCAATTCAAAAAAAAAGAAACACAATTAGAATTTTTCTTATCGGATGGTTTTTGGGAGTAAAATTGCCTAAGTGGCGACACTTAAACATTCGTAACTTTTTTATTTATGAAACGTACTAAAATTTTTTTCAGGAAAAAGTTGTGTAGACTTTACAAGAAAATTCTGTGAAAAATTTTTGTTTCTGAACATATGACAAGTTGGTTTGAATTCTATTTGTTTATTAAAAACTTAATTTTTTATAAATAATGAATAATATTTTTATAAAAACTTTATTTCATATAAATTGTAAAACATTTCTTGTCCTATCACAAAAATTTCATTAACTTTTTCCCAATATTTACTGAGAAATCGCAATTTAAAAAAACACCCACATACAAATTCACCTGTTCATAACTTTTTAAAAGCTCGAAATTTTGCAAAAATAAGTATAAGGCCTTAATATTGATCAATATATCTTCAAAGTTATGCAATAAAAAGTTTAAGTTTAATAACTTGGGTTTTACTGTGTCCAAATGAGAAAACTTTACTCTCTTCTTTCTGACAAAGTTTTTGTGCGACAAATGTCAAAATTATCTTTTAAGCCAAAACAAGATGCGATAATTTTGACAATAGCCGTGTTTCATTCGCTTTGGTTAAACCAAAATCTCATACAAATGTGTGAACCAGCTCCATTTCTAGTTCAATTGATTGAACTTTTTTTGTCTTTGCTAAAGTTTGAAGCATCATAGACACAAACCTAAAATATTCGAAAATATATGGCAACTTTGCTGGAATTTTGAAGAAGCGTTCTTAGGTCACGCGAGGCCTTGGGCGCCCAGTCAGTGCTAGGCCCAAATATTAAAATAGAAACAAATTATAAAAATAAAAATAGTGATGAAACAACAGAAAACGAAAAGAAAACTTTGGTATTAGCGTCTGCGACACTACAAAAACAGTTTGAAATCATTTGATAGCAAGAATTTGAAAAAAAAAAATTATGTACTGATACGTGAGGCCCCTTACCGTGCTAGGCTCCGTTCAACCACGTGACCATAAAGCCGGCTCTGATTTTAAAATTGAATTTCTGTCAAACACTGTCATGCCACCTATTGGTCAAATGCAGAATTATAAAAGGTTAAACTTATGCGTTTTATTCACTTTTAGGTTTATCCAAAGTGAATAAAACACGGCTAAGGCCGCGGTTACACTGGATGCGGAAATTTGTTCGTACGAATTCGTACGTATTCGTAAGAATTGCAAAAATTGAACAAATGCATGTGTGTATATGAATGCGGTTACAGTGGCTACGCATGCTTCGTGCGTATTCGTACGAATCTGTACGGCTGCTTTGATGCGAACAAAAAATTTTGTTTTTCATCAGTCAGTCGCACGAAAACAAGGAGAAAAACAGCTGATGGATTGCACTTCAACTCAAAATATGAACGAAGTCGCGTCTAATGTAACCACTCTACTCGTACGAAAAAAATCTTACGAATTCGTACGAACAAATTTCCGCATCCAGTGTAACCGCGGCATAATGCTATGCTATGCTTTGCTCTTTACTTTTAGGGATGAATTTCAATGCTTGCATAAGCCGTCATAGTGGAATCATAGGCAAAACAGAAATCTCTTTTTATTTAAAAGCAAATTAATGAACATAGTTAACGATAAAAATAATATGCGTGAACTTCAATTGCTTTATAATAAGCTGAAACTGAAATTCTAACTAGAAAACATTTGAGTAAACTGAAAGCAAGTCAGAAATCGCCAACACCCCGATTTATCTGAAAAAAAACTATCATTTTAAAATCAGAGCAAACTCTCTTATTAACCTAGCCCACTGAGATATAAATCAAAAAACCATCTCGTGTAGGTGGTAAAACAAGTTCACTGAACCAACGCAACTAAAGGCATCACTAATTAAATAAGCAATAAAAATAAATTTTAAGAATACAACATTAATATTTGTCCAATTCATTGGCATAAAGCAATAAAAATCAATTAATTAAATGACAAAAATCACAAGTTCAAAAAAAAAAAAAGAAAAAATAAATTATTTAAAAGTCATTTCGCAAATTATTTCCTCGCTAACAAAAGCCATATTTTATCAGTTATCAACTTTTGTTTTCATATTACGTGACCCACAGATCTATAGACACATGCTACGCAGATTAATAGCCATTAAGTCTGGCTTCCTGACACAGACCATAGATGTTTTTGTTGCTTATTAATTTTGTGTTTTTATGTACTTGAATTTGATTAACGATTTCTGGGACAACATAAAGAAATTTAATTTTTTCCATTAAAACCCATTAGTTTATGTTTTCAAAATATACTAAAGCTTACCACAGTTTTTTGAAATATATACAACGCAGTTTGCCTCCATCACCTGCTATTGATTTTGGTTCTAACACATTTGCTATTTCGTTATGAAGTGATGTGTATATGTCTGGCAGATACATTTGCAAGCGCGAAACTAAAATTTAATTAATTCATTAGTTTTAAATTCAAACAAGCGAAAAATCAGTTCCGAATTGATAAGGAGTACGTGGCGGTGATGATAAAGTGTGCAATTTTTCGCGCTCTATTTCGAAAGCGAAGTACTGAATTTTCAAAAAAGGTATAAGCTATTGCACTTTTTAAAAAGTTGCGAGGTTTAAAAATTATGCAGTAAAATCCTTAAACATTAACCGAAATCTTCGATTGCGATTCTACGGAAGTTCAATTGCTAAAGATCCGGACCATTACGAACTTCTTGACAGGGGCGTCGCAACCGGGGGCAGCTACGCCCCAAGAAATTTTGGCAGAAGGGCAGTGCATTCATTTTGCCCCCCTACTCGGAAATAAGTTTTATCATAATAAGGTCGGGAATTCCTTCTTTTCAACTTGGTAAGCCTGCATCTATGTGTGCATTACAAAGTACTTAAATGTGAGAGCTGTAAAAGAAAATATGACCAAAGATCCGACTTTATCTACAACAACTGCGGTTCCGTCCGTCTACAACAAAGAATATTTTAGCAAATTCCTTGGTTTGCATCTTCACAAGGTACACTTAGTTCAATAATTGTCGCCCACTGATGACCATTAAAACAGAAACTTCGAAAATTATTTCTGGCCAAACGCTTTCGAAAATAAAGAAAAATGCGCCATTTTCTTTGCTTTCATAATAACTAAATATACATTGTTTGGTGCGCTTTAAAAGCAAGATGCATCATTGGACCTCACTTCTATTGTTATAAGTTCAGAAAATTCGTTTTCAAGCAAATGATTAAAGAATGTTTGGTATGGAATCTACAAGACCTTGATCTAGACGAGCTATGGCTCATGAAGTATTAAGTATCTACAGAAATGAACTTATGACTTAGCCTCCAAAATCGTGCGACTAAATGTTTTTGCATTATTTCCTTTTGAGGTATGTAAGGCCCCAATTGCTCGGAAAAGTAACCGAATATTGTAACTCAAAAATATGCTTTGTACGAAGTAGTCACAATGATCATATACCCAATATAATGCGTAATACGAAGCTGCACTGAATGATCATTAGAATAAATGTTCACCTGGTAAGTATATCCAAATCTGTTTGTTTTCAATTCAAAGGCTATTAAGCTTAAAACAATCACCTTTTATAAAACATAATACTCCTGGTATAGCGAGAATTTCAATATACAAAATTTAATTTATTATTAATTCAATAATAAAGTTACAATTTTGGAACCTATGGGTACAATATTTTTTCTAATAGGATACAATTTAGAAAAATTTTATAATCATAAGTGTTACCTTCTCTTGTGGAACCGATTTAGATGTCTTAGTTTTAAGGTAAAAAAATATTAAGTCAACATTTCCTTTCGACTAAAACATCTGATAATTCAACGAACATTTTTATATGTAAAAAGGCTTTATTATTAAATTATGAAGAGCTTTGAAGCAAGATAAGACATATTGTTTAATTGTGTAACTAGCTATGTATACCCAACCATACGTCCCGTTTTCAAGCTTTCTATCCAGTTGTTCCGAAAGAATACGGAATCGTCCCGTTTTTATAAAAAAGCGTAACATCGTTGTGGCACTCGTAATCTGTGTTTGGAATCAACACTGGTGAGTCGACTCAGGTAACTGTGGTTAACCGTATTGCGTTGAAATATTAAATATTTGTTCATATCTTCACAATTGTAATCATGGATTTTTACAAAACATGTAACGAATATTTGGACCAGTGCTCAGTGGTCCCAAATCGAGATTTTTATTTCAAAAATTACTAGAGAACACACTTCATCTCGGAATGAAGAAATTTTTAATGAAAGCTTATAGAAATTCCAACAAACCATCGGGGCCCAAATTTTGGCCAATTTAAGTTCAAAACGTTTTTATTTTTTTAATATAATACTTATACTGAATAACTTTACACGAATAAAAGTATCAAAACCCTCAAGCTGAAGATCATAACTTGAGTATTTCTGATGTAACCAAAAAGTGTTGTAAGACATTTTTTGACAGTTTGACAGCTGTCATGGTTGTTGTTTTGAATAATTAAAGCTAACCTCAAAATAAATTAAAGCAAAATCAGCTGTCAAAGAGACAATTAACATCAAATCTATTGTGATTGAGTAAAACTAATCAAAAATGTTAAATCTTTAATATTCGTTATTGAATAGTTCGGTCTCCGAAGATTTATTGGAATTTCGTAAAAATTTTTCATTTCCGAGAAGTTTTGCGCTCTCCAAAATTGAAAATCTCTTGGGACCACCGCAATACAGTAATGCCAGTTCCATGCTGAACTATAAAGTTTTGGGCGAATCTATTAAATACGTGGAATGAGGTTAAGGAAGTCTTGTTGATAGAGAGGAGATTTTGAAACAACAATCAAAATGTAGCAATTTTTGAGTTGGTAATTATTTTAAGATACATGACATTCCAAATAGTTTCAGACTGAATGATCAGAATGTGACAATTGAAAATCGTTGGGTGGTATTACACCATTTCCATACACAAATGCAAATTTTAGAATTCATTTTATGTTTACCAGGCAGTAATGCATCTGGACTGGAAGTTGCAGTTCTAAATTATTATTTAGATAATAATTATTAAGAACATCATTAAAAAAACGTGTCTTCAACTACTCATTTATATGGAGACCCGACATTTTAAAGAAAATTTGATTTTCGGAAAAATATATGAAATCTGTTGAAGCAAGCTGAACTGCATTCAATTTCAAAGTTAATTCTTTTGCCGGGTAGGAAATTCGATGTTTTACTGTATTTCTTTATGCATTTTATTTGAAATTTTTTTCAGTGGCTGGATGTTTTTTTTTTATATAGCATTCGTAATCTGACTTAATTATTTGATTTTTTTTTTCATTTGAAAGTGTTCTTCTTAAACTGTCTATGCCTTATGATTTTTAGCTTATTGTTAGTATGAACTATATTGTTATATGAACTTAGTTTAGTTTATTTTTAAAGAAAACGTTTTTCTTACAAAATTATTTCAAGAGATTCACTTGTTATTTTTAATCAATCAATAAAAAAATTTCCAAAAATGGCATTTTCAAATTTTTTTTCCAGTTGGTATTAAATTTATTTCAGAAACATAAGGTGTCCCGTTTTGATGCAAAAAATAAACGGTCACGTTATATATACCATTAATAACACAGGCCAACAAAAAAAAAAATAGTTTTGGTCGGAAAACCAAATCCACTGATTCTTGTGTAAAATTCTTCACCGAGTTCTAAAAAAATAGCAAAAACATTTGTATAGCTAATTCTTCGCACTCCCCCTATTTCTTCCACTCTTTCCACCAAAATATGCAAGTATAACGCATTCATGATTTTTTACATTTTGCAAATTTTACAACTTGCAACAATATTTCAGAGTGAAAAAATAAATGTTCAAAAAATTTTAGGGCCTGGTGCACTTTTTGTGGTCTTAAGTTTCCGGCCGGTAGCGTGCACTTTTATATCTTCTGAAAACAGTGACATCATTGGTTTTTTTTTTGCGTATCTAAATAAGTGCAGATAAAAACTTTTAAAATTCTCCTCCGATAAAGTAAGTCAAAATAAAAATGGTTTAAATTTTCAGCTTTTCTTTGGATTCATTAATTTTTATTTAAAAAACAAAAAATACATACATACTTATAAACATTTCAAGACAACATGTCATTAAACTGACTAAATCATTTACTACTCAAGAATGTCTTTATGTACAAAAACTTCAATTTCAAAAGTGGGTGTAACACGAGTATCTTTGAAATGTCTCGCATGCTTCCGCACGCTTTGTCAGCGCAGCACACGCCATAGTGTCTGGCACCAGAAGTCTTAGATCTAACCATTAACTTAAAACTCAGTCATTATCGATAGCAACATGAGGTAGGCATAAAAAATGTTTCAACTTCAACTTAATGGCTTGCTTCATAAACATCGATTGTGAGATCTGGAGCACTGATAAAGCCACATTCTTTTTTAAGTTAAATATAATAACTTCAAGAAAGACTGTCTTTTATCCAAACTTGGCGAGAGTATTTGCTTGAAACAAGAGCGTGAAACTTTTTCTGCGTTTTACGCGTATGTTTTTGATCATCGCAACGCCTTTAAAAAAAAAAAAAACAAAATTGCTTAGGTCTCATAATACATCTAGCAATTTGGTCAAATGTGGCTTAGGAACTCAGCCAAATATAGTTTTGGCTATTTTAATTTAAACGAATTCAGTTGATGATTTATTGCTCTTGCGCAAATGTTTTCAATTTCTGTTAGTAACGTTTTGATCTCATTTCTGGTTCAGCGCAGCGGGTGTTGCCAAAACGTATGAGTTGGAGAGTTTGGTTGATTCCGGATATGAGTTGGCGTGAGCCTGAAAAAGAAATTGAATCAATTTACTTAACATATGAAAGCGTTTTGGTTTCGGAGCATTTTTGTTGTTATTATAATTGTTTTTCCTACTGTTCATCGCTTGTCACTCACAGCGCGGCTATGATTCGTTTTTGATGTTAAAACGTGAAATAAATTTCAAAGTGTGTACGATATGCCACACAACAACAAATGTAACAAGAACAGCCTTAACACAACTTAAAAAAAGTTTAATTCAATCCTCATTAAAAAATCATTGATTCGCACGACGAGCGAGTACATCAGTTCAGTTTGCTTTATTTAACGTTGCTATACCTGTTGCTTAAAATATGCATGAACGAGTACATGATCGTTATTTTTCGATGACCTATATATAATGAATCTGCTTGCGAGATATGTATATAAAGAAAGAACCCCGCACAATTTGTTAGAAAAAACATTTCGGTCACTTTAAAATCCTATGAATAATTTTTAAAATATGGAGATTCAATATCTTGAAATATAACCTTTAACTGGCATTGACGGCGGAAATTATTAATTTATTATATCCCACTCAGAGGTCATATTCACTTTGCCATTCTGTTTGTAACGCATAGAATGGGGCGTGGTAAGTATAAAAAGTTTGTAAATTCTTGATCAGCTTCACCATCTGAGTCGATCGTGAGGGTATGCCGATCACGAATATAATTTATGATACCAAAAGAAGGCGTAATTGAAACAGTGGGCTTGTCATATTTAAAATTTTTGATGACAATTCAATCTTTTTAAGCATTTTTCATATTTGTTTGATCTTTTCAACTTTTTTCGGCATTTTCAAGTTCTATCAACTTTATTTCCATTTCCATTTACGTACATACATACAAGTACATAAGTATAGTATGTGAATTTTTCAGCCTTTTAAGATTTTTTTTACTTTTTCAACAAATTTTCTGACTTTCTATCAACTTTTGTCAACAACATTCTGTTTTCAACCTCTCTAATTTTTCCAACATTTTCCATTTTCTTTCGAATTTTTCGATATTTTTCAACTTTTTTCACATTGTTTCAACTTTTTCTACTACAGTCTTTTTCAAACTTTTTTCGAATGCTACGATTTTTTTCAGTTTTATTCAATATTTTTACATACAGTCTGTCAAGTAATTGTTTGCAAAATAAATTATGAAACACAATTTTCAATTTCATATTGAATAAAAATAAGACATGTATATATTTCTTGGAAATTTTTTTGTACTCAATTATCTTACTGATTCCTCATTAGAAAACAACAAAAAAATTATTTGATATAATCAAAAACAAAAGCTTATGGAACAAAAATAAAAACACTAGCCATTTCATGGTGTCAAATAATTCTTTGCAAAATGCAAGGAACATATGAAGAAACTTATAACAAAAACTTAAAAACTTGATGTTTCCACCACGAATATCAATCACGGCTTGTATCCTTCTTGCAATAGATGCAATAAGTTTTTGTAAATCATATTCTTCCGGTATATTTTTGTCTATTCCTCCTTAATATCTCTTATTCGAGCGTTTTTATTAGTATGCCCATTAATTTTCGATGAGGTTCACATCGGTCCCTTGGGCCTATTATTTTACTGCAATGATACAGCACCCAGATTATGCATAAGACCAATTTAGGCTTAAGATTATTGACCTGATACAATTTGTATCTTAACTTAACGGCCTTTTTTTCTTCTACTGCAGGGTCAAGGGGGTATGAGAGAGGCGTCATTTCCTGTGGGGAAACAAAAACCATGTCATAATATATAATATATGACGATGGTCTTAATAAGGTTTGATGAAAATCGAACACAGCTCAGCAGTAGAAGAGTATAATACCCACTTTGAAGTGTGGAAAGTTGCCCATGATGGTATGGGGATACATACGAGTATCACGGGAAGGGGTTGGTGAACTTATAGCTTCTGTCGATATCATGACGAAGGAGTTGTACTTAAACAGTCTTCAAAACAAATTGAAAAAAGGTGCTCAGAATTTCGACTTCACTGACACTTAAAAGGCTGAAAAGTTGTCAAATTCAATGTGGATGCGTTAAGTCAAATCAGCCAGCATGAAGTGTGGGGTAGAAACATTTTTTTCATAAAAATTTGAAACCTACGCGCAGTTTTACTGTTAACGCGGGATGGTATGAAATTTGCGACGAAGTCAAAGGTAACATCTTTAGAGCATTTGAAAGGTGGCGCATAACAAGTCAAATGTAAAGGCAAGTGATAGTTGAAAGAGATTTTTCATGTAAGAAAATTATTTACGGCCAGTTTTTTCTGTTCTTATCATCTGCAAAGTTAGCTTTTCTTTGTTTTCTTTGAGGTAAGAAAATCAAAAGACACCTCTGAAAAATTTTTGTTCAATGAGCTCTCGAGGAAAATGCTATCAAAATGGCTTAATACGTATTACTCTTTAGCGACTGTACTTCTTTTTGTAAATTTATGTATTGAATTTTTATCGAATCAATCATTGCATCGCAACATCTAAAATCTAAATCTCCATTCAATCAACGCAATGTTTTTAAATCATAAAACAAAGTTTGTTGCTTAAGTCTTTCGTTTCATGTTTTATTGCCATCACGCGTGCTTTCTTGATTTGGTTATTTCTGTTGCTAAATTAATCTGAATAATCTGAATAAATGAAACAAGCGTTTACACACATCTGCTGTTTATTGTGTACGCAATGTACGCAATTCATAAAAAATATTAATATTTTTGCGTGAATTCAATTCTCAATGAAAACAACTCAACGATATTTAAAAGCAATCATTTTTAATGCATCAAAAATTGCAGCAGCAACAACAACAGACAAAATCGCCAACAAAAAGTCACGCAGCGTTTACGAGCACTGAAATAAATGTTATTCGTATGCTAATGATAAGAGGTATCTCAAATAAAATTCGCAATTTAATGTCTGTGTGCGAACGTGGGCATGTGTGTAGTAACAGCGGCAGTTCTCACGCATTGCAAATATATTAGTGAATTTCAATCAAGCTAATAATCAGTAACATCAACAGCAATATAGTCGCCATTAATTCTAGCACAGACGCTTGAAACATAAAACCGCCAACAAAAATAATAATATTAATAACAAAAACAACAACAACAACAACAACAACAACAACAACAACAACAACAACAACAACAACAACAATAACATTAATTACATCAATATTTTGCAGCAACTCAGCAGTTTACTGACTGATCACTGCACAGTGGTAGTGGTGCATGAAATTTTGTTTTTTTATCGGATTATTTTCCATTTATTACAAAATTACAAAATGAACACTTTTTTTTGTGCTAAAAATCAAAAAGTTTTTTTGTGATCTACGTATGTATGTTGTATGAATTTTTCATAATGTCAGGTTCTTAAAATATCCCTGCTGTAAATTGTTAAAGTCGTTTTATTTCTTATTGCAAAAAATGACTTCATAAATTTTTAATCGCTACTTTTTTCAATACAATGTATACTTTTAGATATAGTACAATGTGAAATTTTAATTGACTCAAATTTTGCCTATTTAATTCCATAGAGCTAAAAAACATTCATTTTAATAGACAAATGATGTCTCAGTGAATAATTATTATATTATGCATAACTGAAGCTCAAATTTGGTAAAAGACAAAGAAAAGCGTGCTGATTTTGAATAGAAGCAAAGAATTTAATACGATGTACTTAAAGAGTTATTAAAGATATTATAACAAAATTTCACGTTTCTATCACAAATGCTCCAAGCAGGTACCAGTACAAAATTTGCACAAAAGGACGCAATACCTCCCATGTACACGAAAACTTGAAAATCCTTAACTACAGAAGCTATTTAAGGTAATACAACTAAGTTTCACACAAATACTAAAAGTGGTCCATCCCGAGATAAAAAATGTGTAAATTTTTACAAAAACGTATGGCATCCTCCATGAAATGAAAAAATTAAGTCGTTGTACTGAGAGCTATTAAAGTAATAAGTAGTTGCCAAAATCTAAATCAGAACGGTTTCTCAACAAAGATTGCGCTTACGGGTCAGCGTTTCGAGATAACGGCAAATTAACTGGTAATTGGCACGATTACAAACGCTCTTCTTCGTCTTTTTTTTAAGTTCAAGTCTGAGAGGTTTAAAGTCTGAAACAAAGTTGATTCTCATAGAAAGACATAAATTATTTCCGTTTTCAATATCTTTTCAGCCCTACTCCGTGTCAAATACTGGATAATTAAAAGATGTCTCAAATCGCTGACGCATAAGCTAAAACCCGATGACAGATTCGAGTTCACGACCCCAATTTACGCATAGTTGACATCAATTGATCTTCCTCCATAGTTTAAGCCTCAATTTTGCACAAAGTGTAATAAGATCTACGAAATACAACAAAAAATTAGTTCCACAAGTTTCCTATTAAGTCCACAGAAGGTGTGGCGAAAAAGAAGTATTTTTAATTAATACAGAATTCAATTTACGTTCAACTGCGATGATTTATTTGGAAATAAGGGAAAATAAGTATATTTGTGTTCGGCCTCGAATAAAAACGCCAGCGGATCAGATTGAATGGTAAAGAGATTGGGAGGGACAATTTTTGCAACGAAGTCAAAATTTGTCTATTCACATGTACTAGATATAATATAGCACCAAAAGAAATTGATAATGATAGTTTTACTGTTGTTTTGAGATACATTTAAATATGCGATGAGTGCAATTTCAAAGATGAGCTGAGAGGAAGTGAGGTGAAGTGATTTGATAAGAGGTGATGTAAGGTGAGGCAGATGAGGTGTTGTGATAAATGAAACTAAATGAGGTCATAGTCCATGGACAAAGACGTTTTGTTTGTCATAGGTTTAAGTTCTAGCAGACTTATAAGACCAATAAATATAATGGTTTTATTTCGAAAAGCTCACTTATCCAAGGCGCTCAGATTTTATCATGTGTTACCTTATGTCCTTCCTATGACAAATTTGGTATAAGTCAATCATATAGATTCTTCAGTGCAGTGTTTTTATTTATGCTTGTATGGGAGATGCCACACTCATTTCTTCAAAATTGGGTGTTTTTACACAATGATTGCTTGTATCACCAAATAATTCTGTACTAAGGATGGTGACATTAACTGAAACAGTTTTCTGATTCTACGTTTTAAAGTTTTCCTCTAATAGGAGGTCTTTTACCCAGTTGTAAAAGCCTTCCTAATTTTCACACAATGTTTGCCTTACGATTTCATACTAAGCATGATCACATTTAGCCACCCCAATACCTGTGAAAATAAAAAAAAATTAGCTAACTAACTCATAAATTCCTAAGTAAACTAAAATTTATATACACCATAAGCTTCTATGAATTATATACTCATTGGTGAAAGCAGTGTCAATTTGTACAAAATCTTTAGAGAGGCTCAAATTTGAAAAGTCGGTAGACATACTATGAATAAATGAGTCTATTTTGCCTGTTCTCATTAATTAGTGATTAATCGCGATTTCAACGAAAAGACAGGTAATAAGATATATAAACGCACCTGCCTAGATAAACTCAAGAGGTGATGCTTATTCGAAATATACTAAGTTGTCTTTAATCGACATGATATTTCCTGAGATGTACTCGTATATTTATTTTTTATATATTTACTGTGTAGGGTGCAAAAAGTGCCATGAATTATTTTTATTTTTGCAGATATTAACTGCATATATTACCAGAATTCATCTCTAAGTCGTACTGCGGGAGTTGTCGAACTCTCCAATCAAAATTGGTTAAAGTTGACAACGCTTTAATGGCTGATAGAATAATTTCCAGTAATACCTTACTATTGTTTTCAATAAATGTTGAAAAAAACTAAAAAATTAATTTTTTTTGGTACAACCAACCACTGTTAATTTAATAGCAACGCAGTTTTTCAGTCTTAGTTTTAAGTAGATGCCTAAACATCAAATAAATACGTACGCGCAGCACGTGATTAAATTGAAATTGTACTCTGTTATATTTGTTGTACTATTTGATGTTGTTGTTCTTCCAATATGCAGCTGATGTAATTTTCATGTTTAAATAAAACTAGTAATTAAAAAAAAAGTTTACTAGTGAGAAACGCTGAAATTAAGTTAAATCCGCTTTTGTGTCAATTTTAACGCATTTTTAGTGTTTTTTTGTTTTTCATTTGAGTTTTTGTAGATTTTTACCTTGATCTAGAATTTTTCGCCCCATTAATTGATCTTATAACGACATGACACTTAAACGCGACATCACGACATTTTATAAAGACACATACATACACACGTGTGTTAGTCGGTATGTTTTTTGTTTTATAGTGCGGCAAAAATGCGTGCGCGTTTTTGTTGACAGATAATTTTATATATTGTGTATAATTTGGAGACGATCAAGTCCTCATGCAAAGTCTCTTGAGCAAAACTCACTTCTTGTCAAATTTTCTTAATAAATTGGCAATATGCTTGAAGTAAAATAGTTTATTTATTGGTCGTCAACGTTAAGGAGTTCTTCATCCGAGGCTTTTTAAGTTTCCATTGAATTATTTTCTAAGCATGGCGGATATCAAGCCATGCGAAGAACCCAGTTCACTTCCAGGGACGACGTGCTGCACACATTCCCTCACTATCTCAGCAGATGCCCAGATGGAGCAGCGGGGAGGCAGTGTGCCAACTTGCTAATGGTTGGCTCAGAGATCGCTCTGGCAATCCCCAGCTGAAAAGCAGTCAGAAACTTCACTCTGATCAACCAAAAGCCAATCCATCCAAATAAAATTCTGATATCACCGCCATCCAGGACAAGGTTGCTCTAATCAAGCAAGTGATATTTACTGCAGCTGCCATGCGTTGAGGTGCGCATCGGGATGCAGATTCGTAGTTAGCAGGAGACTTCTCCACCACATCTTCGGGCTCACGCCAGTGAGCGAAAGGTTGGCTACGATCTGCGTTCTTTACAATCAGCTTTATTTGCACGTACGCCCCTATATAGGAAAATGCCGATGCCGTCAAAGATCTCTTCTATGCGAGACTCGAGGAAGTATACGACCGTTTCCTGACTCACGACTTTAAGATTGAGATTACTCCTCCAACCTGACTTTCTATATATATGACTTTGGGCATAAATATCCCTCTCCATGCTCTCTGCCGCCGAGGAAGTCATTGGTTTCCGATGCCCACCCCGCGAAATCAATGGTATAATCAAAGCAACTTATGTATGTAAAAAAAAAACTGCAGTCAACCTAAACGCGAGCTGTGCGCAGATACTATCGAGAAAAGTGCAAGGAAAAGAGGAGCATAAAGAATATGCTGTCCAAAACAGGGAGACGCGGCGCACAAGATCCTACATTACTGCGGACAGCTATACTTTCGAACTTATTAAGGAATTCACCTGTCTTGGCACTACCGTGAGCACTCAAAACGATGTCAGCCTAAAGATTAGGTGAATACTTACTCTTGCTAATAGGTTTTACTTTGGTCTCAGTAAGCAATTGAGTAGTAGAAACCTTTCTCGCCCGACGAAAATCACACTATACAAGACGCTCATATTGCCCGTGCAGCTCATCGGCACAAAAGCATGAGTTGTGTCGCAGACTGATGTAGCCACGCTTGAGGAGTTTGAGAGAAAAATTCTTCGCAAAATCTTAGGTCCTGTTCTCGTCAGGGACGACTGCTGTGTTCGAATGAACCACGTGCGAAGCAGAGGCGCCTGAAAAGAGCTTTTGAGGTGGCCGTTACCCGGTAACTGGTTGTTATGGCCACCGAAGTAAGTACACTCAAAAAAAGGATTGTTTAGAAAGCGTTTGTAGCAAATTACCGAATGCTTAATATAAGCACTTCTTATTTCAAGCAAACTCTTAACTTTTGTCCTAAACTATAAGTATTTGTAGACAATATAAGAAAAACCAATGTATTTGACACAAGTAAAAGTTAAGTTGTGGCAAGTGATTCAATTACTTCTAACAAAACATTTCATAAAATGTTGCTTCTAAATGATATAATTATTTACGACAAATATTTTAGTCAAACAATTCAATTTATGAAAGTGTTTCGACAAAAACTTGTATTTTGTCCCAAACACTTATTCATTTTAACAAACGATTTATCCCTTATAAACTTTTCATGTTCATATTCTGCAGTGCTATGGTTCGATATTACTTTTTTGTTACTTACATTGTACATATACGACATCAAATGCTTATAAGTGTTTAGGAGAAAAGAACGATGACGATGTCGCCAGGCTGTAGTCCTATGTTATGTTAAGTTTTAAAGAGTAGTTTTGTATAATAATTTTCAACTATCAATTTGTAAGTAAAATCAAAAGTTATTGTGACAAAAATTTTATCATTTTGTAAGTAAAATCAAAAGTTTGTGTGACAAAAATTTTATTATTTCACGCAAACACTTGAAGTAGTTCCATCTATATCATTTGTGGCAAACACTTTTTTTTTTGAGTATAGTAGCATGAAATAAATACATATTTCATTTCGAGCACATTTATATACTATACTGTGTCACAGACTCAGACCCTGATATTCATAAATTCAGTACCTTAGCAACATATGAAATTAGAAATGACATTAATATAATATTTTTAAACTTAAAGAAAATCATAGATTAAAAAAAAAAATAGTTATGCAATTTACTTTTCGTTGTAAATTGGGCTCGTAAAATTACAATGTTGTAATTTTACAATATTTTACGAGGTGCTAACTTGCGTTGCATAGATGTAAATTACCACTTGTCGAAGAATTTGATTGCATGTTTTTAATGAATGGTAACTTCGTAATCAACAATAAAATAGTTTTTGATATTTTGTTTTTTTTTTGGGTTCCAAGCACAAATATTTACTGGAACTGCTTGGCAATATATGCACAGATGTTTGTAGTCACAATTTGGACAATAGGTTATCTTGTTCACGCATAACCAGATTTGATTTTCTTGTCTTTTTTTTACAACCCAAAATTAAAACTTCAAAATAGGCGATCTCAAAGTTGAGTTTTTTGACATATGGCAGTTTTACTATTAAATGTGAAATGAAGAAGTACACCATGATTTTGAACCATATATTATATGTTTGTATTAGTAAATCGACCACTACCTAATTCTTGGCGCTGAAGACTAAATATGTCTTTTTTATATATAAAAATATGGCAGATATATGGCTGATTAAGAAAAGGATTGTCCCCGAAATTAATGTACAGCCCATTTTTAGATTAACTTTAGTGCCATACATATGTACATAAGTAGTTTGTATTGTATCTGGCAAGAGACGCAAGGACAATTTATATTTTCAATAATATGTAGACATTCTCCTAGTTCAGGTGATTAACATTTACAAGATGATAACTCGTAGTCTCCAGTTACTACTTGTTACTCCGTTTATATTTTTATTTAATAATTGCCTTAAAGTCTTCTGCTTGTTATTGCGGTGATTAAAAAAAGTTTATAGACGATTTATGCTGTTGAAAAACTTTTAAGATTTTAATCTTGCCAAATTAAATATCTTTATATGTGTGTTTAAGTTTTGTCGAATGTTTTTCTTGGGAAATCACTTACATGAAATTGTATGGTTTGTTTTCTACGAACCATCCTGAAAATAATAAAATTACGACAAATTGTAACAAAGCATGAAATATCAGAAACAAAAGAGTGTGTTAGCTTTAATTCCATACTCGACAACTTCACATTATGATGCAGAATATTGTATGACAACTTTTAGTTTTCTAATTGTTACGTTTCTTGTCATTCCGTTTTAATGCCCTACAAGTCCTACTCAGAGAGTGTATTCACTATGTGATTCCGTTTGTTCCGCATAGAAGTGGGCGTGACAGGTATAGAAAAGTATATATTAGAATATATGGGACGTCCCATGTCATCCGGGACAATGGTCTTCCCAAAATTGAGCGCAGCGTATTAACGTTTTTAAGGTGTGAAAATGTTAAAAAAAAAATTCGAAAACACCCGTTCTCATATGAAAGCTCTTGAGCATACGAACATTTTGGCACCTTAAAAACGTTTTTCCGCTGCGCTCAATTTTGAGCAGACCACTGTGCCGGTGGACATGGAACGTCCCATATATACTTTTCTTATCAAAGTCACCACCTGAGTTGATGCTATGTCCGTCTGTCTGTTGCATATGTAACGCAATCGTTATAAAATTTAATATGACAGATACACTTGCTATAAGGTATCTTATAACAAAAAGTGGCAAAAAAACGTTTAATGTTATAGATGGTGTGCTATGAGAGTAATCTTCATAAAATTTAGTGTAGTGGTATTGGTTACTAACTATAAACTTTTAAATTAAACGAAATTCGAAAGGATTGTATCAGTGAGCGTGCCACATCCCATACAAGTAAAGCACCTTAAGTCGAATAACTTTCAAATTATGTGATCATACTAAAATTTGGTGTAAGAGCGTTGTTTATGGTAAGATATGCCTTGATCATAATGGGACTGGAGTGTAACATCGGATTTGTCACTGCCCTAAATTTTAATACTTATAACGGCCTATATCTGAAACTATACAAGCTATTGTGTATACATTTAGTATGCGGATGTCGATCAAGAATATAATTTATTGAACCAAAGTAGGCGAAATTGAAGAAATGGGCGTGGAACATTTAAATTTTTTAATTTCTATTCAATTTTTTCAACATTTTTCTTATTTTTTGGCTTTTTCGACGTCTTAATTTTTACCAATATATCCCAAATGTGTTTGTTCAACCTCTTTCAACATTCATTCATCATTTTCGTTATTTTTAAGACTTTTTCAACGATTTTGAATTGTTTCAACATTTCTCTACCTCTTTTGATTTTTCTTTTAGAGTTTTTCAACCGCTCTCATTTTTTTTTTCATATTTCACTCATCGACGTTTTCAATTTCTTTCAACTTTCTTCAATGGTTTTCATATTTTTCATACTATTTCAACTGTTTCAACACTTTTCAGTCTCATTCAACCATTTTTCATTTTACATTTTTTTTTCGTCTTATTCAACTTCTTCAACGTCTTTTAAATGTAGGATATGTGAGTTTCGGCTTGACCGAAGATAACACCTTAACTCGTTTATTTTACAACTGCCGCAAAGTCTTCTGCTTGTTGCTGCATTGTTTGAAAGAAGTTTATTGACGATTTTACTGTTGAAAAGCTTAAATAGGCAAATTAAACAACTCTATATTTTTCCACTTTTTTGTTGGAAAGATGCTTACAAAGTTTTAAAAAATTGTATGGTTTCAATTTATCTCGCATCATCCTGGAAAATAATAAAACTATGTGCATTGCAACAAAGCATGAAATACAGACGCAACAAAGTGTGTTAACTTTTATTTCATACAATTTTTTCGAATTCACACGCACACAACACAGATGCATTCGTCGATAAAGTGAAAAGTTGACATTATCGACTTTAAGCGCAAAACCGTTTACAACTAAAGTCGACGCGTTTTCTATACCTAACGCACTTACTGCTTTCTCATGTACACTTGGAACATTAGGGTGACTGTTATTATCCAAATTTCCTTATTCAAGAACGTCGACTTTTGTATAAAAATGACTCCATATAAATGGGTTTTCGGATTCAAATCCAAACAAACTTAGTATTTTTGTAGATTTAAATTAGCCTCTGCAGTATTTACTTGGCGCTTTCCATTTCAAGCTGACAACGAAAAAAAACCAAAAAATAGGATTCGTGGAAAAACACAGCATTTGTAAATATTTGGCGGTACGCGAGCTTCAAAATTTCAGAACACAATAAGCGCGTAAGGATTTCTAATAAGTTGTATTTATATTCGAAATCCGTTGAATCCTCCTAAAAATTTTTAATTCGAAATATAACAGACACCCTAAGGAATATTGTAATATGTGAGATGCAAAAGATTTCCTGTGCAATTCTCATCCTAAGCATTGAAGCATTTCACACATTTTTTACTTTTCACACAGTAAAATACGTTTCATTTGAGTCCAATGCTAATTAAAAAACGTTTGGCAATACCGGTAACAGCCACAAGTGCTCGTGACAATATTTTGTAACCCATGCCTACTCGAAGCTGGTTTTGCTTTATTGGCGCGGCGATTTATTTTGACAATTAGTTTTGATCGAACTGTTGAAGTATAAGAATTTTTTTTATTTCAATTAATATTTATTTCCCTTTTTTAACTGAAATGTGAGATACAATAAACATCGACGTAGAGTAATTCATTTTTAATCATCGTTATATCCCACCAAACACTTAAATATGTGTAATATACATACACTTAAAGCAAATGGAATCAATTTTTAGGAAAAAATTTCTAAAAACAGTGTGTTGAAGTTTTATCATATTATGAAAAGTGATAAAATTTATAATGTCTGAAGAAAACAGTACAAGTTCTGGAAGACAAGCAATGAGATGAAAAATGTTTCGTATGTTTCAGACATGTACATTTGTTGATATACTATCTGTATTGATAGAAAATCTAAATATTTTTTTGGCAAAACTTTTAGAAGGGTGATTAAGCACCAAACATTCCCCTCACTGTTGTATAGATATATGTACATATATATTTGCATGTACGTGTAGGAAAACAAAATTTAATAAGTTATTGGAAAATGTATCTCAAAAATAAATTAGAATTATAACACTGTTTGCAAAAGTTAGACCTAAAATTTGTAGGAAAATTGACTGGCTTCAATCCGTGGTACTTTAGAGTCATTGAGCCGGAATTTGCTATAAAGTTTTGGCTTTAACGTCAGTGCTTGGACATAACGGTGAATTAACCGGTTTTTTACAGGATTGTAAGCGATCTATGTCTTTTTTTTTTAACGACTATATATATAAAACAGCGCTCAGTACATATTTAAACGCCCCTCAAGATAATTTCTCTATCTTACCCATAAGATATGAATAAATCAGATGGGTAAAGCTGTACGGCCAAGACACACAAACAAATTGCATGCAAGTTCCAAGGAATCGTATCCTAACCTAATTCTTTTACACTTCATATTTATAAAAGTCAGGGAGGCTCCAGCTATTCGGTAGAACCGTATTGAAATCACTCATCGTCAAAAACGTCATAGGTCCCTAGGGACCAGAGAACGTCATTGAGTAGCTCATTGAGGGTTTTGAGCCACTACCAAAAATATGAGACGTGAGTGCGCCTATTGCATTCAATAGTGGGCAAGAATCTGAGTTAAGCTCACTAATAGTGAATGAGAAGATTACATGCTGTTCATGAATCTGAGCTTGTAAGTAGGCTTGGGCTCATGAATGTGAATGCGTGTGAAGCTCACACTCACATGGATTCAGATTCATGAAGCAGTGAATGGCTTGAGCCACTTATTTTGAACTGTAGTACAGAAAAACGGTTTTTTTTCCTCTCCAATCCATGGGGAAAGGTTGAAAATGGATTTTGGACATCACTTAGGGTGGCTCCGAACCTTGGAAGGACCGTTTTTGAACCATTTTGGGAACTTTTTTTTTGCTCCAATGGATAGGGAATGCTCGAAAATGAATTTTGGATTCGGACCTCGAAAAGGATCAAAAGGGTCGAAAACGATCCTTTCCAGGATCTGGAGCTAGCCTAAGTCATGTCCGAAATCCATTTTCGACCTTTTCCCGTTAATTACAGAAAATTAAATTTCAACTCAATTGGACATTAAATCTGTCCGCGCCTTTTACAGGCTTGAGCTAGAAAGCTCAAATGTTGAGACAAATATTTTCATTCCTTAAGTTAAAACATAGGCAAAAAATAAATAAAATCCTTCTCCAAAAATTTGAAACCTAATATACAAAGGTACATATCGCACTGTCAAAATAAAAGGGGCGCAAATCGAAATAGTGAATTTTTGAGTTATGTATACCACCAAATAGCTTATTTCATGTACATAGTTTAAGTCTTATCACCATATTTCTACCTTACCTAATAAGTTCTAAAATTGGTTTTTAGATAAGGTATAGTTTGTTCTGTATTTTTTCTTAGCAGAACAATAACGCCTCATTCCAAAATAACAATATATGTTAGGTAAAATATTGAAAAAACTATTAAAGTAACATAGCCGTAACACGAAACCGCGTTGATCAGTTACGAATCACAGCAATAAACAAAACAAAACTTCAGTACATGCAAAGCAAAAAAGCCACAAGATAATATATTTCTTTGTTTTTAAAATTATTTCAATTCAAGACTGTCATAGTTAAAGATATGGCTGTCTTCAAATTCAGTGAAAAATTTTAAATTTCTTTGATCTCAATTTTCTTGAAACTTAAAATTTTGAGATGCGGCCCTCTTGTTTTGATGGTGCGACATATGTACACGGTTAGAAATTTTGGAATAAATTTTAATACTTTTGGGATTACATATATGACTACACCAGAATTGTATTAAAATTCAATACTGTCTAGATATTAAAATTCATTTTTAATATAAATTTATATTTAAATTTAATACTCGTTTTTATTGAAATTTAAAAAAAAATGTGACGTATCCACTGGGATTCGAAACAGGTTCCCTTTCAATACAAGGGTTGTATGAACATTTTAACGACATCAGCCAACGTAGTATTATATTTACGTTGGCTAAATGTAATACTTGCGATAGCATCAAATGTTATAAAATATCGTTTTAATGTTTGACCTGTATTAGAATTTAATACAAAATGTATTACAAAATTTTGTAATATATTCAAAAGTATTAAATTTAATCAAAATTGTATTAAAAATCTTTGTAATACTTCGCTTGTATTAAAATTTATTCCAAGATTTCTAACCGTGTATGTACATGTTTTTTTTTATGAAAAGCTTAAGATTTCAGACTTCATTAAGATATCTTGTTCTGAATCTGTAGAACCTTTTTTGAAATATATTTTTAGTTCCGATTTCAAGTACATAGTACGTTTTGCAAATGGGCGACTCTTGAAAAAAACCTACTTCATTTTGAATTGGATATATTAAGTTTTCCATGGGAAAAATGATACTCATTTATTTATTTCAATGTTAAGAGAGATTTAAATAAAACCATGCAATACTGGCTTTCTCAAATTAAAATCTACAACAAGAAAATAGCTTAGGTCTTACGCTATCAAAAATTTGGCTTTCATTTTTTGCGCATCAAAACAAATTTCAACGAAAAGTCAAAAATTCAAATTAAGCGATAATTAAATTAATTGAATGATTAACTGTTAATTAAATGATTAACTGTTAATGAATGCTGTTGGACGGTTAGGTTGTTGGGCGATAAATCAATTAAATTCTAAATTTGAACATTAGGCAATCAAAAGCAGCAAAAGATTTTTGTTTTAATAAAAGCATGAAATGATGGTATTAACTTAATAATAGAGCGATTGGTTGAAATCCAAAAATTCAGCAACAACAATAATGAGTATACACTCAAATATGCAAGTATCAATTAATTATCTCTAAAAAAAGAATATAAATGTATAAGACAATAAAAAAGAATGAGAACGATAGATACAAACCAGAAGTCATGAGGTTCTTCAAATTCATCATCCCTCAGTGTGTTCAGTTGAAGTGTTCAATACTCTACACGAATAGCAACAACAATTTGCCAATATGTAAAACGTAAGTTGTTTTTCCAGCAAAATCTGACTTTGCCCTCCTTACGTACACTATTTTTAGAATTTTTTTTTTCATTTATTTACACCTACAGAGTGGAATAATTAAAAATGTAGTCCATAAAACAAGTTCAACATGTTCCATTTTTCATAGTGGCGTTCGCGTGCACTAAAGTTAGGAGCAAATCACACAACAATATTGGGTCAACTGTAACTAGTATTGCCATAAACATAAAAAAGTTTCAGCAATTGTGCATTAAGGTTGTCGCTATTTTTCAAAGTGACTTCTTCACAACAATTGTCTGCAGGATAAATGCCTATGACTGGACAACGAATTTAGAGCCAACATATTTTTGTTATCCAAGAAGTTTCCATTAAAATTGCGTTCAATTCTTAATGCGAATTTTTTGTAGATTTTTCGATATATGATATGTTTTGCTTAGTTTAGCAAATTTTGATTTGTTTTTTAATTTGGAAGAAAAACCAAATTTTTTTGAATCGTCCTGTAAAATTGTTTCTAGCTTCATAGCGTGGTGTGGCTACTCGACCCAAGCATAAGGAAACAAATTCCTGCAAATTCTTTTGCTACGAAAACCTATTTTCACTTACGCAATTCTGAAAAACTAGAATTTGGAAAAGACTTTTCCAGTTTCATAGCAAAAGGAAATGATTCCATTTTAAGAATAAAAATTTGGAAAGTTTTTGTTTCATTCCATAAAATTGGAGATCCATTTCAATGAATTGAAGGTAAAATCTGTGTGGAAAAATGAGTATGTATAGTCTTTCGTATATTTCATTCCAGGAGTCAAAATTTGGAATCGAAAGAAATTTAATCTCCGTAGGTGACAAAAGGTGAAGGGACAAATGACCCCGTGTGCCCAGATAAAACCAGAAGGCGTTGGTTTCGGTGGCTTCTTGGTAAGAGTCTGTCCTAAAATGAATAGTTGTGTATTTAAGTCCACAATAGTAGTAGAATGAATTTTCATACCATATTTCTTAAAGGCAGCGGCCGTAATGGGGATCTTCAACCAATCACCAATGCTCTCGAGAGTTCACACAAAAAACAAAAGAATATAACTCACGGACCCGAAAATCAATTGCATTATTTCTTATGTAAAACGTTTCACGAACAGAATATTGAAACGCTCAAATCTTCTTCGAATACCACCATTTTCTTCAGACCTTGATATCTTCGGACTCAGGGAGTGCCGCTGGTTAGGAACAGAGGAACACATCACACACGCAGACGTTAATTTTATACTTGGGGGGGGGGGCATGATAAGCGGTACAATTGCTGATGGACTGCCAAGTAATATCCTCCAAGGCTAAAACGTGATTCTAATAATAAAAGAGTGTAGCTTACGGTGTTTTTTTCAAACTTTTGGAGAGGGATTTTATTTATTTTTTCCTATATTATAGCTTGAGGAATAAAAATAATTGTTCCAACATTTGAGCTTCCTAGCTCAAACCTGAAAATGGCGTGGACAGAGTTTATGTCCAATTTCGTTGAAATTAAACGAAAAAACCGACTTTCTAAAACGTAGAAAAAGTCTGCCTTATGTGCCAAGATATAGCGTGTTAGGTTTTTAAGTTGAATGGGGGTCGCCACCCACTGTTGTAAAACCACGCCCCCATTTTTCATGTGACTAAAAATGCGGAAAAATACACCCGAAGGAGGTATTTTTATTATTTTTTTTTTTAAATTTGCGGGCCTATATGTCTATATAATAGAATCGGGTTTGAAGAAAATTCTCCCAAAATTTCAGCTTTCTAGATCAAAACTGCGAATGGCGCATCCACATTGTTTCCTAGTACAATTCATATGAAAAATGAAAAAGCAAAACAACGAAAAACAGATTTTTTTTGCGTTTTAGTACCTAAATTTTCAGTTACATGTCTGGACAAAGCCCATTACTAGGATTAAGGCTAATATTGAAAACTGGATAACCGCACTCTGTTTTTAGTAGACAACCCATTTTCCAAAATATTGATTTAAAAAATGGTGCAAGTTACACAAGTGAAAATGGTAGAAAAATCTATAGAATAGTCAAAATTATGCCAGTTCTGTTAATTTAGAAAAGTGCAGCTATCTCGGGTTCGAAATAAGAAAATGATATGCGGTTGGTAGCACTCTTTTAAGCAAATAACAGTACATAAAAATGATGTAACACGGGATCGGCGACAAAAAAATATTGGGTGATTTTGCAACTTTAAAGTACAGTATCGAAATTTTTCTTTTTTTTTCGGTCAATTTTGAATTTTTTTATAAGAAGAAGAAGAAAAACTAATCACAGATTCGAATACCCCGATTGATAATTTGTGTTTGTAATAAAAAAAAAAATTGAATCACCTTAATATGCAAATTTGTCGACTCCGATTCGAACAAAATCAGGTCTGTTAATTTAGAAAAATGCAGATATCTTGGTCTTGAGATAAGATAATGATATGCGGTTTCGGCGTTCTTTTAAGCAAATAACAGTTCATTAAAAATGATGTACCATGGGATCGGCGGTAACGTAATATTTGAGGTGTTGCAGCTAGAACGTAGAAAATCGGTACTTTTTTACATTTGCCCGGTCAATTGTCAGTTTTTTTTATAAAAAAAAAGAAAAAGAAAAAAAAAATCACGGATTTGAATTCCCTGATCGATAGTTTCCCGAAAATTATACCCACTTTGTTGGAAAATTGCAAAGCGTCTGTCACTTGCACCATTTTTTAAATCAATATTTTTGAAAATTGGTTGTGTGCTTAAAACAGAGGGCGCTAATCCAGTTTTCAATATTAACCTTAATCCTAGTATTGGGCTTTGTCCAGACATAAAAGGCTACTGTAATCCGCTGCACAGTGTATAATTTTGCTAATCCAGCAGTACTAAACTAATATCTCAAAAACTATAGCAGCTAGGTCAATGAAATTTTCCAGAAATGTTAATATTTATGTTTTACAGCATTATCATGAAAATGGTGTAAATCGGTTGGGTTTACCTTTCTGTGGAGAGCTCACTGACAAGCGTAGCTGTGTCCCGTTTACCTGTCGTTCTTAATTTAATCTCTGATGCCTTATACAGTTGACTTTCGTTAACCTCTTTTGCAATTTCTCTGGCTTTTTTATTTTTAGCGCTTTCGGTGCATTCTTCAAATTCTTTGTTTGGCCTCTCACCAGAAAATATTTTAGCATACATATCAAGCTTATATTATATAATCATAGTCAGAACTCTAAACTATTCTAAACAATTTATTTATTGTTTTTTTTTAATACTCACAGTTAAAGCCGGATTTTTCAGTGTATACAAAATTTTAATGCTATCAAATAGCTCCGCTTAAATTTTATGTTATTTCGATCAAGAAAACTTTAAAATTAATTTGCTTAAAAAAAATAAAAACTTTCACTTTTTCACAATTGATTTACAAGACTTAAGAGTTTGCGCACCAAATTCAGCGAACTTATAATATTTTTGACGTTTTCTTTATACTTACTTTCAAGGTGCCGATTTTTATGTATTGCCCTATAGCCCAAAATATATTTTTGAAGTTTTAACCTAATTGGGGGATTTTTAATATATTGCATTTAAATTCTATCAAAAAATCAACTTTTTTTTTTGAGCTTAATAGCGCTAGATTGCCAAAATAATACACTGTGCGCTGGCACTTCGTGAAAAAATCAAAAGGTTTTTATTTTGAACCGCTTTAGTGTACAAAACGTTTTTTTCAAACTTTTGGTGATGTATCTAATTTACTTTTCCCTATATTATAGCTTTAGAAACAAAAATAATTGTCCCAACATTTGAGCTTCCTAGCTCAAACCTGTAAACGGCGCGGACAGAGTTTATGTCCAATTTTGTTGAAACTTAACGAAAAAACCGACTTACTAAAACGTATAAAAAGTCAAAGTGAAATTCGACCTTTTTTATTTGTTTTTTTTTTGCGAAAACATTTAAAAAAATGGTGGCTTATGACAAATTTCATTTCTAAATAGGGTTCTTAAGGGTTAAAGATAAAGAACCACCCTAATATACATACATATAATACCAAATAATGCAAAAGAACCGCATCACATTTGTTTAAGTGGAGGTAAGAAATGCAGCTAAATACCACAAATGAATAAAAATTCAACATCAACTTAACACGGGTGCCAAGCCAAGTGAAGCCTGAATATGTATCAGGATAAAGAAAATCGTTTGTGACAGACGACAGTTCCTACAACAACGACAACGACTCAAATTCAAGTTTATCTCAATAATTTCAATGGAAACGGCAGAGTTTATTCTGGGGAATTTCCATGCAAATGACCATGAAAATGCGGTCGCTCTCAATGCGGACAACAGCGTTCTTCAACCAGAAAATGCAAAGTGACGTAGGCGGATGATATGCATACATTGATGTCGTCGATGACTAAAGTAGAGCATACATGAAGGAAAAATATCAGGCTAAAAGGAATGTTAATCAGTGTATGTATGTATGTGGAATTTTACTAAGCGAAAAGTTCAAAAAAGGCAATAAAACAACAGACTGAAACTTTGAAGTGAACACAATTTACTTGCTCCAAATAAAATAAACGAAGGATGAATAATAACTTCTAATGATATAACACTAATAATTTATTTTATTATATCTATGAATTTCGTGCGATCGCAAAGATTGAGATTGGTTTCTCATCATTTAAAAATGAAGTGTTTGAAATTGCTCGTAGTTGTAGCTGAAACTGAAATTTGAGAGATATTCCTAAATTTAGTGTAAGATTGTCCAATTTCAACTTTATTTGTTTTTCTAGCAAACTCTTTTTTAATTGAAAATAGTTTCAGAAAGGAATTGGTTTCTATAAAACTGTAAGGGAAGACCATGCACTTAATAAGTGAATTCAGTTTTTTTATTCGGCATGAAATTCTTTTCTACATGTAGAAAGTATATAGTATTTTGAAAATTAAATTAAAATTCATCCGGTAAAAACTTCGTAAAATGTGAAACTTTGCTCAATAAAGAGATTTTCGAAAGTAAATTTGTAAATTTTCACATACATATGACGATCGAATTACAATATGTATGTATATATAAGTCATTCCAGATGAAACGGTAAAGCTGGCTTAGTTTAGATTTTGCTCAAACTTTGGGAGAATCTTCCTTAGGGTTGCAAAGAAGGAAATTTAATTTTCGGATGCGTCAGTCCCCGCCTGAGTGAATTGATTGATTGATTGAAAATCGTAATTTTTACACGGTTAGAAATCTTGGAATAAATTTTAATACAAGCGAAGTATTACAAAGATTTTTAATACAATTTTGATTAAATTTAATGCTTTTGAATATATTACAAAATTTTGTAATACATTTCGTATTTAATTCTAATACAGGTCAAAAATTAAAACGATATTTTATAACATTTGATGCTATCGCAAGTATAATATTTAGCCAACGTAAATATAATACTACGTTGGCTGATGTCGTTAAAATGTTTGTACAACCCTTGTATTGAAAGGGAACCTGGTTCGAATCCCAGTGGATACGACATATATTTTTTTTTAAATTTTAATAAAAACGAGTATTAAATTTTAATACAAATTTGTATTAAAAATGAATTTTAATATCTAGACAGTATTGAATTTTAATACAATTCTGGTGTAGTCATATATGTAATCCCAAAAGTATTAAAATTTATTCTAAAATTTCTAACCGTGTTGGCTTCAATATTTTTAGCTGTAAAATTTATCTGTTTAAGATATAGACACACTCGAGATGGCATCTTAAAGCTAAGAAATAATAGTATTTGTGGAATGAATATAAATTCACAGAATCAGTATACGCGGAAATTATACGGTGCTGAAAGTAAATGTATGAATTTTGTTGATTTTTCGTAATTTTTAACTGGCTGCAGTGTCGCGACTGTTGGATATTTCTTATAGATCAAGTACACATATCGGGTAAGAAATAAAATCTACAATTAACTCCTTCGGCCCACTTTTTATAAGAAAAATCTGTGCTTGAAATTTTGAACTTTTGAAAAATTGCATTTTTTAAGACATTATATCGGCGTGTGGACCACGAGATAAAAATATGAAACTAACAGGATGTTTAGTTTTAACCTTGAACTTCAAAAGCCTGAAATCTCGTTAACCGATTTTCATCCTTTTCACGTGCTTAGGTGGCTTAAAAGAAGCAGCAAGAAAAAATTAGAATGAGTTTTTTGTTCGAATTTCGAACCCAAACACTAATGGTACAAATGAGAGGAAAAAAACTACAATTGAGGAGTGGGCGAACAGAACGGCACATGTCCAGTTGCAAAAATAATAAGAAATCGCGAAAAAGTAGTGCTTCACCGAGTACCGATAAATATCGTTCTCGTTATCGTTATCGGGACCGAGAACGAGTACGATAACGAGACGATAGTAAAAAAATAATTTCTCGTATGACCGAGGGCGAGAACGAGAAAGGTCTGGCCGATATCTCGTTCTCGGCGATAAACACTTGTTTATCGTACGATAAGCATTTCGAACATTGAACGCGTATATTTTGCACCATTTGTTTTTACAAAAACACTTGCACATACATTATTATGCATTATACATACACGCATACACCGACGAAAGTATTTTTTTTACTAAAAACAAACAAAAAAACACAAAAATATGAAAACCTAATCAAAACAATATGTGGTGATTTACATCACATTATACTCGTATGGCAGCAGCACTCCTTCGTCTCCCATCAAAATAAGCGTGTTGAATTTTTCATTTGCTTATTCTTGACAGCGGTGGAGCTTTTTTCACGGCTGCATTTAATTTCAGTTTGACAAGATAATTATAAAACAAGTAAACGAGAATAACCGAGAAATATCGGCGATAACGAGACGAGAACGAGACGATAACGATACAGATCAAAAATGTCTCGTACGAGAACGAGTACGAGACGATAAGCTTGGCGCTACTACGAGGACGATACGATAATTTTTGAATTATCGTATCGTTCTCGTATCGGTGAAGCACTACGAAAAAGGTCTATGTCTCTGAACTAATTATTCACTTTGCTATCAAAAAAGTACCTTTTGGAAGTGTCTGAGATTGAAATTATTTGAAGGTTAGTGTAATGTTCTGTTCGCCCACTCTTCAATTATAACACAGGATTCAAGTTATAAAATTATTAATATTAAAATATTATTTTTTACTAGGTTCTATAGTATTAACAATTTCAAAACTATACGAAAGAAAATTTAAATGATACAGAGTGCATCACATTAGTTGATTTTTCAGAAGATTATTCATTTGTAGTACAAGATGAAGTATAATCTTTTCATTGGACAAATGATCAAGCTACTCTACATCCTTTTGTAATTTATTTTAACATCGTGTGTGATAAGTGATTGTTTTGCACACAGAACTGTATCTTTCTATTCATTTTCTCCTTTAGAACCCTAACGAAGATTCTCATAAAGCCTGAGCAAAATTCGAAGTTGTTTAGCAACGAAATTTCCATTTATTTAGATGTTTTCATCTGGAATGACTCATAAGGGGAATTCGATAAACTTTCTATAGTTTTTAGGTGACAGTGTTCAAAGTATTATGCCCACCCTAATAATAATAATGAGTTTTAAGAATCAAAAAATTATATATCTTGTTTGGCAAGGCTTAAAAATGATTGCAATTGTGTTTTGAAATTTTCATACTATTTCAGTATATTTTTCCGTAAAATATTTTGTTCACCACGACGTTCAGATGTTGCCCCTACGGACAAAGTTTAAACGTCACGCCGCAAAATGTTTGAAATAGGCAAAGTTTACGCAAAAAGCATGTTATTATGACGGCTTTCAACTTATTTTTGCATATAAAGCGAATTATTGATCACTGCCTTACTTAATATACTAAGTTAGAAAAATGCACTAATTTGTGAAAAATAATATCCGTCGTCTGCTTCTTACAAATTTAAAACTAAAACAGACTAAGTGTCACTGAAGACATAAGCTAAAATCAATGTGAAAACCTACTTATACAATAAATCGATTCTATGAAATGATAAAGGAATTTATGACTGACGTGGTCGAAGTCCTCCATAAGTCGAAAACTCTATAGCTCGAATTTTGTGGCATCTCCCTTCAAGTTCGACTTACAGAGGTTCTACTGCATATTTTTACAAAAACATCACATATTTTCATGCTCCATTAGCTGTAAATATTTTTCAGACAATCTTAAATTACAAATATGATGTTTTCATGGAAATAAATTGAAATAAAGTGTTATGGAATTTTATAAATTCCTAAGAATAATATTTTTTTTTTGCAAAATAGGAATAATAAACTGTTCCTGAGCTAAATTTTTTTTAAGAAAAACTTGTAATGGTTTAAAATTATTCCCAGTTCGACCATTAATAAACTGAACGAATTGATGAAAAACTAATTAAAACTGTATTAGAAAATAAAAACGTTATGTATTCGCGGTGTTTTGTCCTCAAATTTTCGATTTAAAACTTTTTAAAATGAAACTTCTGTAATAATTACGTTCACTGTGAATTGTGGGTAAGCAATACGTACTTCTTTGACTATTTTCTTTGAATGTAACAAAAATTATATTGAATTAACAAATTTTATATTAATTGCTACAGTATTTTACAAATCTATAGACAAATCTATAGACAAAGCTATTTTATATCTAGAAAATAATTAAGTTAGAGGCTGTTCATATATTACGTAATCTAGTTTTTGACCCCGCTTCCCCTCACTCAAAAACTTATGAGCAGCTCCTTATCAAGTTAGACTATTTGTCATTTGTATAACTCGTTTTTAACTATTCATATGAACTTGTTTTCCATTTATTGATTTATTTTTAGCCTGCTTATTGTTAGTTCATAAGTTTTCATGCCAAACATATGGGCATATTTCAACTTTTTTCAAGTTTGCGATTCTATTACAAGTTTTCTTCACAATTACATAACAGCATTATGAAAATATTCCCAAGTGATTCCCCCAATCGCCAGATAATATCCCAAATTAAGAGAAAATTTCCGAAAACTTTATTTCACAACATACGGCAGCATTGTTTGGAACGAGTCACACGTATTCTCTGACAAGCAATACATGTGAGCAGAATTTTCGGGTAGAGAAGAACTTCATCTCTTTGGCTAGCTGTCTTGCTGGTTTGAAATGACGCCAGGTAATATCGAATATCCATCTAAATTTGAAAATGTACGAGTTCTCGTAGACTTTTAGCATATAAGTTCGTTGACGTTTAAAAGGCGCCGTGAAAGCAATCATTAGAGATGTTATTTATGCTCGAGCTGTTACACTTATGCATATTTTTTTGACTTTTATTTTGTTTTCTACCCGAAATTTCCAAAATTGAAACTTTAAAGCGTTTATACAGAAAGCAGCTACTGTGTCGTCTTTTGTCAGCAGACGGATTGTTGCTATATGCTGGTAAAAGCGTGGAACTCTGTGGAATCGCAAACATTAAAAAGGGCATGGAATAAATTATTAAAGACTCCATCCAACTCCTCAATTAAACCGCACGACAATTTCAAAGAAATAACAGAAGCAATGAAAATTCTTGTTTTGGTGAAGGTTGTGAAGAGAATATCAAGAAGTGGCTGAACTGCGATAGTGAAGATCCTAATTTTAACTGATATAGAAATCATTGAAGAAAATGTTACGAAAATGAAGATGAAGAAGAAACTGAAACTGGTGTTGTATGTCAAGAACCATCTCATGCAGAAGCTTTTGAAGCTCTAGATCATTGGTTCCCAAAGTGGTCCAAGTGGACCCCCAGGGGTCCATGGGAGACTCGACGGGGGTCTACGTTGGCGTGACAAAAAAATTAGGGTTCACAATT
Organism: Tricholauxania praeusta; assembly: GCA_949775025.1. Classification (NCBI taxonomy): domain Eukaryota; kingdom Metazoa; phylum Arthropoda; class Insecta; order Diptera; family Lauxaniidae; genus Tricholauxania; species Tricholauxania praeusta. Next base: position 113,968,095 of record OX459029.1, read on the forward strand.
TGTAAGCGGAGGTCCACGAAAATGTATCTGCTTTCGATAGTGAAGAACTACAATGTTGGGTTGACTTCACCTATCAATGTAGGCAGATAATATTTTAAGAAGCTCATCGACTGTTACTTGTAAAAACTTGCATATTCCATATTTAGTACAACGTGTCGGAAATCAGCTGCAACGCAAATTTCCATAGTTAGATCTATTCTTCACATTTTTTGTCGAGTTTTGGGAATATAGTAGAAATGTAGCTGCAGGGGGTCCAACGGAACCAGCTAAATTTTGAAAGTGGTCTATGAGAAAAAAAAAGTTTGGGAACCTCTGCTCTAGATGTTGCTTTTAAATGGTTTGAAAGACAGGATGAATCGGATCCCATACAGTTGTTACAACTGAAGCGCATCAGGGACTTGGCCGCAATAAAAAGATGTGATTCATTGCGTCAAAAATTAATAACTATTTATTTTCAATTTAATTTTAATTTATTTTTAATTAATTTTGTTATATCGTATTGTCTAAATAACGTATGGAAAGCCCCTTACATAGTAAAAAAAAATTTATTTAATTGTTTGATTTGATTTTGAAATCGATTATCCGGATTTTCGATTATACGGACTACCCCTCGTTTTAATTGATTGGGATAATCGAGATTCTACTGTATATGTAAAAACACAAACAGGAAAGGCAAGGCAGAGTACGATAAGTTAGAAAGCTCTAGAATTTCAAACAACGAAAGCGGCAGTTCACGGTAAGAATATTCCGTCTTTTCTAAGGGTATGATTTTATTTAATTTCTGTTTAAAAACTATAGCTATTTATCATCCAGAAAATATGTTTGGAAAGATTTTACATAAGAAGAACTGAGGGCATATTTGGGGATATTGCTGGTAATGGGAAACCATAATTCTAGCTCCGAAGGACTCGAAGCATTATGGCAAAAAAATTCTTATCCTTTATACCGAGCGACTATGTCTGCAAGACAATTTGCAAACATTTCAAGGCTTATTCGGTTTGATCAGGAGGAGGGCAACACGAATGGCATCCGACAAAGCAGCGCCAATCTCCGAAATCTTTCAAATTCTCAATACTAATTTACAACAGAATTATAGACCAAGTGAAAGCATCACGGTAGATGAGCAGCCCTTTAGAGATTGTACTTAATTGACGCAATATACACCATCAAAACCAGCTAAATAAGGTATACAATTATGGTGGGTATGCGATGCCGAATCGTACTATCCGTTGACTGCCCAAATATATACCGGAAAAATTGATAATTTTAGAGACAAAAAACCAGGGTGAAAGAGTAGTGAAGGATTTAGTACGCCAGTATAAAAATACCTGACGAAATGTTACTTGTGATAATTTCTTCACTTCACTTTATAACCACACAAAAGGAGGCGTCGACGCAATGGATAAAATGCTGGAAAAATATTCAACAAAGCGCAAAACCAATCGCTGGCCTCAAGCGCTTTTTTATAATATATATATGTATAATATAATATAATATATTATATATACGAAAAATAATCCGTCACATATAACATCAAGAAAAAGTAATAATTTACTAAAAAATAAACTCCTTTTTTATCTATGTAGGTCGGCGTTGTCAGTTTTTGCAACAATTGGGTGAACATTTGTGTATGCCAACAATATTGAAGAGGGCACAAATACCACGGGTTGTGTCATACTTCCCAACTAAAAGTGCCATTGAGTGCATAGTCGGAGCAACTATTCACTCGTTGAAAAGCAACACTATGGAGGATTTTGTCCCGGATGAAGATGATCGTGGTCATTCTAAGATAAAAGGTGATTGCTGTATGTGCTACCACGAAAAAGCCAAACGAAAACGCGCAACTAGAAAAATGTGTATCTTGTGCAAGAAGCCTGTATGTACTGAACATAGCCATATTCAAACAAAATGTAAAGGCTGCTTCGAAAACTTAAAATAATTGTAACTTCAATAAATATTTTTCAAGTTTTTTATAGGCTATTATCTAAACAATCCCTTCCTATTATACATATGTTTACTTTATAATAACACAATATGTGCACATGAAATAATAAAATCTCTGAAATAAAAAAATATATTGACATACATATGTTAATAGTACCCGTTTATGAAGTTAAAACGTCAGTTTTTCAAAAAATTACGGAAAAAATCAAAATTTACAACGGTTTTTAAATTTTTCGAAAAATGGTCGAAGTTTTATGAAAATCGGATCACGAATAAATGAATTGCAGCAAGTTATAAATTGCGATAAAAACATATGTTAATAGTGCCCGTGTGAAGGTCAATGGAATTTTTAATTTAAATAAATATGCACAAACAAATTTGAGCTCATAAAATTTTACCAACAAAAACTTGGAGAAAATTTTGACAAATTTTTACAAGGACAAAAAACGTTAAAGAAGATACGTTTGGGAAAAATTTTGAAGCAATTTTAGCTTCGAAACGCTTCGAACTTTCGATGTCTCTTCCAAAATAAGTCGTTTTAATGAAAATATGTTAACGCCAATTTTCGCTTGGATTTGGTTTGTAAAATATTGGGAGTTGCGGTTGAACTTTCTTAAAATAACCATAAGCTGTGAACTTTTTCACTGATTTCAGCAAACTTGTAAGTGTATCATTTGTATACATTTGTATCTTTTAGTTCAGACTCGATCTCAACTGCAGATGACTCCGGTCCGGTAGAAAGACAGCTTTTTAAAAACCGCGTTATTAAAGCTAGAAGCATTAATAATAAAACTTCGATGTAGAATAAGAAATTATATTAGTTGATTTAATACTTAGTATGTAAGAAAGAGTAAAATCAAAATGCATTACCAATCACTAGCTACCTCACCGGTTTATATCACCAGATTGGTAATATTATATTTCACCAGTGAGATAGCTAGTGATTGGCAATGGCATTTTTTACTAGTGAGGCAGCTAGTGATTTGTAATGGTATATTTTACCAGTGATATTTCACCCATGAAGTAGCTAGTGATTGGTAATGCAGAAGGTGTAAATTACTCCCTGCCAATGACATCCCGGTGTTAAATTCATTAGTGAAACGCATTGCCGTTCATGTGGAGGGTAAGTAGTGGTGCTTACTGGTAACTTGTGAACTCATCATTGACTCATTAATGCGGTGTACTGGAGGGCAATATCTGTTTCTACATATACATATGTGTGTGAGCTATAATTTTTTCTTTGAATTTTTATTTAAGCATTTTATTTAAGACTTTTTTTTTCATAAGATGCGCAAATCTGCTTTCTATTCCATTTAAGTGAGATTATATTAACAATTAAAGCTTAAATGAAAAAATCATCAATGGGAGGGGGGCGGGTAGAACCCTAAAAACCCCTTTCGAACGGGGCTGCCAGAAACGATTATTACTGTATTTTATTTTTGCCCGTACCATATGTATGTACGTGTATAAGAACCTTCATCAGTTAAGCTTTTTTGTAAAGTTCACCGATTTTCATGGACTATTTCATAAGAATTGACGACTCTCTCGACTCGCTCTGTTATTTGACAGTCATTTTCGAAATTTTGACGAAATTGTCTTATCGATTTAATCATTACATACATTTCTTGTCTTAAATTAAAAATCGCTAAGCTATTGTGTAGCGTATTGCAGCAAAGTGTGCGTGTGTGTGTAATTGAAGATTCCATTGCAAAGTGTGCGTTGAGTTAAATTTTGGATTCAGTAAACTGGCTTTGGTGCTACTACTGCCATCTTCCAATCTTACTCCTAATTTTGGTATAGATCTTAACAGTTTTTTTGGTTGCTTTTGTTATGTATTCACATCACGCTCGGCGCAATTATGTTCCAAACGCTGCTACCGTGTGGCCCATGTTTTTGAGATTCACTTCGTTAAAAATTCCAATTGGTGGCATTATTTCGTTTCTTTGTTTTTTATGTTGGTGCGCGATTCTGAATTACCTGGCAAGCATTTGCAATTATATTGTGATCATTAAATTTTTAAACACGTACCGCACGTTATCTGTGCGCACTCGTCATCATTTTCACAGCGCTGGAAAAGTCATAAAAATCTCCTGGGAGATGTTTCGTGTGTGTTTTTGTTTGTTTTTGTTTTACAAAATTGTTGAATCAAGTGATCGTGTAAAAATCTTGGTGACAGGCAGACATTTGAAACTGGCTGACTTATAGAAGATGCAATTATTGAACTGTAAGTTAAGTAGCGAGACTTCGTAGAATCATTGTTAAAAACTGCAAAATTTAACTTTCATCATGTTGCCGAAATGTGTACTAGAACAAACATTAAGAATTCTAAGCAAGCATACGCGTATCAATTTTTTGATTTTGTCAGGTATAAGCAGGGTTACCAAATTGAACACAAGGAATTAACGGCTTTCTAAAAACAAAATAATTTTTCCTGAGGGTTCCATATTTTTTTTTTTTTTTAAATAGGAAAAGTTGATGACCTTTTTTTTTGAAATTTTTGTTTTGTCATTTATAACATATTTATTTTTTGTGTGTAACAACAAGATCCTCAAGATAATTTTTTCGTCACCAAATTTAAAAAAAAAATGTTAGTACATACATATAACAAAAATCGTCCAAATTTTTCAAATTCCACAAGGCCCACGGCTTTGACATACAATTAACGGAAGCGCGTCGAAAGCAGCCTTTTGGCAAGCTTGGGCATAAATATATGTAGTTCACAGTGGCTTACCGTGGATATTTGGTGCTCGGGACGAATAGGTAACTTACTCTTTAATTTGCTTACGCTAAAATTCAAAAACAATATGAGGCGCCCAGTTGCAAAACCGTCTAAGTCCCTTTTTCACATTTTTGGACAAACAACGAAAAACGTTTATCTTCATTTATGTTCATTGAAAAATTAATAAGTACTTCCCACATAATAGCTTATAAAATTTCTTACTCAAAGCATGTCAGATCAGACTTTTATTTGCGTATGTTTTTGAGAAAACAATTTGGACTTGGCCGGTTTAGATACCAATGTACTGGACTTGGCCGGTTTTGACATAGCCATTATCAAATTTTGTTTGAAAAAAGTGAACTTGGCTGGAATATCTCAAAATTTGATTTTTTTGGACTTGGCCGGTTTTGCAACTGGGCGCCTCATATCTCTTCACGTAATTCGCAACGAAAGCGAAATATTTACAAAAAGTATATTAGCCGCCATTTCGCCAACATGATGCCGCAAGCTCAAAAAATTAAATAATTGCATCACGGGGTTAAGCCACAGTTAAAATTTTCTGAAATCTTTTTTTTATTGGCTTTAAAAATGCCTTAGTATTCAACAAAAAATGACACACTCGAAACAACGTTCTTCAATTTGTGACCGATTGATTTTGACAGTATATTTCGAACTACAGTGAAATTTCCCATTACGGACAGCCCCCATAACCGGACAGCTACCTTAGCCGGACACATTTCGGCGACACTAACTTTTCATTAACTTTTCCATACAAAATTAATTCCGATAGACGGACGCTCCAATAACCGGCCGCGGACACTATATTCTATATCGTTTTGATCAAAATATCTCTTTTAAATAGACATAATTAAATAAGAATTGTATTAAATTTGTACTACTTCCTCTTTTTACAAATTCTAATTCGATCTTGTTTTGTAAGAAACTATTTTGGTGGCCCTCCTAATAATGCGAATGTACATATTTATGTACACTTACTCGCAAAAGTTTGTGAATTTGGCTATGCGATTGAAAGAAACAGTATTTTTTTCAAGGTTTTTCATGAAAACAATCATATTTATTTACTTTTATACATATTAAAGGAAACATAAACTACCAAATCACATTTCAAAAACTTAAAAAAAAATATATGCATTTGATAAAACAATGCATTATATGGAAAAACTTAAAAAATTCACCTCACAAAAGTATATGAATTTTTGGATTCATGTCTCTTACAACAAACAGTAATCCCTCGCACTGCGCGGTAGTTACGTTCTAAAAAAACAGCGCGCAAACCGAAACCGCGTACTGTGAACCCACCTTTGTATGAAATTTGGGGAATACGTTCCAAATCCTAAATTTCTCATAAAAAAATTTATTTTTAAGTACATTGTTCAAATAAAGTCTTTGTTCAATGACTAGTTATATTACATATACATAAAAGTTAAACATAAACAAAAATAGTATGTACGTAGTTCAAATAAAGTCTTCATTCAGTGACAAGCACATAAATAAAATTTAAGCATAAGCAAAAAATAAATAAAAAAATTAGGAATGAATAGGATTCACGCAAAATCTACTGAATCAATTTCGATAAAATTTTTTTAGTTATCTTTCTTAGACGCTTGGTCTTGACATAGAATTAAATTTATCACGATATTCCTATTAAATATCAAAATATTAAAGTTTTAAAATTGCTAAAAAAATGAATTTCACACATAGAAAGAAGCATGTAAGCATAACAAATCGTTTAATGGCAAGTCAGTGGGTTAGTAAGGGAGTGTGCGTTTTATTTTTATATGGCAATGCAATGGAAGACAAAAAACGGAATTTTACTCTCGCTCGCGCTCTCATTCTCAATTTGTCAACACATCCGAACCTATATCATCAAATCCTTCACCACCAATTTTTTTACCCAGTTCCACAATTTCCACTAGTGCTGGCATATCCACAACTGCTTCCCTCAGCACTCAGGCCATACTTTTTTTCAAACGGCATTCATAGTTGTGTTCTTAACCTCATCCCACGTAAATTTAATATTTTTTACGGCATCTAAGATGTTGTATTGTTGCCAATATTCACGAATTGAGAGTTTATCTGGTCCATCTGTAGCTTCAATTAGTTGGGTTGAATTAACGAGGTCGTGTTCGGGGGAAGATATATTACCTTAACATTTGGATGCAAATCAGCCAAATGTGCTGGATGACTTGGTGCATTGTTAAGTATGAGCAATACATTGAAGGCAATGTTTTCGCTCTTGCAATAATTCTCAGCTTCTACGCAAAAGTTATTTAAAAATCAGTCTTCGAAAATTTTACCTGTCATCCAAGCTTTCTTATTTGATTTCCAATACACTGGTAGGGAACTCTTTGAAATTCTTTTAAAAGCTCGGGGATTTTCATATTTATAACCTAACAGTGCTTTGTTCTTATAATCGCCAGATGCATTTCCACATAACAAGAGTGATAATCTGTCTTTTGCAACCTTGAAACCAGGAGCAGATTTCTCTTCTTTCGATATAAACGTTCTACTCGGCATCCGTTTCCAAAATAGGCCAGTCTCGTCGGCATTGTAAACTTGCTTTGATAGAGATCCACCACTTTCTTTTAGATCTTTCAAAAATTTTGGAAATGCAGAAGCCGCTACCGTAATAGCACTAGCCACTTCTCTCGTTAATTTTATACTGTGTAAGTTTTGCCGTCTATTAAACCTTTCAAACCAACCTTTACTGGCTGAGAATTGAAGCTCCTTAGAAGTGGATGAAGACTGCTCTTCATTTTCCAAATGATCAAAAATTGGTAAGGCTTTACTACGAATATTGCCTGAACTAATTGCCATTCTCTTTTGATTTTGGTCCTCTACCCACAAACTAAGTAATTTTTCAGTCTTCTCTTTAACAGAATTTCGAATTGTTCTTGTAGTTTTTGAAGATAATGGTGTAGAACAGACAACTGAACTTTTAATTTTCTCAGCACTTAGTTTTATTCTTCTTATGCTTGATTCATTTACATATTTAATGTCTCCTAACTAATACAGATAATTTTTCGACATTTTCTATTGCTTCAACAATTGCAAGTTTTACCTCCAATGTTAAAACTTTTCTTTTTGTAGCCACATTCATTTTACGGAATTTAAGGGGAGGGTAACGTTAATTCGTACAAAAACAGGCACATTCTTGTGAATTTTTTCGACAACACAGTTAAAATCTATTTATTAAAACCAATGGCAGATCAAAGTTTAACATTTGAAAAATATTTTGAAAAATTTTCAGGTAGAAATATTGAAAACTACGGCAAAGGCAGCATTTGTCCACGATAAGTCGGATCATCTCAAATAAAAAAAAAGTTTTTTTTCCGTTAGATAATCGATTTCCCCAGGTAACGCAGGAGGGTTTTTTTGAAATTTCAATTTTTCAATTTTTGGGAACACTTTGAAGTGAAAAACGCGATTTTTGCAAAAAAAAAAAAAATCGGATAATTTGTTATTATAAAATAATAAATATTGACCAATTTGAAAAAAACTCCAGCGTTACCTCGTAAATTATGTACAAAAATAGTGTTCAAAATTTCAAAAGAATCGATGCAGTAGTTTTGAAGATACGGTGGACACCGACTTTGAAAACGTTAGTTGTGTGAAAAACGCTTTAAGGTTTTAAACGTGCACTGAGTCATGTATGAGGCTGTATCTACTGCTGTATCTTCGTTGTTTTTGCTCCGATCCGTTTTCACACAATATTCTTGGAAGGTTTTTCATTTAGATAAAAAAATAAAAAAAAATTTAAAAAAATACGTTAAATACGTTACCCTGCCCTTAATAAAATTGTAAGAAAATGTCCTTTAACATTAAATCTTGAACAACGAAAAAGTTTTACCTTAAATAAAAAAACTGTTGTAGAGTCAATAAAAACTGGAGAAGTTGATGTAACACTCACCTTAATATATATCTACGCTACGCTTATTCACACTTTAACACGTCGCACAGTGGCAAACTTTTCAAGAAAGCGTTGCAAAAATCGATTTTGGTGTGGGTCTGTTTGACAAATTTGATACTTGCGTCGGATAGAAAAAAATCGAAAGCTGATAAATTTAAAATTTCAATCCATTAAGATAAGTAGCTTAGTTTTTACAGTTAGTCAAATTTGAGACATTTTTGAAGTTTGCAAAAAATTAAATTTTTGGGATAAAAATTTCATGTTTGAGCTGAAAATTTCAACAAAGACTGAGAGAAAGATGTATACTTTTTTTTAAAAGCATTATTTGTTTTATTTAAACAAAAAAAGAAATAAAGCATAAGTTTTTTGTTTGTTTTTGTTTTTTTTTTCTATGCTTTTGAAACACTGTTTTTATCGAAGTTTTTGAGCTTTCAGTTGAGTTTAAAAATAAACTTCACAAAACTTCAAGCTGAACTTCCACACAAATAGTCACTGACTCTTTCTGAATATATTCTCAGAACAAACTAGGCACCAGAGTTTGCCGGTTTGAGTGCTAGAGCGATATTTATCGACAAATTTGTGGATATAGCACCCTAAGTCCATATGCATATTAGAAACATTAAATCTCAAGCCTTTAACTAAAAAACATTTTATTTGATGTGCAGTGCCTATTTGATTAGTCATAGTTCATAATTAAAACCGTTTAAGTTAAGCTACGGCCCCGCCCACTTTTTTTAATAGTGGGCGCACTGTTTTGGTCAAAAACTATCCCTTTAGCTTTTGAATCTATTATATGCCTCATATCTTGAAAGTTACATAGGGATTACAAGAACAGGTAAAAAGATTTCAAACGATCTGTGTAGAGAAAAATAAAACTAAAATTTTAGAATATATAAAACTGCCGGCTTTGTTATAAAGTAATTTTTATTAACCATTTCAGTGAATTTCGCGTTACAGGTATTTGATGTATTGGAGCTACAGGTAGTGCAACAGTTGATCTAAGGATCTCAAAGGTAGGGTCGAACAAAAGAAAAATTAAAGTATATGTGTTATCGGCAAAACTAGTATTTAGGATAAACTAGCTTTTTCTTGGCCAAACTAGTTCATCAGAAGCGTGTTAGGATGAACCAGTTTAGCCTAGGAAAATTTTAATATGGTAGGGTAAGTGGGCGGCCTTCGGTCGCTACACATGATTTACATCCTCCAATACTATGTTCAAAAACGGCTTCGCGGCGGCATAGCGAATACCGTGTTCGACATATTAGAGGATGTAAAGCTTGAGCATTGGCTGAAGGCTGCCCACTTTCAATAACATACTAACATTCCAAGAATATCGGGAGTGAGGGCGTTAAAGTAAATAGTAACTCTAGTGCATCTTAGGCTAAACTGGTTCATTGTAACATTCTTTGGATGAACTAGTTTGGCCTAGGAAAAACTAGTTTAACCTAACAACTAGTTTGGCCGGAAACATATATAAAGTCGTTCCGACACGTAATAAACTTATGCTACGAAGAAATTGAAAAATTCAACATGTATATAAAAAATGCTACATCATTCCAACTTTTTCAAAGCACTTCAAGTGAAACAGATCATAATGGACGTAAGTGATTATCTTTAGATTACCGAAAAAAGTTGTGCAACACATAAGATGTCTGAATTTGAAAAAATTGCATCCAACTTATATTGGTATATAAACAGAAAATAGATGAGCACAAATCGTACAAAAAAAGAACTTATCTTAGAAAATATCTTTGAATTTTTTTACAACTTTAGCTATGCATACCAACCCCATTCACATTTCAATCACACTTTCCTGCAGTTTTCAAAGTCTACTTGCGACAAAGAAAACAGAAGTTAATTTTTATATGCAGAAGATATGTAATTTTTCCTCCCTACAAAAGACTCAAGTTCAACAATCAATTGCGTTAAACTCTGTGAACCTAATTAAATAAAATTTAGCCCTGTAATAGCTATTATTTTTAAAATTTCAGAGTCATAAAATGGCACTAAAAAATGTAGTATCTTTCGCGCATTACCTGATAAGACTCTTGCTCTTAAATTCGAAAAATGCATCGGTAGCAAATCCTCTAAAGAAGGCTCACAGTTTTGTTTGGTGTAAACATGGCTGGAGAGAAAGAGTTGGTCGTATGTAGAGCAGCTTGCCCTTGACCTTTTAAAGATCTTTCAATTAATGCACTACCGGTTGGTTGGAAATTTAAGAAAAACGCATGGATGACTCAAGAAATCATGTCGGAATCATGTTGAATCGGAAAATGATAAATTAAAAACGAAACATTATTTTGTTCTTGGATAACGCAGTATCTCGTATGAGGAAATTAAACTTTACAAATTTAATTACTGTAGAAGTCCAATATGTGTGCAGCGTGTCCTCCCTGGAAGTAAACTGGGTTGTGCGCAGGGTTTGGTATCCACCACGTAAAAAAAAATATTCCAATGAAGACTAAAAATGCCTCGGGTACAGAACCCCTCAACGTTGACGACCACTGCAAACGAAAAAAGGACTATGATTTAAGGATATGCTCCTGGAATATGCGGGCCCCCATAAGGGAAGGTGCCTCTATCGAATTGGCGTATGACCTCGGAAAAATTAAGGCTGACATCACCGCCATCCAGGAAATAAGATGGATAGGACAAGGTTGCTCTAAGCAAGCAAGTTGCGATATCTACTACAGCTGCCATGCGGAGATGCGCGAATTGGGATGCGGATTCGTAGTAAGCAAGAAACTTCGCCACCATATCTCCAGGTTCACACCTGTGAGATAAAGGTTGGCTACGATCCGCGTCAAGGCTCGATTTTTTAACATCAGTTTGATTTGCGCGCACGCCCCGACGTAGGAAAAGGACGATGCTGTCAAAGATGCCTTCTATGCGAGACTCGAGGAAGTATACGACCGCTGCCCGGCCCACGACGTTAAAATTGTACTCTGTGATTTCAACGGAAAGGTCGGAAGAGAAGGTATATTTGGCCCCACTGTCGGTCAGTTCAGCCTTCACGAGACCACCTCAAACAACGGTCTACAGCTGATCGACTTCGCGCGGCGCGAAACATGGTAGTAAGTAGCACCAGATTTCAACACCTCGATATCCACAAGGCCACCTGGCTGTCCCCTGATCAGAAAACACGCAACCAAATCGATCATGTTGTGATCGACGGAAGGCATGCTTCCAGCGTGCTAGATGTTCGTACGTTCAGGGGACTCAATATTGACTTCGATCATTATCTTGTTGCAGCCAAGATACGCATGCGGCTGTGCAATGCAAAGGATGTACGCTCTGGTACGCAACGAAAGCTGGACGTCGCTAAGCTGCAATCACATCGGACGACCGAAGCCTATTCCGCTCGCCTCTCAGGACTGCTCCTTCAACCTGACTCTCTACCCGATGATGCCAACACACTGATTGGACCTTATCAGTGCGGCTTTAGAACTGGTAAGTTCACCATAGACCAGATATTCACACTACGTCAAATCCTGGAAAAAACCCACGAAAAACAGATCGATACCCATCATCTCTTTATCGATTTTAAAGCTGCTTTCGATAGCCCGATACGGGATTGCCTGTATGCCATCATGCCTGAGTTCGGTAAACCTGCGAAACTGGTGCGACTTTGCAGAATGACGTTGAGCAACACAGCCAGCTCCGTCAGAGTAGGAAGGGACCTCTCCGAACCATTTGATACCGAACGAGGTTTCAGACAGGGCGATCCACTATCCTGCAACCTCTTCAACTTTGTGATGGAAGCGGTGTTGCGAAGAGCCAGTGTACATCGTAATGGCACTATTTTCTACAAAAGTGTCCAGCTCCTTGCATATGCCGATGATATTGATATCATTGGACGTTGTAAGCGAGATGTTACTGCTGCATTCTCTGCTATCGAAAAAGAGTCAGCGAAGGTGGGTTTGACGGTGAACGAGGGCAAAACAAAGTATAAGCTGTCCACAAACAGGGAGACGCGGCGTATTGGATCCTATGTTACTGCGAACAACTATACTTTCGAAGTTGTCAAGGAATTCACCTATCTTGGCACCGCCGTGAACACTCAAAACGATGTCAGCCTGGAGATAAAGCGAAGACTAACTCTTGCTAATAGGTGTTATTATGGTCTCAGTAAGCAATTGAGTAGTAGAGACCTCTGTCGCCTTACAAAACTGACACTCTACAAGACGCTCATCTTACCCGAGCTACTTTACGGCGCTGAAGTATGGGTTGTGTCGCAGACTGATGCAGCCACGCTTGGGGTGTTTGAGAGAAAAATTCTTCGCAAAATCTTCGGTCCTGTTCACGTCGGCGACGTTTACCGTATTCGAATGAACCACGAACTGTACGAGCTCTACGCTGACATTGACATAGTCAAGCGCATCACTATCCAACGTCTGTGCTGGCTGGGACATGGTGTGCGTATGGACGAAGAAGCTCCGGCGAAAAAGGTGTTTGATGCGGAAGCTGCTGGGCGACGACGAAGAGGAAGACCATGCTTCCGATGGAAAGACCAAGCCGAGGAAACCCTATCCACGCTTGGTGTGACTGATTGGAGAAGGCGCGCGCGAAGCAGAGGCACCTGTAGAGAGCTTTTGAGGTCGGCCGTAACCCGGTAACGGGTTGTTATGGCCACCCAAGTAAGTAAGTAAGAAGTCCAATAAAACGTATAACGATATAACGAATTTCCATTTTAATGAAAGGTTTTTCAAATTGCACTTTTTTCCATTGATGTCTCTAAATTACGCACACAAAAAATTTTCACTATTCTAAATAACGAACGTTGTTCAATTCATCTAGTGTTCTTATTTTTTTTCCTAGGAATAACTGTTTTTTAACGTCAGTTATTGCTATATTTTTTTTTGGCGTCGTTTTCGTTTACTTTTTCAGTATTATAAATTTGATTGTCGTGTTGAAATCATGCCACTTCAAGGCAAGCGCCTTACGTTAAGTGAAAAAGTTAAAATAATTGAAGATGGTAAGAAAGGAATACCATTAAAAGTGATCGCATGTAAATATGGCCTCTCGAAATCAAATGGAAACGAAAATCTTGCAGCGTTTAAAGGCCACCCACAATGCAACAAACAAAAGACGTAATTTAAGACAAGGAGAGTACGTGGAAATGGAGCAGCAACTTCATAAGTGGTTCATTTTACAGCGTGAAAATCATGTTCCTGTAAGAGGAGCAATTCTTCAGGCAAAAGCTCGAGAGCTACACCTTAAAATCCACGGAGGGAATTTTCTTGCCAGCCACGGTTGGCTCACGAGATTTAAAAAGCGCTTCGGAGTGCGATTGCTGAAGCAATGTGGAGAAAAGTTATCTTCGAACGCAGAGTCGGTGGAACCATTCAAAAGAATCCTAAAGGACCTGATAAGTGGCCATCAGCTGTCAAAAGAAGCATTGTTTAATGCAGATGAAACTGGTGTTTTTTGGAAAATGCTACCTGTTGCCACATACGTCCATGCTGGAGAAGCAGAAGCACCTGGACGGAAAATTTCCAAAGAACGAGTTACATTTCTTGTGTGCTCCAATGCAACATGTTCCAAAAAAATTAAACCGCTAGTTATCGGAAAAGCCAAAAAGCCAAGTTCTTTTTAAAAACAAACGTGTTCCAGTACATTACATGCACTCAAAATCTGCATGGATAACAATTTCAATTTTCAAAGATTGGTTTTTTAACATTTTCGTTCCTGAGGTATGTTATTAAAATATTAAAAATTGATTTCATACTTTTATAGCTGTTTGTTTTTTAATTATTTAGGTGCAACATTTTTTGGAGTCCAAAAGCTTACCAAAGGCTATTCTTATTCTAGATACCGCTCCCAGCCATCCACCAGTGGAAGAATTAGTGAAGGAAACAGAGGACGGGAATATCTGGGTTATTTATATGCCTCCAAATGTCTCCCCTTTAATTCAGCCAATGGACCAAAATGCTATTCGGCTCACCAAACTTTTTTATAGAAACGGTATTTTGGCACGAATCGTTAGTGCTGGATGCGAAAATATTTCGCAGGCAGTGAGAGAGCTGTCACTTTTCGAGGCTGTATCACTTCTAGCAGTAGCATGGGAAAATTTGTCTGTTACTACATTACAAAAGTGCTGGCACCAGATTTTGAGAACATGCAACCAGGAATTTGATGATGAGGATGAAATCTCCCTGGCATTCCTGCGTGATCAAGATGAAGTTGTGGCTTTATCTCGAATGGTATCACTAATTAATAGAGTTTATCCAGATGTAAGATAGATTTTTAAAACTTAAGAACGGAATTCTGAACACATTTTTTTAGTCTTCTGTTACAGCTGGAAATCTTTTTGAAATTAATGAACTAGAAGCCGAATCGATTGCTCACGAGGATCTCGTCGATACAAGTGTCAATGATAGCGACAGTGACTGCGAGCTAATTCAACAAAATAAAATCCAACACTCGGAAGCATAAAAATATTTCAGCGGCTGTATAGAGTGGGCAGAGGAGAATAATATGGATCCTTTGAAAGTTTTAGTATTGCGACAGCTGGAAGAAGAGGTTACTAATTTGTTTTGGCAACGAACAAAGAAATTAAAGCAGAGTAGAATTAATGATTTTTATGTAACTTAGTATGTGTATCTTTTGCATGGTTGCGGTTAGTTCCGGCGACACAATTGCTCTTTATAAGTTTTTCCACTGAAATTAACTCGTATATGTTCATTTTTAAAATAAAAGTTAATTTATTAAAAAAAAAAAAAACACTTCTATATAACGAATTTTTTGATTTTGCGACTGAGCCGTGCATTAATTAGTTATATTGGACTTCTACTGTATTGTTTTTTGCCTCCAAATACAGCTGCTATTTGTCAACCCATAATACAAAATTTTTAGGTTTATTATAGTTGGCACATGATTAATGTTCTTGAAATCTCAAACATAAGGAAGAGATGATTTTCTAGAACTTCATTACGTCAAAAATGTAGAGACGCATTTTGAAACCCAATATTTTAAGTCGACCCCATCGAAATTAAAACAACCTACTCTCACTAGATTTTTAACCAAATTAGTATGTTAACATGTGTAAAATGCCTGTGGTGTGTAAATTCGTTCAGCAAACTCAGTGAACGGCAGTTTCAAACAAAAATTCTTCCCATAACCGGACAAAAATACTGCGACGGTGGGTGTCCGGTTATTGAGAATTTCACTGTATATACATATATTCTTCGTGGAAGTAAGTTCAATATTTTGTTATATTACATTTTTTTTATGAACAATTTTATGAATATTTTTTTTTTATAGTTCTGAATTTTTTTTTTAAGCACGCTATTTTTGCAAAAAAACAAATCAAAATTTTGAAATAGTCCAACGTTCATCTTAAGCGATTCATATATATGTACATACATACAATAAATTGCACTTTTTTTTAGATTTAAAATTTCTGGTGCTAGGTGTATGAGCGAATCAGCATCAAAATAATATATATCGATCTGTCTCTTTTTTTTGGCTCTTGAGATGGTTAATAATTTTTTTTTTTTTGTAATTAATCAATGCTGATATATATCGTTACCTTAATATAGAAAGGCCCCATCTACCATTTTTTTTTGCTTAACAGGAGAACCAAACAACTTAATAAAAACTAAAATTTTGTAGTATTAAAGTGAGTAATGACTTTGTTTTATTTGCTTGTAATTGCTTTAATTTCAATCGTAACACACACAATTTTTTATCATTAAGGGTGTGTTCATGGGTAACCTAACGAGATGTACAAGAAACTCGATTTTAAAAAAAATTTTAGTTAGGGCTTTTTTATACTAAGGTAACGATATGTAACATATGTACCTATATAACCAAAAATAATAATATAAATCGTAGTCCTACATCTGAAAATTTGACTCTGATTTTCTCATTTTGAGGAAAAATTATGATGCTACCAAATTGTTTCAAATGAAAAAGAATCGTCGTCCTAAGGTGAGCTCCAACAATAGAAGTCATTGGTACGTATATATATTTAAAATAAAAAAATATTAAGTACGATACTTTAGCTGTGGCCACTCCCAATTCGTTTAAATTAAGTCTGACTCAATGCTTACGCCTTTTGGTCTATCTGTTTTATTCGCTTTAATTTTAATATCCACTATAACAGTAACATTTTGCGTTATGTGCGCACCGATTTTTTTAAGAAAGAAATTAAATTAGAAATCATTTCCAACCGCAAAAGTTTTTAATTATTCAAACATCAATGTTTTAACTGATAGGGTGATGCAAACAGACGTGGGCCACAGGTTGGAGTGGGCCAACCAAGTAATTTTAAGATTAGTGACATCTATGTCAAACCGCGCTCAATAATTATCGTATTTTGACGCGAGGTCCCTTTTTATAAGCATTTGGGGGTTATAAACCTGCTTTCGCACTGTCCAGAGAAACGTGCTGTAGATTTTGGCGAGAAAGTTCTTAACCTCGTACCCTTTCATATGATTTGTGATCGAATTTTTACGAGAAATACTCAGGTAAATATGCAATATGTTAGTTAAACATGTTATCTTTGGAATGCAAGCTGATTTTTGTCCATTATTCACGTTGTGTTTTTGTGGAATGCATATGCAAAAAAAGGGGCTTGTAGATAGAAGTGGGCCACTATTTGTGGACAGATATGGGCCACTTGAGTAATGCCGTTCTTTGTACAGTAAAGTGTTTTTGTTCACAACGTGAACTTATGTGCGGCAGTCCTAACCATATCATGCATTATTACATCCCCTAAAAAAAGAGAGGTCGCGGAAGAAGCTGCACGGCGTCAAAAATCGCAGATACCAACAAAAGATTCAAAAGAGGTCAATTGTTCACAACCAGTTGTGAAATAAGGCAAAAAACAGAAAGTCCACGGTTTCTTCAGATGAAGACATTGATTTTTGTATGATTTGCACAAAATTGATGCCGACAAAGCTCACATGAAAAAATTCCATCGAGTGCAACATCTGCGAACGACTCTTCCATTTACAGTGCGTCGATATGGCCAACCGCACCGACTTCACGTGCGTCAATTGCGAGTAGGATCTGTGCTTTATCACTGCAAAATGTTTTTTTCACAACAACTTTGTAATTTCTACTTTATCAATCCTTTTTCCAGACATTAAATAAACATTATTAAAGTCAATGTTTTTTTTTAATTTTTGACTCTCATTTCGCGTCAAGTATTTTGAATTTTGCGAATTTGACAACAGATTTGTGATCAGCGCCTCTACAAACCTCTAAAAGAAGAATTCAAAACAGATGGCAGCATTTTTCAGATAAAAGTTTTGGTGGCCCACTTCTCCCTACAATTTCAGAAAACTCGGAAAATACACTTGTCTTTTACATAAAAAAAGGAAAATTCTTTACAACTGAATTTAAGAAATCTGCTATGATGGAAAGTTGCGCCTTGGAATACACTTGCGATTAAAAAAAAAAATTGTGAAAAATTTGAATTTTTCACAATTTTACAACTGAAAATAAAAACATGTCCCACTTCTGTCTACATCACCCTAATAAAAATAATGTTCACGAAAATCTATTTCTCGAACCTTATAATTAAATAACAATTTGAGCTTTAGCATTTCATTTAGCATTCATATGTAAAGATAATTTAAATACCTACAAAATATGTCAAACTCATTTCAAAATACTTAAATTTGTAAGATTTACGTTGAAAACAGCGAGGTCAATAAGTGACCAAATCAAATCAACGTGTAACCTCACAATGTCACTTGACATACAAAAAAAAATATAGTAACAGTGGTAAACATAAAAAGAAAAAAACGAGAAGAAAATTCGAATCAGTCTAATGTGTCATATTGCAAAAAAATAAAACAAACGCTTTATTTTTATCGTTGTTTTTGTGTTATTCGTACTATAATACTTAGATCCGGTTGTATTTACTACTTATTATACTCTTGATGTCGTTATTCCGTATTTTTATTAGTAAATATACGAGAAAATGTTTTGGTGTTCACATTGTTTAATTTTAAGTTGAAATTTGTAATAAAACACGTTGTTATTTGTAGATTATTGCTGTAAGTATATTAAAAAATATTTAATGCCGTTGGGAATACTGATTTTCAATTAAGTTACATACGAGTATATCAATAAATTGCTTTTTTATCTGCAAGAAAAGTGGTTGAAATTCAACCATAAAAATGCATTTGGTATTAAAAAACTGATATAAAATAGAGTTATTTTTGTCATCGCTTTTAAAAATAAAAATCATGCTAAATCATGCTTCTAAGAGTTCAATATACATATCTCCAGTGCCGTATCTAGGTGTGTGCGGGCCCCTACACGGTTAGAAGTCTTGGAATAAATTTTAATACAAGCGAAGTATTGCAAAGATTTTCATTACAATTTTGATTAAAATTAATACTTTTGAATACATTACAAAATTTTGTAATACATTTTGTATTAAGTTCTAATACAGTTCAAACATTAAAACGATATTTTATAACTATCGCAAGTATTACATTTAGCCAACGTAAATATAATACTACGTTGGCTGATGTCGTTAAAATGTTCATGCAACCCTTGTATTGAAAGGGAAACAGGTTCGAATCACAGTGGATACGACATATTTTTTTTTTAAATTTTAATAAAAACGAGTATTAAATTTTAATACAAATTTGTATTAAAAATGAATTTTCATATCTAGACAGTATTGAATTTTAACACAATTCTGGTGTAGTCATACAATATGTAATCCCAAAAGTATTAAAATTTATTCCAAAATTTCTAACCGTGTAGGCTGAAAATTTTTATTGAATAGTAAAAAAAAAAAAAGGGCATTAATATGACTTTGGGCTATGGCTTATGAATTTTTATATACTACTCTTTTACTCTAACCAATGTTAAGAACGAAAGTATAAAAGGCGTCCACTGGTAAATTCTAACACCACCATACAAAAGTTCCTACCCAGTGTGCCAAACGAATTCGAAACGAATTCGAATTATATGCAATAAAGTCTTAAAGTTTGCATATTAAATAATAAAATTTTTTTTTTTTAAGTACTTACAAAAAACGGAACGCGCACAAACGAATTCGTTTCGAATTTGAAACGAATTCGCGTCCGTTTTTGTGCACATTGGGTAGCAAGTAGTTGATGAAAGATAGTTTGTGTGACATCTTCCACAGTTTCTCTACAATAAGCTCGAGTAATCCTAGACAGCGTTGCCATTAACCCGAAAAATATTATGTATCGACGACTTCAAAATTATGTCAGTGACATAATTCTCTAGCGAGAATTAAAAAATGAAAAAAGCAAACTAAAACTCCTTTATACACACTTACAAATTTGCATAATCTATTAAATGCTGCTTCAAATTCTGGAATAAAAAATTGTATCGCTTTTCAATCAGTAGTGCGTTTAAAAAACGATCTAGGAGAATACTGTTTACAAAACGGGCTTTTTGAAGTAGTATCTTCGTAAAGAATTTGATGGATATCAAAGATTACAGATAATCACGCTTTCAAATGTTTTTGCGCACATTTTCAAAAACTCTTACGCTTTCTTTGAGCCCTAAGCCAGGAGTTTCTAAGTTTAAAATCGAATCAACTATTAGTATTAAAAAATTACATTTAATGTAGCTTATCTCAGCTTTTAAGCTTGTAGATCGCGGCAGTCTTTTTGTTATTCGTATGGCTTCAGCATAATTTTCACTGAGATCTTTAACAGCTGCCTATACATATGTCTTTAAAATTGCCGCTGTAATAAACTGATGCTTCTAGCAAAGTGCCCCATCAAGTAATAATTGGAGATGGTGGCAGAGGTGTGTTTGGAAATGTAAGCTTAAAAGCTTCCATCGAGAACCCCAAAAATTTAATTTTTATTTGAGTTTCTAATGAAAATGCTCAAATATGCAAAAATTTGCAAATTAACCCAAAATATGCTCTAAAGTACCAAATAGTACCAAATATGCAAATATGCATTTATAACCTCTCTGGTCATAACACAATAAAATTTATTTATTTTAAACATAACAGAAACATATGTAAATAGAAGGTAAATGCCTAGAAGAGGTGACCGTCGGTCGGAGAGAGGAGGGAGTGTTGATGATCTTGGACAATACTATAAGTGTTTGGAGGTGAAGTCGTGGGGTGGAAGTAAAAAATCGAATATTTCTCCAATTGAAAATTTGAATGAAAAATAAATTCTATACGAAATAAAATTTGAAATATTTTGGAAGATATCAGGAATGAGTACGCTATAGAAACAATATATGTACATATATAAGTTTTTCATAGATAACTTTCGGTCTTCCGTATCGAAAAAAAATTTGCAAGGGTATCCAACAGTTTGAATGCATTTTTTTCATAGCTCAACCTTTAAAAAAAAACACGTGAAAATGCTGAACAGCTTAGACCCACGAAAAAGCAATTACATCGCCAAATAACGGAACCGAATCGTTTTTGTTATTTTGATTTTGACGTTTCATTCGAGCAAAACATCAAACGAAAAAGCATCCCATTGAGGTTGCAATTTGTGACACAATTTGCCCTGGCTTTATAGCTTTACGAAATCGGAACTATACCGAACATTTTAGAATACTTTTTTTTTGCCTTAGCATAATAAGATGAGAGCTCTTTTGCGAAATCCAATTATTTGAACTAAAATTATGTCACACATTTCTTTGGCCATTTTAAATTATGTCACCTTTTATGTCAGCATAATTCTTTTTTAAACTATGTCACCACCAAAAAATTTATGTCACAAGTGACATCAATTATGTCACGGTGGCAACACTGATCCTAGATAGTTGTAGTTTTTCGGCGACCCTAATGTTAGATTTTCCCCTATAAATGCTAAACCTATTTTACTGATAAAGCCAAAGCACTAGTTAATCTCCTGAGAACTTCTTGGCAGTGGTTTGCTTGATCTTCTGCTTGTTGTGTCAGTTCTTGATCAATACGCCTAACTTCTTCGTATTCGGAAATTTCGTGTTCAATCAAACATACCGTAGCATTTTTTCAATCGCAATAACCTCTTTGAGTATATTGTGAGCGTATTCGAGAAAAAAGTTTGCGTACATAGCAGTAGATGTATCCATTCCTAGGAGAAAAACAGAGCCATGAACGTTTTATGGTTTCACCGCTTCGTGTTTTTCGCTCTAAAAAACTTATTTGTCACTTCCTTGTAAGACCACATATTGAAGAGCTGTACCGCCCATTTTTATAAAATAAACTATATTGTCAAGTGTCATAAGCTCCGGCAACAATCCACTGTCATTTTCCAAACAAAATTTTTCACTTAGAACAGGTACATGAGAATCTACTGGTGCTGGTGATATGGCGAAAACCTCTGCTGGAATTTCTGAAAGCTGAAAAATACATAAAGCTGCATCAAACACAAAAGCATGCTTAGCGAAAAGCATTCCATTTTTTTCTGATAAGTTTTATCATAAGTTGTTCCATATCCATATGGCGCACTCTTGCAAAATATTTTTCTTAGATCCTTAGATAAATTATCTTCACTTTCACGTTTATGACTGCCGAACCACACAGAATCTGACTATGCAGTCCAGGACCGGATTAAGAAATTTGCCACCCTTAGACAGTTTCAAAAATTGCCGGTCCCCTCCTCAAAACTCTTTTTTTTTTTCCTTTATGTTTATATTTTTGATGGAAAAAAAGGGTCCTCGTTGCTGAATGAAAAACACTAGCAAACAACAAAACAAATTTGAAAAGTTTTTCAATCAATAAAATGCAATAATTTTTCAAAGTTTTCGCCAAATTTTTGCCACCCTAGGCACGTGCCTACTCTGCCTGTAAGGTTAATCCAGGCCTGATGCAGTCTTTACCAAAGTACTAACCCTTAGTTGTTAGTGTTTATTTTGAAAATTTTGTAAATTTTTTTTTGGCTTTGTTTTAGCATTGGACCTTAAGAAAAGCCTCCCAAATTATCTGCTACCTAGATCAATACTAAGGCTGAAATTTTGGGAGAATTATTTTTAAGCCCAATGCCAACGCATAGGCAACAAATTAAAAAGAAAACTAGAGAAATTTGTTCAGTGTTTGGTGGAATAGAAAAATTTGATTTCACTTCTAAGTATTTCCCAAATTTTTTATTTTGAAAGTGCTGATATTTTTAGACATATCTTTTAAAAATAATATTTTATTATGTATCTAAATCATGGAAAATGTTGAAAAAAGCTGAAAGACGTTGAGAAATGTTGAAACAATTCAAAATTAATGGAAAGCCGAAAAAATAAAGAAAATAACGAATAAAGTTGAAAGAGGTTGAAAAGTAAAACAACATAGAAAATGTTGATAGCTGATATACATACTTAATTTCATAACGATTACGTTGTTTTGGGCTGAGCCACGCCCATTAACGAGTCTTGCCAGTATATTGACGACTTAGCTCTTATTGATGACTGCTTTCAGTGGTATCATCTCAAACATTTTTATGAAAATCGTTGACGACAATTTCGAGTATCTATCGCAAATCACAAAACAAAAGAGGTTTATTTTTAATTTTTTTGTGGCTAAAAAGGAAATGAAATTCCTCTTGTATTAAATTCCTTATGGAATCAAACTTCTTTTACAAATCAAATCACAATTTGGAATTGAAAAATTGAAAAAACAGCTTTTGCTTAAATCATTATAAGGAGGAACTCCTGAATGGATGTCATAAGAAAGATAATTCAATGTGCCACAATTATGATAAGTTAATCTTTAATATATTAACTGACAGTTTTAGAGATATGACGGTTTTTCTGAAATTTTTGGCGGATTTCATAATACGTCATACGACGTGATTTGGCAACGGCTTCTTTATCCTTCTTTTCTCTAGCTTTCACCATTTTTCGCTTGGTGCTTCCGTGTTTGAAGTTCTCTTTCTTTTTATGACGGTTAGTGAAATGGCGGCGCAAAGATAAAAACTTTAACACGCACTTACGTTGTAACTTTGTATCAATGTTTTAATTAATGTAAGTTTAATACAAATTTAGCTAGTTCAGTTTTAATTTTATTATATTTTAAGTAATTTTTAGTTCAATTTTGCAGCTGCTCAAATTAAAGTGGTAGTGGTGACGCGAACTATCAAAACAGAAAACGATGCCAGAGTTAACAGCGTATGCAAATATGAAACGATATGCAATAAAGTGCTTGTACACGCCTGCAATATTGAAGCATTTTACGAGAAATCGATGCAGCTTTTTGTATTCAATTAAAAATTTTAGAACAAATTTTTTTGTGGCGCGGGCCCCCTTTTGGCGCGGGCCCCTAGGCTGCAGCCTATGCTTAAGCACGGCACTGCATATCTCCATACCAAATTTAATCAAAATCAGTCAATTAATGTAGCTAAGGAAACATATTTTCTTGTTAAGAGTGTGGCCCCACCCACATAGAAAAAGCTTCAATCTATCTCCATACCAAATTTCATCAAAATCGGTCCATTAGTTAAGTTGCGAAAACATATTTTCCTATTGAAGGGGTGGCAACCTCCATTTTAAAACAAATACGTTTCCTCAAGGTTCAATCCGTTTCTGAATTTCATCAAAATCGGTCCTATTACTATTAAAAAAAATTCAAATTCTGCACTGGTCCTCTTCATCACCTTTACAACAAAAAAAAAAAAATTAATCGACTATGTTGTGTTATGGCAGTTAAAAAAGGATGAAGCCGTTTTGCAACTGCCTATTTATGTATAGATAAGCCTCACTCTCTCACAAACAAAGAGTAAGAAGCTGTTGCATGTCTCAACCCTAAGATTCGATTAGGAGCCGTGCATTAATTATGTGAGGTGCATTTTTGAAAATTCGAACTCCCCCTGCACCCTTCCATGAGACTTGCCTTTTAATTTTTAAATGTAATCTGCAATAATAGTGCTTATTTTCTCCATTAAAAAAATGACGTGAGATTTTTATTGACCAAGGGGTCAATAAGGCTTGGTGAGATTTTTCCGGACCCCCTTTCCCCCTATGCTGACTCACATAATTTATGAACTTTCTCTTATAGTATTAAAAAACTGAACTGAAAAGAGTAATTTTTTTGTCATCGCTCCAAAAATGTAAGTCATGTTGCTATATCCCTACCACTATCTTTTTCTCTTCCTTGGGGCGCAATCTGTTTCAATAACAAATTTCATCAAAATCGGTTCATTAGCTTAGCTGTGAACACATATTTTCTGACTGGACGGTAGTCCACTTTAAAATAAATAGATTTCCTTAGGGTTCAATCTGTCTCTGTACCAAGTTCCATCAAAATCAGCACATTATCTTAGTAATGAAAACGCTTTTTCCTGTTAGAAGTGTTGCCACGCCTCCTAAAAAATATTAGTTTTTACAAATCTTTTTTAGGGTTAAGTCTATATCCTAACAAAATTTCAATAAAATCGGTCCGTTAGCTTTGTAGCAATAACGTATTTTCCTGTAAGAGGCGTAGCACCGCCTACTAAAAAACATATTTTTACTCAAGATTCAATTCATATAAATACTAAATTTCATCAAAATCGGTGTAGTGGCACAGCCGTCATACTGTTTTTTCCCATTTGGAGCGATGCCACGCCCCCTTTAAGAAATCAGAGTTTTTAATTAAATTTCATAGGATTCAATCTATCTGCAAACAAAATTTCATCAAAATCAGTCGTTTAGTTTAGCCGTGGAAACGTTTTTCCTTTTTAGGGGCGTGGTACCGCCTACTATTAAAAGAAAAATGTATACCTGTCCCCCCTTCTCTTCACAACCTTTCCAAAAAAAAAAAAAGTTGAGCGATTATGTTGTGCTATGTCTGAGAAAAAGTGGTGTAACCGTTTAGACCAGCGGTGGGCATAGAAACCTAACAAAAGAACAAAACAACAACATCAAGCAACAACAAACGAAATTTTAAAGTTTTTTTTACTTTCATTTCCAAATTTGCCATTAGCACACAAAATAACCAAATTGCACTACAAACAAAAACAATTGCTACATTATTCAAGACACAATGCGGCGCCGTTGTTTATGCCTTTGTGTTTTGTTTTCATTTGAGTTCAAGTCAACGCTGTGCCTCGATAGCGTTGAAATTCTTTGAATTTTTTTTCGCTTGCTTGTGCGTCGAATAACGGTGAGAGCAAAAAGAGCCACTATGTGCCCATCACTGGTTTAGACATTGCTTATTTATATATATGTAGATATAGAATATTTGTTTTTTCATACAAAATAAAAATTCCTTGAAAATGGTTTGAACTATTTTTGAACATACATAAAAAAGTTCAGGGCAAGTTTTCACTAAAATCCCAACTTATTTGCCTTA
The DNA here is from genome assembly GCA_949775025.1 of Tricholauxania praeusta. Taxonomy (NCBI): domain Eukaryota; kingdom Metazoa; phylum Arthropoda; class Insecta; order Diptera; family Lauxaniidae; genus Tricholauxania; species Tricholauxania praeusta. The sequence continues at coordinate 113,993,907 of OX459029.1, forward strand.
TTTCAAATGAAATTTATTAAACTAAATATGTGCCGCTTTGATTAATGCACGATTTTCGTCCACTCTCTTCAATCACAAAGTAGTCAATCCGTGCTTTCCACCTTTGTGTAGCTTCATCCATCTTGGATCGTGATTATTTGCGCACTTTCACCATAAGCACCACGAATTTTTTCATAAGGTTGCGAAGCTTCATCGCCTTGGTTGAAATGATATTGTAAAATATAGCGCTTATTTTCATAATTTTGGGTCATTTTTAAGACACAATTGGTTTCGACTGAATAAAAAAAGGTCACAAGGTTTTTTTTAATTAATCACCTTTAAGATGCGCTAAACTCTAAAACTGTCCATTTGGAAAAACGGCACGAACTTTTTCCTTGGTTTTTGACCGTTAAATGGTGAATCCTACAATGGATACCAAATAGACATACAAACAGATTAACAAACGGACAGACATTTATAGGAAAAATTGTTGCAAATTCGACTCTAATCAATGTCTGTGAAGTTGGCCAAGAATTTTTCGATTTTTTTAGAAATAGAACTTTTGCTGCCTTGTGCCCGACTTGTGCTATGATGTGCCGTATTTTTTAAAAAAATCGTTCGTAGGATTCGGTTTTTATAAGCAAAATAGTTTTTTAGTGTGAAGTTGGCCCAGCATTTTTCATATTTATAAAAATGGAACCTTGTGCTGTAATGTGCTGCCATGTGCCGTAAAGGATAAAAAATTATTCTTGGAATTTCGACCTTTATGACCAAAAACATTTTTTGAGAGTGAAGTTAGCTCAGCGTGCTGTAATGTGCTCGACTTGTGCTATGATGTGCCTTATAGCAAAAAAAAATAATTTTAAGTATTTATTCAAAAAAATTATTATAAAAAATTTGTGAAGTTGGCCCAGCATTTGTCAATTTTCCAAAAAAAACTGGTTGTGCTGTATTGTGCTACGATGTGCCGTATTGCAAAAAAAAATATTTCAATTTTTGCTATATGAAACTTGCAAAAAACTAAAAAGCCTAAACCAAAATAGACGAGACGAGACATAACGAGTAAGTTCGAGTGTATCTAAACCAGTGAAGGGCACTTAGTGCATCAATTTCCTCACATTGCTTTAACCGTTATTCGACGCACAACCAAACGAAAAAAAATTCCCAGAATTTCAACGCTATCGATGCACAAAATTCGCAGAATTTCAACGCTTGACTTGAATTCAAATGAAAACAAAAACAAAACACAAAGGCATAAATGACGGCGCCGCATTGTGTCTTGACGAATGTAGCAATTATTTTTCTTTGTAGTGTAATTTGTTTTTTTTTTTGTGCTAATGGCAATTTTGGAAATGAAAGTAAAAAAATTTAAAATTTCGTTTGTTGTTGCTTGATGTTCTTGTTTTCCTCTTTTGTTATATTTTTGTGCCCACCGCTGATCTAAACCAATGTTGATAGCCAAAATGAACCTACGTAATTGATTGAAAGTGAACGAAACATTTTGACGAGACGAGTTGTTCCGTAAGAACCGAACTTCAAAACGTTGCTACTCGTCATAACAGCTTTTTCGGTCCGTTGGCTAGCGTAACATTTTGGGTAAAATGTCAAAACAGACGAAACGAGTGCAATCGATCGTTTAATTACTACCGTCTCGTCACGTCTATTTTGGTTAAGGCTTAAGTTCGAGTGTATGTAAACCAGTGACCGGCAGTCCATCTGGCCACGGCCAAGCGAAGAGCATAAGCATTCGCTCTTGCTTAACGAATTCAACATTTCAGTTTCAATTGAAACGTTGAATGAGTATGTTCACGCTCGCATTTTCTTTAGTGCACTGCGAAAAATGATTAACGTGGAATGGAAAAAACCTTATTTTTTCGCAGAAAATTTTTTTGGTCAACCGCAATGTTTGATTTGCATGCACGTTTTAAGGAAAATACATAAAGGGACAATAGAAAGACATTTCTTGTCTGTTCATCAAGATTTTCATAACAAACAGCATAATGAGAGGGAGATTTTATTTCATGAATTGTAAAAACATTCTTATGAGCAAATTATTAACCACTCAATTAGTGAAAATAAGACAAAGTCTGAAACATATTTAATTTTTAGAAAACGAAAATGTAGTTACATTTCGATATCATTGGTGAAACAATGTTGTCCTTTTGAATATGAAATTTTTTTTTGGATGTAAGCAAAGAGGTTCTGCAGTTTTTTGGTGAAAAGGGAAACGAAGCGAAGGAGTTTTTTGACTCTGTGCCAGTTTTAGATTATTTTTCATGAAAACTGAATCTTCTTGCCACATATTCAGTTAAAAAAAAAGAAAATATCATAATTTTTCATAAAACTGCATTATTTTATAATACACTTTATAAATTTTGAATAAATTTTCTTAAAATAATTTGTTCCTATCCACTCGGTAAAAAATAGATTTAAAGAGCTAAAAACAAAGAACTGCAAGCGCAATATGAAAATTGTAAGAATATATGCAAACAAATTGAAACATACATGAATTTCTTTCAGTGGTGAGAGCGCTTTTGATTTTCCTCTTTTTTGAGCGCAAGTAAAAATTTGAGTTTCGCTCTTTGCCGATCACTGATGTAAACCAGAGCTGCGCACCACTACACGTGTGTTTCTCTTAAATGTTCTTCAATGCATGTGTAGTTGTGCTTTGTTCGCTTTTCAAAGCAAACTGAATTAAATTTTACGCTCTCTGCTTTACATACGTATATGAAAAGTTATTCTCATTCTGCCGCAGTCCCACGCGCGGCGCGTTTTGCCCAGCCACGAAGTGGACTGATGATGAGGCCTCTATATCGATGTGTAAGTGCTTTAAATAAATAAACCCAAGGAAACTTTTACATCCACAAATTAGTTACTAGTTTGATTGTTTTACGTTCTGAAAGTGATACTTATCACTAGTTCTAAATTTTGTATTTGTGCGCTTATTCTAAAGAATCGTTAGCATTTCATCAATTATGACCGTGGCTGGGCAAAACGTACCGCGCGCGGTACTGCGGCAGAATGAGAATAACTTTTCATATACGTATATAAAGCAGAGAGCATAAAATTCAATTCAGTTTGCTTTGAAAAGCGAACAAAGCACAAATACACATGCATTGAAGAACATTTAAGAAAAACACACGTGTAGTGGTGCCCAGCTCTGATTATGACCTTATGCAAAAGCTATACTTTAAACAAACTAAAATCCATTGAAATGTTTTATTTTATTAATTGGCGTGCTTTTCAACAAGATTAAATAAGTTGAAATAAAACTGAAGAGCATACGGGAACACTAACATCCATGCTCATTTCCATGTAAGCGCACACATTTAAGGCATGTTCGATGGCATGGCTTGATAACATGAATAACTGTAATAACGATTTAAGTTTGTGTGATTATTGGTTTCTGAAAGATTTTACAGCAAAATCTTCAATATTTATTTTTCAATACGACATATCGCAGGACACGTCTGGCAAAACTTTTTGTTTTTTGGAAATCGATATTGGCAAAGCCGTTAATGGCTGTTAATTGGAAGTAAAATTATTTTTTTATCGAGCTGGATTAAAAAAACAGTAAATTTTATATAGCAAAAATTTAAATATTTTTTTCGCAATACGGCACATCGTAGCACAAGTCGAGCACAATACAGCAAAACCAGTTTTTTTTGGAAAATCGACAAATGCTGGGCCAACTTCACATACAAATTTTTGTATGACTTATAGTTTTTTTCAAGTTTCATATAGTAAAAATTAAAATTATTTTTTTTCGCAAAGCACATCGTAGCAGAAGTCGATCACAATGCAGCACATTCAGTTTTTTTTTTTTGGAAAATCGACAAATGCTAGGCCAACTTCACATACAAATTTTTGTATGATTTATTTATAGTTTTTTGCAAATTTCATATAGCAAAATTCGAAATATTTTTTTTTTTGCGATACGGCACATCATAGCACAAGTCGAGCACAATACAGCACAACATAAAATGTTTAAAAAATCGAAAAATTCTGGGCTAACTTCACACTCAAAAAATGTTTTTGGTCATAAAGGTCGAAATTCCAGGAATAATTTTATATCCTTTACGGCACATGGCAGCACATCCTGAGCACATTACAGCACAATGTTCCTTTTTTATAAATATTAAAAATGCTGGGCCAACTTCACACTAAAAAATTATTTCGCTTATAAAAATCGAATCCAACGAACGATTTTTTTAAAAAATACGGCACATCATAGCACAAGTCGGGCACAAGGCAGCACAAGTTTTATTTCTTAAAAAATCGAAAAATGCATGGGCCAACTTCACAGACATCTCTAATCAGTTTAAATCAGCGGTGGGCACACAAATCTAACAAAAGAGCAAAACAACAACATCAAGCAACAACAAACGAAATTTTAGTTTTTTTTACTTTCATTTCCAAAATTGCCATTAGCACAAAAAAAAAAACAAATTACACTACAAACAAAAACAATTGCTACATTCGTCAAGACACAATGCGGCGCCGTCGCTAATGCCTTTGTGTGTTGTTTTTGTTTTCATTTGAACTCAAATCAACACTGTGCCTCGATAGCGTTGAAATTCTGCGAATTTTTTTTCGTTTGCTTGTGCGTCGAATAACGGTTAGAGCAATGTGAGCAAACAGAGCCACTATGTGCCCTTCACTGGTTTAAATATTTGCGGTAAAGAAAAACTGATTTATATCCAATGAAATTTGGATTCATCAAAAGTGAATTTTTTTGAGAAATAAATATTAGTTGCGACCAAAATCAGATGTGATTATTTTTACCAAACACAATATAATAACATTTCTCGCATATGTAAAATGCTGAATACAATGAAATATTGCGTTAATTATTACCAAACTTCAGCTTAAGAATAAGTCATCATCTAGTGCAGGAACATGCGCAGGAACTTTGATTTCAATAAGAACGGAAGTATTTCTAAAGGATTTTTACTAAAAATACGCAGGAGAGGAAATAATAAGCACTGTATACACTACTGATCCTCACTGCGATTTGATTGATAAGCATTCTTAGCTTTCGAACACATTAAGATAGTTCTCTTATAAAAATTATTGCAATTTTACAGTGTAACTTTAATTAGAAATCCTGACATGGTAAATTCATTTAACCCTGGAATACTAATGTATTTTTTATACGTTAACATTTATTAGTGGTCGAATCGACTAACATCTAATTTGTTTTTACCTATAAGTCCATTAACAATCAAATTTTTGTGTATCAAAACTTTAATCCAATATTTTAAATTCTAATTTTTTTCATAAAATTAATTTTATTTTTACCATAAATATTTCTTTTATGGACAATAACTGAGATGAACTCTTTAAAAATACAAAAATTATAAAGAAACATAACGTTATTCATCGTAATTAAAAAAATATTTATTTGAGCACATATTATGGATGAAAAATTCTTTTGGTTTTGGACTTAAGAGCAATTGATATAAATTTCAATTTTGTATTCTCCGCATGCAGTTTTTTTCATAAACGGAGGAAATCGACAACATTTTCTTGTTCTCAAATAGCTCCACTCTCCTTTTGATTTGTTTCAGCTTGAAGATTATTTTCAGACGTTATATTTTCTATATTATCACATTTGTTGGTCTTATGTTTTGAATTTCGGACCGCTTATTTAGTCAAAGCAACAATAATTTTGTTTGCAAATCTTTCATAATGTCTTTGCGTCTTAAGGGTTTAAGCATCTTCATGAATGTTGTGGCAGTAGATCACATAGCTTTTGATAGATGCCACAGTCATAAATCCATATCTAAATACATACCAAATGATCTATAACCAAACAAACAATACATAACCAAAAAAGACTAAAGTTACATTAATACTAATTGCAAGGCAATTCGACTAACATGACCATAATAACTCAAAAACAACAATGCAACCGCACAAGATAGGATAACATGTGCCCCAGAGCTTACACGAGAGATTAAAGTGTGAGAGAAACAGTTTTATCAAACATAAGCGATATAAGTCGATTCGACTAACATTAGCATTCCAGGGTTAAAATAATAACCATCCCCAGCAATACAACTAAGCCCAAATATGCTCAAGAAACTATACCCGACTTTCCGTTGCATTATTTTAAGCTCGATGGTGCTGAAGTTAATCGAAATCCATTTTTGTGTGCAGAATCAACGCTATACAAAATAAGCGAAAATGAAAATTACACTGTTCCAATTTATTTCCTTGGCGTATGTCTAATGAAAAATTGCATGCCTTTAATAAATTTTCTTGACCACTTTGACTGCTCCGACTGCCGAAGCAAACACCTAACTACACAACCAAAACATTGAACTTCAGCGAACGAGCGAGCGCTGCAGCCGTTGTTGGCAGCCGTAAAGCCTTCATTAATTCACACCCTCGCCCAGTATTTGAAGTGCAAAGTTGAAGATTTTATTTTTGTGGCCGTTTGTTTCATTGGAAAATACAACAAAATATGCCAAAATAATAACAACAAAAACAAGAATAATGACAGTTAACTACAACATAATCTTGATCGAGTTTGTGTTTTTTTTTTCTGGTGTAATATTTTGTAGTGGCTAACAGAAACAACAACAACAACATAAACTCAGTCTTTTTTTTTGTTTTCACTAAGACTCATAAAACTTGGGCGAAGGTAAAAAATTTGCAACAAAAGATTGAAAGTCAGAGAAGACAAAAAAAAAACTTAAAATAATAAACGCAAAATATGTGCAAAAATGTTAAAATCGTGACTCGCCCGCCTGGACTTCAAAGGCTTTGTTAGCCAATCATTTATTTAGCAGTTATCTTGTGTTAGCCAATTTAGCTTTATATGGCCACAAAATGCGCTCAACCCAAAAATTATGAGCGGCTTAGAAAAACCATACGAATACCCGTAGTTGCTATGACTTGAAATTATTTTGTTTTTATTAATTTGTGTTGTTTCCACTATTTTTTTTTTCACTACGATATTTAGCTTTTTTTCAAGACTAAATTATTTAATTTTTATGTTATTGTTGCTGAAAAGAGCTAAACACTCAGCAAATAACTTAAATATTTCCTGCTCTGCAACTGGTTGTAGCAGCAGCAGTCACCATTTACGTTGATGCCACAAATTATTGAGCTGTAACACTTACAAGTAATAGGGGCTCAGCGATGTCGCGTCTTATCAGCGCTTTGCCGCACAGTGGGGATTCAATAGCTTTGTTGCGTAAAATCTATTAAATTTTGGAGATATAACAATTACTAATCATCAAAATAATCGAAGTTAATAAGATGTTTGCCTCTGTGAATTTTAGTTTTAGTTTCTCTTTAAATGAGTTTCAGTATTGGTTAAACAGAATGGTTTCTTATGGGTCGATTTTATATAAACTCTAATAATATTTAAAAGCTTTAATCAGTGTTGTTTGAAATTGGTGACATTAAACATCTGGAAATAAAAGAAAATAATTTGTGATAAAAAATATTCAATGTTTCGTCTGAACCTTCTGACAACTCTTTCGCGGGAATGTTGCTTAGCTTTTCTTCCTGCCACTACGGCGCTTTTAATTTGATAAGTAATTTTTAAGAACTATCTTAAGCTTTTATTTACGTAACTATACACTATATCGTAACTATACAGTTATACCTGACTAAATTCAATAAAATATTTCTTTCATTTCATTTACATTTTTATATGACAGCTATAAGCCTTCTTAGCTATGTAGCTTAAAGCTTTTATACAAGTGAAGCGCTAATTAATAAATACAATATTTTGTACCTCTTCAGATGATGTGTACATATATTGAAATATGCACACATTTATCTAAATACGCTTATACTTATGAGGCGTGGAAAATTATGTACAATGATTTCGGTCGCATAAAAGAGGCTCTGTATTTTATAATCCTAGCTTGGCAGTGCTATTCATGAATACTTATTATAAGTTCATATTTTTAAGCGAAACCAAATGTATAAGCATTATATTTCATCTATATTTTGGGTGATCTAACCAAAAGCTTGAGGCTTTCAGGAGCTCATACATAAGTTTTGAAGAATCGAGAGGTTTGCAATTATTAAAAATGCCTGTTGTAAAATGCAATAAAATTCGCACTACTTAAACTTCAGTTTGACCTGGAAAATAAAAGTCATGAATGTTCATGTTGCAACTGCCAGTATAAAATATCAATTTTTGGGCGTCACAATTTTTAAGAGTAGAATATAGTTCCACTTAACGTATCTATGAAATAGGTCTGGAAAAACATCGCAACATATGTAAGTGTAACATGTTCCCGAAAAAATACATAAGTTTTTATGAACAAAGCCAATCAAATTCAAAAGAATTTATATATGTATGTACTCTTCGTTTTTCTGTAGAAATAAGTTAGTGAATTTTAGATGAGAAAAATTAACTATTAGTTTATTTGGAGGTGTTTTCCAGAAAAGTACTTCAGTGCTTGCGTCTGAATTCCTTGTGAGTTTAAGTGTACAAGGATTTTTTGTTTCAAGCATTGGAAAATACTTCAAACTCAATGAGGGTATTTCTGAAAACACGAAAAAGCTTCGAAAACTGCGTAAACTGCGAAATCTGAGCACATTTTCGAGCTTTTTGTATGAAGACAAGTTTGCTCAACTCTCGAAAACTTTCGAAGCAAATTAGTTGAGCAAGTAGCCTTGAAAAGTCGGAAAGTGAATCAGTGTTGCCGTTTGTCGAAACGGCATTAGTAAATTGCTTATAATATTTGCTTCAATAAATTTTATCAATTTATTTTTTTCACTATTTTGCGGCATTTTAAGGATTCTATTTTATTTGACAAAGAATTTGATGAAAAATTTAATTATTTTTCAACAAAATCAGTTACAACTGTAATAGTCGACGTTTTGACTAAAACACTGCAGCACGGCAGCACTGATCGAACTGTCAAATTGCCATTGCTCAATCATTTACGCGTTTGAATTGAAAGGGGTGTTCCCGAAAGCAAGCTAGAAAACTTTCGAGTTTTCGGTCTTAAAGAGATAAGGTTGAATGAATTAATCATCAAAACAATGTTATCAACTGTACTCTCAGCTAACCACCTTCCCGGGGAATGAAAATGACTTATTAATGCAAAATTTATTTCGTACTCTCCGGGGTTCGAAAAGTAACTGAAGTCCAAAAAACACAAAGCCGTGATTTTCCGTGATAGATGAGTTTTTTACGGATAGCTTTGCAGGTCATTGATTCGTCATTGACATCCGCGTACCAAATCTTATCCTAACAGGTTGTATACATAGTTTGCGATATATGCCGTAATTAGTCTAAAAATTTAGGGCGGAAACACACCCACTGGTGTACTTTGGTCCAATTTTTATCCAGAAATAGCTTTCCATAAGCAACACTCTTTCACCAAATTTTAGTATGATTGATCATATATTTCGATAGATATGCTTAAAGTATTTTACTTGTACAGGGAGTGCCACCCCCACTTTTGAATTTTCGCCCATTTTTGATTCAGGTATACCAGGTATACAGCAAGTAAACCACCTTAATTAAATTTCATAACAATTTTGCAATAAATTTCAATTAACATAGCGATTGCAACTTTGTGGTAATATAGGAGGTACCACTCCCACAACTGCAATCCCGTCAGTCTTCATTTAATTTTAAAGCCCATAGCAGCCGACACTTCTAATCCAAATTTTATGAAGATTAATCTCATAGCACGCTATCTATAACATAAAACTTTTTTGCTTGTATGGGAGGTGCCACGCCCACATGCTCAAATGTGCCATATTTTTGCAAAAGCTTACTTTTTAGCAAGTATATCTGCCTTATTAAATATCATAACGATTACATTGTTAGTTCTCTTAATATAACGTTTATAACGCCCTTCAACGAGTTTTTTCAGTAAAGTAGCTGAGCTTGTATTGATGACTGCTTTCAGCGGCATCATCTCCAAAAATTTTAAGAAAATCGTTTTTGCCAATTTGGTGATATATGGAATCAAAATTTTTAATTGTTGAAAAGTAACTCGCCCAGTTTAGCGATTGCGCCCGCTCTTATCACAATTGAAGATATATTTGAAATGTATCCGTTTACAAAATTTCATGGGACAAACCTTGCAGAAACTTTGAAGATCGAAACTGAATTTCAAAAAACCATATGAATAAACTGCGCTAAGCGACAATTTGATTATGAAACTCGAGACGAATCAATTGCAGAAAAAGACCAGAAAAACAGTTTGAAATATATAGGCCCATAACACGGTGCTACAAAAATAAAAAAATTGAATGAACTTTTCAAATGACCTAGTGTAAGTTGTAGGTCTGGTCGAGTACAACACAAAACCTTGTTTGAAAATTTTGTAACACCCCCAAATTTTCAAGTTAAGGTTAAAAAACCGTTTTTTGGTGACTTTTCGCACTCAACAATTTCTAATTCAGCCATTTTTCAACCAATTTTAAATTTCAAAATGGATTTGGAAAGTCAAATGTCAATACTTTCAAAATGTATGCGCTTGTTCTTCAGTATAACAAAAGTATTAAGTGATTTTTTTTGTGAACATCTAACAATTTTTTCTTTTTTTCTAATATTAGCAACTTCAACGTTATTTTTTGGCCACAATTTGCAAAAACAAAAACATTGAAATTTTTATTTTCTGATAGCACCATCGATTTCGGATGAAAACATTGTGATTTTTTATTAAAATCGATTACAAGTTGTGGAAGTTATTGAGCTTTCTCTAGAGAAGGAAATTCGATTTCAAGTTCGGAATAAAATTCTTATTTTAAGTACTTGATGCAGATATTTGCCTTATGTGATCGATTCCAGTTTCTTAATGCAATCTTTACTCTCGTTAAAATGTTTTCTTGATCTACGTGTATAAGACGAGTCGTCGGTGTCTCGTTTTAGTGACTTGCAGTACTTAGACAGCATTTTGACTTGGCTCTTTCCTTCAAAGCGCTTTTCGATTGCCGATACTTCTTGGTGGAATCGTTTACCCTGTTCATCGCTGAGTTGACCCAGATTTTTTGGGAATGAGACTGTAGAAAATGAATTTTGATGGACATTTTATATCCCATTTCTCCATAAGCCTCCAGAAATTTGTTTACCACCTCAACATAATAATGAAATGAAACACAGCCATGCTCTTTTTACAACTTGGTTCAATTTTTTTAAAAAGTCTGTATCAATCATAAGCTTCCAAGTTTGTGGTCCAACAAAAACCCCTGTAAATTATTATCAAAGAATAAAATGCGAGTAAATACGTATGAATGTAACTTTGAAGTTAATTTCCACAATACTCCACTGCTTCAGTCTTGATAATCAAGATTTGACACTAGTGGCATTCTAACGGTTGTGTTCCAGTTGGAACATATCATTTTTCTCGTTAGGAAATTCATTGCTGCAAACAGGAAAGCTTTTAAGTTTTTTGGTTTTAGCCGACTTATTTAGACTTTATCTTGGGACTGGCTTCAATGCGGTTAAAACATTAGCATATTGTATACGATTGCGAGTTTTGTAGTGATGACCAACGGTGTTTGTTTGGCAGAAGTAGCAATCCTCCGGCTTATGATATATTTGCCGATACCAAACCATAGGAGTTACAAATGACGAACGCTGGTTATCGCACTTACCAAATTTCCATTGCTTCAGTGTTCTAGAGCACATCGAACAGACATATTCGGGTTCATACCAGTCACTTCCAACGTAAGAGCGGTTGAAGAAAATGTTAAACGCTTTAACTACGGCTTGGTTTTTATTTAACTCTAAACGGTGCATGTCAACGAATAAGCCGCAGGCGTAACAAAGATTATCACACATATTGTCTTTCTCAAGAAAAAGTTTCATAACTTCGACAATTTGTAATAGATTTTATTAAAAAAAAAACTATTTTTATTCAAAATCGATAGCATATTAAGATAACTAATATCTGAATATTTCTTTTTATGCAAATTGTGGCAAAAAATTGCGTTGAAATTGAAAATATTAGAAAAAAATAAACAAATTTTAAATTTTCCCAAAAAAATCTCTTGATACTTTTATTACACTAACAAAAAAATGCATATATTTTGAAAGAACTGACATTTCACTTTCCAAAGACGTTTTAAAATTTGAAAACGGTTGAAAAATTGCTGAGTTAGAAATTGTTTAGTGCGAAAAGTCACCAAAATCGGGTTTTTGAGCATAAATTGAAAATTTGGGGGTGTTACAAAGTTATTAAACACGGTTTCGTGTTGTACTCGACCAGACCTACAACTTGCACTAGGTCATTTGAAAAGTTCATATTCACTGTAGCACCGTGTAATCATAGTCGCAAAATAAAGTTAAAAGCTATGAGTTCACAGTCCTAACCATTACGCCACGCTGCCTCATAAATTCGAATTTTTTAATATTCCTTTTGTTCACTGTGTCTTCAATATTTTGAGTCAATAACGCAGGGTAATCTTTATTTTTTTACTGTCTGTATCTTTGATTTTGGGTAGAAACCAGTTTTTAACTTTATTTTGCGACTATGATTATGGGCCATAGTGTTTTGAACTTCATCAGTTAAAACGAGTTAAAAGAACTTTATCTTAACGTTTGGATTTCTATAAGGATTGTACTAACTACTTCTTTTTCTGTGGCAAGCGGGAAAAGAAGGTAGAAAAACTGATAATATTAAAAAAAAAATCGACAACGAAATGGATCTAAATAACGATTTTTCAGAAGTTATGAAACATTTCACTTGTCTAAATGCAAGAAGAAAAAACGTTCTCCTAGTCTTATCGATTCTTATTTAAATCTTAAAACTTTTTCAATTCGCAAACATTAGGAAATATCGAACGGAGCTTATTAATATCACAAAAAATATGTTCAAATAATTCTATTGAATAAAACTATTCAAAAGGAAATTGTTTTTTGATTTAAAATTCAATCTTCACCATATGGTATAGCTGATGCATATTATAGATTATCAAAATTAAGTACAGAAAAAGGAAACACCTTTCATATTTTTTCCAAATTTATTACTTTTGAATTTGGCTTGACAAGGATGAGAATAAAACAGTATAGCTCGGCTTATAATTTTGAACTTTTTTTTTTTCAACTTATTGGGCTGATGATTTATACATATATTTACTTTGTTATCGGTTAAAAAATACCACTGTGTGTTGTATAGCTGAATTACGTTGATGCCGACACCATAGAAAAAAAGAAACAACAACTTACAAACTTTTATTGAAAATGGCAGAAAACTAATTTATAATTCATAAACGCACACAGCGGCTACTCATTGCGTTACCTTTTATAGTAGAAGACAACAAAAAGCAGATGCCGTAAAAGAGAAAAATCTAAATCCATTGAAATTTACCATGCCACGCATTTAATAACGCTAAGGAATTCCAATTTCAATTGATAGATCGTAAAAATTGTTAAAATTGCGAAAAATGTCAATTTTAATTTCATCGCCTGCAGTTAAAAGTCACGCATACGCCATGTATCACCAAGACAAACATGCGTTTGAAAGGAAACCGTCATCGATATTTTTGCTGAAGTTGTTGCTCACAAAGTGGACGAAATCAATGGCTATCTATATATGTTTTTTTGCTTTTTAATTTAATAGATTTAAATTGATTTGCAACGCCTCCCTTGTGGCCTGTGTAAGTGAGAGCAACAAGTAGGTCGTTTTTTGCTGCCTATCGTTGGTGCATTTCATTAAAATGCAAATCGTTGACTTTTCTGGTTGTAGCTGCAATTGCTGCTGAAGTTGCTTTTTTGCGTGGCTCAATTAACGCACTTTTTTTCTACATTTTTTCGCATAATTAATGCGAATTTAATGAACAACGTTCGTTATGCGTTGAAAAGCATTTCAATGATTTAAGTGGTTGGCAATGTCTGTCAATCATTTGACAGTTGCTATTTTTATTAAATTTGATATCCATATATATATGGGACGTTCCATGTCAACCGGGACAGTGGTCTGCCCAAAATTGAGCGCAGCCGAAAAACGTTTTTAAGGTGTCAAAATGTTCGTATGCTCAAGAGCGTTCATATGAGAACGGGTGTTTGCGATTTTTTTTTTTAAGAAAATGGCGACCATAAAACGGCGCCTACCTTTAGATATCTATGTATAAATTGGCAGTTGGTAAGCAGCCATAATCATAGTCGCTTAATTTTTTTACTTTGTAAGAAGGCTTTGAAGAGAGGGAGTGCAGTGTATATTTTTTTTTCTATAGTAGGTGGTGCCACGCCCCTATCGGCAAATACATTGCCACGGCTAAACTACTGGACCGATTTTAATAAAATTTGGTTTGGAAATAGACTGAACCACAAGAAAAGTAATTAGAAGCTCTTAATTCTTAAATGGGTCGTGGCATCACCCTTAATAGGAAAAAACACTGTTTCGGCTGAACTGCGCTATCGATTTTGATAAAGTTTGGTATGGTGCTAGATTAAATCCTGAGTAAAGATATTCCTTTTGAGTGGGCGGTGCCACACCTCTAATAAGGAAAAACGCTTTCACTCTTTTTGATGTACTCAATAACCGATTCAGCACTATACCGATAGAGCAACATCTGTTCATATACGAACAAATGAGCCATTATATAAAGCGGTATTTGCCCAATAAGCCCCACAAATAGGATTTTAAGCTGAGCCTGCTATGCAGTCCATAGAAAAGCAATAGGCTTTACTCACACGTTTGAAATTTTTTTCCAGGAGACGGCGGTAAAACTGCAGTGGCCACCAACGACCCTGATGTAAGAGAGTCAGGAAATACTGTAATACGGCTAGCTCGGATGATACCTTGCCGCGTAGTAAATCACATTATCTTCATTGACAATTTTTACATTTCACAGCCTCTTCTTAGTTGACCAAGTATGAGATGCATTAATTGGGAACAGTACAAGTCAACCCACTATGGGTCAAATAGCACATTTCTCTGGCCAAAACTAATAACGGTTACATTTTTTATGTTGACTCTAGGCTAAAAGAAGAACTCTGAGAAAAATCTTAACCCTTATGCTACCGGGTCAAAAATGGCACGTACTACATTTTTAAAATTCCATAATTAATGAAATAAAAGATGTGTTTTTATTTTTAGATTGTAGTATAAGGTTAAGAAATACATAACGTTTATTTAAGCATCACTTTCTAAAGATAAATTAGTTAAAGTGTTTAAATACATTGAACTTAAAATTTCGGTTTCCCCAATTTCATCTTCCTCTTCTTCATTCTCGCATGTTTCATAGCTTGTAAAGTTCTTTGACTTTGATTTCACACCTTAATAATCGGATCTGGAAGTTGGAGACACTTTTTAGTCTAAATGCGTCTATTTAAAGTCAGCGTACAAATTATTGGATCTGATGTGTCCATTTCTCTATGAAACACGTCTAAAAGTGTATTAACGCGGCTACTTTTGCGTGCATGATGTAGTCTATTAGATTTGAATAATCTGTGTCGAGACTCTGCTGATTCTTCTCCACATCAACCAACAGGAAGAGCTAAACCCTCTATAATTTCCTTTGAATGAATGAGCATTTTGTGTAAAGTTGCTGCCATTGGGAGTCAGGAATACATGTTTTGAATAATTTTTGCGGTTTCAAAGCAGTAAACTTGAAATTTGTTTACATTTTAAGGAAATTGACAAGACATGCTTATTAAAATTTTTTTAGGCGAAAAATCAAGTCCTTGTCAATGCCGGTAATTTGAGAAAACATTTCATGTTCTGCAAAAGCTCAGCGCGCAGCGTTGCTATCGTTTGTACTCCCAAAACCACCTACTTTCGGTTTATCTACTATGAAGTGGAATTTTTTAGACCCTATGCCAAAACATAGGTCTTCGGGCATGGTTAAAAAAAAAGAAAAACTTCGAATATGTATTTTTCGCATTTTCAACCACATGCAAAAAGAGGGCGTGGTATGATATAAGAGTGTGGCATTTCCAATAGAACTAAAATTCATAAAACGTTATATCTTTGCACTTAATGCAAATTTTATTTACGTTTTAGAAAGTCAGTTTTTTTTTGTCAAATGTCAATGAAATCGAACGCAAAATCTGCATGGGCCGTTTTCAGGCTTAACAAATTTTCTACAGGTGTTCGATTAATCAAACGCGAAATTTGTCTATTTTCAATAATTTTTTACACTATAAAGACAAATGATATTCGCAAATTAATAAGTATCATATTTTACTTTGATCTTTTAGCTATTCAAAAATAATATTTACCACCCCCGATCCCAACCTGTAGTTCTAAAGGGGGGAATTTGAAAAATACTTTACCGTTAGACCTTTCTTGTTAGTTATATTAAAAATATATTATTAAAAAAAAAAAAGAAATGATGAGGTTTTTTACCCAAAAAACCAATTTAACTTTTGCAATCAAAAAATCATCACCCTTGCAACATTTGGATGGCACAGGTGTGAGATAAAATTAGTGTTCGATTAATCGAACGTTGGAGCTTATCTCATACCAATTTTGATTTTTTAACATAACGGCAAAACGGGTCAGGGTAAAATTTTTTTGATGACGGATTTGGAATCAAGGGGCTGTAATTACTGTAGAAATATACTTTATGTCAAAAAATTCAACAAGTTTTGCAGCGCGGTAGAATATGGGTTAAGATAGGAAGCTGAAATTTTGTGAGAACTATGAAAAACATAGACGTTCAAAACTCGCTAAAACACATTGCCAGTCCATTTTTAGTTCTCAATATTCTGAAATCTGCAACGTCAGGTCTAATGACGCTTGAAAGTCTTAGATGGGGTAAAGTTTGCCAAGCGTACCAGGTTAAATCTTGTTCAAATTTTGGATTTTTGTAGTTCTAGTAAAACTACAGATGTTTTTTTTTTAACTTAAGTGCAATTTTAACTATGTCTCCCTTTGAATTTTAATTGTTCCTCCTTGAATATTAATTCAAAATAGTCTTAACTTCAAGAAAAACCATAATTGGAGAGTGCTCCAAAAAAAAAATCGATGCCATGGTCAGTGCCGTCTTTAACCTATTGGAGGCCCTGGGCATATGAGGATAATGGGGCCCCTATGGCTTTGACAGAACACTATTTTGTTAGAATAGACAAAGAAAGTAGATAAACAAGATTCTAGAAATATTTTTATTGACAGTCACATTAAATGAATAGATAATGTAATATAATCCACAAAAGTAATTCTTTTAGCATTCACAGATTAGTGCTTAAAAATTTATATTGATTGAAGAGGAACCCTTCTAGATTTAAGATGAGCAAAATCGTTAATGACTTCTTCAAAATCTATATTTTTGAGCAGATCGCATTCTATGGACATCAGCGACAAACTGGTTAATCTGTCTTGAAGCATTGTACTTCACAATTCATTTTTAATTCTATTCAATTTGGAGAAAGAGCGTTCCCCACTGCAGTTAGTTACCATCATGCTTAAAAAGATTCTCAATGCGATTTCGACATTTGGAAATGTGTATTCAATTTTGTTTTCTTTCAAAAGTTGATATATTTCCAATATACTAATACTTCCCTCACTTTGTTCACTGTGAACAATTTTAAAGTATTCTGTTCAATGCAGACATTCCATTTCTAACTCTTTCTCATTAACATCTTCATAATAAAATTCCGCAAATTCTTTGCAACTTTGTCTCAACTCTTCAGAATTCAGAGTCTTAAAGCGAAAAAATAAATCAAAACGTTTACAAATGTTCTTATACGGACTTAATCGCTGTTTTAGATGAACGCTCAGAGTATCAATTATGGGACAAAATGTCTCGACTTTGAATTTCTCTCTTCCATTCAGCTGGACTGATAACGCCGGGCCATCAAAAAAACTCTGGCGAGTGCTTCTGTATTTTGTTCTTTGAGATAGGTCCTTGTAGTTAGATTCCGGGTTTCTTTCGTTGGCGGACTATTCGAAGTAATCAAATCTATCCCTGAGGTTAACAATAAAATCATCAAGTGAAGTAAACATATTAGTTGCAACGTCCAGTGTTATGGTTTCTTTTTGGAGATAGTTATTTATTTTGTTTATTCTTTCCAATATAGAGTTCCAAATTTCTATTAGTATAATATATTCTAGCTCATTTATAATTTTTTTAGAGGCTGTTTTCCCATTACGTCAATAAAGTCATTACAAATATTCGCTGATAAATACGAAATGTTACCTTTTCCAGGATTCCCAAATTTTTTTAAGTGATCTGAAAGAAATGGATCAAATTCACTCAATAATTCCACACATCCCAAATAATTTCCATTATTGGGAGATCCTAGGACTTCATTGTCACCACGAAACGAAAGCCCTCTCGATGCCAAAAATTTTACAACAGCTACAATCCGTTTAAGTACATTTCTCCAGTAATCTACTTCATTTTGATGTTGAGATAATAAGTCAGTATCTACTCTACCAACCGCTTTACTTCGTGCCAGATAAGTCATCATAGATTGCCTATGTGCTGGGCTATTTTCATGTGTTAAAATTATGTGATTAATATGCTTCCAATCATTACATCCACTCGGAGAGCATAGATTTACATCAGAAGGGTTAAACACAAAGCAAGAAAAACAAAACACAGAGTTTTTGGAAGGCAAGTACAACAACCATTTTCTTTCGACGCTTTCATTGTTCTTCAATTTGCGAATATATAATACTTTGTTGAAATACCTAGTTACTGATTTATTACCATCTTTGTAGGTTCTGGATGTCTCGGAAAAGTCAGAATCTTTATTTTGAAAATATGAAAGTCCCTTACGAATCAAAATTTCGCGATTTTTTTCTGTAAAATTTTCATGTCAATAATCGGCGGGGTCGTGTGATATTTCTTCCGGCTTGGAAAACTGTTGTTCAACTGACGTAGTTGTCGCTATTCGTGAAGTCACTAAATTTGTTTTACTTTCGTCAAAATTGTTAGAAATTGGTGTAGAACATGAGGATTCAGAAATTCCCGCGATTTGTGATCGACACAACTCATCATGTGGAAGATTTTTTGTTAGATTGCTACTTACAGAAGTTTCTCAATAAGAATAAATCAGTCATATTTTCATATGAGAAGACAAAATATGAAATTAGCCAAATACTTTTTGGTTGGTATTGTAGTCAGTAATTTTGGTTCGATTCAAATTAAATAAGTTTTTGGTAATAAATATAGGTTATCGTTTAGTGATCTGGCAGGAACTAGGGGTTCGATCGCGGGGCCCTGGGCACGTGCCCAGAGTGCCCAGTGGGAAAGAGGGGTCTGGCCATGGTCGAGCTAAGATGACAATTTCGATTTTTTTTTTATTTTTTTTTTTTGGAGCAAACTCTTCAAACATGGTTTTTCTTGAAGTTAAGACTATTGTGAATTAATATTCAAGGAGAAACAATTAAAATTCAAAGGAACACATAGTAAAAATTGCATTTAAGTTAAAAAAAACATGAAATGTTACATATAAAGTTAAATAACAAAAATAGCTATCTGAATTTTAATTGAACAACCTTGAATATTAATTCAAGACAGCCTTAGCTTCAAGAAAAACTATGGCTGAAAGATGTACTCAAAAAAAAAAAAAAAAAAAAACGAGGCCAGCTAAAAGGCCAAATCTGGTGGAATTGTACATATGCTAAAAAAAAAAATTATGTTTCAAGAAAACATCGATTTCTCAAATACTCCAAAATTGATTTCAGTCTTTTTAGGCTCAAAATGTTCAGAACATATAGGAGTACCGTCCCAATTTATGCCAATTTTTCCATTTTTAAAATTTTTAATATTTCTTAAATTTTTGAAATTTTCAAAAATATAGAAAACTTAAAAAAATTGAAAAACTTTTAAAAATTGAAAAAAGCTGAAGATTTCGAAAGCTTGAAAATATTATAAAAATTACAAAAAAACATCGAAAAATTAACAAAAGTATCAATGGAATATCCAAATTTTATTTTTAAGTTTCATATATCTTTACTAAAATGCTTGTCAAATCAAATAGGGTGCAAAAACATAAATGAAACTTTCAGGAATGGTACTCCTATATGTTTTGAACATTTGGAGCCAAAAAAAGTTGAAATCAATTTTGGAGTATTTGAGAAATCGATGTTTTCTTGAAACATAATTTTTTTTCTTCAGCATATATATACCGCTTAGGCGTTAATTTTTCCAGAATTGCAGTTCTTTTTCATATACTAGTACACAGCTACCTAAAAATAATATGAAAGCGAATTTGAATTGTGTTTGTTTCTTTATATTCATCAATGAATTTTTTGTGTTACTTACGAGCGGCTCTGAACTGAGTTTAGAAATTCATTTTTTTTATCAAAACTATTGGTCGAAAAAATTTGATATAATTTTGTTCTGTCTATTAGACAATGGCTTAATCACTCAAAAAAATTTCAGCCAATTTAAAACACGTCAGGGTAAAAATAGGCAAATTATAGATTTAACGATAGATTTAAGTGGTTTACTTATTTTCAAAAATATTGCTAACATTTGAGAAACAAACTAATCAGAATCAGGCATCTATATCATTTGCAGTTAAGTTTCCCGAAATTTTTTTGCATTTTTTCATTAAGTATACTACAACCGGCAAGCCGATTTAGTTTTTTTTGATACTGACAGATAAACTCACTACCTTAAATCTTAAACAAATATCTTCTTCAACTCGTATGGCAAATACCCCATTTATCTGCATTTAAATGGAACCACCTTTCATAAAATAAAAAAAGGGCAATTGACTACATCTCCAAAACGGAACGTTGCAAAACTTCTACCTGAGCGCGTTTTATTATATTCATTAGACACGGATGCTTATAGACTTCAACGTTATGGCTGTAAGCTAGTGTTATAAACTAATTTTTCACTTTTTTATGTTACGTAATGCAGATTAAGTTTAGAGATAATTAGCTTAAAAATTTTTATTTTAAATTTGATATATTCCTTATGCTTCAGAACCTAAGATGAAAACAAATCCAACTTTATTTCTGTGAAACTTTAGATAATTCCAATCTTAAATATAGCAGCTAACTTACTTACAACTCTACCTACTGGTGTATTTCAAATCCAATGATAATGCGGATGCTATATATCCGAGCCCCATTTGACACTAAATGTTAGTTTTTAAAACTCTGGATAGCATTAAACCTATGATTAAGAAGAAGAGCGTAAAATCCGCGATAGAATATTTAATTGCAAAGTAATGAAATCTTAATTATACTCAGAATCCATTTATTCAATCAAGCGGCCGAGTGCACCAACATCTTATAGATTACCGTCACCAACAACAAAAAGAGCAACAACAGGGGAACATTTATTGCCTCCAACTCAACGCTACAGTTAGAATTATGCGAGGCGGCAGTTAAATGGGTTGGTTCTCCAAGCAGAACAGGGAAGAGATCAGAAAGGGGAGTAGAAGCAGCAATCTGCGATCTGAGCAGCGTAGTTGTTAACTGTTTCATTGTAACAAAATTATTACCTTGATATTGCGGCATTTTAGCCGACATTACATAGCATTTGAAAAATATTATGCGGGACGTATACAAAGTAATCTTAACAAAAAATCAAATGAAAAATCTAGACGGGCAATTCCATGGTAATAGTCTTGAACGTCTTAAGGTCAATATTTTAAAAAATTTGTCCAATTTCAATGAAAATTATAATTTTAGTTCACTTTTTGAACGGAATGACTTGGGAATAATTTAGAGTGCATTTTTATTTCCTTAAACTTAACTTGATTATCATTCAAAAATTATTTTAGCTCAAGACTAATTTAAGAAATAAATTGTGCTAAGAATGTGATGATTGAATTGGATTTAAACGAAACTTCCGCCAAGATCTTTGCTTGCCAGTGCTCAATGCTCCGAGTTTTCCGACAATCTTCATAATTTCTATTGTTTCCGCCAAGATCTCATCCACGGTTAGGGTTTGTATCACAAACAGCAAAACATTCAAAGGTAAGTGTAACTCAACAGTCGTACTCTAGCTCATTCAAATGTATAGTTGTCTTGTCTCCAGTTTCCAGTAAGGTTAGTCTAAGGTTGCACTGAAGACCTGAGGGCATATGCCCTTAATACAAAGCGACTGAGAAATTCTAGGTTCAAGCTGAGTCAATCTGTTAAATCGACTTCATATTAATCAAACTTTAAGCTTAAAAGAATTGGTACCTAAAGTACATATGAGGTATCTTCAGTCGTATACTGTCTAGTATATCCGGCTTCATTCAGTCTAAGGCTACTAAAATTCAGTTGTCGTTGTGCCCAGCAGATGTTATGTGATTTGTAATCACAGATCGCCGTGCACTTCCGTACAATTCAAAAATCTTAGAATTTGCTTTGCATCTCTGTTGCTGCTTTAAAGGGCAACTCAGCTTCCAATCATTGTGCTATTTATAGAAAGATTACAGCTGTTTTTATTGTTTCGATTTGGAATTTGTAGCTAAATGAATTCGAAGAGTATAGCATAAATTCATGGCTGTTATTCAAGAGCATTAGCAAAATTGCTCATTTAACTTCCGCTCGTTCTCATTTTTACGTTTTTTTTTAGCGCTAGCTCGTTATGCTAGTTCTTGGCTATAAATCAGCTTTTAAAACCAAAAAAATGCAGAAAAATGCAGATTTACCGAAAATTTATTTTTCTGCAAAAAACAAGCTATTTTTGCAAATATTTAGGCCAATTGAACTCCAAAAAATAGCTGCAGCTCTCTCGCTATTAATCCATGTACTACATGTATTGGTCATATTTTACCTATTGATGCAATTACTTGAGAGTTGTGCAAAATTATTCGAATAAAAAAGAAAATCATAATTATATACATTATCACAATATCGAATAAATAGATTGGATAATCTTCAAAATGGACTTTGGAAAGGGACCTCAAGGCCCTTTTTGGTCTCATTTGTGAAAATCTAAAACGGATTTTAGATAGTGTAATATAATTTTAGTATCCCCTTGTTCCAAACTTCGCTTTGGTTCTTATCGATTTTGAAGCCTTTTCCGTTGAATGGTGCAATTAAATACTGTTTTTCAAATAAAGCAATAACAGCTGCGCGTGGCATACGATATAAATTTCATTTTGAACCTTTTAATATTGATTGAAAAACACAACACGTTTTACAGTATATTATACGAATAATTTTTTTATATTTTTCGGTTAAAAATATTTATTTGTTATTCGATAAGAAAAATCTATTCGAAAAATCAAAAATACAAACCACTGATTATATGAAATGCTAAATTTTGATTCCCAAGAGCTCATAAGAAGCTATATTACAGTGTGCTGCTGTGCTCCAAAAAAAAAAATAAAAAAAAAAATCGAAATTGTCATCTTAGCTCGACCACGGCTTCGATTTTTTTTTTTTTGGAGTACGCTCTTCAATTATTTCTTGAAGTTAAGACCATCTTTAATTAATATTCAAGGAGGAACAATTCAAATTCAAAGAAAAATTGCATTTCAGTTAAAAAAAAAAAAAAACATGAAAAGTTACATATAGAGTTAAATAAAAAAAATAGCTATCTGAATTTTAATTGAACAACCTTGAATATTAATTCAAAACAGCCATAGAAAAACTATGGCTGAAAGATGTACTCCAAAAAAAAAAAAAAAAAAACGAGGTCAGCTAAAACGTTAATTCTGGCGGATTTGCGCATATAAGTATGTGTTACTCATACGACATGGCTCACCCCAGAACCCAGACTCACTTTCGGCTGCCCTGGGTGTTCCTAACTCTTTTTGGCGGTTCTTAGAATCATCATTTATCACAGTTTTCTGAACCTCAAAAACTGTGATCGACAGAGCGTAAATATCAAATATTTTCTTGCTCTGAAAAAAGAAGGAAATGACAAAAGCTCCAATCACTGCGAAAAATGCTAGCACATAAAGCTGATCGAAAATTATGCAATGCCTTGGGAATAGCGCCCCCTAAGTATCATCAAAATTTAAAAACTTTTACCCCACAGAATTATCGTCTCAGAGCCAGTTTTACAATGTTCAGTTAAACTTTAACTGCTAGCGCGAAATCAATTGACTGACGATTTGCGAAATGTTCACCTTAGCTGATTGTTAGGCGTTTGGAAATTGCCAAACAATTTCTTGACAAAGCGGTAGTGAAATTTTCTAGCAAAATGTAACTTCCTCCAGACGTCGAATGCTTCGTATTTGCAAGCAAATTTTGGTTATAGCGCTTTGGGCACATCAAATTTGTAGAATTTACTTGGCATTGAAGCAAAACCTCGTCGGAAGACTTGTTATACATAATGGTGCTATAAAAAAAATCATCTCTTAAATGTTAATTCACATGGAAATTCCCATCGATAGGCAGCAATAATTGTTTCGGTTTACAGCAACAATATCAATAACATCACAGGCAGCAGTAGCAATTTATGAGCAAAACCACTAAACAGAAGCTCTATAATTAGCATTTATTTTATGCCAGCAAAATGCCACACCCACTTTTTTTCGTCTTTGTATGCGTTTGTATACGTATTGCCAATAATTGCCACTCTTTACCAGTAAATATCTGTGCTTATTGCAATGTTAACTTTAGTGCTAAGATTTATGAAATTTCATTAAGGATTTAAGTAGGCAGCCAGTGAAACTTTATTTCGATCGTATGTACTTTTTAAATACTATAAATCATTTAAAATAGTGTTGTAAACTACTTACCGCGCTGCAAAGACATTTTATACATTCGTAATGGTGTATTATTATTTTGACATAAATTTTCCACAAAAAAAAAAAAATGGATATTCATCAACAGTAAAAAAATAAAGAAATATTGGAAAACTGCTTCTTTGTAGCTTTAATGTTGCTAATAGGCAACTTGCAACTCAAAGTAAGACCATTGAAATAGATATTTTTTTCCATGAAAAATTACGTTTTATTTTATTCCCAATTACTTAGTTCAGGGAATAAAGCATTTAGCTTCGGAAAAATTTAGGGGAAAGCTGTACTTTCGTATTAACCTTTTTTTGTGATCCTAAACAAAATCCTAAGGTCCTCATTGATATGTGTGCCGCTAAAATTTTTACATGGGGTCAAAGGTCGCCAAAAACGGTTTTCATGAAAATATCGTTATCGGTCACTTATATCTACGTTTTAGTAAGTCGGTTTTTTCGTTGAATTTCAACGGAATTGGACATAAACTCTGTCCACGCAGTTTTCAGGTTTGAGCTAGGAAGCTCAAATGTTGGGACAATTATTTTTATTCCTCAAGCTATAATATAGGAAAAAATAAACAAAATCCCTGTCCTAAAGTTTGAAAAAAAAACACCCTAGTGTATACATGTGTATTAGGGTGGTTCAAAATATTAAAGTTGCTCCAAACTTCGCTCCCCGGGCTCCAAAAGTTTCGTATTGGTGCCAATAAGAACCACGTAAAATTTGGTTCATTTCAGAAAACATTTGATTGACCCGCCACCCTTTTGAAAACTGGGAAATGGTCCTCAATCTATCAAAAATGATTAATAAGTATCTGTCCGTAGCTGCCCCCTAGAGGGATCAAATGTGTGACAAGATCCCACTATTTTTTCTTCTCCAACATTTTTCCTAAACATACTTACCCCCTATCACAACCCCTTAGGGGTGCTCCCCTGCAAAAATGACATTCTTGTGAAATTATGAAATTGACTTCCCCCTCTTCACAGATGCCTCAGAAGAGGTAAAACGTGAGACGAACTCGCATTATTTTTACTCTCCCAAACTTTTCCCTTGATACACCTACCCCCTATCTGCCACCCTTTTGGGGGTCCCCCTACAAAAAACACAAAAAATTTCGTAAAATAGTTCATAGCTCCACCGGAGTGACCCAAAATGGGTTGATATGTATTATTATTATTATATTTTTTTTCCAATATTTTTCTCGAACATACCTACCGTCTATCTGCCACCCTTTTGGGGGTCCCCCTACAAAAAACACAAAAAATTAAAAAAATTTCTAAAAATAGTTCATAGCTTTCCCTGAGTGACCCGCAGAGTGGTCTAATGTATTACCAGGTCCTCCCTACGTTTTTCCGAACATACTTACCCCCTATCTCAACCCCTTTGGGGGGATCCCTTTGAAAAAATGAAGAAAGTTTCGAAAAATAATATATGTCAGTACTAGGTTGTAGTAAAAAATTTCTCAAAATTCGAACGGATTCAGCTACTTCGAAAACTTCTAATTCAGTTGTCATTTCCTTCGATACCATTTTTTTTTGTGTTGAGCTGTGTAATCCAGTTATTTAAACGGTATTTCAAAGATAATTTTATGTTTTGACAATTAATTATAATTTTATCATACAAGTTTCATCACCCGGCTTCGCATGCGCAGTAATAATTAAGTTAGAAGTTAGTTTTTATAGCGTTATGAGATATGTTTTGTCCTGTATCAAGCCAAATGCTTATCTGTTACACCAAATACACACCAAGCGTAGTAAAACTTGCTTGAATAATTTTTATACGGAGTTTTTACTTGTGAGGTATCACGGTAATTTCTCTAACTCCTGGCAAATTTGCTCTTGCCTATCTTTATTACCAAATGTTTCAGTACAAAGTTTGGTAACATTTTCTTAAATAGCTTTTTTTCTGACAGCATTCCAAGATATTTGCTTGTACATGGAGTGCCATCCCCACTCGTCCAAAGCTGCTAGTTTTTTGAACAATTCTTGCTTGTGTCAAGGAACGTTTTCGTATCATTTGCTTAGATGGACTTGAAAACATCACTCAGTTGAGCGATAAAAATTTTTTGCAATTAATTTCATGTGATGAAAAAGATTTTGAAATCTTTCCTGTAGTTACTGAACCCACTTCTAATATATGTAAAAACAAATTTAATCTCCTTAAATTAATCTCCAAAAAGTATACACGATAAAAATAAACTTAACAGCAGCCTTTTCTTAGTCAAGGTTTACACGAGGAAACTTTTTCGGCAAAGTTTCCTTGTTTGTTGGCAAGAGGGGAAAAGCGAAAGGGACGAGGTAAAAAATTTGTCATGTGTTGCAAACTCGAAACGAAAATCACAAAAGAGAATGGACAAGAATTTATCTCTCAGACTTTCCTCGTGTAAACGCCGACTTAGGATCATTCATATAAAGTGGCCATGTGTAAATATGAGCTGCCAGAAAAAGCTACTTGAATGTAAGCAACCCTGATCTCTCGATCTGGCCAGTAAAAAATTACTAACCAGAGAGATGTCATGATCTAGTATGTTTTATGTTTTTTTTTTTTAATATCAGAGGGGCATATTTTTGTTAAACAATGCCAACATCGAAAGCTAAATTACATGTTCAAAAAATTACATTTTTACGTTAGAGTGCGGAAGTAAAAACGGCAAAGAGTCCCATTCTACAAAAAAACTGTAGGAGTTTTTCGAACTCTCTTTCCAATTCTTCGTGATATACTTGGGAAGTATTCCTTAAATCAAAAACTAATTGCAAGTATATTATGTCTTAAGGTTTGCTAGGACTTAACCCTACGTTCGTACATTAGGAACTAGGTGACCAACTCGATTTTCAACTAGAAATTACTATTACTATTTTCACTACAACGTACTGAAAAGCATTTATATTATAAAAGATCCATCTTTTAAGAGTTCAGAAAAACATTACTCATTTAAGATGATGTGGGTGAATGTTTGCAAAATGGATTTGAAACAAAGGTGCCTGTTTAGTACATGTGGGCACTCAGTGCCCAGATATTTTTCCCATACAATTTACATGCAGGTGTTCTAGAAAATTACTCGTTTCGCGAGGAAAAGGTGCATCGTTCGCAGGTCAGGACCGGTATAAGAATTTTGAAGGTACAAATTTGTTTTTTGAAGTATTGAAAATATAAAAAGCAATTTTGCATGACATTTGTGTACATTAAAAATTTCAAAGCTTATGATGCTGTTTCACAGTAAGATACATATTATTTTGCGGAAAGTTTTTTGACCAAAAATGGTTTCCACTATTTTACCTTAAATACATTTTTGACTTAAGAACGTACTTTCCAAGTTAATAAAGAAACCTGAATAAGGCATTTTAAGTAAAAGCTTTATGGAGACTTTATATGTTTGTCTAATGTATGTTTGCTATCTGTAATTGTCAGTAACAGGAGAAAAGCTTTAATAGTTTTATTAATTACCTTTTTTATTTGCTTCTTATGTTTTGCTTAAAACAAACAATGCTAGCGGCTCTTAAGCCGTTACATTTTATTGCCGTAAAACATACAATGGTGTTAATTTATCTACATTGCATTGTATTGAAAACAAAAAACTTAGGCAACGAGCTCGTTGAACAAACCGTTGCGCTAGAAAACTAATTCATAATTTATAGTCTTGTCTCGATATTTGAAACTGATGCTGATTGTTTTGACAACAAATTATGCTAATGATTAACATTAAGACTACAAATAGACACACAAAGTACCATTTTATATGTGTAGGTTAGCATCAATTTAAAAAAAAATACTGCTTCTACAATAAAAATAAAATCCGAATAAACCAACACCAATTTTCGATTCCCAGCATTATAAATTAATTTTTGAATAGAATTAAGCTACAAATCATAAATCATAAGTCGCCCTAAAGTATACTGCTATATGCCTTCATTCATTCATTTCAATTCAATCCGATTCAATTCAGTGTTTGGTGTCAGTCATATGCTGCGATGTCAAATCCATTATGCAAATAGCTGTCACTGTTTTCAAAGGAAAAAACAACAACAGTAACAGCGACAACTTTTGTAAATACGCCTAATTTACGCATAATTTGATGAATTGTTTTTGCATTTTGCATCATATGAACACATAAGATATATTTAATTCAGTGAAACCATAATACATTACACTCAGAAAATAAATTTGGTAAATGTAACCAAATTTTTACCAAATATCAGGTTAGAATTTTTCAACCTGGTGGCTCATGTTGTTGAGTCTAACTAACCTGGGAATTAGGTTAAATACAAAATTTTCTTAAAAAACGAAATCCAATTTTTTTTTTGTTTTCCCCCTTATTACTTTGCTTATTAATTGGAACTTAATTTATTTATGTTGCATTTTAAAAATTTCAAAGAGAATTCAAATTTTTATTTGTTACCGACAAGATTCAAACTTAGGTCTCCTACGTTATGTCACTGTTCAGAGCAGTGCTGTCGTTTGTACTACAATAGTGCTTTTGTACTACCCTTCAGCCACGTGTACTACTCTAGTACCCAACCCTCAATTTGTACTACCCAAAATTTGTTCCAACCAATCCGCAATTTGCACTACCCCACCATTCTTTGATCTCTCATGCTTCAATTATAATGGCATGCAAGTTATTATTAAACTCATCCCTGAAACTGGCTGGTGCCAACACAGAAAAAGAATCCGTCCTTCAAAAAGCTTCATGCAATAAATACATACTATAATAAATGAATTTCAACAAATACTGTTAACTTTTATTAATACTTTCTTACTATCATAGTATGAGTTGGTGTAAGTACAAATATATTAGTGTAGTACTACCCATTTTCACAAAGTACTACACAAAAATATTAAATTGAGCACTTAAATTTTTTTCGAAACGACAGGGTTCAGAGGCTCGCACATCTTAACCAACTGAACTACTCTTATTAATACTTTGCGTGAAACTAAAAGCATATACATAAGTACTACGCATGTAACAATATAGATTGCCTAGGTTCGAACTCCACTGGATGCAAGAAAGAAATGTTTTTTTTAATTAAACATAATTCCATAGAACAATTTACCTGACGCAGGTTTGAAATTTTTTCTGAGTGTAGATAAGATATATGTACATATGTACATTAAAGTGGTTCTTAAGGGTACTTTTTTGCGAAAATCAAATGGGACGCCCCATCAATCGGTTCGAAGTAAGGTAAAAAAATTTAAAAAAATAATTTGAATTTTTTATCTTTAACCCCTACGGACCCTATTTCAAAATGAAATCGGTCCTAAGCCGCCATTTTCTTAAATTGCTCTTCTTAAGTTGCTTTTAATTTTAAGAAAAAATACCTATAATAAAAAAAAAGTATTGTTCGGTTCTAGTTTTTGATATATGTATAGTCATAGAAAATTGCAGATATGGCTTTTCTAAAAATCATTACAAGTTGGAAACTCCTGAACAGATTTTAAATGCATTGATGTCATATGGAATTAAAGTCAATTAATTGGACTATCATAATAGGTTAATAAAATTACAGATTAATAATACAATTTTTAGAGAAAATAACAGTTATTAAAAAAAATGGTGACAGTTTCAAAAAAACCTTCATAACTCAAAACACGTGGAAATTACTGCACGCAATTTTTTTTTCTTTTTTTAACATATTTTGAATAGCGGACAAACATTTAATCAAATCCGTGATTATTTCACCTCATCATTTTTTTTTTATAAAAAATTTGAAAACACAAAAATACGGAAAATTGCAAAATTATCCCATTTTTTTCACCGCCGCACCCGTGTAACATCAGAATGCCACAAGGGCACCATGCCCGGTCTAAGAGGCGCGGGAGATTTGGGACCCCTTTCGCCATCTCGAAATCATTCTATTTTGTTATAGCAAATTAAACGCTCTAGTAGAGAACAAATAATTTTCAATCGACTTAAGTTACTTTAATAAACATCAGAAGTACGCAGTCAATGATGTTACTATAATGTTGTTAATTTATTTTATTGAATCATACATACGGCTAGCTTTCTTCTGAGCAAAAGAATGAAAGATGTCATCATTGTCAATTGACTGCATTATTTCAGACTCTATGTACATAACAGAGAGTGAATTTTTCCTGTTCTACTCTCTTCCGTTCTGCTGAGCAGTTTCACGCTGGTGTATACAAGAGAACGTCATTGAGTAGCTCACTGAGTGTTTTGAGCCTCTACCAAAAATATGAGCCGTGAGTGTGCCTTTTGCATGCAAACAGTGAGTGTGAATCATACTTACACTCACTAATAGTGAATCCGTAGATGACATGCTGCTCATGAATCTGAGCTTTTAGTAGCTCTAGGCTCATGAATGTGAATGCGTAAAAAGCTCACACTCACTTGGATTCAGATTCATGCAGCAGTGAATAGCGGGAGCCACTTATGTTGAACTGTAGTACAGAAAAACCGTTTTTTTTCTTTCCAATCGATAGGGAAAGGTCGAAAATGGATTTTGGACATCACTTAGGGTGACTCCGGACCTTTAAAAGGATCATTTTTGACCCATTTTCGAAAAAAATTTTTTGCTCCAATCGATAGGGAAAGTTCGAAAATGGATTTTGGACATCACTTAAGGATGGTCGGGACCGTAGAAAAGACCGTTTTTGAACCAATTTCTTAACATTTTTAGGGTGGCTCCGGACCCTGGAAGGACCGTTTTTGACCCATTTTTGGATTTTTTTTTCTGCAATTAATAGGAAAAGGTCAAAAATGGATTTTGGACATAATTTAGGGTGGCTCCGTAAACCGGCCCCGGGAAAGGACCGTTTTTGACCTATTTTTAGAATTTTTTTTTCTGTAGTTAATCAGATCACAGCTGTGATCAAAATCGGGTCGCTAAAAAAGGCCTTAAGTTCTAAGAACTAAACTTTTTTATTTACATAAGATGACATAATAAAAAAAAAGTATTTCCGTAATAATAAATTTGAATTTGTGGGCTTTAATAAATAGCATTTTTAAAACGTACTGTAGGTAAACGGTTATTGTCAGGCCAAAATATGGCTCTTTTTCAGTACCCCGACCACTTAGGGTGTGTTACCTATGCTCCAAAATGAGAATATATTAAAATGTGCTCGTTTGCGAAATTCAAGCGAAATTTTTTTGTTGATGCATGGCTTATCCTGTGCATGGACTTCTTAATGAAATAACTTCTACCATTACAGTAAGTTTTTGAGTTGTTGTTTATTTGAAATCTTTTTGTCCTCTTTATATCTCTTATATGAAATTCATTTTTTGTCTGTCTGTCTGTCTGTCTGTCTGTCTGTCTGACTCAGTATGGCTTTTATGTTAAGGGGCACAGATTCTATGGTAAAAATTTTATTTAGGGTGCATACTTGGGGTGGCCCTCACACAAAAATTTTTTTAAATATCATTTTCTCGAAGACCGCTAAATCGATTCTCATGAAATTTACACCATATGGCTCTTATGTAAAGAGACACAGATTAGATCATGAAAATTTTATTTAGGGTGCATACTTAGGGTGGCCCTCACACAAAAATATTTTTAAATATTATTTTCACAAAGACAGGTTAGTGGATTCACACCGAATGTACACCACGTAGCTCTTATGTTAAGAGGCATAGCTAAGAATACAAAACTTTTATTTAGGGTGGCCCTCACAAATAATATTTTTTAAATATCATATTCTCGAAGACCGCTTAAACGATCCTCATGAAATTTACAACACATGGTTTTTATATTAAGAGGCACTGCTTAGGCTGTAAAAATTTTATTTTGGGTGCATACTAAGAGTGGTCCTCATATAAAAGTATTTTTAAATAGAATTTTCACGCAGACCGCACATCGAATCTACACCACGGTTGAGGTGAGGCGATGCGCACAGGGTAATGCTAGTCATTTAATAATACCGTGAACGCTTTCTTTAATTTTTTAAAAAAATTTGTTACTTTTCTTTCTTCTAACGTTCATCGCTTAATTGTACGCTGCATGTGTCATGTGGTAACTTTTTGTGCACACTTGCCTGACTTTTGATGTGAACCACTGTACATGATTTTGCAACAGACAATTTGTGCTATATGCGGTTAAGCATTTTAAGCGACGACATACAAGCATAGGTATTTTAAACAGCATTAAATGTTAATAAACGCATTCAATGCTGCAAAAAAGTTTTTTTTTTTTTAATGTGTTAAGTTTTGGTAGGTTACAAACGATTTTGGTAGGTTTTCGAGAAAATCTTGGTAGGAAAATAAATTCCTCTGTGGCAACACTGGGTGTACACAATAGCATTCGGAGCGCAATACCTATGTTTAGGTAAATATCAAAAAGGCCTCTTTCTAATAAATATTTGTACAGCTTTAGTGATGATAGCCCTAAAGCTTTATCATTGGATGACAAATGAGCTTGGAGGTGCAGACAGTAGTTTTCCAAAGTCGTATCCAAGTCTTCTGGATAAAAAACTATCAGGTTTTTGGCTCCTTTACTGATGTCTTTATATTCTAAGCGATTTAGTTTCGTAAGAAAGTCAAAATTTTTACATTACTCATTATATGAATTAATGTAGAAGGTCTGTTTTTTGTTTGTGGTTAAGTTAAGGTATGAGGTGCTGCTCAATTTTACATACCCAAAAGTAATGACCTTTGGTTTAATTTTTATAAATATAGAAATTACACAGTTGAGAATTCACCCAGAAGTGATAATATTAATTTTTTCACATTTTATAAAAATTTGACAAAAAAAAGACAAAAATTCCAAAAAAGTACATTCGGCTTCTAAAAAGTACATTTGAAGTCTCGACTCAGTACATTTCCACAAAACCGAAATGCCATCACTGATATGTACGTACCTCACTTCAATGATCTTATTACTACTATATGGTTATTATTAATACTAAAGAGGTCAAAATATGTTGAAATGATGAGCACATATGATATGTATCTTGTTTAAAAGGTATTTTTAGTGCGAGAATGACATATGTGGCCAGGTTCCTTTTTTAATGGCTGTACCTCGATCTACGGGATTAGTCACAAAAAATATATTTAAATACAAGCAAAGTTTACAAACATTATTTGTACAAATTACATAAATTCAGTATGTGAGACGTCAGGGGTCTAAATGTATTCCTATGCTACGTCATTGTGTATGTCATTTGGATAACTCTAAGTAAATGATACTTTATTCATTAAGATCTTTATTGAACATACTCACAATTTGATTTTACTACCCAATGTACACAAAAACGGATGCAGATCCGTTTCGATCCCGCTACGATTCCGTCAGCGCTGATTTCACTTTTTTGTTCTTCGACGAACCCGTCAAAACAATGCACAGATCATTATCACAAAAGACAGTTTTCATGTTGTCATCAAAACTTTTATTTAATTTTCAATGTATCCTAGCTACGAAATACAGTTCTGTACTTATTTATAATTTAAATGCTTTTCTTATATCGTTAGCCACGTGTTTCTGAAGCTCATCTTCAAAACGAATAGAATTACTTGTCAGAATTTTCATAAAATTCTTATGAGTTACAAGTTACGTTTGACTTTTATTTAAAAATAACAAACGAGGTCGTCTCGAATCCGTTGTATTTAAAAAACGAGTCCGTCTTGAATCCCAAGTCCGTAACGGATTCGTATATAAAGTCTGTTCCGGAAAAGCGATTCGCGTTTTTGAGAGGGATTTCATACGAAAACAAGAAGCTTTGGATCCGTACGGAATCCGTTTTGGATAAAATTTAAAAAGAAGCGAATCCATCTCGAATTCGAAACGATTCCGTTTGGCAAACTGGGTACTTACAAAACGGATTCAATTACTGATACGCTACGCTGAAACACATACACACTCAGATAATTTTATGAAAAGTTGAATGGAACTGGGCGTAAAGTCTACATCATCTTATAATCAAAATAAATGGTTTTTTTCTGCCAAGTTGGTTTCTTACTGATTTTACTACCTAAATTAAAGAGTGTTAAAAATTTGCATTAGTTATTTATGGCAAAATTATGTCTGTCTATATGCCAGTTTGTATGTGTGAGCACGTGTATAATTTAACAAATGATTTTGCAGATCCGAAGAAATGTCAATTAAAATGGATTGAAATCTTAAACGATTTCATTCATTTGGTTGATGAGTTTGACAAACGGTATGACAAAGTGACAATTTGTCAATCATTGCCGTCTTGTAGTTTTTCCGTTGCTGCTGCAGTGTTTATTGTTATTGTTGTTGTTGATGATGATGATGTCAATGTTAATTTATCTTGGGGATCAACATTTCTGTCTCTTTGTATTTTATTTTTGATTTTGTTGTTACAAAAACTTAAGTATTATATATGGGTTCACATTTTCAGTTTATGCTTTTATTTTTGATACTTAAAGCTCTTAACGCGTTTGACGTGCTACTAAGCTGATGATGCTTCAGCTGTTGTTAAACATAAATTGACATTTTGACGGTTTATATGCAAAGTTTGGAAAAAGTTACGCTGGCAATCTGAAGTTTGACTTATGTGCGTAAAAAAGAGTTAGCAATACAAGTTTGAAGTTTTTCATCGAGTTATATTTTTTCGTGGCCACAGAGCAAACTGTAAAATTTGATTCTTTTAAAATTTTGGCCTGTTTATTCCAATGAAAGATCTGAATCCAAGCTAAATCACTTTTGAGACTGTTAAAAATGTTATTCAAGGCAAACATTTAACATTTCGCATAGTTTTTAAGGAATTCACGTTATCATTAACAACTAATTAGTCCAGAAAATTTGTACAGCAAATTTTTTGTACTAACAAAAAGTTATTTTTGATGGAATTGTAAAAACAAAAAAAATTGGAGCAACTTTGATTTAGCGACACTTCCAATTCCTTATGTTAAAACTGTGCGTATAGAAAAACAATATTTAAGAAATAATTATCCGGTTCGACTATCGTAGAACCATTTACGATTCCTTTTCAATAATAAATCGCTAAGCTATTTTATTAAATAAATGAGCATTTACCAAAAAATGTTTTGATTTCACGCTTTTTGTTATCTTGCTCCTTCTTAATACAAACTTATGTTGAAGTGAAAAAAAAACTAACGCTGAAAATGATTTTATAAGGAAAGTATTGGACAGATACAATTCAGACAGGAAATTTCTTTTTCCTCGCTTGTCTAAAGTGAGGCTCCAGTCTCGTTGCCTACGATTTTGACAGTCTTCAAGTTTAATCCACAAGAAATTTATCTGGGTGAAAAATTAAGCTTTTTTTATCGGAGGGGAAGTGATCAGCTGTTTCTTACTCTTATTTTCTCTCTCTCAACCACCATATTTTTTCTGGCTGAAAAAATTTTTGTGGTAAAACTTTATAAATATTTATGAATATTTAGCTATTTTTTCTGGCTAAAACACACCTATTATCACCTTAAAACTTTAAGAAGGGATGCCGGACGTACTGTTTTGACCATGTAGTGTCTTTTATATATGTTGAAAAAGTATTTTGTGGTCTGCTACAAATGCTCCGCTGCTTGACTTATTACTATAGTCTTCTTTGAATCTCCCTGTTATAAAATTATTCCAGTTCGTGCTTATTTTGAAAATGTTGCAGATTTTGATTTCGTATGTATTGGGACTGAAAATAATTCTCATAAGTAAAATCTCAGCTTTTTAGATTAAACCTGCGAATGGCGCAACAGAGCAAATGGTTTTCTCCATGTTAATTATTTGGGAAACAAACACTGTTTTGTCAAATAATAAAAGTGAGTACAGATGCTTTATAGTATCAAAGCGTGGGCTCTCAGCTTTCTAAAAAAGATTTAAAAATGACTTATACCACTTTGGCTTTCAACGGCTCACATATCATTGTAAACAAAGAAATACTTCTAAACGCACTATCGGACAGAGATTGACTTATTATTAGGCTAATGCTTATGTTTGTATTATTTTACAGAAATTTAGATAAAAAATATTTGATTCAGGTTTACGAGTTAAAAATATTGGACTGAATCCATCTCAAATCGTGCGGTGCCCACACCAATAGGCTTTCGTAGAGACTTCAAACTGCCATAGCATCGTTTTTTTTTATACAAAATAAGCGCACAATTTTTTTATGTCACCTTTAAATGGCAGACCTAAAACAAAAAACCGTGAAAACCGTAACTACTTCGAGAAATGGAATAATTTTCACTATCTGTGCACAATTTAGGGTTGGGGAAAAGTCGATTAATATCGATATTCATCGATGTTACTATCGATAGTTTTGAGCCCTAACGATTAAAATCGAAATCTATTAATCATTGAATAAATTTTTTTATTTAAAAAAAAAATGCTCCAAATTTCAGAAAATTCGTCAATCTCCAAAACTTTACGTCAATCTCCAAAACTTTACGTCAAATTTCAAAATTTCACGCTTTATTATTGTAGGCCATTAAATTACCTTTCTTACACTCATATTTACTATTTTCTATTCAGCGGTTCCCAACTTTTAATCATTTTTCCAAAAGCTATGTCCGCAACTTTGATGTCTATATCCAATCATTTTTCCAAAAGCTATGTCCGCAACTTCGATGTCTATATCCAAACTACACTTTTTTTTCATTTTTTTTTTCGAAGAGCCTTTATTAAGTGTGGAAACGGACATAATTCAAGACTCGAATAACTATACAAATTGTGATGCATTAAGAAGAGTGGCCTTGCGATATCTGTTTATTCCGGCTTCATCCGCATCATCGGAGAGGGTCAATTCAACAGCGGGCAGTATTATATCCAAAAAGAGAGTTTCACTCTGCCCCGAGATGGTTGAAAAACGGTTTTTTTTTTGCGCCAAAATGTGAATTATATACAAATGTAAAATTAATTTCTTTAACTACCTTAGCCATGCGCGCGTTGCAATGGCCTAACATATCAAATAAAATATTGAAAATATTATTTATAACATACACCATTAATACTTTACTATTATTATCAAAATAAATGTAATTCAATCAAACTTTTTTTAATGCAGAATAATGTAACGTCAGTTTGAAAATTTAGGAGCATGAGCTCCACACGAATTCAAATGTTCACTCACTTATTTCGCCATACATAATAGTGGGTTAGTTTCGATAAAAATGACAATATCAGTTCAAAAATAGCAAAATGCAACTTTGTTGAATCGTTACCTTAATATACTAGAAAGACCCTAACTAACATTTTTTTCGTTGTTGATCATTACCTTAATATACTAGAAAGGCCCTAAATAACATTTTTTTCAAAATCGAGATTTTTATAGATTTCGGTAGGTCACCCACTAATACACCATTGACAAAAAAATGTGTGTGCTACGATTGAAAATAAATCAATTACAAGCAAATACAAAAAAGCAATTACTCACTTTAACTCACAAAAACTTTAATTTTTATTAAGTTTTTTCGTTCTCTTGTAAAATTATAAAAATGTAAGATAGGGCCTTTCTATATTAAGGTAACGATATGTAGCTTTTAAAACTAATGAATGAATCTTTCAAATTAATGTTTATTTTATAGTATCGATTCCGATTAATTTTTTAGTTTTGATTCTAGCATTTTAATTTTTAAATTTTCAATTTTAAGCTAAACTTAAATGTGCCATATTTATTTCTTAAATATCATTTCTTACGAACTAAAACTATAATTTATGATAAGCTTACATTTTTTAATAAAACGATTTTAATTTATGGATTTTAATTAACATATGGGGCATTTCAGGCGAAGCGGATAATGAAAATAAATAGTGAGGTCGTGAAATTTGTTTATGTTCCGGTTAGTTATATATCTAGTAGACATAAATGTGTACACATAATTATTTTTTCGTATGAGGTTTAATTGCCGAGTTATGGGCTTCTAAAGAATTGGCGAAGTTTAAGGACCTTCATTTTTGAATGATGTTTTTGGAATAAAGGAAGTTATAATAAAACATAAACAATATTGCTTTAACTAGGGATGTTCTTTTTAATTTTTTAGACAAATTCGAATTTTTAATTTGTTTATGTATTGAAAACCGGAAGTAAAAAATTCAAATCAAATTCTCAGTAATTTCGACATAATATTTTACTTTAAAAAAAAGCCTTAAGTATATATGTATGTAGATGTTTCACAAAAAAAAAAATTTAACGTGATCGTTATTAGTTAAGGAGGTATATCAATTAAAGTACTTAAGAAAGTGCCACGTCCCATACAAAGTGCGGCACGTATGCACTTAAGTTCATATATCTCGTAAGCTCATGTAGATCACGTTTAAAATTTTTTAGCATATTACCGGTACATTTTATGCTTTATTTTAAAGTTAAAATAAAAAAAAATAAAATATAGCGAAATTATTTAAATTCTGAGATGAAATGTTCACTTCCACATGAAAAAAAAAATCAAATTTCCAATCTGATTTCATAATTAAAAAGAGCAGTAAATTTCCTATAGAGAGTCTCTATTAGAGACCACAATGTTTGATATTTTATTGAAATTTTGTTAAATTCAAAAAACTGCTTCCGAAAAATTCATTCTTCATGTTTTGTCAATTCTTGGAAGTTCACAACTTGACAACTAAGCCTTATATAAAAAAAAATTAAGTGCTTACACAAAACAATTTCTAAATCTCATTTTTTTGCATTGTCCGCTTTGCCTGAAATTCCCCATATTTCAAAAAGTTAATGCTTATACTTTAAGTTGTATTTTTTCCTTGTCGAAAATTAAAAAAAACTTTATAAAATTGCGATTATATTTGAAGCGCCATAAAACACTTGCAAGCAAACTAAATTTACATAATTTATTAATTTAGATATAAAGCATTCAATTAATGACTTTGGTTCAATAATCGGGTTACCCATTTTTATCAAAACTTTCTTAACTACTGAATGAGCTGGTGTCATTCATTTTGTTTGGAGTTTCGGATTTTTTGGCTTTAGAATTTTCTCTATTTTACACAATTAAAGGAGTTTTTCTTACCTTTTCAATCATTAAATACTGTATGTTGGTAACAATAATCAGCATTTTGATAAGTAAATAAAATACGTGCTATGCATTAGGACGGACTGTGGCAAGCTACCAAAAGAAATATAAAAATTAAGTACAAGTGTTAGAAATTTATATATGTCAGAAACTTGTATACACTTTTAGAATCTCACCCTCAAGATACAAACCGCCTTTGAGTACATACGTATATTAGGGTGCTTATTTTGAAACTTTTGGAGATGGATTTTATTTATTTTTTCCTATATTATAGCTTGAAGAAAAAACAAGTTATGTGTTATCTTCGGCCAGGCCGAAACTCACATACCCTACACTGCACTGAAATAACCTTTTAAATAAATGTTGAAAAGACATTGAAGAGGTTGAGTAAGTCGAAAAAAATGTGAAATGTTAGAAAGATTGGCAGAGGTTGGAAAATGTCGAAAATATATGCAAAATGTTGAAAAAAGTTGAGAGAGGTTGAAAAACTCTAAAAAAGTTGAAAAAGGTTGAAAAATTTTTAAACAATTCAAAGTTGATGAAAAAGTCAAAAAAATAAAGAAACTTATGAAGGAAGTTGAAAGAGGTTGAAAACGTCGAACAAATACATATAGGATATATTGGAAAAAGTTGAAAGGTTGAAAAAGTCGAAAGAATGTAGAAAATGTTGGAAAAAATCGAATAGAAATGAAAATTTTGAAATATGCCACGCCCACTTCTCCAATTCCGCCTACTTTTGGCTCAATAAATTATATTCGTGATCGACATCCACATACCAAATTTTGGCACAATAGCTTGTATAGATTGCGATATATGCCGTAGTTACTCTTAAAATTTAGGGCGGAGACACACCCACTGGTTGAATCCAATCTGATTTTGATTCCATAAACTTACCTCTTACACTAAATTTTAGTATGATTGCTCACATATTTCGATAAATATGCCACTAAGCGTATTTTATTTGTATGTAAGGTGCCACGCCCACTGGTGCTATTTCAGCCACTTTTGATTCAGATATACTCTATAGCAACTGAACCACTTACATTAAATTTCATACCAATTGCTGCAATAGGTCACTTAAGATAGCACTTAAAAATTTATGATAACATGGGAGGTGCCACGCCCACTGATGCAATCCGTCTGAATTCATTAAATCTTAAAGCTTATAATAACTGGCATATGTATATACACCAAATTTTATGAAAATTACTCTTATAGCACACTATCTATAACAATAAACGTTTTTTGCTTATATGGAAGGTGCCACGCCCACAGGTACTATTGGACCAAATTTTTGTAGTAAGAGACCTTATAGCAAGTATATCTGCCTCATTAAATTTTATAACGATTACGTTGTTAGTTCTTTAAATATAACGTTTATAAATATTGTGGGCTGTGCCACGCCCTTCAACGAATTTTTCGGTCCAGTAGCTGAGCTTGTATTGATGACTGCTTTCAGCGGCATCATCTCCAAAATTTGTACGGAAATCGTTTGTGCGAATTTTGAGATATACGGAATCAAAATTTTTAACAGTTGAAAACTGCCACGCCCACTTTTTCGATTCCGCCCACTTTTATCACAATTCAAGATATATTTTATATGTATCCGTTTACCAAATTTAATCGCAATATCTTGAACGGCTTACAAGATATGGTAGTATTAATGATAAAATTTAGGGCTGTGCCACGCCCCTGTACGACCCTTTGAAAAATTGAAACCCAGCCTAATCCTAATTTGGTTCACATGTGCACCAAATCACCAAGTTCCATCAAAATCGCTGAAACTTTTTTCAAAATTGGCCGGGGTAAATATACATAGAGTATGGGCGGTAGGCGTGTCTGTCAACCGATTTTGCCCATTTTCAATAGCAAGATGCCTGCAAGAAGATGTGACCTGTGTGTGATAGTTTCATTCAATTAGCTTTCTTGGTTTTCCCGTAAAACTGATTTCAACAGACACCCAGACAGACAGACAGACAGACGGACATCGCTAAATCGACTCAAGTGGTGACGCTGATCAAGAATATATATACTTTTCCATACCTGCCACGCCCCCTTCGATGTGTTACAAACAGAGAGACAAAGTGAATATACCCACGGTGTAGGGTATAAAAAAATAATTGTCCCAACATTTGAGCTTCCTAGCTCAAACCTGTAAACGACACGGACATAGTTTATGCTCAATATACGTATCGTTGAAATTTAACGAAAAAACCGATATACTAAAACGAAGAAAAAGTCTTCCTTAGGTGCCGAGATATAGCGTTTTAGGCTTTTTAGTTGTATGGGGGATGCCACCCACTGCTGTCAAACCACGCCCACATTTTTCGTGTGACTAAAAATGCGGACAAAATACAGCCGAAGGGGGTTTTTTTATTTTTTTTCTTAAAAATTTGCGGTCCTATAAGCCCATATTATAAAGTCGGGTTTGAAGAAAACTCTCCCAAAATTTCAGCTTCCTAGATCAAACCTGCGAACGGCGCAATTAGTTTGTTTCTATTACCATTCATATGGAAGCAATTTTTTTTTACCAAAACTCAAAAAAAAACTGTTTTTCGTTTTTTTACTTCTTCGTTTTTCATATGAATTGTAATAGGAAGTAAAGTGGATGCGCCGTTCGCAGGTTTGATCTAGGAAGCTCAAATTTAGGGAGAAATTTTTTCAAACGCGATTCTATTATATGGGTACATAGGACCGCAAATTTAAAAAAAAAAAAAAAAAAATATCTCCTTCAGGTGTATTTTTTCCGCATTTTAGTCATACGAAAAATGTGGCCGTGGTTTGACAACAGTGGGTAGCGTCCCCCATTCAACTAAAAAACCCAAAAAGCTATATCGTGGCACCTAAGGCAGACTTTTTATACGTTTTAGTAAGTCTGTTTTTTCGTTAAACTTCAACGAAATTCGACATAAACTCTGTCCGCGCCGTTTACAGGTTTGAGCTAGGAAGCTCATTTTGGGCAAAGTATATTTATTCCTTAAGCTATAATATAGGAAAAAATAAATAAAATTCATCTCCAAAAGTTTGAAAAAAAAACACTCTAATATATATGATATTTCACAAAAATTAAAAAAAAATTGTTTGAATACCGTCAAAAAAGTGTTCACAAAAATATTTTTGACTATACACTCAAAAACGAAAAGTCCACAATTATGAGATAGTGAAAAAAGTTGTCTTTGTAGAGGTGTACATAGTATCCACAAAAATTGTTTTTATTTTAAGATAATTGATGTTTTGTTTATGTCAATTTGTTGAATTGAATTTGTTGTAGAGGAAATTTTCTTAGTACATTTTTTATATGATTGAACTAAGATGCAGACATTTGGAGTATTTCATTACAGGCCCGTGCGCAGGAATCATCCATGGGGGGCGTTTTTAACTCGGACATTTCATGTTAGATTATGTTCATAAAAAACATCAAAAAAGATTTACTTTTAATATAGACATTGGACCGGATCGATTGTATGAAGCAAAATAAAGTCAGCTAGACACCGACTCAAAAGTTACAAGGACCTTTAAAAACGATATTTGCGTAATTTTGTTTTCGTTCCGAGAAAAACCAATGGATCACTTTTGATTCTCCTGAAGGTCCTTATTGGCTAAAAAACGTAAGTATTTTTTGTTTATAACTTTTATTTCTTCACAGAATGGAATTTGCTTGAAAAATAAAAATTGCGTTATTGCAAAAAATTTGACGTTAAAAAATTTAAAATTTTTCTTCTGTTATAGGTAATATTTAGTCCCAAAATTCGATTTTTCCATATAAAAAATGTGTAAAAGTTCCAAAAATCGATTATTTATCGATATTATCTATAATGGAAAAATAATTAAAAATTTTTTGCAAGAACGCAATCTTTATTTTTCGACTAAATTTGGGTATCCATTCTGTGAAGGAATAAAAGTTACGAGCAAAAAAACACGTTTTCTTAGCCAAAAAGGACCTTCAAATGACGCAGATATCGTTTTTAAGGGTCCTTCTAACTTTTGAGTCGGTGTCTGGATGAATCTAAGTTTGGACCCCGTCTAAAAGACATTTAATTATAATTAAATGCATACACATGTAAATGTGCTTATGTTATGATTCGATATTTAGTTATCATTAAGTAAGTAGCTGATTCTGCGAGGTACTTGGAAAAACTCGTCCAAAACTCTATCCACATTGTATTTTTATATCGCGATGTATATTTAGCGAGGCTAAGCTTTTCAGCCGATCTCTGGACATAGTTGATCTGAGGTATATCTTTAGACGACGTAGCACTGAAAAGGAGCGTTCATTTGTTGCTGTTGTCACAGGCAAAGTTGTCAGAAAACGAAGCATTTTTGATGTCATGTCCGTCATTGCGTTGACGCCAAAGTTGAACTTAATTTATCCATGTCGTGAACTGTCATGCAAAATCGAAATATATGGCGCGAATAGATTTGTGCATGAATTTTCATTGAAGCTGATTTTATTGATGCCGAAGCATTGAAAAAATGCTCGTGCTACTTAGCCTTAGTGACGTGCAGTAGTCCTAAATCGTGTTTTTTGGTTCAAAAATAGCTAGAGAGCGCAAATCTTATCAAAAATTAAAAACTCGAGCTCCGACGATTTATTGGGATTTTAGTTCTCTCATTTAAAAAAAAAAAAATTTGTTGTGTCTTTTTGATTTTTCATTCAAATGCCAATAAAAACCTATGGACGAAAATTCTCAATGGGGGGGGGGGGGGTTTGGGGGTTCACACGCACGCG
This sequence comes from Tricholauxania praeusta, assembly GCA_949775025.1. Taxonomy (NCBI): domain Eukaryota; kingdom Metazoa; phylum Arthropoda; class Insecta; order Diptera; family Lauxaniidae; genus Tricholauxania; species Tricholauxania praeusta. The sequence goes on from OX459029.1 coordinate 114,038,031, forward strand.
CCTGACAGATAGCCAGCTTTCCTTAAACTTTATGAGAAAGCCTTGGATATTTGTGAGCCTTTTGGCGTAACCTCATCACTTCCGCGACGAAGTGGTACTTCGAAATACCGGTATAATCAACGCGCAGATACACCTGAAGAATATTACAGACGAATCCTCTTCGTACCGTACCTGATGAACTTGGATCTTCACTCAGCGAAAGGTTTTTACGATACAAGAAGAAAATTATTGGACTACAGTGTCTAGTACCAGCAAACGTGAACAAGTTCACATTCGAAGACATAAAGCCAGCGATAAAACTTTATATAGATGATCTGAAGAATTCAAATGAAGCTATTCTTCAGGGTGAATTTGATATGTGGTCGATGAGATGGCAGCATGCCGTGAAGAGGTACCGACATGTGCAATTAGCGCACTAAGACTGTGCGATCAAGAGCTCTTTTCTAACATGCATATCTTGCTAACACTCTTGACGACGCTTCCTGTCACGACGGCAACTGTTGAACGCAGTTTTTGGACGTTAAAGCGTGTTAAGTCCTACCTTCGCAATCGTACAAGTGAGAAGCGTCTTACAGGTATGGCTCTCATGACTATACATCGCAACATACCAATCAGTGAGGAATCCATCAATGATATGTTTGCTAAGAAGTCGCGCATAATGGTTCTTGGGTAGATCTCGGTGTTCGTTTATGTAATACCATAATATATATGTATGTATGGGACGGTCTTTTAAAAACCGAACACTTTTCGAACGACGCATTTTTGATTTGGCTGAATTTTGTTTTATGAGTTCTGTATCAAAAAAGAAGGGATATGTGCTCGAGGATTTTTTTGAAACATTTATTTTTTTACAAAATAGAGCGAATTTAAATTTTGAGAATTTCGTGATATTTGGCATGAAGACTCACTTTCAATAATTCATAATTCCGGTTCTGTTAAAGCTACACAATTGTTATTATTTTTATAAATAATTTAATGGTTTATATCAACTTTTAATAATTTTTCACACCTTGTATCAAATTTTTAATATGACCATCGTGTTCTACGTTAAATTTCCTATCGAAAACGTATTTTTTATATGCGCAAACTATTATTACTATAAGAAATAAATTAATTTATGTAATCCGGCACGTCTTATTTGCGCGCGTATTCTACATACGAATTCTATTTACGAATTTGGGGTTCATTTCAAGATCTGGTTTCTCATAGACTTTTTTCTATGTATTTTGTGGCGTGGATTCTAAAAATGGAAGCATTTTTTTTTTTCTTAAGAATCGTTTTCGAGATATCCCTGAAAAACCCCCTTTTTACACTTTTTTCATTTATTTGGCCATATCTCCATGAATATTTTTTCGACTCAAAAACGCTTTTCAGCATTCGAATTTGTATTCCCTTTCTAACATTGAACTGCTTGTCCGAATCGGATAAGACTTGATGCAGTTACAAGCGCTCAAAGTCCAAAAAAACTGACTTTTTTGGTTTTTTTTTTTAAAAAAATACTAAATTTCAATTGCTCCATTTGAATGAAAAACTCTTTCATTATAATATTTTGAAGATAAAAAATGAAAGACTATTTTTTTGCAAATATTTTAAGTATAATTTTGTGGAAATCGGACAAAAAATTTAGAAGTTATTCGAAAAAACAGTAAAAAACTTGCAATAAAATTAATCGATACAAATATCTTTTAAATGCTGAAAAAAGTTTTTTTGTCGAAAAAATATTCATGGTGATATGGCCAAATAAATGAAAAAAGTGCAAAAAAAAAGGGGTTTTTCGGGGATATCTCGAAAACGATTCTTAAGAAAAAAACAAATGGTTGCCATTTTTGGAATCTACGCCCCAAAATACATAGAAAATAATCTATGAGAAACCAGATCTTGAGATGAACCCCAAATTTGTAAACTAGTGTAGAATACGCGCGCAAATAAGACGTGCCGCACTACATAAATTAATTTATTTCTTATGGTAATAATAGTTCGCCCATAAAAAAAAATAAGTACGTTTTCGATAGGAAATTTGACCTTAACACGATGGTTATATTAAAAATTTGATACATGGTGGGAAAAATTGTTAAAAATTGATTTAAACATTTAAATTGTTTATAACAATATTAATTTGTTAATAATTTTGTAATAGATAATTTTTTTTTTCATCGTTCGTTCTCTTAGTTTTAAAATGAAGATAAATTCAATTTTCTAATTTTAACAAAACCGGAGTTATGAATTTTTGAAAGTGAGTCTCCATGCCAAAAATCACGAAATTCTCAAAATTTAAAATTGCTCTATTTTGCAAAAAAAATTTCAAAAAATCCTCGAATACGTATATCTTCAGAACCATAAAAACAGAACCCATAAAAAAAATTTCAGCCAAACAAAATTCGTTCGGTTTGTAAAAGAACTTCCCCCCGAAAAGTCATCACTGCACCACCGGTTTTTTTTTTTCAGAAAGAAGTTGATGTAAAAAAATCTTTAAAAATTTGATTTTAATTGTGATTAAGAAAAGTTAAGTGCGAAAAAAATTGTAAGATTTTTTTATAAAAAAATTTTAAGTCAACTTTTTCTTGCAAGCACATATCAGATACCTGACGGTGATATCAGAACAGAATAGTTAATTCATTAAGAAGATCCAAATTTTCTTAAGACACATTACCGCTATAAAGAAGCTGCATTTTTTTAATTCCTCCTGTATTGAACTTAAACTTGAAATTTTAATGATGTGATCATTTTCACTAACAGCCACTAATTGTTGTAAAAAATTCATTGTTGCTCTTGTTGGTGTTGTTTTTCGCTAGTTTACCATTTTTCGCACACACAAATTTTGCATTTGCAAATATGTTATTTCCGGTGTTAGAAGCTCTTAACTATAAAAGCCTTTTAAATTCTATTGTCTGCGCATTTGGGGATCAGGTGATATTACCATTGAGGGAGCTCCACAAACGGCTTTGACTGTGAAATCAAGGCAAACAAAGAGAAGTCGAAAGAAAATGAAAAAATTCAACGTCAAAACAATTGCAGTTTTATATCTTGTACTTAAAAGGAAAATAACAATTTAAGTATGTTTTCGCAACAACTGTAATTACAATTGTGTTCAAGAAATAAAGGTTAAATTGTGAAAACAGAAAACAGCGGATTGACACTAAGTAAAGCCAAAAGCAATTTTGAGACACAATTAAGTGACGACAAAATTCAAATCAAATAAGAGCAAAATAAACGAAAACCAACGTTAGTTCTGTCTATTTAGCCATGACAAGAGATTTACTACTGCAAAGTTTTAATAGCTCTGTATTTTACCCAGCATAAGAAAATAACAACAACAAAACCGACAACACCAAAGTAAATTATTTGCCAAAAGGCAAAAGATCCAAAAACTTCCCAAAGTTATTTAAAGAAGTTGCAGTTAATTAAATTTGCTAGAGATTTTTTCTTAATAATAAAATACAAGTGAAATTGTTTTGTCTTATTTAAATTTTCTTTTTCCGCTTAATTAATATGGGAACATAATTAATTATTTTATATCTTTATCATGGAACAACACTATTGTACTTATGGAAAACAAGTATTGTTGTACATCGCCTTATTATGAGTAGTTAACGTTTCCAGTTAAACTTCAGTATTCTATACTGCCGTACTAAGCGAAAAGGGCGTATCTCAAAAAATTCATTTGAGAAAGAGGAAATTTTCTTAGTAGATTTTTTATATGATTGAACTAAGATGCCAGCATTGGAGTATTTCATTAGACGCGTAATTTCTTCGATGCTATAAGGAGGTCGGATATTTTTTTTTTGAGATACGCCCTTTTCGGTTAGTAAGGCAGTATAGTACATATCGCACAGATTTAGCTAAAGAGGCACAACTAAAAGTTTTAGAATTTTCAGAAAACGCAAAAAACTGTTTTGAACTTGGTAACTATTTTTCATAAATAAAGTGTGGATTATTTAGATGAAGGTACTATAAGAATATGGTTGGAAGCCACGTCGCGATCACAACAGCTTGAACTTCCCGACACTAAAAATAGGACACTTTTGCATATTGTAGCCTAATTTCCATTGCAACATGAAGAGAGACATAACAGTTTTTTGACATCAAAGTACAGCAAAAAATGAACTAATCTTTTTTGTTCAAAAAAAAAAAAATATCAATAAAAGTTTTTTTAAAGCTATTTTTGACTTTTATTAATAAAAGTTTTTTTTTTGACGTCGAGTGTAAAAGTTTTCTTGTAAAAAATTTCGATAAAAGTTTATTTTGCTTGAAAAATACAAGGAAAATCCTAACACAGTATCTTGGATTACTAAGCAAAAAATCTCAATGTAGGAAACACCTTGGATTATTCACAATAAAATCCACAGAAAATAGTTCACAAGTTTCTAGAGAAATAAAATTTATGATAATTATGAACTAATATTGTTAAATAATTATATTGCACGAATCGATTTGAACAGACCGAAAATGGATTTTGAAAGTGACAGAGGAAGTCTCCGAGCGTTCTTAAGAGTGTTTCGGAAATCGATGCATCAATCGATGGGAAAAGGCAGAAAATTGACTTTCGAAGCCACATAAGAGGTCCCCCGACCCTACTTAAAGGGTGTTTTGGACTAATTTTTCGATAAAAATTTTACTGCACGAAACGATGTGAAAAGGTCGAAAATGGAGGACCCTGACCGTCCGAAAGATTGTTTTTGACCCATTTTCGAAAAGAAAAATGTCATCAATCGATGGGAAAAGACCAAAAATGGGTTTTGGTGTGTGTTTTGGTCCAAAAGGGTAATTTTACCAATCGTAAGACTTCAAAAATTGATATTGTGAGTCGTCGGGGGGACTAGACCTCCTTGACGAGGCGTTTTGATGTCATTTTCGTTAATGATTGTTGAAAAGTATAATATTTTTCTTAATACATTGTCCACTCAGAGTATAAGTGTCCTATCAGCAAAAACATGAAACGAAGAAAACAGCATTTCAAAGTTATTTAGTCTACGATTTGTGATTTAAGGAGTATTAACGTTTCTTTTTTATTATTTTGCTTCTAAAAAATCGAAAAAACTCAATCGATGCTTGGAATTATGTATGAAATCCTTAGTTATAACGAAGACTCCATTTAAATTTCGTTCAATGTTTTATTGAAGATTGATCAGTTTAAAGTTTAAATGAATCTTCTTCTTTCTATAACGACTTTTACATTCAGTACTCAAGAATATAAAAAAAATTAAAAAAATCTTCGCAGCACGGAAAAAATTAATCGATTTTGATAAAACTTTTTGAAATCGAAAATATGACGATAAAGGAAAACCGCTTAGTGGTTGAAAGAAAGTGTTGTATGTAAAAATCATTTTAATTTTTCGCTTTTTACTGTTCTTTATACAGTTTCTTTAATTATCGTACAAAGCTTACTAACATTAGTGGTGTCGCTTAAGGCTTCCAACACAAGTCGCTGAGACTTATACTGTAGGTTCGGTGAAGTATTTTGACCGCAAAATTCCAAGAGGTTTTCGCCAACTTGCATGGCATTGCTTTCTTTGCTAAAAAGGATGAATAGGATCTTGTTTTTGTAATTAAAATTAATAAAATTGATTGAAAATTTTTCTTTTCTCCTTTCAGAAATCAGTTGTGAAACTGTTCATTGCCATATCTTAAGACTGTTACAGAATTCACGAAGTACTCAATACTTAAAGAATTCATTCAAAATTTTTCTCGGTTCGTTTACTAATATATTTTTTTCTTATTTTCACTTGGTTGAAATAATTGATGTTTAAGGTAAAAGTTGTATATATCCTACAGTCAGCGAAAAAAATCAAGCATTTTGTGTTTGGTTCAACAATAAACACTAACGATTTAGAACCGAAAATGAAAATGTTTAAATTGAACATACATATTTTATATTTCGATTCAAAAAGAATTCAAATTGATTCAAAGCGATTTCATGTTAGATTCAAAATGGAATCACATTTTAATACAAAAAAAGATTTGTGCTCAAATAGAACAGAATTACTATTTGATTCAATAATTATTCGTGGTTAAATTGAAAATAATTACGTTTTGATTCAAATATTATTCGTGGTAGATTCAAATGTATGTCAACTTTGAAATAATAATGCGAATAAGTTTTGAACTGTTATATTTGTATAACATTTTATTTCGAACTCAAAAGTACTTATACAAAAACACAAAAGTAGTTTACAATTCAATTTAACAAACATACAATTAATTTAAAAATTCAGTTTAATATGAGTAAATTGAGAAATCACCCGTTATTTAGAGATGGTATCGCCAATTTTCGTGCTGTAATCATTTGCATTTGGTAAGTGTAATACAAAGGTAGCTCACTTGGATCATTTGCAAGTAGAAATTTGAAACTTTTAAGGTCGCAAAGTTTGCGTGCGAGTCACAGCGTGGTTATTGTGACTAAATTTTGTGTGAATAAAGTCACTATTCCTATATTGAGACACTTTAACCGATAATTAACTGCCAAAATACTGTTTGATACAATTTGACTTTATGGTAACATTCCAGTAATTTGTGTGTACCAAATTGATCCTATTTGGATCAAATTTTAGTAACAATAACCACACAGTTCTTCTTAAAAGTAACCTGTTCGATTTTAAGCACAATATCAGTAAAAGTGATATCCCCATAGCTTTGGGGATTATGTCCGCTTTTTTATGGGGATTATGGCCGAAAATTTTGCGGACATAACCCCCACACGAACATTTTCGGACATGATCCCCATTTTAAAAATGGGGACGTCCCAAGGCCGCCGCGAAGCCGGTGTTGGATTTTTGGGAGTTTTAAATCCAGGCCGCCCACTTATCTTAACTTTTATGTAGAATTACTGTAGCTAGCGAAGCCGGTGTTGAACATACGAACATAATTCCAATGGTGGCTTCTGAGGACTTACATCCTCCAATATATGCAACTCCGGCTATGTCCATTCTTAGAAGTTGTTATAAGCCCAACACGAAGTGGGGATTGTGACCGAAAAAAAAAACAGACATAAGGCCCAAAACTGTTATCATTAACCTATTTTTTCGGACATATTCCCCATGGGGATTAAGTCCGAAAAATTTTCGGACATAACCCCCACACCAAAAATGGGGATTATGTCAAGGCACCTACAACGGGCTCAGTCCAAAATCTTAAGAATATTTACAGGTGCCCCATGGTATATACGGAATGAAATCATGCACCGAGATCTATGCATCCCCATGGTAAAAGATGAAATTAACAAAATCAAACAAACCTACGCCATAAGGTTGCTGCATCATCCGAACCCATTGGCTTGTAATTTAACAAACATAGAGGGTCGCTCCAGATTAAAAAGAAAGGATCGTCCTTCTATGCAAGTCACTTACACCGGACCAAACTAAACAGCTCAAACGTTTTACCCTCCCTCCGAGGCACTACACGTAATCGTCAAGAATCATATGAGGACTTTGTACCGGGACCTAGCTCGTCTTGGGCACAGTCCTCTAATACAAACCAACCTTGGCAACTTATCGCCGCCAGCTCCCCTTCCGATGAGGGTGTAAGACCGGGACCTAGCTCGTCTCGGCCGCTTTCCGATGAATTGGAGAGAGTTGAAACAGTGTCTTCTCGGTCTTCTTTGGGTGCTAGACCGGGACCTAGTTCGTCTCGGCTACCACCTCAAGAACGTCCTGGAGGCACTAATCACTCCCAACGTGGTCGACCGGGACCAAGTTCGTCTCGGCGACCACGAAGAAAATCGTTTTTTTGTGGTACTCGAAACCCCAATTCGGTAAGACTGAGACCTAGCTCGTCTCAGCTACCAAGCCAAGACCGGGACCTCGGTCGTCTCAGCTGTTAAAGAATATGGGGAGACGCGATCGTCAGCTGCATCCATACTTATGCTCCAACGAGTTATTCGCTCTTGTGCATTTGCTGTGCTGAGCCATACACAAGCTGCACCTAATACACAAGAAGTATAAGTCTGGAGAGAAGTTCATTATTAAATTATATATAGTAATAGTCAATCTTCTGCTGTAAGAGTCAATCTTCTACTCCACTTTATTTTCGATTTGCAAAAACTAAGGCTAGATACACAAAACATTTCTTAACGTTATAAGTTTATTTTATCGCATGCAATTGCTATGTCAGCAGTCTTTAGCATGGCAATTGCATACGTTGATATAGTATTACATTTTATGGAATCATGTATGACGCGCTACACTATTTGAGTGGGTCATACATGATTATGTAGATTCATATGTGGTACTCTACGTTAGTGAAAGGGACCACATATGACTCCACCATCCCTGGATTCAACAGTCCCTGTTGAAGTAGGATTTAACTTAAGTTCTACATTAATATTATTTTCCTTATTATTTTTACAAGTTCGAAAAATATAATGTAATACAAATATTGATACTAATATAAATAAAATGGTCAGTACAATATTCAAACCATAACTTACATTTCTATGGAATTTCAATTCCTTAATTTCTCTTATATTTTGGAATTGGTTAAGTTTTATTTCCTCAAAATTAATTGTTTCTTGAAAACTTACATCTTCGGATTCATTTTTTGGATAGTAAAATTTCTCTTGTGCAATAGCCCTTTCATTATAAAATGTTTTGTTTAGCAATGATACTTCACAATTGTAAAAGCTTATTAAATAATTTCTATTTAGTGTGATTTTTCTTTCGTCACAATTTTGCTTAAGTTTTATTTTAAATGCATTTTTCATAATAATTAGGTCATCATCCATGACTTCTACACTAGTTTCATTATTATGTTTTAGCTTGCAATTTCGAAGGTATACGCAATTTCTACTTTCTTGTAATTCTCTTAAGCTTGAATTTTCTTCATATAAATAGCTAATGTTATTTACTGTCACAACAAGTTCGTTATTTTCGTCAATTTCAAGAAATTTTTCGTTAGGAACTGGAGTTATAATTTTTAATTCTGTCGATATATAGGCTGTAGGAATTTTTATTGCTATAATAAGTGAATCGTTTTTGTATGTCATTATTCCCATTCTTATGAGTTTTAATTTATAAAAATCTATTTCAAACTTTTCAATTTCCTCAGCAGACAATACACCAGGGTGTATTATATTGTTTTTTGCAGAAGCTATATTCTCTTGAATCTGTGTTATCTTGTTTTCAAGAGACTTAAGTTTTAACATTTGGTCAGAATATAGCAGTCTTCTCGCAATTTCATTATGCCTAGTTTTGATGTCTTTAAGAGATCCCTCTATATTTTGTCTATCATTATTTATTGCTTTCCTAAGTATTTCTATCGACTCGTTAAAGTGCGTATTTATTAAAATTTGTTTATTTATTGTTTCGATCGCGTTGTGACTATTTTTGTCAGTAACTCTAAGATGTTCCAATATCTCTTCTCTATCCTCATTATCCATGACCCCAAAGAGCCATTTGTAGGTGGTACCCACAATATTTATTAATCCCCTTTTGTTTCTATTTATCCTATTTGGCATTATAGTTTTTACTTTAGATTTGAGTAACTTGATTTCTAGTTTTAAAATATCCTTATTGTCTATGTCTAGTTCCTCAATATTATTTCCAATAATGTTAATTACCTCTAAAATATCTGTTGGATTAATGATGTGCAATACAGTAATTGTAGAATTGACAATTTCTACTTTCCTTAGCCGTATTACCGCGAAGCCGGAATTTTCCTCAATTTTGTTGACTTGTAGAAGTCCCTGAACTGACAAAGCTATAAGTGCTGTTATTACAATCGTGATTTTCATCTTGGTTGTTCAGATTCTCCTGAAATATTTAGTTTCACATGATATTAATTTGTATTATTTTGATATTTAAATTTTCGCCTAACTTGAGTTTTATAAATTTTTTTAAATTTATTGTCTGCACTGACTAGGTGATTACCCTCCTTCCTATAATTTGCAATTTTTTTATATTTAGGTTGCGATTTACTGACTCTGTTATTTTGAACGAATTCATTGTCAAACGGGTGATCGCTTATTATACCTCTCCTTTGATTAGTTTTACTAATTCTAGATTCTTTTTCTTGGGTCAGTTTTTGTGAAAAAATTTCTAAGTCTTCCCTAGACAAAAGGTTGTTTAGAAAGTCAATTGGTCGTTTATTAGTCGCAGTATGTATAGTATTATTGTAAAAAGTTATTGCTTTAGATACTTTTTCTTTTAGGTCATCCTTATTATCTTCGTCAGCATTAAAAAGCCTTATATGTTCATTTAGTGTAGAATGAAGTCTTTCAACATCTGCATTCCCCGTTTTTAGATAAGTAGTGGTGAAGTGAATTTCAATATTATTGTCCCTCAAATATGTGTTTATCATAGCCGTGTTAAATTCGCTGTCAGCAACTATCCGTTTCGGTTTGCCTAAGTATCGTATACGTTCTTTCAAACCCCCTATTATTGATACCCAAGTCCGATCTTCCAACTCGTGCGTAGTGGCATATTTTGTAAGTCTATCAATACTAGTTAAAAACATTTTGTTTCTCTGGGGAAACCAAATATCGACATGGATAATATCATTTTGTTTTCCAGGTGTTTCAGTCAAGTTCAAAGGGTATTTTATTGGTTGTCTATCAAACTTCGCTCTATTGCAAATTTCACAATTATTTACATATTTATGTACTTCCTTTTGCAGATCAGGGAAATAAAATAATTTCTTAATCTCCTCCGTTACCTCATTAATGCCTCTATGGTTATTTTCTAAGTGCTTGTCTTCTATTATTTGCAAAAGTCTACCCCTGTCTACAATATCTTCCAATAGTATGTGCGATCTTAATATTTTCAGGTTTTTATTCCTCGAAAAATATGATATATAAAGGTTTTGGAATTTCAAGAACAGTTCGTTATCCGAACAGAGGACTGCTAAAAGTCCTTTTTGCGGCAAGTTGTCTCTCATAATTTCTAAGATATTGCTATCTGCTGTTACATTGATAATAGTCCTTATTTTCTTTTGGTAAATTATTTTCTTGGTCAAAGATTGCTTCTCGGAAAACTTCAAAATTAATTGATTTTTAAAAATATTAATAGCGTTTTCTGTAATTCTTATCGAGTCAATACCGTCAGTTTCTGCACTGTGAACAGTATCGTCATCGTCGTCTTCTATCGATTCCCTTAATTCGTTTAAAACTTCCTCTGTTGTCATAGCGTTTACGTAATGAAAAATGTCGGTATCTTTATCGAACAATTCATTAAGATTAATAGATACTGGTTTGTCTGGTTCTGTAAAGATTCGACTTAGACAATCAGCGATTACGTTTTCCTTCCCTTTAATGTATTCGATGTCGAAGTCAAACTCGTTTAGTTTGATTTTCCACCTTTGCAACTTTAAGTTTGGTTCCTTTAAATTGTTCAACCATATAAGTGGGCGATGATCCGTCTTAACCGTAAATTTTCTTCCGAAAAGATAGGGTCGAAAATATTTCGTAGCCCATACTATAGCTAAGAGCTCTTTCTCAATAGTACTATAGTTCTTTTCGTGCCCATTAAGGGATCTACTAGCATAACAAATAGCTCTACTATCTTGCATTAAAACGGCTCCCAGAGCGTAATTGCTAGCATCGGTTACCAACGTAAATTTTTTGGAAAAGTCAGGGTGAACCAATATTGGATCTGCTTTTATTAATTTCTTTAATTTTTCGAATGCCCCAATATAATCTTTGTCTCTTACATTAATTTTGGCATTCTTTTTCAAATATTTGACCATAGGATGTGCCACCTTTGAGTAGTCCTTTATAAATCTCCTATAGTAGCCAGTTATACCGAGGAACGATTTTATTTCTTTTTGACTTTTTGGAAGTTGAATCTTATTTATTACTTCAGTTTTAGCTGGGTTTGGCTTGATCCCCCTATCAGTGATTAAATGTCCTAAAAATTCTGTTTCCCTAGCAAGAAATTTACATTTACTTAATTGGATTTTGAGGTTATGTTCGTTTAAACAGTTTAGGATCTTATTTAGTGAGTCTAGGTGTTCCTCAATACTTGTTGAAAAAACAAGGATGTCATCCATATAAACTACACATATTTTCCCAATGAATTCTTTAAGAACAGAATTCATTAGTCTCTGGAAAGTTGAAGGTGCGTTTTTCAAGCCAAATGGCATACGTAAAAATTCGTAATGGCCATCTGCTGTTGAAAATGCAGTCTTATGAATGTCCCTTGCATCCATTTGTATTTGGTGAAAGCCCTGGACTAAATCGAGAGTTGTGAAATATTGGCATCTTCCCAATTTGTCAAATATATCATCTATATTTGGAATTGGAAACTTGTCCTCGACAGTGATGCTATTCAGTTTTCTATAGTCGATTACAAGGCGCCATTTTTGTACGTTTGACGCATCAAGCTTCTTTGGAACAATCCAAATTGGGCTGTTGTAAGGACTAGAAGACTCTCGTATTATACCCTGTTCGAGCATTTCTTCTATTTGTCTATTAATCTCGTTTTTATGAATCTCCGGGTATCTGTAGAGCTTTGAATACACAGGGATTTCATTTTGGGTGTTAATTCTATGCTTTACTGTGCTTGTAAACGTAAGGCCCTCATTATCCTGATTATAAAAAACCCTTTTATGTTTTCTTAAATTTGTCAGCAATCTATTCTTATCTGCATTAATCAAATGATTTGTATCAACATACTCCGTAATGTCTTTATTTTTTACTTCATTGCTAAAAATTTCTACCACGTTTTCATGATAGCAATTTTTCCCATAATCTTCCTCTTCCTTATTCATGTAAAACTGTATTGTGGTATTGTCCGTTCTCAACATTCTGTTTGGGTAGTCTATTACGCAATTTAATTTTGTCAGAATATTGTTCCCTATCAGTCCGTCGAAATTTTTATTAAAATTGAATTCTAAAAATTCACTCATATAATTATCTTCTTTAAATTCTCCAAAAATCGGGAATTTACAGAGTGTTTTTACTCTAAATTTTTTACCTAATGCTATGATATCGATATTTGTGTCGGTTTTCCATTTTGGGTTGCAAATGTCTTCATTTATCAAACTGAACTCCGCTCCAGTATCGATAATGAAGTATAATTGCCTTATTGGAGTTTCAACTACTATATAGGGTAATTGCTTACCTGGTTTGTGGGAAAATTTGCCCCTGAACTACCAATGTCCATTGGTGTGTTATTACCCGAATGATTTCCCGAATTATTACCAGAATCACCTGAACTGTTGTTCTGGTTACCCCAATTGTTTCTTGAATTACCGGAATGATTTCCCGAATTATTACCAGAATCACCTGAACTGTTATTCTGGTTACCCCAATTGTTTCTTGAATTACCGGAATGATTTCCGGAGTTACCTGAACGGTTATTCTGATTACCCCAATTGTTTTTTGAATTACCCGAATGATTTCCTGAGTTATTTGACCTGTTTCCCTGGTATCCCCAATTATTTCTTGAGTTACCTGAATTGTTTCTTTGACTACTCCAATTGTTTCTCGAATTACTGGGCTGATTTCCTGAGTTACCTAAACGGTTTTTCTGATTACCCCAATTGTTTCTTACCTCATCGCTAAAGTTTGTTCTAATTGAAGAATCGTTAAAATTTCTTCTGAAACCGGTGGCTGTATAGCCTTGGTGTCTAGCTTCTACTACTATTTTAAAAGCCATCTCCAAATTTGCCGGGTTCCTAGCATAAATTAAAGTTTTAGTTGGTTCTGGTAGCTTCTCCTTAAAAACCTGCAGCGAAATTCTATTAATTTCTGCTGTCGTGAAACCTTCGTTTCCATGTGTTAGGAGCCTATTGTGTAACCTATTTCTGAATTTATTTATGCTATAATGGAGTTTTTCTATAGTGGAGTCCAATCCACATGTTTTTAACTTATCCATTAATTCTACACTGGATTCTTTTTCCCCGAAGTTTTGTAATAGGACTGTCTTTAACTGGTCCCAGTCCCCTACTTCCGCACTTCTGTGTATTGCCTGCCTAGTGCGGCCGGTACACTTATTCTTTAAATATGTAAATAGTATTCTCTTATTGTTATTATCAAACATATTTAGAGACGGGAGCACACTTTCGACTTGCTCAATAAAGTCAGGTAATTGGTTAATATCCGACCCATCAAATTCAGAAATTTCCTTTATGCAGGTTAAAACTAATTGAAACGATTGTATTAAGTTGGGATCCATGTTAGTATTTTTCCCTAATTTTTTTTTCAATAAAATTTTATCCTCACCAATCGATTTACAAGAAAGCACAAAAACCGCGTTTGACTCTTCGAATTGTATTTAAGACGATAATGATTTATATTTTTCTTTCAAAAATTCGTTACAATTCTCACCCTTCTTTTTTTTTTTTTTTTTTTTTTACCCTTATTGTTGTGGTCCTTGTTGAACGAAATTTTCCTCGATGTCCAACGCCGGTTGCCTTGTGACAAAGAAAATGTTGTCTTATTCGTTGCTGGTTTTAATGTTGATGTTAAGTGTTGCTTCGGTGAGTTGATCTTCCAAACTTTGCGGACAAAAAAATTTTTTTTTTTTTTTTTTTTTGGTATAACTGCAATACAGCCTGTCGGTCACTGTTGTTGACTGCCAGGAGGCTTCTCGCCTTTGCTGGTTACCCTGGTCTTTATATTATTAAATTTATAGTATTTAATAAATACTATTTATGTTAAGAAAACTCCTTTATGTTAATGTTTTATGTAACATAACTTTTTGTTTTCCAAAACTTTCACTTGATCGATTTTTTTGTAGTTGCTTATTTATTATATTTTATTTTATTTTATTTTATTTTATTTTATTTTATACCCTTTTTGGGTTGTTGAGTAAATTTTTATTTTATGGTTAAAACTTTTTCTCGTAGTTAAATTTTTTTTTCGCTTGAAAATAAAAATTTTTTTTAAATGTTTTCCGTCGTAGTTAAATTTTTTTTTCGCTTGAAAATAAAATTTTTTTTAAATGTTTTCCGTCGTAGTTAAATTTTTTTTTCGCTTGAAAATAAAATTTTTTTTTAAATGTTTTCCCTCGTCGCCAGTAATAGTCAATCTTCTGCTGTAAGAGTCAATCTTCTACTCCACTTTATTTTCGATTTGCAAAAACTAAGGCTAGATACACAAAACATTTCTTAACGTTATAAGTTTATTTTATCGCATGCAATTGCTATGTCAGCAGTCTTTAGCATGGCAATTGCATACGTTGATATAGTATTACATTTTATGGAATCATGTATGACGCGCTACACTATTTGAGTGGGTCATACATGATTATGTAGATTCATATGTGGTACTCTACGTTAGTGAAAGGGACCACATATGACTATATTCATTATTCACAATAATAATGTATAATAATGTTACTTAGTTTAAGATTTTAAAACTTATTGTTAGTCTCTTAAGGGAAGATTCAATAAAAGAAAACGAAGTTTAAAAAAAAAATTGTACCACGATGGTGCTTTTCCGGATTCGTTAGCTGCTATACTTCCACATAAAAGTTAGGTTAAGTGCGGAGAATTCGGCTGCTGCTCATAGTTGATATTCCATGGTATATTCAACAGTAGCTTCACTAGCCATAGTAACTTGTTAATTTATTTACTTTATTCATTATTTATTTACATTTATTATTTTTTTTGGTTATTCTTTACACAAACAAAACAAACACTGACACGACTGAAACACGACAGCACCGTCTTGACTTCAAAATTGAAAGTCGAAGTTGCGTTCGTTTAATGTTAATTAAAAAATAATTATTTCAAAATGCAATTGAAAATATTTCCTGCTAAAAATAAAGAAAAAAAAGTTATTTTTACTATTTTAAGCTTTATATCAAAAATAATATTTTCAAATTTACAATGTATTTTTTCACTGAGAGTATAAGTCTTAATTGTACTGGTGCAATATTTTCCCTTCCAATAATTAACAACAAATGTCGTTAATGCTTTTTATTTACCATTTTATTTCAACAATTAGCCGTTTCTGGCTAATTGTATTTACTACCATTTTTATGGCCACTATTTTAACGCTTCACTGTAGCCGTTGCCCGTTCACAAAAACATGCCAATATTTGGGTGTTGACAAAAAGCTTAATGATGATTAAGAAACGTACTCTTAACTACATGAAAGGAGTGTGAAAGTATATTTTTAATTACTCGTAATATGTATATTTATTTTCACAGATGTTGCAGTTAGCGTGAATTCATATAAAATAGCCTTAATCAAACGTCAAAATATATAAATACCAGGTCAAGTAATTTCTAGATGTGATTTTGTTATCATCCGAACTTATGTAACCATTAAATACGTAACGTAGAACTGATTTGATTTGCTGATGAAAAGAGCTTCAAGTTTTGATAGAAAAATATGCTGAACCTGCCTGCCACTCCCTCTAGTTAAAATAACTTTCTGTTACATAAAATTAAAGACCAGTAACAGTTACATGATAAACTTAGATTTTTGTGTTTGGATGGGATATTACCGATATTATCAAAAATCTAACTAACGGAACAGGATCATTCATGCTTCATCAAATTCTACATTAGGGGGCGTTCAAGTATTAAGTAACGCAATTTTTGAAGATATTTTACCTTCCCTCCCCCCATGTAACGCGTCGTAATGTTTTTCTTTGCCAGTGGAAAAAAGATTTTCAACTGCAGCGCTTGAGGGTATATGTAGTAGTATTATATTTAATAAACAGATTTACGAATATGTGTTCCCCGAGAAATACCGCGTCGTTGAACATCGCTGATTTCATGTCCAGTCACATTTTGACGAGATTTTGAGCTTTACTTTTTAAAGATTTGTGTCTCTTAGGTTTTTCCTTAGCAGTCTAAGTGACAGAATAGAAAAAGTCTTCCTCATCATCGTCGTAGTTACTCGCGTTGCTGCCTCCACCACTTAAACTTTCTCTGTTCTTCAAACTTTCGGCAGCTTCTTGTCGTAACGCATCTTCTAACTTTTTTTTTATGCATTTATTTACTGCATCCACTCGACTTCTGTCATCCGTTTTCAGCTATCTCAACGGGAACGTACATACTTGTTGTCAGAACGTGTTTTTCGCGGCGCGGTGAGTGCGGTATCTTTCTGGTAAATAGGAGGTACTGGATTAACGATTAACGGACTTGGGGAAATTTAACGGAAGCTAACGAGTGCGTTAACATTTTTTTAAAGTTAACTTAAAAGTTAATCCGTTAGTCGAAATGTTAACTTCATTAATTAACGATTAACTAGTTAATGCCCAGCTATGTTATTCTTTCAATGGATTCGGGGTTCTCAGTACAAATTAACCAAAACTGGTCTGATGAGGCTATGTATTTATATATGTATATGAATATGTATATATGTGGTAATAGCCAAAACAAATGCCACCAATTACCAGGTTAAATTGTTCTAAGTATTTGTTGTCTTTGTCATGTTAGTTTATAAAGCATTAACCGATTTGTGAAATTTCACATGAGTATTGGTATCTGCAAATGATTGTTAAATTCGATTAAATAATATTCAATGAATTAAAAATAATCAGTCGACTACTATAAAAACAAATAAAATTTCTATAACATGTTTATTTAAGCTTTTAACTGAAATAAAACATTTTAGTCAAAATAAAATCGTAATCTTAACAAAAAAAAATTAGAAATAAAATCAGCCATAATTCAAGTAAAAAAAATAATTCAATTGGAGTTACTGCTCCTCTGTCCACGGGTTTGCCACTCTGACTCTTTCATTACTGGAGACCGATTTGTATGAAGAAAACGTCATTTTATTGTAAATGATTTGAGGAAGAGAGTGGAAGACTAAAAAGTTCTGAAATCTGCCACCAGATAGCGCTTTAGCAGTTTTGATAGTTTTAACTGCGCAGTGCCCGCTCGGTCAAAAAGACGTTGAGGACTTTAAAAAATCGAATTTGCTTATAACAAAAAGGACTCATTGCTTCAAAAAAAATTATTCCTTGAATTGAATACAGAATTTTCAATAATCATGGGAATTTGATGATGAGATCAGACCTTTTTGCAAAGGCTTAGCTGTCGTAAATGACACCGCTGAAAGAGGTGTTGCGTTTGTGAGAGACTACAACCAAATTTTGTTAAGTGATGAGGGAAAAATATTGAAAAAAAAAAATAATAGGACTTAGTGATACATATCAACCCTTTTTGGGTCACTCCGGGGGAGCTATGAACTATTTTTCGAAATTGTTTGTGTTTTTTGTAGGGTGACCCCCAAAAGGTTGGCAGATAGAGGGTAGATGTGTACAGAGAAAAGTTTGGGAGAGTAAAAATAATGCGAGTTCGTCTTGAGTCTTACCCCTTCTGAGGCATATGAGAAGAGGGGGAAGTCGATTTCATAATTTCACAAGAATGTCATTTTTGCAGGGGAGCACTCCTAACGGGTTGTGATAGGGAGTAAGTATGTTCAGGAAAAATGTTGGAGAAGGAAAAATAATGGGACCTTGTCATACATTTGATCTAGGGGGCAGCTTCGGAGAGATATTAATGATTTTTGATAGATTGAGAACCATTTTCCAGTTTTCAAAAGGGTGGCGGGTCCATCAAATGTTTTCTGAAATGGACCAAATTCTATGTGGTTCTTATTGGCACCAATACGAAACTTTTGGTGCCCGGGAAGCGAAGTTTGGAGCAACTTTAATATTTTGAACCACCCTTATGTACATATACATATATACATATGTACAACAAGCTTTTCTTTTATTTAAAATAAGCAATGCTGGGCACTAACATGCATGCACATTTTGTTTCCATGTAGTGGTACAACAATCGTATGAAGTTCTACTCCGCTGAAGTATAATTGAATCGTTGTAGTGCGCTCACATTTGTATAC
Organism: Tricholauxania praeusta; assembly: GCA_949775025.1. NCBI lineage: Eukaryota > Metazoa > Arthropoda > Insecta > Diptera > Lauxaniidae > Tricholauxania > Tricholauxania praeusta. The sequence goes on from OX459029.1 coordinate 114,056,773, forward strand.
GTATACACAAATGCTCTCCCGATACTCTCAATTACGCTCTCGTTAGAACTTGCAGAAGAATTTGTGCCCACCTATGATAATAAGCAGAGCTGGGCACCATTACACGTGTGTTTCTCTTAAATGTTCTTCAATGCATTTGTAGTTGTGCTTTGTTCGCTTTTCAAAGCAAACTGAATTAAATTTTACGCTCTCTGCTTTATATACGTTTATGAAAAGTTATTCTCATTCACGCCACGATAATAAGCCTTAAATAAATTTCATACAAATATCATTCGTAAAATTTTTACAAATAAATTGCGCTTCTCTTTTCAGTTCCTATAAAAAAAAATAATAACATAACCCGATCTACCACTTTTCCTTAGATCTGATAGTGATTATAAATGCACGCACTAACTCATTTTTAATTAATTGTGATAATTTTCAACTCCTCACCATGGCATCAGCAAGTAAACGCACGCACATGCGCATGTCATAAATTACAACAGCACATTCGTCTTCACTTTTATGTCACTTTCAGTCACAATTAATGACAATAACGGCGCCACTGCTACGCCATTACTTTGACTCTGCTCCTGCTTCAATTCAAGTTTCAAAATAAATAGCACACCTAATATATAGTCTACCAATTTGAAAAATCTGGTAACATTGTTCACTGCATTGCATATTACGTAATTACGCATGCGCATATTTCAACGTTACGATAAAGACATTAAGACGTTAATAACGTAACAAGAAATTGCGAAAGCAAACGTCAAACAAAAAATATCGAAAAAAAAAGAAAACTTTGAAAGACTCAAAAAAAAAACGCATCAAAGCCGACTAAGTGGCAAATCGAATCCTAGTGGCAGTAAAATCAAGTTCAGGCCACACGGCGAACGTGCGTGGAAAAAAGACCTGTTGCAGAAAAACTTTGCGTTACGTTTGTTACACAAGAACGCACGCATAAAATTGTAACAATTTTTAAATAAAAAGACAGCAACAATAACAACAACAAAATCAAAAAGAAAACAAGGAGTTGCTCTACAACTGCCACTCCGTCAAAGGCGTTGCCACTATTTGCGGCCGCTGTTGTTGTTGTTTGTTGACAGCATCTTAGAATTTCAAAAGCAATTAAACTTGTCTTGCTGCCGTTGCTGTTGTTGTACATGTAAATATTTGTTGTTGTTGTTGTATGTTGCTCCTTTTTTTCTTGTAATTTAATGTAATTGCACGGCAACACTTTTTCGCTTTTATTTCACTTAATGTCGTTTCGATCTTTATTACATTAACTTTGTTGTAAGTCGTCGCTGCACATGTATTCTGAATCAAATTTTTCTAATTAATTTCATTTCAGGGTGGAGGTTCTTTAAAATTGGAAAAACTTGTATTAAGTCTTAAGTGCCTTAAGCTCAACTAAGCTTTTCGAGATTTTTGTTACTATTTGTACTTTCCCAGTTTAGTCACTATAACAACGTAAATGCCACAAATTTTTGGTTGTTCACATAAATTCAACTAAGCCCACAATTAATGTATGCGATGGAAATTATTGTGTTACAAATCGGAAAAATTCGACTTTTTGCCAGAGTGTTGCAATTGCACGACGTCACTATGGGAGTGGGTCAAAATTTATGGTAACACTTAACTTTGATTAGTTACAGCGAAACAAGTTCAAAAGCAGGCACTTCATGAAAGTGTTTCTAGATTTCCTTTGCTACTCTTGCGTTAGTGGTTGTTATTTACACACAGGAAATTTTGTCACATTTGTTAATTGCTATTTTGAGTAACATATTGTTCAGAAAACACAAGTTAAATATACGAGTATATTCTCGGTGGGAGCTTATAAATACATTAACAATTACAGTTTTTAATTAACAAACCTTTTCAGAAATAAAATTGCCAATATTTACCTTAAAAATAAAAATTTGATATTTTCAAAACATAAATCTCATTTATTTATGTAAAAAATAAACTATCAAGTTCTTGCTTGGAGTGTAAAGAGTGGAAAAGATCTATAGAATCCTCCTCAAATATTTATTAGAACATTTTGAACCCAACATCTTGCGCAAGTTTCAAATAATAATATTGTGATTTATAATCAAACTTTTGGCATTTTCATTATGATCACGGGTTTTTGAGTGCCTTCGTAAGATTTTATAAGCCATTTTTCATTGGGTACATAAATCACGTAGCCTAAAATAAAATATAAACATGAAAATTAAGCCTGAAAGAAGAAATGAACATAGTACAGGATGTGCCAAAAGTCACTGTCTGATTTGTTTTGCTTTTAATTTTTTATTGGATTTTCTAATTTACAAAGTGTTAACAATAAATGAACATTTGATTCTTATAATTTTTTTATATAAAGTTTTATGAATTATATCTAATAAATGGGACCCATCTGATCCCGCTGACCAATTTGGACCCTTTTTTATTGCATTCTCGACTACAGAATACAGCTAATACTGTGATATAAGTATTTGCAATTTCAGTTCTGTTGCTTTGTTTTAACTGATCTTAATTTACTGGCTTGCTCATGTTTACTTATTCGACAGACAGACAGCCCCACAGAAGAAAGTCTGGCCAATTAAAATCTGTCGTTATGCATCTCTTGTTTCTCCAGCAGTATGGGCCTGTGGAGTCCGTAAATAATAATTTAAAAAGTTTAAACTTAAACGATTTTACTTTTATTAAAAATTAGATGTTTACTTTTTGAAATTTGAAATCTTAAAAATATTTTATTTTTTCATTTTTTTGAAACAAAATAAAATTTTATTAAATGAATACAAAATTGGATGTGTTATGTCTGAGTCCCTATAGGCCGTAGCACTGTCCTGATGAAGCTAAGTATTCTACAGTCTACCAAAAACTGTTCAATCACATGTCTGTACCTCTTCATTTTCAAAAAAATATGGTCCAAGGGGACGTCCATAAAGTACGTGAGGTGTTTTTTTGAAAATATGGAACCCCCCTCTCCTTGGTGAGATTTGGTGGGTTCTGGCGGGAATCCCCCTCTCTTCCGTGAGACTTTCCTTATAATTTTTAGATGTAATCTGCTATAATAATGTATACTCTCTGCATTAAAATGTCGACTTGAGATTTTGGTGAGATTTTGCCGGACCCCTTCCCTCCTATTTTGTCTCACGTAATTTATGGACGCCTCCCAACCAGAAACTGAGCCGCTCCATACAGTAACCTTACCCATATGTAATGGCCTTGAGTGGGCTTGCCTTGAATATACAATTCCCCAGAACATTACATTTTGTTTGTTTACTGTTTTATTCAGCTCAAAATTAGCTTTGTCTGACATTAACAGTTTTGAAACAAAATCTGAAATCTCATTATGCAGAGTGAGTACCGCTTTGGTGCATTCCAGATACTTTTGATTGTCAATTAACAGCAGTTCTTGAGTTAACTGTACCGTGTACGGAAATAAGTGCAGGTCTGACCGCAAGATTCGATTCAGTAATGATCTTGAAAGTGATTAGCTTAAAAGTTATAGGCAAAACAAATTAGATAGCGACTTCTGGGACACAGTTTATAATATAAGCATGGTCTGCCTACTTCAAAATTGTGATTTGGCTAACATAAATTAACAGATTTAAAAATTGTTATATGCAAAGACAAAACTTGTTGAGAAAAATAAGCGGAGCTCAATTTTGTTGATTTTACTTTAACGCTTCATGTACACTATCAAAATCCCTGTGGTTTGAACGTTCCTGATGAGCATAATGGAAAGATGTTTGCTGCATTTCTGCTTTGATCAAAACTTTTCAAAAAGAAAGCTAATTTTGTTATGATCTATTCTAGCAAAGGTTCCAAGGACAGATTTTAAAAAGAACGTGCACAAGTTGCTGACTTCTAAAAAACCGTAAAAAATATAAGAGAAAGCAAAAATATTTAAAAAAAAAAACAATTATGCATGCGCATTTTTCTAATATTTTATTGATGTAATATTTTCAAAACATTGTCTTTCATTGAAAAAAAACTGATATTTCGTAACTTTCTACTACCATCCAGAAGTTAAGCGAATGCATTTATTTCATGATCTTCTGTTAAATTTTTTATTTTTGTTTTAAATGCGTAGATGCTGCTGCATAAATGTGTAGTCACTTTGTAGAAACTGAATGCTTTTTTCACAAGCGTCTTGTATTAAGTAACCAGTCTGAAATTACAGATTAACAAATTTCATTCATTTGAACATTCATTCATTCATTCATTCTTACGGACACTTATCTTTCATGCGCATAGCGCAGACACCAGCTACAAGCTCCATACATAAAAGCAACTAATGCCACTACTTTTGCAACTAATTTCAAGCCAATCACTCAATCAAAACGTCACACGGCAGCTAGTGGAAATTGAAATAGAAACGTCAGAATTTCTGCTCTAATTATACGATGGTACGTGGTTTGTTTTTTTTCCATTTCTTTGTCTTATTTTTTCGTTCCCTTACACTTTGCTTGCGAAAAAGAAAACAGAAGCAAAAACCTCACGGTTTGTTGAACTCACGATATTAAAGTTGCATTTTTAATATCTATAACACAATTAAATCCCTCACACAACAACAACAGCATTATTAAAATGTTAAACAAATTTGCATTGTAACGTTGTATATTGTTACAACAGCGATGAGAAATCGAGAAAATTCTTTGTATGAAATATTACAAGTTCCATGCGGAAATCGTAGCGCCCCAATGTGCACAAAAGCGAATGCGGATCCGTTTCGAACCTGTTAGGAGTCCGTCAGCGCGGATTTCACTTCTTATGCTTCGACAGATCTATTTCGATTTCGCATTTGAAGTCCGTTTCGAGTTCGCGACGCGTTTTTGAAAGGAGTTTAATACGAACATAAGTCAGTTTCGGATCCGTAACGGAATCCGTTTCGTATAAGATATACGAAGAAGCCAGTCCATCTCAAATTCGAAACGGATCCGCTTTGAACACTGGGGTACTAGTGATTTTGAAACCAAGGGCTTGAGCCACAAACCCTTGTAGTTAAAAAATGCTAAGCAAAACTTATTTTGAATGTAACTAGAAAATTATATCTTATTCAATTCCATTTCAAAAATTGTATCTTAAACTGTTACTATCTTCTTATCATATATTAATATGTATACATTTTTTCTTAAGCTCTTGCCATCTGCTAGTCATCTGCAACGTGTTAATTTGGCCAATTTAATGTAGAATGTCAAAAGCCAGCAATTTAGATTAATGGTCGTATTAATGGCTGTTAAATGATTTTTTCAACATGTCCACAAAAAAATAATCGACATTAATTTTATTTATTGACAGTTTTTGTAGCTACATAGATTGCAAATGCAAAAAAAAAATTGAAAAAAAAAGCAATATCGCAAGGCATAGTTGTCGACTCATCTGGCAACTGTCGTTGCAACTTCTGTTGCGACCACAAATGTTGCAGATCGTATTTTGGTCAACGCGATCAATTTGATTTTAGCAGATCACCGATCGAGATATGCGAGCATACGAAATATTTTAAGCCAATCGATGCAGTAAATCACACGCTTGCCGTAGAAATTTGTCACTGCCTAGTGGCAGTCGCCAGTTGCATGCGTTGCCGCTGTTGTTCGGTGCCAGCAACCCACTGCATCTCGTGTGTGATATCCAAAAATTGTTGCATAAAATATATGTATTTTGTTTAATAATCAATATTGACGACAATTGTCAGCAGAAAATACACACACACACGCAACAACAACAGCAAAATGTCGTTGACAAACAAACCCGCCTAACGTAGCAATCAGCTGAAGTTTTCACAGTTTTGGTTGATTTTAATGAATTGCAAATAAAAAATGTCGCTGTCATTTTACTTAATTTTCGTTTTTTAAACTTTAATTCAGTATTTTTTTTTATTTTGGCTTATTTTTTTTTCCATATATTGCTCCACAATTATTTTTATTAAAACTTAAGCAATAGATTTTGTGATATATTTTAGCCACCAATCGAAGTAAATTTGGTACTAAATTGATTTTAAATTTTTAAGGGAAAAATCTATGGAATAGCAATTCTTATAAGGCAAGCCTTACCATAGTCAACTCCAGATCTGCCTAGGAATGGCTGACACTATCAAGGGCATCTATCATCAGTATCCAAAAGGTACTATAAGAAATTCCGGATAATGTATGGTAAAGATCTGCCATATTGCAGCCCTTCAGTCCTGATCAGTTGTGCGAAATTATGAACGTACCTGTACAATTCTGGCAAGCACCAGAGCTGAGTAGCGTCTGTTATGCTCTTTTATAGAGAGGCCTATAAAAACCTATACAGCTCGGATCAGCTAAGCCAAATCAAGAACAATGTAGGCTAGTCAAATCAGGTGAAGTTGTGGTTGAACTTGTTTTCGCCTTAAAGGTGTAGACCCCGTAAGACCTATAAGATCATAATCGTCTTAGGTGGATCAGATGTCAAACACTAAGAATTTAATATACTTATGGGGTATTCGACATTGGAAAAATTGTTCGTGGGATGAATGTAGGGCCTGATTTAGACACCTGACAGCCCTAGGCTAACTATGAATATACGACCCCGGCCCAACCTGCTTGTGCCTGCCCAGACTACAAATATATCAGTTTCTATAGTGAAAGCTTTCGCTTCGAATTCAAAAGCATACAATTTGTAATTTATGCTGCAATTATTACGATTTATATAATAACGAAAATAATACAACACGAAACTGTAAGACTTATGGTTTAAAATGTATATATAGATCAATTGAATTGTAAAACATTATAACACTTTTTATTATTATACTTTTTACTTTTCACCAACGACTAATCGCGTATAGAAACTGTAAAAATTCACATTAGTGAGCAAAAAAACAATAAATAAAAAATATTTTATATTTGATGTGTTATTCACCATTTTTCATAAAAAAAAAATTATTAAAAAAATATTTAAAAAATTCTTTTGAGTCTAAAAACTAACTCAAAATAAAATTTGTAGATTTTTTTTTATGGCTTTTAAAAGTATTTTCTATTACAAATCAAACAAAAAAAAGCAAAATAAAAAAACTTAAGTTTTTAATGGAACGTCATTTTATTGATATTATCGGTAAAAGTGCTTACCTTAAAATGGCCATAAAACGAGTAAATGACCAGGTACGATTTTACGGATCATGTTTTTGGAATCTCCGAACACTAAATAATAATTGTGCATTGTTAGATTTGGTTGAAAATTTTTACCGATTTTGTTCTTGCTTAAAACGAACCCTGCCGGCCATAGTGCTAATCTTAAAATAGCCATAAAACGAGTAAATGAGCAGCTCCGATTTTGTGGATTATATATTTGGAATCTCCAGACACTATATAATAATCGTGCATTGTCAGATTTGGTTGACAATTTAATCGATCTTGATCTTTCTTGAAGCGAACCGTGAATGTTACACTTGCTTTCAAAACGCGATCTAAAAAAAAAAGCGGTTCATATGTAACATCTCTTTTTTCTCGTTCCGTTAAGTTTTGTCGTCTTCAAATATATTCTGAATAACTCTTATTTTATGGCTTGTCCCTCCCTTGCCTGAACCACCCCGGTACGATTTGCATGACCGCATTAAATGAGGTCGTAATTTGCGTGTAAAAATTGTTTGGATGTTTCAATTTGATGTCTGTGCTTGACTCAAATTGAAACTTTTTTAAGGCTTTCTCAAATTACATATATTTTCTTAAGCTTAACTGATGTAATTTGTATAAAATATGGCAGATTCTGTCATCAAATAATTTGGGTGCAGAAAAAGTTTTCGGTAAGAATCGATAACCACCACAAACATTTGCTAGAGTTTATTTAAACCCACTTTAAAAATATTCGAATGTATTGGAAGACTGCTAACTGTTAGTACGAGTGTATTGAACTGTTTGCTCTTTGCTGCCACAGTTAATTTTTATTTTAGTTGTTGAATCCGCTTACGACATTGCATATGAATATCTTAAACTTGTATTCTCATAACAAATTCTACGACGGACGTTAGTTCGCATATTATGACTCTTTTTTTTTGAGCATAAATTTTGTTGTAATTTATAAATTTTAATCTTTTAGATTTCACACATAAGTTACCGACTTGCCTCTTTTAGGTTGGGTTGGGTAGGAGAGATGGCTTATGATTTCAAATTTGTTTTTTAATTTTGCAAAAAGTTTTGAAGAAAAATTGCTTTTTTTTTGAATTTTTCAAAAATTACTGCAGGATTTTTCTTTCAACATCTTAGAGGACACATACAAGAAATTGATCAAAATTGGTGACATTGCATGAAGTTCTTTGGATCTCTGTCAATGGTAATGATTTATCTGCTTTATTTTTGTAATGCATAATTACCTATCAGAAATATTTTAATTTATGAAATTGCTTATTCTATAAGCAAAAACCAAATACATTTGCTTATATACACTCGCGCTCAAAATTAAGTATACGGAGACGCACATTTGCTATATTTTCGCATGTGTTCAAAATTACTGGTATTTTCCTGGAATTTCTAACGGTATTTAATATTACGCAATACAAAGAGAAACTACACGTTTGAATGATGCAACAATTAGGTTCTGTTGCGCAGTCAGGATGGTCAAATGTTAGTTCCGAAATAGTGTAAGCGTTCACAATTAAGTATACGGGTATATTGTACAAGGGTTTCTCAAAAATTATAGGAGTTTTTTAATATTTAATTAATATAAAAGCTGTGTTTGTGTATTGTGAATAAATTATACGTAAGAATATTATATTTTTGGCTTTGCAGTTGTGATTTCTATTGCTTTATACAGGGTCGAGCAAAAAAAATGTTTCATAAATCGGAATTTGTAAGATCAGCAATCGTAACCGACCGGCAAAATGGCATGTCCTACCGTGAGTTGGCAGAGAAATATAATTTCTCAAAAATGGGCGCAAAAAAAGTTTTTGACAAATTTACAGTAACAAATTCAGTAAAGCAACAGTCAGGGCAGGGCAGAAAAAGTTCCACATCACCTAGAGAAGATGCTCGAATTGTACGAGAAGCTGTCAAAAATCCTTCAGTAACGGCAGCCGATATTAAGGAAACATTGGACTTAAGTGTTTCTACATCCACAATAAAACGGCGCTTAAATAATGCTGGACTTAAAAATTATTTGGCCAAGAAAAAACCACTTCTAAGCAAGAAAAATAAGATTAAGCGATTAGCTTTTGCAAAAAAGTATGTTTCTATGCCTCTGCAGTTTTGGAAGAAGGTAATTTGGTCAGATGAAAGTAAATTTGAATTGATTGGCAAAAAAAAAACGTAAAAAAGTGTGGAGAAAGGCGCATGAAGGTCTACAGGAGCGATTTCTGCAACACACTGTTAAGCATGGAGGCGGCTCAATAATGATATGGGGATGTTTTAGCTGGGCTGGAGTGGGAAATTTGTTCCAAATCAAAGGGAAGATGACTGGGGTGGACTATGTTGAAATCTTAAGAGAAAATTTAAAATCTTCAGCAATGAAAATTGGACTTAGGGACTTTGTTTTCCAGCAAGACAATGACCCTAAGCACACCTCACGTGTTGCAAATCAATATTTCTTAGATGAAAACATTGAAAAACTTGAATGGCCACCCCAATCTCCTGATTTAAACCCTATTGAACATCTTTGGACAATTTTGGATTCCAATGTGCCTAGAAGTAAAAGACAAAACTTACAAAGTTTCTTTCCGGAGCTTCAGAACGAGTGGGACAAAATTGACCCGTTAAAGCTAAAAAATTTGGTGGAAAGTATGCCAAAAAGATTGCAGGCGGTGATAAATACTAAAGGCGGTGCCACAAATTATTAAATTTAAAAAAATGACTTATTATGAATGAATTTAAATGCTTAAACAATATTTTCTTATTAATGTTTTTTTTTTTTTAAACTGATATTTTGTTTTGAGGCATTATTTTGTACTCATTTATATAAAATGTATTTTGAAAAAAGTTGAAATGACTAAGAATATATGACAAAACATCTTAACATCAAAAAAATATCAAAATGTCTTTTATTTACTATTTATATTCGGTCTATAACTAATATTATTAGAAAATGATAACCGTATACTTAATTTTGAGCGCGAGTGTAGGTCATTCTACTTCGTTTTTACCATTTAGGCATACAAGTTAGCATTTTACGTCTAATTTCTTATTATCGTATTCAAAATTATCTTCTCTGAAAATAAAAGCCATAATTTTGCAATTTAAAACTTAATATCGAGAATTTTCTTTGGGTATGTTTAATTTTTTAGTTTTTTTTAGAGAAACTAAAATCCTAGCAATCATTTTGCAATTTATTTCAATTTGGGCGGGTCCTGGTTCTCTAAATATAAATTTTTCTGTATCGCCACGAGCAAAGTAAAAGGCGCGCGTGCAAACTTTGATATTACATACATCATGCATCGTACATTTACCGTTATCCATTTGCGTTACTGCGTTGCATTGATTCTTTTCCATGATTTTGTTAGTGATTATTTTGTGCGCGTGGCGACACGGAAAAATTTATATTTAGAGAACCATGGCTCGGGTAAGTATGTAAGGGTAAGTGGTATATTTTTTGACATATTACAACAATCTAATCAGCAGTCCAGTCAAGGGTTTGAAGACGGCGAGGTTTCTTCTGGCAAAATAATTCAGCAATTTCAGCGGATCTGATATAGATTTCTTTATGAATATTTTCCAGAGCCAATCCTTTCAAGCAATCTTCTGTCATTGTAGACCTTAAGTACAATACAATTTCAATCATTTTAATACAGAAAAACTTTGTTCTGCTGGAATTGTTGCAAACACTTGCAGTAGAATTGTGATGCATTGGAAGAACGATTCCATTTTTATTTTTTTTTTTGGTTTTGATAGCACCTTTTACAAAAAAAAAGATCTGATTTCTCATATACTTTTTTCTATGTATTTTAGGGCGTAGATTCCAAAAATGACAACCATTTTTTTTCTTAAAATCCTTTTCGAGACATTCCCAAAAAAACCTTTTTTCTGCACTTTTTTCATTTATTTGGTCAGATTTCTATGAATTTTTTTCGACCTAAATCAGTTACACACTATTCAAAAATTAATTTTATCTTCTGTCCATCGGTTTGCTGTTCATGAGATAAGGATAGGATTTGATGGAGACAAGCGTTCAGAGTGACTTTTTTGGTCTTTTCAAAAAAGTCACAAAATTTCAATTGGTCCGTTTAAATCCAAAAACCTTTCTAAATCTATTTTTTAACAAATATGTATTTTAAGTATATATTTGCTCAAATCGGACACAAAAAGTTAAAGTTAATCAAAAATCAATGAAAAAACGTAATTTCCATATTTTCATGCATTCATGCAAGTCTGTTGGTTTATGGTGTAAAAGGAACCGTATTTTCATTTTTGATTAACTTTAACATTTTGTATCCGATTTGAGCAAATATATACTTAAAATATTTGTTAAAAAATCGATTTTAATCCTGAATATTAAAAATATAAAAAACAAAAGTTTTGACTTTTTTGAAAAAAACAAAAAAAGTCACTCTTTTTGGAATATGACCGCTTGTAACTCCATCAAATCCTATCCTATGGTCTTGAACAGCAAACCGTTAGACAGAAGATAAAATTAATTTTTGAATAGTGTGCAACCGATTTAGGTCAAAAAAAAGTGATAGAAATATGACCAAATAAAGGAAAGAAGTGCAGAAAAAAATGTTTTTTCCTAACGATTCTTCAGAAAAAAAAATGGTTGTCATTTTTGGAATCTACGCCCCAAAATACATAGGAAAACTTCTATGAGAAACCAGATCTCGAGATGAGGCCCAGAATTGTAAACTAGTGTTATGGGCAATGCTTTCATTGAATTCAAAGTATCTTTGAAATCGGTTTTACAACAATGCTGATGACACAATTTAATTTCGGATTAGAGCTCAACCTTACTGCAATTTAAATCACTTTCGTAAGTGAGAGCAGCCCCTATTATTTTGTCAACATGCCTCATCGAGCGATTACCGGTATAAAACGTTCTAAGGGTAAAATACTCAAAAATGTACTCTGGAATTTTGATTTTAATTCTGAAATTTTATGATCCAAATAAGGATAGAATATTGCGGCTCTGAAACATTTGAGAAAGAAATGTGAAATAAAAATAAATTAAAACTAGTAATACAGTGAAAGCTCCCGTCGCGGACAGCTCCCGCAGGCGGACATCTCTCATAGCCGGACGAATTTCTTGGTCCCAAGTTTTTCGTTATGTTTTTAGAACAAAATACATTCCGGTGGGCGGACGCTCCCTTAGCCGGACGCGGACACTACATTTACACACATTTCATACGATTCATCTCTGCTGGCGGACAAAAAAAAAACGTTCTAACGAAAAAACTCTTTCACAACTCTTTCTTTGCTTTGCTGTCATTCAGGTTGTCGATTGTTATTCTTTAAAATCTATTTCTTTGTGTGTTGTTGAGAGTAAAGTTTTCTCAAGTGGGCACAGAAAAAACCAACAAATTATACTTAAACTTTTTTTACATAACTTTAAAGATTATTGATCAATATTAACGCCTTATAATTTTTTTTTGCAAAATTTGGATTTTCTTAAAAGCTATGAACAAGTGAATTTGTATGTGGGTGTTTTTTTAAATTGCGATTTCTCAGTAAATGTTGTGAAAAAGTTAATGAAATTTTCGTGATAGGACAAAAAATGCTTTACAATTTATGTAAAATAAAGGTTTTATAAAAATTTTATTTATTATTTATTAAAAATTAAGTTTTTAATAAACAAACAGAATTCAAACCAACTTCTCATATGATCAAAAAAAAAATTTTTCACAGAATTGTCCTGTAAAGTCTATACAACTTTTTCCTGAAATAAAATTTTAGTACATTTCATAAATAAAAAAGTTACGAATGTGTCGCCACCTTGGCAATTTTACTCCTACAAACCATCCGACAAGAAAAATTTGAATTGTTTTATTTTTTATTTGAATGGTATTTGAATTGTAAAAATGTACTTTCTTCGACAGCTCCCGCAAGCGGACATCTCCCGTAGGCGGACGATTTTGTTGGAACCGTCGGTGTCCGCCTGCGGGAGCTTTCACTGTATTTGGCCATCCGAAACTCACATACCTAACACTGAATTGAAAGTACCTTTACAATAAATGTTAAAAAGACGTTGAAGACCTTGAATAAGTCGAGAAAAAATGTAAAAAGATTGAGAAGTTTAAAAAGTGTTGAAACAGTTGCAAAAGACTGTTTGAAGAAATTGAAAAAGTGGAAAAAATAAGGAAAATGCTGAAAAATGTTGAAAAATTAATAAATTGAAAATGTCGAAAAAAGATGGTATGTGATGAAAAATATTGAAAGCGGTTGAAAAACTCTCAAAAAATTGAAGAGGTTGAAAAATGTTGAAACAATTCAAAATCGATGAAAAAGTTGAATAAATAAAGAAAATGACGAATAAAGTTGAAAGATGTTGAAAAAGACGAAAAAATACGTATGGAATATATGTATTGGAAAAAGTTAAAAGCTTGGAAAATGTTGAAAAAAATCAAAAAGAAATTAAAATGTCGAAATATCCCACGCCCACTTCTTCAATTCCGCCTACTTTTGGATATTAAATAAATTTTATTTGTGATCGACATCCACATACCAAATTTTAGCACAATAGCTTGTATATTTTGCGCTATGTGCCGTAATTAGTCTTAAAATTTAGAGCGGTGACACACCTACTGGTACAACCCAGTCTGATTTTAATCCAGAATTAGTTTTCCATAAGCAAACCTCTTAAGCCAAATTTTAGTATGATTGCTCACATATTTTGATAGATATGCCACTTAACGTATTTTACTTGTATGAGAGTCGCCACGCCCTCTGGTGCTATTGCGCCAAATTTTAATAATAAGATATCTTATAGCAAGTACATCTGTCTTGTAAAATTTTATATCGACTACGGTGTTAGTTCTCTTAATATACGTTTAAAAATATTGTGGGCTATCCACGCCCTTGTGAGAGACTTTGAATGCTCGAATCATTTTTTTCATTTCATTTTATTTATGCATTTTTTTGATACAATAATTTTATTTTTTACAAACGATTTAATTCACGTATTCATACTTAGTAGCATTTGTATCATAAAAAGAATATGGCATTTAATATAAAAGTAAATAATATAGTTCAAAATGAAATTATAAACATAATTCTACAATATATAAAGTGTTGTGGGGTAACAACAGAATTTAATCACTAAATTTAGATATACAATTTAATTCGGATTGCTTTTAAAAAACTAAAAGATAAAAATAAAGGTAAAAATATAAGAAAAACATTTAAGTTGAAGTAAATAAGTGGCAATACAATAAGACACTTTTCAAATAAGCAAAAAAATAAAAAAAAATCATAAAAAACATTACAGTGTAGGTCTCACCAAAATTTCGATTTCTAAATGATTGAAACTGAAAAGATTAATCCTAGCCAAATCCTAATTTTGCTCACATTTGCACCAAATCACCAAGTTTCATTAAAATCGCTGCAATAATAACTAAATAGTAGGGTTGTAACGGAAGTCATCTATGCGGAGGCGGATGCGGAGTTCAGAAATTGATCTCCGCGGATGCGGAGTTTTAACGGAAGCGGAAGCGGAGGTGGAAAAACAATTTGAAAATATTTAAAATTTAGTATTAGTATTAAATGAGCACTAGTAGGCATCCTAAATTTCCAGCTGAAGAAGCTATTTTTCAGTTTTTTGAACTTTTTTCATTTATTTGGTCATATTTGCATAAATTTTTTTTTACTAAAAAAAAATATTGGAAAAATAAGGATTTTATGGGTAATTTCTGTTTGAAAAAAAAAAATCAATATTTTGTCTCAATTTTTGTTCATACGATACTAGGGGTGGCAATCCCGGGATCCCGGGATCTGTAAAAATAGGCTAAACTAATCCTGGGATTACAAAGAGACAATCCCGGGATTTTCGGGATTAGAAAAAAGTGTTATATTATATAATAAATATTCTTTTATATGACATATTTATGTACAAAATCTGCAAAATAATTGTTTTCAATACATTCGATGTGCATGAAACAGTATTGCATCAACCTGCAAAGGGCACTTCAATTGTGTCTGAACCTTAAATTGAGTAAAAATATTTTTTTTTATTGTAACAATTTTTTGTTTAAGATTTTCTTATTAAAAATGTCACATAGCAAAAAAAAATATCCTTTTTAATACTTTGACTAATTTTTAGAATTTTTTACTAAGTGCGATTTGTATTGAAAATCGATAGTTCATGAGAAAAATGATAAAATGTGAAATTAAGTGTGTTTGTTTACTTTCCCATTAACAATTATCCAGGAAAGAAATTTTAGAGAGTAAGAAAGTATTTGCTCACAGAGAAAAATATATTCATAAAAGTAAACAACCACAATCCAGTAAAAATTCGTACAAGCTGACAAGTGAAAAAAAATATTTAAGTTTTTCAAAACAATTTGCTTTTTTATTTATGAAAAAATATTGACAATTGTCAAAATCATATGTTTTTCATTTTGAAAAATGTTTGTTGGTAAAATTTTATCCAGTAAAAACTATCAGGCTCTCTCGCAACAAATTGTGACTTTATTCTCTCACTGCCTCTCTTTTTACTGGATATTTTTTGTTAACAAACACAATCCAAAAAATTGTTACAAATTTGTACAAATTTTCAGTTAACAAACAGACCTATTTAGACTAAAATTATTTTTATCATTAACGGAAATACTAAAAATGCAATAGAAAAACAAAATAAGCAAAACATATCTATTTCTTATAGTAAAAATCAAATCTGCAACAAAAAATATAGGTTTGTCTTCAAAAAAAAAAAACCACAGCCGACCTTGATTTGACATTGAAATTTTGACCCATACCAAAACTTAAGTTCTAAGGTATAATTAAACTTTTGTCTGAAGCTTTTTTTCTGAAATCAGCATCTAAAGATTTTGACAACTTAAATGAAGAACACTTATGGGTGCGTCTACTGAGAGCGAGCCATTCGGGGCCACTAAATGCCATCACTGTCACATTTGAATAAGGTGATAAAGTATTAATCAAGTACAAAATGTGGTACACGAATTTTTAAATGTAAAAATGAAATTGATAGTTTGGTCATAAATGCTTGATTATCCTCTATCATCTCCTTTTAATAGTGGCTATCTTCTACTAGTCAAACTTAGTAAATGTGATTTAGATGTATTAACACTATTATTTTGCGTTCTTATTCTTCATTGTTACGCTGTGAAATAAAGCAATTTTAATTTTACCTCTCGTTTTTTTTTTCTAGTTCTGTATGCTTTTACTAGAACTATCAATCCCGGGATTGATCCCGGGATTCCGGGATTGAAAACTTCGATCCCGAAAATCCCGAAACTCAAAAAAGCTCCGGGATTGCCACCCCTATACGATACCCATGAATGTGACGAATATGTTGATAAAATTTCATAAGGATCGGCTCAGTAATTTGGGAGAAAAGACTGCTAGCACCGTATGAAAAAAGTGAGTTCGAGAGAAAAGCGTTCAATATTTGCTTATTGAACCGGAGAGTGCGCTCAAATAAAGTTGCAAAAATATACTTAGGGAGCGATGTTTCAAAACGATGTTTTTGAAATGGACTACTTTCGAAATCTGTGTAAACGAAATTTATACTAGGTTGTACCCATAACCATACCTTACGAATCTAGCCCATCACAAAATAATAAAATGTAAATTAGCTTAAACACAGAATTTTCCACTTTGTAAGCTCTAATGTTGATTTTATAACTTCCGTTATAACTCTGATTTACCTCATCAAAATTTGTGGATGCGGAAGCGGAAGCGGAGGCGGAGGCACAATATCAAGCGGAAGTTCCGCACTTGCGGATGCGGAGCTCCGCTGCAACCCTACGTTGTAAATATAAGAATATTTTTTGGTGAAATTACGTAGGAACGCGGAATTTGAAAAAAAAAAAATATTTTTGAACTTAGCTTCTCCACGATCGGACCGGTCTCGAAAATTTTTATATTTATCAAAGTTTTTTTAAGAATTTAAAAAAAACAAGTTAAGGTGTTATCTTCGGCTAGGCCGAAACTCACATACCCTACACTGCACTGAAAGTACCTTTTCATCAAATGTTAAGAAGACGTTGAAGAGGTCGAATAAGTCGAAAAAAATGTGAAATGTTAGAAAGGTTGAAAAATGTTGAAAAAGTCGTAAATATATGCAAAATGTTCAAAAAAGTTGAGAGAGGTTGAAAAACTCTAAAAAAGTTGAAAGAGGTATATATAACAATAAACAGTTTTTGCGCATATGGGAGGTGCCACGCCCAAAGATACTATTAAACCAAATTTTTATTATAAGAGACCTTATAGGAAGTTTTTCTATCTCATTAAATCTCATCACGATTACGTTATTCGTTCTTTTAATATAAAGTTTATAAATATGGTGGGCGGTGCCACGCCCTTCAACGAGTTTTTTCAGTAAAGTGGCTGAGATTGTATTGATGACTGCTTTCAGCGGCATCAACTCCAAAATTTTTATGAAAATCGTTTGTGCCAATTTTGAGATAAATGGAATCAAAATTTTTAACAGTTGAAAAGTGTCACGCCCACTTTTTCAATTCCGACCTTTTTTATCTCAATTTAGGATATATTTGATATGTAACCGTTTACCAAATTTCATTGCAATATCTTGAACGGCTTACAAGATATGGTGGTATAAATGATAAAATTGATGAGATTTGTAGTGTCTGATCTTGTAGTTTGCGACTGAACGACAATATAGGAACATTTACGATTTTCAGAATATGTAATGATACTAACAAATTGGAGCGTGGTACCGAAGCTGAAAGTTGGACAGCTTCTGAAGACGCTTCGGCTTACTAGCTTTGTTCTAAGTCTTGTAATGCTTAAGAGATAAACAGTAATAATTCGCTGAAAGTATCAACGTATCTAGTCGCACACAATGCTTTTAAACGATTCTTTTGTTTCTGGACTCCGTTCGAAAATTGTATCTTTCAATAGCTCTACTCTTTAAGATGAATTCGAGAAAAAGTTTGACACTGATGAAACTGTGACTAGCATGTTACGAATTTCAGAAATATTACATGATTTTCCTGTGCACAAATTCAGAGACTGACTGAAAAACAATGAGTAGGTATAAAATGCTAAGAGTTGGTTTTCAGATATCAAAGCCTGAACAGCTTTGATTTGTTCGATCCTCCATGAACGTTCTATCTTTCGCTCCCAGGGGGGCTTCAGCCCCCATATCCCACCCCCCTTGTATCCGCCACTGGTTGTGGCTAGTGATGATATTTGGGTTTTGTGGAAATGTACTGTTTGGAGAGTTGAAATGTAGGTTTCAGATGCCGAATGTATTTTTTTCGCCATGAAAATGAAAAAACTCTTTACAATTACAAAAATGCAACAAAATTTCAACTTTTTTGCAAAAAAAAAAAAGTTTAGCAAAGTTTACTTCAGGCATCATTCGCGATAATATCACTAAAAATATTATTACAATTTTTAGAAATTGTCGAAATACACCGAAAGTACTGAAAATAGGCCAAGTGTACCGAATGTAATTACGACGAATTTTCACGACGCAAATGTACCGAAAAAAGTATAAATGTACCTAAAATGCCATCACTGGTTGTAGCTAGGGTTATGCAGTGCAGTTTTCAATCATCGAAGGAGTTATGGCAATCAGACATTTTACCAATTCTCGAGCCACAATGTCCTTGCTACGATTTTGGCATATTTTCAATATTTTTATAAAGTTCTGATAACAGTGATATATGAGCTCCTCGTGGGGGACCAAGACAAGGTCAAATGGAAAACTCGGCAGAACTGTTTTGATTGCCATAAGCCAGTTAAGTGGATTGATGAAGCCGACATCAGTATGAATGTTTCAAATGCCAACATGCAAAATTTCAGCATTATTGATACATATTTTAAATTTTGTTTTACATACCATTTTAAATTATTTTCAAATTTCACTATAATTTTAAAACTGTTGCTGAACAATTCGACCCATCCTCATGTAAATGTACTAGGGTACAAACGTATCCAAGTGTAGACTTAAAGGTTTACAAAGTAGGTATTGGCACAAGGGTTAAAAAACCAAACATTTTAATTTTTATAAGTATAAAGATAATAGCTATCAATATTTTTTCATTTAGAAAATTTTTTTTTCACAATAAGAAAATTTAAAAGGAAAAATAATACAAAACTAATATTTAAGTCAAGGCTGATTTAGTAAGCGATTTGAAGTTTTTCCGATGGTCAGTAACCACATGCAATAAATATTGCTTTTATTGTTCTATTTTGGTTAAAATTTTATTATATTCTTCATTTAATTTTACTCCACGTTCTGCTGCATCAGTTACTACATTTATATTATGAATTATATTATTTCCTTTTTTATAAGCTTCATTGACGTTCCAATTAGAAAGGTCTTCATTTAAAAAATCAGTGGAAATTATAAAGCGATTACAAAATTTATGTAACAAATTCCTGAAGCCCTTTCTATAAAAATGTTTTCATTTCTGTTGGTTAAAAGGTATACGCTTCATATTTTCTATTATATCAATATCTCGTCGCAATCTTTATCATAGTGTTTCACCGAGGCCGAGGCGAGGCGAGGTTCTAGTTGATCTCGGTCTCGCCTCGTTTTATAAATTTAAGTCTCGCCTCGGTCTCGGACGAGATCTTGCCATCACATGCCTCGCCTCGCCTCGCTTCGCCTCGTTCTCGGCCGAGGCACCTCGGTAAAAAAGCGAGGTTTTTATTAAAATAAATAAAAAATTATACATGTATCAGGGCTGATAGGCTGATCAAGCCTCAAGAAATAAAATAACATATCTGTTTTTATTTTTGGTGAACTGGATGAGATATGATGAATTTAATTCTTTTCTTATATGGGAAGGAGAGGCATTGCCTATTTTTCCAAACCAAACTAAGCTATGAACCTTTTACAAACTATAAGAAAGATATGTACCAAATCTTATTTATCTACGTCAAATAGATATTGAGATATGATAAAGTTAATTTTTTTCTTATATTGAAGGCATTGTACCGCCCATTTTATTACTTGAATCTTAGTTATGCCTCTACCTTTTATAAATATACCAAGTTTTATTAATCTACATCAAGTAGTTGATAATAAAGGGTTTTTCAATAAGAGCGCTACAAAAGTTTTTTTAAATAAAACAAAAACGGTTTGGGATATCAATGAAATTCTTTATTCTTGTAAAAGAACATTCGATGCCATTATCATCAATAATCGTCAATTTGATCTTGTAAGGATGTAGGCCAAGGTGTTATTGCAAAATTCGCCACAACGACGTCACAGAGATGCCCAACGCTTGAGAACGACGTGTGGGAGACTGATTTGGGTCTTCCTCTATTGATGCTCTAGCGGCTGCAATATTCTCGACACTACGGGCACTTCTTTGTCTCACTGGCACGGGAACAATTTGTACTGTGCCTGTGGATTCAAATTTTTCCACTAGACGCTCAAGTGTTTATCTTACAGGACGATTATGACGACCATAAATTGGACGTAGCGCTCTTAAAGTTGAGGTCACTGACTCCGAATTTCGGTAGTAAATTTTAATAATTTCGACTCGTTGTTGGATCGTATATCTTTTCATGATGAAATGACAAACTGTATTGAAGAGAAATGTCAAAAGAGCGGAAAAAAATATGGCGTCGTTTGCTGTCCCTATTGGTCTACTTTTGTAGCGTCCCCATTGAAAAACCCTTTATATGATGAATTCTGATTTTCTCTTATGTGGGGGTGGCATCACCCATTTATCGTAAACTATGTTACGGAGCATCCCAAATCATAAGAAACATATATGTATGTCAAATCTTTCGTCGGTCGGTTGAACGGTTTAGGAGTCCATTAGCAACGAACATACATATATTGATCTTTATTTATATACTAGCATTACCCTGTGCGTTTCGCTTCACCTTACCGGTTCTTAGAAAGACTATTAGAATAAATAAATTTCAATGCAGTGTTGTCAATCATGCAGTTTTGCTTATAGCCTTACATGCTTCCCTAATCGAACAATCTAGGCGTAGTCGCATAGAAGCTGATGCGATCCAAGCACTTCTGTGCATTAGCGCTTGGACCAAATCTGAACTCGTAAGAAGCACATGCGGTCTCGCATCGTTCTCGTAGTCAAAAACGAGGCTGCCTCGTAGCCTCGGTGAAACACTACTTTATCATCTCCTCCAACAATACTATTTTAAAAAATCATTATCTTTTCAGATATTTCTCTCTTAATTTCATTGTTAAGATTTTCATCAAACACACTTAGCGCAACACATTCGTCTGACATCTACCATAAATGATTCGAAAACTTTTTGACTGCAGCTTCAGATATTTGTTTGTCAAATGATTTGTATTTATAAAATTCTTTTAAAAGACACAAGTCTTGGAATGGCTATTGGACATTTAAACCAAGCCTTCACATAAAAATGGATAATAAAAGCACATATATCTCTTAAATTGTTTTCTTCAAGCACTGTTAGAGTAAATTCTGTTCGTAATAGATCAATTTTCCAGATACATTTTCATTTGTAGCTACGTATGTGTCACCATGAGTTCCACTTTCTGATGAAAATACTAATTCTAAAATCAATCATTCAAATAAAATTAGAACTACATAAAGCATGTTATTAATTGATACAGTATAACCTCTGTAAGTCGAACTTGAAAGGAGACGCCAAAAATCTGAAATTTTTAAATCTAACGTGTATTTCAATGGCTGCTTTTGTTGTGCAAGCCTATTTTTGAAAGATACATTAAATGAAATATTCTTATAGAAATTAAAATGATAAAAATGGCCATAACTTCTTTATTTGTCAACCAATTTTTATGATTTTTAACTTGTTAGAAAGGTAATTAATTATTTAATATGAATTAGTATTAATTTTTATGATTTAACAAATTTTGAAGTGAGTTATGAACAAAACGCAAAAAAAAATCATATTTTTCGAAATTTTGGTCGGCTTGAGCGACCTCAAAATCACTGCGGATTGATCTGAAACTTCACATTTTATCGTTTTTCATCTATTGGCACACTTTAAGCAGGATCGATCAAAAATCACACTGAATCAAAATTTTCCCATACACTCGGGGGCCACTTTAATGTACATACGTTTGCATTGGATATTACTTTTATCAATGAATTATTGTTTTTTTTTTTTTATGGCTGCTTGTCATAAACAAAATAAATGTGATCTTTTTCTTAGTTTTGATGTTAATAAACATTTTTTTGTTCTTATACTCAAATCAAAATTGTGGTTGGATTTTTTTCAAATTTAACTTATAATAAAAAGTTAACACAATTTTCTATAAGTACATAGGTGGATTTTCTCTTCGAAAACATTATTTCATCAATTATCCCCGACTTTCTCAATTTGGCCCGCAAAATGGCCAACCATAAAAATATTTTTCAGGCAGCGCTGCCTGTGTTAGCTTTTGACCATTTTAGAAGAGATAAATAGTAAATTAAACCAACAATTTTCTCAAATTTCAATTAAATCCACATGTAAAGTTAAAAGTATCATTACGAAATTTCATCGCATTCTAGTGACGGCGCTGTCAATGGGCTTTATTAGGGCTTTTATGCACGACACGACAGTTCACCGCAAATGTTCCTCCAATTTCAAATTTATATTTCAGAAATGTCTGTAGTTGTGAAAATTTTAATTATTTTTAGCACTGCGTAATTACATAATTAAGATCACACTGAAATATTCGAATTTAAGATTTTTAAATATGTCACTCAGCTGCTCTTAGATCACTGTGACTCTTAATTTTCTTTGCAATAAAAGCAAAGAATTATTTGAAATTCTGCACAATATTTTTCTGAATTCAGTGTGGCTTTATTTTCTTATCGGCATTGTTGCTTTAATTGATTTTGGTGGATACTGTTGCTAATCGCTGGTTTTAACTATGAATTAAGCAATTATTATAATTACAAGCAGTCGCTACTCCTAACGCAGCAGCAATTGCTGGCTAAGTCGGCAATGCGTTAGCTTGTCGCAGTCACCGAGTCGTCAACACCATGGATGACGTTGTTGCTCGTGTTGCCGCCACCATTATATGTAGTTGCATATTTAGCCAAATAGCAATCACGTGCCGTATTACACCTTGCAACAGCAGAGTTCATTTATGTTTTTGCTGCTGGTGCCGTTTCTTTTTTGTTTCAGTTAGCGGTGGTGGTGATGGTTGTTGCAGTTGATATGCTGTCAGTGGTGGTTTGAGGCAGCCTGCATCATGTCTTGTGGCATGTTACCATAACCAATTCCAAGGCTTTTATGTAATATGTTATGTCGTTGTTATAGCCGCTCTTGTTGCCATTAGCTGACGCTTGCAGCAGAATCATTATCTCTAGTATCGAGTGCAAAATTCTTTAATGCTGTTGTGGCTTTAGCTCAGTTTTAGGGAAACACTTTTTTCCGTTGGTTGGAATAAAATGTGCGTGTACACTTTATGTGTCTGTAGCTGCCGGGTTGATTGAGTCGTGAGCTGAGTTGTCGTATGTCGTTTAGATTACAGCGACAAGACAGCTGATTCGCAGCATCGATTGATTGTTAAATTGATTGACATGATTGCGAAACTATTGAATTAAAAAAAAAAAATGAAATTGTTTCTGCTCTTTTTCTTTAAATCAAACATTTAGGGAATAACTGTTAACAGCAATTATTACAGTAGGTACATATACATAAGATTTTATGAGCTTAAAAATTGTCATGTGAATACTAAAATTGGTAAACTAATCGCGAAACGCTTTTAATTATTTATGTTGTGAAAAGATGACTTTTAAGGTAAAATGGACTACCTGTTGAAATTATGTTAAAGGAATTTTCTTGAACATTCCCAAAAAAATTGTACTTTGGTGATAAATTTTTAATATTTTTTTTTTTGTAGAATTGTTTTATGAACAATTGCATATAATTTTATAAATTTCGAGTGATGAATGCAAAATCCGAATAAAAATATCGGGTCGCCTTTTTTGTATCAGCTAATATTCATATATGTACATTGTATGTATAGTATACATGTTCAAAAAAATCTCTCTTAAAATTCGAAAACTTATTCATATTCGAGTATATCCTCATTAAAAAAAAATACTACTAGGGTTGATTTTTTGAAATTTGAGCAAACTAGTTAAGAAAATTGCATTTATTTTTTCTTATTTAAAAACATGTTTTAATTGTTTTTACATTTTCCTAATGTACACTTAAGGAAGTAGCGAAGAAAATTTTACCACTTCTTTTTAAGCCTATATGGCCATTTCCACCAAAAATGTCATTTTAACTGGCAATGGTACCGTTATCTTAATGAAGCGCGTCAAATACTGCGTTTTTGATTGTTTTATTTGAGTACCTGGATGGTCATTTCCACCGAAAATGTAATTTTTAGCTGGCCTCGTTTTTAATTTTTTTTTTTGTTGGAGCACACTCTTCAACCATGGTTTTTCTTGAAGCTAAGATTATCTTGAATTAATATTCAAGGTTGAACAATTAAAATTCAAGGACCTATTTTTTATTTTATCTAATTTTAAATGTAACTTTTCATGTTTTTTTTAATCTTAAATGCAATTTTAACTATGTCTCTCTTTGAATTTTAAGCGTTCCTCCTTAAATATTTATTTAAGAAAATCTTAACTTCAAGAAAAACCATGTTTAAAGGGTCAGCTCCTAAAAAAAAATCGAAATTGTCGTCTTAGCCCGGCCATGGTTTCGGTTTTTTTTTTTGTAAAGCACACCCTCTTAACATTTTTTTCTTGAAGTAAAGACAATCTTGAATTAATATTCAAGGAGGAACAATTAAAATTCAAAGGGAGACATTTATAAAGTTAAATTAAAAAAACAGTCCCTCGAATTTTAATTGCTGAACCTTGAATATTAATTCAAGATAGTCTTAGCTTCAAGAAAAACCATGGTTGAAGAGTGTGCTCCAAAAAAAATCAAAGACGAGGCTAGCTTGAATTACATTTTCGGTGGTAATGGCCATATAGGTACTCAAATAAAACAATCAAAAACGCAGTATTTGACGTGCGTTCACTCGCATTGCACTTTTCTTACTTATTGACGAATATTTTTGGACTAAAATTTAAGAGATAAATCTTGAATAGTTATACTTTAATTATGTAAAAAAAATTTTGGTTTAAGATAAAATGCAGCTTCAAAAAAAAATTTTAAAAAATGTCTTTATTTTTCGAAAAACTCCCGGACGCCCTTAAGATAACGGTACCATTGATTCCAATTTGGGCAAAAGTGAACACGCGACAAAGAGAGATGAAGAAAGAGAGAACAAAAGTGCAAACAAGAAACATGATTGGAATAGCGAATAACATTTTTGCACAAATAGCAATTTTACTGGGGTATATGAAGAAAAATCATGATCACTACGCAAGTTTAGTTTTAGTTATTTTTGATTAATAGCTCAAATCCATTGTTGTCTTCACTACATTCTGCTTAACACACTACAATTTGAAATTGTCCATGCCACTGCATGAATTTGTATTTAAAAAATAAATGAGAAAAAAAAATTAGTTTTTGGTTTGAAAACGTTCAATCGCCTACCGTAATGGCTTGCTTACCCTTTTTTTAAAGTAAAAAAGCTAAAATTTTAGTAACTTTTTAATGTTCATTACGAAAAAGTACATTCGGCATCTAAAAAGTATAATTGTAGTTTCGATGCAGTACATTTTCACAAAACCCAAATGCAATCACTTATTGTAAAAATTTG
Source organism: Tricholauxania praeusta (assembly GCA_949775025.1). Classification (NCBI taxonomy): domain Eukaryota; kingdom Metazoa; phylum Arthropoda; class Insecta; order Diptera; family Lauxaniidae; genus Tricholauxania; species Tricholauxania praeusta. The sequence goes on from OX459029.1 coordinate 114,082,468, forward strand.
TACATACATACATATACATATGCAAAAAGCGTGCATTCAATGTTTTAAGCGCCAGCATCTATGAATTCTGTTAGAGAAAGCTACTTACAGCTTAGGTAAGATCTTAAGAGGTCTTTAGAAAATCGTCAGAAATAATTTTAGTTTTTTTATTTTATTTGCTGCTCAAAGAGTTTTGGAGAAGTTTTTAAAACCAAACTAAAACATCAACGTTCTGAAATTGAAGTTTTAGAATTGTTACATCACTGCACATGATACTTGCCATAAGGATTAGAAGAAACATGCAGAAGTGGAAACTTTTAAGTTAATTTGACCGGCCACGTAAAATTTGGAGAAAAACGTTTGACAGAGACACCTAAAGCTCTATATTCAACTGGAAAGTATTTCTCCCCAGAAACTGTACAAGATGGCCCGCTGACTTACATGACTCTCCTCATATGCTTATGGCACTTCTTCTATATCTATGGGTGATGAACCATAATTCAAAAGTAAGGCCGAACTGATAATTTTAATAAGAAGAAATAATACGTTTTAATTTAATTGTAAGATTAAATGGAGTATGTATGTAGGATAAAAACCAACAAATCGATAGCTCACTCAATATACTTAAATGAAATTGTGCAATAAAATCTAATGAAAATACATCAAAGTCCATATAAATTATAATGTCTATTTAAAGTTATAATAAAAGCTTAAGGATAAAAACTAACAACTACTATATAAACAATAAAAACTTAGGTGTGGTCCTAATTACTTATATTAAAGCGGATCTATTTCATCTTTAGCGCTTAACAAAACAAAAAAAAACCAACAGTTGAACGTACAAATGTGAGCGTATGTAGCGCCGCATGCTACACCTTTATTCTGTAGCTGATACGATGATTGAAGACAACAGGCCATAGAAGGAGATAAACAGCTGAAAGAGAGAGAGAGGTAGATAACATAACAACTATGGTAGAAATTAAGATAAAGAGCGCGTGCTCACGATAGATTCATTGTTGAAGTCATAGCTGTTGTATTCTGTCTGTATTGTTGCCAATGATAATGGCGTTGCAAGACAGAACAAAAACCGTTGAGCTTTAAATTATTTGTGTTAATAGCATCAAATATCAGTAATTTCACATTGGAGTCCCATATTTTCTTTGCTACAAAAACAATATATTGACTTACACACAGAAAAAAACTTATGTATGTATATGGATGATTGTAAAAAAATACCCGCCAAATTTTAAGACTCCTCGGATTCATTTTTATAGTTAAAATGCCTTTACCCTGGTATGTCCCAAATGACAAATTGAATTAAAATTTTTCAGAGAGAATATCTGGTTAACACTAGAACCACCGCAAATCGCAACCCCCCTTGAACCACCGCAAATATGACCCAATTTATTTGTTGTGATGACCATCGTTATATATCAGCAATAATATTACAGTAAACAAAATTGGCTTAAAATGCTTATATTGAGTGACAAAAAAAGATTAATTAAAATAAAATTATGTGTGCAGTTCACATGTGGAAGAAATGGAACTTTTAGAGATCTAAACTGCGATATAATGAGACGAAAATGATAAAAATGTGGACTACAAGAACATAACACGAAGTTGTTTTCCTATGCTCTTACTCATCATAGTATATCAGGCTCTACTGAAGGGAATTACTTACATACATACATTACGCACACACAAACTTAATTTCTGCTATTCCATTTGATATTTTAATATCAACAACGTTTAATTTGTGAAACAATAACAATTAGAGAGAGAGAGAGTAGTGTGTAGATTTTTTCTTCTCGCTATGACAAGGCTTTTGCAGTTAATCATGCTTGAATAAAATTAAGAAAATAAGAAATCATTCCACGCTCATATCTCAGCTTTTGGTAAAGCGATCTCAAAGCTGATAGTTTTCGAGCAATCTGATAGATGAGAACTTTAATTTGATATATCATTTATTGCTGTATAGTAGCTATTCTAGATCCCATCTAGCCTTACCTTCGAGGAAAAAACTATACTAACCCAGTGTGCCATCGGATCAGTTTCGGATTCGAAACGGACTCGTTTCTTCGTACTATATATCCGAAACGGCATTCAAATACGGATCAAATCGTAGTCGATTAAGACACAACACTTTTTTTTTTTTATTTATAAAAAAAGAATTCGAAACGGATTCGTATATGAGGTCCGTTCTGAGTTGGAAACGATTTGTTTTATTAACATACATCCGTTCCGGATTCGTTTTAATTACAAAAAACGAGTTCGAAACGGATCCGTATATGAGGTCCGTTCCGAGTTCGAAACGGTTCCGATTTACTTACAAAAAAAGAATGCGCACTGACTGATCCGCATCCGTTTTTATGCACATTGGGAAGTGGAAGTACGGCTAAAAAAGTTAGTGTCGCTTTTTGCGTTTCAATAAACACACCTAATTTCAAATCACACCCGTGCAAAAGAAATTTCACTTCAAAAATGTTTCGTAATTAGTATGTAAGTAGGGGAAATTCACGTCATATGCGACATGGAAAATTGTGTGACACGTCAAATTTTTACCAGAATGAAAATTTTGACATTTAAAAATCGTTTTTCCATTAGCTTTTGATGCGTGTACTTGTTAGTTGTATGCGATAACAACTTGAAATATTTCCTTAAAATATTTACATGTGTCACAACGATTTTTCGAAAGTCAACTCACTTAACTTATCAAAACTAAACGAAAAACAGCAAGAGAGGTGAGCGCTACTACCGCAAATTAAATGTTTAACACAGTTCAAACGCAAGTGTGAGGGCAATCGTACGTCATGCGGAAAGAGCTTTTCTATAAATCAATATAAGTTGAAAACCCTTGGACTTATTTCCAAATTATGAGCGTCGTATGAAAGATACTTTAATGAGCTACAATATTGGTGAATAAATCTTTCAAATTTGACCTACAGTCTTGGAGATATGAAGATTTTTCTGAAATATTTACAGATATTTTTTTTAAGCAACTGATATTTTTATTTTATAATCTTAGTTCTTTTGCTTTAAAATGATGCAACGTTTTTTTCGAAATTATTGTGTACTCGCTCTTTTTTTTAACAAAAAAACCAAAAATAACATACATATTATCAATATTTAAAAACGCAATAGGCCAAATGTCGATTCCAAGAAATAAGCGACTCTGGCGTCAATGTGCGCTTTGTTGTCGTTTGCTTGTGCGTTCCGTGTCTTTTTTTTTTAATAAAAACGACGTTGTAGTTCTAAATGTTATGTTGAGTTCACAGCGTACTACAAATCATAAGCAAACGACGTTCTGGATCCTGCCACTGCTACTGATGAGTTTCAGAATGCCAAACTTGATCTATAGCCGGAGAGCCAGCAGCCACTTTGAGGAACCTACTAGATACAAAGCTAAGATTTTGTGTATTCTTGATTTAGGACTAGTAATATATGAAAATCAAAGTCTGGCTGTCTTAACGCGGTTGCAAAGGTACACGCTAACTGTTTCAAAATGCAAAATGTTGCTCAAAAAAAACCTTCTCTTACAAGGCTGGCGTTCGAATATGTCTTAGTTTATTTATTTTTGAGCATTATGAAAAAAGTCTGGCATGTTTTTCGCGGTTGCAACTACCTGCCAGACGAGCCTAAAGAGGGGGGTTAGAGTGTAGATGATGGAACTCTAGGTCCGAGGATGGTGGGATGATGTGGAGAAGTGGGGCTCTATAATGAGATAATAAAAGTGTAATCAAAAGTTGGGTGACATACCTGGTCTCTGATATATGGCCATCGGAAGTCAAGATATAGCTTTTTGAAAAATCATTATACGTTGGCAACGCCTCAACGGATTTCCAAAATATTGACATCATATAAAAGATAATTTAATAAGCTATAATATTTGTGCAAACATTTTTTGATTAATGTTCATACATTTTGAGATGTAACAATTTTTCTGAAACTTGAGCGATTTTTTTTTGAAAAACCGTTATTTTTTCAAAAAAATGTGTAATTGACCTATAATATGTATATATATGTATATATATATATGTATGTATTCTTGTTCAGCACGTTGAACTTTGCAACAGACTTTAATTACCGCTTCCGAAAAAATGTAATGAAGTACTTTTTTTTATTTTCCATCTAAAAAGGGTTAGTATAAGAAAAAATTCACATAAATGTTATATTATTTTAAAGGTGATAAATTGTTCTTTCTCAACATGTTAATAAAATTATAGGTCAATTAGACATTTTTTTGAAAAAATAACGGTTTTCCAATAAAAAAACCCCCAAATTTCAGAAAAATTGTTGTATCTCAAAATGTATGAATAATATTCAAAAAATGTTTGCGCAAATATTATAGCTTATTAAATTATCTTTCATATGATATCAATATTTTGGAAATCCGTTGAGGCGTTCCCAACGTATAATGATTTTTTAAAAAGCTATATCTTGACTTCCGATGGCTATATCTCAGAGACCAGGTATGACACCCAACTTCTGATTACACTTTTACTATCTCATTTTAGAGCCCCACTTCTCCACATCATCCCACCCTCCTCGGACCTAGAGTTCCATCATCTACACTCTAACCCCTCTCTTTAGGCTCGTCTGGCAGGTACTTGCAACCGCGAAAAACATGCCAGACTTTTTTCATAATATTCAAAAATAAATAAACTAAGACATATTCGAACGCCAGCCTTGTAAGAGAAGTTTTTTTTTGAGCAACATTTTGCATTTTGAAACAGTTAGGGTGTACCTTTGCAACCGCGTCAAGACAGCCAGACTTTGATTTTCATATATTACTAGTCCTAAGTCAAGAATACACAAAATCTTAGCTTTGTATCTATTAGGTTCCTCAAAGTGGCTGCTAGCTCTTAGACTACTACTCGTATAGTTGTCAATAAATCCAATAGTCTGACGTAACATCATGTGCACTTACGCAAACCTCTAATACATACAGTATGTAGCTATTGAGATTTTTTCTCTGTGTATAAATTATAGGTTTTGTAAACACAACGCTATTGACGGCATTTGTAGATGCGGTTACTTTGACTGTTTTTCGGACTTGCAGCTCAGATATTTGATACATACATTGTTGGATTTTCTTTTAATTTGTACTTATATGTGGCACTCGCATGCAGATTGGCCCATATTTTATCAACGCTATAAAAAATTTAAATTGAAACCAAAATCGGGCATTAAATAAAATAATGTAGATTAAATGAAGTGTGCGCTTGTGTTGGTAAAAGTATTGATTACTTAGACGGAAGTCTTATTCTTTGCACAAAGTATACCGCTCCATGAAGATTGAAGTGATATTGCCATTTGCATTAGAGAGTTTGCAAGGGAGTTTTGTTGCCAAGCCGGAAGTTAATTGAAAACACCTCATTGTGGCTTTACAAAATGCAATAGCTTTACTATATGTACATATTTCTTAGTTACTCAACAGAAGGCATACATACTTATGTTTTTATAATATCACCAAGAAATAACATCGATAATTTTAGAAAATTATCCTACATGAGGTTTGTAAATTAATGAAAAATAAAACCTAACATAAAAATTTCCGTTCTTAAAAAAAAAGAAGAACTGTTAAGCATAAGTTAAAAGTTCGGGTAATCGAATTAAGTGTGGAAAGTTTTATTACTATATGAAATTTTTTCCATTTTAAAATATTTAGTTTAATTAGACTTTTGAGCCATATAGAGGAGACCGGGATAGCTTCTGCACTTCTTATTTTTTTTTAAATTGTAAATCAAAGAAGCTATTCGAAATATCTGAAAATGTATTAGTCTATTGCAAATCTTAAATATTTAATAATTAAAAAGTAGTACAAGATGTCTTGTTAAGGTAATGCTGCAAACTTTTTTTTTTCAGAATAAATGAAAAAAGTCATATTCGCTGAATGTGCTCCATGTAAGGGGAATCTTCGTCGTTCATGCTATAAAGTACCACAAGATGATAATAAAAAAAAATGATTTTGAAGCTATTAAGCCTTTGAGAGGGTATGTCATATTAATGATGGGTAAGTTTTCACTAATAAATACGAACGTCAGATGACTGCTTTATACCTAAAACCGAATGTATCCCAAAGCCGGAGTTACCCCGTCTTGTCTAATATTTTGAATCTCTGCTTTATTTCAAATTATTTCCGTATTTTTCAATTCGATACATGAATTCCAAAATGATGCGACTTATATCTCTTATCTTTACATGACTTTCATAAATTTTATATTTTTTCAGCCATTATTTTTCTGACTTTAAATAGAAGAAATTTCTTGGTTAAAACTTGGTTTATGACTTTTTGAATGGAAAGTGATCCGTTGTTCCTTTATGTAAGTACGGACACAGCTACTCAATACAGGTGACAAAATAGTTATTGGCTGCACTAAACGTGGATTGAAGAAAATAGTTTGATATGAATTTGTTTTGCATAAATTTATATATTATCCCCTGAACTTAAAAAAAAATAAATCAAACTCCTCAATATAATTCAGATTTTAATTATAAGTTTCTGAAACCCAAATTTTTAAATAGTTCTCTTATAAGCAAAATCCTGTTTTCTACATGCTTTTTTAAATAAGTTTTATAAGAAGTGAAACCTTATAAATCAACCTGTCAACATTGGAACCAATTTTCGCAATTAATTTAATTGACGCACGCGCTTTGCATTTAACGAATTAACATACTCGTATTTAAATTTAAATGACTCCAAATAATTGCAAAGTTATTGCTAGTTCACATTATCTACTCATTTGAATCGGTGTTGGAATCGACGGCCTGTCCATTAAAAGCATTGAAGGCGCACCCACTGTAGCCTCAACCGAAACTTTTGCTTAATCGAACTTTTTTCTTGAACTCCAGGCACTGTATGAGTATGGAATTCATTAAACACGTACAATTAAAAAAAGTACAAGACTTAATGTATGAATATTACTTGATCAGCAGAAATCCACTGCTCAATGTGAAGGTCAGTGGGTGTTAAAATGGTTATTCTAACGGTACTAAATTGTTATACATATATTATAAACAAATTTATTATGTACATTTTACTAAAGCTCAATTGTCAGACATTGTGAATTAGTTGGATAGTAACATCTTATTAGATTGTTTCACTAATTGCTTTGCAAACAGCTGGATGATTGTTGGTTGATCGCTTACTCCAAATTTGAAAAAAAAAAAAATTTAAATTTAATTTGATTTTGGTAAACCCACGCTAATAGTTTTTCTGAAGTGCTGCTGAAATCAATGTGTCATTTGTGCAGTGGTATGTGGGGAACAGTTGACAATGTGACAACTTTCTTTCAATGTGACAGGGTACCTGGGTACCCCTATACAATTTGTATGAAATTTTTAAAAATTTTTGCACCTACTGTACATAATAATGACTTTAAATTAAAATTTTATTTTGTCATGTCTTATAAACATTAATATACATTCATTAGGATGGGTCATTTTAACAATTTTTTCTCTAATCGCAAACGCCTACCCGGGAAAAGTGGCTCACTCATATTAAGAACATACCTGGGGTAAAACACGCGAAAAAATTTTTTGGCTCCGATTTGAATTTGGCATTATTGTAAAATCGATGTCCAGCAATAGAACTGCGTTCAGGAATTTGACCTAGTATTATTTGTTGTTGAGATACGCGGGTATGAAATTCACGATTTTTATACTTTTTCAGAACAAGTGTTTTTTTCGAAAATTCATAGCTTAATGAAATGGATTTTTCAAAAAAAAAATTCAAAAATTCATTTCAATTTACAAAATTTTAGCTCTTTAATTTTTGTTAAAATTAAAAAAAAAATATAAATACTTTTTTCCCCTAGAAAATTTTTACGTCATTCAACGCAGAATAAATCGAAGTTTTTTTTAAAAAAAATAATAAAAAATTTTTAAACATGGGTTTTTTAAAAAAAATGCAAAAATATTTTTCAATTCGCAAAATTTTTGAGAAAAATTTTTTTTTTTCAAAAACAGTATTTTTTTTCGAAAAGTACAACTAAAAACCTAAAAATGTAAAAACAAAAAAATATTCAGAAATGCATTTTTCAAAAAAAATTCAAAAATTCATTTCAATTTTCAACATTTTGGCTCTTTAATTTTTTTTTAAATTAATAAAAATATAAATAATTTTTTCCCCATAAAAAATTTTACGGCATTAAGCGCAGAATAAAAATAAAAAAAAAAAATTTTAAAAAATGTTTTTTTTAAAAAAAATTCAAAAATAATTTTAAATTCGCAAAATTTTTGCAAAAAATTTTTTTTTTCAGAAACAGTATTTTTTTTCGAAAAGTACAAGTAAAAACCTAAAATCGTAGGTACACCAATTATTAATTGATAGAGTTTACTGTAAGCAATGAATTTTCGAAAAAAACACTTATTCTGAAAAAGTACAAAAATCGTGAATTTCATACCCTCGTATCTCAACAACAAATAATACTAGGGCAAATTCCTGAACGCAGTTCTATTGCTGGACATATTACAATAATGCCAAATTTCAGCCAAATCGGAGCCAAAAAATTTTTTCGCTGGTTTTTTCGCGTGTTTTACCCCACCTGCAAAATTTTTTTGGAATCGGTCAATATCTTCTATTCGTGCTTTGAGGGTCAATTTTTGAAATATTAAAAAAACTCAGAAAGCAAGGTATTTTCTAAAATGGGCCCGGCTGCGTTCATAATGCGTGTTAAGGGTCACTTGGCTATGAAAATTTATCATAAATGACCACAAACTCAAAATCGAGACCAAAAACTAGCTTAAACGTCTGGTAGAGGGGGAGGACGTTAAAATGCATATTTTCGGGTAAGCTCTTTTTATATTTATTGACTGTCTTTTTTCTCGTCCAACCAGTTACACAGGTCCAATAGGATCAAAACTTCAAAATTGCGAGACACTTACGATTGTGAACTACAGATCTTTCGAATGTGACCTATTTGACATGAATCCAAAAGACCTTAGCAAAGATCAGAAGTATCTCTACGAAATATCAAAAGCTATTGGCTCCGGAGAATGCTCAGTGGAACGTGCAGCTCGGAAGCCAGTTCTTATTAACCAGGCTCGCTTACCACAGGAAATAGAATTCTTAGGTTGTACATGTCAACTAAAAGGCCTACAAAAAAAAAAAAGAAAGTAATAATGGAGTTCTTACTAACAGTGTACAGACCTCTGTGGTTCACGATAAAAAAGAACAACTCAATTGCTTATGGTTGCCGTCATCTCTTTGAAGCCATTAAGCGATCAAGGTATCTTTTTTTGAAGTACCGAACGGTGGTGAATGGAAATGTTCTGCTTGGAATGGTAACGGATTCAAGGCTTGCTGTTCGCAGAGATGCACTGAAGATAATTTTGAATGCAAAAGAGGAACAAGAGAGTATTTTATTTAGGGCCTTAAATCAGGTATAACATTGTCCCAAAAGTTAATTTTGAGGCGAATGATGATGTTTCAATCAGTGTCCCTCCAGTTTTGAGAAACATAACAGCAGATGAACTTACCTTAAAGCTTTGCGCGCCTAATGGTGTGGTACCCGAATGGAATTCACGGCGTTTCCATGCATCTTTGGAGGCGCTCAATCGTAATATACACGTCCTATATATGGTTGGTTGGTTGGGTAGGGCGTAGGTGGAGTCCGATGTACAGCCACCTCTACGTGGTGGGCTCCGGGTCACTTGTTTCGTTGATAGAAAGTGAGCAAAGAGCTCCCATTTACCCAAAAATCCGCATTTTAACCTCCTCCACCTCCACCTGGCGTTTAAACTAGGACTAGTTTTTGGTTTCGACTTTGAGCTTGTGGTTCCTTATGATGATTCTTCATCGCCAAACGACCCATAAAACGCATTAGTAATGAAGCCGGGCCCATTTTAGAAAATGCCTTACTTTCTGTGTTTTTATCTAAAATTTCAAAAATTGACCCTCAAAGCACGAACAGAAGATATTGACCGATTCCAAAAATATGTTCCAGGTATATTCTTGGTATGAGTGGGCCTCTTTTCCCGGGTAGGCGTTTCCTATTAGAGAAAAAAGTGTAAAAAGGACCCATCCTAACATTCATGGATCCTCCTTTTCATAAGATTTTACTACAATTTATGATACATGATAAAAATTCATTGGCAAACTAACTTCCCACAGTGACTATTTGCGCTTTGACGTCTACTTAGTATATCGGGCATTTCACGCGAAGCGGGCAGTGAAAATAAATTGAGGTCGTGAAATTTGTTTATATTCCGGTAAGTTATATATCTAGTAGACTTAAATCTGTAAACATATTTTATTTTTCGTATGAGGCTTAATTGCCAAGTTATGGCCTTCTGAAGAATTGGTGAAGTTTAATGACCGTAATTTTTGAAAGCTGTTATTGGAATCAAGGAATTTATGATAAAATATAAAAAATATTGACTTAACTAGTAAAAAGGATGCTCTTTTTAATTTTTTAGTTAAGTTCGAATTTCAAATTTTTTTAAGTATGGAAAACTGGAAGTAAAAATTTTAAATTAAATTTTCAGTAACTTTGACATAATATTTTTTAAATATTTTATTTTTAAAAAAAAGCCTTAAGAATATAAATGTTTCACAAAAAAAAATTTAACGTGATCGTTATAAGTTAAGGAGATATATAAATTAAAGTACTTAAGAAAGTGCCACGTCCCATACAAAGTGCGGCACGTATGCACTTCAATTCATATATCTCGTAAACTAATGTAGATCACGTTAAAAAATTTTTAGCATATTACCGGTATATTTTACGCTTTATTTTAAAGTTAAAATAAAAAAAATAAAATATGTCGAAATTATTTCAATTCTGAAATGAAATGTTCACTTCCGGTTTCCCACAAGAAAAAAAATCAAATTTCCAATATGATTTCATAATTGAAAAGAGCAGTAAATTTCCTATTGCAACCACAATGTTTCATATTTTATTGAAATTTTGTTAAGTTCGAAAAACGGCTTCCGAAAAATCCATTTTTCATATTTCGTCAATTTTTGGAAGTCCACAACTTGAAAACTAAGCTTTATATAAAAAAATTAAGTGTTTACACCTTCTAAAAGTGCAATTAAGCGGAATATGGACAAATTTCTAAATCTCATTTTTTTGCATTGTCCGCTTCGACTGAAATGCCCCATATATGAGTTTTATTTTTATCTTATGTGAGACTGTAAAATAGTGAGGCGTTTTCTATAATATCAAGAGTTAGTGGTATGATATGGCTTCGAATATGGACCGAGTACGTTTTAAGAGATTCGATTCCGTCGAACCTTGAGGATTCCATTTACTGTACGAATCGATGGGAAAAGACCGAGAATGGATTTAGGAAGTGACAAGTGAGGTCCCCGACCCTCCTAAAAGGGTTTTTTGGACCCTTTTTCGCAAAAAAATTTATTGCACGAATCGAAGGGAAAAGGCCGAAAATGGATTTTGAAGGTGACAAGTGATGTCCCCGACCCTCCTTAAAAGGTTTTTTGGACCCATTTTTCCAAAAAAAAATGTTGTTACACGTGTCGATGCGAAAAGGCCAAAAATGGATTTAGAAGGTGGCAAGTGAGGTCACTGTCCCTTCCAAAAGGGTTTTAAGACCCATTTTCCGAAAAAAATTTGACTGCTTGAATCGATGGGAAACGATGGTCTCGAAAAAGATATTTTAAGAAACATTTTTACAAGTTAAAGTAAATATTTAAATTTAATTAAAATTATAAAATATTTTTGTCCGGTTATTGGAGCGTCTGGCTATCGGAATTAATTTTGCATGGAAAAGTTAGTGAGTGTCGCTGAAATATGTCCGGTTATGAAAGCTGTCCGGTTATGGGGGCAGTCCGTAATGGGGAATTTCACTGTATTTAGCTTATTTTAGTCGATTTGTTGATTTTAACATCATACCTGTATTGTAGTTTTATGAACGAATTCAAAATATGTTCCGGATAACAATACGTCAAAAGGTATTTAAAAGGTGAAATGACTTACTTTACATTATTTCTCTAAGTTAAAAAAGGTTTTTTTTTTTGTTCATTGAAAATTATACTGCACGAAAAAATTTAACTTTATTCCTTAACGATTTGTCACCAACGGTTTTATTGCGTCAGAAAAGCTTTCTTTTTTTTTTGTTCTGCATATTATTTTCTACCTACAAAATCCTTTAAGATCAATTTTTGGCCTTTTCCCACCGATTCGTGCATTAAAATTTTTTTCGAAAAATGGGTCCAAAAAACCCTTTTAGGAGGGTCGGTGACCAAACTTGTCACCTTCAAAATCCATTTTCGGCCTCTTCCCATCGATTCGTGCAATAAAATTTTTTTCGAAAAATGGGTCCAAAAAACCAATTAAGGAGTGTCGGGGACCTCACTTGTCACTTCCTAAATCCATTCTCGGTCTTTTCCCATAGATTCGTGCAATAAAATTTTTTTCGAAAAATGGGTACAAAAAAACCATTTAGGAGGGTCGGGGACCTCACTTGTCTCCTTCAAAATCCATTTTGGCCTTTTCCCATCATATCGTACAGTAACATTTTTTCGAAAAATGGGTCCAAAAAAAACATTAGGAGGGTCGGGAACCTCCTCTGTCACTCCCAGAATTCATTTTCGGCCTTTTCCCATACATGCTTTGAGCACAATTTTTGTAAAAATTATAAGTCCACAATTATCAAAAATTTCTTTCTTTTCAGAAACATGTTAAGTATTTTCTTTTGGATTTTATTATCAACAATACTAAGTGTTCTCCTTTGAAATTTTTAGCTTAGTGATCCAAGATATTTATTTTCGCCTTTTGAAAAATAAAAGTCAAAAAAAAACTCTTTGCATGTGACTGTTAAAAATATAAGTTAAAAAAAACTTTTATTAATAACTCAAAAAAAAACTTTTATGAAAAAGTTTTTTGGAAAAACTTTTATTCAATAAAAGTTTTTGAAGAAAGTTTATAAAAACTTTTATAACAAAAAAGTTTTAAGAAACTTTTATTTTGAAAACTTTTTGAATAAAAGTATAAAATTTTCAAGGTCTGGTATTATGTTTGTAAATTCTTACATATGGCCAAGGCTTATGACTTCGGTTACTTGTAATATTATTTTTGAAAATTTTTGATTCCAACAGCAACTAAATATGCTGTTTTTTTTTCAAGCTTTAGGACAGGGATTTTGTTTATTTTTTCCTATATTATAGCTTGAGGAATAAAAATAATTGTCCCAACATTTGAGCTTCCTAGCTCAAACCTGAAAACTGCGCGTACAGAGTTTATGTCCAATTCCGTTGAAATTTAACGGAAAAAACCGACATACTAAAACGTAGAAAAAGTCTGATTTAGTTGCCAAGATATAGCGTTTTGGGTTTTTCAGTTGAATGGGGGTCGCCACCCACTGTTATAAAACCACGCCCACATTTTTCGTATGACTACAAATGCTGAAAAAATACACCCGAAGGAGGAATTTTGCAATTCGTATGAAAAACGAAAAAGCAAAACTGTCCTGTCCTAAAGTTTGAAAAAAAACACCCTAATGTACATATGTTATATGAAGTTAATTGCTCAATAAAGTTCTCTTTTTTCATACAAAAGACAAAAAATTTCATACTATTTCATATAAAGTGTCACCCTGTTAAAGGTGTAAAAAGAAAATTGGTCGGGTGAAACCACTCATATGAAAACATAAATACAATATCAGGAGTTCTCGTGAAGTTTCAGAACTGTCGAGCACGTACAACCATAAAAAATTTTGAGTTGGAAATGAAATGGGTACCCGGGTTCCCCGTCACGCACCCCTTCAACTGTTTAAAGTGAACAATATTTAAGTATATGTAATTGTTTTTAGAAAGTTTTAGCCTTTGACCAAGCTAAATAATATAAGAATTTATAATTTGCATGTCCATAAATTAACTAATGTAGGACTGTTATGTTTCATTTTTAAAAGGGTGTATAATATCACATTCAAAATAAACATCTTATTTTTTCTATTCATGTGACTTAAGTTATCCCAATAAGGATGTCATAAATATAATTTTCAACGTATTTAAGTATAGAGTCATCCATTTCCAGCTTGAGGATTTACCAGAGCTGTAAATTTTAAAGCACTTCGGTTCTAACATAGTGACAAATCTTGAATGTATGTACACCATGTCACAAAACTCTACGTAAGGAAGAATTTTTTGAAGAATCTTTTGACAAAATCTTAATATATATTAATGAGACGGTATTTTTTTTGACGTCAAATGTTTCTTTTAGATCATTTTTATGATAAAAAGTAAAAACTTAAACGGATTCAATCCAAATTATAAAAAGTTCAATATAAAAACATAAATATACTTTATGGCGAAAGTACTCTTTTTCGCTTATTAAGAACAAAAAAAATCACAATTTTGCTCGAATAACGGTAGTTCACATTCATAGCTGCAGGTTGCTTTCAGCAATCATCTGTGATCAGCGTTGTACGTACATTGCTGCCCAAACGTATTTAAGTTTTGTGATGAATATTAGCTAATTTAAACATGATTACAATAAATTTTTATATGTTTGTACATAAAATAAATCAAATTAACCTTCTGCTTGAAAAAATTAAGTAAAAGTTCAACAAATCGATGAAAATAGGCAAAAATCGATCGTACTTAGACTTTTGTGACATGGTGTATATCGACCAATGTATTAATTTATAAATTTTATTTGATAATTCGGGCTAAATGGTCCTGTTTTGTTAAATAAATTAAAACATTTATTTTGTTTTATTTAACCAACGTTTCGTGGTCAGGGTTAGTTTATTTCTTATAAAACACTGCAACGAAAGACACATAATTGAACGTTACATTTTTTTAAATTAAATAGAGTAGCGATGAAATACATATGTAGTTTTGTAAAACACTTACAATGTTACATTTAAAAACAAACAGTGATTTCCACCGACAAGACAAACATTAAGTAATAAATAATTTAAAGAAATTTGCAAAGACACGAACTATTGCACAATTTAAGAACTGAAACGAAATTTATAAATATAAAATTAAATCAACACTATTGCCTCTTCCCGATCGCCAACGAACAACTATTGCTAATTTTGTCTTGGTATTCTTAAAAGTTTAGCGAAGTCGTCAATTGTTTGATACGAAGGCTTTCCAACATAAATCTCGTGTTGTATCGTCTTTCTTTGTCTAATATTTTTACGTCGTCCAGCGCTTCAGAATGTTGGTTGTCTATTAAATGTTGTGCAAGTGCAGTTGTATTTCTTTTTTTCTCTATATCTGCTTTGTGTTCAGCAATTCTTATGCCTAGTCTGCCGTACTAAGCGAAAAAGACGTATCTCAAAATAATTCATTTCGAGATAATTGATGTTTTGTTTATGTCAATTTGTTGAAATGCCTGTAAAATTGAGATAGAGGAAATTTTCTTAGTAGTTTTTTTTTGTGTGATTGAACTAAGATGCCGACATTTGGAGTATTTCATTAGACGCGTAATTTCTTCAGTTATCCGATGCCATAAGTCGACGTTTACACGAGGAAAGTCTGAGAGACAAATTCTTGTCTATTCTCTTTTGTGATTTTCGTTTCGCGTTTGCAACATATGACAAATTTTTTACCTCGTCCCTTTCGTTTTTCCCCTCTTGCCGACAAACAAGGAAACTTTGCCGAACAACTTTCCTCGTGTAAACCTTGACTTAAAATCTCGGATATTTTTTTTTTTTGAGATACCTACGTCTTTTTCGCTTAGTATTTATTACTTTATTAGTGGAAAATTTCGTCAAAAAACACAACTGCACAGCCTCGGTCACCTCAAACTTTGGGACCCTCTGACTCATTCTACTGTAAATATTCCAGCAAACTATTATATGCAAAATTTTTGTTGATCTGCTAATCCCTGACCGTCTTTGCGCTTGCGTACTAGCGTTCTAGGCAATTTATCGCGATGACAAGTATCTTATACTCAGTACTCACTCAGAGCCCAAACAGATTGAGCTGCACGGGAACGAAATCAGGGAGAGTGAGTTTTCTTATCAAAAAAATTCTGCCAGTTCGCCTTCAGTTTCATACTATAATAAAACAAAATGCAGTGTTGACAATGCCGACTAAATGCTTTCGAGATTCAGTTACAAGTGGAAAGCTAACCGTTGGCCGATAGGCATTTTTTTCATCATCGCTGACATTTCAGCGCTTACTGCTTTCATAGTCCATTCAGCAATACATCCAGCTTGGCAAGAAAGCAGCGAAAACAATGTCGTAAGAACTTTTTTCATGAACTTGGTTTTGCACTGTCCAAAAATCACATGTCTAACAGAGCCACAAATCTACGAAGTGCGTATTATCTTTTACTTCTGCCTACGCTATCGAAGTTATCATACAATTTTACTAACGAAAAAAGGAAGAAGCCGGTTCTTCTGCCAAGCGGAATAGAATGGTCCCACTACATGTAAACAAACGTGGTAAATGCACTCTTTTATTTTCACCGAGAAGACTTTACCCAAACCAAACACAAGCGGATTGGATTGTTGTGAATGTAACGATAATGTTTCCAGAGGGACAAAAATACGAAATGTGATTGTCAAATGATTGCAAGATCTGGAAAAGAACTTATTATTTAGTTAATTTTATTATAGTTTTACTGTTACTACCAATAAATGTAATTAATGCAATTTATAAGTGTAATAATTTAACTTTTTTTCAATAAAACAGTATTTTTCTTTGAAATTCCATACGAAATATATGCGGGTCGAAAACGATCCGCCAACTTAAGATTAGTCGAAATATTTAAAGGTCGGTCTACGGTTAGCAGAAAAGTCACCAAGCAAGCTTTGCTTTCTATATAACGGAAATCAAAACAATGAAAAACAAAAATCTACTCGTACTTTCCTTTAATTATATGAATTACTCCTATGGATACCCGGGTACCCTGGTTATTGAACAATGTAGGTAATTTTGGTTACTGACAAAAGGGTTAAGTTAAGTTTTCAGGCTTTGAATCAAAAGCGACTGTCCAATTTCCAATAGAAACACAACATTTTTTTGCAGACCTTATTTTATACCCTCATTCTATTAGAAAATGCGTGTGGAGCGATACAAATAACAGTTTTGCACATTCCATACATTTTATGGGTGCTCTAATAATGTATATGTTTAAATTACCGCACCCACTAACAAACAAAAGATGAGGCCGAAAGTTCAATTATATGCAGACATAAGCTAATTACGAGCTCTACATAGTACACAGATGAGATATGGAGTCTTATGGGAACAGGTATTAGAGTTAACATGCCGCCAACCAACTGAAAACATATTTCATCGTAATTTTTGAAGAAAATAGTTCAACCGAATTCGCAGTAGGCATGTGAGTAACATTAATCAAAGCTTGAGCAAGCTTACTCATATCTGCCAGTTAGTTATTAACCAAGTAAAGTTTATTTTTTAGTTCTCTATGAAATTAAATTTTTTTTTTGAATGTATGATATACATATGTAGCTACCGCTTTGCGCATTGTTGGCTGTAGCGAAATTCTGAAGTGTTCTGCGTGTTTTAAGCCTTTTGAATTACCAGCATCCGAAACGTAAATACCACTTATCTTGTAAAATGATTCTTATGATGAAACTTATGCGTAACAATATCAAATTGAGTTAGATCATAGTGAATTCAGCTGAAAATGTTGCTGGTTACTTAAAAGTATTATTAATTGGCCATTTCATACTTTGGCTTGAGTTCCTTGTATTTTGTTTGCTAAATAATACAAGTACAAATATTTTTCCAAATAATTTAAATAAATTTTACAAAAAAAAAAAAATTCATATTTTGTTCTACTTTTCTATTGTATTCATTGTAATATTGATGACTTTGTAGCAAATATATTTACAACAACAACAGAAAATATCTGAAGCAATTGTTTAAAAAAATGTGTACTCATACGCTCGAGGGCAAAACTAAATAAACGGACCGACAGACAATTGGGCGATCGAACAAACAACAGAAATGGTCAGAAATCCAATGGTTAACGCCCTGTTAGCAGAAACAATAACCAATTCGAAGAATGGCAAAATTTTTACAATGCAGACTCAAAGTACAAAAATAAAAAATACACAATAACAACATAAAATAAGGTGTATAAAATCGTGTTTATACAAGATATAGACCTAGATTTACTTACGTTGTCTTGGCATTTATTTGTTAGATAGGAAATTTGATTTCTGATAATAAATATTACGGTTTTTTTTTTACTTTTCGGTTTCATTTTGTAAATTTAGAGCAATGACATTTGATTGATGTGGGGTCAGTTGCTATAAAATAAAATAACAACAGCAGGAAAATCGTCAATAATGACATAGTGTTCTGTTGTGCATATGTTTTAAACATCACAATTTGTAACATGTAATTAGAGTGCACTTAATTTTTTTGATTTTTGATCATCTCTTCCCATCATTATAGTTGTCGCAATACTATAAAGCAGCGGTGGGCATAGAAATCTAACAAAAGAGCAAAACAATAACACCAAGCAACAACAAACGAAATTTTAAAGTTTTTTTTTACTTTCATTTCCGAATTTGCCATTAGCACAGTAGTGACTATTTTTGCCATTATTGTAACAAAAATAACAACATTGATATCCCTGTAATTTTGACTTATGTATTATTCTCTTTTTGACAACATTGTTATTCTAACACGTTTTTCTGAGATTCTCGCGTTGTAATGAGACATTGAATTTTTATTAATTAATTAAATATATTTTAAGAGAAAATAAATAAAGTTTAATTTATTATAGTAATAATAGCTATAGCACAAAAAACCAAATTGCACTACAAACAAAAACAATTGCTACATTCGTCAAGACCAGAGCTGGGCATCACTACACGTGTGTTTCTCTTAAATGTTCTTCAATGCATGTGTAGTTGTGCTTTGTTCGCTTTTCAAAGCAAACTGAATTAAATTTTACACTCTCTGCTTTATATACGTATATGAAAAGTTATTCTCATTCTGCCGCAGTCCCGCGCGCGGTACGTTTTGCCCAGCCACGGTCAAGACACAATGCGTCGTCGTCGTTTATGCCTTTATGTTTTGTTTAAGTTTTCATATGAATTCAAGTCAACGCTGTCTTGATAGCGTTGAAAATCTGCGAATTTGTTTTCGCTTGCTTGTGTGACGAATAACGGTGAGAGCAATGAGAGCAAATAGAGCCACTCTGTGACCATCACTGCTATAAAGATATGATTTTTTGAAATTTAGAACACAAAAGTCATTCATAGAGAATTGCGATGACTCGTACGCAACGATATATTGTACAAATGTATCACGTACATATGTATATGTACTATATAAAAAGAGCACATATCTTGAAAAAATAAATAAAAATATGGCGCTTGCATAAGAGTAATAATTTTTCATTGTTCACTGCAAAGATTGGACAATTCGCATAGAAATACACTAAGTGATCGAGGCCTCACACAGTGCGAGATTGTGGCCATAAGAACATACTGACCCAGGCCCGTTCGCATTAGGATTTTGGGGGTTTAAACCTCCCATCGCGAACATAGGTTTTTATTGCCAATAGGTTCTCACTTAAATGGAAAAGCAAAAAGACTTGCGTCCCTTACAATAAAAAAAAAACAAAAATTAATTTTTATGAAAAGAAAAATTATAAATTCTATGAAAATAATAAAAATTTACGTATAGAAATATGAATATAAGATGTAACAAGTGATACACCAAAAGTTTACTTATGTATGTACGAACGAAATAAAACCTGATTTTTAGTCCAAAAATTTTCAAAGTATTTTATAAGCAAGTAATTTCAATATTGTGCTTCAATAACACTATTTACAAAATTATTTTTTTTTCTTTGTTCCTTTGATGAAAGGTTGATTTTCTTATGTACTTTTTTCTTCTGAATTCGAAAATGAAAATTTTTTGAATGGTACAGTTTTCGAGATATTGTGGTTATTTAATTTTTTCGACCTCCTTTTACTTCAAAGCTTATATCTTGAGCTAGAAATGTCCAAATTCAGTGATCTTGGTATCAAATTAAAGATAATAAAATGGCAAACAAAAATGTATAAATACACATAAGCGGTTCAAAAGATATCGATAAAAATAGTTCATCGGGGCCACATCTGATTGTGGCAACGAAAAAATCGAAATAAAATTAAAAAAAAGTTTTTTCTACATGTATGTAGAATTGATACTTTTACGCAGAAACTAAGACATATCAGTAGAAACTCTATCGCAAAACAAAAACTTTTAGAGCGATTGAATGAATGAATCCAAATCACCCATTTTCTGAATATCAATTTTTTCAACAATTTGTCTAATCGTTAGAAAAAAATTTTTTGTTATTTTTCTGATGTAATTTTTTGTTTTTTTGCTGAATTCGAAAATGAAAATTTTTTTAATGATATAGTTTTCGAGATATTGGGGTTTATTTCACTTTTTGACCTACATACACTTTAGAGTTCATATATTGAGTTAGAAATGTCCAATTTTATCATTCTTTGTATCAAATTATAGGCATTAAAATGATAAAAAAATATTTATGACTGAATTTTTTATTGGATGAGCAGTTAAAAAGATATCGATGAAAAATTACCAGATTTTTAAAAAATCAAGTCTTATATTTTATTCTGAGACCACGAAAAAATATCATAGAAATGTGGTGCTTTGGACCTAGTTTCATTCAACAGTAACCGGTGCCTTCTAAGTTATCAGAAATTTTGAGAAAAACTTATTCTGAAAATAATTAAACACTAAATAACATAGAGAATTGCAAGCGGCAAAACTCAACAAACTGTCGAAAAAATTTATTTATTAAGATGATGTGGGACTTGGAATCATTCATCCAACCGATTCCACCAACTTTGGCATTTTATGGTAGATTTTTTTTGGTTAGTCTAGTTTTTTACAAACAAAAAATGAAATAAAATTGGAAGTTTTTCACCTATTTCTATTTTTTTGTGGCCACAGAGTACACTGTAAAATTTAATTTTTACAAACATCTAGCCTGTTATCATCATTTCTTTTTATGCGCTTATCTGATGAATGAT
The DNA here is from genome assembly GCA_949775025.1 of Tricholauxania praeusta. Classification (NCBI taxonomy): domain Eukaryota; kingdom Metazoa; phylum Arthropoda; class Insecta; order Diptera; family Lauxaniidae; genus Tricholauxania; species Tricholauxania praeusta. The sequence continues at coordinate 114,103,408 of OX459029.1, forward strand.
ATTACACGTGTTTATTTGTCATTGTAAAATCTACAATTTAGTACTAAGAACAATTAAATTGGGAATTTCTAGCTTAATATGAATTTTAAAGTGAAAAGATATCGAAAAAATTAAAAAATCATAATATCTCAAAAACTGTACCATTAAAAAAATTTTCATTTTCATTTTCGAATTCAGCGGGAAAAAGTACATAAGAAAAATAAACTCTTATTAAAGGAACAAAAACAAACATTTTTTTTTTGTAATGATTAGACTCAACAAATTGTTGAAAAAATGAATATATTCAGAAATTGTGGGATTTGGATTCATTCATTCAATCGCTCCTAACGTTGTCACTTTATGGTCGATTTTCTGTTGGTATGTCTTAGTTTCTGCGTAAAAGTGTAAACTCTACGTGCATGTAGAACAATTGCACAGGCCGACAAAAATTATACCCAGAAACCGGACTATATATTTCCGTAGGTTTTCGATGCGCTGATGCCGAATCTGGTCGCAGAATTGCTCCATCACGTCAGGTTTTCGAGATATCCTAACCTAAAAGTGCAAAAAACATTGTTTTTGCCCATTTTTGAGGTTATGTAGCACCGTGAATTTTCTTTTTTTCAAAAAATTATATGTGTGATCTTAAAGAGCTGTTCTTCTTCTTTCCAATGTCGTTGAGTTTTCTGAAATATCTTTCTTTTTTACCGATCTATCGCATTTTGAAATTTTCATATTTGTGATTTTGCCTGTACCTGCAAGCTCATTAGGAACATTTGTGTGTCAAAAAATTTGAAAATTTCAAAATGAGATAACTGGACGATAAAGAAAGATATTTCAGAAAGCTCAAGGGCATTTCAAAGAAGAAGAACTGTAGTTTAAGATCCTATACATAGTTTTTTGAAAAATAGAAAACGCACAGTGCTATATAACCTCAAAAATGAGCAAAAACAGTGTTTTTCGCACTTTTAGGTTAGGATATCTCGAAAACCTGACGTGATGGAGCAATTCTGCGACCAGATTCGGAATCAGCGCATCGAAAACCTACGGAAATATATAGTCTGGTTTCTGGGTCTGAATGTTGGTTAAATTTTGTCGGCCTGTGTTATTATTTTTAGTTTTATTTCTATTTTTTTGGTGGCTACAGAATCAGATGTAAAATTTGATTTTTTTAAAATTCTGTACTGTTTTCATCGATATCTTTTGAACCACTTATTCAATAAAATTTGTACTTATGCATGTTTGTTTGCCATTTTATTATCTTTATTTTTTAGCACAAGATATGAACTTTTAAGTAAAAGGAGGTCGAAAAAATGAAAAACCACAACATCTCGAAAACTATACCATTCAAACAATTTTCATTTTCGAACTCAGCAGAAAAAAGTACATAAGAAAAGTAACCTATTATCAATGAAACATTTAACTAAAAAAAAATTTAATTTTTATAATTTTTGGACCAAAAATGAAAAAGGTTTTTTTTCTCATTAATTTTTTTTAATGAAAATTCATGTAGGTAGTGGCAAGTTATCCTGTCTACCTGTAAAGATGAATATGAAAATCTGGTTACGGATACGCAGGGTACACTGAGTTTATGGAGGGAACACTTTTCCAAGCTGCTTTCTGGCGATGACTCTACCAATCCCGCCTTTGGAGAAATTAACCCGATGCCACCAATCAACGACGATGGTGTGAACGTACCACCACCTAGCCATGACGCGGTACGAGTTGTGATCCAACGACTTAAGAACAACAAAGCGGCTGGTGCCGATGGCCTGCCTGCTGAATTGTTAAAGACTGGCGGCGATGAGCTGATAGGGTGTATGCATCAACTCATCTGCAAAATATGGCTAGTAGAAAGCATGCCTGACGATTGGAATCTCAGTGTCCTTTGTCCTGTACTGAAGAAAAGTGACCCGACAATCTGCGCTAACTACCGGAGAATCAGTCTTCTTACCATCTCTTACAAGGTCCTGTTGACTGTACTGTGTGAATGACTTAAGCCGTTTGCCAACACACTGATTGGGTCTAATCAGTGCGGCTTTAGACCTGGTAAGTCCACCATAGACCAGATGTTCACACTACGTCAAATCCTGGAAAAAACCCACGAAAAACAGATCGATACCCTTCATCTCTTTATCGATTTTAAAGCTGCTTTCGATAGCCCGATACGGGATTGCCTGTATGCCACCATGTCTGAGTTCGGTATACCTGCGAAGCTGGTGCGGCTTTGCTGAATGACGTTGAGCAACACAGCCAGCTCCGTCAGAGTAGGAAGGGACCTCTCCGAACCATTTGATACCGAACGAGGTTTCAGACAGGGCTATCCACTATCCTGCAACCTCTTCAACTTTGTGGTGGAAGGGGTGTTGCGAAGAGCCAGTGTACATCGTAATGGCACTATTTTCTACAAAAGTGTCCAACTCCTTGCATATGCCGAAGATATTGATATCATTGGACGTTGTAAGCGAGATGTTACTGCTGCGTTCTCTGCTATCGAAAAAGAGTCAGCGAAGGTGGGCTTGACGGTGAACGAGGGCAAAACAAAGTATATGCTTTCCAAAAACAGGGAGACGCGGCGTATTGGATGCTATGTTACTGCGAACAACTATACTTTCGAAGTTGTCAAGGAATTCACCTATCTTGGCACCGCCGTGAACACTCAAAACGATGTCAGCCTGGATATAAAGCGAAGACTAACTCTTGCTTATAGGTGTTATTATGAATTAAGCAATTGAGTAGTAGAGACCTCTCTCGCCCGACAAAACTGACACTCTACAAGACGCTCATCTTACCCGTGCTACTTTACGGCGCAGAAGCATGGGTTATGTCGCAGACTGATGCAGCCACGCTTGGCGTGATTGAGAGAAAAATTCTTCGCAAAATCTTCGGTCCTGTTCACGTCGGCGACGACTACCGTATTCGAATGAACCACGAACTGTACGAGCTCTACGCTGACATTGACATAGTCAAGCGCATCACTATCCAACGTCTGCGCTGGCAGGGACATGTTGAGCGTATGGACAAAGAAGCTCCGGCGAAAAAGGTGTTTGATGCGGAAGCCGCTGGGCGACGACGAAGAGGAAGACCATGCCTCCGATGGAAAGACCAAGCCGAGGAAACCCTATCCACGCTTGGTGTGACTGATTGAAGAAGGCGCGCGCGAAGCAGAGAGCTTTTGAGGTCGGCCGTAACCCGGTAATGGGTTGTTATGGCCACCAAAGTAAGTAAGTGGCAAGTTATAGCGTATTAAGGTGAATGCAGTGAAAACAGCAAAGAATTTGAGCTGTTACATAAGAATCACCAAAGCTCTACCCGCGGAAAGACCACAATTTTTTCGTTACATATAGGCTCAAAAAAATACCGGTAAGTTTTTTTTTCGACACTTCTTTATGTGGACATAAGGAAAATCGGAAAAAAATTATATCATAAATATAAAAAAACTCATATATTCATAATTTTTTTGGCCAAATTCCGGAATATGAAAACTTTGCAGCTCTGGTAACAACCCTAGAACTATTTTTTTTTAAATGAGGATAGATATACTCGAATAGGAACAAATTTTCAAAAATCGAGTGTTCTTGAAGTATTTAAGAACATGCCATTTATTTGAACATGTCTAATGTGCTATGTGTATGAACGAAGTTATTAGAAGTTATTAGTAATAAGAAAATGATATGCAATTTACGGCATTCTCTTAAGCAAATAACAGTTCATTAAAAATGATGTAAGACGGGATCGGCGGCAAAAAATATGTGGTGATTTTGCGACTTTAAAGTACAATATCGAAATTTTTCATGTTTTTCGTTCAATTTTAATTTAGTTTAAAGAAAAAAAACTAATCAAGGATTCGAATTCCCCGATAACTGTTTATAGTACAATCATTTGGTAGTTTTACCTGGAAAGTTTTGCGGTAGTTTTGAAAATGAGTATTTTTATAGATTTTGATGTGCTCTTTCTGAATTTCAACTTTGCTACCTCGTATTGTTGCCGGTCGCGCCGCCATATTGGAAAAACGGCGCCCAAAAGCAGATTTTTGACAATATCTCCTTTCTGACTCATTTTACGATAAAAACATCTATATACAAAATAAAACTAGAGGAAATTTCCTACAATTTATGTTATATTCTTTTTTTTCATAAAATCAATAGTTTTGGCGTACGAATGCTTCTATAATGTAGTTTTGATCACTAATTTTTCAATCTTTAACAAGAAAAAAATATCTAATGGCATTATCGTAATTATGGAAGTACACTTTGTGCGCCAAAACTATTGATTTTATGAAAAAAAAGATTATAACATAAATTGTAGGAAATTTCCTGAAGTTTTGTTTTGTGTTTATATGTTTTTATCTTAAAATGAGTCAGAAAGGAGATATTGTCAAAAAACTGCTTGTGGGCGCCGTTTTTCCAATATGGCGGCGCGAGCGGCAACAATACAAGGTGGCAAAGTTGAAATTCAGAAAGAGCACATCAAAATCTATGAAAATACTATTTTCAAAACTACCGCAAAACTTTCCAGGTAACGTCGTTTTTTACTACCAAATGACTGCACTATTAAAATATAAAAAAAAAGGAATCACCTAAATATGCAAATTTGTCGACTCCGATTCGAAAAAAATCAGGTCTGTCCGGTCAATTATCAATTTTTTTTATAAAAAAAGAAGAAGAAAAACAAATCAAGGATTTGAATTCCCCGATCGATAGTTTCCCGTAAACCATACCCACTTTGTTGGAAAATTTTATAGCGTCTGTAACTTGCACCATTTTTTAAATCAATATTTTGGAAAATGTGTTGTTTATTTAAAACAGAGGGCGATAATCCAGTTTTCAATATTAACCTTAATCCTAGTAATGGGCTTTGTCCAGACATATAATGCTACTGTAATCCGCTGACACATCAAGAAAAAATCAAAAAGTTTTTATTTTGAGACGCTCTAATGTACATATGTATATATCTAGCACAACTATTAAAAGCAACCGTCGATTTTCTAAGCGATTCAAAATCTAACTTTGAAATCTACTTACGTATGACGAGAAAAGAGATAGTTTTTAAATTTGATTAACCATTCGTGTTAATCGATTCCAAATTAGTAAAAAATAAATAATTATTACTTTTTATTTTACAAATTCATTTCTAGATTACCACCATCTAATGTTTTGATGATCGAGTTGGGGAAAAGTTGACTTAAAGGGACTCATTTAATATTATGGAAAGTTTTATATGTGGCAGACAAAAGAATCTCATGTTTTGAAGTAAGTAAGCGTTTAGTTATCTCATAAAATTATTTTAGCTTAGAATAATTAATAGAATTTAAGCTTATGCCCAAATAGGTAAAACGTTAAGATATGTTCAGACCAAAAATTGTGTATATTACTCCAGTCATTAAAACATATTTTTTCGTGAATACGCGTTCAACCCATCTTTGCCCGACCGGTAATTTCGCTTACCACTTCTTTAACCAAACATACAGTCTCACTTATTTGCGGGCAAAGATGGGTTAAAAATACCAATAGCCCAAGAGACCGCTATAGAAAAGTCGAGTGTATAAGATTGCATGTAACTGGAAAGATAGTGAGCCATTTTAGAGAAACTAACGAGCCAAGGTTGCCACACAAAAACGCCGATACACGTCAACTTATTTTTTAGACGTGGAATGTAGTTCAGTAGTTAAGTTCAGTTTTTCCCAATCAGATCAGAATTTCTTTTTGAACCTTTTTTGCTATATTTTTCATATCTTTGGAGAGAAACACAATGATATATGTTTTGAAATTAAATGATTTATTCTTTGTAGTCGAAACGCTTACAATGACAACCGTTAATTTTCAGACGGATACAATTGATTTATATAAATTTTTATACACATTTGATCTATTTTTCTAAATTTTTTTAATTTTTTCTGAATTAAATCAAAATCGATCGGAAATACTTCAGTTTATTTAAATACGAAGATTTTATTGTTGTGAGGCGATTGACCAGTAGAATTTGGTGAGCATCGAATCGAATCTTTTGCCAGATAACCGACCTTCCAAAGTCATGATTGTTTGATGGAATCGTTCGCCTGCTGCTATTTTTTACGATTTTATTTATACTGCTGGAAACTGAAGAAAATCACAAAAACAAATTCGACTTGTATAGTGTGAAAAGTAAGATACCAACCTCAAGAGAGAGAGCTAATAAGCACACCTTTTTGTTCTGCCATGGTATTGACGTTCCGATGGAGTTTTCAACAAAGAAAAATTTATTTGTTAGTTTTAATAAGATTTTTAGATTAGTTTGGAGTTTTTGCATTTAAGTGGGCCGTGGAAAGCATTCTTCGACAGAGCAAAGTAAAATTATTATTATATTTCTTTTCGCAAGGTAAAACTTTTAATGAAATTTAAAATTTTATCAGATGTTCTGCGAAAATGGTTTCGGATTCGATAAAATAAGCAAATAAACGAAAAACACGAAGCCGAATGCCTTCCATGTCCCCCCGGGACGTGAATTGCTTGGTACGGCTTTCGATACATACTTCGTTTTTGCCTGCTACGGAAATAAAGTGCTTAGAATAGCAGCGAGTGTAGAAACCGTTAAAAGAAGACTCAGGAAATCCAATTTGGGTGCCCAGAATCCACGACGAGTTTCATTCTTAAAAAAAAAATCATATCACAAAGATACCGGACTTTGCGCATGGGTACACGGTTAGAAATTTTGGAATAAATTTTAATACTTTTGGGCTTACATATATGACTACACCAGTATTGTATTAAAATTCAATAATGTCTAGATATTGAAATTCATTTTTAATACAAATTTGTATTAAAATTTAATACTCGTTTTTATTAAAACTCAAAAAAAATATGTCGTATACACTGGGATTCGAACCTGGTTCCCTTTCAATACAAGGGTTGCATGAACATTTTAACGACATCAGCCAACGTAGTATCATATTTACGATGCCTAAATGTAATACTTGCGATAGCATCAAATTGATTCCAAATGTTATTTAATGTTTGAACTGTATTAGAATTTAATACAAAATGTATTACAAAATTTTGTTATATATTCAAAAGTATTAAATTTAATCAAAATTGTATTAAAAATCTTTGTAATACTTTCCTTGTGTTAAAATTTATTCCAAGATTTCTAACCGCGTACTTAAAATGGCCACTTGCAAAGTAGAGTGGAACGATGAGAGTAAGATTATTCCAAGTATCATATTATGTGTTTGTGCTACGCCTTACATATGGACGAGTGCCTTTTCCACCAAAAAACCGATCTTACTCTCATCGCTCCACATAATGCTTATCTACTTTGCAAGCGACCATACTAAGTACCCGTGCGTAAAGTCCGGTATGTTTGTGATATGTTTTTTTTTTTTTTAACAACGAAACTCGTCGTGGGTTTTCGGCACTCAAATTGGTTTCCCTGAGTTTTCTTTTAACGGTTTCCACACTCACTGCTATTCTAATCACTTTCTTTCCGTAGCAGGCGAAAACGGATTATGTATCGAAAGCCGTACCAAGCAATTCACGTCCCGGGGGGACATGGAAGGCATTCGGCTTCGTGTTTTTCGTTTATTTGTTTATTTTATCGAATTCGAAACCATTTTCGCAGAACATCTGATAAAATTTAAAATTTCATTAAAAGTTTTACCTTGCGAAAGGGAATTTTTAATAATTTTACCTTGCTCTGTCGAGGAATGCTTTCCACGGCAAATATAATGGAGCTTACTTGTTACGATCAAGTTTTTTTAATAAGAGTAAATACCTAATCTTGAGAAGTAAAGGAGTTGAACAGTGCTATTTTTTTTACCGCTCGAAATTACAAATTACTCAATATAATAGCAAACTTAGAAAGTACCGTTATTTTTTTGGAACAAAATGTCATGTGCTTATCTTGTGTACTTATCAAGTAACTATACTGTAAAATATTAGAAGAAAAAAAACGTCAGTTGTTCGAAATATTTTCTTTGAATTCATAAATGACACCGCGGTGCTATTCTTTTTACCGCAGCTGTATCTTCAATTCTGTTCTTGACCGTATCGTTCGATAAGGAAATCAAATTTAATTCTTTTCTTGCTTTAGCCCCCAACATTGTATTTGCTATTGCTATTGCAGCAGGAAGAATTAGTTGTTCTGCTATATTGTGGGGTTTTCCAGCTTTTGCTACTATTAGGGATACTTCATAAGATGCTTTTACTGCTTTTTTGCTGATACTACCAGTTGCGATATTTTGCATAAGATTTTGACTTGAGACAAGTTCTTGTTTTTGATTTTAAAGAAATCGATAGACTTACTAATGTGCTCACTATGCTGTGTTTCCGCATGACGTCGGAGTTTGGAGAGTTTCATGCATTCATTTGATAAGCTTTCGCGACATAACACACCTAAAGGCCTTTCTAAATCTTCTTTGTTTACAGAAGTAAATCCAAATGATAAATACACATCACAGTACTTTATAGTTTTACGTTTCTTGATGGAGGTTGATGGTCCCTCATCAGAATTGCTTTCACCTATATCTTGTATGAGTATAGCTAGATCCAATTTTTAGCCAACAATCCATTTTAAGGCTCAAATTCTGAATTAACGTATGACTACAAAACTATAAATGACAAATAGCGTTTTTAAAATATATAATACAAAATTAAAGTTGGTTAAAATACTTTTTAAAAGGATTTAATACGATGTACTAAATGTAACAGCTGCAGCCAGGAAAATTGAATTCGTTGTAGCTGGAAGAAGTAATCGGAAAGTAATCACAACTGAAAACACCACATATACTTATGTACGTGTATGTAGCACACAGCACACAAAAGTGAAATGTATATAAATTTCTTATATTGAAAATTGAAACGCGGAAAAATTTTACTTTTCAAAAACTCTAAATTTGATTTTTTTAAATGAATACTTTGAACCTAAGCATCGCGAGTTTGAACAAAAGTAAATGCATATACTTTGTTTTTTAAAAATATATGTGCAATCATTCAAAAAGCCATGGCCATGTAAAATTTTTAATAAATGAGTTATTTGAATAAAGCGAAAAGTTTGATTATGTAAAATTATATGATGTTATAATTGTTTCGCGGATCCCCGGAATGACTTCGCGGACCCCCAGGGGTCCGCGGACTACAGTTTAAAAAACGCTGCTCTATGAGATAAAATAAAACATACCAAAAAAATTTATGGTACAACTTTTCTTTCAACCAAATCTGTTTTATTATAGCATGCCACATAGGATCTTTAAAATTGTTTCGCGTTTTCTTTTTAAAATTTTTTGGATCGTTTTTCTACCAAAATTTTGGAAACTCCAAACTAACTAAATTCTGCATCATAAAATACAGGTTCACCAAAGAAGTTCAGAAAAATAAAAATTTTCATTTCAGACTAAACCACAACATCTCTTTACTATCGTCTGGTATAATTTTTTAAAATGCACTCTTCTTTTGGATAAAAATTTACCCATTAGATCTTAAGTCCCATGGAACCCATTTGAACCCGCTCCTTTAAATTATTTATAACTGGCATAGTTTGGAGAGCAAGAGCAATAGCGCTTTGGTACACGGTTAGAAATTTTTGAATAAATTTTAATACTTTTAGGCTTACATATACTTATGACTACACCAGAATTGTATTAAAATTCAATACTGTCTAGATATTAAAATTCATTTTTAATACAAATTTGTATTAAAATTTAATACTAGTTTTTATTAAAATTAAAAAAAAAATCCGTCGTATCCACTGGGATTTGAACCTGGTTCCCTATCAATACAAGGGTTGTATGTACATTTTAACGACATCAGCCATCGTATTATCATATTTACGTTGCCTAAATGTAATACTTGCGATAGCATCAAATTGATTCCAAATGTTATAAAATATCGTTTTAATGTTTGAACTGTATTAGAATTTAAAACAAAATATATTATAAAATTTTGTAATATATTCAAAAGTATTAAATTTAATCAAAATTGTATTAAAAATCTTTGTAATACTTCGCTTGTATTAAAATTTATTCCAAGATTTCTAACCGTGTAGTTAATCAGTGCTATGCTTGAAGTAACTGAAAAAATAGGAAATCTTTCCACGCTATATCTCAGCTTTTGGTTAATAGATTTCAAAGCAAACTATCGGGTACTCTGCTTGATGAACTTGATATATCATTTATTGTTGTAGCTATTCTACTTACTTAGATCCCGTCAACTTTTTTCATTTTAATAAGACATTTTCATCTGATTCTACCGTAGTTAAGTTTTCTAGAGGTTTCACTTCGACCACGTGTGAACTGCAAACATGATTTTTTTAAAGCTTTTTTATGCAAAAGAATATTAAAAGTATTACTGTACTTAGATATATTAGATTTTGAAATGCGAAATTTAGGATCCCCTCCCACCCCTTGTCACACAATGTCACACTTCGTCGACCCCCTCCCTCCCCCTTAACTTGTGACGTAATTTATGGATGGCCCTTTATGTTTAAATGAGTTTTTAGGAAATAGAGTTGTATCACAAGGTCAATTGCACAAGTGTTGCTCTTTCGGCTTTATATATCGATATATGAATCTCAATTTTTGTTTAATGAATCCGTAGTTTTTCTTGTGTACGACTAGTGGCATTTTGGCTGGAGCACTTCACTAAAATCGACAAAAAAATCGCTTTAGGGTGAAATGTAGATGAATTGTACGGGGTCGTCTCTTATTTCTCATCTACGAATATTGATAGTTAAAGACATCACTTTATAAAATAAATTAATAATAATATTTTCTATCGCATTCTATAAAATACTCACTTTTCAATTAATAAAGTAATGTTACCTCATAGATTTTACATGCCTCAATGCACAGCATGTTAACTGCAAATAGAATCAGACAACATCGTTAGGTTTTCCCAATATAAAAAATTTGATGAGCTGCAAGTAAATAAAAATAATTAGCACCAAAAATGTCACGTCCATGATTACAATGCCGATAAATCCTCATGTGGCGATCCAAAAATATGGTTGACAGAGATATAAATGGAACCACAATACTAAAGCAAGTTCCAGATCTTTAGGCACAAAAAGAAAAACAGGTCTCTAAAAGTGCATCAGATGAAGCCACCGAAATGTTCATCTACAAATACAAACTGGCAAAAATCCCATAAAATGATGAAGCTGAGCATTTGTAAAACTTGTAGGTAATTCCAATTGACTTAAAAATACTTGAATATTGTACTATTAAAATTTATCTTTTATGCTGCTCGCATGAGATTTTTTAATAAAGTGACAAAAAAATTCCAAAATCAATCTTTGTGTTCATTCTTCAAAACTCTTAGCTACTTATTTATGACATAATTGTATCTACGGAGCTTTTGCATTTGGTCAGAATCTTCCTAACATTACATATTGCTATGAATAGCGCAGTATTCATGCGATACACTCAAATTGAAGCATTTGCTTCGCACGCAAATCTAAATGTTTATAACACGAAAATTGGGAAATAATAAGTTAGAGCTATCATCAAATGCCTTTACTGGAAGAAATGTATACGAAAGAGATGCACACCGCGGTGATGGAAATCCTATTAGACCTCTTCATGTAACAAATCTACAAGCAGGTACATGAAGTTAAGTCGAGGCAGCACATCTAGGCCAAGTTAAAATGGGTTCAATTCTCTGATATGCTAAAATCTATAGTTCATTCGGAAAATCGGGGAAAGGTAGAAAGGAAAACGCCTTGCCACATTCTTGTGATAAAATATTATGGCCCAAAAATATAGTTGCAAAATTTAGAGCGCCCTAAGTTAAAACCTGGTTTTTACCCAAAATTGAAAATACAGAATAAATTATTATTATTGCATTAAATTATGAGAAAATTTTAAAAAAATAGATTACCCTTCGTTATTGACACAAAATATTGTAGACCCAGTGAACAAAAGAAATAATAAAAAACTGGAATACATAAGGCAGTGTAGCGAAGTGGTTAGGACTGTGAACTCACAGTGCTCACAATCATAATCGTAAATGCAAGTGTTGTTTTGTTTGATATCAATGAAAATAAATGTTACTTTAAAACTTGCTTGTAAATATTTAAAAACACGTTGTCCTGATTTTGAATTTAAAACGTGCTATTTTTTTTTAGAAATAAAGCGTTTTTATTGACGAGAATCGAACCCACGCACTGTGAGCTATGAGTCCACAGTACTAGCCACTTTGCCCCGCTTGCCTTGTGTATTCCATATTGAAATTTTGTGTTACGCCTTTTTGCTGTAATGAGCAGCTCTGCTATTCTCTGTGGTATGCTATCTGCGCAACTTTTTACCACTTTCTGAAAGTTTGCATTACGATGCCAGACGTCAATCGCTTTGTTGTTATTACCGTTTTACTGATCTCGCGTTTCATGAGCTGTTATATTTTTTCTATTGGGTTCATTTCTGGCGAATCGCCAGACCAGTCCAACACACTGATGTTTTTATCAGCTAAAAGCTTGCTAACTATTTTTGCTTTATGGCTTCATGCCCCTAGCCCTACCCAATTGACGCCACTGCTGTGAGAGTAACTTTCGTAAATAAAACATTAGAGTCGCTGTTTTTTTTTATTAAATTCGCTTAATGTCTTGTCGCAAATGAAGCATTTAAAATAATAATATGTTAGATTGACTAAAATGGTCTTAAATATTCAAGATTTCTAATTAGCATGAGTACGTTCACATTGATGAGCCAGAAAAAAACATGCCCCTACTTTTCAATATCTATATCGCGAACATTTACTGGTAAATAACTTCAAATTAAGATCCGTGGAAACTTCCCCACATAAAAAAGATAAGACCAAAAACAATCTCTTGGAGTCCATCTGGGCCGAATATAGCCAATTGATTAATCATGATGAAATACTCAATTCTCTAACAAATTTCTCTTGGCATATGTAAGAGTTCTTCTCAAAAATTAGTTTTGCGAAAGTGTTAAAAAGACGGCGAAAGTGAGCGTACCCTTAAATCATGATTTTTCTTGAAGTTAAGACTATTTTCAATTAATATTCGAGGAGGAACAATTAAAATTCAAAGGGAGACAAAGTTAAAATTGCATTTAAAGTAAAAAAAAACGTGAAAAGTTACATATAAAGTTATATAAAAAATAAACCTTTGGATTTTAATTGTTCCACCTTGAATATTAATTCAAGATAGTCTTAACTTCAAGAAAAGCCACAGTTGAAGAGTGTGCTAAAAAAAAAAAAAATAAAAACCTGGCCGGCTAAAATGACAATTTTGGTGAAAATGCAACAAACACCCTTCGACTTTCTGCCCATTCTTCTCAAGCACAATGAAAATCTCACCTGTTTTGAAGTTTTACTTGGAAGCCTCTCCTGGGAGTCGATTTCTTCTAATTCATGTAAAGCTTCGCAATTTAGAAGTGAAAGAACCTTTTCAATCGTCATACGCAGTTGTCTATTAATATTATAGCCTGATCGTTTTTCATGTACTAAATATAAGTTAAGACACAACATAAGCCGTAAGACTTGCTTAAAATTATAATTATTTACAGCACAAAGCTCTTTATAAAAAGTTTAAGTAAACCAGCAATCAAAATTTTGGTAACGGGGTTCGTTTGCACCCCACTGGCACAGTTTTACTAGCAAAAGTCAACTAACTGGTTTTGAAATAAGCTTACGACAATAAAAAATAAAAGTCATGTCCCAACTGCAATACTACAAAGTAATTCTAGGGTTATCACATTTGAAAAAATAGCATAATTATTACGCCACTGCGACTTCCTTCTGCAAAAATAGCTAACCATGTATTCACTTGTCTTTTGTTTAACTAAATCATTTGCAGTTGAAACCAAGATTAAGTTAGTTACACTTTCAAATTAACATAAACAATTTCTACACTCAGAGAAAAATGCATTGATATCAATAGAACTGATATTAATTTATTTAGTAGTATTTAGCGGTTGGTTTAAGTCAATGTGATTAATCATATTAATTTTAGTAAGGTTGTCGTATTCTTTATTTTCTTAATTTTATAATAACATGATCACATTGAAATGAAATGACACCACATTTTTAAGAAGAAAAATAATTTTGACGATAATGAAAAAGGAAATTTTCTCAGTAGATTTTTTATATGATTGAACTAAGATTCCGACACTTGGAGTATTTCATTAGACGCGTAATTTCTTAAGCTATCCGATTAGGGCTACCAGATGCGATACTAAAGTAGCAAAAGTGTTACTTTTGCAAGGCTTTGCTACTTTGTTAAATCTGAAGGTTTTCATTTACAAAATTCCAATTTTTTGATATGTGCTACTTTTGTAGTAAGGCCATCTGGTAGCTCTATATCCGATGCCATAAGAATCTCGGATATTTTTTTTTTTGAGTTACGTCTTTTTCGCTTAGTACGGCAGAAGAGTTTTGTATGAAAACTATTATATCAATTATTTATCTACTATTATTAAACGAGCTAAAATTGTAGGTATATAAATATATAAAAAAATACATATGTAAATAAATAAATAAATATGTATACGACTGAACTTTATTTCAAAAACGGCTGCAGCGATTTTGATGAAACTTACGGATTTGGAGCATATAAAAACAAAATGAAGATTGGGCTAGATTTTAAGTCCTTAAAGACTCCAACAGGGGCGTGGCACATCCCTAAATTTTAATTTTTATATCGTGATAACTCGCAAACTACTTAAGATATTTTGACGAAATTTTGTAGACTGATGCAAATCATTAATATCTTCAATAGTAACAAAAGTGGGCGGAATTGGATCAGAGAGCGTGGCATCTTTCAACAATTGAAAATTTTGATTCAATATTACTCAAAAACGGTGCATATGATTTTCATAAAAATTTTAAAGACAATACCGCTAAAAGCAGTGATCATAATGAGCTATGCCACTATACTGGCAAAACTCGTTGAAGGGCGTGGCACAGCCCACAATATTTATAAACGTTATTATAAGAGAACTAACAACGCAATTGTTATGAAATTTAACATGGTAGATATACTGGCTATTGGGTATCTTGTAACCAAAAGTGGGCTTGGCACCTTCCATACAAGCGAAAAAAGTAAAATGCTTTATTAAGTGTACTATGATAGTAATATTTTTTAAATTTGGTGTAGAGATGTCAGTTACTATAAGCTTTGAAACTAAATGGATTTTGATGGAATTGAATCGGTGGGCGTGGCACTTCCCATACATGCATAAAATGTTGAGTGTTATATTTAGTGTACTATGGAAGTAATTTTTTTTAAATTTGGTTTAGTGGTGTCGGTTACCATGAGCTTTGAAATTAAATAAAGTTCAACGGGATTATTTCAGTGGGCGTGGTACCTCCCATACAAGTTACAACCGTTTAATGTTATATTTAGTGCACTATATGAGTGATCCCAATAAAATTAGGTACATACATGTCAGTTACTATAACCTTTTAAATTAAATGGATTTCGATGGGATTACATCAGTGGGCGTGGCACTTCCCATACATGCATAAAACGTTTATAGTTATATTTGGTGTGGGAGCAATTTCATTAAAATTTAGTGTACAGGTGTCTGTTACTATAAACTTTGAAATTAAATGAAAATCGACGAAATTACATGAGTGGGTGTGGCACTTCCCATATTAGCAAAATACGTTAAATGTTATATTTAGTGTGCTATTGGAGTAATATTTTTGAAATTTGGTGTCGAGGTGTCGGTTGCCATAAGCTTTGAAACTATATGAATTTTGACGGGATTTATTTAGTGGGCGTGGCACCTCCCATACAAATTATAACTTCAATGCCATATTTAGCAAACTAAAGGAGTGATCCGAATAAAATTTGGTCTCAATATGTTCAGCCTCATTCAACTTAGTTCGAGTTTTTCAACGTCTTTCAACTGCTACATTATTTTTCAACCTCTTTCAACTTTTCTCAACGATTTTCTACATTTTTCATATATTTTCAACGTTTTCAATATATGTTTGACTTTTTCAACCTCATTCAACTTTTTTCGAGTTTTTCAACTTCTTTCAACATTTTTCATCCTCTTTCAACTTTTCTCAACATTTTCCAAATTTGTTCTACTTTTTCAACCTCATTCAACTTTTTTCGAGTTATTCAACTTCTTTCAACATTTTTCAACTTTTCGAAAATTTCAACCTTATTCAACTTTGTTCGAGTTTTTCAAACTCTTTCAACATTGTTTAACCTTTTTCAACTTTTTTCAACCATTTCCATATTTTTTCGAATTGTTCAACCTTGTTCAACTTTTTTCGAGTTATTCAAACTCTTTCAACTTTTTCAACATTTTTCTCCCTCATTCAAATTTTTTTGAGATTTTCAACTATTTTTGAGGTTTTCAAACTCTTTAAAATACTTTTAACATTTTCCATGTTTTTTTTTTTGGACTTTTCAACTTCTTAGCTTAACACTGCTCATATATTATCAACTTTATCAGCCTTCTTCACCTGGTTCAACCTCTTTCAACTGCTTTCAACATTCTTCATATTTTTTTGACTTTTCAACTTCATCAACCTCATTAAACTGTTGGAAGATTTCAACCTCTTTCAATTTTTTTCCTCATTCATTTTATTTCGAGATTTTCAATTTTTTTTCAAGTTTTTCAACCACTTTAAATTTTATCGACTTTTCAATCTCATTCAAGATTTTTCAATCTCTTTCAAATTTTTACAACATTTTCTGTTTTTTTCCAACTTTTTTCGCGTTATTCAAACTTTTTCTACTTTTTCAAAATTTCTAAACCTCTTTCAACTTTTTTCAACAAGTTCAATATTTTTTGAACTTTTTCAACCTCGTTCAACTTTTTTCGGCTGTTCAACTTCATTCAACTTTTTTCGAGACTTTCAACTTTTTTCAAGCTTACAATCTCTTTCAACTTTTTCAACACTTTCATATATTATCGAGTTAATCAACCTTTTTCACCTGCTGCTACCTCTCTCAACGTTTTTCTTTAAATTTGTTTTGTAACTTGTTTTCGGCATTTCAACCACATTCAATATTTTTTTAAATATTTCCGACTTCTCATTCAATTGCATTACTTTTTTTCGACTTTTCAACCTGAAAACGAAAAACCGAACTTTGGTCGGTCTCCTGGTACTGAAATTAATAGGACAATTACTGAGCGTTTATGTCATACTTTTCCCTAAGTGTATATCCAGTTGAGGCCAAATATCTTTATCTAAGTCAATTTGGTAAATATTTTCGTGGAGCATTTAAAGCCTAATATATTAACATAAATAACTAACACAAAGATTGGAAAAATTTAAAGCTACGAAAGATGTTAGCACTAAATGCGGTAGAGTTGGAGCCAGAAAAAGAAGACAAAAAAAAACCAAACAGAAGTTTACCGCAAGCGATAATCAACAGTTTAAAATCTTTATTAAAAATATTAGTGGATTAGCATATTTTAACACTAACAATTTTGTTGTTGATATTGATGCTGCTGCTACGGTTGCTCATGTTGCTGCAGGAAATAGTTCAGACACAGTTTTTGACGTTTTTATCTCGTCGTAAATGGCTGTTCTTATTTCTACTTACAAGCCGTTAGCTGTTTCATGTTAGGTTATTTTGCCCTCTATAAACTTGACGTCGTCCACTGTTATTACATATGTTAATTAACATTCAATTAGCATTTTTTTTACTATAAAAGTAATAAATTTTTTTTTTCATGTTTTAATTCATGTTCGATTTGCTCATAAATATTGAGATTTTATAATACTTACAAAACTTAAAAATATCCAGTTTACAACTAATTGATGTTTTTCTGAAAAAATATCGTTCGAACTTTTTTATTTTAAAATGTTCTACTGGTAGCCTATAAAAGTGAGGAATGTTTTCTTTTAGTGCTAAAGCAATATTTATTCGTTGATTTTCAAATCAAGTGACTAATGTTATATTCCTTAAAGTATTATTTCCCACATAAGTCAACTTTGGAAACATAAGAATTGTTGATGCTATTGTTATTGTTGCTGCTATTGAATAATCATCATTCTGCTAATGTTCAAAATGTCATTGTATCTAACGAAAGTGTTAAATCAAACACTCGGCGTACACAAGCTATAGTGAAGTCAAAAAATTAAAATTGCATGGCAGCAGCATAGCCCGAATTTAACATGTAAGCAATATAAAAGTCATAGAAACATCTGGCAAGAAAACCAAGCCCAGTCCACATTTTGCATGCCAGGCAAGTGCAACTCTCGTCAGCGTCAAGAACAATGTAGAATTTCCAAGGACCGAAGGGGATTTTTTTTAAAGCAAATAATGTTTAAGACAAACAATTTTTTCTCAGGTCGTTTTTTTTAGGATTTTCTCAGGCCTGAATATCAGTGGAAAAATTACAAAAGACTTTCAAATGAAATTTAGAATTGATGGATGCAAAACACAACATAGAAATAGAGGTGCATGGAAAGATGCAGAGACGAGCACAATAATAAACGTATAAATATCTAGGTTCTTAAGAGAATATCAAAATCCGTAAAATAACTAAACTAGTGCTGAAGAGAAGATACTCTGAACGCCTCAAACAAATCTTAATTCTAAAAATCTATTCAACGCCATAAAATCTTATGATATAGCAGTGCAAGTATGGTGACAAACAGAGGCAACTACAATACCATTTATTATCTCGTCAACTGGCAGAGCTACCTACTGACCGGCATTGATTCACAATTTCATGTCAAAGCCAGTGGCCCGATAGGAAATCAAAAATTTCAGAAATAGCCGGGAGTTTGACGACTTTTGTGCAATGAAGTTACAATTTTTGCTTAACGAAAGTGGAGAAGGGTCTATATTATATACTTTCGATTTACGATTTCAAAAAATAAGAAAACCGACAACGAAACTTTCAGAGTGCAGGTGTCCGTACACTTTCAACTTTCAAAATCTCGTAAAATCATATTCTTTCATAAAAACATTTTAACAAAATAGTATTAAAAATGTGCGTATAGTTTCAAACAATGCAAAATTTTACAAAAAAAAAAAAAATATATTTTAAACAGCAAAAACCACAAAAAATTCTAATGCAATTATTCATAATTTCTAATTTACAAATAAGATCCAACTACAAATAACCAAATTTGAACAAGATTGGTTCATAAAAAATTTTAACGTAGTAAATATTGCAAATTTGGACACATACATACAAAAGTTCACCAAACTTAACAAATCGTATACTGTTCCACGTACACTTTCAGATCAGTTGGCTATTTGTAAAAAGACAGGGGGCTTTTTTCTTATCGCACCATTTTACCAAGTACTGCGGCATCGAAGCTTTTTTTCATAAAAGCCAACAGCACATTTTCATGTAATTAAATTCATCTTAAGTGTCTCTGCTAATTTACCAAATAACGTTCAAATTCGCGAGGACACACCTAGATAGTACATACCTAAGTACTAAGCAAGTTCTTAAAAAATATTTTCCAGTTTGTTTTCAACATTTTTTTGACAGATTGAAGGGATTTTTATTTTTTTTACATAAACTTTTAAGTTCAGAAATGACAAGGTAAAATTGTATTTATTGTAACCACATTTTTATAAAATTTATTGCATAAGTTGAAACCGATTGGTTTTTACTTTCTCATATTATACGCATTTTGAATCGCTTCGAACATAAGTTTTGAAATATCTGTTGGGTTAAAAAATAGCAGTAAATTTTTTTTCGATACTTTCTTATATGTATGTACATAAGGAAATATATAAAATTAATTTGTGTTTTTTGTACATAAGGAAATATATAATTAATTTTTGTTTTTTGATTCTTAGAGAACTTCTTAATGTCTGCCAGAATCCCTGATAAATTTCAACATGGTTGAAAATTGGCGGAGTTGTAGCGTTTTTTATGAAAAAAAAGCAAAAACACCACCTTTTTTTCGCTTAAGATTTTACTGTGGATTTGTAGTAATATGAGGAAGAAATGACAAGAGTTTAATGCGGGCTTACTGACATTTCAGGTCAGGAGAATTCTTTTTCTAAAAATCAAAATTTAAATATCAGAGGTGCTGGGTGCTGGGGGAAAAGTGGGCAACTAAAACTAATTTTTACTATAAGATATTATTTTAGCACACCTAAATGCGTAATATAAGTAAGTTTTACCTTCTGGATTCTTTTTTTTTTTTTTGAGAGACTTTCTTTTTAACGTATCTTAAATGGTGATTTTGAGGTTATGTCAAAATATGAGGTTGATGGATAAATTCTGACCCCGGATTTGATTTAAGCTCACCAAAATACAAACCGATGGTTTTTCAACTTTCAGCTACAAGACTATTGTTTTTTTTTGTCATGTGTTATCATTACACTAGTTTACAAGAAAAAAGATCTGGTTTCTCTTAGACTTTTTTCGATGTATTTTGGGGCGTAGATTCCAAAAATGGCAACCATTTTATCCATTTATCCCCAAAAACCCCCTTTTTCGGCACTTTTTTCATTTATTTGACTATATCTCCATACATTTTTTTTCGACTCAAAAACGATTTTCAAAATTCGAAAGCTATTTGTATTCCCTTTCTAACGATATGCTCTTTGCTTGAATCGGGTAAGATTTGATGGAATTACAAGCGCTCAAAGTACAAAAAAACTGACTTTTTTGGTTTTTTTTAAAATTACTAAATTTCAATTGCTCCATTTGAATGAAAAATTTGTTCTTTTTCTTATTTTTAAAATTTTTAATGAAGGACTATTCTTTTGCTAATATTTTAAGTATACTTTTGCAGAAATCGGACACAAAATGTAGAAGTTATTGGAAAAAACAGTAGAAAACTTGCAATAAAATTAATTGAAAATACATGGAAAAAAGTATATGAGAAACCAGATCTCGAGAAGAACCCCAAATTTGTAAACTAGTGTTATCAATAAACAAAAAGCCTTCAGATTGAAAAAAGGCTCTCGAATCAAATTTTTTCAGCTAATTATTAATTCTAACACTTCAATACATCTATCAGAACCACTATCAAGTACAGTAATTTAACGAAAAATGATTTTTGAAAATCAATAAAATGTTTTCAAATTTCTGTCGCCTCCGAAGCTCTGGAATTCGTTTAATTTGCAGCAAATTATATTTTGACTACTATTACTGTAGATCCAGTGATAAATATGTCAAAATAACTTGAAAACGATATATAAAAAAATGTGAAAGTTGCGATGAAGACTCTTTTTTTTTTGTTCTCTATGAGTTCCGAAAATCACTCATTTCGTGATAATAGCCCATATACGACATCAAATGTAAATGCAAAGTAAAAAACTTCAAAAATCGATTAAAAAAAATCTGACGTGCTGGTGAAAAACGAAGAGACATGTATATTTTTTTTACGTCAATTTGCAGAATACATTGGAAATTCTCATGGGTGCAACAAAAATATTGATTTTGTTGAAACCTGCGGAGCTTATAATCCACGGTAATATTCAGCTTCGGGTTAAGGGAAGAGCTAGGGAGAGGGGGACTATGGCCCCACTCAATGGGGCCTCATCAGCAAAGCCTTATTCCGTCATTATTTCTTGACTTTTTCCAATTCCTCATTATTTTTGAGATCGTCTAGGATAAATTCAGATTGCACTGAGCTTAGATCGCTTCTTTGTGTCATTTCCATGTTAGATTTAAACCTCCTGGGTTTGTAGTTGCATCAGAGAGACTATATACAAAAAGAGATCTCAGTGCACTTGAACATTGGCGCGGAAGTTTTTCGGTCCACTTGCCTAATCTTCAATCGATTCAATGAACTCTTCTGTCCAGACTTTTTTATACAGGGACTTTTTCCAAATCAACCACCAACCAGAAGGGGTAGAAATACGTCTGACGGGCAGCTGGTAATATAGTATAAAATAATGTAATATAAGCGAATAGACAATTTGATTTTTGCAATAATGTTTTGTAGAAGTCTGGTTTCCTTATTGCTGGTTTATTAAAACTATATTCTCTATTTGGCGAAAAAGCTAAGACAATCAAATTGGTAACTACTAGCAATTGTTAACCAATCTTTGACTAATTGTTGATTATCAACTTAAATGGAAATTATACAAAATTTAAGAATTAGCATTAATTTGCAAAGTAAAAATGTAAGATTCATGTGACTTTCCTTTGCATCCTACCTGAAGCCATGCGAGTAACTGCGCTACGTCCTTTCCTCCCAACTCAACATGGAGACAACATCAAGTCTAACTAATTTTGTTGTGCATTAAACAAATTTACCTTATTAGCATTCGACGTGTTTCCCTGATTGTTGCCAGACATTGTGGCAACTCAGCTGTTGGCAGCTGTTCAAGTCCATTGAAGTTCGGAGTTTTCGGTCTGCACGTGTGTCTGTGTGTGGTCTCGCCATATATGTCCAAAGACAAGCACACCATTTAAGCGGAAAATATGTGCAGAAGAAGTAGGTAGATTCTTCGATAATATTTGCGTTTTGCATTAACAAACACTTGTTAATTTATTTAACTACTCGTACTTTGTAACATTAATTTACAACGCGTGTCAGCTCACAAAGACGTCGTGTAGCGTCACGTCGCGTCGTGTTATTGTGAGGCATTGGGCAGCCGTAGTAGCATCTGTCAGTAGCTCATTTGCTCATTGAATGATCATTGTTGCTGTTGACATTTTGCTGTTTATGTCACTAGACAATTGCTGCCATGTTTGTTGTTTTCATTGCTGCTGTTCAAATTGTTCCACAATCATTTTGTTGTTAAGTCTGTTAAGTATGAGCTGAGTTTGCTTTTGGCTTAACTTTTAAAGTTTAAATTTAAAATTTAAACGATAGCAAAAGTAAGTTATTAAATAGGTGTCATTTCTATAGTGCTTAGAATTTGACATGTAAATGTTAAAAGAAAAGAATATTTTGCATAGGAACGCATCGCATTCAGCAGTCAACGACAAAAATTGCACAGAGAAATCGATTTATTTGTATATATCGATATTTGGTAATAATTAACAAATTATATATTATAGGCAAAATGATATATCTATGTTAAAATGTCACAAATTCCGTTGAATTAAATAATTTTACTGTATCAATGATAGATGGGCATTTCCATTTTGGCGTTACGTTACGTTTGTACGAAAAAAATACACAAACTGGCACATTTTTAAAAAGGTTTTTTTATATTTGCATAGTAATTAAGTACCACTATATTAAGTAAGAAAATTGACAGCAATCGACCATAAGGATTTCAAGATATAAGCAAAAATGTGCACTGGCTTTACGTTACAAAAAACAGAAGTGGGTTTTGGACTTGGATTACTAATTTGCAAAACTCTGCGAATTGGGTAAAGCTTTTAGTATAAAACTTTTTTTAGTAGGACTTGATATAATATAGGTTTATTTTCCAAGTTGTCAAATTTAAAAAATTTTCTTGATATTTTTCTTATTAGCCTTAGTATCTGACGTTACGTTACTTGGCGTTACGTTATTTCCATTGGAAAATTTTTAGCTAAAATTGTTTTAAAAAATTATTTAGTGCAAATAAAACATCAATTTTAGCTATTATATATTACTACCAGGAGACAGATATTTCGTTTAGAGGCTGAAAAAGTGGAACAAATATGAAATATGTTGAAATCAGTTGAATAGTATGAATTAAATATTATTGGCGCATATTCGTAGTCGTATTCTAAAGTTGAAACCAACTAAACTCTAACTAAGCTCAAAACAAATTTGGTTATGACTAAAAATTGTTTTCTATTCACAGTCGATTTTTTAGTATTGAGTAACTAATAAGCTAATGAATTCACCACACAAAAGCCTTCGTGGTAAACTTGTCAAATTTTGACTTTTTAATTTCAAATTAGCAAAATAACAAACAAATAATTCAACTACATTTATTCATTCTTGGCTTATTTGCATATATGCAACATAATTACGTTCTGATTCAATCGAACAATAACTGACAATTCTTACAATGAGTCTTAATGCGTAATATCTACTACATTATTAACAATATGTTCAAATTTAATTCGGAAATGTTCCAATTATTCCCAAGTAATGCCAGCCACTGCAATGTTGAGGTTTCATTCAAACAAAAAAAAAATGGTCGAACGACTTTTGATAGCATATTTTAGCAAAACTTACTAAAATAAAGGTAATTATTATAAATTGTCCAAGTGTACCGAAAATGTACTGAAAATGTATTGAAAATTTTCCAAATGCACTGAAAGTTCTCCAAATGTGCCGAATGTACTGAAAACTTGTCGAATGTACTGAAGACGATTTTTCAGGACGCAAATGTACCGAAAAAAGTACAAATGTACCGAAAATGCCATCACTGATATGTATATTTTTTTTATCCTTCAGGTTTCTAAAGTGACCCGTCATTACTTGTCCCACATTCCCGGCTGGACACTTTATGCGAATGTGGGTGCAGTCAATAGCGCCTAAAACACTTGGAAATTACGATATATTATAAAATTTGTATTTAACAGCGTTGATTCCGTCCGCTTCACTCGGAAACTTTATGAAGCTTGGCATCTTCAGAGCTATTTCTCTGATAACTTCTATTATAATTCTGCTAACAGTTGGCTAGGACAAACCATGAAGATCAGCTAACAAATAGCAATAACAAAGTTTTTATGGCAAAATAAAATATATATTTGTACTTAGCTATATCGCTTTGGTGGACATTACGCCCCAAAAAACGTAAGGTGCATAGCACTTGCAAATTCTTAGAATCCGCTATCTTCATTAATATGTAAGATTTTAATAATGAATTTGACTGTGACCTTATCGAACCGTACCGAGCGTAGAAATCGCCATCGTCCATCGTCCAAATGGGTCAATGCGTTCGTTGTAAGTCTTAGACTTCCTCGATAAGACAATATTGTCCAAAATATCAAAGTCTTCAAAAATACCAAAATCGCATTGAATTTGCTCCAAAATTTCTTTTTAAACTTTTTTTTTACTTTTTGACATCAAATTAGAGAGTTATTCTGGCAAAGACAGCTAAAACGACTTTAGGTATTCTAGCGCAAAAGACTTTCAGATAAAGCTTTTGAGTTCCCCATACAAAAGCTTTTGTTTTGACTGTTTAATTATAAATCAATAAAATAACAAAAAGAGTAATAAAAAACTGGAATATACTATAATCCTCAAAATTATCAAAATCGCGTTGAATTTTCTCCATATTTTCTTTTTATTTCTTTTTTGATATCGACTTAATATCAACTTCAGTTAAAATTATATTTTTAGTTACAACTAAGCAGAAAAGTCGATGCCAAATCGACTATGAATGACTTAGTTATAACTAAAATAAAGTTCTGACTTAAGCTGATACCAAATATGACTATGAATATAGTTTTATTAACAAAAAAAAAGATCTTTCTTTTTCGTTGGACTGCACTTGCAGAACTGAACTTTATTTTTTAAAAAGTTAGCAAATACTTATTTAATAACTTAAAGATAAGCTTAATGTATGCAGACGCTAACTCATCATTTTATTCTGAGCGCTGCATTCGTATAAAAACAACATATCAAATATCTTAAAGAATGTGACAGTGGGTCACAACATATTAAATATAAAATACAAATATTATTATTACTACAAGTTATTATTATTTACTCGGGCCAGTGAGGGGGCCATGCGTGACTTTACTTGGGACATGCGTGATTATATGCACCATTATGTTTAAATACATAGAAAAAATATGGAAAACACTGAAAAAGTTGAAAGAGGTTGATAAAACATGGAATATGTTGAAGAACGTCATAAAAAGTTAAAAGTCGAAAAATTTAAAATAAACAAAATATCATACAAGGAAATTATTGACAATTTGGCGTTACGTTACACACTTTCGAAATTTATTATAAAATTAACTATTTATTTAGTAACCGAGTTTTCTATTAAAATTAGTTCAATTTATTGACCTTTAATAACATACAAAATTTCACGCACTTGCGATCGTCAGAGTAGAGATAATGAGAATACACCTAATTCTGTTTTTACACGGTAGATACGTTCCAGACAAAATAGTGTAAAAAAAGACATAGAGTACGTTTGTACATACTTAGAAAAAAGGGGATTAGTTCCATATCCTTCAAACCTATTAACCTTCTAACTAAACCCCCTAACTAAATTTCTAAAAGATTACGATTAATAAAAATATTTTTCCTTAAATTTTCAATCAAATAGCTTTTTTTAATCGTGCTAAGTCGATGAATCCAGACCGTGTTAAATCAAAACCGTGTAAAAAAAGATCGCGTTAAAACAGAATTGGGTGTATATATTTTTTTTGGCGTTACGTTATCTTAGAATTTCATTGAAATCAAATCAAAATTTTACCATTAATTGATATTTGTTTGCTCTTTTGCATTTATTTTACGGTTAGCTGTCATTCTAGCCAAGTTTTTGCGATAAGAATGCAATTGCACAAATACTCTTACAAATGTAAATTGTAATGAGAAGATGCTCTTAGAAATAAGTAAAACTAACGAAAACGTGAACTTGAACTTTATAGCCCGATATATAGCCATCGTAACTAAGGAAAGCTTTGAACTCTTCAATTTAATTAAATTTGAACATCTCTCTTTAATAATGCATGTAAGAAAAAACTGTTGGTTAACTTTAAATTTTTCGGTCAGGGTTGACTTTTCTGTGGAAATGCCCATATTTGGTAATAATTACACAGGACCACAAAAAAAAAGTGTTGTAGTTGAAAGTTGAGGTACCATATGGTATGTATTTTGGTCTGCTAAAAATGAATATGGGGTCAGAGTTTACCCATCACCTTTAGATTTTGACCTCAAAATCACACTTTAAAATACGTTAAGAAGAAAGTCCCTCAAAAAAAAAAACTAATCGAAATTCAGAAGGAAGACCTTACTTATATTACGTATTTAAATATGCTTAAAAAAATATCTTACAATAAAAATGAGTCGAACACATGCTAGTACATCAGATGTGTGCATCCATGTACATTTCAAAAAACCTTTTATTTCTTATCTCACTCGTTTTTTTGTGTTTTGTTTTCAGATAACTTTGTAATTTTATATTGAAGAACATTTCTTTTTTGGTTCATCATCATTCAAAAAGAGTTTCAAACCAAAACTGCACCATTACTTTTTTCCATTATGTTTTCGGTTTCTCGATCTAGTAAAAAGTGGGGTGTATGTAGACTTTTGGAACTCAAAGTATGTATTTCAATTGTTCCACCTTGAATATTAGCTCAAGATAGTCTTCACTTCAATAAAAATCATGGTTTAAAGGAGTGCTCCAAAAAAATTAATTGAAAATTTCTGTAAAAATGCATATGTACGTTGATTACTGCAAAGTTTTTGACTGTGTTAGTCATCGTTTACTCTTAAAAAAGCTGTATTTAATTAACTTTCTTTTATCGATATTAAAGTAAATTACATCGCATCTAATGGATAGGAAGCAACAAGTGTTATTCAACATATTTTCTAAACATATAACAGTTTCATCTGAAGTTCTTCAGGGCAGCCATCTTGTCCCTACATTATTTCTAGTATTTATAAATGACCTACCTTCTGCTACAAATTCGTCTCATATTCTACCTAATTAATGCTGATGATGTAAAGCTTTTTCATTCTATTAATGATCATTTTAATCATAAGACTCTACAATCAAACCTATATGAATTTGTTAAGTGGTATGATATAAACTTGATGACCTTAAGTCTCAAAAAGAGTAAACAAATGATTTTTACAAGAAGGAAAGACTTGAAACTTCATATTCAATAAACTGAAAAAAACTGCGCTTCAACGTTCCTGTAGGTTAAATGGTGAACAAAGCAAAAGGTGTCCTTGAATTTATAAAACGATGGTTCAAAGAATTTGATAGCCAATATAAGAACATGCGTCAGCGTTGTGGAAGCCACAATATAATATATACATTGATATGCTGGAGTCGGTGCAGAAACAATTTCTATTGTTTGAACTTCGTGGGCTACCTTCAATTTGAAATTGAAGTTATGATAAGCCCAAAAAAGAAAGAGGGATTATGACCGAAAAAAAGTTAATATAAGGCCCAAAATTGTTTTGGGGACTATGACCATTGCTGTTATGACCGGGTACCAAAATAATGTCACAGCCAGATACAAGCTAAGTATTAAGTAAAGATTTTTAATACAATTTTGATTAAATTTAATACTTTTGAATATATTACAAAATTTTGTAATACATTTTGTATTAAATTCTAATACAGGTCAAACATTAAAACGATATTTTATAACATTTGATGCTATCGCAAGTATTACATTTAGCCAACGTAAATATAATACATACTACGTTGGCTGATGTCGTTAAAATGTTCATACAACCTTTGTATTGAAAGGGAACCTGGTTCGAATCCCAGTGGATACGACATATTTTTTTTTTTAAAATTTAATAAAAACGAGTATTAAATTTTAATACAAATTTATATTAAAAATTAATTTTAGTATCTAGACATTATTGAATTTTAATACAATTCTTGTGTAGTCATATATGTAATCCCAAAAGTATTAAAATTTATTCCAAAATTTCTAACCGTGTACATACCAAATTTCATCAAATCGGTGTAGTGGCACAGCCGTGATATCTTTTTTCCTCATTTGGGGTGATGCCACGCCCTTTTTAAGGATTCAGAGTTTCTAATAATCTTTCTTAGGATTCAATTTATCTTCAAACAAAATCGGTCCTTTACTTTAGCCGCGGAAACGTTTTTCCATTTTAGGGGCGTGGCACCGCCTACTATTGAAAAAAAGTATGCATGTCCAACCTTCTCTTCTCAACCTTTCCAACAAAAAAAAAAAATTGAGCAATTATGTTGTGCTATGGCTGTGAGAAAGTGGTGTAACCGTTTAGATTATTGAATGAATTGCGACGGCCGCTCAAACACTTGAGATGTGACCTTAAGGTGTACAAAGTGCTCCTCTCTCTTGCTATCTTGCTTATTGTTTGTTGCCATATCTTGTTAAGCGATATGCTTTGTTTACCACATATACCTTGTTTACACGCAGCGTCGACTTGTAACACCGACTCACAAGTTCGATCTTATACAGGCATTTACACACAGATACGTCGACGTTCAAATGTCATTATTTGATGACAAAACGAACAACAACAAAATAGTTTGCTACGACGTAGTCTAAGGTTAAAAAGAAAAATTAATAATAATAGATGTTTTCTCTTATTTTTCTTTTGCTTTCGTATTTTAAAATTTATTTTTGCTAAATTTTAATATTTATTTTAGCTTAATGCTGTTTTATACATTTATTTTACTTACACATTAATTTAAGCATTTTTGACATTCGAACGTCGACGCTCAAATCTCCATTTACACAGCAGCGAACTTGAGCATCGACTCACCACGTCGACGTAGAAATACCGAACTACCACTCCGACGTATGTCGCATTTACACAACAAAAAATTACTCCGAAGTCATACGTCGACTCTCAAATTCGGTGTGTGTAAATAGCATAATATGCTATGATTTTATACCCAACCCAAGTTGTGGGTTGTGGCATTGCCAGCCGCTTATTTTGAAAATTGCCTGACTGAAAATTAGAATATAATTTTTTGTTATATTTTTTAATATATGTACTTCCTTAGCCATGCTTCTTAACATAATACACATAAAGCAGAGAATCAGCCTGACTACATTCCCCTTTTCTTCTAACCATAGATGGGCATTTCTCTCATGTTGAACGGGACGGAAGTACACTTTTAAAGTGGAATAAAAGTCAAAGTAAAACACTTAGTTTTTTCTGTTACTTTAAGGAATAGCCGTTTGATAGCACTATATTGAGTGGTAAAGTTGATGCCATACGTAGTACTGGTTCCGAGATAGACGCAATCAAAAAGACATTCGAACGGGACAAAAAACGGAAGTGTTTTTTATGGCCATCTATAGAAAAGCAGAAGTCAGCGAAACTTGGCAACATTTTTTAAAGTGACTAATTTTAAAATGTTAAAGAATATAAAACTTGTCTTTTCGCTGTTAAAACGTTTTTCCTGTAAGAGGCGTGGCACCGCCCACTTTAAAAAAATATTTTTACTCAAGTTTCAATCTATCTACATACCAAATTTCATCAAAATCGGTGTAGTGGTACAGCCATGATACCGTTTTTCCCCATTTGGAGCAATTCCACGCCCATTTTAAGGAATCGGAGTTTAGTTTCTAATAATCTTTCTTAGGTTTCAATCTATCTTTCAAAAAAGTATATATGTCCCTCCTTCTCTTCACAACCCTTCCAACAAAAAAAAAACTTATGCGATTATGTTGTGCTATGGCTGTAAAAAAGTGGCTTAACCGTTTTGAAATGCCTGTTTATTACACTTATGTTTTCGAACATGACCAATTTCAAATAGCTTCAAAAATTTTAAGTTTTATTTATTTTGCACTCGTTTTTTTTTTTAATTATGTACATGAAACTCTGTTCGTGCAAAAATTCTGACACACTATACTCAAAATATGACTCGTTACCACACATATGTGAATAAAATGCGCTATAATATAATGACAAGCTAAATGTGTTTTAGATTAAATGTGCATTATATTGTATTAGGTTGTGGTGACAGTACAAAGGATTTGAGACACTTTCGTTTCTTAATATTTGACATGTGGCCATTTCCCTCAAAAGGCCAACCGGTAAAAAGCAGTTCAAAAAGGTAAAACCACTTTTTCACAGCCATAGAACAAAGGTTGTGAAGAGAAGAAGGGACATGTAGGCGGTGCCATGCCCCTTACAGGAAAAAACGTTTCCACGGCTAAGCTAATGGACCGATTTTAATGAAATTTGTTTAGGAGATAGAATGTTCCCTAAAAAAGGTAGAGATTGTAAGTCCTTTAAGTGGGCGTGGCATCGCTCCAAATGGGAAAAAACGGTATCACGGCTGTGCTACTAGACCGATTTTGACGAAATTTGGTATGTATGTAGATAGATTGAAACTTGAGTAAAAATATCTTTTTTTTAGTGGGCGGTGCCACGCCTCTTACAGGAAATACGTTTTAACAGCAAAAAGACAAGTCTTATATTCTTTTAAGAAAAATATCTACTCCTTCCTCTCTTCTTTGTTAAAATTGATCTCACTAATTAATTTTATAAATATAAACATTAAATTGTTTTTATTAATTACTGCATATATCTTAAATAATATTATTTATGTAAATATTAAAGTCGTTTTGAAAATTGCCTAAGTTAGCCAAAACGGAAAAATATGTCCCGTTCGAATGGAGTATTATGCATTGTAAGAAAAAAATAAATAATATATTTCAATCAAACGAAATCTATTAAAAAGTTATATTATTCCATAACATTTTAAAATTAAACACATTGAAAAATGTTGCCAGGTTTCGCTGACTTGTGCTTTTCTATAGATGGCCATGAAAAACACTTCCGTTTTTATACCCTACACCGTGGGTATATTCACTTTGTCTCTCCGTTTGTAACACATCGAAGGGGGCGTGGCAGATATGGAAAAGTATATATATTCTTGATCAGCGTCACCACCTGAGTCGATTTAGCGATGTCCGTCTGTCTGTCTTTCTGTCTGTCTGTCTGTCTGTCTGTCTGTCTGTCTGTCTGTCTGTCTGTCTGTCTGTCTGTCTGGGTGTCTGTTGAAATCAGTTTTACGGGAAAACCAAGAAAGCTCATTGAATGAAACTATCACACACAGGTCACATCTTCTTGCAGGCATCTTGCTATTGAAAATGGGCAAAATCGGTTGACAGACACGCCTACCGCCCATACTCTATGTATATTTACCCCGGCCAATTTTGAAAAAAGTTTCAGCGATTTTGATGAAACTTGGTGATTTGGTGAACATGTGAACCAAATTAGGATTAGGCTGGGTTTCAAGTTTCCAAAGGGTCGTACAGGGGCGTGGCACAGCCCTAAATTTTATCATTAATACTACCATATCTTGTGAGCCGTTCAAGATATTGCGATTAAATTTGGTGAACGGATACACATAAAATATATCTTGAATTGTGATATAAGTGGGCGGAATCGAAAAAGTGGGCGTGGCACTTTTCAACTGTTAAAAATTTTGATTCCGTATATCTCAAAATTCGCACAAACGATTTCCATAAAAATTTTGGAGATGATGCCGCTGAAAGCAGTCATCAATACAAGCTAAGCTACTGGACCGAAAAAGCTCGTTGAAGGGCGTGGCACAGCCCACAATATTTATAAACGTTATATTTAAAGAACTAACAACGTAATCGTTATAAAATTTAATGAGGCAGATATATTTGCTATAAGGTCTCTTACTACAAAAATTTGGTCCAATAGTACCTGTGGGCGTGGCACCTCCCATATAAGCAAAAAACGTTTATTGTTATAGATAGTGTGCTATGAGAGTAATCTTCATAAAATTTGGTGTATAGATGTCAGTTACTATAAGCTTTAAAAATAAATTAATTTTGACAGGATTGCATCAGTGGGCGTGGCTCCTCCCATATTAACATAAATTTGTTAGCGCTGTTTTAAGTGAACTATTGCAGCAATTGGTATGAAATTTAATGTATGTATTTCTGACGCTATAGGGCATATCTGAATCAAAAGTCGCGAAATAGCATCAGTAGGCGTGGCACCTCCCATACAAATAAAATACGGTAAGTGGCATATTTATCGAAATATGTGAGCAATCATACTAAAATTTGGTGTTAGGGGTTTGATTATGGAAAGCTATTTCTGGATCAAAACTGGGCTGGATTGTACCAGTGGGTGTGCCACCGCCCTAAATTTTGAATTTTTGTTGCATCATATATCGCAAACTATACAAGCTATTGAGCTTAAATTTAATATGAGGATGTCGATCGCGAATATAATTTATTGTGCCAAAAGTGGGCGGAACTGGAGAAGTAGGCATGGCATATTTCAAAATTTTCATTTCATTTCGATTTTTTCCAACATTTTCTACATTTTTTCGGCTTTTTCAACCTTTCAACTTTTTCCAATATATCCTATATGTATTTGTTCGACATTTTCAACCTCTTTCAACTTCCTTCATAAGTTTCTTTATTTTTTCGACTTTTTCATCAACTTTGAATTGTTTAACCCTCCGTTGGTCAGAAGGGTCTGGTCAGGCCTTTTTCAATTTTATTTGTAATTTAAGTATATTTCTAATTGAGCTAGCGACTTGAAATCTCGTGTACCTTCCTAACATTTTATTAGCTATTTACTACAAAAAAAGTTAGGAGAAAAAAACCAAAGAAGGGATAACTATAAGCACTTTGTGGTGTACACATCATATTCGTACCCAATGGGTCCAGCCAGACCCCCATGTATTTTGCATGAAAATTGACGCGATTTGAACATTTTGATTCGTGTTTTTTTCTTTTTTCAAGGTAATTACTATTCAATTTGAATACAACTGCTTCTTATATGCTCTTAGCACATCTTTATGCCCACTCACCCATTTTGTGTTGTTTCTTTTCTATTCGTTTTTGTCAAACGCCTAGTGAAAGTTGAACTCAAAATACGTTAGTGCTAATAAGACAGTGGGTTTTGTACTTTTGTTTCGTTTTTTCGCGCCAAATTTTCTGATTTGATTTTGTGCTTTTTGCTTTTATGCTGTGTTTTTACTTTTTGCGCCAAGTTTTTGTGCTTTAGATTTGTACTTTTCTGATTTCATTTTACGCTTTGTGCTTTGTGCTTTTATGCTGTACTTTTTACCTTTCGCGCCAAATTTTTGTGTTTTTAGCTTTGACAGTGTGTTGTTTCTTTTCTATTCGGTCGCGTCAGTTGCCTAGGAGACGTTAGTGTTAAGTTTTGTGATTTGATCAAAATGATTGATGAAGTGGAACTTCTATACAATACTCGTCCTAGCCGCAGTAATGAAGAATTTTATTCGCGATTGGCAGCAACTTTGGCGAATGATATTGAACGGGAAAGAGCTACTGAGCTCATTTTCGTATAGTTTTTATTTCATTTCTGTTTGCACCAGAAGTATTGACTGAAACTAACGGAGCTGATACATTCGACAAGAGAAGGAGTTGTAAAATTTGTTTACAGGGCAATGAAAAATTACGAAGAAAAACTCGTTTCTTTTGTTCAATATGCTCCAACGCAATATGCCAACAACATTCCAAAGTCAAATATATTTGTTTTAGTTGCATTCCAAATAACTCATAAGATCATTTTTATCATATTTCATATTAAAACTCAGTTATAAGACTGACATATTCAAAAATAAAATGAAAAAATGCACAGAAAAACAAAATGTTTTTTTTTGAGCTCATAATTATTTCTTTCAGTATTTTTACCAGTACAGATAAGAAAATATATTCCAGAACCAGTGCCAAAATAGTGAATCCGAAAATATTTACCTGGCTGGTGAGAATATACGTTCAAGCGCATGACCAAAAACGCAATATTTACATGTGATTACATGAAAACATATAGGGGTCCAGCCAGACCCATTGGGTACGAATGTGACTATCCAAATGTTTGCCCAACGGAGGGTTAAAAATTTTTCAACCTTTTTCAACTTTTTTAGAGTTTTTCAACCTCTCTCAACTTTTTTCAACATTTTGCATATATTTTCGACATTTTCCAACCTCTGCCAATCTTTCTAACATTTCACATTTTTTTCGACTTACTCAACCTCTTCAATGTCTTTTCAACATTTATTTAAAAGGTTATTTCAGTGCAGTGTAGGGTATGTGAGTTTCGGCCTGGCCGAAGATAACACCTTAACTTGTTTTCCTTTCGAATGGCTTTTTTATTGCCTCTATCTTGGAACCAGTATTACGTCTGGCATCAACTTGATCGGAAATTGCTTAACCCATCATTTCGTTCAAAGAAATAGTCCTTACGATCAAATTGGTGTATACTTATGTATATTGGTCTAGTGAGTCCGTCAGAAGCAAACATTTCATTTTGTGACAGTCGGTATAGCTTAGACAATCCTTACACAGTTATTCTACAATTTTTATTCCTTAGAGAAAATAGTAGTAGCTTCATCCTTAATAAAGGTATTCAAACGAAGACTTTTGTTATAGCTATTAGCAAATTTAACTGGCTTAAATGACTCTGCAAGATTTAATTTTTAGTCAATGAATATCAAAATGTTTTGTTCATTCTTTTATTGCTTGTAATTCCACATTACAAACTGGCAGCTGAAGGTGTAGTTCTTCAAATCATTGCCAACACTTTGGTAGTATAATTTACCATGAAACAACACAACTTTAATCGCTCAGACAAAAAAGTAGCTCCTTGCCGTAACAAGGAAAAATACATTGGACAGCCTTCGAATACAACAAAAATTGACCTACGAAACGTCGCACACTGGGGTAATTGGTATCGATTTGTGCGCTTAATTCACACAGAGTATTTAATAGTGTTATAACTATGTATCTAAGTTAATCATACATAAAGTAGTATAAAACTATAGCAATATAGAAAACTTCAGTAAATTTTATTTTTTTTTTCCAAATATAAAAATTTCTCTACTGCATTTTCGGGAAAAATGTTCCCTGAAAGCCTTAAAATCTTTATTCCTGGCTTCCTGAGCTTCTTCAGATAATTGACCGATTGGCAATAATGCGTGGGCAATGACGTCTGGACCGTGAATAAAATATTTATGCAGTGTTGTTGGCATATTATACCAAGGATAATGCTTGGCAAAAGATTTTGCACAATTTAAAGCAAAATTGCGAAACTTTTCCGTGTCGATTCGATGGCCACTAGAAGCAACAATTAAAATATTGTGCATATTTTTTATCAAATTGATGTCGATTTTGGTAATGGGCCGCTGACACATAGACATTTTGGAAGAAACGCCTTGCAGTGTTGCCATCATTCGAGTTAACGAATCTGGGCTTTAGTATGTTCACAATAAGCCCAATTTTATCTCTGCAGTCTTTTTGTATGCGGGACTTAGTTTGAGCTATTAAAAATTTCTTTTTCTGAACGAGCCTGCCACTTCTTTATTGGCAGTTTGTATGCTATGTGCAGTAGGCACTCAAAAAATTGAATCCAGCCTTGAAGCACAGACAGCCCAAATTGTACATTTTCGGTGTTGAAATCTTTAGAAGTGGCCTCACACAAGTAGCATTTTTGTATTGATTTCGTGTCAGTTAATGCATTACATACTTTTCCGGCAATCATTGTTAAAATCAAAATGCTGGAAAAGTGCGCAACATTCGCGCAACTTTTTTTTTTTCATAGAATGTTACTAACGGGTGTTTTTTTTAGAGGTTTGTTTTTCGAATAGAGATAAAACTGCCATTTTATAGTCAAATCTGGCAACTTTAATGTCATTTATGTTCAATTTGGTTTGCCATTTTATCATGAACAAGTTGACAAAAGAACAACGCTTGCAAATCGTGCAAATTTATTTCGAAAATAATGGTTCAGTTCGCGAAGTTTACCGCAAGCTCCGTCCATTTTATGGTCGACATAATCGTCCATCAGAGCAATTAATAGGGTTAACCATGGGTCGTTTTCGCACTACGTTTACTCTATGTGATAATACGCATCCGCAGAGACGTCGAACAGTGCGCACCGAAGAAACAATTGCCGCTGTAGAGCAAAATGTTGAAGAGGACCCGAATGAATCGATTCGCCACCGTGCACAGCAATTGGAGCTTTGTCCATCAACTTTATGGAATATTTTGCGCAAAGATCTTGGCTTGCGATCTTACAAGATCCAGCTTGTGCAAGAATTAAAGCCGCGAGACCATGCAATGCGTCGTGATTTTGGTGTATGGGCCGAAAATGAGATTGACCTCGATGCTGATTTTCATCGCAAAATTTTGTTCAGTGATGAGGCTCATTTTTGGTTGAATGGCTACGTCAACAAGCAAAATTGCCGCATTTGGAGTGAAGAGAATCCACATGAGACCCTTGAGACGCCATTACATCCACAAAAACTGACTGTTTGGTGTGCTCTATGGGCTGGTGGAGTCATTGGGCCATACTTCTTCCGAAATAATGCTGGAGAGTCAGTTACCGTTAATGGAGACCGGTATAGAGCCATGATAACCGACTATTTTGTTCTCGAATTGGATGGCATGAATGTGGATGAGTTGTGGTTCCAACAAGACGGCGCTACATGCCACACAGCGCACGTCACAATCAATTTATTGAAGGAAACATTCGATGAGCGCATAATTTCGCGGAATGGACCTGTCAATTGGCCACCAAGATCGTGTGATTTGACACCATTGGATTATTTTCTTTGGGGATATGTGAAGTCGCTCGTCTACGCCAACAAACCAGAAACGTTAGGGGACTTGGAAGCCAACATTCGTGGCGTTATTGCCGACATACGGCCCCATATGCTCGAAAAAGTGGTTCAAAATTAGACCTGTAGAATTGGCTTTATTCGAGCCAGCCGCGGCGGCCACATGCCCGAAATCATATTTAAACATTAATGGCATAAAATTATCCTTCCAATAAAGCCAAATTGATGGACATTAAAACGATTTTCTTGTG
Source organism: Tricholauxania praeusta (assembly GCA_949775025.1). Lineage (NCBI taxonomy): Eukaryota > Metazoa > Arthropoda > Insecta > Diptera > Lauxaniidae > Tricholauxania > Tricholauxania praeusta. Next base: position 114,140,709 of record OX459029.1, read on the forward strand.
TTTTATTTCAATTCAAAGCTCTATACCTCTAAAAAAAACAGCCTATAAAATATTTATTTATTACCTTAATGAAAGCAGTTTTTCCCGACCCCAGAGGACTTATAACTATATGTCCATGAATAGGACCAAAATATGATTATTTTTAAGCTTTCGAAAAAAAAAAACAAAATAAAATATTTCTAAAAATTTTTTAACAAAACAAAATACACACTATAGGTATTACTAAAATACCTGAACAAGAAGGCTCCATCATCATTTTAAGCTTTATTTGCCAATTCACAAGGAAAAATCGTTTTAAAGTAATGAAAATATTACGTTTATCGCTGTGCGCACACAAAATGAAAAGATATCCAAACTTTCAGAGTACATTGCGAGAATAAGGTAAATTATTTTGCAACAATTTTTTCAACCAGTGATGCAGAATTTTATATATTTTAACCCAGTGTCAAAAACAAATATGTACCTTGAGCTTTAATTTTTGAATTAATCCGCAATATTGTCACGAATTACCCCAGTGTGCGTCGGTTACAAAAAAAAAATAGGTTTTTAATTAATCACAACAGACCATTTATCTGATAAAGAAATTAATTTATTATTAAAAAAAAATGTTAGGCTTAGGCCCAACATAGACTTATGATTTTATATATTATTATTTTCGTTGTTCTTTCCGCCAATAATTTCATCTTTTATAATTTGTACAATTGTGTTGTAAAACTGCATTATTGAGGAGATGGCAAAGAGTTGACGTACTGCAAAAAAATTGTTACAGACTCGCGTTAAGAAAACAATATTTTTATTGGGGCCACCAGTATATTGAAAATTTGTTAACCTGTATTTTTAGAACGAATAAACTTTATTTAGCGGTATTTTGTGTGATTTAGGAAATGTTCGTTAAATTCATAGTTTTTTTCACAGAGTATTAAATGTATTTTTTTTTGCAGAAAAGCATAATCATTATTTGCTTCACGACCAAAGTCACGGCTAACACGACATGACACACACTTAAATACACATGTACGAGAATGTACATAAACAATTCAATCCGAGTAAATTCGCTATAAATTGCAATAAACGCAGACAGGCAGACGGATGCACATATGCGCACGGCGCAAATCACATTTATTCCACTTATGACCACATTTGCAATTTTTATGCAACACTAATGATGCAGAAATGCTTTAACGGTGCTTCATGGATATTAATATCACAGCAACAACTGCCAGAACAACAGCACAACTGTTAACAGCAAGTGTTAGCTTTTAGCATGTTTATATTTACGTACCTGGTATGTATTTAGCTATTAATGCAAAATAAAGGTCAAATAACATGGTTGATTTGATATTGATATTTTTTTCTCAATATTTTGATATACATATGTATTAGGTGAATCTTCTGTACTGAAACTCTCAACAATTAGGCAAACCACATAAAAGTGTTATATTGCCTTAAGGAGGGGGTAGGGTTTTGGCGCTACATTTTAGGCATAAGTCTAAAAATGTTTTTTAGTGATATGGTAAAAGTAAATTTATTTATTTAAAGAGCATATAAAAGAACTATATTTAAAGAGTATTCATTTAAAAATATTGGAAAATAAGCCATTGGCAGCAAATTTCCGCGGACGCCTAAAAAAAGGTGGTTTGCGGTGGACAACATATCGCATCACGTTATCATCTGAAATCAAAAAAACAAAAAAATTTGGTTAGCTTATAAGTTTTTCAAGGTATTGACGAATAGTTTTTTTTTTCTTTGACAATTTTTAAGATTTTGGCATAATTTTTAAGCCAAAAAACGATTTTTTTTTAAAAAAAATAGACAAAAATCAGTATATGTATTTATAATTGCAGAACTAGTTGTAATGCAAAAAAAAAAACCCATTCGTCATTACCTACACGGTTAGAAATTTTGGATTAAATTTTAATACTTTTAGGCTTACATATATGACTACACCAGAATTGTATTAAAATTCAATACTGTCTAGATATTAAAATTCATTCTTAATACAGATTTGTATTAAAATTTAATACTCGTTTTTATTAAAATTTAAAAAAAAAATATTTCGTATCCACTGGGATTCGAACCTGGTTCCCTTTCAATACAAAGGTTGCATGAACATTTTAACGACATCAGCCAACGTAAAAACGTTGGCTAAATAAAATACTTGCGATAGCATCAAATTGATTCCTAATGTTATAAAATATCGTTTTAATGTTTGAACTGTATTAGAAATTAATACCAAATGTATTACAAAATTTTGTAATTTATTCAAATGTATTAAATTTAATCAAAATTGTATTAAAAATCTTTGTAATACTTCGCTTGTATTAAAATTTATTCCAAGATTTCTAACCGAGTAGTTTTATATGCATTTAAAGAGTGTGTCAAATTTCAAGAGAATTGGTCTAGTAGTTTTTGAGAAAAAGTGTCCACCGACTTTGAAAAGTTAGTTTCGAGAAAATCAAGTTTAAAGTTTTACCATTGTCTTTTTTTTCATATACTTACACAGAATCATCCAGACTCAAGACACTGTATCTTCGTCAGTTTTACTCCAATCGACCTCAAATTTCAACAGGATACTTTTGAAAAGTTATGCTATCAAATAAAACAACAAAAAAATGGAAAAAACAAAATTTGGTACAAACCCACCCCCTTAAAACTGCAAGATCTATGAAACAATTCAAAGGAGAATTCTAAGTAAATGAATATCAGGCCATAGAAAAGTTTAATAGAAAATGTTCCTTATCGCTACATGATTCTTTGCCGATGTCGATTGATGAGCTTCTTGGACTGGATGCATTTAAAATTTTCTACATTGGATGACGTTTCGTTCACTTATTTTGAATGACATTTGCTCAAATCCGAAAACCTTGCGGAAAAAAGTACGTTTCGAATGTTTGTTTGAAAAAACTACTGCGTTGAGCTGATTAGTAGAGCAATTATCTTATTCTTTATTAATATTGATTGAGGTGCACAGCACACACTGTCTGAAAAGTTTTCGTACTAACTCCCGTTTTAAATTGGACTAATGCATTATTGTACGGTAACGCAGCTAATAATAGACCAGGGAGGTATCACAGCTGCTTACGTTTATATTTTTATCAACTTTTCAAATAAAATATGTATTATTATTTTGCTTATACGGCTAGAAAAAATGTGGGCTTGAACAGAAGGCACCATGTTTAATTTCAGTATCCTGTGTGCTATAGTCTTAAAGTTGTTATATACTTAAATTACACTATTATAACCATTTCGTTCACTGTGCGTTACTCGCGTTAAATCTCTTATTTTTTTTTTCAATGAAAAATTTTTTACGCATATTTTAATAAAATTTACTAAAAAAAAAGAAAATTATTAGAAACTATCCAAATATAGTAAGAACGGCGGCCATAAATAGTAATAATAACGCTAGACCCTTGAAATTCGGAATATCTGTTTTTTTAGATAAAGAGAACTGAAATTTGTAAATATCAAAAAAATCGACTAACGGACACGCCTACCTCCCACACAAAGGTGGCTTCTGATTGAAACATTTTCTTCAAAATTTGGCAATGCAGATTTCAGACATGCTAAAAATTGATATTAATTTCTTTTATAGTTTTGAAGTTATTATAAAAAAAACTGTTTTAAAGGTTTTCTATTTTGTTTTTGAAAAGTATTCGATTTAATATATTATATCAGAAGGCGGATTAAAAAGAGAAAAACACCCTGACTGGAGCTTTAATTTTAGTTAACCATACTTTTTTACATAATATATAAAAAATTAAGGATATCCGGGTATATTTATTTATTTTACTACTAAAATTTATGAAGTTTTTTAATTACGACTTTCTAAATACAATATAAGCTAAGTTTCTCAATTATGACTTTCTAAATACAATATAAATTAATACATACTGTTACGAAATTCCTGCCTCTTAGACGATAATTTCGATCTCTTACACTTTTCTTAGTTCGATCACTGGATTGTGTAGCAATCAAAAACACACAAACTTATTTAATTATAAAATGGTTTATTTAAATCACAAAAGTTAGGTTTTACACCGTACAATTGTTTATTTCATAAACATTCAAAGTCTAATATTAATCTGGCACTGTATAGACAACTGTTTTACTTTATTACTTAAAATCCACTGTGTTAAAATCAAATGTCTTACTTTACTTTTAAAATCAACTGTATTACTTTATTGCTTAAATTCAACTGTGTTCCGACAACTCAGATGACAACCTTTTATACTACAGTCATCAATTTCTTGAATAGTCCAGTATCTTCTAAATGGTGTATCGGCGTGGAATCCACAACTGTCCAGAATGTTACCAGTACCTTCTAAATGGCGTATCGGCGTAGAATCCACAACAATCCAGAATGTTGCCAGTACCTTCTAGATGGCGTTTAACGACGGCGATAATTTCTCTCGGTTGTCAACTTTTATAGTGTACTGCAGCGCCTTTTCGGTTTATCATTTTTAGTACAAAAACTGCACTTGGCCGCTAGATGGTGTAAAAGTATTAATACAGCCATTGATGCTATCTAGTATCGTTTAGTTTTCTTTCGTTGGTTTTTATTTCGAGAATTTTCTGGCATAAACCAAATTTCGCTACAATACATTTCATAAACATATGTCAATACATTTAATTCCTTCAAAAACAAAATTAGGAAAAATTGATAAAAAAAATTGAAAAACAGCAGCTCGAACTTTGGTTTTCGGTTAACCATACTTTCCCACACATAAAATAAAAATTTTTCGAAATCCGAGGATATGTATTTTCTTTCAAAGTTAACAAGTTTACAATTTCTATCATTTTTTATTCTAATTTTTCAAAAATCCGTAAAATTCATGTAAAGCGATGGAGGAAAAATAAATTGGTTTGAAAATGAAATGAAAATGAAAACAATGTACTTCAGATCTCGAGCGCTCTATCAAACAATTGCTTATATACACGGTTAGAAATCTTGGAATAAATTTTAATACAAGCGAAGTATTACAAAGATTTTTAATACAATTTTGATTAAATTTAAAACTTTTGAATATACTACAAAATTTTGTAATACATTTTGTTTTAAATTCTATTACAGTTCAAACATTAAAACGATATTTTATAGCATTTGGAATCAATTTGATGCTATCGCAAGTATTACATTTAGCCAACACAAATATGATACTACGTTGGCTGATGTCGTTAAAATGTTCATGCAACCCTTGTATTGAAAGGGATCCAGGTTCGAATCCCAGTGGATATTACATACACATATTTTTTACGACATATTTTTTTTTTAAATTTTAATAAAAACGAGTATTAAATTTTAATACAAATTTGTATTAAAAATGAATTTTAATATCTAGACAGTATTGAATTTTAATGCAATTCTGGTGTAGTCATATATGTAAGCCCAAAAGTATTAAAATTTATTCCAAAATTTCTAACCGTGTAAAAGGTCCACAGAATATTTTTTGTGTTCAAACTTCAACTGTGAGACCGCGGTGTCACTAAGCCAAAAAAAAAAAAAAAACTAGAACTCTTATAGTTTCTTACGTTCGCTAAGTATATCTGACGATTGAATTGAAATAAATTACTAAGTTCCTAGCACTTTTATTTATTATTTGTAATTATGGTCACGATCTCACGTGAAAATAACAATATAAGCAAAATAATATTGTGATATGTTCAGCTATTTACTATGGATCCGAAGATAAAGCCTCTGCACCTTTAAAGTCTCTTTTTATAATCTAGCAACCTTTTTTGAAGGTGGAAAATATTTTGTATAGTCTGCATCTAGGTTTTGCGCGAACCGCGAATTCTTGAGTTTGACAGCTTACTTAGCCACTATAATTGAACCATGTCAGAACTTAAGAATATTTGAAATATATTAGATATATTTTCGATCTTTCTAAGATTTTTAATTGAATACTTGATATTAATTTTGGTCAAGAAATATACTTTTTCATTCATTTATTCATTATTCACTTAATTTATCCAACTTTATATCAGAAATAAAAAGTATTACAATTTTTTATTAAAAATAGAAGAGTTAGTTACATTTGTATGTTTCCGAAAAAAAAATAGTGCTAAATGTCATCTGAGGTTATAATAAAAACTTGCACGTTAACTAAAACTTTCTTGTGGGGTAAATGAAAATGGAAGTTTGCGAATATTATTTATATAACCAATGTAGTACAACTGACTGTTTGGTGTGCTCTATGGGCTGGTGGAGTCATTGGGCCATACTTCTTCCGAAATAATGCTGGAGAGTCAGTTACCGTTAATGGAGAGCCATGATAACCGACTATTTTGTTCCCGAATTGGATGGCATGAATGTGGATGAGTTGTGGTTCCAACAAGACGGCGCTACATGCCACACAGCGCACGTCACAATCAATTTATTGAAGGAAACATTCGATGAGCGCATAATTTCGCGGAATGGACCTGTCAATTGGCCACCAAGATCGTGTGATTTGACACCATTGGATTATTTTCTTTGGGGATATGTGAAGTCGCTCGTACGCCAACAAACCAGAAACGTTAAGGGACTTGGAAGCCAACATTCGTGGCATTATTGCCGACATACGGCCCCATATGCTCGAAAAAGTGGTTCAAAATTGGACCTGTAGAATTGGCTTTATTCGAGCCAGCCGCGGCGGCCACATGCCCGAAATTATATTTATACATTAATGGCATAAAATTATCCTTCCAATAAAGCCAAATTGATGGACATTAAAACGATTTTCTTGTGTTTTATTTCAATTCGAAGCTCTATACCTCTAAAAAAAACACCCAGTACTTTAGTGTATAGTTAAATAACTGCACACTTTTTTTATTTTTAACTTTTTTGAAAATTGTTTGAAACGAAATGTCTCTAAAACTATGGGCAATAGGATAGAGAGTATGCTTAAAAATGCTTTAGTTCTATAAAACAAAGATAAAAATTTGATTTTAATTCAAACATTAAGTTTAATATTTATTAAAATGTTTTCTTAAATCTCGTCGACATTACACATTTTTTTATTGATTTTTTTATGTTAATTCTTCAATTAATTCTTAGAATGTATCTGCTTTCGAATCGAAATACCAGACAATACCTTGGAAAATATGTAATAACTAAAAGAATCAGCGAATTAAAAAAATTTACAACAAATTGTTGCTGATATCGATAGGGCAGTGATGAGTTGCTCACGTGTATAATGAAAGCACATTACATATGGACCAAAACGCAGACTGTTACGTTACATTGGTATGCATATTTTGACATAAATTGTTCCTAAAACACATGAAATGGAGTGCTTTAAATATTTTTTATAGATGCATCTTAAGGGTGGCTTCTCTAATACCATTTTGTATTATTATAAAGATTTTTGTATGCCTTATCATTTAGGAGTTATGAACGTGTCAGCATGGACAGTTACGTTACATAATATTGGAATAAGATTTTAAAGTTGCCTTACATTATTGGAAAAGTCTGCTCTTTTGGTGAACTATTTTACACGTGAAGCTTATAATTTCCAAGCTTAAGGATGAAAGTAATTAATTAAATTTTAATTATACAGAAAACATTTTTTTTGAGTTTTATAGAAGCAAATATGTTCGGACTGTTACGTTAAACGAAAAGACTGTTACGTTACTTTTGCGATCTACGTTTCTATAAAAACTAAAATTAAGCATTAAAATAGCTTAAGTTGTTCAATTTCACAATATATCATTAATTTAAGGGTCTTTCGATTAGATATTTAAGAAGCTCCAGGTAATAGACACTGAATATAAAAGAACCAACAAAGCTCTAATTATTCACTGAACTAATTCACATTTATTAAAAATAATTTACAAAGAGGAGATCAGTAAAAATTAAAGATCGTATTCTTGTTTCGAAGTGGTAAAAGTGATGATTGTTCCATCAATCACTTGAATTTGGTGAGCCAACGCTATATCGCGGATAGTTTTTGCACTAGCGAAAATCGCAGGCTCGTTCAAAATGTAATTTATATCTTAAGAATCACGTTTATTAACTTCCTCGTTGGTGATTCTCGATTCTGTACGATGAAATGCAGTAACAAAGTCTGAAGCACAGTTCACGACACATTTACGAGATAAAACATGCTACCCCACAATCATTTTGGTAGTTGCGCCTATACCATCGATACAACCTTTCCCGAAAGAAGTCGCAAATAGTCCTGACAGCAAAATGTATATTTTGGGAATTATGGTTTCTTTTGTGTGCATTAAGTTGTCAGATACGAAAACCTTCGATTGAAATTTTTCGTTGTGATAGAAAACAGTAGTACGCAAAGTTAGGCTGTTTTTGATACCAATGTGCACTTTGCACTTCGTCTTGTCCCTCGCAGACAAAATTTTCAGCAAAATCAATTTGTAGCATTCCCTCTTCATTAAATTTATCATTTGATGTTCTCGGACGATCTAAAGATTCACAAGTTCGTTCTTCTAAATATTATCGATGAAAAAAGACTGTTACGTTACAAATTGTTTTTGGCTCGGGACACACACATAAGTAAATGACCGCTAATTTCTTATTTTCTTTAGAAAATAGACTAAAAGTGCTCGAAGAAAATGAGATATTTCTCTTTTGCTAACGTGTTAGATTTTGCACCAAAAGACTTTTTGAGATTTTTGACTGTTACGTTACATCAAAATTTAAGTATAGTTTTTCAACTTTTTAAGTTGACATATACATTCTTTCCAAAAAAGTTGAAATTTTTGTCTTATTTAGGTTGAAAACGTTATACATAAGGCATTTTCAACTTCATCCGTTGATAATTTAAACCTTTTCGGTTGAAAATGTAAACAAAAACAGAATCTTTCATCCGAAGTAGTTGAAAAAGTAGCGCAAAAAGATGAAAATATTGCTTTCAAAGTTGAATTATTCAACGCATTGAGTTGAAAATTCTATCGAAAAATTTCTATTTCGTCCAAAATAGTTGAAAAAGTTGCTTTCAAAGTTGAATTATTCAACTCAGTGAGTTGAAAACTTCCACAAAAGTATACATTTTCATCCGAAATAGTTGAAAAAGCTCCACAAAAAGATGAAAAATTTGCTTTCAAAGTTGAATTATTCAACGCAGTAAGTTGAAAATTCACAAAAAAGTTTTCTTTTTCGTCCGAAATAGTTGAAAAATTTACCCAGAATGATGAAAATATTGCTTTTAAAGTTGAATTATTCAACGCAGTGAGTTGAAAACTCGCAGAAAAGCTTACTTTTTCATCCGATATAGTTGAAAAAGTTCCTCAAAGAAGACAAAAATATTGTTTTCAAAGTTGAATTTATCAACGCATTGAGTTGAAAATTTGCAAGCTAGATGACCATTTAAAAGCTAATTTTAAAGAGGAAGAACGGTACGAAATGATGGTTTTATTAAAATTAAGCTGAACAAATTTTTTTGAACCCTATATGTACATGGCCTCAAAAGTAGACAAAAAACTAATTTTTTAAGTACTTAACCTCAAATATTTTAGAATTCTAATATGATGAGTCAATTTTGAGGCCAAATTCGGATTCAGATTCTTCGGAAAACAAACTTTAAAAAATGTATTACCCAAATTTACCTTCTGCTTGAATTTTGGCCTGTTTCGAGGATTTTTCATTTTTCTATTACTCTGGTGTTCTGATAAAAAATACTGGAACATCGGGACTAGCCAGAATCTCTGAGTCTGTTTTCGGACAATACAGTTCAAGAATATTAGACTAAAAAAAAAAAATGTATTCCTCGAGCTTACCTCACTTAAACCCAAATTTGCTCTTTTTTTTCGCTCTTTCCTGGGAGTTTTTCGATGCTATTAAGATACCCAGCCACTGTATAGCAAAGCAACCATCACCAACGTGTTCAACAGACCCTAAAATATAAGGATCAATTCCAACAGCCCGTATCTCATGCGGAATTGTCTTTTGGGCAGAGCTATAATCACTCCCAAATAAAAAAAATGAATTTAATTCACAAATCAGACACTAGCGACCTCTAAATATCAATATATTTTAATGAAATTGGTCCCTCTAATGTAGATATGGATGTGCTTACATTTAAGAATATTCAAAACAAATTGTAAAAGAGTACACATACCCGAACCTAAGGCATCTTCAGAAGGAAAATTTCCTGAATGGCGTGTCTTTTGCATGACCACGTATCTTGACTTCGCTCACGAACCTTCCGTTGGATTCTACTATTATTTTTATTATTTATTAAATTAAAGAAACTTGAAACTTTTTAATTCTATATAAAAAACAGATCGACAGAAGTTGAAAATATTTTCTAATGTTGAAAATATTTTCTAATGTTGAAAATATTTTCTAATGTTGAAAATTTGTCAAATAGAGTTGAAAACAATTTTTCAACCAAAAAGTAAAACTTTTTCATCCATGAAGTTTAGTTTTTATACTTTTGGTTCAAAAAAATCAACTTTGGAGTTTAATTTATTTGAATTTAAAATTTTTCAACCAAATAGGTATAAAAATTTAACTAAAAAGTTGAAAAAATTAACTTAGGCGTCGAAATATTCATCTTTCTGGTTGAAATCAGTAAATATGTATTAATTTCAACTGGTAGAGGATGAAAAATTACACTTAAAAGTTGAAAACTTGAAGAAAAAAAAACAAAAATATTGTTTTCAACCGAACAATTTTGAGAACGGTTGAAAAATTAAACCTGAATTTTGAACCGTGTATACCTAATTCTATTTCAGAGAACTGGATAGCGCGTATAAAATAACATATATTGAATACAACGTACCTTTTTGATTCGTGTTGTATTTTTGTTCATTTTAATTCTTAAAGAGGCAACATGGAAACAAGTCTAAATTCTCGCAGCAAGCAACAAATTTCGGGTTGATATTTATGTTTCTCTATACTTTGGGATATGTACAAACAGAAATTAATGAAGAACCCTCGAAATTTAAAAAAAAAAATTTTTTCTCTGTAGTTTACTTTTTTGCGTTTTGGTCCATATGCTCAAGTACATATTGAATTCAAAAAATTAAGTTATACTTATTATATTCAATAGTTTAATATCAGTATTTGCATATTAAAATTTTTCTAGTCTAAAAATCGTGTGAAAAACGATTTTTATTTCTTACGCGGAATTTTATGATTTTGTTCAAATTAATTTTAAATAATTAACATACGAAAAGATATTTTGCTAGATCGATGAATGAAATTTGCATTACTAACGAAGTTCAAAAACACTATTGCTATAAGGTTATAATATTGGCAAGCTGTTTTGGATGTTTCAACATTTTTGAATAAGTGGATCAATTAATTTGCACAAAGATATTAATCTACACAGAGATAAATAAAACGATAGATGGAAAAATTCACTTTACTAAAACTAAATTCTTCTTTTTTTTTAAATTGATTATGTAGGTACACATGAAATGCTCAAGTCGAGCTAGGCAACTTTAGTTAAATCAAGCTTAGATTTGTACAAAACTTTGATATTAAAAATTAACGACAGAATTTTGATATATCAACTTTACCAGGTAAACAAAAATAAGAAAATCTCATTAAAAATACAAAGCAAACACTCTTGTTTGACGAACTACTGTAGCAAATAGACACTTGGCAGAAGATTTTAATATTTACGCTCAATTGAGGAAGAAAAAAATCGTATGCTTATCATTTTTAAAAATAGTTAAAACTTCGAAAATACGGTCAACAATTTCAACACCCACATTAAAAGCGAGATGGAATAACAGTAGTATCGTGTGTATCAAATATGCAGACACACAATCGTTCAAGCGACTTGTCTCACACATTTTAGTAGGTGTGATTTTTTCACAGAAACGCTTAAGCAGCTTATAATAACAAAAAATGACGATCGGCAACAAAGACAACAACTTCAAGTTGAACAGATTAAATATTGACTTAGAGCCAAGAAAAATAAACACCTGACTGCCAGAACTAAGTAAGGTTTAAGTGATAGTTTTAATTTAATTGAATGTTATGGGGATAGAATGCGTGTAATCTACATAGATAAAATGACCATCCCGATTTGAATCAACACTTCAAGAAAATCGAAATACTTTTTTTCTTTGTAAAAAAGTTATTGCTAGATTAAACTCTAGGTAATTTTATAAACAAAATCTGGTTGGTCTTGAGCAAATGATGTTATCGTAATGAATCTATGGCATATTAAAGGAGATGAGTTGGGTCTTAATAAATCGTTTAGAAATTTTCAATAAATTTATTTTTTATATTTTTTTTAATTAATCGCTTATAAATATTAAATTTTTATTATGTTCTGCATCTTTTGAGAATCTGAAGAAAATAGAACTATATGTCCAAGTCCCAAGAAATCCAAATCCATTGACAATTTTTTTTAGGACCGTATTTATTTTAGTAATTCTGATGAAGATAATGTAGCGCGACTGGATGCATCCTCATATTAGATGTAAATTATTTTCATCATAATTCCTAAGATAATTGTCTCACTGCCGACGGTACTACAATTTAACAAATAATTGAAAAACTACGATAACAAAGAAAGTTGCGGATAATGTATTCATGTTACCATTAAACATAGTTTATATGTAAAAAAATCGGAACAGCTGATTGAAATTTTCAACGCAATGGTGTGATCTTTGAATTTTGCCATCACTTCTGATTGAAATCCTTGAAATAGATCACTTAAAAATTTGCCACATTTGCTTGAAATTAAAAATTAGGATTTCGTTATGTTTGCGGTAATATGGCGGATGTAATTTAAGTGCCAACGTAGGCATCAGCCATAAATATACTGATAATATTTTAAGATTCGAAACATACCGTCGGCAGAATATTGTTTTGCCGTATATGCCAATTTTACAATTTTGGAAAATCATATCAAAAAGGTTGTCATGGAATTAAAAACAAACTTATCGAAAAGTTTTACTTTTTTTTAAAAATGTTCTTTACTTAAGAACAACATCATAACAAGCTTTGAAAACACAGCTTTGAAAACTGGAAAATGATCCTTAATCTATCAAAAATCATTAATATCTCCCCGAATCTACCTTCTAGAGGGATCAAATGTATGACAAGGTCCCATTATTTTTCCTCCTCTATCACAACCCCTTAGGGGGCTCCCCTGCAAAAATTACATTCTTGTGAAATTATGAAATTGACTTCCCCCTTTGATTTTTCTTGAAAATTTTCTCAAAATTCTACTCTATATTACGCAACTTTCAAGCTGTAGTTCAAGATGTGCTGACAATATTTTTAATTTTTTTTCGAATTTTGAAAATTTTATATTTGTTTTTTATCTATGTATGTCACTAGTTTAGTGAAATCGAAGAGGGTCGGGCCAAAACCTCGGTGATTTGGCATGGAATGCCCCATATGTATTTGGCTGTAACATTATTTTGGTACCCGGTCATAGCACTAATGGTCATATTCCCCAACCCAAAGAAATTTCCCTGTTTCTTTGTAGTGCGTATCACAACTTCAAATCCAAAGCCCCTACCCCCCCGAAATAAAATCCTAGATACGGCCTTGTTCTGGACCATAGGAAAAAGTAGCAAACGGGGTGGCTTATAATTAAGAAAAACCAACCTACTGAAGGCTTAAACAAAAATTAAAATATTATTTACATCAAAACTCTTTGTTAAAGATCACATTATCATTTGCTTTCAATTAATAAGCATTAGAATAACATAGCAAAAAGGTTTTATTGATTTCATATATGTACATTAGGGTGATTCAAATATTTTTTTTTGCTTGAAACAGGTTAAAAAGTTGCAGGCACACGAAAGGAAAATTCTGGTAAAATTATAGCTCATAATATTGATATTTACTGGTGGCTCATCGAGCTTTTTTGTTTTCCATACGATTTGTATGGGGAAAAATGCTTGACAAGACATTTGTCTCTATATCTCATGAAAAAAAAATGTTAAAAATACGGGACCTAGCCTATTGGAAAGATCATAAAATTTTCTATAAAAAAGTTCCTTGCATTTTTTTCGTGAAGTTAGTTAATTTGTTTCAATCTCGGCAGTCGACAATAAGGCGAGTAAATTGGAATCCATGTTGATTTAAAGCATCGCTTAAGAGTACATGTGCTGTGTTATTGAATGAATTTATGTTGCTAATTAACTAACGAAGCGCTTGCTTCATGAAAAAAATGCAAGGAGATTTTTAATAGAAAATTTTATGATCTTTCGAATAAGCTAGGTCCCGTTTATGTACATTTTTTTTTTCACGAGATATAGAGACAAATATCTTGTCAATTTTGAGTTTTTTTTGAATTTAGTTTGTTAATTACCTAACGCAGTGCTTGCTTCACGAAAAAAATGGAAGGAGATTTTTTATAGAAAATTTTATGACCTTTCCAATAAGCTAGGTCCTGTATTTTTAATATTTTTTTTTCACGAGATATAGAGACAAATGTCTTGTCAAGCATTTTTCCCCATACAAATCGTATGGAAAACAAAAAAGCTCGATGAGCCACCATTAAATATCAATATTATGAGCTATAATTTTACCAGAATTTTCCTTTCGTGTGCCTGCAACTTTTTAACCTGTTTCAAGCAAAAAAAAAAAATTTTAATCACCCTAATGTACATATATTGAAGAGGGCATGGAAATTAGCATTTTCTTTCAAAAGACGACTCCTCAAAGTTTTCAAGAGTATTTTATTGAGTGGTTGAATTTTAAAAATTTTTGAGTATATTAAAACAATTTATTTTTTAAAAGTGAAAAAAAGTTAATACAACTTCAGACGACATTCGCGTTTAGTAAAATTCACTTGCTAATTTTATGAGGAAAAAAATATTTCGTAGCTTTAAGCTACGCTAAAATATAAACCTTAGAATGAAAATCATTAAATAAATTATTTCCTAAAAATCCATTTGATCGCAATCATCAGATTATACGCATTGACCTAAAGGATCTTTTTCGATCACGTGCTAGTTCTTTCCAATCCTGCTGCTTAAAATACTGAATGTCCGCGATCTTTTTGCTTACGAAATGACGGTAACACTTGCCTTTTTTCTTAAAGAAATTACCTTCCCATTCGCCGTCCTCGCATAGATGATTCGATGCAAGATTTTCCTCTCAAAAGGCCATTGGACCTGATTTGCATCTCAGGTCATTGATTCACTCTTCATCATATACAAAAAGCGGGCATCAGCACTTAAGTAACCCTCTTTTATGTCCCAATAAATACCTCATCTAATTGTTAATAAGCACTCGCAAAATAACTACAAAATGCCACTTATAATTAAGTGTTAGCAAGTAACGTAAAAAAGTGTAAAAAGTACGAAATGCAAGATTGATCTGATTCAATCATGATGTACAAAATATTTAAGAAATTTGTCTGAGGTTGATTGGTTTCATCTAATCCTTTAAAATTTCCAATGTGAAACGTTGCAAATTTTTATCATATTAGACCTTTTCAACGTATTTGCCTATCATAATTTTTCAGTATTTCTCGAAATACATGACGAAGCATCATTGAATTCACTCACCAAGCCACTTTCATTTTTTTAATGCACAGTTACAGTTTTAACAATTTGAGGACTTACCGTTTTGATAAGATATTTGAATGTCTTAAGATTTTTTCACTAAAAACATAAACAAAACAAAGTATTGTGATCAGTTGGTAATAGGAGTTTATAAATAACAAATAATATCCGTCTTACAATTAGTTACACCTTAAGATCATAATAAAATAAAATTTTATGTTTTATTTCTTTACATTGATCACAATGTTAAACTAATAAACTGTAAGTGCTAGCACAGACCTAAGTTTCAATTTACTGTTCCCGAATAATAGGAAGAGCTTATTTTTATTATTTTTTAAGCCTACTAAAATTTGCTTTTATAGGCCATACTTTCAAATTTACAGAGTTCGCATTTCATTTCGCACATATTTAAATCTTTTATTAAAAACTCATAATAACATTTGTATTTTAAGTATGCAGACCAAAAGAGTCTTAACGCCGGTGATTCAATCAATTTGACCATAAAAGTTTATTTACGACCACATTATGCACACAATGCATGGACCACATTCAGCTGGAAAGTATAAAATAGTAGGAACCTTAACAGCTTTATTGAAATTACCTATTCGAAGATGGTGTTTGCAAGTAAAAATAATAAACAAACATTATGAACTTACAGTCATTTTAGCAAAGACCAATATTGTAAATTTTACTTATTGATCAATGCTATTTTTTATTCAACAAACATGACAAAGATAACAAATGGAACAATTTAACCTGGTAATTGGTGACATATGTTTCGGCTATTACCACATAGCCTCATCAGACCAGTTTTTTGGTTAATGTTGTACATGGAGTCGATCCCCTGACCGTACATGCATTTCAATTGCATATCTGTCGACGGCCGCTCTAACAACTGAGCTACTGAGGAACTGACCTTGAACTGTACAAATTGCGTATATCCATTTATTATCTCTTGTCACTTTCTCGCTTGTTGCCACAGCAGCTAAGCCATTGGCTTAGAGACTTGCTATGATTTTATTTTTCGAAAATTGTGGTGTTGCCAGCCACATATTTTTTGAAATTGGCGTGTTCTTCCGTATGGTTTAAGAAAGTTGATTTTTGCGACTGATTATTTTTATTATAATTAAACATTATGAACTTACAGTCATTTTAGCAAAGACCAATATTGTAAATTTTACTTATTGATCAATGCTATTTTTTATTCAACAAACATGACAAAGATAACAAATGGAACAATTTAACCTGGTAATTGGTGACATATGTTTCGGCTATTACCACATAGCCTCATCAGACCAGTTTTTTGGTTAATGTTGTACATGGAGTCGATCCCCTGACCGTACATGCATTTCAATTGCATATCTGTCGACGGCCGCTCTAACAACTGAGCTACTGAGGAACTGACCAGTCAGTTCCTCAGTAGCTCAGTTGTTAGAGCGGCCGTCGACAGATATGCAATTGAAATGCATGTACGGTCAGGGGATCGACTCCATGTACAACATTAACCAAAAAACTGGTCTGATGAGGCTATGTGGTAATAGCCGAAACATATGTCACCAATTACCAGGTTAAATTGTTCCATTTGTTATCTTTGTCATGTTTGTTGAATAAAAAATAGCATTGATCAATAAGTAAAATTTACAATATTGGTCTTTGCTAAAATGACTGTAAGTTCATAATGTTTAATTATAATAAAAATAATCAGTCGCAAAAATCAACTTTCTTAAACCATACGGAAGAACACGCCAATTTCAAAAAATATGTGGCTGGCAACACCACAATTTTCGAAAAATAAAATCATAGCAAGTCTCTAAGCCAATGGCTTAGCTGCTGTGGCAACAAGCGAGAAAGTGACAAGAGATAATAAATGGATATACGCAATTTGTACAGTTCAAGGTCAGTTCCTCAGTAGCTCAGTTGTTAGAGCGGCCGTCGACAGATATGCAATTGAAATGCATGTACGGTCAGGGGATCGACTCCATGTACAACATTAACCAAAAAACTGGTCTGATGAGGCTATGTGGTAATAGCCGAAACATATGTCACCAATTACCAGGTTAAATTGTTCCATTTGTTATCTTTGTCATGTTTGTTGAATAAAAAATAGCATTGATCAATAAGTAAAATTTACAATATTGGTCTTTGCTAAAATGACTGTAAGTTCATAATGTTTAATTATAATAAAAATAATCAGTCGCAAAAATCAACTTTCTTAAACCATACGGAAGAACACGCCAATTTCAAAAAATATGTGGCTGGCAACACCACAATTTTCGAAAAATAAAATCATAGCAAGTCTCTAAGCCAATGGCTTAGCTGCTGTGGCAACAAGCGAGAAAGTGACAAGAGATAATAAATGGATATACGCAATTTGTACAGTTCAAGGTCAGTTCCTCAGTAGCTCAGTTGTTAGAGCGGCCGTCGACAGATATGCAATTGAAATGCATGTACGGTCAGGGGATCGACTCCATGTACAACATTAACCAAAAAACTGGTCTGATGAGGCTATGTGGTAATAGCCGAAACATATGTCACCAATTACCAGGTTAAATTGTTCCATTTGTTATCTTTGTCATGTTTGTTGAATAAAAAATAGCATTGATCAATAAGTAAAATTTACAATATTGGTCTTTGCTAAAATGACTGTAAGTTCATAATGTTTAATTATAATAAAAATAATCAGTCGCAAAAATCAACTTTCTTAAACCATACGGAAGAACACGCCAATTTCAAAAAATATGTGGCTGGCAACACCACAATTTTCGAAAAATAAAATCATAGCAAGTCTCTAAGCCAATGGCTTAGCTGCTGTGGCAACAAGCGAGAAAGTGACAAGAGATAATAAATGGATATACGCAATTTGTACAGTTCAAGGTCAGTTCCTCAGTAGCTCAGTTGTTAGAGCGGCCGTCGACAGATATGCAATTGAAATGCATGTACGGTCAGGGGATCGACTCCATGTACAACATTAACCAAAAAACTGGTCTGATGAGGCTATGTGGTAATAGCCGAAACATATGTCACCAATTACCAGGTTAAATTGTTCCATTTGTTATCTTTGTCATGTTTGTTGAATAAAAAATAGCATTGATCAATAAGTAAAATTTACAATATTGGTCTTTGCTAAAATGACTGTAAGTTCATAATGTTTAATTATAATAAAAATAATCAGTCGCAAAAATCAACTTTCTTAAAAAATAATAAACTTCACTTTACTTTAACCCTCATTTGAATAGATTTTTTTATGGATCACAGTTTAATTGCCTCTTTATTATTTTCTTTTCATAATTTTTATCGAATGTTAAATTATAGGCGAACGATCGTCAACATATGCTATACACGGCTATTGTACTTTGAATCGTAAAGCCGGGGCAAATATGATCCTAACAATTTACTGAGTACTCTTCATTAGAGTAGGTACATTTAAAGTTATTAAAAAAAAAAGATAACGGGCAGCAATGTGTCCGATCAATCATCTGTTCACATTCTGTGAAATAATCGAATTTTAGATTTTTGATCGAGTTCGCCATGCTGCTATGAACTACTTTGGTACACAGGACAAATTTTTTCAGCTACCAGTGTCGTTATAAAAGTTTTTAAATATTAGCTGTACCCGTTGACTTCGGTAAATTAAATGTTCTTTCAATTTCTTGGAGAGATTTAAATAGCTACACATTTGGTTTTTTTTTACATTTTTGAACATTTTTTGAAACAAAATATCTCAAAAACTATAAGGGATAGGATAAAAAACATTAAATCTTTTTTTTTTAAGCTTTAGCTTTATAAAAAAGGTTTGAATAAATTTGATTCAGCATTAATTTTTTTATTTAAAAAAATTTCTTTGATATATCTTCTTATTTTTATGATTCTTTAAATGTTATTCTTCAATGAACCCTTAGAATGTATCAGCTTATATATCAAAATTTCCACGATAATTTTGGAAATTATCTCAAAAAATCGTTGACATAATATCTTTTTATTTTATCTTTTGACATCATTATTCAATTAATTCTAAGAATGTTTCTGCTTTCAAATTGAAATTCCTAGTATAACTTTGGAAAATGTCGAACAATTCATACAGCTTAACTGGTGTGCGCTATCATAAAAAGTTCATATTTTCCAAAATAATGGCGGGAATTTGGATATAAAAGCAGATACATATTAAGAATTGATTGAAGAATAACATAAAATAAAATC
The DNA here is from genome assembly GCA_949775025.1 of Tricholauxania praeusta. Classification (NCBI taxonomy): domain Eukaryota; kingdom Metazoa; phylum Arthropoda; class Insecta; order Diptera; family Lauxaniidae; genus Tricholauxania; species Tricholauxania praeusta. Next base: position 114,160,335 of record OX459029.1, read on the forward strand.
AATAAAAACAGAAAAAGCTATATTAAAAATATTCTGAGAAAAAAGGTAATGTTTAAGCAATTAAATTTATAGTTTTTTTATTTTTATCAAAATATTAAAGCAATTTTAAGCAAGACTGGTCCCACGTTTTTCAATTCAATCTCCATAGTCTTAAAGATATATCATTTCAAAATATTTTCAAAAAGTTAAAAAAAAACAAGGTGTTCATTTCAAGAATGACCGATATAAATATATACATTGTATATAGTCAAATATACCCTGAGTGAAGAGTATACTAACGTGGCCAACTAGGCTTATGAACCAAACTGAAAAGAAGTACACAAAATATCGGACACTTTTTCAACAAAAATATGTATTACCAAAAAAAATAAAAAGTTCACCCATAAAATTTGGAACTTGACAATGCACAAAATCTTTTACTAACAAAAATTTTTGTTGTTGATGGCCAAATAAAAAAAAAGTCATTCATATAATATACGAGATGTTCTTCAACTGCTTACATTTTAAGTAGTAAATGAAATACAAAGCAGTACAAAGAAGTTGCTTGCCTGAATTTTGAAGTGCGCAGTACACCGACCTTAAATGCACTCCCAAAAGAAATACGTTTGGACACTAGTGTGTTTCCTTTTTATTTTTTTGCCAATGTTCAAGCATTGGACCTTAAACCAATACTCACAAAATTTCAGCTTCCTAGATCAATCCTTAGTATTAATAAAATAGTTTATTCTCACTAAAATTGACAATGAAAAAAAAAAAATTCTATATCTATACCTATCTAATAAATATATAATATGTTAGTTTTATAGTACTTAGTTGCACATTACCTGCTGTCGAACCACGCCATTTTTCGTGTGGCTGCAAATGCGAATAATATGCTATCCGAAAAGTTTTGTTTTCTGGTCTATGATTTAGCATTGAACCTAAAAAAAATCCTTTGGAAATTTCAGCTTCATAGATAAAATCTGTGATAGCGTGAAAAGTGTTTGTTTCCCATATAATTAACAATAATTTCCCAAGATAAAGCAAATTAGGTATTGAACTAATTAGAAAACTGTGATAAAATTATTTATTGGAAAATATCTAAACGATTAATTAAAGTCAAATTCAAGCCCTTCAATATGCCCTTCAGATTGTTTCATTTGCTCAAGAGTCTTGAGACAATACCAATAAGCTATTGCTTACATAGTTAAATTTTGCAATAACTTTGTTAAAAAAAGAAACAGAAAATTGAACAATTTTTTCAACATTTCGATAAAAATGACGATGGTTATTTTATTTTTGTGTTATAACACGTACTCTGATCCAATATCAATAATACACAAGCAAACAGTCAAGTGCTTTGAGTTGCTGTTGCATGGAAATCGAGGCTTGATCAGATGAAAAAGCATAACATATCATCAGGCCAGCATGTATTCTAATTGCAGTATGATGATGAACCATGATCCTTTGCTGTGGTATTGTTACTGTTTATTTATGCTATTTAATGGTACTTTTTGTTACCAGAAGAATCATATTCGTGATTCTTATTGCATCGGATAGCTTAAGAAATTACGCGCCTCATGAACTACTCCAAATGCCGGAGGAAACTCCTCCTAAGGGAACTTTCTTCATCTCAATTTTACAGGTATTTCAACAAATTGACATAAGCAAAAAAACATCAATTATCTCGAAACGCATTTTTTTGAGATACGCTGTTTTCGCTTCTGTGGGCAGAATAGGCAAAACAAGTGTGTTAGAAAAGTTGATATAGTGTGAAAACTTTAAGTTTCACTACATCTAGGACCAAAAATACGTTGAATATATGTTCGTAAAAATACCATACATATATAGACCAATATTTTATTTTTCTAATATTTATTAAGTATTGCAGTAAGTACATAGTAGATATGTATCTGCAAAAAAAAAAAATAAGTTGTTTCTTCTTAACATTTTTTAAGTTATCTTCAGGTTACGCTTATAGCTGCGCAATAGAATTATTAATATCCTTTGGGCATGACGACGATATTTTCATAGGTAGATCGTGGCTTTGTACAATTTATGCAACTTCTTGAGTTTTCATGTCACTTTAAAGTGATTTGTAGTGATTTTCATAAAACAAGCATTAAAAGAAACGGATGGGTTTCTTGCATTTTGCACCAAGCTTCATTTAAAATGTAGATGATTTTTTTCTAGTCGTTTTTGTCAGGGATGCAGCCTCATCAACCATGTGATGTTTTGCACCAAGTGTGTTTGGCTTCATAGTTGCCAAACCGTACTTCACACAATACTAGTATGTAAGATTTTCCTTGGCTTATAGAATTCTATGGTACCTTGAAGTCGCCGTACGGTGTAATGATGAGCGGATTGCTTGCGGAAATTCAATTTCATGTTAGTTACCTCGTGCGCCTCTGTATTCGTCTGTCGTAGTCTGTGCAACTCTGTCAGTTATACTTTTTTCTGTTTACTGTTGTTGTTATTTCTAGGTTGCATTTGCGCAGGTGTTAGATAAATATCGAAATAGTGCAAAATCGTGCATGAAAAATTTGTACGTGATTTAATGTTGTAGGAGTCGAGAGTTTTAGATTTTTCATTTTATTTTTGCTTTTATCACTCTTTCCAATTGTTGCTTTTTATTTGTTTTTTTTAAATGTTGTTAATGGTGTTTTTTGCTTTCGTAAGGAACGCTTCTGTGTGGGTTTAAGTTTTAAAAATCTTATGATGTTTCATTTTCTTATACAGTAAATGTGGGAAAATTATGCAGCAAAGCCTTAGCCAAATAAAAGGTTGTGGTATGAGGAAAATAATGAAAAGAACTGAACTTTGTCTTAGATGCCAGTGAATTTGGTGAATATTACTTATCAAGTGTCTTAATAACCAAAAAGTAAAGAAAGATATCAAGTGATGTGACATAAATGTTGAGATCCGTAGCTTTTTGGCTTCTGAATCCTTTTGACCTCGGTAATATTCATAATCGTAAGTAATCTTGGAATTTATAAGCTCGTTTTCCATTGCTTCAATCTATTATACGCTATGATCGACTTCTGAGGCTAAAGTAAAAACCTTTTATAAACGTTCAACGTACAAAACTCAGCGATGTCAGTGACATCTGCCTGTCAAAAGCTACCAATGACTTAATTTTAAAACTTTCTAACAATTTGGTCTTATTTTTCTGTATTCAGGTTTCGGATAAAAAAATGTACATGAAATAACTTTAAGATGAAAAATAGGTTTTCCGATGAAGCTATAATTCATATCGTCCTTTGTATTACATTTAATCCACGGTCACACAGGCAATCCTCAAGTTTTTCCTACTCTTTTGCGTTTGACATTAACCAACGATTTTACTGGCGGTTCTCAAATTACGACGCGCAATAGAGTGAATATTGCCAAAACTTCAGATTAATTCACACAAGTGGTAAGTGTAAAGGTTACTTATTCAATGAACATTTATGGTATTATATGAAATCGGTGAAAAGGCCAGCCCACTCAAATTTAAGGCTATCTCTTGTTTTTTTTTTGTTTATCAGAATGTTTCACTCAAAATTTTAAGCGGTGAAGACGATTTAAATGCAGTTCTCATTAATGATCGTGAAGTGAATGAATATAAAAATCAGTTCAATTCTATTAATAACCGAACGTTCCTATATATTATCGATAAAAAAAGACTGTTGCTCGTAATACTTAGGATAAACATATTTTAACATTTGATATATAATGCCATTCCAACTTTTAATTTAACCATATTATCTAAAATCCAGCAGACTTACTGTTGAAATAATAAACAACTGAACTTTTTAAATGTAATTTAATGTTTAATATGAAAAAATAGTTGAACTTACTTCAATTTTTTCTTGCTGAAATTAGCTTATACAATGAACTGAGAAAGAAAATGAATTATGAATACATACAAAAATTAAATATTGCAACAGAGTTGCAGAAATAATAATGATTGGTAAAAGTAAAATAATGTAGTAAGAAGTGTAGTAGGATTCTGAGCACTAACCCTGAATTTAACTTTTGTACATAAATGAATATTTGCAATATTCGCTGATTCATACATATATATTTATAATGTAAGCGAAAAGCTTTCGTTTCAATATAACCTTTATATCATTCTATTATCACTAATATCAACAATATATTGATAAGATTATTTAATAAAAATAGAAATGAAATTCAATGTAATTCTTGTTTTTCTAAGCCTTGCTCAACTTTTCCTTGATAAATTCCATGATCGTGAAGTGAATGAATATAAAAATCAGTTCATAATTTAATTCTATTAAAGTACATAACCGAACGTTCCTATATACTATCGATAAAAAAAGACTGCTACTCGTACGTTACAAATTGTTTTTGGCTAACACACATGTAAGAGCGAAAAAAGAGCAAATGAATCTTAAACTGAGAAGCCTTTATTGCCTTCTGGGCCAGAAATCAGTACTGCCTTTTGAAAATAAATTGTTAGTATACAAAACCATCATCAAACCCATTTGGACTTATGCAATACAAATATGGGGAACGGAAAGCAATTCAAATATTGAAATAATACAGCGGTTTCAATCAAAAGCTCTGAGGTTAATAGCCAAGGCTCCTTGGTATATGTCAAACTACACCATTCATAAAGACTCAAAAATATGCTTTGTGAAAGACGAAATAAAAACTTTCAGTGATAGATACAAAGCCAGATTACAAGTTCATCTCAATCCTTTAGCATTGTCATTATTACAGGCCCGCTATACAAACCGCCTTAAAAGAAAAAAGATTTTAAGCTTGTGAAATTGCATGTACAATGTACATGTACAATGTCAGGCGCGGATCTAGAATTTTTTTCCGGGGGGGGGTCACAGGATAGAAAAAAATCAAAAATAACAAGAATAACCAAATAAACAAAGCAAGCCGAATTTCTTCAATGAATAAAAACAAAGCCAGAATAACTTTATGCAAAAACTTGTCCAATTTGTTTTACTTGAAAATTCATGGGTTGAGAGTGTTTCTGCCTCAGACTTCCTATACAGCGGAGGACATTAAAGAAGTTCATCTTATAGCAGAAACGTACCAGAAGCTTCTGATCACTCCCCCTTCGAACGTTATTGCAGAATTCAAGTTGTGGGTAGCTAAATGGAACCGAATTGTTGCAAACGGCGGTGAACTACCAGATTCGGTTCCTCTTGCCCTTGATTCGTGTGATGAAGGTGTTTATCCGGCTATTAATTCACTGCTTTGGATTTTGGAGACGCTTCCTGTTTCTGGAGCCACTGCAGAAAGGATTTTTTCAACTCTCCGTCGACTCAAAACTTGGTTGAGATCAACTATGGCAGAAGACAGACTCACCGGGCTTGCATTGCTACACATCCATCGAGACATTGAATTGGACATCGATGCGATCATTACCAGATTTGCGAAACAAAATAGAAAATTGGATTTTGTGTTATAAATGAAGAGCTGAGATGCAAAACCCGCCAAGTCCATATTTTGCGTTTTTGAGAAAAACGAAAAAACTGTATTCCACTGAAACTTAACTTTAGTAAAAAAGTAGATTGATCCATTGTAATAGTTGTCAAAAGTTATTAAAATTCTGATTTTTCATTACATTTTATGACATAATCTATAAGGACTATAGTAAAAAAACGTTTGGACTTGGCGGGTTTTGAAACAAAAACTGTGGACTTGGCGGGTTTTGAAACAAAAACTATGGACTTGGTTGGTTTTGAAAGTGAAACCTCGGGACCTGCCGGATTTTGAAAAATAATTGCAAAAGGCTTCGAAATCATTTTTTTAAAAATGGCTTGGTTTAAATTAATTTCATTACATTTGAATAAATGCAGATTGAAATTTTAATTACACAATATAATTTCCATTTTAAAATAACACAAAACTATTTGTATTTATGAAAGCCGCATCTTTTTTGATGAAAAATTGGACTTGGCGGGTTTTGATTTTCAGAAATGTGCACTTGGCGGGCTTTGATAAAAATAATTTATCAGAAATTTTTGCAATCAAAAGTTTGTGAAGGGAAACATTTTTTTTTTACAATTTGGAGTATGTAGGCTTGTAGACAAATATTTTTTCTGCCCCCTCCTACAATATCTCGCATTTTCATGTTTTAGGACTTGGCGGGTTTTGCATCTCAGCTCTTCAAATGATGCTTTTAGTTGGAACTTGTAAACAGATTGTAAACAGATGATAGTATATCAAGTATAGCTACAATCCAAATATAGAAAAAATAATTAAAAAGTCAGTCTGGTTTAAGAAAATTAGTCAAATTTGTTGATTTAGTCATTTCTGGATTCCAATTTTTTCAGAGTGCAAAAAAATAACTTAATTTTGGTCGTTTGGTTAATTTCAGGTTTTTAAGTTTGCAAAAACTAGCTTTTGTTCGTTTGTTTTTTTTTTGTTTTTCGGTTTGCAAAATATTGTTTCAGCTTTATTTTTTGAAATGCGGGCTGTTTTGGGGGGGGGGGTCATGACCCCCGTCACCCCCCCTTGGATCCGCGCCTGTACAATGTACATGTACGATGATACTATCTAATGTACATAATACGTCAATAGAAACTAGCCTGTAATTATCTTACTTTAATTTAAAATAGCAAGTAATTATGTAAATATTTAAGCTTTTAGAATTCTTGTCACTAAATACAGTGTCACTCAATGGAGTAACACCCACAAATTTGTTTGCATCTTATTTCTTAACATCCTATTACTTATTGTCTATAAATAAGAAGACAAATTGAAAAAAAAAAGTTAAAATTTATCAGAGATATGATAATTTGAATATGAACATAAAACATCATAAAACGTTCAAACTTCACAATTCCATATCTTCGTTAACAAAATAAATTCTCGAAACACGTGTTAACTATGGTGTTTTTTTTTTAAATTTTGTAGATAAACTTTATTATTTTAAAGCTTAAAAATAATTGTCTCAATATCAATGTCCTAGCTTAAACCTGTAAACAGCGCGGACAGAATTTATGTCCGATTTCGTTTAAGTTTTACGAAAAAACCGACTTGCTAAAATGTAGAAAACGTCTGGCTTAGGTATGTAGGTGCCAAGATATAGCGTTTTCAGTACTTTAATTGTACTGAAGATGCCACCCATTTTTGTCAAACCATGCCCACATTTTTCGTATGACTGAAAGTACGGACAAAATACACCCGAAATACGATGCCTATTATAGAATCGGGTTTGAAGAAAATCTTCTCAAAGTTTAAGCTTCCTAGAACAAACCTGCGAGCGGCGCAATCAGTTTGTTTTCTATTACAATTAATAATGAGTTTTCGAGTGAGAACCTTTTGTTTTTTTTAGGTAACAAAAAGTTTATAATTTCAAAAATAGAGAATATGTATTTTCTATTGATGGGTGGGGGAAGCAAATTACCTGTTGGCTCCGGGCGCGCAATATGCACGGTACGCCACTGTTCATAATCCATAATTTTTTTGGTGGCTATGACCACTACTAAGGACAACCATCATCCTCAAAACCAATAAAACATTAGACCAAATAGTTTTAGGCGTTCATATTTTTTTTTGGGTATGAAAATCGTATTCTTCACTAACTTTCACGTAGAATTACATTGGCAAAACCGGTGTTGGGCATACTTAAGCATACCAACTTTGAGTTTGAAAAAATAAGTACATTTGCCTAAAATCAATAGTTGAAAATAAGTACAAATAAGTACAATATCATATATGGTGGGTGCAGTAAAGAGAAAAATTTAAATGGAACAAAGAAAAAATGCAGCGAACAGCTGTCAACGTTGTGTGCTTTAGTGGTAAGAGAACGATCCTGTATTGCACCCACCATATAATTACACCATGATTCCGAGCTATTATTTTTATATCGAAATTTCTTTATTGAATTATATTTGTCAACAATATCTTCAAATTAAAAGTTGAAAACATGTTCAGAAATTTAAAGGATAATTAATGTTCGCTCTAAGTACTACCAATCGACATTTTGTTGGATGAGGCAGCCTAAGCGTCAGCAGTTTCACCGACAGCAACCACGGTGCGCTGTTGCTCTTTGAAATTGTATTTTTCTTGACACGTTTGTCAATGAAATTTGTTGCGATGGTAAAAATCGAAGCTTTTATACTGGAAATTTATTTTTACAAACAAAATCGATTTTAGAGTGTTCACTTCAAGCCGAGAAAACTCTGTTTTCCAGATGTTTTTTGCTGATGAAAAGACGCGCTCCACTGGTGCACTCGTTCCAGGTAGGCACAGAATGAATTCGACGAGACGAGAAAATTCAAAATAAGGCACTTGTGAATCTTCCATGTGCTTAAAGATCTCAACCCAGCGTTCTTCAGATAACAATTTCTTTTCTTTCCATTCTTCAATTAGAATAACGCATTTCGAAGCATGTGCGGAATATTTTGGAAGCGCAGTCCGATGAAATGAAGCTATTATTCGCTTTTATGACATGATACGACCAAACGCCTTCACATGCCGTAAGGGTGGTGTCGGCTGACGAGGTAAAAAAGTTCGCAACAGTGCGGCTGTTCAATTTGGCAGACAACGCTTTCTTGTGTTTCGTGGATTCCAAGTGCTTATCGATTTCACTCTTTCCGGCGTTTGCGATGTTGAGTTCCGCGTCGTACAAATTACACCGTATATCACTTTCTGTTCTTCTTTTTTTCATTTGCGGATATTTTTCCTGAATATCCGAATTAAAAATGCACTTACTGCGCTGCGGCGCCATTACCATTTAATGAATAGAAACACGAAGCATATAAGGCGAAATACATAAAAAGCATGCATGCATCGTATGCTTTTCAACAAACATAGAATGCATCTATTAAAATTTGTCACTCTCTTTTCCCATACGATTTTCTCAGCAAATATGTATTGTTTACAAATTTTGTTTTTATCACTCTCTTTTCCTATACGATTCTCTCACACAAAATCTGTCATGCTTCGATTCCTACAAAAAATTTGACATTTTTAAAAACTGCAAGTCTGCGCTGTCAAACTCAAATTTAGTGATGCCACATATCAATTTTTGAAACATTCGTGTGTAAATACTAATTAAAGGAATTCTAGTTACAACTATTTCGCAATCATCGGGCCAGCGAAAATGATATTTATATTTATTATTAATTTGAGAAACAGATTTCGGCCGTAATAAGTACAAATTAAGTACGCTTTGAAAAATAAGTACAAATTAAATAGGCTTTAAAAAATAAGTACGGCAAGCTGAAAATAAGTACTGTACTTACTAAATAAGTACCTACAGTTGGTATGCTTAGGCATGCTATAGACCAGGAATGGCCAGAAGAGTTGAGTTTGGGAGTAGGAAATCACTAATCACCTGATTAAGTGAGCAAATGCGTAATTTGCAAAATCTAATTCCAAGAATTGGAAAATCAGAAAAAAATTAAATGCGAGGGGAGCGATTGAAACAACAATTACGTGGATTTCATTTCGATACACAAGCATGAAGTCAAATGTGTTCAGAAATTTTTCGTTGCGAGCGTCTAGCCGTGGCCCTAGTTCAGGGGTCGGCAAAATTAAAAGTGTGATTGTGTTAGTGAGAGGAGAGAGGCTGCACCGCAAGAAATTTTTCGTAGAAATCGTTTGCGAAATTAATGTTGCGGCAAAAAGTGAAAAATTAAAAAAGATTAGAAAAGGTATTCAGATTCTAAAATCTTGAGCGCAATGCATTTTTTCCTATATGTCGTCAAAAGATAACAACGAATTGGCGACGAAAAGGCATTTGAAATGCGTCATAATGCCTTTTCGTTGTAAACTCGTTCATTTGCCATAGCTGTAAAAAAATTCTCTATGTGCATAACACACGATAATAACAACATCCGCGTACGATGTTACTTCGTCAATGGTTTATCAACAACTGAATGAAAGAGCATAAGAATGCGTGTAATATTTGAGCGCACAATTGTGCTATGTGGTGCCGACCACTGCCCTAGTTCGTGTTTCTCCGTGTTGTTGTTATTGCTTTTCTTTCGAAAAATAGAAAATTACAAAAACAAAAACGTTTAATAAAAGAACTGATAATGAACAACTGAATAGTGACAAGAAATGTTGACAAAACAACACACAAGTAACGGTAAATGTAACAATATCTAATTTTTATTGTTGTTTCCTTGTATTTAATGTTTTTTATCTTTTGTGGAATCTACAAATGACATTTTTCATCAAACTTATATGAGTGCTCATCATATTTGGAAATGAGCAGAAATAATTAAATTTTGTTTGACCTGGCCATCCCTGCTATAGACTAAATTAACTAAAGTGGTCATAACACCCATGGGAGTTATTTTCATTGCGATGACTGATAATAATTCCCAAAATAATTTTTGGGGACTATGACTGTTTTCATCTGGACATAAGACCCACAAGTTTTTGGCCATTGCGTCAATGGGAGTTACGACATGCCACTTTTAGAGGGTAGGGAGGGCACTTTTAAATGTATAAATCTCAATAGTTTCTTGCACAAAATCAAACATATTCATCATGTGTCAATTTTTCTTTATGCAAACCTTTTGAATATTTTGCTATTAAATCATTAAAGGTAACGACAAGAAAAGTTGTGGCTTCCACTTTTCATTTTGATTTTATTTTGAACGAAATCTCGATTTTGAAGAATTGCCTTGTCACATAAGTACTTGTAAGGCAGAATCCCCTAATTTTTCTTAACTGGACACTTAAGATTGCTTCCACAGTATAATTAAATGTTTGCTTTGATTGATGCTACATATAATTTATAAATACGATTACTTTTAATAACAGAATTGCTTAAGGTAAAGACAACATACTGATTTGCATTCCCTAAGGCGTAGAAGATGCGGCGTCGGCATCGACCACAGTTGAAATGAGGTCGATATCATTTGTAGCCGAAAGAATCATCATACCACATGAAAGAATATAAAAGCACGTTAAGTACTGTGAAATTAGAAAAAAAGATTTAAATATCTAAAGGGATTGCAAGTTTCCGCCATTGCATGATTTCGAAAAACAGAGTTCATTGTGATGTGGCTTAGATTATCGTTTGTAAGTAAAATCTTTTAAGTGAGTGAGGCAGAAAATATAAGTGCAACTATAATGTACGAAGTTGAAGTAAATTTGCGCAATTATTATAAGATCAGATAATAAAATCGCTGATGATAAGTTTAAATTATTATACTCACACTGAACCTACAGTGTACCCTAAATCAATGCGGACTGCGTACAATATATCGTCATGTATTATGACATCCCTAATACGCTGCGTATGCCGCATCAATATTTGGTTTTCCAATTTTTAAATGTGTAACAAGTAGTGCTTACATCCAATCAGAAAAAGGAAACATTTATTTTGACAAGACGCAGCGTACTGATATCGGGAGATGCTTTGGCTTCAACTTGTTATTTTCTATACACAATACGCAGCCAATCTTGTTTCTTATAGTGCGGGATGATGGCCTTAGAAGAGCTTTAAACTCTACAAGTCGTGGCATCAAAAGGACTTCAAAAGATCATCTGGAAGGCCTCGCTTATGCGGATAACATATGCCTTCTCGCCACCAAGCTGTCAGAACTTCTCTGGAAGAAGTAGGTTTGAAAATCAACGTATGTAAGTAAAACAAAAAGCATGTCTATTCGCCCAACTGGTGCCAGCAATATCTTCATGATAAGCGAGTCCAGCATAGAAGAAGTGGAACACTTCGCTTACTTAGGTGGTATAGTAACACTTCGAATAAATAAAGAGAAAGTTCATATACCTTCTCTCAACTTCGTAATATCTGTCAATCTCCGTTTCAGACAACGGATACGAAGCTCAAATTCTTTGAGTCAAAAGTGAAACAATATACGGCTGTCAAGCTAAGATTACCAACAGCTTTCTGCTACACTATTTATATGTGTCCAAAGACAATTGTCTACGCCGAATTTGGAAAATTTGGTGTGCTAGGCATTGCCGGCGGATGGGGCGGTTGCCTAGGGCGCCGTTCTCATGGGGCGCCAAATTTAAAAAATTAAAAATATATATTCACTATTGTCGTCTTATTACGATTTCATTGCAACTCTGTATTAACCCTTAAATGCATGAGGTCAGCCCCCAGTATGGAGACCAAGCTCCTTTTATGTAAAATCAGACGCTGACCATGAAATGAGCATTAATTTTCCTGGAAAATGCACCGTTTTCCAGGAAAAGCTCAAAAAATGTGATTTGTGCAGTGAAAATAAGTAAAAAAACTATTCCAGGTGATCGAGTTCGGACAAGATTCTCAATAAGTTGCTAAAACTTATTCCCGTATACTCCCCAATACTTTTTTTTTACAAGAATAAGGGAAATTATCAATATACAATTCACTGATGAAAATCACTATTAAAATTATTTTTAAACACAACGTCCGACCACTTCGACAGCTTACTGGAGACATTTATGTGAAAGCTGGTAATGCTTGCTACAAGTTAGAGCAAACCTTAACGCGATGCAGTTTGTTTGGGTAGATTTGGCTATGATTTTAGGCACTTACCATATATGGGTTAAGGCATCAAAAACTTGCGCGGTTCTAATGTCTTTCACATGTCAGAGAAATCGGGACAGCGACAAAATAGTTGCACAACTTGAGGGCCAATGTGGGCTCACATGTTGGAAGTTAGTTAGTGTAACATTATTGGCATTTATGGAATCTACGCTCCAAAATGGCATTTAATCAGCTTTTGAAATTTTTTGTAACTTTTCTTTTCGCCGCTTTTCTAGGCACGTTAAATGTACAAAGCCAAGAACTGTATAAGGAAAAAGAAGTTTGGTTTTAATTTCTGAATGCCAACAATATGGATCAGTAAATAAAATATATGATATTCATATTCATTATGAAATTAATTTAAAAAAGAAACGAATTGCTATATATTTCTACAGCAAACAAAATCAAACATCTCCGAAACCATTGAGGAATATGTAGTACCTTGTCCCGAGAGCCAGTATAATTATTCACGATGGCTTGTTTAAGGAGGAAGAAGCTACCGAAATGAAAAAATAATGTCAACAACATTATATTATTTTATGCAAAACAATAGCTAAAACGAATTCATTTTAAAGATCAAGTTTTAAAAGCATTTATATCTTTAAGTCCGTGTTCGCTAGGCAAAAGCTTGTTGAAGCCGAATGGAGGCTTTTAATTCTGACAGATTTACCAGAAGAAGAAGAATTAAAAAATTTTGGCACGCTATTTTTCATTTAAAATACGCTTTAGGTGAAACTATGTATGCATCCTGGCTTAAAGAAAATTATTGGCACACTATTATGCCTTTTTCACTCATAAATGAAATAAAAAATTCCACTCGGAATTGTCTGAAAGTGCAGACGGTTAATTTGATCATGCTCATAAAGGAAACGGTTCCTAATGAATACTTTAAAAATTGGGTGCAATCAAAACAATTACTAGCAAAATATAACAAACAGCCGTATGTCGTATTTTTTATATATTTTTTTTAGTTTATTTTAAAGAACATGTGCACGGTTCGCTTCAAGCAAGATTGAGATCGATTAAATTGTCAACCAAATCTGACAATGCACTATTATTATATAGGGTCCGGAGATTTCAAATACATAATCCGCAAAATCGGAGCTGCTCATTTACTCGATTTATGGTCATTTTAATTTTAACGCTTTGGACGACACGGTTCGTTTCAAGCAAGATCAAGATCGGTAAAAATTTTCAACCAAATCTGACAATGCACAATTATTATTTAGTGTTCGCAAATTCCAAAAACAAGATCCGTAAAATCGTACCTAGTCATTTATTTACCTAGTCATTTATTTATTTACTAACTATTGTAATTTACCATTTTTATGGAAAAAAGTCGAAACAAGAAAAAACATTTTTTTGTCTGCCGAAAAGTAATTGAAAAAAATAATTTTTTTATTTTTTTTTATGGGTTTTAAAAGTATTTTTGACTACACAGATCACAGCGAAAAAAAAAATAAAAAAATGTTTATATTTTCATCATTTTGCATGGAAAGAAATTCTTTTTTTATTTTGTTATAATTTTGTTTTATGAACTTTTGCGGAAATTTTGGCTCACAAAAAAAAATAAATAAAAAAACTTTTATAATATTTGTGTTATTCACAGTTTTTCAGGACCAAAAAAAAAAAATGAAAAAAAATATTTACAAAATTCTTTTCGGCCTAAAAACAAATGAAAAATAATTTTTATTTATTTTTGTTTTATGGGTTTAAAAAAGGTTTTTAATTACAAAGCCCACAAAAAAAAAACATAGTAAAAAAATTAAAATTTTTACCAGTTTTAAGGCCTAAAAATATTTTTTTTTAATATTTTCAATTCTTTTCCATGGAAAATGATGAATAACATAACATATGTATATAAAAAATTTTTTGAATTGTAATGGGAAACAAAGTGGATGCGCCATCCATTCGCAGGTTTCATCTAGGAAGCTGAAATTTTGGGAGTCTTTTCTTCAAACCTGGTTCTATAATATAGGCATATAGGACCGCAAATTTAAAAAAAAAATAAAAAAAACTTAATTGGGTGTATTTGTTCCGCATTTTTGTCACGCGAAAAATGTGGGCGTGGTTTGACAACAGTGCGTGGCGTCCCCCATCCAACTTAAAAACCCAAAACGCTTTATCTTGACACCTAATACGTATAAAAAGGTTTTAGTAAGTCGGCTTTTTTGTTAAATTTTAACGAAATTGGACATAAACTCTGTCCGCGCCGTTTACAGGTTTGAGCTAGGAAGCTCAAATGTTGGGACAGTTATTTTTATTCCTCAAGCTATAATATAGGAAAAAATAAATAAAATCCATCAGCAAAAGTTTGAAAAGAAAAACACCCTAGTGTACAATGTATATACTTATGTATAATTATTATTTTTACAAAATGTTCTGAACTTATTTAATTTGAACAAATAATTAAATTTTATTTATAACACTAGTTTACAAAAAAAAAAATCTGGTTACTCACATGCGTTTTTCTATGTATTTTAGGTTATAGATTCCAAAAATGCCAACCATTTTTTTTCTCTCAAAAATCGTTTTCGAAATATATCCAAAAACCTGTTTTTTCCACTTTTTTCATTTATTTTGCCATATTTTTCTGTATCGAGAAAGTGTGTTTTTTTTTCATATTTTGGTAATAAAAAAGAAGAAAAAAAAGAATATATCTTTTTTTTATAACACTGCGAAATTCACTTTACTTTTGTTTTTAAAACACTGCAAACAATTCACTTTTCCAGATTTTTTCGAAATTTTCACAGCGATCAAAAATTCCAAAACGACAACTTTGACTGTAAGTGCAAAAAACATAAAAAAGTTACAGCACAAAATGAATTGAAGAAACCGACAATAGTTTTAACCACTGCTACATGGTGTCATTAGTAAGCTTTGTTAGCCGAAGTTTAAGAATTCACAAACATACTATATTTTACATTTTGCATAGACCAATTAAGAATCATAGAAAATAATTCTACATTTTTCCCTCTTTATATGCAATTTTCTACATATTGTAATTCTTTGGATATGAGTCATATCTTGACGAGCGCTCCGTTGAAAGTTATTTTGGCGATACGAACGAAGTTGCAAGTGCTACATATAAATTCCGCAAGCTCATCGAGAGTAATAAATATAGTATGCTTGTGAATTCTTAAACGTCGGCTAACAAAGCTTACTGATGATACCATGTAGCAGTGGTTTAAACTAGTAAGTATAAGCAGTTAGTTGCCCATTTTTCTTTGCGCTGTAATTTTTTGTATTTTTTTGTACTTACAGTACTGAATGGAAGCTCAATAAAAATATAATAAATATTGGTTTAAATAAAAAAGAAACTGAATGTAATGCCATAATGGAATGACGTTACACGGGGTAAGCCGGCGCTTAAATTGTGCGGCGCATCTGAAACAAAATTGTTCGATCACCTGGTTCGCAAAATAATACTCTATTCAGCACCACACCATCAGTACATACTTTATTATGCATACGTATCGGTCAATAGCCGATTTTTCACGTTTCTTCAAGATACCAGCAACTGTCCACGAACTACAAGCGCGACCAATGAGACGAATGAATTAAGAAAATATGTTAACAAATAAAATAAATACAAAAAAGACTTAGTATATTTTTACGACAATCGTTGACGATCGAAATATCGCTGCTGATGAGGAAGATGTAGCAGTTGACGATGTTGCACAAAACTGCGCATACAAATCAGAAGCAACAAAACAAAACGAAGCAGCGTAAACAAATATCTTTTAACAAAAAAGTACTATTATTCAAGCCACATAATAAAAAAAAAATTATTTAAAAATAAACAATTTTTAATTTTGCTTTTCTATGATATAAAAACGCATGCCTATGTGTTGTTGTAATTGTTCCTGCTGTAGCAGCACACTGTTGGAAACAACAACAATTTTCGAGAGCAACGTGGTCAAGTGACGTCTAATATTTTGTTGGTATAGAAATCAAGCGTGAAATTCAAAAAACAAATATATAAAAAATGAATGAAGCTAAATGTATCGTATTCTTTTTACACATACATACATTTGTATTCATAAAGAAACGGCATTTAGCGATAAATATCTATAAGCCTATTCTGGCAGTGGGTCAAAATGCATATTGATGGATAAAAGTGGCGGCACGACAGATTTGGATGACAGCAGATGATGAGATGTGAAAAAATTTGAATGAACTCATGCGATGTGTAAGAACTTCGGCTAACATGTGCATAGGGGCTCAACAGGCTAAAGAGTGAATCACCAGAAAAATTTCTAATCCGATGTGTTAAATTAACTCACGAACAGAAACTAATTGTGCAGATTGATAGTTTTTATATAACCAAATTGATAGCAAAATTGTGGTCGTTCAGTTTGCACAGATATGTGGTATTCGAGAACTTTGAATCTTTAATGCAAATTTGAATATAAATTATATTTAAAGTTCGTTACCATTTCTTTAATAATTATTTACGTAGTATCAAATCAAATCCAATTCATGGCGAAGTACAATTTCTGAAATATAAATTGTGACAGCTTAAAATCATCAATTTGATCTTAAGTTTTAGATCTTAGATTTTTATGTCAATAAAGATTTATTTGAAAACCGTTATTTCATAATTATTTACTTTTAGCCTGATATCCCACAAATAATTCTTAAAGAAACGGTAACCGACTTTGAAATCTTTTTTAACTCATCCAATAATGACTCAAAATGCCAAGCCCTCTTGTAATAAATGTTTGAAATTCACTTCACTTTCAATGGTGCTTCGGAGCTATTAAATTCGCACATCCAGTCATTTAACCAAATTAAGCGACTGTAAATTAAACGAAAATCTTTGGTTCCAATTTTTTTACCAACAGTATCGGTCAAAGTAACTGTCGTCCAGTAAACTTACAGCTCAATCGATTTAACCTTTCGGTTCGTTCTTTTCGTTTTTCAACTTAATAATATTTTTTTTTTTTGATTTCATTGTTACCAAAGACCATTAGCAATTAAAAGACTTAAAAATTTTTTCCCATGAATGTAATGTATATAAAGATTATAAGGAAATTTATTGCATGGTAAATATGTGCCTTTTGCTGCACCACTCTGTTGCCATATTGCAAAACACTTTTTTGGAAAGTTAAAAAACAGCGGCAAGTTTTTTGGCAACTACTTAAAATTATTATATTGCGCATTATTTAAAAGACATGTGTTCTTTATTTCTTTCAATATCAAACTTTAGAAGACCTAAATATACGAAGTCTAGCTAGGCCCGTACCAACCCAGGGGCAGCTTATATTATGCTTATACTTCGTGCCAAGTTTGATAGTGTTCTGCCCAATCGTTTTGGAGCTATATGCATTGTAATGCCGAAACCCGAGTCGTGACATTTTCATAAATATCTTGTTATTTTTATGAATATCTTGTTATTTTTATGAAAATCAACTGACTCGACTCGGGTTTTCAGCATTGCAATGCATACTGCTCCAAAACGGCTGAGCGGACCACTATCAAACTTAGCACGAAATATAAGCATAAAATAAGCTTTTTGTAATGCACTTAAAAAAAATTTGTAAAAAAGAAATAAAGAAAATATTTCTCATTTTTTTTTTATTTTTAAAATGCAATTATGAGGTTAAAAAGGCCAATAAATGATGTATAAAATTCAGTAGTTAATTCATTTTACCAGACTTTTTTAAGCTGAATAATGGCATTTGAAGTAGTACATAACTTACGATTTCTCAAATTTTCAAAGATCCATATTTTGTAAACCAGTGTTGCCATTTTAAAAATATTTTGTTTCTGTGCCGAGGACATATGCAAGTACAACATATTTAAATATATCTGAAATTGGAAACATGAACCCCCTTTCCCCTGTCCGCTTCGCGTGAAATGCCGATAAATTACCTTCTATAACAGCAAGCTAACTTCATCTGCTGTTATAATACAGTTTCAACTGTCTCATAACGGATGCAATAGTCTTAAAATTTTATAATTATTTTAATTTTTTTTATGTACACCCTCATCGTGAATAAGTCGCCTTTTCAGGAGCTAATATTTAGCCCCACAGTGTCAAATGCAGTATTTGCTCTATTCTTTGATTGAGGCTCAATAGAAAAACACTTAGGACTGTTTCAAAAATGATACAATATTTAGCTTAACAAGCTGTATACTGCCTCTTATCGTTCCTTGGTATTCCCTATTCCAAGCAACGATAAGATTAGCTGAATATTACAAAAAAAAGTCAAAAGAAAGTGTAATTAGCTTAAAAAGTGTTTTTTCCATTCTTAGACATCCTTAAAAATTATTTTAAATCGGTTTTCTCTTTTTTTTTTAGAAACTTTCATTTAAAAATTAAAGTCATCTAGTCTCCGGGGCAGACTAAACTATCTAAGGTGAGTTTAAGATACATTTTTAACCTAGAAATTGCACTCATACGTTGCTAACTAATTTTGAATTTAATTATACTCAATTTAACTCTTCCATATAGCAAATGTTGTGCACAAACGAAAGACTTAAGAAACAAACCTGCAAATTTTAATATAATCTTGAATAAATTTAACAAATAAGAGATATACGATACGAAATAAAGAGCTATTTTTTTTAATGTAAACGATAAAAAGAGAGAAAAATTAAGCTGCTGTTCTTGCAATGAATCTCCTCACTTTTGGCCAAACTCGTATCATATTTGACTGCCATCGATTTGGTTAGTTTTTTCAACTTTATAAAATCTAATTTATTTTTTAGGTTATTGTTGCTTTTTTTTTGTTGTAAGTTTATTTACCGCTTGTCCAAATTTATGCTTTTTCTTCTGCTTCTTCTATTGCTGCTGCCACTTATTTCAAAGCGATAGATTTTCGTCCGCCGTTGGTGCCGCTGCGACCGTTGCTACTCTTGGCCAGCAATTTCTTTTACGCTTTGAATTTAGTTCAGTCTCAAGTGTTGTGCGTTCGAGCACGTCTACAGTTCACGGTCCAAGTTTCACGGGCTCTCTGATTTTTTTTTTGCGCTGCGGTCGCTTTTCGGAAGCTCAGGCTAGTCGGAGAATAAAAGTTCTCATTCAAGATTTGAACTACGAAAAAAACGAAAAATGTAAAAAACCGTCGGCGGAATTTAAAATTTGGCGCTAAGTTTTTAGTGTCGTTATGTTTTTAGTTCTGTTGATTATTTCCACTGGGTGTTGCTGATTATTTGATTAGTATATCTATAAGTGTTGTTGTTGTTGTCATAGTGTTTGTCAAGTATGACGATTCTGCACGCAAAGCTGACCCTTAACTTTGTTCGCTAACAAGACGGAAACTGTTGGCTATTTTTGGTTTCGTGTTCGCTTTTGATTTCGAAAGGAAGCTGGTCGTTTTCATTGTCTACAGTCAAAAAAAAAAGTCATTGGTGTGAAATCAGTGAACTAATAATCAACAACAATAACAACAAAAAAAGTTGAGTGAGAGTTAAAAGCTAAAGAAATTAAAAATTTTTAGCAAGTGGTAAAACCGAATAATTTCATTATTCATAAATATTGAATTACTGAGTTCAATCAAATCGTAATTGAAAAGCATTGCAACTACAGCACAAGTTTATGTGTATACATTCTTAAAGAAAAATCACAAAATTTTCAATCAAATCAAAAAATTGGTTAGTGGCCTTAAATAATTACTCAATAAAGCTACGTGTCTTCGATAGTCTTATTCAAAACACATCAAAAAAATAAGATGTGTTTCCTATAAACTAAAGCAATAAAAGACCAACACTATCATGAAGTTTCTAAATGGATTATTATAACTTATGATAAAGGTAAAGTAAATATGAACGTATGTTATATAATTTTTACACAATGGAAATCTTGACTAAAATTTTGAACAACATCGAAAAAACATAATTTCAAAATTGGTTTTATTAAAAATAATTTAATGCATTATACTAATGATATTTTATGCACAGCAGCCATAGTTCAAGAAAATTTCTGAATCAAACTTGGTCATCAAAATATTGGTCATTGAAATTTCTTTTAGTTGAAATTTTTTTTTTGTGGAGTGAAATTGAATGAATCTATGTAAAAATTAATGTTTTTTAATTAAGATATCATCTTTCTTTTTCATGTTCAAATTAGAATTTCGGTAAGGATAAGCAAAAAAAAAAGGTTGAAACATTTATCTAAACTTTCTTTAAAAACATGAAAAATTAAAACTGGTTTCAAAAAATATTCCCAAAATATATTTGAAAGTTTTGGGAGCTAAACCTTCACATGATTCAACGTTACATAAAAGCTAAAACTTCAACAATTTCAGTCAAAAGAGGTATAAAAATCTATAAACATTTGACAGTTAACTGTTCAACTTTCAAATTAAGATTCGATTTTTTGGTAGTAATATAGTATGATATTACTTATATCAAAGTTAATGACATAGGCAAATATGAATAACTTTTGGTTATACCGAGAGACCAAAATATGTACATTTAAATAGCCTCAAAGTAGCGCTTATGTAATTTCAATATCTGATAACTTTGAAAAGATGGGAAAACTAACCATGAAATCAAAATTAGTAGCTTTCCCTCATTGGGAACTTCTCTTAGTTTGGGTCAAATTCTATTTAATCTTTAATTTAATTAACATAATACATTTTATTTAAATTTAGTTTAGGAGGGTTAGTTACTAATTTTTTCGCTAAGTGTGTTAAGAGTTTATGTGCCTGCGTAATTACTAAAAATTAAGTAAGTGCGTCGGGTGTTTTTTGTTCTTTTTTCAACCAAATTTTTTTTTTTTTTGACTAATTTACGATTAATTCTTAAGGGTAAGCTTGTTAAGGCATGTTGTTCACATATGTAGTCTAATTTAGAAAATTTCACTAATGCGCTTCAGAAATTGGATTGAAATCATACAAATAAAAATCGAGAACCCATGATTTTTAATTATTTTATTTCCAAAATTTTATGATTTGGAAAACCTTTCGGAGCTACAATAGCTTAAATTTAAAACGATCTTAGGATTTTTTAATTTATTACTTTTTCAAAAATATTAATACAAAATAAAAACATGTCATTTTAAAAAATTTTTGTCGTTGAATAAAAAGAAAAAAAAAAAATAGTGCATATGTTACCTGGTTAAGCCGAAACTAACATATTCTACAATGCATTAAAAATAACTTTTAAATTCACTCAAGTAGTTCGTCACATGATTTGTCGCGGCTGCTCCGGGTCACTTCTAGTGTTTTGTTCCATTACCTTAAATAATTAACTCACTACAACGTTTTAAATTTATGCTTGCATGGAAAGTGCCCTCTTATTGAAATTTGTCAACTTTAGTATAGAACTTTCCGAATAATTACTGTATCATGATTCATGAAAATAAGATTTCGGAAAAACCGTTCTGAAAATTTGTATCAAAATTATTTAAAAAAAAACCCCAGTTTTTAGGATGAAAAATTCAAACCCAGAACTTTTTTGTTAAATCGTACTTTTGTACCTTAATAATAAGCTCTTAAATTACCATAATTGAGGTCGGCGTTACTTCAAAAACTCGAAGAAAGTGGGTTAAGCGGAATTTATTGTTGATTTTTCTTCCAATTTTCATTAAATATGGGTCCGAAGAATTTTGTATTTTTGGATTTTAAAAAATAATTCAGACCGTATTTCTTAGTAAGACTACGAAGTAAAATTTTATAAAATTTGAGGTATTTGGAGGAATATACAAAAAATCTATAGTTGTAAACAAAAAGCTATCGCATAATCTGAATTTGACGATTTCGACATATGACAGCAAAATTGGTATAACTCAAAGTTTTCAAAATATGAGTTATATCCGTTTTCTAACTTGTTATGTTAGTATTTATCATTAGACAAAATGCCTTAACCTTAGCGTGTCATATGGCCGCTACAGAGCATCGGAAAGTTTTGGTACGAAACAAATATCTCAAACTTCAAGTGGAACAGTGGTACAGCTCCGCGCAAGCCATTGTGTTTGTTTTAATTCTTAGGTTAGAAGCTAATTAATTTCAAGTTGAGGTGCAGTAAAATGCAACCCTGCTGCGTTATACAAAGAAAGCCTCAATAAACTTACAAATTTTTCATACGTGGTCTTAAAAAACAAACAAGAGGAAGCCCTTCTACTTTCACTAAAGTTCAACTGGTAAAACTTTATCAAGAGCCAAAACCGGTAACTTCAACTAAGAAGAAGGACAGGATGGAACTTCTTCAATCGATACCACCTAACCAACATGCATTTTTCATCAATCTTAAGTCCGCAGCTGACTCTTTGGACAATGGACCACTTTCTGAGATCGAGGTGGATGAATAGCACTTTAACCTGAATAATTTAATTGATTTAATTACTTCGATTGAGTTTTAATTTATCATTTTCCATGTAAATGTTTTAATTTATGAAAATTTTATTTTAGTATATTTTGGAAAAAAAAAAATAATTTTTTATTAATTAAAAATAATTTATGAAATGAACGCTTCAATTCAGTTTATATTTTCAAAGCAATAAAGGAATTTGGGCGTTAAGTGATTGAGATGCGCTGTGCTTTACATGCCTGAGTTTTTAAGGAAAAATGGTATAACTCATTGAATTATACCACTTTATCGCTAATTTCTTCGAAATAAAAATTGGAAGAATAGTGTTCTAGCTTGAAGCTTAATTGCTAATATTAACTTTTTCAAAAATTGTATTATTTTTCATAAGATATAAGATTTTGAACATTTCACTTTTCAAAAGAGTCAAAATTTTGACTAAAAAAGGCCCTGTTTTTTGGGATGCCAAAACGTAAAACTTCAATTTTCTTAAAACTACTTAAATAAGACTTATACCAGCGGCTTATATGTATGTATGATATAAGAGGGGTAAATGAACTAAAACAATATATGATATTATATATTACTAGCTGTCCCGGCAGTCGTTGTTCTGCCCTTTCCGGTAGGTAGCGCGAAGATGTATGAACTCATGCTATGGAATGTTAAAGCGAATCAGCCCATTTTTAAAGTGAAATCAACTTCTGTCCCTACTCTTTTACATATAGTATAGTATAGTAGACTTGGCAGATACTTTTCTGGCCTTACTGCTAGGTGGAGCGATGAGTTTAATTTACTATAGCTTTTGTGTTTTATATAATTACCAAGTCTCAATCATCTGCATCAAATATTTGCTGATATATACAAAATGTTGTTTTATTCGCATATGGAAGGTGTGTCACCACCCATTTTCTCATTGAAACTTCTTTTTGCCCGTACTTTTTATATTTGTATCTAGCCTCATTCATCTGCATCACAAATTTTGGTCTTTTCTTATATTGAAGACGTGGCACTGCACGGTCATATCTGTGCCTCTTAATAATAACAGATACATGGTGTAAATTCCATGTGAATAGATGCAGAGGTCTTTGTAAAAATGCTATTTTAAAAATATTTTTATATGTGGGCCACCCTAAATAAAAGTTTTGAAGACTTAACTATGCTTCTTAATGTAAAAGTTACGTGGCGTAAATTCGGTCTGAATAGACTTACCGGTCTTCGTGAAAATTAATTTTTTAAAAAAAATTATGTTTGAGGGCCACCCTAAATAATAGTTTTATAGACCAAACAATGTCTCTTAATAGAGACACATGGTGTAAATTCCATGTCCTTTTAAAAATATTTTTGTATGAGTGCCACCTTAAATAAAAGTTTTGTAGGCTCTAAATATAAAAGCTACGTGGTGTGAATTCGGTGTGAATCGATTTACCGGTCTTCGTAAAAGTGAATTTTTTAAAAAAGTTATGTTTGAGGGCCAGCCTAAATAAAAGTTTATAGACCAAACGATGTCTCTTAATATAAGAGAACGTGGTGTAAATTCCATGTGAATTAATGCAGTGGTCTTTGAGAAAATACTATTTAAAAATATTTTTGTTTGAGAGTTACCCTAAATAAAAGTTTTGTAGGATTAAAAGGGGACTCTTAATATAAAGGCTACTTGTTGTAAATTCGGTGTGAATCGATTAACCGGTCTTCGTGAAAATTATTTTTTAAAAATATTTTTGTATGAGGGCCACCTTAAATAAAAGTTTTATGAACCAATCAGTGTCCCTTAATATAAAAGACACGTGGTGTAAACTCTATGTCAATCGATGGACTGGTCTTTATGAAAATGCTTTTTTGAAAATATTTTTGAATAAGGGGCACCTTAAGTATGCACCCGAAATAAAAGTTTTATAGACTAAACTACGTCTCTTAATATAAAAGACACATGGTGTGGATTCCATGTGAATCAATGGAGTGGTCTCTGGGGAGATGCTACTATTTTTATATAAGGGCTACCTTAAATCTGCATCCTAAATAAAAAATTTATGGGCCAAACTATGTCTCTTAATATAAAAGACATGTGATGTAAATTCGGTATGAATCGATGCAGTGGTCTTTGTGAGAATGCTATTTTAAAAATATTTTTGTATGAGGGTCACCCTAAGTATGCAGCCTAAATAGAAGTTTTATAAACTCAACTATGTCTCTTAATATAAAAGATACGTGGTGTAAATTCCATGTGAATCGATGCAGTGCTATTTCTGAAAATGCTATTATAAAAAAAAATTTGTGTGAGGGCCACCCTAAAAATACACCCTAAATAAAAGTCTTATAGCCTACCACCTATTCTCAGACCTACCAGATATACACAAAAAATTTCATAAGAATCGGTCAAGCCGTTTGGGAGGAGTTCGGTAACAAACACTGTGACATGAGAATTTTATATGTTAGATATTGTGGTAGTTTTTTAGTGTTTATTATAAAGAGAGGAGAATAAAACTTATATAATTCGAAAGTTACTGTTTCATAGATATGCACAAAAACAAAAAAAATAATGTGTGTAATTCGAGATTAAGGCAGGTAAAATAAAGTGAATATAGATACATGATTCACTCATACAAAACGCTTTAACCAATTAAATGATGGCATTTTGATTGCTTTCATGGCTGCATGAGATGTATTTACGTTTATACTTAGAACTTAATAAAAAAACTAAAAATTTAATCGAGTCGTTGGCGTGAATTTAAAAGAGCACAATATGTCACCGGCCAAACTAGTTTTTACGGCAAACTAGTTTATCCTAGGAAAAACTAGTTAATTTGAAGGCTAAAAGTATGCAATTTAATTCTAATGCAAAAGCACTGTGAATAGCAAAGTCAGTGTTGCACATATTACAGACTGAACCGCGGCCAAAGGCCTCCGCGAAGCCGAAATCGGGCATATTGGAGGATGTTCATTAGATAGTACCACAAAAAAAAAGTTCGAATGTCCACCCCCAGTTTTAAAACTAATATTGAAAGATTTTTAAGAAAAAAAAAAGTTTTTTTTTTTGAATCCTATACGTGGCCTCGAAAGTAGACAAAAAACCTCATTATTCAGGTACTTAACCTAAAATATTTCAGAATTCTGACGTCACAGGTCAGTTCTGATGCCAGATTCGGGATTAGCTCAAGAAATTATTTCGGAAAACGATCTTACGCAGCCCAACAAAATTCATTACCTATTCATTCACATCTCTTTTTGCTAAAACAAAGTTTGTCCATACAATTAACATGTAAAACTAACAGGCTTCGGCGCCACCTTTTAAAATTGAGCTACAGAGCTGTAATAACATGAGAATTATCTTCATATCATAAACTTAATTTTTCCGCAACAGAAACTTAAAAACAAATATTTAAAAAAAATTTGAATCACCCTAATATACATGATAGAGCTTTGATAATTTGTTCAAAAAAATAGTTTTCTATTCATTTAAAAGCGATTCTGCACACGAACGTTTTCCAGACCAAACTCTTTCTCAAGAAAAAAGTCTTCTTCCTCTTTTGTCAATATCCCGTGTGCAGATATGCCATCTCGCTCTTACTTCAGAAGAGCAGAGATTCATGAGCAAGACAAATATAAATTTTATCAATCGAAAATCAAAAATTCATATTTTCTAGCAAATCAATTTTTTAATGACAAACAAAAAAAATAGTTTACAAACAAGGAACAGTATTTTGCTCCAACATACATATTGTGTCTGGTTGAGTTTGACAACCGGACAAAGCTTTCAAAAACCAAACTGTCCGGGTGTAAGCCGAATGGTTGGCAAGCCCGAGTACCTTTGTCATTATTGAGCCAGACAGTAAGCTTAAGAACGACGTTAAGGGGCTATACCAGTGTGACACTTTCAAAAAATCGATTTATTTTGTTTTTGGCTTATTCGATAGTCTATACTTTCAAAAATATCCTGTGTAAGCGGCAAGGTCGTACCTTGAATAGTTTTTGAATAGCAGCGTTCTAAAGAGCGATCCCTCGCAGGTATAAACCGCTCCGTTGAAACTTTAAGCGCGGTGTTCTCGAAACGACATTTTTCAAAATTGCTGACATCATAACTCAAAGAGAAACTGACCGCTCAACTTCAAATTGAAAATGAGTATTCTTGAATATATTTACTATACAATGACTTACGATCTTTTTGATTGATTGAAAATTGTCATTTTGGCATTAAAAAAACCAACATTTTTTACCCCAAATAACAACACTTTTTTTCAGAACTACTCCAGTTTGTTAATTTTTGATATTTTTCAAAACTCGTAAGTCATTGTATAGGAAATACCTTCAACTTTAATAACTTTTTTGAATTTTTTTGTTTCAACTACTCATTCGTCCGGAATCATGTCAGCAGTTGAGAAACTTTTTTTTTTTTTGGCACCTCCGAAGACAGCACATAGTAACTCCGTTATTTTTCAATATTTGTTTGAAGTTGGTGGTACCACGCCCCAAACAGGAAAATATGTTTTCTTAGCTAGACTAATCGAACGATTTTGATGAAATAGGGTAAAGGTAGAGACAACATGTTACCAAGATTTTAATTCCTTCAAGCGATGACAAAAACTAACTCATTTTTTATATCGGTTTTTTAATACCAAAAGCATTTTTAATTGTTGAATTTTAACCACTGTGCAAAACTAGTATAAATAATTGTCTGTTTTTGAAATTGTTAAAGTGTTCTTACTAAAAAAATAAGGTCCCAGCTTTTGGTCCTTGAAAACCCAAGCAAAATGAAATATATATAATATTGAATTACAAAAAGAACTTCACATTCTGTCGGATTATACTACTCTACGAATTTGCAAAAACTTACACCACAACGAATGGCGATAATATTTTCAACAGAAAAATTTTTTGTAAAATCCGATATCGTGATGGTTAAGACCACATACTTCACATAAATACGTGTAAAAACTTTAATTATCAGTCAATCAATTTTAACTTTTTATACATAGTCTAGAGAAGAATCTAACAAAAATTTTAAGGTATAAAACGTGAAAATAGCAAATAGAAAATATGTAATATCAATGGAGTTACAATAACAAAGAGAACACCCATTTTCATAGTAAAGTTTTATAATATGCCTTTAGTGACTGAAAAACAAAAAAAAAATAAGGCTGACAACAGATATGTATAACAACATGGCCGCCATGATCTGTCAAAATTTACTCATGCCTACTGAAAAACCTTATACATAGCTCGTTTAGGTTTGTGTTTGTGGCACAGTTGTCATACTATAAAATTTAGAGTTATTAATATACATAAATCGAAAATCATAGATAAAGAAATCGTATCGAGGATTTTCGAAAAAAAGTCACTAAAAATGTTATGGGTTTCAGCATTTTCTCAGAACGTTTTTGTGTCTTTACTTCATAAGAGTCAATTGGCAACAGTACCTACTTAAAAGCAAATTCTCAAGGCATTTAATGTTAGAAAAGCTATGCCAAAAAAATTAAAAAAACTTCTGTTTAGAAAATATTCGATCCAATTTTGTTTGAAATTTTCATATGAAAGCGAACAGTTGCCTGCAAAGCACTTTGACCCACAGTGGGTTGATATTTAAAGTCAAAACCAGTGCAGCAAGTGTATCATTAAAAATTTGGCTCAGTTTTAAGCGGAACCACTAACTACACTTTGCTTTAGGTTTTGGCTTAATTAATATCTCGTTTAAGTTTAAATTAATAAAAAAAAAAAAAGTTTGCAAAAACTTGCTGCGCAGTGAAAATTAGCAATAGTGATTAATTACTTTGCAAAAATAAAAACAACCGAAAATATTCCAAAATTTTAGAGATCACTTTTGCGCAAAAGGTGTTGCCGGAAGATCTTAAAAATAAAAAACGTGCATGGTTGAATACTATTAATACGAGTATATTAGCTAATTACATGCTAAATTAATTTGCAATTAATACAAATGCTTATGAAAAAGTAGGTGTTACAGAATACAGAGTACATTTTTTTATACATATATTTGCTATGACTACTTTAACCGTGCCGCTCTATTTTCATGGCATTTAGAAATTTGTATGCTGTTTATGCAGAGTGTCTATTATTCTCAATGTCGCACAGTGTGTTATTTTGCAGCTAGGTCAATGAAATTTTCCAGAAATGTTAATATTTATATTTTACAGCATTAACGAAAAAATGGTGTAAATCGGTTGGGTTAAAGATATAGCTCCCATACAACCGATTTTTTCGGCTTGATGTTTTAAAGGGCGACCTAAATAATAAAAGTATGTAAAGCTTGAATTTATAGTAGATTATTATTTTTAAGTGTCTGACGAACATTTTGCAATGAAAATAAATATTTCATCGCGTGGTTTTTCATTGAACTGTTTTTGAAATTAAAATTTTTACATAACTTTTAGCTTGATTAAGATACAAAAATATGAATTTTAAGATAGTTGTAGAATATAAGAAAGTGAATTTTTCAGTATTTCTTTTATACATAAATAGTTTCAGTTTTCGGAGTTATAATGATTTTAGCTGAGATTTGGACGCGAATTAGGAAAATAATTACGAAATGAATAACAAATTATATTATAGAACCAAATATATGAACTCGTACATAAAAGATTATTTGGTTTTTTCGTTTATTTCAAAATAAAAATATGTACTTTAAAATTCTTATATGTTCTTCAATTAGGGATGCTGCTCTCAAACTTCGGACCATTACATATGTAGGTACGAGGTCCTTATGACTAGATTCATCATATGTATGTCTGTAAAGTTGATACATACAAAATTAATCAACAAAACATAATTCTGAAAAGGATAAATATTAAAAATGATTACTGTGTAATTTCTAAAATTTACTCCAAAGACTCATCTAAGTCGCTCGAATCAGAAGTGTCATCGTTTTTCATTTGAAGCAATGCTATCGTGTCCGGACTTAGGTGTCTATACTTTTTTTTAGGCGTTTTGCGCAAACTTGCTATAAATGGATCCGATGTTATCAAGAGTCTATTGATCAAATCAGTATTTGTATCGATCCTTAAAGTTTTTCGCTTAAAAAGCTCTCTATAACGCCGCACATCCTTTTTACGTGCTTCGTGTACTTCCTCTGACATTTGGCCAATAGGTATAATGCAGGTTATATACTTTGTGCAAGTAAGTACTTTGTGCAATGTTGGTGTCATATACATAGTACCAAGGATATAACTCTAAGTATAGGCACAGCGTATCCTACGAGTATTTTTGGAAACCATCCACATTGATTGGAAGGCCAAAATATCAGAGGTCATCTTTGAAAATTGAAAATGGTTGTATGGGTGCCACAGCTATGCGCAGATTTTTTTTGTTGATTCTACTATTAGTAAACAGTACCAGGAGACCGACCCTAGTTCGGTTTTTCGTTTTGAGGTTTAGAAAGTCGAAAAAATGTAATATTTTGAAAAAGTGAAATGAGGTTAAATTACATATGTCGAAAAATATGGAAAATATTTAAAAAGATGAAAGACCTTGATAAAATATGGAAAATGTAGTAAAATGTCAAAAGAGGTTAAGAAAGCTGAAAAATGTTCAAAAATTCGGAAAATATGGAAGAGATTGACCAAACTTCAAAAAATTTTGAAAAAGGTAAAAGGCTGAAAGGGTCAAAAAACATGGAAAATGTTGAAAAACTCGAATAAAGTTGAATGTGGTTGAAAACGTCGAAATAAATTGAAAGAGGTTGAAAAATTCGATAAAATATCGAAAAAATGTGGAACATGTTGAAAGAGATTGAATAACCCGGAAAAAGTTGAATAAGGTTGAAAAATTCGAAAAAATATGGAAAATGTTGAAAAAAGTTGAAAGACGTTGAAAGAGTTTGAATAACTCGGTAAAAGTTGAATAAGGTTGAAAAATTCGAAAAAATATGGCAAATGTTGAAAAAAGTTGAAAGAGGTTGAAAAATGTTGAAACAGTTGAAAGAGGTTGAAAAACTTGAAAAAACTTGAAAAAATTTGAAAGAGCCGAAGTTGAAAAAGCCCAAAAAATATGGAAAATGTTGAAAAAGATTGAATAACTCGAAAAACGTTGAATAAGGTTGAAATATTCGAAAAAATATGGAAAATGTTGAATATAGTTGAAAGAGGTTCAATATCTCGAAAAAAGTTGAAAGAGGTTGAAAAACTCTAAAAAAGTTGAATGAGGTTGAAAAAGTCAAAAAAATTTGGAAAATGTAAAGAAAAGTTGATTGAGGTTAAAAATTTTGAAACAGTTGAAAGAGTTGAAAAATTCGAAAAAAGTTGAATGATGTTGAAAATGTCGAAAAAATATGGAAAATGTTGAGAAAAGTTAAAAGAGGTTGAAAATATGTATAAATATAAACTCGAACTGAGTTGAATAAGGCTGAATATATTGAAGTCGCTCGAATCAGAAGTGTCATCGTTTTTCATTTGAAGCAATGCTATCGTGTCCGGACTTAGGTGTCTATTTTGCTCTCATTGCTCTCACCGTTATTCGACGCACAAGCAAGCGAAAAAAAATTCGCAGAATTTCAACGCTATCGAGGCACAGCGTTGACTTGAATTCATATGAAAACAAAAACAAAACACAAAGGCATAAACGACGGCGCCGCATTGTGTCATGACCGTGGCTGGGCAAAACGTACCGTGCGCGGTATTGTGGCAGAATGAGAATAACTTTTCATATACGTATATAAAGCAGAGAGCGTAAAATTAAATTCAGTTTGCTTTGAAAAGCGAATAAAGCACAGCTACACATGCATTGAAAAACATTGAAGAGAAACACACGTGTAGTGGTGCCCAGCTCTGGTCTTGACGAATGTAGCAATTGTTTTTGTTTGTAGTGCAATTTGGTTTTTTTTTGTGCTAATGGCAAATTTGGAAATGAAAGTAAAAAATTTCGTTTGTTGTTGCTTGATGTTGTTGTTTTGCTCTTTTGTTAGATTTCTATGCCCACCGCTGGTCCAAACAATTTTTGAAGTTTTAACCTAATTGGAGAATTTTTAATGTATTTGCATTTAAATTTTATCAAAAAAAATCAACTTATTTTTTTGAGTTTAGTAGCGCTAGATTGCCAAATTAATACACTGTGTGTCGGTTTGATAAAATAAACATTTTTTGTTTGTTTTAGTTTAGGTCAAATTTATTATATAATTGAATTTAAAAAAAAAAGCGTTTTTGATGGACTATTTACGAGTATTTTTCAAGTTGAATTTGAGTTAAGTCAATTTTTTCCCAACGTTTCGTCGCTTTTTTAGCGACTCTCTCAAAGGTGATTTATATTTAATTAACATTTACATACAACATTAAATATTTTTATTTTTAGCAGATTTTTATTAAGTAATATTTACTTACAAAATATTTTATTCCAAAATACATTTGGGTTTGAATTCAAGCAAACACTGGTAGATAAAAATTCTTCACTCATTATCAGCAGAAGCTGATCTCTTAATTTATATATGAAACATTCAAACATATGTATTTCACTTTAAAGCTTGAGCAGCTCCATTAAAATATTTATTGCCAATAAAAAATTCATATTAAATTTCATTAACAATAGGAACAAAAGATGTCGCAGCATGAAATTCGAAGCAGTTTTTGTTGTTGTCACCATGTGTAAGCCTTTTAAAGAGCTTTAAGTTTCAGCATAGAGTAAGGTGAAAAAATGCGGGCTTTAATATCCACAATCTTATCAAATCTATTTATAAAAGTTGTCGATCACATCCAAAAAAGAATGCTCTACATTTTGTGTACATTGGTACAGGTAAATTTTAAACCCTTAAGTGTAGGACATAGTATAGGACATTCACATCGTAAATGTGAGGCGTCCAGTTGCAAAACTATGTTTTTAGATTTAACAAAAAAATTTCTTTTACAGAAATATTACATTTGTTAAATTTATTTTTAATGCATACATTTCAAAACCGGCTAAGTCCATGCAGTTGCTTTCAAAACCTTTCAAGGCCTTGAAATCAAAACCATCCAAGTCCAGTACATCGATATTAAAACGGACCAATTCCACTTTTTTTCAGAGTCCAAAATTGTTTTCTCAAAAACATAGTAAGATATTTTATATGCTATTATGTAGGAAATACAGTTAAATTTTTCAATGAACATAGAGGAAGATAAACGTTTTTCGTTATTTTATCAAAAGTATGAAAAAGGGACTTGGCCGGTTTTGCAACTGGACGCCACATGTAAGATTTACACCCACATCGACGCATATGGAAATATATATGTACATATGTAGGTATATTGTTCTGGAGCAAACACATGAAGTGTTAAAAAATTGCCGCAGCTATTAAGTAGCCAATGAAATTACCATTAATGAATATGTTGAGTTATTGTCAACAATAAAAATTAAAACGTCATCAAAATAAACAAGATGTCTACTCTTAAGCTAATTTAATTTCAATTTGATTGATTCAGGCACTTAAAGATTTCATCTTAATTTAATGCCAATATATTTGAATGTCAAACAGGAACTAAAAGTATTTATGAGCACATATGAAAATAGCTTTGTTTCTGTTTAATGGTACAAAGGGCTATTTTTTTAACTGCTCGAACTTTAAACTGAAAGACAACACTAGTATATTAAGGTTGATTCTGGACTTTAAAAATATTATTTAATGACATTTTCCGTGTTGTAAATGTTTTTTTTTATTAACATAAGTACTTACCGATAATGAGTCGCAAGTAGTATTAAAACCAAACTTATTTTATGAAATTTGGAATGAGTTCCGTCTTATCAAAAGTGCTAGCAAATGTCAATACGAACTCTGGAACAAAATATTTTGGAAACGTACAAAATCTTTCGCACGCGCATCGCACTCATAGCTAACAAATTTTATTGAAAGTCGCAATAATGTTATGATTTTGATATTTTTTCTCATAACACAAATTGGGCGTCGCGTTGAGTTTTACCCAGGGCGCCTAAGGCCTTAACGCCGGCCCTGACTTTTCATGACATTTATATTATTTTTAATAATAACCTTTTTGAAGTGAAAACTTCTTATGGGACGTTGTTCGGCTGAGGAAAAAAGTATAAACTCGCGACACCGACCGTAATCGGGATTCCCCGCCATGAATGCGATAGTAAAATTTGAATGTTCTTTGAAGACTTGGGAAACGATCTCGATTTTGGAATTTTGAAGACTTGGGAAACGAACTCGATTTTGGAATTTTGAAGACTTGGAAAACGAGCTCGATTTTAGAATTTTGAAGACTTGGGAAACGAACTCGATTTCAGAAATTTGAAGACTTGGGAAACGAACTCGATTTCAATTTTGGAACGCTTGGGAAACGAACTTGATTTTAGAATTTTGAAGACTTGGGAAACGAACTCGATTTTAGAATTTTGAAGACTTGGAAAACGAACTCGATTTCAAAAAATTTAAAAAACGTGAAAGTATTGAATTTTTTGGAAAACATTTTTAAATTTGTAGCATACATATGTTGACTTCCGGTTAGCTGTTGCTCAGTCAGCAAATTTTTCTCTGCAAGCGCAGCCGAAAGAAGAGCCAGCAGCCCAAAGCAGAGAAAAATCTGAAATACCAAGAGCAAGAGCAGATTTTTTTGAAGTCATTTGTGTTTTGATAAACTGTCACTAGATGGCGTTTTAAGCAGTTTGAATATTCTAACAGCCATAACTCGGCAACGAATAAGCTGATTTTGATAAATATGGTGTCTTAGTGTTAAGTTTTAGAAAAGTTATGTTTAAGCTATTTAGTCACAGGTCCAGGTACTTTCTTTACCTGATTTTTTCTTATACTTACATCATTCGCAATGATGTTTCTTACTGCAATCAGAATAAATTTTTGTTCTCAAACATTAGGAATACTTAGCTCAAATTTAATTATTCACAGTTGAGGATATTGAGCCGAATATACTTCTTCCAGCAAATTTTGAAGTGAAAACTTCTTATGGTACGTTGTGCGGCTGAGGAAAAAAGTATAAACTCGCGACACCGACCGTCATCGGGATTTCCCGTCATGAATGCGATAGTAACATTTGAATGTTCTATTGTTTCTTTTAAATAAATATTCCAAGTGGAAGACAAAAAGCAAAGCAGACACACTAACAGACACATTCCATTCTCATTCAACGATTGTTATGTCAAATTGAGAATGAGAGCGAGAGTAAAATTTGAATACATATTCCGTTTTTGTTTTCCATTGCATTGCCATATAAAAAGAAAACGCACACAGACCAACTAACACACTAACTTGCCATTAAACGATTTGTTTTCACTTCTGTCGGCACTCCCGGAGTGCAACCCGCCGATTTTTTTTTTTGAAGTGAAAATTTCTTATGGCACGTTGTGCGGCTGAGGAAAAAAGTATAATTTCGCGACACCGACCGTCATCGGGAAGACTTGGGAAACGAACTCGATTTTGGAATTTTGAAGACTTGGGAAACGAACTCGATATTGGAATTTTGAAGACTTTTGAAACGAACTCGATTTCAGAAATTTGAAGACTTGGGAAACGAACTCGATTTCAAATTTGGAAGACTTGGGAAACGAACTTGATTTTGGAATTTTGAAGACTTGGGAAACGAACTCGATTTTAGAATTTCGAAGACTTTGGAAACGAATTCGATTTCAGAAATTTGAAGACTTGGGAAACGAACTCGATTTCAAATTTGGAAGACTTGGGAAACGAACTTGATTTTGGAATTTTGAAGACTTGGGAAACGAACTCGATTTTAAAATTTTGAAGACTTGGAAAATGAACTCGGTTTCAAAAAATTTATAAAACCTTCACCTCACACTGTCAGTAATATTGATCGTGTGAGGGCCGCTTAATACTGATGGTGTGAGGTGAATATTGACAGTTCATCAGTATTATTTGCACAGAAAAGTGGCCAAAAAGTGGCATGCCACTTTTTGAGGCAGATCCGGCTGAAAGTTGGTCAGAGGGTGCAAGTAGGCACGGGACGGAAAAATCCTGGGAGGGGGCGTGGCATGCCCTATTTTGTGGCAGATAGACGATGAGGCATGCCACTTTTTGGGGCAGATCCGGCTGAAAGTTGGTCAGAGGGTGCAAGTAGGCAAGGGACGGCAAAATCCTGGGAGGGGGCGTGGCATGCCCCATTTTGTGGCAGATATACGATGAGGCAGCGAAACTTGAAAGAAACTTGGAAAAGTTCCTCATTCAGTGGCATGGAACATTGCGTCCAAGGGTATGGTCGTCCGATGCCGGAGGCGTGGTGCAAGTTTGGATGGAATCTGCCCCAAAAAGTGGCATGCCATTTTCGGCTGTCGGTAACGTAGCCGGAGCATAGTTCGCACCTTCACCAGTCGAATGTCAAAAAAACTGATTACTGACAATAAACAATACCGACCGTGTGAGTGGTACACTGACAGTAATGTAAATACTGTCAGTAATTATACTGTCAGTAATATTGATCGTGTGAGGGCCGCTTTACTGTCAGTATTTAAAAACTTCGTCAGTAATATACGATTTTTTCATCAGTCATCAGTATCGTTTTTCTATACTGACAGTACATCAGTACTCACCTCATACGATCAGTAATACTGTCAGTATGCAAATCCTGTCAGTAATACTGATCGTGTGAGGGCCGCTTAAGGGTAAATTATTAATAGCGCCTAAAAGTAGGCAAC
The DNA here is from genome assembly GCA_949775025.1 of Tricholauxania praeusta. Classification (NCBI taxonomy): domain Eukaryota; kingdom Metazoa; phylum Arthropoda; class Insecta; order Diptera; family Lauxaniidae; genus Tricholauxania; species Tricholauxania praeusta. The sequence continues at coordinate 114,196,627 of OX459029.1, forward strand.
GTTTTTTGAAAAAATTGGCCCATGAAAGTATGTAATTTTGTGGAAAAAATTTTTAAATTTGTAGCATACATATGTTGACTTCCGGTTAGTTGTTGCTCAGTAAGCAAATTTTTCTCTGCTAGCGCAGCCGAAAGCAGAGCCAGCAGCCCAAAGCAGAGAAAAATCTGAAATACCAGGCCACCTTGAACCAGCAGCAAGCAAATTTGGTTTTTTGAAAAACTTTAAAACGTTATATCTCGGCTATTACTAAACCGATTTAGACAAATGAGGTGTAATAGTTTTTTTTAAGAACAAGCAGATTTTTTTGAAGTCATTTGTATTATGATTAACTGTCACAAGATGGCGTTTTAAGCAGTTTGAATATTCTAACAGCCAGAACTCGGCAACGAATAAGCCGATTTTGATAAATGTGGTGTCATAGTGTCTGTTAGAAGAAGCAGATTTTTATCTTAAGTTTAAGAAAAATTATGTTTAAGCTATTTAGTCACAGGTCCAGGTACTTTTTTTACCTGATTTTTTCTTACACTTACATAATTCGCAATGATGTGTCTTACTGCAATCAGAATAAATTTTTGTTTTTAAACATAAGGAGTACTTAGCTCAAATTTAATTATTCACAGTTGAGGCTACTGAGCCGAATATACTTCTTCCAGCAATTTTTGAAGTGAAAACTTCTTATGGCACGTTGTGCAGCTGAGTAAAAAGTATAAACTCGTGACACCGACCGTCATCGGGATTCCCCGTCATGAATGCGATGGTAAAATTTTAATGTTCTATTGTTTCTTTTAAATAAAAAATATTCCAAGTGGAAGACAAAAAGCAAAGCAGACACACTAACTGACACATTTAATTCTCATTCAACGATTGTTATGCTTACATGTTTGTTTCTTTCAATGTCCGCGTTGTTGCGTTGACAAATTGAGAATGAGAGCGAGAGTAAAATTTGAATACATATTCCGTTTTTGTCTTCCATTGCATTGCCATATAAAAAGAAAACGCACATATACCAATTAACGCACTAACTTGCTATTAAACGATTTGTTTTCACTTCTGTCGGCACTCCCGGAGTGCAACCCGCCGTTTTTTTTTGTTTTTAGTAGTCTTTTCTTATTTCTATTCTTTATAGTAAACGTTGCTGAAGTATGCGTAAAAAAAAATCAAATGATTATTTTTTATTTAATTATAGAAAATTTTTGTATAATTTAGAAAATGTTTGCATCCGCGACAAAAGTTCCAAGTTTCGATCATTTGATGTTGTACAATGTAATTATAAATAAAATATTATCGAATCATAAGCAGTGAAATATAGGAAACTTAAAATATACCGATTACGTGAGCAAAAATACTGAAAAAGTATCAGAAGAATACTTTTTCCGTTTCAGATTGACATCGATTCCAAAAAATTTCATTATACATAATTTAAATCTTTTCCAGAATAAATCTGATAAGAAGTTGTGGTTGTTTTTTGTTTAGGTACTTTATGAGATATGATAAGGAGTTCAATATTATCACTTTGCTAATTTTTTTTTTGGGTGCGGAATATATTTTGCCTTATTTTGTACGAATAAAATGCGTTCTGTCCTTTCTTTGTTCGTTCCTCACAATAAAATGTCAGGATAATTCGATGTCAAGAACTACAAGGCACGAGTATTTAAGTTCAGTCGATGAGCTTTTCCAATGCGGTTGAGTTTTAATGTATCGAAGAAAGCTATCTTGGTATTTTCTAGTGAAAAAAATTACTCAATGTAAATAAGAGCTTTCCTGGGAATAAGGACTAAAGCGTTCTTTTTTACCCTTTCTGACAATTCCTTGAATGCCCATTTCATAAGAATACTGTTTTAAGCGAGAAATTGCCTTAAGAGGTCGGTAATGTAAAGATCGATTACTCTTTCTAGAGTTGTATATATAAACGACGAGAACTGGCACTCCTTGACTTTAGTGTGAATTTCGGAATAAAAATCACTCTATAACACTTTCTATCTTGTTTTTGTCCAGTAATAATTTTGATGTCTTATGTGTGACGTGTTTTGTATGACAGCCATATAATAACACTTTGTTTCAATTGTATGCAACTGTTAAGTTAGTCATACAGAGCTCTAGCGATAAGCTTAAACCAATGTCCAAGAACTTAAAGCTATATTTCATAGTACATAAAATAACAAACTATTAAAACAAATGGTTAAAAAATAAAACAAAAGCATTACCTCTGTTAATTGACTTAAATTTTCATTTCGGCCGCAGACAAGTGTCAATGTCGAGACAAAAACTGGTGAAAAGCGAAAAAATTTCGCAACCAAGTTCAGTTCAAGTTAAAAATGCCAATTAAAATTGATTTTAAGTGCGAGTTAATTTTCGACTGGTAACCTACATAAGTTCACCAAAAATCACTTATGAACTACATACATACTAGCGAGTATGTGCATGTATTGTGTGTGCATACATACATATATGCAGCAAAGCTTCAGCCCTATAAGTATCAACAGTTTCAAGCACAGAATTTAAAAAAAAAAAAAAAAAAAAAAAAAAACAAATTGATGTCCATCGCCAAATCAGGAATTTCGGAATTAATTTAAGTGTACACATTTCGCCACACTTTGCAGCAGAAGCAATATCTAAAATGAAGCAAAAACTGAAACTAAAGAAGAAATCCATAAAAGGAAAATAACAACAACAGCAACAACAAATAAGACACACTTTTGTTGCTTTTTGCTCAAACTTAATGAAAATTTTGAAGTCGATGCGCAATGGGCCGAAAAATAAGAAACTTCAAAAAAAATTCCGAACGCTACTGACCCAAGTAGAAGAGGCGAAGAAGAGGAAAACGATTTTGATTAATGTTCAATTAATTTTATATGAAAACAACAATAAACACTATTTAAACGCTAATGAACAACAACAACAACAACATCATATATAACATTAACAATTAAAGAGTTGACCCAAGACCATGAAGATGTGCCTATATTTTGAATATGAGAATAAAAAAAAATATTAAATACCACTACGCCGAATACGTAAGATAATTTGATAATTTATTTAAAATATCGAATAGGTCAACTGTATTTGACAATGTTGCACGATTCCAAAAACTGAAAAATGCGGCAAGACTGATTTTATAAAACTTATAAATACTAGCAAATCCTGAAAGTTATTTTTACCAATGTACTATGTAGAACTTTTTAACAAAATATATTGAAGAAAAGCGATCAATACAAACATTGTCAAAGCGGCCCTCACACGATCAATATTACTGACAGTATTTTGGATGATGTACTGTCAGTATAGAAAAACGATACTGATGACTGATGGTAAAATCGGATATTACTGACGAAGTAATTATGTACTGATAATAATATTGATAGTGTGAGGTGGATAATGACAGTTCTTCAGTATTATTATCACAGCGATGAAAGATGCACGTCCAAGAATGAATGTCCAAGCGCGCATGAAGTTTGTGAACGACAATTACGTGATTTTATTATGTAGTATTAAAATTTAAATTGATTCAGGATGCTCTTTGCAAAGACTATTTTATTAGAGGCAAAAAAAAAAGCTGCTTATAATGAATTATTAGTTGTCTATAAGTTAATTAAGCCTAAAGCTACTATAGATTATGTAAAACAAAATTAATACTTTACGATGTGATTTCGTAAAGAATTAAAAAAAAATCATGAATCTAAAAGAAGTGGCGCTGAAGCTGATGACATATACAAGCCGTCGACTTGGTTATTTGAAGACCAAACGTTTCCTTCACCAGTCAAATGCCAAACAAACTTTGTATTGACAATAATCAATACTGACCGTGTGAGGAGTACGCTGTCAGTAATTTAAGTACTGTCCGTGATATTGATCGTGTGAGGGCCACTCAAAATTGACGTTTTATTTTTGAAAACTGAAAATCTCATTGTACATAATCTACATAAGTACATGCACTACGCGCTTTCATCTGATACCAAACGATTTATTTTGGACGCATCTGACCAGTGGATGCTAGTTACATGGAACAGATGAACGCGCGTGGGGTTGATATTACGAAAAAGTTAGCAATGCTGCACGCAAATACATCAGACCTTAAGAATATGGGCCTGCTTTCATCGTAATAAACGGAGAGTTCTTCGTTAAATCAATAGAATAATGAAAGCACAAGATTAAAATAATATTCTAAAGGTCTCATACCCTCTTGCCTAAGGGAATACAGCACATCATTAGAGCCAAAAGCGGTCACATAAAATATTAAAAAATTTTTTGAAATGTTGTGAAATGAAATTGTGTGAAATGTCAAAAAAATGTTCACTAAAAAATAAGTACCAAAATACCTACCCAAGTTAATCAAAATGTAAAGTCTTTAAAAAAAATTTCGATATCTTTGTTAAAAATATTGAAACCAAAAAAAATTGGAATTTGGCTTATTATAAGTTCTAAGCATTAAAAAAAAACTGTAGAAAACGTCAGTTTCCATAAACTTATATCTTTTAAATAGCTGCGAAAAAGTTACCAAGAAACTGTACTCTTAACCAGTATCAAAAGAAAAAAATAATTTTAAAAAAATCAAAGATAAAAAAATGGAATTGTGTCCAATTTGACATAGAACTCCACATATTTTCATGAAACTCGTTCTATTCTCATAAGATAACACTACGCAAGCAGATTTTGCACAACTAATGGCGACAACATTTTCACTAAACGTCACTTTTTTCATAAAACCCATAAAATAATGAAGAAATTTAAAAAAAAAATTATGAAAATCCATTACGTATTGAGGAAATAACGACAATTTAAAAAAAGTCCTTTAAGAATTTTGTAATTTTAACATACAAAGTTTAAATGACGCTAACTTTGTAAAGTGTGGCTTTTCAGCAAAATAAAAAAATATGGGTCTCTTAAAATTGAGCATAGAATGATACCTGTAGGTTTTAAGCAAATATATGACATTGATGTGGTCCGCTTTAATCGATTTGAAAAATAATGTGCATTTATAGGAAAAAATATTGATTTGCCTTGATGTTAATAAAATACTCTAGTTATGACTTTTCCTTAAACATATCACACACATTTAGCTAAAGAGGCACAACTCAAAACGAAAGCAAAGTGATTTTTTTAATTATTTTTGATCATAGCAGCCTTAAAATTAATACTATTTGGAGATTTTGTACCTTAAAATGTTTGTAAGACTCCATTCTACACTATAAAAAAATTTAGAGTTGGTTGGCTGACAATTAAAGCTCTTACAAGCATTTATTTGAAGTATATGCTCTCGAAAGTGCATTTTTTTGAGTTTTGCCATTTATATGAAAAATTGGGGCCAATCGAAAAAAACTATTGCGATATTAGTATTCTACGGAAAATTCCACTATAGAAAATGTTATTGCCATTCGTTGCGGTTCAAGTTTTTGTAAATTTGTAGAGTAGTGCAATTTGTGCGTTCGGTACATGCTGGATTAAGAACTAGGCGATCCTGCATTGATAAAATAACTCCTTGAGAGCTATAATCGAAAATGCTGATGAATAGGATGAGGGATATAATTGGGTTGAGCTGAAAAATATTGGCCCTGCAGATAAAAGTCTATTTTCTGAAGTAGCTTTTTTCCCGCGCTTGATGCAGTTTCCAAAAAAGGTGCAGAAAATTCGTCGACACGTACTATCTATTCTATCTTGAATCTGATTTTACCATCAAAATGGCCTGATTCACTTGAATATGCTGATGATAAGTGGAAACTAGCCTACAGATGCAGTGACTTTCAACAAATCTGGATGATCTGGTACGCGACTGATGTGGATTCAAAGATAAACTTTGCGATAACCGTTATATATTTGAACTTAGTGTTTCACCGAGGCTACGAGGCAGCCTCGTTTTTGGCTACGAGAACGAGGCGAGATGGGAAAATGAATTTTCCTCGCTTGACCGAGGCGACGCCTTGCCTCGTTTTCGAAACCAAGACCGAGGAGCATTTTGACCAAATCTGAACTCGTAAGACCCATATGCAGATTCAAAATATGAATGTAATTTTTATATTAAAATTTATATTTAACTAATATTTTAGTATTTTATTTTGAGTTAACTACTTTATTTTATTTTTAGCCCGCATGTGCGTCTTACGAGTTCAGATTTGGTCCAAGCGCTAATGCACGGAAGTGCTTGGATCGCATCAGCTTTTATGACACTTCACCTCGATTGATCGATTAGGGAAGCATGTAAAGACATGGCCACCGATAAGGCCATGATACTGAAAAAAAAAAAAAATTTGTTTTAAATTATTTTAAGTTAAAAGCCAACAACATTTTTTTAAATTTATTTTTGGGTTCAAAAAATGCTTGAGGGTGCAAGTTTTGTCGGAAATGAATATCTTTTTTTAATTGAAAATTAAATATATCTATATTATAATATATTAAATATCTTAATCATTATATCTTATTAATTTTGGTATCCAAATATAAAAACACATATTTTATTTTATTTCTTGGGGCGTAATCAGCCTATCAGGCCTGATACATACATAATTTTTTTTCATTTGAATAAAATAATCGCTTTTTACCGAGGTGCCTCGGCCGAGAACGAGGCGAGGCGAGGCGAGACATGTGATGGCAAGATCTCGTCAGAGGCCGAAGCGAGGCAAGACTTAAATCTATAAAACGAGGCGAGACCGAGATCAACTAGAATCTCGCCTCGCCTCGCCCTCGGTGAAACACTATTTGAACTATTGAAAGTAAAATTGACTTGAGCAGATTCAATCAGAGTGCTATAAATATGCTGATCATTGGAAGGGTTGTGTGCGTTCCCCTCGATGAGAGCAGTATTTGATGTACCAAAGCAAATGTTTATACTTTAGGAACCAGAGGGTTACAAATACTCGCAAACTTTTGTGTAAATTAGTAATGCTTTTTGTCTAGAATTGAATGATAGTTTCATAAGAAACTAATCAAAAGACATACTTATGTGTATATATGGACATATTTATTTCTAAAATATAAAAGCCATCCATCTTTTCAGATTTTCAGAGCTGATGGACAGTATGTATGTTGTATGTGCTGTTGTAGTAAGTCTTGACATAAAACTTACTCTAAAGCTATCAACATTTGCACCATGTGCGCTTCATCAGGATTATGCCTATAAAATTAACAACACGTTTTTCCCCGGTTTTTTTATTCTTTTTTTTTTATTTTTTGTTTTGCTTTATATAAAAGAAACAGAAGCAACCCAAGCGGCGCCTCTATGCCATTGGAGCTTGGTAAAAACACATGTCAAAAGTTTGCACTTGCTGTGGCCTTTGTAGCTTGATGAAAAACGTGCCACATTAAGAGCATCCACAGCCGCAGCCGCTACATCGGCCGCTGTTGGTGGTGTCAGTCGCAATGAGCTACGGAAATTGACCTCAATCTGTCAGTTCAACTGGCGGCAAATGTAAAATTGAGTACAACGGTTAAATATTTCGATCTATTATTTTCTTTAAAGATTGAATAGGGAAGAAACAAAGTATTAATAATATCAGGTTAAAGAATGTGAAGTTCTTTGAAGAAAAGTACTCGTAGCAACATTTCAATAGCAGAAAAAAAAAGATTGATGAGACAAACTTGTTTTGTCTATTATACATATCGGTCATTATTTTACAAACAGTCTGAAATTTTTTTACAGCTTATGTACATAACATTACTTGACACGTGTACGAGCGTCAGGAGTTTGCTGAAAAAATTTTTTTTTCGATAATTTGCTGGACTTTCTCCAAACTTGTCATACTTGAAGTTTATTATTTCCAGTTTAACTAATCGAATCAATGTCGGATTTTTTTATTCAATACTTTGTTACGTCAGCTTTCGAAATAAAATTTTATTGTCAAAAAAGAACAATTTAATTGTTCAGACCCCACTATTCGCTAAATAGATTTTGTAGATGAGGGGATAAAAAGTAAAATTGTAGCTTTTCAAGTTAATTGAATAAAATTGGAAGATTAACATGTAAAATCTATTTAAACATTGATCCAATTTGTACAACACGAGATAACAAATTTCAAATATGAGGGGATTGGAGAAAATCCTGCAAATTATATAAAATTTATAAGTGGATATTATCAAAAAAATTATATTTTTAGTGGAATCCTGATATATGTGCAAATTTGCCAGAATTTTTTTGGAGTACATCTTTCAGACATAGTTTTTTTGAAGCTAAGGCTGTCTTGAATTAATATTCAAGGTTGTTCAATTAAAATTCACATAGCGATTTTTTTTTATTTAACTTTATATGTAACATTTCATATTTTTTTTAAACTTAAATGCAATTTTAATTATGTCTCCCTTTTAATTTTAATTGTTCCTCCTTGAATATTAATTCAAAATAGTCTAAACTTCAAGAAAAACTACAGCTGAAAGATGTACTCCAAAAAAAAAAAAAAGAGGCCAGCTAAAACGCTAATTCTGGTGGATTTGCGAATATGTGTCTATTTTTTCTTGAATTTCGTGCGGTTTGTAAAATAATGATCCATATACAATAGACCATGTCGAAATTTAGATTCATGCAGACACCGACTCAAAAGTTAGAAAGACCCTTAAAAACAATATCTGTGTCATTTTTTTTTTTCGTTCCGAGAAAAAACAATGGAGCACTTTTAATTCTGCTGAAGGTTCTTTTTGGCTAAAAAAAAAAGTGTTTTTGCTCGTAACTTTTATTCCTTCACAGAATGGATACCCAAAAATTTGCAAAAAATTTGACGTTAAAAAAATTTCTATTCTAGATAATATTCAGTCCCAAAATTTGATTTTTTCACATTTTTCATATGGAAAAATCGAATGTTGGGACTAAATATTACCTTTAACAGAAAAAAATTTTAAATTTTTTAACGTAAAACTTTTTGCAACAGCGCAATATTTATTTTTCAAGAAAATTCAGGTATCCATTCTGTGGAGAAATAAAAGTTATGAGCAAAAAACACGTTTTTTTTTAGCCAAAAAGGACCATCAGGAGAATCAAAAGTGCTCCATTGGTTTTTCTCCGAACGAAAAAAAAATTACGCAGATATCGTTTTTAAAGGTCCTTCTTACTTTTGAGTTGGTATCTGGCTAACTTTATTTTACTTCATACAAATCGATCCGGGCTAATATCCAATATAAAGGATTTTTTGATAAATGAATTACAAAACTAATATAATCGACAAAAAATCAAAACATCAGTCGCAGAATTCTTATAACTTCTTAAGTGGTTACTTTTAGTGTCTTCCCAAACCACAGTTATTAAATGATCTATACGGCTTCATCTCTTCATCTCAAAATGGTCGAAAATTAAAGCTACACAGAAAAGACAAATTTAAGTTGTGTATCCCTAGAATAGCGATAACACTGTAGGGACGTAAAAAAGACACACCAAAACGCCGAGACACCCAAACTTTTTTTTGGTCGTAGAACACGGTGGCATACTCAGTTTTTTTCAATTAGATCAAATTCTCGAGATATTCGCGATTGATATTTCGTCACTTTTAAGCCCTTGTTTTAGCAATATTTTTCTTATATATTTTGAAAAAGACATCGAAATCGATTGAGATTCGGTGCATAGGTTCATAATTTTTTAGCACACGCCCAAAATTACGCCCACCTCCCATATCACCCACAATTGTGAAATCTCAGTAACACTAGTTTACAAATTTGGGGTTCATCTCGAGATCTGGTCTCTCATTTTTTTTTCTTAAGAATCGTTTTCAAGATATCCTCCAAAAACCTCTTTTTCGGCACTTTTTTCATTTATTTGGCTATATCTCATTGTATTTTTTTTTTTCGACTCAAAAACGCTTTTCAGCACTCGAAAGATATTACTTTCTTTCTAACGGTATACTGTTTGCTTGAATCGAATAAGGTTTGATGGAATTATAAGAGCTCAAAGTTCAAAAAACTGATTTTTTTTGGTTTTTTTTTAAAAATCACTAAATTTCAATTACTTACTCCATTTAAATGAAAAATAGTAAAATTCGAATTTTACTATCGCTCTCATTCAGGACGGGGAATCCCGATGACGGTCGGTGTCGCGAGTTTATACTTTTTCCCTCAGCCGCGAATGCTTTCTTACGGAGGTGCACAACGTGCCATAAGAAGTTTTCACTTCAAAAAACTGATTTCCGTTTAAAACGCTTTTTTTTAAAATTATTGTATTTACTTTGCAGTTTTGTTAAAGCTACTTTTAAGGAATAGCCAGAGTTGGATATGAACTAAAATATAGCCACCCAGTTTTCTCGCAGCCCCTATGTATACGTCAAACTCAACGAGCAAAACACAAAGGTACTCTATGTTCGTAGCTTATAAAAAATGTGGAATAGAAATTTTGTTGCTGCACTGTTTTGAATTTTACTCAAACTTTGTGAGAATCTTTTTTAGGTTTTCAAAGAAAGAAATCCAACGGCATTTAATTTTCGGATAGTTCCCGCCAGCCCGAATTGAAGCATTTAAAAACTTAATTTAAAGGCTTCAATATTTTAAGCTGTATAAACTTTTCTGTTTAAGATATAGACATACTTGAGACCGCATAAAGTTTTTGCGTAAAGAATAAAAATTTACACAATCAGTATACGCAAAAAGTTTGACAGTGCTGAAAATACATGTATTTTACTGATTTTTCGTGCTTTTTAACTGGCTCCAATGTCGTGACTGTGTAATACAAGCAATTAATATTTCTCATAAATCAAGTACACATATCGGGGAAGAAATAAAATCTACAATTGCCTTGTTCGGCCTACTGCTTATACAAAAATCTCTACTTGAAGTATCGAACTTTTGCAAAATCGCATTCTTTGGCCCATTATATTAACATGTGGAGGACGAGATCAAAATATGAAACTTCCAGATATTTAGTTCTAACTGTTAACTTCAAATGTCTGTAAGCTTGTTTTGATATTTTTATCCTTTCCACGTGTTCAGGTCACGCACAACAAAAAAATTAAAGAGAGCTTATTGTTTGAATTTCGAACTATGGTTTTTGCTTCCACTCCTTCGATCTCCACTTTACCTAAACAAGCTATTTCCTTAAAAAAGAAAAGAAAGTCTAATAAGAAATTAAATAAAAATCTGGGTAATGTGGGGAGGGTGGGCGGTGCGGCCGTCAGTCGTGACAAAACTCCCGTGGATTGCTCTCTAAATACCTCTTCACCCACTCCCAATTATCCCGCTATAATCTCTAGTAGCAATCTTCCATCTCCTTCCTCCACTATAAATAATCCTCTGTCAATTTTGGCTAATCCACGGGTGGATGTTGCGATTGATAGCTCTGTGCCATCGGTTTCCCTGCAGGCATTACCAAGGTTAAAATCGATTTTTATTTCACGACTTCATTCCAACACTACCTCTGACAGCGTTAAAAATTTTATCAGACAAAAATCAAATTATTCCTGCCGACGCCTTCGTTTCTTGCAGGAAACTCGGTAATAAACCAACTCATGCGTCTTTTAAAATAACAGTGGCATCTTCTCATGTTTCTGCCATTCTTAAATCTAAAGCATGGGTGGATAATATCTATATTTCAGAATTTAAATCGAAAAAAAATGATAAAACTGCACGTTCCAATTCAAAAAACTGAAACGGCTATCCCTTTACTATCAAAATGTAAGGGGTTTGCGTTCCAAAACGCAAGATATCTTTTTATCAACTCAGAATTTCTCTGAGGATATTATCGTGTTTACCGAAACTTGGTTAAACAACAGCTTTCTCAATATGGAACTTTTTGATAATAGTTTCCATGTTTTTAGAAGAGACAGACACTTGGAAGATCTTTCTTCTGTTGGTGGAGGCGTCTTAATAGCTATAAAAAATCATTTAACCAGTTCATTAGTTGAAATTTCCTGTGCATCTAATATTGAACTGTTATGTGTTAAGGTTACACAATGTAACTCTAATTTATACATTCTTAACACTTATGTTCCTCCAAATAGTAGCGCAGATGTCTACGAATGTCTTTCGATGGCCGTAGAATATATTATTAATGAACTAGACACTAATGACGACATTTTGTTGTTAGGTGACTTTAATTTGCCTGACCTAAAATGGACTCCTTCGGACGATGGTACATATTTTTATGCATCTTGTCCAAAAACTCGACAACTACAAATTTTTGTTGACGAAATACTTTCAAATTTACAACAAGTAAGTTGTATAACTAACTGCCATGGACGACAACTTGACTTAGTCTTGGCTACAAATAGTAGCAATGTTGTTGTAAGAAATGCTATCCATGCTCTGTCTACGGTAGATTCCTATCATCCACCTTTGAGTATTGTGTACCAATCTGACAATGAAAATTTGACTAATGCATGTTCATCCATTAATATTTACGAATTCAATTTTAAGAAAGCTGACTTTTTAAAATTGAATGAAAATTTAAGAAATAAATTAGATGACTTACTCATGTTTTTTAATAACAATACATTTGATGATTGCATTAAATTTTTCTATGGTGAACTTTTTTCTGCCATAGCATTGTCGGTTCCATATACAAGGAGGTACGTTAATAATTCCTCGTACCCCTGGTATACAAAGGATTTGAAAAAAATTCGCAATGGCCGTAATAGGGCATGGAATAAATACGTTTGTAGCCAGGACCGTAATGACCTTGTTGCTTATCAGCGACTGTTTCTTGAATTTAAAGATATGTCAGCTTTGGTTTATTCTGAATATTTGAATAAAATTAGGCTGAATATTCTTCATGACCCCAAGAATTTTTGGGGTTTTATTAATTCTAAAAAAAAATCTGACGGGTTTCCATCTGAGTTTAAAACAGTTGATGGACTAGCGACCCACAAGTTATAGCCGGGTTGTTTGCTAATTTGTTTAATGAATCGTTTTCTACGGATTTATTTAGCCCTGAAATCAACTATTTTGAATATATGGATAACGACCCTTTAGTTTCGGTTAATGAGATATCTTTCTCTCCTGACCTCATAGAGAAATATATTTCATCTGTTGATGATGACTTCAGCTCCGGGCCGGATGGTATTCCTGCGACAGTTTTAGTAAACTGTAGCTCTGTGCTGAGTCAGCCCCTCAGTATTTTATTTAATAAATCAATTCAAGAAAGCTATTTTCCTAAATTTTGGAAAAATGCATACATTAGCCCCATTTTCAAGAAAGGGTGTAAGAATGATGTTTCAAACTACAGGCCCGTGGCTAAGTTATCATCAATACCGAAAATTTTTGAACATATTATATACGATCAGGTTAAGGTGTGCTGTGGTGAAGTCATAACAACTCGTCAGCAATGGTTTTGTTAATGGCAGATCTACAGTTTCTAACCTCCTTGATTTCACTTCTTTTGCATTAAGCTCTTTAGACTCTGGTGGGCAAGTTGACTGCATCTACACTGACTTCAGTAAAGCATTTGATAAATTACCACATAATTTGATTTTGTTTAAGTTAAAGAAACTTGGATTTCCCTTAAGTTTTGTCAGCTGGATTGAATCTTATTTATCTGATCGCTCGTATCAAATAAAATTTAGGAGAGTGTTTTCCTCCCCATTTAGCGCGACATCAGGTGTTCCACAAGGAAGCCACCTGGGGCCGCTCCTGTTCATTTTAGCAATTAATGACGTTACACATGTTATTAAAAACTCCCATCTGTTAGTATATGCAGATGACATGAAAATTTACAGGAACGTAAAGGGGGTTGGTGATACTATTCCACTTCAGTCTGACTTGAAATCCTTTGAAGTTTGGTGTTCTAAGAATAACTTACATCTTAATCCTGATAAATGCCAAGCTATGATTTTTACCAGGAAGAAAACTATTGTGGAATTTGATTATAAATTAAAAGATAAAAATATTTGTCGTGTCGATGTAGTCAAAGACCTAGGTATACATTTTGATACTAAGTTGACTTTTAATGAGCATATTAATCAAATTTGTAAAAAATCCTCATCTCTGCTTGGCTTTATTAAGAGGTGGGCAAAAGAATTTAATAGCCCTTTAGTAACGGTGACTTTATATAATACAATAGTGCGCCCTCACTTAGAGTACGCTAGCCAAGTATGGTCACCATTTTATAATGTTCATATAAATAGAATTGAAAGAATTCAAAAAAATTTTATTCGTTTTGCTCTCAATGGCTTAAATTGGATTGACCCTTTAAGCCTTCCTCCTTATGAGGATCGTTTAAAGTTATTACATATGCAGTCTTTGAGCTCGCGTAGAAATATTGCGGATATACTTTATCTGCATCAACTTGTAACTGGGCCTCTTGCTGCACCAGAGCTTCTTAACTATATACATTTTAATAGTAATCGGAGGAGTACTCGTAACTCTTATCAGTTATTTTATCAACCGGTTAGTAGAACTAATTATATGGCTACAGCTCCTTTTAATCGCATGACAACTCTTATTAATAATTGCGAAGTTTATAACATTAGCTTGTCAAAAGGTCAACTCAAGCTTAGACTGAAAACTAACTGTAGCTAAATTTGTAGCTTAATGGTGGTGTGAATTTTTTTTGTTTGTGTTGTCCGAGCCCCACAGCATGCTGGGTAAATTTTTTCTAACATTTATGCCTTGGACCACGTAAATTTATACATATAATTATTTTAATATCTATATGTCTATTTTTACATGGTGTGAGTGGGTATGTTGAGAAAGTGCGATAAAGCTAAGAAAAAATTATAAAATAAATAACAAATTAATGTGCATGATAATTTTTTCTATTCCATTTTTTATTGAATAAGCTTTTTACTTGGTATAAAGCTTCAATGCTAAATAGCTAAGAAGGCTATAATAGCTGTAGTAGCTAAACTCTATTATTATTAACACCAAAGGTACAAATGAGAGAGGAAAAAACAACAATTGAGGAATGGACGAACAGTACGGCACATGTCCAGTAACTAAAAATGTTCAGAAATCGCAAAAAAAACGGTAAAAGCAATTGAGGCAGTCAATTGTGGGAGCTGCTATGGGTCGAAATGAGTTCTCATATTAGCAGAATCGCAACATTTTTCAATACATCATTAGAAAAATGTTTGCGTTCAAAAGTCACATATAACAGCTTTAAAATAAAGGCTATTCTCATAGGCATATTTTAACTGCGTTGCATAAACATACCAGGCACATAAAATGCGAACCTATTTTAACCTTTAAGGACTCTCGTGTGGGTTGGCTTTATGGATAACTTTTGCTTAAGAGCAAGTGAAAATAAATAAAAGACATATTTGACATGAGCATATATCAATGGTTTCACAAACGGAATTCGCAAATTGAAAAATCGTAAAAAATTATTAATATTGTTGTTTTTATTTAGGAGAAAATTTATAGCTAGGCCATTACTTCTACGCCACCTCATGATAATTGTTTAATTCAAGTTGACCCAATTTAAGGCCACTGGAAATTCTGATAAAAAAACCTTATTAAAAAAATATGTGTATGGGGCATTTCAGGCGAAGCGGACAATGCAAAATAAATGATATTTAGAAATTTGTTCATATTCGGCTTAGTTGTACTTCTTGAAGGTGTAAACACTTAATTTTATTATCATATAAGACTTAGTTGTCAAGTCGTGGACTTCCAAAAATTGACGTAATATGAATAATGGATTTTTCGGAAACAATTTTTCGAACATAATGAAATTTCAATAAAATATGAAACATTGTGGTTTCTATAGGAAATTTATTGCTCTTTTTAAACATGAAATCAGATTGGAAATTTGACTTTTTTTTTCTTGTGGAAAACCGTAAGTGAACATTTCATCTCAGAATTGAAATAACTAAGACATATTTTATTTTTTTTATTTTAACTTTAAAATAAAGTATCAAATATGCCGGTAATATGCTAAAAATTTTTAAAAGTAATCTACATTAGTTTACGAGATATATGTATAAATTGAAGTACATACGTGCCGCACTCTGTATGGGACGTGGCACTTTCTTAAGTACTTTAATTTATAAATCTCCTTAACTAATAACGATCACGTTCAAGTTTTTTTTTTTTGTGAAACATCTATATATGTATATGTGTAAGGCCTTTTTTTATAATAAAATATTTAAAAAATATTATGTCGAAGTTACTGAAAACTTGATTTAAAATTTTTATTTTCAGTTTTCTAAACATAGAAAAATTTAAAATTCGAATTTGATTGAAAAATTAAAAATAGCATATTTTATACTAGTTTAATAAATATTGTTTATGTTTTATTATAAATTCCTTGATTCCAATAACAGCGTTCAAAAATTACGGTCTTTAAACTTTGCCAATTCTTCAGAAGCCCATAACTCGGCAATTAAGCCTCGTACGAAAAAAAAATTATGTGTACACATTAGGGTGGTTCAGAAAAATCTTTTTTTAGCTTTCAGCCGCGTTCTCGAAACCGCTACGCTTAAGCATTTTTTTTTTAAGTTCGCCAAAATTCTTGGATACTCTCTACACCACAGGGAAGAAATGTGATATAACAATGTATTTTAAAAATTCAAAATAAGTCTATGAAAAATCAAAGAAAGAAAAACATTTTTTTATTCATTAAAGAAAAGTACTTTTAACTTATTTTATTTACCTAAATAAAATTTGTATCATTCAATCTGTGCCCCTTAACATAAAAGCCATACTATGTAAATTTAATGAGAATCGATTTGACTGTCTTTGAGAAATCGTTATTTTTAAAATATGTATTTGTGTATCAGGGCCACCCTAAATATGCACCCTAATCGCCTGATCGATACTAACATACTGTAAAAATTTCATCAAAATCGGCTGGATAGTTACCGCGTGCATAAGAGACAGACAGACAAAAAATGAAGTTTATATATTAGATATAGCATAGCATGAGTCTATGAGTTTACTAAAAAACATGAAAATATTTGGTTGGTGGGAAGGCCTCTAAAAGAAATAGATAGTAAAACTATACCTTCAACAGGAGATGTTTTACGACAATTTATGTATTTTCACGCGATAAATGGTGATACTGTGCATAAAAGTGCCCAACAGACAACACCGAATTTATTAGAGATTTGGAAGAAAACAAATATTCCAATTAAAAAAGAGTTTAATATAGTTCAAAATGTAAAAGAACTGGTTGATTTTGATTCTGAAGAAAAGCAAATTCAAGCAATCAGAAACTAACAAAAAGAGGCGTGAAGATTTTATTATCAAATTAATGATACTGGCTTTACAAAAAAACAGTTCTGAAAATGTTGTAGAACGTATTACCATCAACAAAGAACGCATTCTAAAGAACCAGCTGTCAGATTTCGTTACTGAAAAAAGTAAACAGATCTTCATAGCAAATAACGTATCATTAGATTTCGTCAATACAGACCCGAGTTTGTGGGAAAATGACAGTGTGTACTTAAAATCTCAGAGAGAGGTGTGGCTCTTATTCAATCGTTCAATCCTGTTTTAACAATGCAAGAAAATGAAAAGCAGTATCTACTGCAAGTTATTGAAAAATATCGGAAACAGCATCCTTCATGCAAGAAATGTGTTTTTTTAACCAATTGGAAAACGCAACATAATGCGTTTTGCATTATTCAGTTAATTATGTAAGAAAGTGTATCTGAAATACCCTATTTTATCCAAAATAGGTAAATAAGAAAAATAAAAAGTACCTACTTTTCTTTAAGAGTAAAAAAAAAATTTTTTTTCTTTGATTTTTCACAGACATATTTTCAATTTTTAAAATTCATTGTTATATCATATTTCTTCCCTGTGGTGTAGAGAGTATCCAAGAATTAAGATAGGAGGCTCATTTCTAACCATGAGGAACCTACGGTTTCGAAAAGGCGGCTGAAAGCTAAAAAAATGGTTTTTCTGGACCACCCTAGTACACATTTATGTCTACTAGATGTATAACTAACTGGAATATAAACAAATTTCACGACCTCACTTTATTTTCATTGCCTGCTTCGCCTGAAATGCCCCGAATGTCAAAGTATGAAAAAAAATTTTTCTCACGCAAATTTTAACACAAGAAACTCGTCATGTCTTCGAGTAATCCAAAAGTGTAACAAAAATATGAAATTGGAATTTTTATAATTTAACGAAAAACTCCCACGCAAAATTTTTCAAAAGGGAAAGAAAGAAGGAGTATAATAAAAAGCTGTCAAAATATTTTCATATTTTTCTAACAGTTCGCGTAAGATGACTTTTGACAGGCCATTTTTCTTGTTGGTACTATTGCTGCTGCTGATGTTGTTCTGTATTATAAACAATAGTGACGAAAACACGACAAAATAATAAGAAGAAATAAGAAAGAAAACAACGCTAAATCACTTAAGTATGACACACAGAGAAAACAGAGTCAAGATAATTAAACGAAAAAAATAACAAGCGTTGCCACTTGATGAGAACTTATGACTTCCGGTGGCGCTGCTTGCTTTAAGTTACAGCTGAAAAAATAAAAATAACATTCGACTTTAATTCAACTAAAATTAACACCAATTTTTTGTACCCTCATTTAATAAAACATTAAATTAATGTCCACAAGTGAGGCAAAAAAAAAACTTACTTAGTTAATAACATAATAAATATTAAATATCTTTAGTTTTCTATTTAAAAAAATTCGCCCTTAGGCTCATAACAGCCGCAACATTTAAATAAGCATTAAGTAAAAAATGCTTTTAAGCAATTAAAATCTAAACATTGGTTTAAGAAGATAAGCCATTAAATTTGCCCTTAGCTAGAAATTATTTGAATAAAAGAATTAAGTTGTGTTGAGTTTTTTCTCTTTTCTTTACTTTAGGTTTTAGCCCTATATTATCACCTATATTGCGCTTGAATAATGCCATAGGCACGTGATAGTTGTTAGCATTAATTTTAGTTCAAAATTTTGAATTATTTAATTTTGCTTTTTTTGGTATCAAACGTTATGTAACAAACATCGCATACAAATTTTATAACGATGATAACTCGATCTATACATTAAAATTTAGGTTAAGAAAAATTGTACAAAAATGTACACAAAAATCAATATTGATCAAAATTAAAACCGAATAATCTATAAAACTTTCACTGATTTCAAAGTCAAAGGTCAAATAAAAATCGCACACATTTAGCTAAACAGGCACAACTCAAAATTTGCCATTTTCTTTTGAACACAAAAGAGATTAGTTCATTTTTTGCTGTACTTTGGTGTCAAAAAACAGTTATATCTCTCTTCATGCTGCAATGGAAATTAGGCTACAATATGCAAGAGTGTCCTATTTTTAGTGTCAGAGAGTTCAAACTGTTGGGATCGCGACGTGGCTTCCAACCATATTTTGTTAGTACTTTCATCTAAATAATCCACACTTTATTTATGAAAAATAGTTCACAAGCTCAAAACAGTTTTTTGCGTTTTCTGAAAATTCAAAAATTTTGAGTTGTGCCTCTTTAGCTAAATGTGTGCGAAATAGTTTTTGGCTTTTACGTCCCTCCTATTAACCCATTGAGAAGTTTTTTTTGTCTAAACAATAGAGAGAGATGAGATAGATAGTTAGATAGTTTTCTGTTAACAAAGTTAAATGCATTTTAACGTTTTTATGATATTCAAGGATAACATTTTCATATTTCCTTTCTTTGCACCATAAGAAATTGTGAAAGCTTTTACTACAGTAACTTACATAATTTACATCTCAGAAGAAGCCTGAAGTTATATCCAATTTTAATATTTGACATTTGGGTTTAATCAAATTTCATAAAAAAAAGGTGTTACAAAGAAATGTATCCACAAATTAATTTACATGGAATATAATTGGCCATATGATGCTTTTTAGAAACTTCTTCTCCAGAATTAATTCCTTTCTCGAGAAGAAGCATTTGCAATCATAAATATTTTGAGAATGGAAATTCGCATTCCAGTAGGGAATAGTATCACTGCAAAAATTTGATTTTTCAATATAAAAAATGTGAAAATATCGAAACTTGGGACTGAATATTATCTATAATAGAAAAATAATTTGAAATTTTTTACCGTCAACTTTTTTGCAAGAAAGTAATCTTTAATTTTCAAGCAAATTCAGGTATCCATTCTGTGAAGAGACAAAAGTTATGAGCAAAAAACACCTTTGTTGTCACAGACAAAGTTGCCATAACACGAAGCATTTGATGGATATTTGGAAATTCGTCTTCATTGCAAATATCCAGTTTTTCGAGAGAATTTTTGATGGCTTGCCCGGAAATGCGTTGACGCCAAAGTTGAACTTCATTTATCCACATGTCACGTGAACTATCATGCAAAATATAAATAATGGCGCGAATAAATTTTGTGCTTGAATTTTCATTGAAGCTGATTTTATTGATGCCGGAGCTATGCTTAAAAGCACATTGAAAAAATGCTCGTGTTACTTAGCCTTAACGCAGGCCTGTGCAGGAATCACCCAGGGGGCGGTTTTAACTCGAACATTTCATGTTAGATTATGTTCATAAAAAACGTCAAAAAACGGTATACTTTTAATATCGACATTCGACCGGGTCGATTTGTCTGAAGCAAAATATAGTCAGCCAGACACCGACTCAAAAGTTAGAAGGACCCTTAAAAACGATATCATTTTGTTTTCGTTCCGAGAAAAACACTTTTGATTCTTCTGAAGGTCCATTTTAGCTAAGAAAACGTGTTTTATGCTCAAAACTTTTATTTCTTCACAGAATGGAGAGGTTTGAACCCCCAAATCGGCCCCCACCCTCCCTTCTTGCGCACGGGCCTGGTTAGCAACATTGACTTTTAGGCTTTTAGTGCTGCAAAGTTATAAGGAAGTAGTGGAGCGAAATTAAAGTCAATCTCTCATAACATATTTTTTAAGAAAAGTTAGACATTTTGTAAAAAAAATTCATATGTGCAGTTTACACGTGGTAGAAGTGAAACCTTTAAAAACTAAACTGCGTTTTGAAATTGTTTCATTAAAATGGTAAAAGTTGACGGGATCTAGAATAGCAAATTACAATAAGAGAGAGTAGTAGATTTTGTTTTCATCGCTTGAAAATTTAAAAAATAAGAAATCTTTCCACGCTTACATCTTAGCTTTTGCTTAACCGATCTTGAAGCTGAAAATTTTGATCCACTCTGCAGCATGAGCACTTTAATTTGATATATCATTTATCACTATGTATTCAAAAATAAGAGTTGGGGTGTACATCTTATAGTTGTTATTGTACGTTACAGAAACGATTGAGTGGATTTCGATTTCTTTGCAACTGAGGGAAACTACCTCTCTGAAAAACCGGGAGAGACGTTATCTTACAATATTTCAAAAACTAACAGTTACAAAATATTTTCACGTTATTTGTCGAATGAGTGCACCATTTTATATAAAGAACGGTTGCTTAATGGCGCTGAGCCAAATAAACTTGTGTAATTTTATGCATTTTGTCGGATATCAAATTTACTTAGATTAGGTTGAGATTTTTAGCGAACTTTATTGTTTATATAGGATTGTGTTTTTTTTTTAAATTTAGTTTTTGTGTCATATTTTTTATTTTCTTCAATATTTCGAGTTAATCATGCAACTCATCACCAGGAAGATTTAAAATAACGTATTATCACTAACACGGAGTATATTAACACAAAAACAAAATTTAAAAATTTTTTAAACAATCAGTCCTATATTTACTTAGATTAACATTTTCGTATCAATAAAGGAAAATTAACAAAGTCGTTTAATTTTTTTTATTTCTTGCAGCAAAACAAAATGACTTCCAACTAAAATGAGTTAAGGCAACAACGACTGGAGCAAACGTAAGTCCATCCCCTGTAAACCTATTCAACAAATCACAAATCGTACGATCCGCCTACGAGAATAACAAATTGATTAATTTAATCGGTCATATAAATGCGTTTAATGATTTAAAAACAAAACAAAAATCAGTTCATAAACAAAACTTTATTGGAGCAAATCTAACTTCCGTCCATCCATCCACACTTCCAAAATCTCAAATGTTAATATAAATTATGGTCATTAGCGGCATCATCATCGGTTGATGTTGAAGCTGGTGCTGCAAAGCTGCTCACAATCGAATGGGTTTCATTAATTCAATTCTTCTTCTTTAAGTTTTTGTTGTTTTCGTTTTCGTTTTAATTTTATTTTATTTCTTATTTTTTACTCGTATTTGAATGCCGTTTCCAAATGTTTTATTTATGAGTTAATTTTTAGATGATGATTTTTATTTAACTTTTGTTATTGTAACAAACTAAATCGGTATACGTGATTTTATTCTTAACTTTACCGCTACAGTTTCTACTCTAATTTGTGGTTTTTTATTGCTCTGTTTTACTCGTGTGTAATTAATGAATCAATATAAAAATCAGGGAACATAAGTTAAAGGTAGACAATTTTTTTACATAGGAAAAAAATAACCTAATTAGTAGCTTAAACCTTACCAAAAAATCAATAAACTACACTGCATTAACAGTATATGTAAGTCAAAATGCACCACTTTTGCAAACAGTGATTTTAACAATCACTTCCCATGTTTGTGTAAAACTTTGTTGCTTTACCCAGTGGCATACCCAGGAGTGGAACCGAGAGGGCGGGCGCCCCGGGGGGCGAAAAAATGGTCCTCAAAGTTTGTAAAGAATTTGAGAGAATGTGAAGGTGGTTTTGTAATTGAATGTAAAATATATCTCATTTTACAACGGTTTTCGAGGACCAAAAGTAAGGACCTTTTCTTTATTAGTCAGAAAATTTTACCTCTTCGCCCCGGGCGCCCAACTTTCACGGTACACCACAGGGCTTACCTTGAATAACTCATTCAATAAAGCGCATTGAACTATAGCTAAAATATATTTTGTTGCACAACGTTAAATAACTTTCTTAGTTGTGCATTTTAAAAGGTAAATTTGAATAGGCGATGATAGATGGTTCACCAGCCAATTTAACTCCTTTTTTAAGTTCACGAGCTATAATTGAAAATGTAGCAGGTGAATTGCATTCCGTCATAGTATCTTACTTGGTTTTCTTGATTTTCTGAAGAAAACTGACGAACGGACAGACAAACAGACAGGGCTAAGTCACCTCGAAGACCACGATGATCACAAATGTATGTACTTTTTTAATGCGTTACAAATGAAATGACAAACCTATATGGTGTGTGTGTACGACATTAAAACTTGTCGAAAGAAAGTATGTGTCGAAAGTATGTGTAAAACAGGTAAGATTGAGTTCCCCCACTGTTAAAGTGGCCAACCGGCTACAAAAAATCATAAGAGAAAAGTTAATTATTTTGATTTGGATGGAAATGCCGCTTTTTCGAAACAATTCTTGGCCTAAAATGGGCATAACTTAAAATGATCATAACTTCTTAAAAAAAATTATTAATCAAATCGGGGAAATATGGGTCCACTTATATCCTTTGAAAAACATCATATTTAATCGGCAACCAATTCCGTAACATGAAATAATCCGCGTGCATAGTTTGAGATGAAATTGGTCTATAGCACATCATTTTTCAAATCGATTAAGGTAGACCCCATTAATATCATCATCCATTTATTTAAAATTTATATAAATTGAGCTTTTTTGATATGTTAATTAAACTATAGGTCAATAACGCATTTTTTGGATTAAATAACGTTATTTCTGACAAAAAAATCAGTCAAAATTTCAGTTAAGTCTTGATATCTTGAAAACTATGAAATATATTTCATTTTTTTGAATTCACTTTCATATGACACCCACTTTTCCTATACTTCCTATATACATTTTTAATTTAAAAGCACTATTCTGCCCTCACAAGTCAATAGAGCGTATCTCAAAAAAATGCTTTTCGAAATAATTGATGATTTGCTTATGTCAACTTGTTGAAATACCTGTAAAATTGAGATAAAGAAAATTCTCTTAGGAGATTTTTTATATGCTTGGAGTAGTTAACTAGACGCGCAATTTCTTAAGCTATACGATGCCATAAGAGTCAAGAATATGAATTTTGCCTTGCAAAAAATAAAAATTTGCGTTTAGGAGCTAAAGTAATTCTGTTCCGAACTTTTTCCTTTAAAATAAAAGGAAAACCAAAAAGTTCCATTGCATTACCCTCCGACGGATGCCTTAGCAAAAAATAAATAAAACAACTAAATTCTTCATATCAAAAAACTCTCTGTGACAACTCATTATTAACAAATTAATAATTTCTAATCTCATTTGTTTGTGAATGTACCATTTCTTAGCGTTTTTCCGACTTCCAATTTCAAAGAATTTTTCGGCAGCTCGATATTTATTTAAGACCCATGATTCCTTGGGAAAAATTTCCTGTAATTGCTTATATATTTTGGTTTTGCTATACTCTTTGCCGATTTTTTCCTCCCGAACAAATTGACCCGGCCTAATGTTTATACTGCATTACAAACGCCGCATCCTCGGCACCTATGGCAGGAAAGACTCTGGTTCTACATATAATATCATTAAAAAAACAGTAAATTTGGATTAAAAAAGAAGCTATGAGGAATATTTCACATTTTCTTTTGTCATATATAGATTCTAAATTACAAATAACCCCCAATTTTAGTTTTTTTTTTGTGGACATTTTATTTGAGCTTGATTAAACTCCACTGCGTTATAGGTGTTTTCTTTTTTTAAAATCCAGTGCTGCACAACTAAACCTCAATTGATTTTGATTTATATTACTTAAAATGTCATCAGTTAACTGTTTTTACTTTTATTTTTATTGATACTAAATTCCTATTTTAAGTGTCCCAAACACTAAATTGCAATACAGCAGCGAATGTTAAATATCGAAGTACTTACATTTATGCACCTCTTCTAAATACATGTAGAAGCGATTGTAATCAACCCACCAGTAAGACCAAGTGTCAGACATTCCAAGCAATTAGTTGCAACAACAAATGTCAGATCGCATGACATAGTGAATTCAATTCGATGTCCTCGTAGATTTGCGTTTCTCTCTGGCAAAATAAAATCTTTGGTCGAAATGGCATTTGAAAGCAATTAAAAGACGGCTTGATGTCTGCTCAAGTTTACAACATAGTTTGTAGCTATGGCCAGTGGCTATAATGGACAGTTGTAAGCCAAGAACTGAACCAACAACTGATCACTGATCAGTGACAAACTCCAGTAGTTAATACGATGGTAACAGATAACGGTTTGGAGAAATTAAATTGAATTGTACGAGAAAGAAGACGATAAAGAAGTTTATTGTTTCGCTTAAATTTTTATTTTTTTTATATTAACTATTGACCTGCAGCGATTTTCGCAATTATGTGGCATTAACTTGGAATTAGATTAAATGACTATTAATGACATTTATATCGCGATACCAAAAAATACATATTATTTTTAGACAAAAATATTTTAAGCCTATCTTTATTTCTTATTTTCATTTGATCCGATAAATTTCGGTTGTGCTAAAATTGTCATGTTCTGTTCTTAAATTAAAAATAAACATTAAATTAATCAGTTTTTTACGATTTTCAACAAACAACATGGAAAAGGGACATTCAGGAAGTTGCCAAAAGATTTCGCTTTTCATTTACTCGTCTTTCGATTTGGTGTTCCAAAATCTATATTGAGAATGATTCTTGAAACTCTGAATCGAAAGCTGATGCCCATTTTACCTACGTACACATTTCTAAAACAGCGGTTTTATCTAATTTCTATTAATTATTAAACAAAAAAAAAAAGGTTAAAAATACAATATTTTTTTCACAACTAAACAGGTTTTTTCTTAATATTTTTTATTATGATTATGAAACAATATGCTTAACGAACAATTTCAAAGTTTCGCTTTGAGTTTCACACAGTTTTACAACCGCAAGCGCCAGTAGCTAAGTAGTTTAATTTAATTCAATAAAATTAAATAAAAACAAGAAATGGTATTACTTTCGATCAGGCCAAATATAAGATAGCCTACATGGCATTAACAGTAAAAGCATGAGCGTATACAAGTATGGTTTTGGATGGTTTTACCCCACCTTACGATTTAAAAAAAATTCTATGGAATGTTGAATGATGAAAGAAAACAAAAATTATATTCCTTGTATCTAAAAATTAAGTGATATATTGAGACCTTACATGCACCTAAGTGCACGTGGTAGCCTTCAATTTTAAAAATAAAGGTATCTATGATTTTATTGATTGGGACGTGAAAGGTGTAATGCTTTAAAACTTCTTTGTATTACATCTTTTTTTCTATACATACAATGTATGTTAATTGCAACTCCGTTTCAACAAGGCTAGAAATTTATTTATTACATAATACTGTGACCTTGAATGCGAAGAAAGTTGACTCACGCTAGCGAAAGATTCAGCTTGTTGGGACTTCCTTAACGCTCTCATAATAAAAAATCCTAGCAGATCGTCTGATTTTTTTTTTTTGTGGTATTTATCAAACTTTCATGGAAAAAATGTTTTTACCTGGATAAGAATTAATGAATTTTTTTTTTATTTATATTGTTTGGTATAAAACATTTTTAACTAGAAAACTCAGAAATATGTATAAAAAAAATCTTATTTATATTGTGTTATCACCAATTTTCATGGAAAATATCGAAAAAAACATAATTTTCGGCCTAGAAACTAGTGGAAATTAATTTTTTTTTTGATGTGTGGACTTTTAATGTTTCTTTCGCTACAAAAATTTAGATTTCATAAGAGAAATTCAGTATTCATTAAATCTGGAACCTTTCAGAAATACTTTAGAATGATTTCCCTTAAAAGATTTCGTTTACAATGTATCAGAAGGATTGCATTTGAAAGTTTCAGAGAACGTTGAATATGGAACTTTCCATTTCATAAAAACTATTTTTTTTGAAGTCAAATGTGACCTAAACTCTTTATTTTATTTCATTTCATTTCATTTCATTTCATTTCATTTCATTTTATTTTACTTTTTTTTACTTTATTTTATTTTATTTTATTTTATTCCATTCTATTCTATTTTATTTTATTTTATTTTATTTTATTTTATTTTATTTTATTTTATTTTATTTTATTTTATTTTATTTTATTTTATTTTATTTTATTTTATTTTATTTTATTTTATTTTATTTTATTTTATTTTATTTTATTTTATTTTATTTTATTTTATTTTATTTTATTTTATTTTATTTTATTTTATTTTATTTTATTTTATTTTATTTTATTTTATTTTATTTTATTTTATTTTATTTTATTTTATTTTATTTTATTTTATTTTATTTTATTTTATTTTATTTTATTTTATTTTATTTTATTTTATTTTATTTTATTTTATTTTATTTTATTTTATTTTATTTTATTTTATTTTATTTTATTTTATTTTATTTTATTTTATTTTATTTTATTTTATTTTATTTTATTTTATTTTATTTTATTTTACTTTATTTTATTTTATTTTATTTTATTTTATTTTATTTTATTTTATTTTATTTTATTTTATTTTATTTTATTTTATTTTATTTTATTTTATTTTATTTTATTTTATTTTATTTTATTTTATTTTATTTTATTTTATTTTGTTTTATTTTATTTTATTTTATTTTATTTTATTTTATTTTATTTTATTTTATTTTATTTTATTTTATTTTATTTTATTTTATTTTATTTTATTTTATTTTATTTTATTTTATTTTATTTTATTTTATTTTATTTTATTTTATTTTATTTTATTTTATTTTATTTTATTTTATTTTATTTTATTTTATTTTATTTTATTTTATTTTATTTTATTTTATTTTATTTTATTTTATTTTATTTTATTTTATTTTATTTTATTTTATTTTATTTTATTTTATTTTATTTTATTTTATTTTATTTATTTTATTTTATTTTATTTTATTTTATTTTATTTTATTTTATTTTATTTTATTTTATTTTATTATTTATTTATTGTTTTTGATGTGTAATAAAACTGAAGGGGAGGTTACAGTTTTATTTAAAAAAATACATATATTTTTAGGAATTTACAAATATGTGAGAAAAAAATCTGGCAACTCTGAGTATTCCCCACATATTTCAAATACAAAAATCGAAGTTTTTTTGCAATGTTCCAAACATATGTTTTGATGTGAAAAAACAATTATTCCAAGGCTTAAGCTTTCCAACCAAAGAACATTTCAGCATCTTATATTTAAAAATAAAAACAGCTAGGCCATAAGCGAATTTGTCAATGTAACTTTGAATTCAATGATCAAAAAGATTTCTTCTCTTTAAAGTTAGTCCAGTTCTATTGAATTAAAAAAGAGTCTTTGATGTAAAAACAAAAACTGGCCGAATATTAAGAATAGAAATGAACTAACTTTAAGGGCAAAGCTGTTTCGGCTCATAGAGATAGAAACTTCGGTAATATCTATTTTATTTTATTGAAGCATATTCTCCTGAGCACACTACAATGAAATCGTTCTTTTGTAAAAAAAGAATAGTTAAAAATTAATTTTGCTTGTAAAAATTAATTACTTCAAGCATTTTTTTTGCCCGTGTTATGACTGTTATAGTTTTGAATTGTAATAAAACACAAAAAATTGTCCCAATTTCCCGATTTTTGGCTCTATTAGTTAGATAATAATTATGCTATTAAGCATTAAGCGCGGCAATTGGTCAATATTTAGAGGTCTGAAGGTCCTTAAGTGCTATATGGATTTTTTATGCTGTCAATTAATACTGGCTTATCAGCACAAAGTAAAAATTACACATTAACGCAAGAAACAATTTAGTGGTGCTAAATCACGCGATCTTAGCTGTAAATTGACTTCAAATTGCCAAAAAATCATGTGAGTTTTAAGTGAAGCTAAAGCTAAAATTTTAGTGAATTTAGTAAATTTCCTCAACTTATAACCGTTGTTGAGTTTTTAACCTTTTCTTTGTAAAATGACAAAACGTATTGAGCACAAATCATTTATCAGCTTTTAAATTAACTATTACAAGAAACAGATTCTCAATTTAAAAAGCTTATTTCTAAAGAACACACCAAAATTTGAGAACCAGAAAGAAGAAAATTAGCTACTTTGCAAGGAATAACTATTACTTTTTTATCATGAATTAATTTTGAGCTTTGATCAATCAAACTACGCGAATTAAAAATAAATTTTGATTTCATATAAGTCGGCCATAGTACATAAACTACACTGAAATGTCTTAAGTTTCTTTTTACTTTCTTGGTTGGCGCACATATTTATGAGTAAAGCTGCCAAGTGGCTCATATCCGTAATCCGTGAAAATAGTACCCGTTCGCTCTTGCGTTTCATTTGTATCTTCATCAATTCATTCTTCTGTCTGTCTTTGCTTTAATGTTGCTATTCTTGTCGTATCACCTCTGTGCAATAAATCATAAATGGCCGCGATTGTCTATTTGAGTTTTGCATTCGTTATGTCGTTACGAGTTTTCACGTTAGTTTAACCTAACTCAATCTGACTGCGACCGCTTTCGTTCAGTTTATATTTAGTTCATTCGTTTCTTGAAAGTTACACCAAAAGAAAAATCATAAGTGGGGTAGGTCAAATTTTATGGTGGACCATTGGTTCCATTGGCTTCCCCTAAAATCAGAAAATTCATTCATTAAAAGAAAAACTCACCAAGGGGCTAAAGTTATAAGCGGAGGTTATCCCTTTTTAAGGCAGCTGGAATATTTTTCCCACCATCTTATTTTAAAATTTTTATTGAATGAACTTTAGTGTAAGTTTTTTTTTCCAATTGGCAAAATTTTTATGGATATCCGATTTACATTTTTAATCTATGGTAATGACAAGTCACCATTTAAGTTTTTTTCACTGTGACGTTTGGAAGATTGAAATCGGGTCATTTTCGCTACGACTGGATAAGTCTTTATAAATCTCTGATATCTGCGACTCATGAACAGTAAATTGATTCTATTTCTAAAGCTTATTGCACATTCCATTGAAATTCGTGCATATTTTTAATTTTAGATTAGGTTTGGAAGATTGAAATCGGGTAATTTTCGCTACGACTGGATAAGTCTTTATAAATCTCTGATATCTGCGACTCATGAACAGTAAATTGTTTCTATTTCTAAAGCTTCTTGTACATTCCATTGAAATTCGTGCATATTTTTAATTTTAGACTTGACAGATTTTGATATTACAGGTTTCTTGTGGTGATAAAAATATTCCCTTTGCCCGTGGAGCTATGACAGTTTTTATTGATTGTTACAGACTTATATTATAAAAATCAGTGGAAAGGTACTGAATGACTTGGAAATAACTTACGCATAAGAGGAGATTTTTGGTTTACATGATGATCCCGACGTGACAGATGATAATTTGGAATCCGATGAAGAAATGAGAAGTACAGTACAGTGATTCTTCATAAGGATTTTGGAGAACCTTGAGCCTAATGATGGACTTCTAGCACCAACACCCAATCCACCTGATAGTCCTAGTAGTAATGTAAGGAATGCACCTTTTGTAAACCAACCTGTTCCATCACTCCGACCAATCGAAAGTGACTGTCCTAGGAGGGCAACAAGAATTCAAAATTTACCCAGTACTTCTGGCACTCAAAAGACCTCACGGCCACAGCCACATTCACCAGAAGCAAATACTAACACAAATTCGAAAACATATGATTCAGACGTCGAAAAGAAAACATAGAAAAAAACCTATGTGGACAACCGATCGGCCAAGTCCTACCGTTTAGGATGAAATTCCGATGGAATCTGCATAATGCTATGCTTTATTGCATTCCACAGGAAATAAGTAAAGCTTAGCCAAGCGTAGCGGGCAGCGAGAAAGGATTTACCACCGTGTTTTTTTAAATATTTTAATTTTTTTTTGCATTTTGTGAAAAACTATAATAAAAATAGTTTAAAAACATCAATAGTTTTACTAATTCACCCCTACATGCGTATGCCTTATATAGGGTTATGACTTGTCCTTAGAATTAAAAAAAGTTTCCTATATTGTGGTAGCAGAAATCGATTCAAAGATGCACCACCCTACTATACATAATATGGGACGATTCGCGGTAAACGTAAATGCTCTGCGGCCAAAATATTTTGTTATTCTATCAATCTAATTTTAGACGCTCAGTGAGGTTTTTTGAATGCCAATATCGCAAAGAATTTCATTAAGCTCCCAAAAGAGGGCTAACTGAAGATAACAGTTTTTTGATTTGCAAATAAGTAATTGAATGTAGCTTGGTACATGTACTTGTATACATATGTATGTATATGAACGGTACGAGCAGAATGAATTTTCAATGAAAAATGGGATGTGCCACGCCTTCCATATGAAAAAAGTTGAAATTATTTGACACAGCTCGATAGCATTTGGAATATGTATTTCTAATAGTCTGTGAAAGGATCTAAGCATAGTTTGGTTGGCAAATATTTGACGATGCTACGCCCCCCATAACAGACAAAAAACAAATTCATCATACATATACGTATTATCATTTATTTGACGCGTTACGTTCATAACGGCTACGGCATCAGGTGATCATTACAACACTGCGAAGTTGAGCATTCTAGGATACTATTAAATAGAATATTTTTTAAGTGATATCTTGTGCTCAGTAAATGAAAATAAAAGTTACCTTCATAGTTTAATGGAAATAAAAAAATATTTGATAGCTCATTGGTTAATTACATTTGGAAGTAACTTTATCTCATTTGAAAAATGGTATTTTATCAAGAAAAATTTGCAGTGTACAATAATTCAAAATAAGTTAAGCTATAAAATGCAGACATACTTACCTTAGTCGAATTGCCTTCATATTTTTATTAGCATTTCTTATAACAAAATATATGAAAATGAAAATAAAAAAACCTTAACTTTGGTAATAAAAAAAGAATTGTTAAAAAATGTCAAAGCGGCGGCGTAACTCCTTTAAAACTTATTAAATTGACTATTTTTGAGGAAAAGTTCAATGTGTTTTCGCCTCCTCTATAAGTGTATACCCTTAAATATAGTTTTTTGATTTGATGCATACCTTTCGCGTAAATGAGCAAACCTTTTTTCGATCTCCACAACCAGACTTGTCAATAAATGTCAGCTTTTAAACGGCAAGTCGAAACATGTTCATCAATTTCCATCTTTGAATCATATTTTCCAACTATTGGCCTAAAAAGCGATACTATTTATTGAATTTAATGGCATTTTTAGACTTAAGTAAAGTAACTACTTATTCTTGAAAAAAGCTCTTTTCAAAGAACTGCTTAATTTAATTTTAGAGAAATCAATTTTTAGAAAATTCGAAAATAAAATTAAGTTTTTAAGCCAATTTCAAAGAAATAGCCATTTATAGTCAATAATGATAAGCTTTATTTTTTGAATTTTAAAATTGATGACATATAGTAGATTCATAAGTAAGTTTCCCTATACTTTTTTTTTCAATTGGATAGAGAAGAAAACTAAACGTTTCGAAAAATATTAATAGTAGATTTTGAAAAACAACTCTCATATAATTTAACATTCAATTATTAAAAAAAAGAAAGTTTTTTCAAAATCAGTTCAGCGTCAGAAAAACAAAAACTCTTAAATATTACATACTTACATAAGTAGTTTCTAACTTTCAGTGTACGTATGTGCTGCAGTTAGTTGAAAAGTTGGCAATGCGCATTAGAGACTGCTGTCGCGTTTGCGCTTTTTGCTAGTGCGCAAGCGAAAACGGCCTTTAAAAGAATTTCAACGTTTTGACCTGGTGTGCTGTTGTGTTTTTTCTTAAGCTTTTTTAATCTTGATCAATATGCGAATTTTTGTAGTTGTTGCATTTACTGTACTGCCGTACCAAGCGAAAAAGACGTATCTCAAAAAAATTAATTTCGAGATAATTGATGTTTTGTTTATGTCAATTTGTTGAAATATCTGTAAAATTGAGGTAGAGGAAATTTTCTTAGTAGATTTTGTATATGATTGAACTAAGATGCCGACATTTGGAGTATTTCATTAGACGCGTAATTTCTTAAGCTATCCGATGCCAAAAGAATCTCGGATATTTTTTTTTTTGAGATACGTCTTTTTCGCTTAGTACGGCAGTGTAGCTATTTAAACTTTTTTTTTCTATTCACCGATTTACTCCAATAGTTTATTAAAAAATTAATAAACTACGAGTAGGTACAACAACAATGGAGCAGATCTCGATAAGACTTGAGCTTAGCACACCTTAAAGTTTGTGACTTTATACACGAATATACATACATATGTAATGCAGTAACAATAACAACAACTATTTGATTATGACAAGATAAATATACTATACTATACGTATGTTGTTTTTTATTTATTTTACATAAATAAAAAATTTTATGAAAGAAGTGGCTAAGTGAGACAGTTTAAGAAAAATAAAAATGGTTTATGCTTAAATTAAAATTACATCTACCTACTTATTTATGCTATTAAACAAGTTTTTGTTGCAAATTTAATGCACGTAAAAGTAATAATTAAATAAACCTAACATTATATAGAAAAACAAGTGACACTCCTCAAAATTTCCAAATAGAAAAATAAGTTTGTGCTATGGTGGAACAAGAACAAAATAAAACGAAAAGAGATACGTTTTGCAAAACCTCAGCGAAGCAAACACTTATTATTATGTGTCCTGCCAAAAAAAAATTAAAATTAAAATGAAAAGTTGCATATCTATATTCATAAAGCCTGTATGACTTACATTTAAAAAAAAGAAATACTTTCATATCAATAAAAAAAAAGTGGTACAGCAGACCATACACTCACAACACAAACGTAAGCATCCCAAAAATAGTAGAAGAATTGGTATTGTGGGCTAAACGGGCAATATGGGCCACCCTTTTATTTCACATATTAATGATAAAGTGGCTACTCTTATTGTTTTGCAAACGTAAAAACGCGAATGACATACACATGTTTTACGCTTTCCGCCTTTTCTATAATGCTCAGGCCCGTACCAGCCCAGGACAAGAGGGGGAGGGGATTTGCCACCCACGCGTCTCATCTAAGATGAAATTCTAAGGCCGTTGGTTTTACTATTCGCAAAATAAATTTTTTTTGCCCCCCCACGGGTTGGAACGGGCCTGATTATGCTCTTTTTCTGTCTGCATTTCTCAACATTCGCTGTGAGGTGAAGTTGACTTTCTATTGGGGGCATTAAGGAAATCAAAAGGCGATTTTTTTTTAATTTTTGGATGCTTTACCTTAATGATGTAGTCGGCAAATGTGGGATAGGCGATAGTTAGAAGTGATAGCACATGCACCCGAATAGTAGCCCACATTGCACGTTTATTTATTTTGTTTTGCTTTTGTTAATTCATTGCCAATTTTTATTTTAACCCTTTCGCTGTTTTTGTACAATATATTGTACAAAAAAAATTATCACATTTCTATTCTTCTCCTTTTAAAACTTTCACAAATTTTGAAAAAAGACATTTAATTTTTGAATCAAGCATGTTTTTTATTTGAATTTGAAAAACAGTCTACGTTGCATCTGTGTGTTATAACCCAGTGTGCCAAACGAATTCGTTTCTTCGTACTATTCATCCGTTTCGAATTCCGTTACGAATTCGTCTCGAACTCGTTTTCGTATGAAATTCCTCTCGAAAAAACTGAAGGATCGTCCGCATTAACGAATTAGTTTCGAACTCGTAACGGACTTCAAATACGAATTCGTTTCGAATTCGTTTTTTGTTCGTTTTTTGTTCATAAAACGAATTTTTTTTGTTCATAAAATAATTAATTTTATTTAAAAAAAAAATTTTTTGTTATTTAATATGCAAATTGTGAGACTTTATTGCATATAATTTTATTTTATTATCAAATTAAATTTTACTTACGATTTACAAATTTCCAAAATCAGGCTCGAACCCATGTCCCATCGATTCATAGTCATGCGCGCTACTTACTAGGCTACCTGTTATATATTAAAATATATGCCAAAGGCGAATCATATCTTCTCTCATTTGATACGCTTTATTTACAAAAAACGAATTCGTTTCGAATTCGTTATGGACTTCAAATACGAATTCGTTTTTTGTTCGTAAAACGAATTCGTTTCGTTCATGAACCGGATCAGTTTCGAACTCGTTTTTTGTTCATAAAAAAACTTAATGTTTTAAGCGACTTAAAATTGCTTAAGAGTTCAAAAAAACTTATAAAGTTTTTAACTCAAATTTTTTTGGAAAAACTTGAAAATTTTGGAAAAAAAAATTAGTTTTTTTTTTACATTTTAAGCATTTCTAATTCGATTAAGAATAAAATTTTTTTTCAAAAATTTTTCTTAGAAAATTTTCCAAAATTTTTTAGTTTTTGCAAAAAATTTGAGTAAAAAATTTTATGAGTTTTTTTGAACTTTTAAGCAATTTTAAGTAGCTTAAATCATTAAATTTTTTTTTTATGAACAAAAAACGAGTTCGAAACTGATCCGGTTTATAAACATAAAACGAATTCGTTTCGAATTTCTTACTTTCGAAAGTTTTCGAGCTTGCTTTCGGGAACACCCCTATCAATACAAACTCGTAAATGATTGAGCAATGGCAATTTGACAGTTTGATCAGTGTTACCGCTGCCATGAAAAAAATGTATCACACCAAAACGAAAAAATATGTAGAATTAAGTTAATAAATAACAAAACACAAATAGGTAAACAAACAAAAATTCTGAGAGTTGCGCTTTGCATATATTTAAAAATCATTCTGTTAAGTTTATGTGCAAATTTCTAAGGAAACTTCAAACTGGCAGCAAACTATTTCGACAAACGGCAACACTGATTAATTTTCAAAATTTTCGAGGCCAATTGCTCAACTAATTAGCCTCGAAAGTTGCGCAAACTTTTCTTCATACAAATTATTTTCCAGGCTCGAAAATGTGCTCAGTTTTCGCAGTTTTCGAGGCTTTTTCAGGAATACCCTCAATATGTTTATGTTTATTATCAATAAAAAATGAAGGAAATGAGGAAAAACCATATAATTACTTTTTGATTTGGTAAGATTTGTTTTTTCGCCATCTGTTGGACGAAATTTTAGATATTCTAGGTTCACATTTTATGGTCAAAATATATTAATTGAACTTGCTAAAATTATTAATGCTCGTAATGTTCGGCTCTTTCAGTGTGATCAGAAATAAAACTTTTGTGGTGTTCAAACGATATCGAAGTAAATTTTCAAAAGAAGGAGTGTCGCTTTAAACATTTTTTTTTTTTGTGTAATGTATGTAATTTTTATACCTGCCACTTCCATGTCTATATTTTAGTTGGACTGAATACATCCTGTGTGCAGGGATCATAAATAACACATTAAATTTATCATGACAAAGTATAATAGGACAAACCTAAGAATCAGATTGAGTTTAAAGCATTCTTTTTCTACTGACTATTTTTACCTCATTGCAGCTGGGCTTTAATAAATTCCATTTAGTACCGAAATGATAAAATTAAAATCAAACTGCAGCCAAGTTAGAACATTCAAAACAAATGAATTCATTGTCTACAACTCATTCAATAGTTTCTACAACCTATGCTAATTTGCATCGAAACTTGTATTGCTAATAATTATATTATTTTGTTGCAGAGTTAGTGCAGTGCCTTACATTGTTATCTAATGGGCGTGACCGAACTCAGCGTGAAAAAATTGAAAAATACCCTGCTGAAAAAGTTGCAAATGAGCACGAGTTGCTTGCTAAAAATAAATGAAAAACTGTAAAATATAATTCAATAAAAATAAAACAATATAAAAACTGTGAAGGGTGCTATCTTTGGCCTCGCCAAAAATTTAATAACCCTACACTGCACAAACGCTGAGTCTTCATAAAAAGAAGATTTGTCCGTCTTCTAGGAGCGCGCAATGATAAAGCTCTGCTATGCTATATCATCGTTAAAACTTCAACATCGGCTTGGACAAAATTTCGTGGGTTTTAATATTTTCATGTCATTCCATTTACTAGTTTCACTAAATGTTTCTGTACCCTATTTTACTAGCTCCCCGTATATAAGATTTCAAGACTTGTATAAAAACTGCCACGCTTACAAGTTCAAACCTGTCTAGTTCAAAATTATAGTCTGATTCGTCAAATATTATCGTACCGAGTATGTATTGCGACATTTACTTCAATAGCTCAATATAGCATTTAAGTTTTTTTTTGTTTGTAAGGAAGTTGTCATGTCCACTTTTCAACCAAGGGGGCGTTCAAGTATTACGTAACGCAATTTTTAAATATCGTTCAAAGTAACGCGCTGTTATTTACTTATATAATAAATATAATATATATTGCTGTAGCTAATCTAGAAAGCGTTTCATTATGCACACCTAATTTCAAATCACCCGTTGTCCGACACCTCCTCCCGCCCCTGTGCTGCATCGTATCGTTTTACAAGACCCCTCAAATTGCGTTACGTAATACTTGAACGCTCCCCAATAGTAATAGTAATTTTAAGCTTTAGCTTGAATGCCAGCTGCAGAGCACTTCTGTCGAAATCCGTCCATTATTTGTGCGAAATTTTTAAAAGTTTCGAAGACACTAAGCTGTCTTGCCCTAATTCAAATAATTCGTTGTATTTTTGAGAAATGTAGTTAAATGTATTACCTTAAATAATTCGCTTTGTAAAGCTTTTTGAAAATTTTATTTATATTGAAGACGAGCAGATGCACGCGACTTTGTACGCGTAACTTGTTTTTCTGCGAAGGCAAACAATTTAATTTTTTTTTTTAAATAGAACTACATTGCCATGTGAAAGACAAAATCCAAAGCACACACACTAACTAACATATTCAATTAACCAAGTTCACATTATCACACATGCTGTCCAACATGGCTTGACAACATCTATGTTGGATAAAGTAAACTCTAGGAACGACCGCTTGACACACATGTTGGATGGATTTCAAAAATTGTTGATTTTTCTGCTGGCAGTGTCCAACCATAAAACCTGTGTGAACTGACTATCAAGCCTAGTGAACATTTTTCATTTTAAATAGGATTTCATGCAGTTTACTTCGATGTGGACGCTCATATATTGTTCTGCAATTGATGTTTGATGACATGCTTGATAATGTGAACTTAAAGCAGTGGTCGGCACCACATAGCACAATTCTGCCGTATTAAGCGAAAAAGAAGTATCTCAAAAAAAAAAAAAATATCCGAGATTATTATGGCATCGGATAGCTTAAGTAATTACGCGTCTAATGATATACTCCAAATGCCGGTAACTATGTACTAAGAAAATTTCTTCTATCTCAATTTTACCACAAATTACTAAGCGAAAAAGACGTTCTTGTCGTTACTTGTTTGTTTTCGTTTCGAAAAGAACGAAAAAACCATGTTCGTTTGGAGAAAACTCCCTTCTTTTAAGGCTTGAGATTTCATAAGTAACAATCATGTATGCTTAATTTTTTAAATCTTTATCTTAGTATATATAGTATAGTTTCTAAAAATATAATTTGATTTTAGTTTTTATTTAATATTATCTGTATTTTATAAGATAGAAAAAATTATATCTTTTGTATGAAAGTTTATATGTCAAGATTAAAGTAAAAAGACGTATCTACATTTTTAAAGCTATAAATACTAAGCGAAAAAGACGTATCTCATGAAAAGCGTATAAACACAGGGAATGTCGATATTTTGAGTAAGTCATAAATAAATAACCTTAAAATGATATTTAAGTTGCCATAAATAAGTTAAAAAATTCGTAGAGAAAGTAAGAATAAAACGACATTTACAAAATATCAATTATCTCGAAACGAAATTTATTGAGATACGTCTTTTTCGCTTAATACGGCAGAATTGTGCGCTCAAATAATTCACGCATTCTTATGCTCTTTCATTCAGTTGTCGAAAAACCAATGACAAAGCAACATCATGCGAGGATGGAATTTTTTTTACAGCTATGGCAAAAGAACGAATTTACAACGAAAAGGGATTATGACGTATTTCAAATGCCTTTTCGTCGCCAATTCGTTATTTTCTTTTGACGACTTTTGACCTTTTCTAATCTTTTTTAATTTTTCACTTCTTGCCGCAACATTAATTTCGCAAACGATTTCTGCGAAAAATTTCTTGCGGTGCAGCCTCTCTCCTCTCACCAACACAATCACACTTTTAATTTTGCCGACCCCTGACTTAAAGCAATATTGACAGTAACACATGTTGTCAAGCCATGTAGGACAGCATGTGTGTTTTCTATGTGTGAACCTACTGTAATTTTCTTTTCATTCTTCATTGTTCACGAATTCCGCGTTGTTGTGTTGAAAAATTGAGAATGAGAGCGAGAGCGAGAGTAAAATTCCGTTTTTTGTCTTCCTTATTTTTTTTTTTTTTTTTTAAGCATAAGCCAACGCTCAGGGGACGCCCCCTATAAATGCAATGCACCGTGTTGGATTTTAAGAAAAGGAGAAAGGTTAGAGGGAAGGGGGATAGATGGA
Organism: Tricholauxania praeusta; assembly: GCA_949775025.1. Lineage (NCBI taxonomy): Eukaryota > Metazoa > Arthropoda > Insecta > Diptera > Lauxaniidae > Tricholauxania > Tricholauxania praeusta. The sequence continues at coordinate 114,235,799 of OX459029.1, forward strand.
GTAGTGTCGGTGAACATTCTTCTTGAATTCACAGATGTCATAACTGCCTGGGAAGACAGACGCAGGCAGGCTGTTCCACAACTTGATAGTACGACCAAAAAAAGAATTATCACGAAAGTGTGATGTCCTGTTGAACACCGGCGTGAAATAAAATAAAACGCACACACTCTTACTAACCCACTAACTTGCTATTAAACGATTTGTTATGCTTACATGCTTCTTTCTATGTGTGAAATTAATTTTTTTTAGCAATTTTAAAACTTTAATATTTTGATATTTAAGAGGAATATCGTGATATCTTTAATTCTATGCTAAGACCAAGCGCCTAAGAAAGATAGCTAAAAAAATTTGATCGAAATTGATTCAGTAGATTTTGCGTGAATCCCGTTCATCGAAAACGGCTATCATTTTATTTATATAGAAGATAATGTCACGCGCCCTCCTATTAAAATTTGCCGACATTATCTTGAGTAATGCTATTTCAATGAAATTTGCAGTTCTCGAATAGCATATTAAAATTTTTGCCATGCTCCTTTAAAATATTAAAGTTTAACCCTTAAATGCATGGGGTCAGCCCCCAATATGGAGACCAAGCTCCTTTTATGTAAAATCAGGCGCTGACCATGAAATGGGCATTAATTTTCCTGGGAAATGCACCGGGATTCTATTTATTTTTTCCTTATAGCTTGAGGAATTAAAATAATTGTCCCAACATTTGAGCTTCCTAGCTCAAACCTGTATACGGTGTGCACAGAGTTTACGTTAAATTTCGTTGAAATTTAACGAAAAAACAACTTACTAAAATGTAGAAAAAGTCTGCTTTATGTGCTAAGGTATAGAGTTTTGGGATTTTCAGTTGAATGGGGGTCGCCACCCACTGTCGTGAAACTACGCCCACATTTTTCGTGTGACAAAGAATGCGAAAAAAGTACACCCGAAGGAGGTATTTTTATTTTTTTTTTTAAATTTGCGGTCCTATATAATAGAATCGGGCTTGAAGAAAATTCTCCCGAAATTTCAGCTTCCTAGATCAAACCTGCGAACGGCGCATCCACTTTGTTTCCTCCCAGTGTGCAAAACGAATTCGTTTCTTCGTACTATTCATCCGAAACGGATTTCGTTACGAACTCGTTACGAATTCGTTTTCGTATGAAATTCCTCTCGAAAAAACGGAAGAATTTTCCGCTTATTATGAACAAAAATCGAGTTCGTTTCGAATTCGTTTTCTGTTCATAATACGAATTCGAAACGAAATCGTTTTTTGTTCATAATACGAATTCGAAACGAATTCGTTTTTTGTTCGTTTTTTGTTCATAGAACGAGTTTTTTTTGTTCATAAAAAAATTAATTTTAATAAAAAAAAAAAATTTTTATGTATGCAAATTGTAAGACTTTATTGCATATGTACATGAATTTTATTTTATTATCAAATTAAATTTTACTTACGATTTACAAATTTCCAAAGTCAGGCTCGAACCCACGTCCCAGCGATTCATAGTCATGCGCGCTACCTGCTAGGCTACCTTTCATATATTAAAATATATGTCAAAGGCGAATGATATCTTCTCTCATTTGATACGCTTTATTTACAAAAAACGAATTCGTTTCGAATTCGAAACGAACTCGTTTCTTCGTACTATTCATCCGAAACGGATTTCGTTACGAACTCGTTTCGAATTCGTTTTCGTATGAAATTCCTCTCGAAAAAACGGAAGAATTTTCCGCTTATTATGAACAAAAAACGAGTTCGTTTCGAATTCGTTTTTTGTTCATAAAACGAATTCGAAATGAACTCGTTTTTTGTTCATAAAAAAAAATTTTTCTAAGTCCCGGAAAAAATTTTCAAAAAAAAATTTTGAAAAAAAATTTTGTTTCCTAATCGACTTAGAAATGTTTAAAAAGTCGAAAAAACAAAAATTTTTTTGAATATTTTTCTTTCAAAATTTTCCGGGACTTTGAAAAATTTTTCAAAATTTGAGTAAAAAATTTTATAAGTTTTTTTTAACCTTCTAAGCAATTTGAAGTCGCTCAAAACATAAAATTTTTTTATGAACAAAAAACGAGTTCGAAACTGATCCGATTTATGAACAAAAAACGAGTTCGAAACGAATTCGTTTTATGAACAAAAAACGAATTCGTTTCGAATTCGTATTTGAAGTCCGTTACGAATTCGAAACGAATTCGCTTTACTTACAAAAAACAAAATTCGAAACGAATTCATTTTATGAACAAAAAACGAATTCGTTTCGAATTCGTTTTTTTGTTCAGAAAACGAATTCGAAACGAATTCGTTTTTTGTTCATAAAATGAATTTTTTGTTCAGAAAACGAATTTGAAACGAATTCGTATTTGCAGTTCGTTACGAATTCGAAACGAATTCGTTTTTCTTACAAAAAACGGAATGCTCACAAACGAATTCGTTTCGAATTCGAAACGAATTCGCTTCCGTTTTTGTGCACATTGGGCTAGTACAATTCGTATGAAAAACGAAAAAGCAAAACAAAGAAAAACAGAAAATTTACTAAAACGTAAAAAAAAATAAACCGAGTTTTAGTTGCTCACTTTTTCGCCACCACTCACATTTACCCCCAAAGGGTCAAAAACTCATTTCTTACAAAAATTCAAAATGAATGCATATCCGGAGATATATTGGTGCACTTAAGCTCTTAATATCGATTAAAACTCATTTTTACCCCCCAAACCGACCTTATTACACCTCCCCAAAGGTTTTTATCGACATTCTGAGTTTCGTGCACCAAATTACCTGCGGATATGCATTAATTTTGAATTTATGTAAGAAATGAGTTTTTAACCCTTTGGGGGTAAATGGGGGTGCTGGAGGAAAAGTAAGCAACTAAAACTCATTTTTATTGTAAGATATTATTTAAGCACACCTAAATACGTAATACGAGTATAAGTAAGGTCTACCTTCAGGGTTTTTTTTTGTTTTTTTTGAGGGACTTTCTTGAAAAATAAAAAGACATTTTTTTAAAATTTTTTTTTGAAGCTGCATTTTATCTTGAACCAAAATTTTTTTACATAATTAAAGTGTAACTATTCAAAAACCCAAAAATATTTGTAAATAAGTTAGAAAAGTGCAATGCCGTGAACGACCTCAAACTTGCGGTGAGCAAGATATCTGGAGACTGGCTCATCCGAAAAAAGTAAATTACATTTTTTTCGGTTAAGCAAATAGTTAAGGGACGTTTGATCGTTGATTATTGAAAAATATTAATTTTTGACAAAATAGCGGGCGTAGAAAGAAAATTTTAATTTTTTGTGCACAAACTTGAGGTCGTTTTAGGCTATAAATCAAAAAATATGTATCCAAAAAAAAAAAAGTCGAACAATCAAACACCCCCTAACTATTTGCTTAACCGAAAAAAAATTAATTTTCTTTTTTCGGATGAACCAGTCTCCAGATATCTTGCTCAACGCAAATTTTGAGGTCGTTCACTGCATTGCATGTTTCTAACTTATTGACGAATATTTTTGAACCGAAATATTAGAGATAAGTCTTGAATAGTTATACTTTAATTATGTGAAAAAAATTTTGATCTAAGATTTAATTTTATCTTAAAAAAATATCTTTTTATTTTTCGAAAAACTCGCGGACGTCCATAACGCATTTTAAAATGTGATTTTAAGATTATGTCAAAATCTAAGAATGATGGTTAAGTTCTGACCCCGGATTCGTTTTTAACACACCACAATACATACCGTATGGCACCTCAACTTTCAGCAACTTAATTTTTTTTTCTTGTGGTCCTGTGTTATGGATATCGGCCATTCTTTTAATAACTGCACACTTTGTTTTTTTGACGTTTTTGAACATTTTTTGAAACGAAATATCTCAAAAACTATAGCAGATAGGATAAAAAATTAATTAATCATATTTGTTAAGAAAGATTATAACTTTATAAAAAAAGTTAAAAAAATTTAAATAATTTGTTAAAACACTAATTTTTTTGATAAAATATTTTTTTTTGTTTTGATTTTTTATATGTTATTCCTCAATCAATCTTTAAATGCATGTGCTTTCATATCGAAATTCCCGCCATAACTTTGAAAACTACGAATTTTTTACTGATAACGCGCACCATGTTTTTTCAACATAAAATGAAAAAAGACATACAATTCATACAATTAGACTGATGTGCGCCTTTATAAAAATTCATATTTTCCAAAGTTAAGGGGGGGAATCCGTTTTGAATGCAGATCAATTTTTATGATTGATTGAAAATAACATTACAAAAAAAAAATAAAAAAAAATTTTATGTCGAATCTTGTTTTGAAAAAACATTGTGCGGGTCATCAGTAAAAAATTGGTAGTTTCCAAAGTTATGGCGGGAATTTCGATATGAAAGCACATGCATTCTAAGGATTGATTGAAGAATAACATAGAAAAATCGAAAAAAAAAAAAATATGTTATATTGAAAATATTTTGAGAAAAATGTTTTTAATTAAAAAAATTAGTGTTTTAATAAAATTATTTAAATTTTTTTATAAAGTCATAGTCTTTCTTAAACCTCTACTGCATACAGAACCATACCTATGTGCAAATCCGCCAAATTTGGCCTTTTAGCTGGCCTCGTTTTTTTTTTTTTTTTTTGGAGTACATCGTTCAGCCATAGTTTTTCTTGAAGCTAAGGCTATCTTGATTTCACAATAAAGGTTGTTCAATTGAAATTCAGATAGCTATTTTTTTTATTTAACATTTCATGTTGTTTTTAACTAAAATCCAATTTTAACTATGTCTCCCTTTGAATTTTAATTGTTCCTCCGTGAATATTAATTAAAGATAGTCTAAGCTTCGAGAAAAACCAGGTTTGAAGAGTCTGCTCCAAAAAAAAAAAAAATAAATAAAAATCGAAATTGTCATCTTACCTCGACCATGGCTTCGATTTTTTTTATTTTTTTTTTTTTGGAGCAGACTCTTCAAACATGGTTTTTCTTGAAGTTAAGACTATCTTTAATTAATATTCAAGGAGGAACAATTAAAATTCATAGGGAGACATAGTTAAAATTGCATTTAAGTTAAAAAAAAAAAACATAAAAAGTTACATACATACAAAGTTAAGTAAAAAAATTGCTATCTGAATTTTAATTGAACAACCTTGAATATTAATTCAAGACAGCCTTAGCTTCAAGAAAAACTATGGCTGAACGATGTACTCCAAAAAAAACAAATTTAAAAAAAAATATAAATAATTTTTTCCCAATAAAAATTTTTACGGAATTAAGCGCAAAATAAATCAAAGTTTTTCTAAAAAATAAAAAAAAAAAAATAAAAAAAAAATGGTTTTTCTTAAAAAAATGCAAAAATAATTTTAAATTCGCAAAATTTCTGCGAAACATTTTTTTTTTTTAATTCTGTATTTTTTTTCGGAAAGTACAAGTAAAAACCTAAAATCGTAGGTATACCAATTATTAATTGATAGAGTTTGCTGTAAGCTATGAATTTTCGAAAAAAAAACACTTATTCTGAAAAAATACAAAAATCGTGAATTTCATACCCGCGTACCTCAACAACAAATAATACTAGGGAAAATTCCTGAACGCAGTTTTATTGCTGGACATCGATATTACAATAATGCAAAATTTCAGCCAAATCGGAGCCAAAAAATTTTTTCGCTGGCGTTTTCGCGTGTTTTACCTCATATGGATTTTAAACTTTGATAACATTTTTCTCCACTTTGCCAACAATAATCATGTTTGAGTTTACAATTTTTGTATTCTATACTCTATTCTCCGTTATATAATATTTAACCATTATTCGTAACGAAATATTGCTTTAATGCAAAATCAGTTTCTTTAGTGCGATCTTACATTGCAGTCGAAAGTTCAAAAAGTGTGAATCTTTAGTGAAATAAATTATGTAGAACTAAAGTTTTTATAGAAAAAAAAAATATTTCTACATAAGAAAATAATTAAATTTTTATTATTTATCTTTGACAAAACATTTAGTAAGTGCTAAATATGATTTATATGGTGTTTTCTCTGGAAGCCATATATGGCCTTGTATGCATTGTATCGTCTTTTTACGGGCAAGATATGTCTGTTAACCTTATTCGTAATGCATGGCAAAGCGAGGATGAGAACGATTCTGATGAAGAACCACTAGTAACTAATTTATACACAAATAAAGAAGTAGTCATTCCTGAGGCAGAAGGTATTAGCTCTTCAGAAGAAGAACTTCTATCAGTGTCAGAACCAATGCCTCATAAAAGATATATATTTTGGAAAAAGCGTAACTTTGTTCCATATTGCAAAGAAAAATATAAGTTTAAAGGTATTTCACTGTACCTCAATTCCTTGAGCAAAAATATTAAATATATCGAAATTACATCACCTCAGGCATTGGACGTCTAAAACCAACATGTGGGAGGTGTAGATTAACTGGATTCATTGCTTGGTCTCTCCAGAATTCAGTTGCAGTCTCGCAAATTAGACCCAATTAAATTAGACGATACGTTAGTTATAGCAGTATTAGCTTTAGTAACTTGTGAAACATTTTATTCTGCAGAAGTAGCAGCTACAGATGCATTAGTTACCGGAGGAACTTCTAAATTAGTGTTAATCAGATTTGGAACAGGAGCATCTATTGGGATAGGACTTAACATGTTAATGAGGTTAAGGAAAAGTGGTTGAGGGTTTTCAGGTACATTTGGGACGGGATTAATAGATTGGGCTAGAGATCCTTCAGATAACAGATTTGAAGTTAATTTTTTTGTCGCTGCGAAGATTGCACTTACGCATAGGTGAAATATATGTTTCATCCAAACATCTAAATGTTTTAAAGAAATTTTCATGTTCCAAAAACTTTTTCTGAACAGACTCTAGCTCATTCGATACCTCTCGAAAAGCTTTCCTTGTTTGTCAAACAAGCTTACATACACTTGCATCGATCTGGCGGCAGTCTTCACATGACCATCTTAGACCATGTCTCTTTTCGAGATCATCGACAGCCTTTGCACTCAGCTGTGCACACAACAGAGTCACACATCCAGCAACAGACAGAGCTTTCAGATGCCTCTCTAGAAGGACATTTAGAGAATGCACAGTTCATTCTAAAAGTTTAAAATATAAAAAGATACCAAAATATTTAAGTAAATTTTCAGAGCTTAAAAAAAAAATAAAATGACTTCAGAAAAGTTGGTAAACCTGAAATTTTAGTACAAGTACCTTACTAGTTAATATTTCTCAGCAGGGACACAATCTAAAATCTAAATCTAGATCTAAATCTAAAAATTATTTGAAAGCATTGTTAAGAAAAAAGTATTTTTTGGCCGTTCTTCAGTTACTAATCTTGCAATTTTTTCAGATTATTGCATTTCTGCATTTTCTGAGGGCTTGCAGGTGGACACAGTTTATACTGATTTCTCGAAGGCATTTGACAAGGTATCATACAGGGTTCTCATAATGAAATTATTTAAACTTGGGTTTCATTCAAAATTTTTGGATTGGTTAACTTCTTTCCTAAATAATAGATTGAATTTTGTATTGATTGATGGCGTTAAATCGAAACCTTTTATTGCTATTTCTGGTGTTCCACAAGGAAGTATCTTGGGCCCTCTTCTTTTTATATTATTCATTAATGATATTGGCTCTTGCTTCCAAAATTCACGCTACTTACTTTACGCTGATGATTTGAAAGTGTTTCTAAAGATTGTGAATCTGTTGGACATATTTGCCCTTCAAAATGATTTAAATAACTTATCTAGATGGTGCTCTCAAAATCAACTATTTTTAAATGTTGAAAAATGTTGTCATTTAACTTTTTGTAAGTCTGCAGTATACTTTTATTCAGCTTATTGCTTAAGTAACACTACTTTAAAGTCTGTTAAAGAAGTACTGGATTTAGGTGTTATGTTTGACTCTAAATTCACATTTGTGAGTCACATTAACCTTATGATTCCAAAATGTTATTCAATGCTGGGTTTTATCAGGCGTAGTAGCACTGATTTCAACGATCCGCATACGCGGAAAGTTTTATATACAGCCTTTGTTCGTTCAAAGCTTGAATATGCATCTGTAATCTGGCATCAATCTTATCTTAATCACTCGATCAGAATTGAAAGAGTTCAAAAAGGACTTTTAAAATTTGCCCTTAATATTTTTATCTTTTCGGAGCCTTTGCCAACCTATAGCTCTCGATGCTTATTAATTAAACTTAAAAGCCTTCAATCAAGAAGAATGATTGCTTCCTTAATGTTTCTATTTGACATTGTTTCCGGCCACATAGACTGTTCATATTTGCTTGAACTTATTAACTTTAAAGTACATTCAAGATTCAAGATTTGAATGCTCCAATTACAAGAGCTCTCATTGAATATAACTTTATTTGTACTACATAATATTGAGATTGATTTTTCTATGTCAAGAAATGCATTTAAGGAAAAATTGTTAGATCTATATTCTTAATATATTATATATACCTACATACATTTGTATTAATAATTACTGAATTCCAAATTTGTATCCTATTAGTCTGTAAGAAATTTGTTCATAGACTGAATTTATGAAAATAAGCGAAAATAAACTTACGTAATTGATCAAAGCAAAATTCACTTGTACTGACATTTCAACCGTTTATGCTAAGTAGTAACTGTGATTCTTGTTACCATTTGCAGTTTTTTCTGCTGCGGCTTTACATTGCAATTACTGGCTAATTAATTGTAATAGAGTTGTTAAACAACATTAATGATTTTTAATTTGTTATAATAAAATTTTTCAATAGAGTAAGGCGTGATTCTAGAAAAAGAAAGTGATAAATTTACTTAAAGAAGCCAGCTAGCTTATTGGGTAAGTGATGAAATAAGAACAACAACAGAGGCATTTATAAATTCAAAATATGAATTTTGGATGGATAAATTCGTATCCAGTGTCAATTTTAGCCTTTTATATATGATTTGAAGAACTTTTTAGTTTTTAGAATTTGAAGCCTCGAAGCTACTTCCGTACTTTGCACAGCCAAATGATGATTTTTCAAAGGAAATCTTCTTCAGTGGCAAGACTCATATTCATCTCAGCGGATACGTTAATAAGCAAAATTGATGCATTTGAGCCGATGAAAACACAAGAGACACATGGGTCATTCCATCTATAATTTGCTTTTTTTACCCTGACGTGTTTTAAATTGGCTGAAAATTTTTTGAGTGGTTAGGGCATTATCTAATATATAGAACAACATTATATCAAACTTTTTCGACCATTAGTTTTGATAAAAAAATTAATTTCTTAACTCTGTTCAGAGCCGCTCGTAAATAACAAAAAAACTTGAATGATGAATATAAACAAACAAACACAATCCAAATTCGCTTTCATATTATTTTTAGGTAGCTGTGTACTAGTAGATGACAAAAAAACTCCAATTCTGGAAAAATTAACGCCTAAGCGTTATATATTCACTGAAAGAAAAAAAAAATTACGTTTCAGGAAAACATCGATTTCTCAAATACTCCACAATCGATTTCAGTTTTTTTAGGCTCAAAATGTTCAGAACATATAGGAGTACCATCCTTTAAACTTTCGTTCATGTTTTTGCACCATATTTGATTTGACAAGCATTTTAGTGAAGATTTATGAAACTTAAAAATAAAATTTGGGTATTCCATTGATACTTGTGTTGATTTTTCGAGGATTTTTTGTAATTTTTTCTGACTTTCGAAATCTTCAGCTTTTTTCAGTTTTTAAAAGTTTTTCAATTTTTAAAAGTTTCCTATTTTTTTGAAAGTTTCAAAAATGTAAGAATTATCAAAATTTTAAAAATGGAATAATTTCAAAAACTGGCATAAATTGAAAATAGTTAAGTTTTTCATTTTAAGCCAATTTTTTCATTTTTAAAATTTTTAATATTTCTTAAATTTTTGAAACTTTCAAAAAAAATGGAAAACTTAAAAGAATTTAAAAACTCTTAGAAACTGAAGAAAGCTGAAAATTTCGAAAGTTTAAAAATATTATATAAATTACAAAAATATATCGAAAAATTAACAAAAGTATCAAGGGAAGATCCAAATTTTATTTTTAAGTTTCATAAATCTTCACTAAAATGCTTGTCAAATCAAATAGGGTGCAAAACCATAAATGAAACCTTCAGGGATGGTACTCCTATATGTTTTGAACATTTTGAGAAACTCAGCTTTTTTCAATCTACGCCAATTTTTGAAATTTTTCTATTTTTAAAATTTTAAATATTTCTTAAATTTTTGAAATCTTTAAAAAAATATTAAACTTAAAAAAATTGAAAAACTTTTAAAAATTGAAAAAAGCTGAAGATTTTGAAAGTCTGAAAAAATTATAAAAACTACAAAAAAACCTCGAAAAATCAACACAAGTATCAATGGAACACCCAAATTTTATTTTTAAGTTTCATAAATCTTCACTAAAATGCTTGTCAAATCAAATAGGGTGCAAAAACATGAATGAAAGTTTAAAGGATGGTACTCCTATATGTTCTGAACATTTTGAGCCTAAAAAAGCTGATATCGATTTTGGAGTATTTGAGAAATCGATGTTTTCCTGAAACGTATTTTTTTTTTTTTTTTCTTTCAGCATATACAGTGAAAGATCCCGTCGCGGACAGTTCCCGCAGGCGGACATCTCTCGTAGCCGGACGAATTTCTTGGTCCCAAGTTTTTCGTTATGTTTTTAGAACAAAATACATTCCGGTGGGCGGACGCTCCCTTGGCCGGACGCGGACACTACATTTATACACATTTCATAGAATTCATCTCTGATGGCGGACAAAAAAGACATTCTATTCTGTCATTCAGGTTGTCGATTGTTATTCTTTAAAATCTATTTCTTTGTGTGGTGTTGAGAGTAAAGTTTTCTCAAGTGGGCACAGAAAAAACCAACTTATTATACTTAAACATTTTTTGCATAACTTTGAAGATTTATTGATCAATATTAAAGCCTTATAATTTTTTTTTGCAAAATTTGGATTTTTTAAAAAGTTATGAACAAGTGAATTTGTATGTGGGTGTTTTTTTTAAATTGCGATTTTTCAGTAAATATTGAAATTTTCGTGATAGGACAAAAAATGTTTTAGAATTTATATAAAACTAGCATTACCCTGTGCGCATCGCTGCACCTCAACCGTGGTGTATATTCGATGTGCAGTCTGCGTGAAAATTCTATTTAAAAAATACTTTTGTATTAGGACCACCCTTAGTATGCACCCAAATTAAAATTTTTACAACCTAAGCAGTGGCTCTTACTATAAAAACCACGTGGTGTAAATTCCATGAGAATCGATTAAGCGGTCTTCGAGAAAATGATATTTAAAAAAAATTTTGTGTGAGGACCACCCTAAGTATGCACCCTAAATAAAACTTTTACAATTTAATGTGTGTCTCTTCACATAAAAGCCATGTGTTGTAAATAACATAAGAATCGATTCAGCGGACTTCGAGAAAATTAGAGTATTGAAAAAATATTTTTGTGTGAGGGCCACCCTAAATAAAAGTTTTGTGGCTTAGGATATGCTTCTTAACATAGGAGATACGTAATGTAAATTTTTTTTTTTATTTGAATTGTATTATTGAAATGTACTTTCTTCGACAGCTCCCGCAAGCGGACATCTCCCGTAGGCGGTCGATTTTGTTGGAACCGTCGGTGTCCGCCTACGGGAGCTTTCACTGTATACAACGCTTAGGCGTTAATTTTTCCAGAATTGCAGTTTTGTTGTCATCTACTAGTACACAGCTACCTAAAAATAATATGAAAGCGAATTTGAATTGTGTTTGTTTGTTTATATTTATCATTCAAGTTTTTGTGTTATTTACGAGCGACTCTGAACAGGGTTAAGAAATTAATTTTTTATCGAAACTATTGGTGGAAAAAGTTTGATATAATATTTTTCTATATATTAGATAATGCCTTAATCACTCAAAAAATTTTCAGCCAATTTAAAACACGTCAGGGTAAAAAAAGCAAATTATAGATGGAACGACCCACATATGGATCCTCGCGGATTGAAGAGAAACCACGGTGGGCTTTAACCAACTTTTAATAAAACTGTGAGTTACAACAAAAACTTTGATTGTGGATTATTTGGGATGTAATTTAGAGTCGAAATATGAAAAATATAAGAAATCCTTTGAGTTTTTTTATATTAATTCCATATTTACTGTTTTTTAATGATATTACATATGTATAACATATATATATTAGGGTGCTTTTTTTTTTGAACTATTTTTTTTTTTTCGGTCCCATCGTGAAATTTTGTTGGAAATACCCAAAAAAAAATTCCCTGAAAGTTTGAGCCCTTAATATTAATTTTAAGTACTCGACCAAGGCGTGTGAAGATTTCCCATTGAAAATACACGGAAACTCTGATTTTTATTTTTTAAATTTCTATAGCTCTGCGGCATTTCATGGCATCGCTTTGACCAAAGACAGGTTTTTTTCAGAATTGAACGCTCTACAAAAGTGCCCATTGCGGCCAAGTCGTATCTCTTACGGGCGAGGTAGTACGGGCCACTAAACCTGATTTTTTCATAAAATTTGCGTTTTTTCGCCTTTATCTCGTAAATGGCGAGAGCTACGGATCGTAGATGAGAAACCTGTAGGAAATTTTATTTCCTACAAAAAAGTCTTTGGCGCTAAATCGATAACTTCAATACTGCTTAAGATATTTCAATTTTAATGTCATGAAGTTTTAAATTTTTTTCAAAAATTACGTAAAATTATAAAAAATATATTAAAACTTCATGACATTAAAATTGAAATATCTTAAGCAGTATTGAAGTTATCGATTTAGCGCCAAAGACTTTTTTGTAGGAAATAAAATTTCCTACAGGTTTCTCATCTACGATCCGTAGCTCTCGCCATTTACGAGATAAAGGCGAAAAAAACGCAAATTTTATGAAAAAATCAGGTTTAGTGGCCCGTACTACCTCGCCCGTAAGAGATACGACTTGGCCGCAATGGGCACTTTTGTAGAGCGTTCAATTCTGAAAAAAACCTGTCTTTGGTCAAAGCGATGCCATGAAATGCCGCAGAGCTATAGAAATTTAAAAAATAAAAATCAGAGTTTCCGTGTATTTTCAATGGGAAATCTTCACACGCCTTGGTCGAGTACTTAAAATTAATATTAAGGGCTCAAACTTTCAGGGAATTTTTTTTGGTATTTCCAACAAAATTTCACGATGGGACCGAAAAAAAAAAATAGTTCAAAAAAAAAAAGCACCCTAATATATATATATATTTTCTACAAATTTTGACACGTCAAAATACTTTAATGGATAGCACTACAGTCTACAGTTCCTAGGTGATCGGGGTTTAGAGAAAGACTCATATTCAGACCTAAAAATAGTCGTGTTTAGTCAGGTCTAAAAATATTTATTCTAAAAGCCCTCAAATCTAAATTTAAAGTTGTGGACATTAATTTTTTTTTGGTATGTCATCTTTAATACATAAAAAATAATTTTGAACCTCTAGACCTTAAGACTTACTTTTGCGACCCGATTAAGTTAAATACGTCTTAGTAAAATATGACTGCTTTGAAAACGGTGTACTTAATCGTAGTTTTATTCATAATATTAAAGATCGATCTCATTATGTTTATCTATTTATTCGCTTTTAAATGAGATATCATATAGTGAAAATGGTTGACCAGGCCCAAAGATATTAAACATTGAATTTGGCTTTTTTTTCGCAAAAATTGCGTTTTTTTTTTAAATTTGACCTAACAGTACTCAAGATCCTGAATATATAGGGAGCTGATATTTTAACTGTGAGACTGTCTTCTTAGGTTCTTTAAGCACAATCGGATGCTTTTTAAATTTCATACGTACGTTATACACATATTATATTAGATAATATTACTAAAAAACAGTAAATATGGAATTAAAAAAAAGCTCTAAGGATTTTTTTTCTTTTGATGCATTTCTACTTTATTAACATCCCAAATAATTCCACATTCAAGTTTTTGTAGTAACTCAAATTGTCACTTAAGGTTGGTTAAAGCCCACCGTGAAACTGGTGGATCCTCTAGGAATTATTGGACCGTTTTTCTTTAAATAGCGCTTTTAATATTGTTACTGTGAATAGTGGACGCTATTGTACCATGACAAATAATTTTTTATAGCCTAAAATAGATTGGATGGACTTGGACGATATATATCTCCAACGAGACGGTGCTACATGTAACACAGTCAATGCAACAATAACAATTGCATGAGAATTTTCCAAGATAAAATGCTCAAAATATACTATGTGTCAAGTTATGACGTTGGCAAATTTTATAGCAAGCCAATAGCATATCCATAAGTCTCGTTTTGTGGAATGGCTGTCACATCACATCATCAGATCTTATTGATAATGTGATATGTTACACTAACTATTGGTCTAATCTATCGTCTTCTTCTATCTTCAGTCATCATAGGACTGGGTAAAGAGCTGCAAAAAAAATACCTTAAGATGTCAACTCCACAACAGAAAAAACAAAATGTAATAATATTAAAACTATTTTGTCTATATCTCTAAGCTTAAAAATGTCCCTTAAGAGTGTGCAGGAGATAATGGAAGCTACGAAATATTCGACTGAACTGTTAGCAGCCAATTCGAATAATATATTCTCATCAATCGATCCTGTATTAATTTGAGGGACGTGAACCGGGTGAAAAATTTGGTCGGTTCGGCTCAGCGGTTCGAATCGGTCTTGTACTTTTGGATTGGTTCGTCAATACTGTTTTTTTCCTTTGAAACGGGGCTTCGGTTCGGTTCAACGGTTCGAGAATTAAAAAAAAAAATCAATGTTTCCCCGCAGGTCTCCGAGAATAAATTTTAGGGTGGAAAATACCCTCTCTACCGAAACCTCGGTTGCTGGAACATTAAAATGAAATTTGAGCTAATTTAGATTCAGAACGTCAGAGTAGTTATTCCAAAAGTTCAAAACATCAACACTATTTGATTTCATCTATTAATGTTTTAGTTTTGAACTCTGTCTAATGCTCCCTATTCTTTTCAAAATTTCATCAATTTATATATTTAACCAAAGAAAAAATAAAAAAGTGGGGAAAATTTGTCTATTGAAAGTTAGTCAGAACGATCCCTCAAAACTTTATAAAAAGTGGTTCGGTTTTCGGTTCGGATCAAACATTTGTGGAAAACTTAGGTTCGTTTAATGGTTCAGTTAATAAGTAAAAAAAAAAACGGTTTTCCAGTTCAGAACCGGTTCGGTTCGAAACAGGTTCACGTCCCTGAAGATCTTAAACTATTCCAATTCGAATTTAAGAGTTGGGATGCAGTAAACTGAGTAAATGTAAATATACATATAGATTTTTATAAATTATTATCAATATACAGTTGCGGTAAAAAGAATAGCACCGCGGTGTCATTTATGAATTGAAAGAAAAATTTCGAACAAATAAGGTTTTTTTTTCTTCTAATATTTTAAAGTATAGTTACTTGATAAGTGCACAAGATAACCACATGACATTTTGTTCCAAAAAAATAACGGTACTTTCTAGGTTTGCTATTATATTGAGTAATTTGTAATTTCGAGCGGTAAAAATAATAGCACTGTTCAACTCCTTTACTTCTCAAGATTAAGTATTTACTCTTATTAAAAAAATTTGATCGCAACAAGTATTTTTGTATAGTACTCCAATGATTTTTTCGAGTTTTTGCATTTTAGTGGGCAGTGGAAAGTATTCTTCGATAGAGCAAAGTAAAATTATTAAAAATTCCATTTCGCGAGGTAAAATTTTTCAGGAAATTTAAAATTTTATCGGATGTTCTGCGAAAATGGTTTCGAATAAGATAAAATACACAAATAAACGAAAAACACGAGACAGAATGCCTTCCATGTCCCTCCGGGATGTGAATTGTTCGATACGGCTTTCGATACATAATACGTTTTTGCCGGCTACGGAAATAAAGAAAGTGCGTAATATAGCAGTGAGTGTGGAATCCGATAAAAGACGACTCAGAGAAACCAATTTGAGTGCCCAGAATCCACGACGAATTCTTAAAAAAAAATGCATATCACAAAGATACCGGACTTGCGCATGGGTACTTAAAATGGCCACTTGCAAAGTAGAGTGGAAGGATGAGAGTAAGATTATTCCAAGTATCATATTCTGTTTGGGCTACGCCTTATATATGGACGAGTGCCTTTTCCACCAAAAAAACGATCTTACTCTCATCGCTCCACATAATGCTTATTTACTTTGCAAGCAACCATACTAAGTACCAGTGCGCAAAGTCCGGTATGCTTGTGATATGTATTTTTTTTTTAACAACGAAACTCGCCGTGGATTTTAGGCACTCAAATTGGTTTCCCTGAGTCGTATATTACGCACTTTCTTTATTTCCGTAGCAGGCAAAAACGGATTATGTATCGAAAGCCGTATCGAACAATTCACGTGCCGGGGGGACATGGAAGGCATTCGGTCTCGTGTTTTACGTTTATTTGTGTATTTTATCGTATTCAAAACCACTTTCGCAGAACATCCGATAAAATTTTAAGTTTCCTGAAAAATTTTACCATGCGAAATGGAATTTTTAAAAATTTTACTTTGCATTTTGTGATTTTAATATTCTTAAGGTGGTTTTATGATTTAAATACTCTCATACTATATTAATAAGGATTGATTACTTTTTATTTGGATTACATCTCACAGCTTTTGGAAAACCCATAATTTTTTCACAAATGAATGTTTCGCTCCAAATAAATAAAATTGGACTTTTTTTGATTTTCAGAAATGTGAACTTGGCGGGCTTTGATAATTTGATAGAGTTTATCAGAAATGTTTGTAATCAAAAGTTTGTGAACGGAAAATTTTTTTTTTACAATTTTTTACTTTTAAGTAAAAACATAAATTTTCCAAACTTTATTATGAAATTGACAAAACTTAGAAACAGGATGAGGAAAAACCATTTTCTTGCAGTTAAGAGCTGAAACTACCAAATTCCTAAGAATTGGAAAACGACAGTAATTTTTTTTTCATAACCTGACCTTAAAACTTTTAAGCTTTTATTCAAAAAGTTTTCAAAATAAAAATATCTTAAAACTGTTTTGATACGAAAGTTCTTATAAGCTTTCTTCAAAAACTTTTATTGAAAAAAAGTTTTTCCAAAAAACTTTTTCAAAAAATTTATACATAAAAGTTTTTTCAAAAAACTTTTTCACAAGAGTTTTCCTTTTATTGGCTTTCTTAATAAATATTAATAATTAAATGATTATCGAACTTTAGCCATTTTTCGCAGCGATCAACATTATATGTAAAATTTTACAAGTTGATACAATGCTTTATGTACGTATATTAAACAAACTTTGATAACAAAGGAAAAAAACAACAACAACTCTAGAATATAGACATATGTTTCGATTCTTAACATCTCATCAGTATATTTTTGGTTGATGTCTACGTCAGCACACAAATTGCACCCGCCATACATAAAGCATTGTATCAACTTGTAAAATTTTATATATAATGTTGATCGCTGCGAAAAATGGCTAAAGTTCAATAATCATTTAATTATTAATATAAGAGTTTTCCTCAAAAACTTTTATTAATAAAAGTTTTTTTGACTTTTATTAATAAATGTTTTTTAAAAGTTTTTTTTTTAACTTATATTTTTAACAGTCACATGCAAAGAGTTTTTTTTTGACTTTTATTTTTCAAAAGGCAAAAATAAATTTTTTTTTGTATGAAAAAACGTGGAAAATCCTAAAATAATAAGGGTATTTTTCGAGCTTGCTTTATTCTGGTCAAAGCACCATTACTAAACAAATATGCGTTTTACTGAGCATCGTTGCTGTCGAAATGGTCTATACATAAAATATTCGCCACGGTAGTTGAAATTCACTTTATGATCGCAGGAGGAGTTGAGCTGCGCGGGCTACTAACTGCTTCTGCTATATGTGAAACTTACTAAACAGCGATAAAAAATATGATTTTGTAGTAAATCTTGTACAAATCATAGTTAACTCAACATAAGAAATTAAAAATCAGACAGGTTATGTCTAGCTGACGAAAAATTCATCAGTTGCAGTACATCAGCAGATTCTCCCATTACCTGCTGTGTTTATTGAAGATGCAGCAGCTGCCGCCTTACGATGTGGGCGTTGCAAAAGAAAAAGTTTTTTCCAAATGGATACAATTTTTTGTAGACAGTTGAATATGCAACGTCGACCACCAAATTTTGTTGATTTATTTTGATTTTTATTAAAATTATAGCCTTTAAAATGTTTTGATTTTTACTTATCTTTTGTCGCCCAAATTTTACTGACCGCTGGACATCACGCCAACAGTTTGCAATTTTCGTGAAAACAAAAAAATTATATTTCTTAATGCAATCTTTTGTTGATTGTCTGTTTAAGCCGATGGCCAAATTTTTAATGGCTAAATAATGCTGCCTTTTGTCTTTATACCTACTCCTGGCTCAGAAATATGATATGCTTCAGTCCGTGGCGCACCAATTTACTTTGTTAAGGCGTAAGACTAGTAGCAACAAATTTGTCGTTGTAAAATCTTGATCTGATTTTAACCCATATTTTTATATTTTTTTTTTTTCATAATGACAATGCAAATACTTCTTGCAACATTTTGTTGCAATATCGTTTCGAGGCAAAATGTAGATGTGGCTGGTTTTATTTTTTTTTAACAGCGAATAAAAAAATCGGTTATAAAAATTCGTGCTTTACGGTAGCAATCTATTGTATACTCGTGTGGCCTTAAAAAATACACTTGATAAGATAACTCTCTTAGAGTAAAAAGACTTTGTATTTTTACTGCAAATAAATATATTTATGTAGCGGATAGATTCCTAAAATATTTATTAAGTAGTACGAGTAATAAACAAATTTATGTAGATATTACTATAACCTGATTTGGAAATCATAGTGTTGTTTATTGGGCAAAACATGATATATTTTGTGTATGTTGGTTGAAGACGTTTGGTCAATTTAATATTTGGTATTCCTTAATTCTTAACATATTTCAGTAAGACTTCCGTTAGGTATTTTGCCTGAATTACAATCTGTTCAATAACACAGGCCAAAAAAAAAAAAGTTTAGGTCGGAAAACCAAACCCACTTATTCTTGTGAAAAATTCTTAGCTAAATTCTAAAAAACTAACCACTAACCTCATTTCCCCTACTCTCCTCTTCAAAATGATTAAAAAATCCAATTTTAGTTTCTAAATATAATCGTACCGATCCTTTTTAAAATTCTTGAGGGAAATTGGCAGGAAAAACTTTTTTTTTTTCGAACTCAGCAAAGAATTTTGCAAAGGTATATTTAGAAACAAAACTTTATTTTTTTAAATATTTTGTGCATCATCAACCTTCCGAGCCGACTATTCCCTATACCATCAGCAAATTTGAGCCTCAGTGCACGATATTGGATTATATGCGACCGAATAGACCACAACCAGGCCGTAGCGATGAGAATATTGCGTCTGTAGCGGATAGTTTCACTGAAGACAGTGACCAATCGATTCGACGCCGTGCGCAGCATCTTGGCCCCTCGTACTTATGTAACAACTTGGCTAATGTCCGCGATGTCGGAGACATTTGGTTTCAGCAAGACGCAAATAGAGCAGGGGTCGCCAAAATTTCAAGTGTGAGTGTGTTGGTGAGAGAAGATAGGCTGCACCGTAAGAAATTGTTCGCAAAAATCAATTGCGAAATGTAGCGACAGAAAGTGAAAAATAAAAAACGATTAGGAAAGGTATTAAGATTTTTTTGTTGTCTGTCGTCAAAGGAAAATATCGAATTTACAACGAAAAGGCATTTAAAATGTGTCATAATGCCTTTTCGTTGTAAATTCGTTCATTTGCCACAGTTGTAAAAGAAATTCTCAACGTGCATACAAGATGACGAGAACTACATCCGCGCATGATGTTGCTTTGTCAATGGATTTTCGGCAACTGAATGAAAGAGCATAAGAATGCGTGTGATATTTGAGCGCCCAATTGTGCTATGTGATGTCGACCACTGAAATAGAGCCACTATGTGCCCATCACTGATTTAGAAAGATCTTTTGAAATAGAGATTACCTCCCTAGATTCTTTCCTTATTAAGACCACTCTGATATCAAATATTTATGTAAAAAACATAGTTGTGCACCATAGTTGTTGAACGAATTGTATGATATTGAATTTTTCCAAGTAAATATTAGCAGCAGAACCAGACAGATCTATCAGTGAATACAACAATGACGTTGGACTAAAGCCGGAATTTTCAGTTTCAATTCAGTACTTCCTTTTAACATGTAACCACTTAATATTTAATGAAGATATTTTTCAATGCCCCTGAAAGTTTAGCTGGATGCATTTCCAATTTTCATTAAACTCAAATATTTTTTTGTGAGAGTTTCTAACGGGAGTTTCCATTAAATCGTTATTCAAATATTGAAACAGAACTTGCCATTGCATGTCTCTCCTCGTCTTATTCTTGCCTCGTTCTCAGTAAAAGGCGAGAAATTTATTCAAATGACAAAAAAAAATTATTTATGTATCAGGCCCGATAGGCTGATACGGCTGATTACGCCCCAAGAAATAAATTAAAATATGGGTCATTCTACATCGTTTTTACATTGAAAATTTAGATTTCTCAAAAACAGTTTTTTTTCTATACTTTGTCAAAAAATATTCGATACATGTTTTTGGAAAGAGTTTTTCCGGGCTTATTATCGAAAATACGATTTTTTTAAAATCACAAGTTTTAAAAATACATGGATTTTCGGACGCTTGTATTTCAAAATGTACGCGTCATGTAGAAAAACCGTTGCAGCATAAAAGTTAGCATTTGACGTCTATTTTCATATTATCGTATTAAAAATTTTCTTTTCTTACACTTTTCAATTTTAAACTTAAAAACGAAAATTTTTTTAGTGCACTGAGCCTCAAATTTGCTGATGGTATAGGGAATAGGCGGCTCGGAAGCTTGACGATGCACAAAATATTTAAAAAATTTAAGTTTTGTTTTTGATGCATTTTAAAAACTTGTGATTTTCAAAAAATCGTATTTTCGAAAATAAGCCCGGAAAAACTTTTTTCAACACCAGATATCGAATATTTTTTGACAAAGTATCGAAAAAATTGCTTTTGAGAAATCTAAATTTTCAATGTAAAAACGAGGTAGAATGACCCATATGTGCTTTTATTTTTGGTAAATCCAATAAGATATGATGATTGAGATATGATTAATTAAATTCTTTTTTATAAGGGAGGGCCAGACATTGTCCATTTTTTTAAACCAAACTAAACTATGAACCTTTTGCAAACTATAAGAAAGATATGTACCAAATCTTATTCATCAACGTCAAATAGATACAGAGATATGATAAGTTGATTTTTCCTTATATTGGAGGCATGGCACCTCCAATTTTTTATTGAATTTTAGTTTTGCCTCTGCCTTTTATACACATATCATATGTACCAAGTTTTATTTATTTACGTCAAGTAGTTGATAAGATATGATGAGTGCTGTTTTTCTTTTAAGTGGGGGAGAGGGCGTGACATCGCCCATTTTATCCAAACCATACTATGCTACGAACCTTCCCAAATCATAAGAAACATATGTGCCAACCAAAAAAACAAAAATTATCTTATCAGCTCAGTATCGCGGCCGTATCAGTGGTCATGTTTTCTCATGCTTCCCTAATCGATCAACCAAGGCGAAATTGTTTGAATTTAATGGAAATCAAAAAACAACTCGAAAATATATTGTGGCAGAGGAAAATATATCTCGACAAAGTTCTTTTAATTGAAGATGAAATTGAAATGACTATTTGTAATGAAATTTGAGATCCACTATGTTTTGACAAAATTAGTTGTTTTCATTAAAAAGATTACAAATAACTTAGACCCTATTTTTATTTCTCGATACTCGTGAACCCGACTTTGTTCCCTTCATGGATTTTGATTCTACAGATTCTTTCAAAATCGCAATGTCATTTTACTATGCGTGTCGTATCTCATGATGTTATCGATGATATGCTAACAATCCTGCAATGACTGAAATTTTTTGATTGACAAATATTTATCTTGAAAAAGAATTTGAGGGCATTGAGAGCTATTTTTGAATGTCTTTAGATTCGGACATGTCACGTACTTAGATCAATTCTGCAACCATATTAAGATATGTAGCTTCAGAATGTAAAACTCAACAATGAACTATTTCGTTGGGTTTTTTACGTCCTGAAGACTGATTCTAATCTCATATGTCACAGGACTTGTTTGTATAGAATATTTTAAATCTCCAATTTAGAATCAGCTTCTTCAGTTCATTGGCAAAAGGAATGCAATTCAGAATCAACTATAAATTGTATTAAAAAATTACCAATTAATTTCAATTTTTGAATTCCATAAAGAATCTTATATCTATCTACTGTTATTAAACAAGCTAAAATTGTATGTTTTTAAATATGTTTATATGCATACTATGTGTGTCTATGTTTATATGTATAATATACATATAGTATATGTATGTATATTAGAGCGGTTCAAAAAAAAAACTTTTTGATTTTTTCACGATGTGTCAGCGGCATTTTTGAGCTAAACCTTGTTAAAAAAATAAAAGCGGGCAACTTGAATTGGATTTTTTGAATAATTTTCAAGGTTTATTCTTAAGTTACTAGAATCAATGAAAAAAAACTTAACAAATATGTAGACATTTCATTTTTAACAAAATTGTTTCTAAAAACTCAAATCTCATATGGAGCATTCGTTTAAACGCACTACCAAAAAAAGTGAATAACTTAAAATTAATATTTTGTAGACTTCCCATTTTTTTGAATTACTTCATAAATTCTATTTGGCAGTGAATTCACCAAATTTGTAAGCAGTTGTGGTTCAATTTCAGCCCAAACTTCTTTTATTTTTAGCTTAAGGTCCATAACGGTAAGGAAATTTCGATTTTGTGGTTTTTCTTTGTAAATCTTACGAACCATGATGCCCCATAGATTCTCTATTGGATTCAGGTCGGGACTGCAAGCTGGTCATTCCAAAAGTGGGATCCTGTGCTGCCTAAACCACTCTTTAGATGCATTAGATACATGTATCGATGCATTGTCCTGCTGAAAAATGCCAATCATCGTCCATTTTTTCCTCCATAAATCTATGAGCACGTCTTCTAACATTTCAGTGTACATGATGGAACTCATTTTTGGTGGAATAAAACAAAGCTTTGATTTTCCTTCCGCAGAGAACGCAGCCCAAACCATGACACTTCCGCCACCGAAATTTCTCTTGGACATATGAACATTTTGGTCGAGTAGATCATGCCAATAGCAACTCATGGAATCAGGACCATCCAGATTGAACTTCTTCTCATCAGAAAATATAATTTTATTCCATTCCGTTGTCCAATGCATGTATTTACGAACGAATTCTAGTCGAGCGCTTATGTGATGTGGTCGTAGTGATGGCTTGCATTGCGGCTTCTTCCATTTTATGTAAGACGTTGACCTCAGGATCCGCGAAATATGGTTTTTCGTTACAGGAAAGTCATGTTTCCTTTGTATTTGAGTGGCGTTTAGTTTATTTTTTGTTGCTTCAATTTTTATGGTACCTATTTGCCTCTTCGTCAATTTTCGGTTACCTTTTGTGGGCTTCTTGACTCCATAGTTTTTCCTTTTTGAAAAAAATTGCGAACAACAACCTCAGATCTATTAATTAGACGCCCGATTTTCCGATTAGAATAACCACTTTCGTGATATGATGCAATAAAATTTTTTTCTGCGCCAGTCAAATATTTTGCCTTAGGCATTTTGTTGATGCTCTAAATACAACAAAATAAATTTTATTAAAGGCGCTACTTTACTTTAACTACATTGTTTACTTACCAATTCACTTCGCGAAATGCACAAAAATATTTTTAACAATTTTATTTTTTGGTATATCTCCAAAGAAACTTGCTGCGTTTAAACGAATGCGTCGATTATTTTAGCTCAATTTTCAGAAAATGGTTTCTATCTTAACAGGAAAAAGCAACAACAAAAAATAGTTTTACCGTTATAAGACCAGTTAACTTGGAGATGTGTTTAGTATTACAAAAGTTGCCAAATAGGAAATATTTCGATAGTAAAACAAAAAAAATCTTGAAATACTGAAGTGCGTTTAAACGAATGTGTATCACTGTATGTCTGGACAAGCCCCATTACTAGGATTAAGGTTAATATTGGAAACTGGATTAGCGCCCTCTGTTTTACGTAAGCAACCCATTTTCAAAAATCTTGATTTAAAAAATGCTGCAAGTTGTAAAGGTTATAACATTTTTCAACAAAGTGGGTATGGTTTTCGGGAAACAATCGATTGGGGAATTCAAATCCGTGATTGGTTTTTCTTCTTCTTCTTCCTTTCTTACAAAAAAATTGACAATTGACCGGACAAAAGTAAAAAAGTACCGATTTTCCACTTTCTAGCTCCAACACCTCAAATAATATGTTACCGCCGATCCCATGCTAGATCATTTTTAATGAACTGATATTCCCCTCAATGAATGCCGAAACCGCATATCATTATCTTATTTTAAAACAAAGATATCTGCATTTTTCTAAATTAACAGACCTGGTTTTTTTCGAATCGGTGTCGACAAATTTGCATATTAAGGTGATTCTAATTTTTTTTTATTTAAAACAGTAACCATCAATTGAGGAATTCGAATTCGTGATTAGTTTTTTTTCTTCTTCTTTTTTTCTTACAAAAAAATTCAAAATTGACCGGAAAAAAATGAAAAAATTCCGATATTGTACTTTAAAGTTGCAAAATCACGCCATATTATTTTGCTGCCGATCCCGTTTTACATCATTTTTAATGTACTGTTATTTGCTTAACAGAATGCCGTAAACCGCATATCATTTTCTTATTTCGAACCCAAGATATCTGCATTTTTCCAAATTAACAGAATTAAAATGTAGCCTTTGATTAAATTCTATTCGTTTTTTCCGGTTGTAAAATTTAATTGAAAAAAATATCGATGCTGTAGGCACAACATTTTGTCGGCAAGTAATATTTAATTTTATTCTTCCGTAATTTGTAAGAAAAATTTCGGGGATCGCTTTGTTTGCTTGTTCATCATATAATAAGTTGAATAAAAATTTATTTGGATTGCTGATGATTTTTAAGCAACTACATAATGGTCTTAAGTCCATGATCAGAAAACAAGCAACCAAATCGATCATGCTGTGATCGACGGAAGGCATGCTTCCAGCGTGCTAGATGTTAAAACGTTAAGGGGAGTCAATATTGACTCCGATCATTATCTTGTTGCAGCCAAGATACGCATGCGCAAAGGATGTCCGCTCTGTACGCAACGAAAGCTCTCATCGGACAGCCGAAGCCTATTCCACTCGCCTCTCGGAACTGCTCCTTCAACCTGACTCTCCACCCGATGATGCCGGTGGACTTTGGCGCATATATCCCGCTCCATGCACTCTGCCGCTGAGGAAGTCATTGGTTTCCGACGCCCACTTCCGCGAAATCAATGGTATGACCAGGAGTGTCGCGAAGCTACTGCAGTGAAAACGCCGCCTACCCAGCAGTCAGCCGCAACGCGAGCCGTGCACTAAAACTACCGGGAAAAGAGAAAGGAAGAGAGGCACCTTTTCAGACGCAAGAAACGAGAGCAGGAAAGGCACGATCGTGAGAAACTCAATGTGTTACGGGGCAGGAATGATGCACGAAAATTTTACCAACAAGTCAAGCGTCTGACCCAAGGTTTGAAGCCCGGAGCATCAACCTGTAAAGATGAACATGGAAATCTGGTTACGGATACGCAGGATACACTGAGATTATGGAGGAAACACTTTTATAAGCTGCTTGCTGGCGATGACTCCACCAATCACACCTTTGGAGAAATTAACCCGACTCCACCAATCAACGAAAAATGGTGTGGACGTACCACCACCTAGCCATGACGCGGTATGAGTTGTGATCCAACGACTTCAGAACAACAAAGCGGATGGTGCCGATGGCCTGCCTGCTGAATTAATCAAGACTGGCGGCGATGAGCTGATAGGGTGTATGCATCAACTCATCTGCAAAATATGGCTAGTAGAAAGCATGCCCGACGATTGGAATCTCAGTGTCCTTTGTCCTGTACTGAAGAAAGGTGACCCGACAATCTGCGCTAACTACCGGGGAATCAGTCTTCTTACCATCTCTTACAAGGTCCTGTCGACTGTACTGTGTGAAAGACTTAAGCCGTTTGCCAACACACCGATTGGGCCTTATCAGTGCGGCTTTAGACCTGGTAAGTCCACCATAGACCAGATCTTCACACTACGTCAAATCCTGGAAAAAACCCACGAAAAACAGATCGATACCCATCATCTCTTTATCGATTTTAAAGCAGCTTTCGATAGCCCGATACGGGATTGCCTGTATGCCACCATGTCTGAGTTCGGTATACCTGCGAAGCTGGTGCGGCTTTGCAGAATGACGTTGAGCAACACAGCCAGCTCCGTCAGAGTAGGAAGGGACCTCTCCGAACCATTTGATACCGAACGAGGTTTCAGACAGGGCGATCCAATATCCTGCAACCTCTTCAACTTTGTGATGGAAGGGGTGTTGCGAAGAGCCAGTGTACATCGTAATGGCACTATTTTCTACAAAAGTGTCCAGCTCCTTGCATATGCCGATGATATTGATATCATTGGACGTTGTAAGCGAGATGTTACTGCTGCGTTCTCTGCTATCGAAAAAGAGACAGCGAAGGTGGGTTTGACGATGAACGAGGGCAAAACAAAGTATATGCTGTCCACAAACAGGGAGACGCGGCGTATTGGATCCTATGTTACTGCGAACAACTATACTTTCGAAGATGTCAAGGAATTCACCTATCTTGGCACCGCCGTGAACACTCAAAACAATGTCAGCCTGAAGCTAAAGCGAAGACTAACTCTTGCTAATAGGTGTTACTATGGTCTCAGTAATCAATTGAGTAGTAGAGACGTCTCTCGTCCGACAAAACTGACACTCTACAAGACGCTCATCTTACCCGTGTTACTTTACGGCGCAGAAGCATGGGTTGTGTCGCAGACTGATGCAGCCACGCTTGGGGTGTTTGAGAGAAAAATTATTCGCAAAATCTTCGGTCCAGTTTACGTCGGCGACGACTACTGTATTCGAATGACCCACGAACTGTACGAGCTCTACGCTGACATTGACATAGTCAAGCGCATCACTATTTAACGTCTGCGCTGACATGTTGTGCGTATGGACGAAGAAGCTCCGGCGAAAAAGGTGTTTGATGCGGAAGCCGCTGAACGACGACAAAGAGGAAGACCATGCCTCCGATGGAAAGACCAAGCCGAGAAAACCCTATCCACGCTTGGTGTGACTGATTGGAGAAGGCGCGCGCGAAGCAGAGGCGCCTGGAGAGAGCTTTTAAGGTCGGCCGTAACCCGGTAACGCCACCCAAGTAAGTAATGGTCTTAAATTCTTAATATTTGTTATGACATAAACTGTGAAAACTACGTGATAAACTTCTGAGATTAATGGAGAGAAGTACCTGCTTTCCTTCTATTTCTATTTCTTTCTATTATTACAAATAATACTTAGTATCATTAAAGCTTAGTATCTTAAGTGCCTTTATAAATTCAAATTAAGGCTAACAAAAGCAACTGACGAAAAACAACCTCTGTAACGTTAAAATCAATTTTGATTTCTGATTAAGCAGATATTATCTTGCCACTTAACCCCCGACCGACTCGACAGCTTTTTACTTGTTAGCTTGAAAGTAAAATCCATTTAAATGAAAAAGTATCTGAAAAGAGAAAAATAAAATCATTTAACCCAATTCCTT
Organism: Tricholauxania praeusta; assembly: GCA_949775025.1. Lineage (NCBI taxonomy): Eukaryota > Metazoa > Arthropoda > Insecta > Diptera > Lauxaniidae > Tricholauxania > Tricholauxania praeusta. The sequence goes on from OX459029.1 coordinate 114,263,569, forward strand.
TGGCAGAGTTATGTCTCATTCAGACCTATTACAAAATATGCACGAGTATTCTTCAAATCACTCATTCATTCCTTCGATCATGCGATCCAAACATCATCGCCGTCATCATCGAAAAATTCTGTACAACTTCTTTTCATTCAATTAAAATAATTCAATTCAATTCAATTGAATGAAATGAATGAATTGAATCGATGTTGACTGAATAAATACAATAAAAAGCGTTTTCACTCACAGTAAAAACAAACGAATAAAATGAGAACCAAACATTTTGCTCGTAAGTTGAGCTCTTTACCCCGATTTATCTAAGCCTCTATGTCTGTTTGCCTGTCTGACTCGAAGTCAAGCTATTCAACTAACTGGCTGACTTAGCTTCGAATCATTGATTGTTTCGATATCAAAAAAACGCAATAGAAATAAAACGATAAAAATGTTTTGTTGCTTACAACTAATCTCCCTAGAGACACCAGTTTCAATGAAAACCTGGCTTGGTAATCATAACCGAGCAGACATCACATTCAGTCAAAACGACAGACAGCCTGTTAGTCACAGTCAGCGCGTGTTAAATTGTGGTCAAGAGATGAGGCGAAGAACGCGGTAATAAAGATGATTATCTTTGAAGATAAAAATATTAATAAGGTAAAATAGTAATGAGTTAAGATATACGCAATAAATTCATATAACTGAAGTGAAATGCATGGAATCGATAATCTTGAGACGCGATCGTGCATAGAGTCTTATAACCGCAGTAGATATAAATAAAGTTTTTACTTTATTCAGTTGGCTTGTGACATTTCTTTTTAATTTCCCATAAACATCGATTACAAACAGAGGAATAAAAAAAAATAAATAGAAACCAGCCTTATGGATTATTTCAATCGTAATAAAACATTGGTAGCTGTATTTGCTATTAGTAATCACTCTCTTCTATCTTTCCCGAAAACGGTCAAAATATTTCCTGTTTGCTAAGTGATCTGATATCAGGTGATCTATAAGACGAATGTTTAATCTCCCTTTTTCTTGGCGAACATGACAATGCTGAGTAGAGATTTAAAGCTGTAAAGCATAAATTTTTGTGAGCATTTGCTCTAAAATATCTGATTTAGAATAAATGTTTAAAGCAAGGGTCGACTAAACAATAGACTAAATTATAAGATTTTTTTACATTTTCAATTATTAAAGTTTTAAGAATTTTTTAACTCTGGTAGTTAAAATGATTTGTTATGATTTTTCGAAAAAAAAATGAATTATAATAAATTCTATGATATTTTCCAAAAATATTTCGGAAATTACAAATTAAAAGCAGGTATATTCTAAGGATTGATTGAAGAATAATATAAAAATTAAAAAAAAAAACATTTTATATCAAAGATATTTTGAGAAACATTTTTTTTTAAATTAAAAAATTAATGTTTAAGCAAATCGACTTAATTTTTTTTCATAAAATTTAAGCATTTTTAAGCATGTTTACTAAAATAGTTTTATAGTCAATCTTCAAATTATCTTACGAAAAATTTAAAGTAACAAGTTTAAATTACAAAGTTAGGAAAAGAAAAAAAAATAGTTCAAGCTTGAAAAGCATGAGCGCGTAATACAATTTTTATACAGTGTACGCATTACGCATACAACGAGAAAACGGAACACAAATAATCTGGCGTTTATGGGAACTTTGCAGAATTCTCGAAGATCTTGATGATTCTGACAGATTTTGTGTGATACTGTTGATTCCTAATGTTCCAGGGGACTCCATATTATTTTGAGAGAGTCTAAAAGCACTAATTCTGAAAAATTCCAGGGGCTAGCTAGTGTTTCACCGAGGCTACGAGGCAGCCTCGTTTTTGACTACGAGAACGAGGCGAGACCGAGGCGAGAACGAGGCGAGATGGAAAAATAAATTTTCCTCGCTTGACCGAGGCGAGGCGAGATCACACGGCACCTCGCCTCGTCCTCGCCTCGGCCTCGCCTCGTCCTAGCCTCGTTTTCGAAACCAAGACCGAGGCGCGTTTTAACCAAATCTGAACTCGTAAGACCCATATGCAGATTCAAAATATGAATGTAATTTTTATATTAAAATCTACATATATTTAACTAATGTTTTAGTATTTTATTTTGAGTAAACTACTTTGTTTTATTTTTAATCCGCATGTGCTTCTTACGAGTTCAGATTTGGTCCAAGCGCTAATGCACAGAAGTGCTTGGATCGCATCAGCTTCTATGCGACTTCGCCTCGATTGATCAGTTATGGAAGCATGTAAGGCTATGTAAGGCTATAAGCAAAACTGCATGATTGACAACACTGCATTGAAATTGATTTATTCTAATAGTCTTTCTAAGAACCGGTAAGGTGAAGCGAAACGCACAGGGTAATGCTAGTATATAAATAAAGATCAATATATGTATGTTCGTTGCTATTGGACTCCTAAGTCGTTTAACCGACCGACGAAAGATTTGACATACATATATGTTTCTTATGATTTGGGATGCTCCGTAATATAGTTTACGATAAATGGGTGATGCCACCCCCACATTAGAGAAAAACAGAATTCATCATATATTATCAACAACTTGATGCAGATTAATAAAACTTGATATATTTATAAAAGGTAGAGGCATAACTAAGGTTCAATTAATAAAATGGGCGGTACCATGCCTTCAATATAAGAAAAAAATTAACTTTATCATATCTCATCCAATTCACCAAAAATTAAAACAGATATTTTATTTTATTTCTTGAGGCTTGATCAGCCTATCAGCCCTGATACATATATAATTTTTTATTTCTTTTAATAAAAACCTCGCTTTTTTACCGAGGTGCCTCGGCCGAGAACGAGGCGAAGCGAGGCGAGGCGAGGCATGTGATGGCAAGATCTCGTCCGAGGCCGAGGCGAGGCGAGACTTAAATTTATAAAACGAGGCGAGACCGAGATCAACTAGAACCTCGCCTCGCCTCGGCCTCGGTGAAACACTAGGGCTAGCACGTTTTTCAAAATCTTATTTGCGCACATAAATTTCTGTCAGTCTTTAAATATCTGCACATCCCAATGACTTTTTCTTCGATATTTTTGATGTTTTTATATAGTGCTTCTCTAAAGGTGAATTACTTAATTTAAAACATAATAAAATTTAAAGGATTTATTTCCAGAAAAGTAATGAGTATTTCAAAATTTGAGTCAAAAATTTTTTGAAACTGAATATCTCAAAAGCTATGGGGGATAAAAAAAAGCTAGGAGTCTTTTTTTTGTTTAAGAATGCTTAAATTTTAGAAAAAAAATATTGCTATAAATAAATTTTTATTTGTTTTTACGACTGATTGTTAAAATATAATAGCGGTTTTCACGATCTGTCGTAGTTTTAGTATTTTTTGTAAATGTTTACAATTTTTGCTACACATTGTGAGCGCTCTAAAATGTTTTTTTGTTGTTATGACAACTTTACTCAACAAATGTACAAATATTATACAAAAGTTACAATAGGGTTTTTTCATTGTATTTTTGATATTTAGAGTATTTGAAAAAAGCAAATGTTTTGTTTTTGAATACATCAATCTTACTACAAATATCAAATTTATCAAAAATACATAATACCAGACCAAATGCTACAGATCGTGAATACCGCTAATGATAAAATTTAAATTTAATTTTTTATTTATAAAAGTGTTTCTCAAAATATCTTCGTCATAACATCTTTGATTTATTTTAATATTTTGGCTTTCTTGCATTAATCAAAGTTTTTTTTTTAATAAAAACGGACCAAACACGTCATTTAGAAGCTTCCATTTTTCTTGTGTACTTTATCTTCTCACGACTTTGAGGGCTCCACAAAAATTTTCCAACGTGCACAAGCAGTAGCGAGTGCCTTCAATTCTCCCTAACATTTAATCAATTCATGAGTTTCCATGATGATTTAAGACTACCGCATTTTCTGATACTCTGAAAGTTCCACTCCAATGCTTGCCAGTAGACTTTGGTAGGTGATTTTCGCAACGTGTGCAGAACAGTAATGGCATTTGAATTTGCACTTTGGAAATGCACTAAATGGAGAATTGAAATGCACTTTTCAGATGCCGACACTTAAAATTGCAAAAATTCAGCAAAAGCTTAACTCTTTTCCTAAAAAGAAAAAAGGTCAGCAAAGCTTACTCCAGGCATTATTTGCGATAAATTTACTAAAAAAAAATGATAATTTTTAAATATTGTCAAATTGTACTGAAAATGCTTCGAATGTACTGCAAACGGGCCAAGTGTACCGAATGTACTGAAAACTTGTCGAATGTACTGACGAACATTTTTTACGATGCAAATATACTGAAAAAAGTACAAAACCGAAAATGCCAATACTGGTGCAGACAGAATCCATTTCCACTTCTGCCATTTGATTTGAATGGAAATCGTATCTTGACGGATTAGTGAGCAAGTTTGATGTATAAAAATTTGAAATAATTTCCACATGTTTAGAGGTATGGAGGTTTTTTAAACATTGTCACAATTTTTTTTTTTTAAATAACTGTTATTTTCTCGAAAAATTGTATTATTAATATGTAATTTTATTAACATATTATGATAGCCCAATTAATTGACTTTAATCCCAAAAAAAAGTTTCCAGCTTATAATGATTTTTAGAAAAGCCATATCCGGAACTTCACATGACTATATCTCGAAAACTAGATCCGAACGATACTTTTTTTAATATAATATTATTTCTTAAAATTAAAAACTATTTAAGGAAAAATAGTTTAAAAAATGGCGGCTTAGGTCATATATAATTTTGAAATAGGGTACGTAGGGGTTAAAGAACAAATTTTCAATTAATTTTTTAAATTTTTTTACCCTATTTCAAACCAATTTTGGGGCGTCCTATTTGATTTTCGCTAAAAAGTACACTGAAGAACCACCTTAGTGTATATACCCAATGAATAATATATTCCTGCTTAATATCTTAAGCAGAAATATATCATTATTATTATTATTAATCACAATTTGTAAGATTCTAATAAAATGTTATTTTTTTTAACTTCAAATTATCATAACACAACTATTTGGTAACGTCAACAGAACTCAATCTTCTACCATTCTAAAAACTCATGAGACAACGCGTTTATTACAAAAAGAAGATAATTTGAATAAAATATTTTTGAATACCAAATGAAATTTTCATAAAAATTCTGCAACATATTTTCGATTAAAATCGTGAGAACTTAAAAAAAACAAACTCAACTCAAACTCAAATTCTTCAGCAAAAATGTAGCAAAAAAAATGTTAAAATGTGAAATCCTGCAATAAAATAGAGTTAAATACAAAAGAAAAAAGACCAAAAGAATTTTAAGCCTACCAAAAATTGCTGTTGAAACATTTGGTTGCACTTGACTAAGCACTTCACTTAACTTTGCTATGGCATGCGAAGTGCAATCGAGCAGCGACTACCATGCAACAGCAGCAATAACATCAGCAACCAACAGCAAGTGTTGCAGTGCAGGCAGGTTGAAGTCTTGAAACAAAATACTAAATGAAGCAACATCAACACCTGATAGGCAAAACATTAGCATTTAAGTGAGCGCATTAGAGCAACGATGCGATTGCACCGCTCAGCCCCCGCAACAACATGCAAACAACATCGTCATCATCATCGCCTCCGCCACCAGCGCCAACACCAGGTGGAATACTTGGGACGCCAACAAGTGTGCTGTAGTCAGCGATTTCTTCGTCATCATCGTCTTACAGTTTATCTATTTGACAGGCTTATCTTGAGCATCTTTAAAGCTGGTGGTACAGCAAAATGCAACTTTTTGAGACGCATTTCATCGCATTGAAGTTAAGTTCCACGAGCAGCAACAGCTGCAGTGGCCCATGATGTTGCTGTTAACACAACTGCCAACCTCTTACGAACGAACGAAAATGATTTCGGGTTAAGTGCACCAGAATGCGTAACGATTTGTAGTATTTAATGGTGATGACTGATTGAGAGAGCTGTCGTTACAACAGTGAAGGAGTTAGTAGTACGTCCGACGTGCTGCGACGCGGAGCAGAGTTTCAAATAATTGTAGATGATTTTCAGATAGATTAGCAGTAATTTGGTGGAAGTTTAGTTCAAATGAATGAGCATTTTTCTAACTTATTGGTGTTGTAAAAAATAATTCCAATGAGATCAAAGCGTCGAAAGTTGCAAAGCGAAATTATTGCCTGTACCTTACAACGGTATTCTAAGCGTATAGCATATTGCAATATGACATTTCTTAAAGTTTTTTCACTCCATTAGATGCAATGCACTATGTAGGCTCTTATACATAAGTAAATTAGATAGAGCAGTGCAGATGAATATTTCTGTTGAATGAATTGACAACAGAGTTGTCGGGAGAGACAGTTGCAGGGAGATTAATACACAAGTTAATTATGTGAACGAACGAAATATCAGCAGTATTTCAGTTATGGCTTAATCAAAATGAAATGGAAATTGTTCGCAAATCATATGAAGCGAATGTCCTACGAATGACCTAGACACATTGCCGCTTTTTATGGCACATCGAAATTGAATCGATATGCTTCAAATTTTAAGATATGTTGAGGTTGTAATTTCTACGCCTGCAACAGTGAGGGGCGGTAGGGAGGTTCTAATCCAATCGTCTTAGAGACAACAGAAAGTATTGCTAGCATATCAGTCAACGAATAGCATGAATCAGCTCAGATATTGTTTTTACATTATTTAGAAATGTTTCAATCATGTACCGCAAATGTATCGTATCTCCATCTCCAAAACAAAACGAAACACAAAGCAAGAGAAGTGAGCGCTGCACCCGCTCGAGGGCAAGTCGTACGTTTTCATGCTTTCTTTTACTCTTTAGCACATTGTCAAGGTAAACACGAGGAAAGTTTTTCGGCAAAGTTTCCTTGTTTGTCGGCAAGAGGAGAAAAGCGAAAGGGACGAGGTAAAAAATGTGTCATATGTTGCAAACGCAAGACGAAAATCACAAAAGAGAATGGACAAGAATTTGCCTCTCAGACTATCCTCGTGTAAACGTCGACATTGTGTATTGTGGAAATGGCTTAATTTACTTCAGCTCCACATTTTTTTGAAACTAAACTTTCTATGTAATTTTGATTTTAAAGAATGAATATGAAATCAAAAAAATGTAGGTCATATCAAGTTTCCGAACTAGAAACTAGAACTGCTGAAAGTTGCGGATATAGCTTTTGTAAAAATCAACAGTAATCAATATTTAAAAACGCAATAAACTTGATAAATGTCAATTCCAAGAATGCAGAAATAAAAAAAGCTGACGGCAATGTGCGCTTTGTTGTTGTTTGCTTGTGCGATCGATTATTTTTTTTCTTACGATAAACAACGTTTTTGTTGTAAATGTTTTGTTGAGTTGAACAACGTTCACAGCGGACGAAGCTAAGTCATTTCGTTGCATCGGTCTGTTTCGTGTTACTGCCACTGATGAGTTGCAGAATCTCAAACTTGAGCTATACTTGACAGTAAGTCCTATAGTCTGACGTCACAGCAAGTGCAGTTGCGCAGACCTCTAGTAGTTATAAAGATGACCCAGTCTGTTTTGAGAACTGATAAAACATTTGTGGGAAAATCCCACCAATGCGAGCTATGTAAAATACATTGCGCATTGACCGGGCCAATGTGGAGTCAAACTTAACAGATTGGCCGATATGCCAACATACCTTGCTTATGTTATTTTTCTCACTGCTTTACCAAATTGTCGAAGGCTTATTCTTAACGAAGAGCAATGGCTGGTTGCTATCTGAAAGCTCTGCATTTTTTCCGTTCGTTTTCAGTTGAAATACGACAAAAATTATTCAACACAGCTCAAATTAAATATTGTATCACAAAACTATACTGTATATAATATTTAAAAAGTTATAAGGCTTATGTTTATTTTGGATTATATGGAAAGTATGATGCAGCGAAAGCTTTGATAACATTATTATTGAGTTGGTATAATTTTTGTAAAAAATATCATATGCAGATGTTTGGTCTTTTGACCTATTTAAGAAATTTCGTGGATGCATACATATATTCATCTCAAAAATAAGAGCTGGAAAAACCAAAGTGGTTGTGGTCAGGAATCCAAAAGCACCCAAAAACAGGTCCTTTTATCAGAGGATCTTTGCAGCAAATGTTTTGCCGATATGCAAACCTACCCACCAGCCACGTGAAGCAGCCACAACGAACATCCAATAAAATCTCCTCAAATGGGCAAATTTGTGAGGCAAGCTTTAAAATGTTCCGTTTTTATTTGAGCAGCAGATCAGTAAATTCTCAATTCCTTTTGATTAATGATGCAACAGAAGAAGCAACAAAAGCAGCAGCAGATTTGGCTGAAATTGTGGCTGCTTTTGGGTTCAATTGGGACATATCGTAAAGCGACATCACTTGGATAGTTAACTGCGGTCTTAGTTGTTACGGCTGATGCTGTTGTTGTAGCTGTTGTACTTGGTGGTGGTGATGATTATGGTGCTGTTAAACATCATGTAATTCAAAATGCAGACAGCAAACAAAATGCACGATGCAAGCTGTTAAACTTATGGAGACATTTTTTACCTTTTATTTTTTACAGTTACATTGAAAAGCAATAAATAATGAAAAGTAAAATTGAACATGAAAACTTAACGCTGAAACAAGTGAAATAAAAATGGCAAAATTTTAATTGAAATCTCCAGCAGCGTCTGATGTGACATTTTGTCCGTTGCATCTTGTGCCGCTTACCTCTGAGTTTCTTCCTTTTGCATGCAGTTTCTTGTCTAACGTTTTGCTCTTTGGGGAAATGCTTAATTGAGTTGAAAACTCAATAGAGAAAACGCTTGTCACCACACTGAGCAATGAATGGTAAGCAAAAAAAGACTGAAACTGCATTTGCAATTCAATTAAAATAAATTGAATTGCATTGCATTCAATTGAATTTTCATAATACTTCAATCAGCTAAAATAATTTTGAAGTTCGGTCCCATTGTGGTTCCAATGGAAATGAAATGTCGAATATCAGCTATGCTTGCTTGTTATGTTTCTTAGTTGGTAAAGGTCCGAAGTTGGCATGAATCGGGCAGTATAAGAAATTAAAACAACAACAGGAGCAATAGCAAACTGACCGCAACATGCGCGCATGTTGAAAATTAAAGCGAACCGCAATAATAAGCGGCAAGTGTTTGCATAGTTCCGCAAATATGGTTTCTTACGTCAAAACTTTTTTAAAAAAAAATGCCGAGTGCAAGCACTCGCCGTGCGATGTATAAACTTAATGATGCTTCGTTGTGCTGGTACGGATAACCAAGCAAAAGTAGCAAAATGTCGAAAAAAGGCGAATAATATAATACAAATCTATAAACTCGTAAGCCAAAAGGTGCTATAAAAGTCGAACAGTATATGAAAATATTAAAAAAAAGTGCTGAGAATATCAATATGTGCTAAAGAAGACAAACAAAGTAAAAAGTTGAAAAAATCGAACAAAATATTGAAAACTTAAAAAATGTTGAAGAAATCAAAAATGCCGCAAAGGCCGAACAATTTGATAAAGTCGATAAGTGTTGCAAAATTCGAAAAATGTTTAGTGTTTTCCTTCTCTTCCTCATCCCCGCAACTTCTAGAGAAGTCAAAACAGTGAACAACTAACCTTTCCTCATATCTGGCAGTGGCCAGTTAGGGGCGTTCAATTATTACGTAACGCAATTTGGGGGGAGGGGGGGGGGGGGGTCTTGCAAAACGTTACGATGCGTTACAGAGGAGGGGAGGGGGGCTTCGAACAACGCATTATGTAACATTGTTTTTGAAGTGAAACTACTTTAGTGGGTGGTGATTTGAAATTAGGTGTGTATAATGAAACGTATTGGGCTACGGCCTGAAGACACTTTATTTGATTTTAATTTTTTAATTCATGTTGTAGAAGTTGAGATTTGGTGGGCAGATACTTGAGGTCACTAACCTTTGGAGCAGAAGAAAATTTGGTCTCCTCGAGGCAAAAACATCGAAACATCATGTTTTAAGATCGGACTGTAAATGCCGGAGACATAACGAAAAATTTAATAAGAGAACCGCTACGTTCGGTAAAAAATTATAAACATTTTTTAAAATAGTTTTAATGGAATAATCGAAATACTTCTATTAGCAAAGTTTAATGATTTTTCGGAAGCTTTAATTATCTGACACTAAAAAGGTACATTAAGATTGTAGGAACTGAGATCTGGTGGGTAAGTACTAAAACGGGGTCCTTGATGTCAGTGACCATTAAAGCAAAAAATTGGTCTACTCGAGAAAAAAACATTGATATATCATACTTTAAGATCGGACTGTAAATGTCGATGATATGAAGAAAAATGTAGATGCGCGACCTCTATTTTCGGTAAATAAAAAAAAAAAAAATTTTTCGAAATTGTCTTGCAAAAATGCTTCTGATTTGATGGTATATGGTGAACTTTTTTTTTTTTGCCTGTAAGGTGGTACGGTCTATTGTACACTTATTATACTATATAATATTACTAAAAAACAGTAAATATGGAATTAAAAAAAAGCTTTAAGGATTTTTTTATTTTAAATGTAGTTCGACTATAAATAATATCCCAAATAATTCCTAATTCAGTTTTTGTTGTAACTCAACTTGTCATTTAAAATTGGTTAAAGCCCACCGTGGGCATCTCGCATGAAAGCAAAACACATTTAATGCTATATGCTTTGTACTATAGAAGTAATCCTTATAAAATTTTATTAATGAAATATCGGCTACTATAAATTTTCCAATTAAATGGAATTCGATGGGTTTGCATCAGAGTTGTACAATTGACGTTATCAGCGTTTTTCAACTCTATCAACCTTCTTCAACTTTTATTAACCTCTTTCAATTTGACTAACTTCAAATTTTGAATTGGTTGCTTATCAAATATATTTGAATGAAAATAATTTTTTACGAAGCTAAGCGCATTTCAATTTTAGGTGTCAAAAATCGAACAAACAACGAAATTTTTTTTCAAGAAAACGGTATCCAAATTAAAATAATTAATTTTTCCTAATACATAATTTCAAAATTCGCAAAAATCGAGAGAATGAAACTTTCCATGTAACCAAGTTGATTTGCATCAATACGCCGAGCGGTGTTCTTCACTATTTACAACATTTTTGGCACAATCTTGTAATCACGATAAGTTGCACATGTGCAACACGCGATTGCAATGATTGCAATGCTTGATTGCGTATCATACCGGCGATGAGTGCATTTGTATACCCTACACTCAAAAAAAGGATTGTTTAGAAAGCGTTTGTAGCAAATTACCGAATGCTTAATATAAGCACTTATTATTTCAAGCAAACACTTAACTTTTGTCTTAAACTATAAGTATTTGTAGACAATATAAGAAAAACCAATGTTTTTGACACAAGTAAATGTTAAGTTGTGGCAAGTGATTCAATTACTTCTAACAAAACATTTCATAAAATGTTGCTTCTAAATGATATAATTATTTACGACAAATAGTCAAAATATTTCAGTCAAACAATTCAATTTATGGAAGTGTTTCGGCAAACACTTGTCTTTTGTCCCAAACACTTATTCATTTCAAGAAACGATTTATCACTTATAAACTTTTCATGTTCATATTTTGTAGTGCTTTGATTCGAAATAACTTTTTTGTTACTTGCATTGTACATATACGATATCAAATGTTTCTAAGTGTTTGGGAGCAAAGAACGATGACGATGTTGCCAGGCTGTGTTCTATGTTATGTTAAGTTTTAAAGAGTAGTTTTGTATAATAATTTTCAACTATCAATTTGTAAATAAAATCAAAAGTTATTGTGACAAAAAAAATTTTATTATTTTGTAAGTAAAATCAAAAGTTTTTGTGACAAACATTTTATTATTTCACGCAAACACTTGAAGTAGTTCCATCTATATCATTCGTGGCAAACACTTTTTTTTTTTTGAGTGTACACCGAGGGTATATTCACTTTGTCTTTCCGTTTGTAACACCTCGAAGGGGCGTGGCAGGTATGGAAAAGTATATATATTCTTGATCAGCGTCACCACCTGAGTCGATTTAGCGATGTCCGTCTGTCTGTCTGTCTGTCTGTCTGTCTGTCTGTCTGTCTGTCTGTCTGTCTGTCCGTTGAAATCAGGTTTACGGGAAAACCAAGAAAGCTAATTGAATGAAATTTTTACACACAGGTCACATCTTCTTGCAGGCATCTTGCTATTGAAAATGGGCGAAATCGGTTGACGGACACGCGTACCGCCCATATTCTATGTAAATTTACCCAGGCCAATTTTGAAAAAAGTTGCAGCGATTTTGATGAAACTTGGTGATTTGGTGCACATGTGAACCAAATTAGGATTAGGCTGGGTTTCAAGTTTCCAAAAGGTTGTACAGGGGCGTAGCATAGCCCTAAATTTTATGATTTAAGCTACCATATCTTGTAAGCCGTTCAAGATATTGCGATGAAATGTGGTAAACGGATACTTATCAAATATATCTTGAATTGAGATAAAAGTGGGCGGAATCGAGAAAATGGGCGTGGCATTTTTCAACTGTTAAAAATTTAGATTCCGTATATCTCAGAATTGGCACAAACGATTTCCATAAAAGTTTTGGAGATGATGCCGCTGAAAGCATTCATCAATACAATCTCATCTACTTTACTGAAAAAACTCGCTCAATGGCATGGCACCGCCTATAATATTTATAAACGTTATATAAAGAGAACTAACAACGTAATCGTTATGAAATTTAATGAGCTAGATATACATACTTCCTATAAGGTCTCTTATAACAAAAATTTTGTTCAAAGTACCTGTGGGCGTGGCACCTCCCATATAAGCAAAAAACGTTTATTGTTATAGATAGTGTGCTATGAGAGTAATCTTCATAAAATTTGGTCTATAGATGTCAGTTACTATAAGCTTTAAAAATAAATGAATTTTGACAAAATTTCATCAGTGGGCGTGGCACCTCCCATATAAACATAAATTTATAAGCGCTGTTTTAAGTGAACTATTGCAGCAATTGCTATGAAATTTAATGTAAGTGGATCAGTTGCTATAGAGTATATCAGAATCAAAATTGACTGAAATAGCACCAGTGGGCGTGGCACCTCCCATACAAGTAAAATACGGTAAGTGGCATATTTATCGAAATATGTGAGCAATCATATTAAAATTTGGTGTAAGAGGTTTGCTTATGGAAAGCTATTTCTGGATCAAAACCGGGCTGGATTGTACCAGCCCTGTGTGTGTCACCGCCCTAAATTTTAAATTTTACTGCGGCACATATCGCAAACTATACAAGCTATTGTGCTGAAATTTAATATGAGGATGTCGATCACGAATATAGTTTATTGAACCAAAAGTGGGCGGAATTGAATAAGTGGGCGTGGCATATTTCTAATTTTTCATTCTATTCAATTTTTTTCAACATTTTCCTTATTCTTTCGACTTTTTCAACCCTGTAACTTTTTCCAATATATCCTATATATATTTGTTCGACTTTTTCAACTTTCTTCATTAGTTTCTTTATTTTTTCGACTTTTTCATCCATTTTGAATTGTTTCAAGTTGTTTCAACTTTTTTAGAGTTTTTCAACCTCTCTCAACTTTTTTCAACATTTTGCATACATTTTCGACTTTTTCAACATTTTTCAACCTCTGTCAACCTTTCTAACATTTCACATTTTTTTCGACTTATTCAACCTCTTCAACGCCTTTTTAACATTTATTTAAAAGGTACTTTCAACGCAGTGCAGGGTATGTGAGTTTCGGCCTAGCCGAAGATAACACCTTAACTTGTTTCATATTGTTTCTAATGCTTGCAAATATCAAAAAACCAGGTTGATGAATTTTTGTTTGTACTCAAGTTAAATTGAATAATAAGCCAAAAATTTAGATTTTTTTATCTATTTTGTTTTACTTGTTACCTCGACCTTTATATGCCAACTAACTACCAGTCACTCAATCAAATGGCACCTTTTTTGTAACAAAATTTCGATTTATTATTCTGGTCTTAACTGTTATTGCTATTGTGATTATTCTGTTTAACCACAATTCACATTTTGATATACAAAAAATTTCATCAACGGCGAAATTTACGGTCACCATGACTTCGTCTCTGTTGGCTGTCTGTCACCTAGTCGTAACTCAACTGATTTATATTTCTTTCTGATTTTCTGTTTTTGCTTATATAAATTCTTGCTACTTTTTATGTTCTATTATTTGTTTAGTTTCAATTCTTATTTTTTAATTTTATTTTTTTTTTCAGGTTGAATTTTTTTTAAGCGTTGTCAATAATATAAATAGATTTTTGTTGACAGTAAAAAGTCACAACTTAAATGATTGGCACCGATGAAATGTCCTCCTCTGGCATGGACATCAGTGAATCTTTTCGAGCTGAAGATTTATCGAAAACAGATTTTTTCGATTTCGTCACAGCACCTGACATGGGTATCGGCATCGGTGTTGGTGTAAGTCTCCACACGCATCATCATCATCACCATCATCATCACGAACGCACGTCAACGGCGCACATGACAAATGACAGTGGTGGCAGCAGTAGTGGTGTTGTTGGTGGAGGAAATGGTGATATTGATGGCAGATTAAGTGATGTGGGTACAAATGGCAATTCCGGGGATCCCACGCTGCATGCTTACGATCAGGTGAGCTACTTAGTAAATTCGAATTCAATAGAAAAAAATTGCAATGGAAATCGTTGCTTAATTTGTATTTTATGCCTTATTTTTTTTAATCTAAAATCCTCTAATATTTGAGATCAATTTTGACTTAATTAGCTAAAATAAAATATTTATTTGCTTAACATATCACAAGCACTAAGTACTTGATGTCATAAGTTTTTTTTTAAATATATTGCTACAATTTGTTGTCACTAAGCAATCTATTCTAGTAGCTCACATGTCCAACTATATAGTGAATTATTTTCAAGAGTTAGAAGCGCTAATTAGCTTCTACAACTAATTAAAATCATGTTTATAAAATAAGAAATAAAACCAGGGGCTCAACTATCATTAGATTTTTCTCAAAAAAACTTATTGCCTTACAATAATTACTGGTGAGCAAAAATCTATAAATAGTCGATAGCTATGAATTTTGAAAATAACATTTTTACCGTTGTCCCATAACTATTACTCAGGCCACCATTGGATTTGGTGCAGAGTAGCTAAAAATGCTTATAATGCTGAATGTTGCTCTGATTCTGAAAAACATATTGTAAAAATTTCCAACATTTGCATAGTCTTAATCGCCCCTGGTATTATCCGAAATTCCAAGAAGGCCCCAGATGATATCCAAAAATCCTTTTTTGACCTCATTAAATCGATTAGTGCAAAAATAGTTTTTGATTATCATTGGCAATGGAATTGAGTAAAACGAGATCTTAGTGCGAGACAATCCTCGACTGATATCAACCTAAGGAAATTTGGGGTCGCTGAGCTTAATCATGCCATTAGATTTTGGCTTACACGGCACAGGTATCCTCAGGACATTTGTCTTTAATGCTCCATAGAGGGGCTAAGAAGTGGAGGGTTAGTGTGAATGAAACACATTTTTGTCTATCATAAGTAACAACATTTCTTATACACTAAGCCTCTCAACCATGAAACACAAGAAGTCGTAAAAGAGCGTTTGTAACCGTGTCAGCTTAATTCAACGTTATCTCAAAACGCTGCATCGAGTTTTTGGTTCAAAAATCACTAGAGAGTAGAATCTTGTCGGAAATGAATAGTTTTTTTGAAACAATAAATTTCTATAAAAATATTTTTGTTGGTCTTTAACTTAAAATAAAAAAAAATCATTTCCATTTGTAATTATTGACAATGAAAGAAACTTTTTTATGAGTTTTAGCTAGTTACGATGCAACAAAAAACAATTTATTGAAAAATTATAATCAGCATTTTGTGTAAATTTGCTTGCCAGTAATTATAGCAAGACAACTTCTAAAATATTCATTGAGCAATACTTCCAATTCGTAACACTAGTTTACAAAATAATTTTTTTCTTTGTTCCTTTGATGAAAGGTAACTTTTCTTATCTTTCTTGCTGAATCCGAAAATGAAAATTAAAATTTTTTGAATGGTTCAGTTTTCGATATATTGTGGTTTTTTTAATTTTTTCAACCTCCGGTCACTCTCTACGTGCATGTAGAAAAATTATTTTATATAATTTTAATTCTATTTTTTCGTGGCCACAAAATAGATGTAAAATTTGATTTTTTTTTTTAAATCTGGGCTGTATTCATCGATATCTTTTGAACCACTTATTCAATAAAATTTGTGTTTATACACGTGTTTGACATTTTATTATCTTTAATCTGATACTAAGGACGATGAAATTGGACATTTCTAGCTCAAGATATAAACTTTAAAGCGAAATATCTAAAAAACTGTACCATTCAAAAAATTTTCATTTTCGAACTCAGCAGAAAAAAGTACATAAAAAAGTAACCTCTTATCAATAGACCATTATAGACAGTTATTTTAAGCCCTGGTTAAAAATGCACAACAACAGCAAGCAATGCAAAGAAGGAACACTAGCAGTACTAGAAGTCAGACAGAAATAAAATTACAAATGATTTATTCCAAACGAGTTCGTTACCTAAGTCTTTTGTTTAATCTCGTGCAGCAGAGCAACAAGCTGACAATATTCAAATTTTTCTAAAAAAAAAAAAAACATATAAAAATTGACATTTTTTGCATTTGCCATCAATAGTATCAACAACCGCACTCACATATGTATGTACTATCATATGTAACAATATCGCCATGAATGTGATAGGAGAATTTTGACTGCGAGTGTAACGTGCATTTTATATAGACCAAAACTAAAAACAACAAAACTAGGCTAACCCAGACAACAGTAGCAGCACGTGCCATGTTGTCACTCTATCTAATGGTTGTTTCGGCATTTGATATGTTGATATTCCTGCTGTTATATTGTGTTTGTTGCTCATGTGCTCCATATTCATAAAAAAAGTAGAAAAGAAATACAGCGACCTGGTAATAGAAATCTTTAACAAAGCGAAAAAGTTGCACCAGCATCAAACTTAAGTGGTGAAACTTCATCAGCAAAGCTGCAGTTCCAGCACATTGATCTATGTGCTCAGCCTCTCTTTCCTTAAATATATTGATTTTTGATGTTGTTTCTCGATTTTTGAGCATAGTTGCTAAGGATTAAGTTAAGTCTTTGTTGTAAGATGACGTGCAACATGACAGCAACATTTGTTGCATTGTGAATATAGTATTGGTATGCATGGATAAAACAGAATAACATCCGTGGTATACGTCGGATATGACAAGAAAAAGCGGGGATTCAAAACGCAGCAACACCAGTGTATAGCAGTGAAACAGCAACAACGTGATTGACAGCGGCAGTGCAGCATGAAAAAAAAACTCAAAATTTACGTAATACTCTGGAGGTTTGCAAGTGTTGCTATTGAGCAAATATTTGCAGACATGTTACAGTATTTATTGCTCGCGATAAGTTATCTTCTCAAGTCTGGATTTCAAAGAAAACAGAGCCTTATCGTCATTTTTACCAAAATTATTAAATGCTGAGGTTAGTGCTGTGAAGACTCCGATTCGCGTTCGTCCGATCAAGTCAGCCGAAAATATGACCGTCGCAAATGAGAGTTTGCCTAAAAACCGCAGCTACTTTACGCCGCATTTTGCGTAAAGATCTTAGCCTTCATACTTGTAAGGCTAAAATTTAATTAATAATTTACACTGACAGCAATTAAGTGTTTGAGCTAAACATTATCAAGTCCAAATTGTTTCTGAAATGTTGCAGATGCTCTTCATCAACTAAGCACTGTATATTATGTAACGTTATACTGAGTTCCAGTTAGCAAAAATTTTGTTGGCAATGAAATTTGAATTTTAATGGGTAGACCATTTCAATCTGGGCAGTGGAAATATTGAGTAATATTGCCATTTTGAAGGAAATTCTTCACATGTTACCATAGAAAATGCAGTTGAAATATAGATTATTGAAAAGAGACAAGCCGCGTTCTTGGCCTACGTGAATATCGTCATTCGAGTGATTGAAAATGAGCCACATTTTTGGAAGTGAACTCTGATGCTATGGAAAAATTCATCGCAAAGTGCCGCATGCCGCGAAATGCATTCAAAAGGTAGTGAATTTCATAATAATTTTACTGAACATGCATACGTTCCATCTGCTGCTGAATAGACTTATGGCATAATATTAACATCTTCTAAAAAGGTCTCCATTATTACAGAGACCAGCGTTACTGCGTATCTGCCAATGAGGCGCTGAACAGTGATTACTTCCGTTAAGATGACAAAATATTTCTCTTAAAAGAAATTGCGGACTAGAAGTTTCTGGCGTTAAATAAATGCGCAAATGCAATGGATGTAAAGAGAAAGAAAGCAGTCAATGTCATCAATTAATACACTGATATTAAAGATAAGATAATGGGTGTTTCAAAAATATTCAGATATGCTGCAATCTAATTGGAGCTTTGAATTTTAATTCCATCCAATTGCGTCAAATATTTCAACTTTCGCCTAATAATTCCTGAGATACGCTCAAGCAAAGGGCAATAAACTTAAGCTATGATCAGTTTTCTATAGATGATAGGTGTGTTTCTTCACCGACCTTACCAAGTTTCAATCCTATAAAGTGTAATTACATAAGTAAGCTGCGTATCACATGCCATCCATTTATATCTTTTAGCATATGTCACGTATCTACCTATTAGGAATTTCTGTATTTATTATCTATATATTAATACGTGAACATCGAATCTTGTGGTTCACTTTTTTAGTATTTACTATAAAGAGAGGGGAATGAATTTTATATCATTGGAAAGGTACTGTTCCATAGATGTGCAGAAAAAAAATCAGGTGTGTAAGTTACCGTTAAGGCAGGTAAAATTTAGTAAACATATTTACATGATTCCCCCATACAAAACGCACTAACCCCTAATGGAAAAAAAAACGATGTCACGGCTGAAATGCCTCACCGATTTTTATGAAATTTGATATGGAGATAGATTAAACCTTGAGTAAAGATATTTGTTTAGAGTGGGCGGTGCCACGCCCCTAACAAGAAAAATCGTCTCTACGGTTAAACTAATGGACCGATTGTGATGAAATTTATTTTGGATATAGATAGAACCCTCAAAAATATTTCAGAAATTCTATGTCCTTTTAGTGGGCGTGGCACTGTTCCGAACAGGAAAATCGTTTTTATTGTTAAGCTAATGGACCGATTTTAATGGAATTTGGTACAGATGTAGATTGAATCTTGAGAAAAGGTATTCGATCTAAAGTGGACGGTGCCACGCCCACAATAGGAAAATATGTTTTCACAGCTAAACTAATGGACCGATTTTTGTGAAATTCGATATGGGGATAGATTGCACCCTAAGGAAGAGTATGAGGTAGGGATAAACAACATGATACAAAAATAGCTCTTTTCAGTTCAGTTTTTCAATACTGAAAAGTATATTTTGTTACTTTTATGCTCGCATCATTAGAAAATAGCTAGCTAGCTGATCTTCATTAAATGAGTATTATAACTAAATACTTTTGTAAAACGGTGCTGTAAAGGGCCGTCCATTAATTTCGCATACATATTATGTATTTACAACTTTGAAAATCTATAAGGAATAAAATAAAATAGTGATTCCATTATCCGGGATGCGCTCGGTCCCAACCATCACGGATAATCGAAGTTCAACTGATTTATTTTGAGTTGCAGTAGCGATTTAACTTATCTTTGTTTAAAAATTAACGAAAAATATAGTTGTGTTGTGCTTTGCATAAGAACGATATCGGATCGGACTGAACGGTAAAGGGATAAGGGGACAATTTATGAGTCAAAATCAAATACACCGCGTAATAGAAATTATGTAGCACTAATAGAATGTTGTTTGCGCTCAAATGTAAATTAAATGTAATTCCAAAGGTGAGATGTGGTGAGGTGAGGTGAGGTGAGGTGAGGTGAGGTGAGGTGAGGTGAGGTGAGGTGAGGTGAGGTGAGGTGAGGTGAGGTGAGGTGAGGTGAGGTGAGGTGAGGTGAGGTGAGGTGAGGTGAGGTGAGGTGAGGTGAGGTGAGGTGAGGTGAGGTGAGGTGAGGTGAGGTGAGGTGAGGTGAGGTGAGGTGAGGTGAGGTGAGGTGAGGTGAGGTGAGGTGAGGTGAGGTGAGGTGAGGTGAGGTGAGGTGAGGTGAGGTGAGGTGAGGTGAGGTGAGGTGAGGTGAGGTGAGGTGAGGTGAGGTGAGGTGAGGTGAGGTGAGGTGAGGTGAGGTGAGGTGAGGTGAGGTGAGGTGAGGTGAGGTGAGGTGAGGTGAGGTGAGGTGAGGTGAGGTGAGGTGAGGTGAGGTGAGGTGAGGTGAGGTGAGGTGAGGTGCTAATAAGTTGGTTTTTACACTGCCCACTTGAGAAAACTTAACTCTTTATAGAAATCAATTTAGTTTTCTTATCGCCCTTATATGAATTGTACGGAATTTTCAAAAATTAAATGAAAAATGGTAAAAGTGGAAAATTTGAAAACTTTAACAGAAAAAAAATATATATCCTCGGATTTTTTTTGTTTTTATATAAATTTTTATTTGAAATCTGTTGTAGTATTTCGATGTCTTCAGTTCGGCGAGGTGAGTCAAAGCAGAAAGTGCCAACTAAACCATGCATAGGCTAGCGTAACTTTCTGTCAAATTCAAACGAAAATTCTGTCAAGTGCTTAACAAACTCAGAGTAAACTTTTTAGTGGATATGTTGTACTTCGTTGAACGTAAAGCCCAATTTCCATGTGATCTTATCTTATCTTATCAAATATCAGGGAAGACATCACATGCTATTAAGATAGCAAATGTATGCTATTCACTCTCACATTCTCCAAGCGCATTAGGTTCTGTTCGCATGCTTTTTCTTTCTTACAAAAATTTGATTTGATATCCCTGATATGGGATAAGATAAGATACGATCACTTGGAAATTGGGCTTAATGCGCTTGGAGAATGCGAGAGATAGGTTAGGTTAGGTAGGAGTGGCAGTCAGTTACAAAAACCGACTCACTTAGACCAAGTTTGGTCCATTGTGATACCACAGGGTACTTGACTATACCCTCTCATTGAACCATCCAGATTTCGTTATGAAACTAAATAACTGACCTATGCTAACATGTCTAAGGTCCTCCAGGTCATCAAACAAAAACGAGCCAAGTGTTTTGAGGCGTTTTCTAGCAAGTGCAGGGCAGGAACAAAGAAAATGTTTAATGTTTTCCTCCTCCTCCACATCCCCACAACTTCTACAGTAGTCAAAAGACCGAATACCTAATCTCTCCGCATGTCTGCCGATAAGCCAGTGGCCAGTTATTACTGCAACAACTGACGAGACACTGTGTCTAGTGCGGGATATCAGTTCTAGAGATCGCTTAGCGTTCCATTCCGGCCAGATTTGCCTTGTTATATTGCAAGTTAACCCTTGGGTCCATCTTATGTTAGCCTTTTTTATCATGTCTTCTTTAAGCAGTAACTTGCAGGTAGCAAGTGGCATGCCAACACCTTCCTTGTCTTGAGGAATTTGTGCAGTAGTCCCCTGCCTAGCAAGTTCATCAGCTTTGCAATTGCCATCAATGTTCCTATGCCCAGGCACCCAGATGAGGTGAATGTTAAAATGCTGAGCCATCTCATTTAGAGACGAGCGGCATTGTTGGGCCACTAGTGAGTTTAGGAAGACTGATTCTAAGGATTTAATAGCAGCTTGACTGTCTGAATAAATATTAATACCCTTCTTGGATACCACATTTATTCTCAGCCAGGATGCTACTTCTTCTATTGCTATAACCTCTGCCTGAAAAACACTACAATGGTCTGGTAACCTCGAAGCAATACTTATCTTCAGTTCCTTAGAGTAAATGCCATAACCCACTTGGTTATTTAACTTGGAGCCATCCGTGTAGAAATTAATATGGTTCCTTCTCCCCGGGATTCCTCCCTTCCAGTCATCCCTAGATGGGATATGGGTTACGTAATCTCTCTTGAATGAGATTACTGGAATAGTGTAGTCCAATTTAGAGGGTACGGAATTCAAGCTATTAAGGATAGTTGAGTGTCCTGTACTTCCCTCGGACCAGCAAGCAGTTTCCCTGAGTCTAATGGCGGTACATGCTGCCATTCGTTTACCAAACAGGTCAAGGGGAACGAGATGAAAGAGGACCTCCAAGGCATCAGTCGGTGTGGTCCTCAGTGCACCACTGATGCACATGGAAGCAGCTCTTTGAACCTTCTGCAATTGTCTGTAATAGGTGACCTTGTCTAAGACAGGCCACCACAACACAATGCCATATAACAGAATCGGTCGAATAACCGCTGTGTAGAGCCAATGAATAATACGAGGTGATAGCCCCCATCTTCTTCCCACAGCTTTTTTACAAGAGTATAGTGCTACAGTTGCTTTCCTAACTCTCTCAACAACATTTATTTTCCAACTTAATTTCCTATCCAATATCAGACCAAGATACCTTGCACTACTTTTTAAGACAAGTCTAACGCCCTTTAGCGAAGGTGGTACTATAATTGGAAGTTTGTGACTCCTAGTAAAGAGTACTAGTTCAGTTTTGTTCGGATTTACGCCTAAATCAGCCTCATCTGCCCATGAGACGAGTCTGTTTAAAGCATTCTGAAGAATTTCACACAGTGTGTTTGGGAATTTACCACATGCAATTAATGCTACATCGTCGGCATAGGCAATAGCTTTACAGCCCAGCCTTTTCAGTGACATGAGCATCTTATTTATTGCCAGATTCCACAGTAGAGGAGATAGCACTCCACCCTGCGGCGTTCTTCTGCGGACAAACCTATTAGCTTCGGAAATGCCAAGATTTGAGGTAATGGCTCTGTTTGTCAGTAGCTTTTTAATCAACTCAACTATGGAACTGTTGATACCCAGTTTCTGCAGTTCATTAATAATAATACCTGGGTCAACGTTGTTAAAAGCTCCTTCAATATCCAGGAACGCCGCCAGGGCGAATTCCTTACATGCAAAGGATTTTTCAATGCTGCTCACTAGTGTGTGAAGTGCGGTTTCTATAGATCTGCCTTTCGTGTAAGCATGTTGAGAAGTAGACAGCAGTTCAGGTTTGATACTGCTGCGAACATAGATTTCTATGAGTCTTTCCAAAGTTTTTAAAAGAAAAGAGGAAAGACTTATTGGTCTAAAATCCCTTGGATTTATGTAAGAGCTCTTCCCAGCCTTTGGAATGAAAATGACTTTAGTCATCCTCCAGGCTAGAGGAATATAGGAAAGGTTAAGACAGCCCTTGAAAATAGCTGTCAACCAAGGTATAATTAAGCGAGCAGATTGTTGCAGCTCAATTGGTGTCACACCATCAGGTCCTGGTGATTTATAGGGTTTGAAGCTATTTATCGCCCATCGAATTTTGGTTTCCGAAACAATGTCCCCGAGAATAATTGAGGACATCTGAGGTTGAACATTCAATTCCTCTGGTTCATGCAATGAGTTACCAGGGAAGTGAGTATCTAGTAAGAGGTCTAAGGTCTCTTCGCTAGATGTTGTCCAGGAGCCGTCAGGCTTTTTTAAAAGACCTAGAGTAGTGGGCGAGGTAGATAAAATCTTCCTTAGTCTAGATGCTTCTGAAATCTCTTCAATGTTTCCACAGAAGTTCCTCCACGAGTTACGTTTAGCTTTTCTTAACGAACTCTTGTAAATTTTGAGAATAGATTTATAATCATTCCAGTCATTATCCAAACCTGATTTTTTGGCTTTGTTAAATAAATTCCTACTTCTTCGTCGAAGAACCTGAATTTCATTTGACCACCATGGGGGTTTCTTCTTTCCTCGAGGTTTACTTACAGGACAAGAAATCTCCAGGGATTTATTTAACCCTCCCGTTAAGTTTTGAACCAGCCTGTCTATGTCGTGGATAGTTGACGGCTCTACGGGGGTTAAGATAGGCAGATACTCTGCTATTTTCCTGTTATATATTCCCCAGTTTGTCCTTTTTACATTTCGGTGAATAATCGGCTCTGGGGGGTTAACAGTGAGAACAAATTCTATATAACGATGATCTGAAAAAGAGTGCTCGCTTGAGACTCTCCAGTCAACGATACAATCAAAAACAAAGTCCGAGACCAATGTTATATCCAAGACTTCTTCCCTGTTCCTTACTATAAAGGTTGGCTCACAGCCTTTGTTGCAGATAAGTAAGTTAGTGTTTAAAATGTATTCTAGAAGTGACTCACCTCGATCATTATCATCTGTGCTACCCCAGACAGTGTGATGCGCATTTACGTCACTGCCTATGATTAGCCCGGTTTTGTTTAAGCGGGCCTGCTCTACAGCCGCCTTTAAATATGTCGGTGGTAAACCACTCGCCATGTCGTGAGCCATGTAACACGATGCTAACCAAAAGCCTCCAGCTTTTATCTCCAGGCTAGCAACGACTGTATCTAGGTCACTGTAATTAGAATGCAAAAACAAGTTAAGATTAGTCTTTGCCAAAATGCACGCTCTGGGGTTACCTTCCACATTTGCCACCAGTAGCTTATAGCCAGGCGTCCTCAGACCACAGACTCTCCCGGAATGAACCCAGGGTTCCTGTATGAGGACTACATCATCTCCGCTTTTACTTAAGCGGATCAGTAAGCAGAATGCGAGAGATAGTATGTGATGTCCTCCCTGATATTTGATAAGATAAGTTCAAAGAAGATCACATGGAAATTAGGCATAAAACAAAATATAAGTTAAATAAATCTTAAAAATAGCATTTGGCTAAAATTAATTTAAAAATTTACCATAAATAAATTGTAAAATAAATATATTGAAGAAAAATAAGAGAAATCATCATTTCTGATTTTAATTTTTATTTTTGAAACTGTGTCGTAGTAAACAATTTTTTTTTTGTTTGATGTGACAACTATAAATAACATTTGAACACCGACTTATGTGCGTGTAAGTACATGAATAACAGTAAACTTTTGATTTGGCGTTACAATTCACCTTGTAAATAACATAATTAAAATGCTGTAACGCAACATTTCAGTATCCGAAATGATTAAGTTAATACACATGTTAGGCTCATTTCAACGAACGTGCATTGGAACGTGCGTCAGTTTTGTCAACAATGAGCGAATTTTATAATATACATATGTGTTAGTATCAGGATTGGCAGAGCTCCATTGAGCCTAACCAATATAAAAATAAATTATATACTTATAATTTAAATAATACTACCTATAACATTAAGTCTTAAGTCTTAAAATGAAGAAAAATCTTAAAATCTACAAGGTAGAATCTTTTTAAGCGCCTGACTTCTAAACTATTATCAAGGAGGCTTATGGCCAGTGAATTTTTATGATTGTGCAGTCTATTTATATATTTCGCTGTCATTCTACTTATTTCTTCCCTAACAAATGGTATTTTTAAGCCTTTGTGGATTTCAATATTGCTCACGAACCATGGAGCACCAGTTATGCGTCGCAGAGTAACAGACTGATATCTTTGAAGTATTTCAATATTAGAGTTGCTCGCAGTACCCCAAAGTTGAATAGCGTACGTCCATACCGGCTTAAGAATCGATTTATAGAATCAAATTTTGTTTTCAAGACTAAGTTGAGATCGCGGTCCAAGGAGCCAGTACATTTTCATATTTTTTAACTTTAGCTGAATCTGCTTTGCTTTAATGTGGGTCTTCCAGGTGAGCCTGCGATCGAGGTGCACACCAAGATATTTAACCTTATCACTTTGTGGTATAGTAAGGCCGTTCAATGTTAAGGGATGACAGTTCCCCCGTTTTAAGGTAAAAGTTGTTTGAGAGGACTTCTGGGTGTTGACAATAATCTTCCATTTTTTCAGCCATTTATCTGTCATATTTAGGTGTTCCTGCAAGTGCAGCGAAGCAATCGTAGGATCATCATTTATTGCAATGATTGCCGTGTTATCGGCATATGTAGCTACCTCAGTATTATTTGCTAATGGCATATCAGCCGTAGAAATGGTATATAATACTGGGTCAAGTACACTTCCCTGAGGTACCCCTGCATTAATAGCATATAGCTTAGAGGATTCATTCGATAGCTGAACGTAGAGCTGGCGATTACTTAGATAGGATTTCAATATCAGATAAAACGGAGCAGGTAAGTATTTTTTGACTGTAAATAGTACACCAGGATGCCAAATTCTGTCAAAAGCTTGTTTTACGTCTAAGAAGACAGCAGCACAATATTTTTTGCATTCAAACACATTGTTAATAATTCTGACTATCCGGTGGCATTGCTCAGGTGTTCCATGTCCTCTTCTAAACCCAAACTGATGTTCAGGAATGATATTTAGGTTGTGTACGTGTAGCATTCTTCTTAAAAGTATTTTTTCAAATACTTTAGAAAAAGTTACCAGCAAGCTAATGGGACGGTAAGACGATGTGCAGTTCTCTGGTTTGCTTGGCTTTGGTATCATAATAGCATTAGCGCATTTCCATTGATTCGGAAAATGGTCAAGTCTTGGCATAGCATTATACATGTATGTCAGAAGCCTAATGTAGTTTGGAGGCAGGGTTCTAATGGTAATTCCGTCAATTTTGTCGTAACCTGGAGATTTTTTGAGACTTATGCGATTGATTTCAGCCTGTACCTCCGAAAGAGAAGTTTGACAGGTTGGTAGGCTCATCTGGCAAGGCGAGTCTAAGAAGCTGTATACTTCAGCTTCTGCTTCCACATCACATACTGGATTAGGTTGAAAAACTGAATGTAAGTATTTAGCAAAAGCCTCGGCTTTCTCTTCTGATGGTGTCTAGAGTTTTAAACTTTAGCTTGTTTTTAAATGGAGCGCCACCGTGAGCTCTGCCAGACGAATGATCTGCATTTATGACGTCATATCCTTTAATAATAAAATGTGATTTACTGGTGAAGTGGGTTTCAGAAATTAACATTATGTCAATATTGTTAGCTTTTATAAATAGAGATATTTCATTACAATGGTTGGAAAGCCCGTTAGCATTGCATATAGCAATACGGATTTAAAAATTTTTTTATATATTATTTGCGAAAGCATGGTAAACCAAAATCCAAACTTTCAGTTGCATTTTTTCACATGTTTTCTTATCAGGTTCTTCCAAATGTAGTCTTAGAAGGAATAAACATATAGGCCCATAATTATAGTCGCAAAATTAAGAGCGCTCTAAGTTAAAACGTGGTTTTTACTCAAAATCGAAAATACAGAGTTACCCATAAAAAAAAAAAGAAAAACTTGTGTAGACACAGTGAACAAAAGGAATAATAAAAAACTTTAATTCAGAAGGCAGCGTGGTGAAGTGGTTAGGACTATGAACTCATAGCTCACAGTGCATGGGTTCGAAATTTTCTCATAATTTAATGCAAGTTTTTCTTTTTTTTATGGGGTCACTCTGTATTTTCGATTTTGGGTAAAAACCAGGTTTTAACTTCGAGCGCTTTTTATTTTGCGATTAAAAGTATGAGCCGTAGACTTTTATTTAATTCCCTAACTTATTTATTTGTATCGAAATTTACCAAAATACTGAAAATAAATTTAAAAAAATCATAAGTTTTTTTCGTCTACCTTATCTATTTTTCAAATTTGGTTTTTATTTGGAGTTTTTAATTTTTCTCTTATAACTTGAAAATATATAAAAGATATCGCACAATTTCAAAGATTTTTGAAATGAGCATTCCCAAATTATTGGCAATCGATACTCATTTTGAAGAACATGTCTCAAACAGATCCCACCTTTGCATGGGCGGTAGGCGTGTACGTGAACCGATTTTTTTCATATTCAAAAATTTTTGTAGTTTTAACCTAAAAAACGTCTGTGCCAAATTTCAAGACTCTGGCGCTTGTTACTGTTTATTGCCACCGTTTTTTGGTTTTTCTCTAATAACTTTAAAACTATAAAAGATATATCAAAATTTATAACATTTTTGAAATTAGCATTGCCAAATCATTGAAAATTGATACCAATTTTGAAGAAAAAGTCACAACCACAACCCACTTTTGTATGGAAGATAGTTTTGTCCTTAAACCGATTTTTTTAAAAATAACCAATTTCTGTTGTCTTTAACTTAAAAACATCTGTACCAAATTTCAAGAGTCTAGCGCAATTATTACTATTTATGGCCGCCGATCTATACGAACCCATCCTTTGTGCAACGCCGCGATTTTACTTTACATTCCTCGTTAAGTGGCATATAAAACTTAAGTATTATCTCAAAGGTTTCGTTAGAGGTACATAAAATTTAAGGCCTATCTCAAGCCCTTAATAGAACTTAACAGTTTTAGTTTGTTAAAATTGTTTTGTTGCCATTGTAAGGGTTGCCATCTGACCAATAGACAAATTAAGGACGAACCGCTTTTGTCCTTTCATTTTGGGCTGTCTTCTTTTTAGAAATATGAATTATCGCACAAATATGTAGCTATGTACAAATATGCTATGTATCTACTTTATGAGTTTTACCTGTCCGAAAAAAAAATTGAATTATGTACTTAGCGATTTTATTATAATTTTTAGGCAAATTTTTATGCTGCATAGTCAAACTTGAAACCAAAATTTAATTAACTACTTCTATTTCTTTTTTTAACATAAAAACTTTCCGATCCCAATAGTTTTTAGTAGTCTGGGAGTCAGTGACCTTTTCACATTTGCTCAAAGATAAATTACGTTTCATTCGAATAAGTTGCCTCCTGATGCACTGGTTCAATATCTAGATATAGTCAATTAAAGGGTCCGAAGCAAAGAATTTCGCTTAATAACTCGAAAAGTTAGCCACGAGTAAAAATATATACTAAGTTCAATTTCGTAGAATTTTTCATGCCTAAAAATCTCCGTATCACAAAATTTGATCCACCTTTCACCGTTTTAAAATTTTTAATAAATAATGTTATTTGTACAAAAATAGTTAAATGCTTTATCGCTAAATTTCTACAGAAATTAATTCGAATATATAAAAAAATAATAAAATATGTTGAACTTTTTTGTGCAATAATAAAAAAAATAGTGTACATAGAAAAATTCATTGAGAATTAAGCCTTTGTTGACTAGATATCAATATTTTAAGCTATTTTTTTCCAATTTAGCTTTCCATACCTACACTTAAATATGAACACTGGTCCTAAAATCAGGTAGAAATATGTGTCTAACAAGCCGAAGAATACAAAAATTTTTTGAGATTTTATTGCGGTGCCATTAAAAGTATTTAAACACAATATAATTGCCTATGGAAATAAGTCTATTTTGAAGTCTATATATTTGAACCAGATATATAAAATTTTTTTCCATTCAAACCGACCCGCCCTAATAAGCAAACATGATTTAATTTTGAATTGATAAAATAAAATGACTTAAACTTGTGTGTACTTGAAAGTATTTATAGCTTCCAGGACCATATTAATTATTAAAAAATTATTAGAATTAATAGTCACTAAGGAGCAGTGCTTCATATCTGCAACAATTAATTCTTATTCTTTTTTACAGTTCTGGAACACAGAAAAGGATCACAGTCGACTCGAGTCCACAATATTTGAAGACCTCGACCGCTATTGTTGGCAACAACATCAGCAGCAGCAACAACTTCAACCGCCATCGCAAACTCACGCACCTGCCCTTACGAGCCCCACTTCGCCAACACAACAACAACACTTAGGGCCTTCTAGCGGCAATTCAAATTCCAGCGCGAACAATGCCTCAGGCACCACCACAACTGGAGCCGAAAGTGGAAGTAGCACCGTCAGTATAAGTCAACCAGGTAGCGCGGGTACTTCGAGCAGCATTGACAACACCGATGGCCAAATCTATACGATCACAGTATTAAACGGTAACGAACCTTGGTTAAAGCGTGAACCCGACTCCAATCAACTGCCGAGCAGTCTGGATCTAGACAGTTTACTAGGCACCTTCCCCGGCTATATCAAATCAGAGTATCCCTATGATGACAGCGGCTTTAGCACCGATGGCACCAAAGAAAACAGCGATGGGAGTGGTATCAGTATTCCGCAGCTGCCGACTCATCACAATTTGTCTAGCGGAGTCGTAGGTGGTCCTACAGGTAGGCCGAGATTGCCTTCGTTAGTGACGGCGATATCAGTAACTTCTGGCAGTGCGTGTATTAGTGGTACAGCGACTAATTTACAGCAGCAGTTCGCACAATTCCAAAACAATAACAACGATTGGCATATGGCCGATAATAATGCGGAACAGGTGAGTATCGAAATTGATATACAACTTTTGGCATAATTTGATACATAAAATGCTTAGGTTGAGAAGGCCACGTATCATAAGATTTTCCTATTTTCGGAAATTTGCAGTTTTAAGAAAATTTCACTGAAAAAAAAACATGCAGAGGGAGTAAAATAAATATTAAAATTTTAGCATTTTGAATAGAGAGTACCCAGCGATCTCTGCACGGAAAAAAAGGATTTGTAAAAATTAACGTGAATTATTCAGAAATAGCAAAATAATCGGCGAAAATTGTCGTATAGCCCTGTAATTTCTAATTTCATGGAATTCTCAATACAAATTGATGATTAAACTACAAGAATCACAGCTAAAAACTTTATTATTAGAGTTTCAGAAAGAAAATATGCCAAATATGGCCAGTAAAAATTCAGCTATCAAAACATACTTAATTATTATTGAAAATATGCTATAATCGACAAATAAAAATTACAGAGCAAACTGTAAAAAATGTTATACTTCGAACATAGCAAATCATATTGTTACGAAATTTCTGTCTCTTTGACGATAATTTCGATCTCTCACACTTTTCTGAGTTCGATCACTGGATTGTGTAACAATTAAAAACACACAAACTTATTTAGTTATAAAATGGTTTATTTAAATCACAATAGTTAGTTTTTACACGGTACAATTGTTTATCTCATTAACATTAACATTCAAATTCTAATATTAATTTAACACTGTATAGAAAACTGTTTTGTTCTACTACGGATCACACTGTATTCACTTTATTGCTTATTGCTTCGCTGTTCTAACTCAACTGTGTCACTCAGCTCAGATGACAACCCTTTTATACTGCAGTCATCACTCTCTCGAATAATCCAGTACCTTCTAAGTGGCGTATATTCTACCATTATCTACAACCCACCAGTGCTACTTTGTAGCGTGCATTCTACCACTATCCACAATTCACCAGCATGGCGCACTGACGTTGAGCTCACAATTATCCAGAATGTTAGATGCTAGATGGCGTTGTACGTTGTATGAATTTCACAATCTAGATGTCTCTATGTTATTGACTTTAATAGTGTACTGCAGCGTCTGTTCGGTTTATTATTTTTACACCATTACGCTAGATGGTGTATGCTAGCTAGTATCGTTTAGTTTCTTTCGTTGGTATTTATT
The DNA here is from genome assembly GCA_949775025.1 of Tricholauxania praeusta. Classification (NCBI taxonomy): domain Eukaryota; kingdom Metazoa; phylum Arthropoda; class Insecta; order Diptera; family Lauxaniidae; genus Tricholauxania; species Tricholauxania praeusta. The sequence goes on from OX459029.1 coordinate 114,294,907, forward strand.
TCAAGAGTCTTCTAGCATAAACCAAATTTCGCTACAATATTATAATTGCAATTTTTCATATTATTGTACTTGTTGTACAAATTAATTTTTCGTGTCGAGTGTACTGTGAAAAAAAAATTTTTTCAATCAATTCATATTTTTCTAGTTGTGACTTACTTTTCAAGTTATTGAGCAACATTTTTATTGTGGGCCTCCTACAACCAGGCCCACCACGATTCTGGCGACTGACGTTTATATCGAGTATCAGTTATACTTAAAATATCATTTGCAAGAAAAATTAAGTGTGAGAAAATTGCTTCGAAAAATGCAACGCTACCTCCCGGACTACTTGTTTACTGTGCAAATTAATTTCTGAGGATGTCAAGTTTTACTGTTTCTAACAGTAAAAAATATTCTATGATTCTCCATTTAGGAAAGGGAAATGTTTCAGGCTTATAAATTCTTACTAATCGGCTTAACACTGAGTCCGCTTAGCAACGGATAAAACTCTGTATGACTAGCTCTATACCGATTTTTCTATTTATTTTAGTGTAACTTTTTATTTATAGGTTCACACTGTATTGAACAGTAAGCTCAATAAAATAACGATTACAACATCTTTTTGATTTGAATGATGTGAACAATATTTTAGAAAAAAGGTACTCCCTTAATAATCTTAGAGCTGAAGTTAAATGATTAAGGAAAAAGCCAATTTAGATTTCACAATTCAGTCTATCTTTTACACCGCAACATTCATAACAACTAATATAATTAAGATTCTGTATATATCTTTTATCCTATGTTAGAATTCAGCTGCGTCCTTGTTGCGAAGTGCTCTTCAGGGTAAAGGCTACTCCAAGGGCCTACATATGTCCAACGGTATAGCGTTACTTCCTGCATCTCCAACAGTTAAAGACGATGATATGCGGCGAATGTTGTTTTCCACAGAAACGGTAAGAATGCAATACTTTTTTACCAAATAAAATACAATTCAATGCAATAATGAACTCAATAAGATTTTAAGTTAGGTTTCAACAACCATTGTGCTAATTAAGATCTTAAAGTGTTTCAAATTGATTTCCATATTAATTTTAGACTAACAATAAGTTAACTTTCAAACCAAACAAATTGCTTAAGATTAACTTCGGCTCTATATTCCTTACATCGAAATATGTTTTGAATTGCTACATATAATTTTCGATTTATTATATAGCGCCGCATATATTCATATTGCAACCTTTCAAAGGGCTATGAACACGACGAACTGAAAGGAAAGCCTACTTTAATGAGAGAAAAATGTCAACGAAATCGGCAAATACCATATTGTGGAAAGAGTCAGAAAAAGATTAGCGTTCCGTTGGAAGCGATATTTTTGCATATTGCTGATACGTACACTAAGAAAACAATTTATTATTAATATTTATATGTGATTAAGTCAACCTTAAAATACTTGAACCAACATATACCAACATTTGATATAAATATAATTTGTTTGACTCAAATAGGTATTTGATTTCTCTATATGAAATATACACTTTTTAAAATCAAACAAATCGTTTTCTCAGTGCACATACATATGTTTAATTCCTTAAATAAACCTTTGGGATGTAAATGCTTGTTACTTATATTTCTAAAACGTTCTTATCGAATTTGATGAAATTTGGAGTCAAGAGGTTAAATTAGATGAACAATTTTTATGCAAAAATAAACTATTGGATATGAAATTTTAAAAAGCGCCTTTCGTTCTGATTGGTTGAGTCAAAAAATAAAACCCGCATCACTTTCTTTGTACGAAGCACTACCTAAAAAATTATTTAAAATAAAAGTGGATTATCTTAAAAAATTGATTGCGTTTAAAAAATAAAATTTATGTTATTAATAGACATAGACATAAAAGCCCATATGTGTTAAAAGCATCGAAAAAACTGAAAAAGTACAAAAAAATCAGAAATCATCAAAAAATCTATGAAACTCGGAAAGGTCGAAAAACATCGAAGCATTCTATAAAAGTCAAATAGTATCGAGTGGTATCGAGACACATTGAAAGAGTCAAACTAAGCCGTAAAATATCGTAGCAGCATCGACCCAGTTCCATAATTGTCAAATTGCGTCGAAAATATCAAAAAAGGGGATAAAAGTCAAAAAGTACTGAAAATGATGCGAATAAAAGTAAATATAAGCTGAAGGCATCCATCAAAATTATAAAAAAAGAAACGAATAGTAAGAAAGGCTCACCTTCGTATAAAGTTTCATTAAAATTCTATTGTTAATTTCTGAGATATTGTTACAAGATTAATGTTCCCATAATTGTTTTGGAGAGTAAAAAAGTATGAAAAATGTTGAATAAGGTTGAATGAGTCGATAAAATATGACAAATGGAAAAATTTGAAAAAAAGCCGAACAACTCGAAAAAATCTGAAAGAGGTTTAAAAAGTCGCGTTGTAATATTGAAAAACCTTGGTAAATTAGATTATAGTCTAAGGAGGTTGAGAAACGCAAAAAAGTGAAAAATATTTGAGAGAGGTTGAAAAACTCAAAAAAAGTTGAAAGAGGTTGAAAATCTCAAAAAAAAGGAGGTTGAAAAAATCTTGAAAAATTCAAAATATGAAAAAGAGACAAGGTTGAAAAAAATTTGAAATTGTCAAAAAATTTTGAAATATGTTGATAAAGTCCAAAAAGTCAAAAAAACGAATATAATAAATGAAAAATGTTGTACAATGTTAAAAATGTCGAACAAATATGGGAAATGTTGAAAGAGATTGGAAAAATATAATAAGTAGAACTATTTTAAAAAATAGTCGAAAATGTCACGCCCACTTTTTGAATTCCGCCCACTTTTGGATCAATAAATTATATTCCTCATTTGCTTGCGGAAACCAAATTTCATTGCAATAGCTTGTATAATTTGCAAAATATGCCGTTATTATTCCTAAAATAATACAAGCCCACAGGTTCAATACAGTCCGATTTTGATCCAGAACAAGATTTTTTTACACCAAATTTTAGCATGATTGCTCACATATTTTGTTAAATATGTTATGTAAGGTATTTCATTTGTATGGGAGATGCCACGCCTACTGGTACTATTTCAGCCGTTTTTGATTCAGATACACCTTTTAGCCAGAGAGCCACATAAATCTATGATTCTAACATATTATTTGCAAATTTATCTTATGAAATTATACACATCACCTTGCAAAAAATTTCAGTTTCATATCTTCTATCGAATTTTTTATTGAACAGGATACTCTTGGTTTCGCCGACTCAACTCTGAATGCTGTCCAAATTTTCGACGATACTCAAAGTTCCGCACTCAATCCACACACAGTGATACAACAACACACTACATCAAATGGTCCACCATCCTCATCAAATACATCCACCTCAACGACAGGACCATCAGCTGCCAGTATCATTGTCGACGACATGTTCCTATCTTTGGAATCGGCTTTCAGTGACGATTTCGAAAAAATCAAGCGCATCGCAAATGAGGTGCAGCAATTTTGTACGTCAGCTCCAACTGTTGCAGATTTTCCTGGCAATGATGTGCTAATGCAAATTTCTACTTCAGCAGCTGGTCTACAACAGCTACACTCTCCAGCGACAACACCAACTGGATCAGCACCAGCTGGGGTGCAACAAATACAACAGGTGACGCACCCGCCACCTCCACCACAACCATTAAAGCCAGAAGTGACCACATCGACAGCAAATCGGATTTCAGTAGGACCTATTGGCACAAAAACGATCAAAAAGTACAAGCGATCAACTTCAGCGACATCTGCGTCGACAACACATAACAACAATAACAATCCGAATGCGCTAAATCACAACAGTGGTATTAACAACAATAGCAATAATAACAGTAAAAACACCAATGGTAGTGGAAGCTCCATCAATACCAACAACAATGGTCCTATTGGTAGCAACAATAGCAGCGCAAATAGCAACAGCCCCACACACTGCAATGGGCAGCGCAAGGAGCGTTCGCTTCACTACTGCTCAATCTGTTCGAAAGGTTTCAAAGATAAGTATTCAGTCAACGTGCATATACGCACCCACACTGGAGAGAAGCCTTTTGCCTGCTCGCTTTGTGGAAAGAGTTTTCGGCAAAAAGCCCACTTGGCCAAACACTATCAGACTCATATGGCACAGAAAAGTAACGGTAACCTGGTCAAAAGCGGTAGCAGTGCATCCAAACATCATCGTGGTGGTGGTGGTGCAACGATCGGCGGTGCTGGAGGAAATATTTGCTTAGCCGGTGGAAATGGTCCAACAATAGCAGTAAATCCCACAATTATCACTCCGCACCGACAGTTGGGTATGGTTTCTGGTGCAACTGCTGCTGTGGCCAGTGTTGTTGCAACAAATGGACCAATGACCGCGTTGTCACCTACAAATGCCATCATTGCGAACAGGTAGGGAGACGTAGTCCTGATTTTTCGTACGTGTTAGGTTCCTAAACTTTAAAAGAGCAAATAATTGTTAGTAGATCGTGCACAAAAGGGCTGAGCCTTAAGAATTTTTTATTTATAGCAATACTTTAAGTAACCAAAACTTTTACAGAAGAGTAGCATCCTTGAATGCGTTTCCGTAGAGAAGCTTCTAATTTCCTAAAACTTTATTTCCTATTTGTATATTTACATGATATCATTTTATGAATTAAGTGCCAAAAAATCCAACGAAGCTCAATCAAGTAGAATAAACGTGATATAAACTAATAATTATATAACAATTTACAAACATTTATTCCATGTATCGATAACTTATATACAAACAAAAATAGCATTATTTTATTACGTTCAACCGATGTTGCTTGAAACAATTCAATAATTTTCTTAGCAATTTTGATAAACTTTTGAAGACATGAACGTAATTTCGGATTTACTTTTGCCTTCACTCCCATGTAACGAACCGCCAACAAAAACAGTAATTTAATGTTTTATTTATTACAAAAATTCAAACATCTATATATAAACCCCTTACCTCCCATTGTCCTAATAATATCACACTTCCATTGAAATTTCGGTTATACTTAAAATTACATTCATTTTTGAAGTAAGTATATACTTCTATACGGTCGCTTGACATGGGGGTAAGCAGGTGAATGCGTTACGAAAAGTCTGATCTAGCCGATGTTGCCAGAAATGACCAACTGCGAGTTCTGAAAAAAAACTGCTACCTCCGAAATAAACCAGATTTTTTGAAAAATATGAAATTTTAGTGATTATTAAAAGTTGATGACCTTTTTTTTGGTCATAATTTTATATAAAAAAACAGCAATTTACAAGCATAAACTACATGCGTGTCTTAAAAACTTGAATTTGGAGTTGAAACTGCTAATATGGTAACACTGGATCTAGCTATTTTGTGTGAGAGAATCGTATGGGAAAAGAGAGCGACATAAACAATATTTGTAAGCAATACGATTTTGCTGAGAAAATCGTATGGGAAAAAAGAGTGACAAATTTTAATAGATGCTTTCTACGTGTGTTGAAAAGCATATGACGCAGGTAACGATGCATGAATGCTTTTGATGTGTTTCGCCCTATAGAAACAAGCATGTAAGCATAACAAATCTTTGAATAGGAATTAAATGTGTTAGTTAGTGTGTGTGCGTTGTTCTTTGTCTTTCACATGCTACGCGTGCAAAGTCGCGGCCATTAGCTATTAAAAGTGTTTAAAGTGAATAAAATTTTAAGGTTCATATTTTTTTTGAATTTTCGGGTGAACAAATTATGGCAAGAAGTTACACAGACTCTGAATATGAAAGCGGTGCTCCAGGGCCATCAACTAAGAATAAATTACATACGGAAAAAAGATTTTGCGAAAATCAAATGGGACGCCCTCTCAATTGGTTCGAGATAGGGTAAAAAAATTTAAAATATTAATTTAAAATTTTTATCTTTAACCCCTACGGATCCTAATTAAAAGTGAAATTTTACTTAAGCCGACATTTTTTGATAGGGTCCGTAGGGGTTAAATGTAAAAATTTTAAATTAATTTTTAAATTTTGTTCATCCTATTTCGAACCGATTGAGGGAGCGTCCCCAATTTTTTTTTCTTGAGAACCACCCTAATATACATACATTTAGATGGAGCTAAAGAAGTATTTACTTCAATCGTGTGGTCTAAAGCACACTCGTTTTTTATAAAATATTTTCTTTTACCTAACTCAGCTAGCGTTTTCAAAGCAGACGCCTTTGCTGATCTAGAGCCTGCAGATTAGTGGGCAATTCTAATATGGGAACGCTAGCAATCTTCTCCGACAGCCAGACCGCCATCAATGCTCTGAACATGAAGATGATAAAATCTAAATTAGTAGGGCTTTTTAGAGTCTTCTCGCTTTTTCTTTCCGAGGCAGCAAAGAACTGGAGGACCCTCAAAACCTGTAAAACATCCAGAGCAATATGGTCAACCTATAACAATTCAAAGACCACTGACCTATTTTCCAAGAGCCGCAGTGACAACGAGAGAATCACCGCGGCTTGCACTGGTTACTGGACTATTGGCAAGCATGCTGAAAATTAGGTATTCCATTCAACCCTTTTTGCCGCAGTTGTTTGAATGTTAACGAGAAAGAATCAGTTGATAATTTTTTCTGTTACTGTCCGGCCCTTACCAGAACCAGGCTCAGATATCTAGGATAAGCTTTCTTCAACAATCTCAGTGAATTGGCTGAAAATGAAATTGGATCGCTACTCAACTACCTAAACAAGACTAACTGTATATAGCTTTTATCGATTTTAAGGCTTAATAAATTCTTTTGATAACCCTTTACCAGTCTTGTTGGTCGCGTAGGTGGTATTTATACGGCACAACTAGTGCTACTTAAGGCTTATAACATGCTTGCTATGCCGCCCCTCTAACCTAACCTAACTTATAACATATTGTATTATATTTAAATTTCTTGACTATTCCTAAATATGAAAAAAAAAAATTTAAGTAACTCATATTTTTATAGATATTTGAAACATCGAAATTGTACCACACTCACCTGAAGTTAACCCAGAGACAAACTTTAGTATATTTAGCTATACTGACTTTAAACTTACTTTCACATCATCATACATTGCTTACTTTTTATATTTTTTATGGCTACTGATTACCTAAATGATACTCGTATAAAACAGAAGGTCCATATAAAAGCGTGCAGCAGTTCCATCATCTCCAGCAATCCTCTCGACTACCTTTAGGAATTATGTGCAGTGGTATAAGTAACGATGAATAGCAAGCAAATAACTTTGGTCAGTCTTTCAATGGCTAAGTGAGTAAAGCAGTGATTAAATCACGGAATAGGAATGTTCGACTACTACCGAGTACCTAAATACTTATAGAACCTCCGAAGGTTATTTAGCGAATTACTAGTGCGTTATATCAATGTCTGTAACACCGAAAAAGCGATATTGTGTTTTGTATGGGAATAATGCACACCATAGTTGTGTTGTTTTAGTAAGTAAATCAGTTTTAGGCAGGGCAACATCTGCTGGTACAGGACGGGGTTGAAAATGGGATTAGGATGGCAAATCAACGTCTGTCGGGTACATTTTTGCGAAATAAATTATTTCAGTAACTTTAAATTAAATTAACCTTTTTGAAGACATTTTTCCTGTACAAATATTGTGAACATGGCGTTAAAACATGAATTTATAACGAAATTATCAAAACTTTAATTGATATTTCAAAAAAATAAATTTTCGAACGCTTACTTTCCAAGAAGTTTTAAAACTAAGTTTTTTTGGTTTAAAGGAAAGGTAGGCCCGTCTAGTATCCAATAAACCGAATTCTACTCAATTAATACAGAACTACCAGGCAATACAATACGTCTTTGCTCGGAATCGAAAATCTTGGTGAATGTAAGTAGTCGAGGCTAGACGGGTGCCGTGACATAACCCCCACGGACATAATCTTCATTTTTTAAATGGGGATTATGTCAGCAAATTTTCGGACATAATCCCCATTTTAGGTATGGGGGTTACATCCTAAAATTTTTCGAACTTAATCCCCATGGGGGTTATGTCCGAAAAAATAAACTCTACTATGTAAAATTACTGTGGCTAGCAAACTAGGTGTTGGATATATTATAGACTGATTCGCGGCCGAAGGCCGCCGCGAAGCCAGTGTTGGATTTTTGGGAGTGTTAAATCCTGAGCTGCGGCCGAAGATCACCCACTTACCCCTACTCTTATGTAAAATTACTGTGGCTAGTAAGCTAGGTGTTGGATATATTATATGCTTATCCTAGCTTTGGGCATTATGTCCGCTTTTTATGGGGATTATGGCCGAAAACTTTGAGCTCATAATCCCCATACCAAAAATGGGGATTATGTCCGAATAATTTGCGGGTTACGAAATGGGGATTATGTCCGTGGGGATTATGTCACGGCACCGGCAGGACGTCCAATTACATTAAAAACCCACATGTCCCACGCAAACCTCAATCCTTTTGAGACCATGCTCATATAAGCGCACGAAGTTCAAATTTCGTTTGAGAGATGATGTAGGTACTCTTAAACGGGTGCCATGATAATATCACCCGGGTCGTCACACTCTGTTTCCAATTCCAGTTTTTGTGGCTCAAAAATTGCTAACTGAAATGCTAACAAATCGTCAGAGCCCAAATTTATGAAAGAAGAATTCGTTTATTTGAAGTCGAACATTTTTGGAGTGAGACCTAGTTAAAAAAAAAAATTGTACGTTGGCCTTTGACTTAAAACAATTGATTTTTTTTCAAAATTCGGGGTCCGAGGTTGTTGAAATTTTGATAAGTACTGATTAAAAAAAAAATATTAATTTCCGATAGTCCATTTTTGAACCAAAAAACTCGATTAGGTCGTCTTATGAAATAAAGTTAAATTTTTTATCGTAGTAGTTTACTTAGTAGTAGATTCCTTTACTTCGTTGCTAGTTCAATTGTAATAAACACGCTTATATAGGAGCACAGGTAACCGGAGATTACTGTATACTTAACTTAATTATTTTTAATTTAGAGATTGTCCAAAAAATAGAACAAACAGAGCTTGAATATTGAACGAAACCTTGGGTTAAACTAAAGTCTTCGTAAGCAATTGCCACATACTGATCGAAGTAGAGTCAAGTATGTGTATAAAACGTTTTAATACCAGAGAGTTACACACATATAATTGCTGTTAGATATGAAACTCTGAAGACCTGACTGTTTATATAAAGGCTCAGATACGTTTTTGTGAAGTCTGCAAATAAGAGAAATCATTCTCAAACATCAAAGGTTGAGCGATAATTTAATAAAGCTAAGCAATAATGCAAATTAAAAGATCATAAATACTGCGAACAAGTCTACAGATATATTGTAAATATAATATTTTTAATTTTACTTGCCATTTACATATTCACAATTACGTACATGATGTACTTTTAAGCATTAATCAGTTAAACAGAAGTGAGTTCAGAAATTAAAACTGCCAATAAATTTGTGATTCTTTTAGATTTGGTGGAGGTTTAATTAAATGTTTTAAAATAAATAATGCAATACATAGTTGTTACACGTACATTTTATTAATGGAGAAAAATTTCTACAAATTACTCGTACATACCTAAACTGCCTTTGCGATGTCTTAAGTATTTACAACTTGTACCTTGTGTAAGATCTTACAAACAAATTCAATTATTATTATCGTATACAAAATACATATAAAAATTTAGCGAATAAAAAAAAACAAATGTTATTTATTTCAAAAGATGTACAATAATGTAAAATACTCATTTTAAATAAATTTATCTTAGTAAAGTTGTTTTGTTGAAGCAAAAAAATCACTTAGTTAAAGAGTAGTATTTTGTTGTATTTAAAGTCTTTATATTCTAATAGTTAATTTATTACTGAAACGATTATTTTGAACACTTTAATAATAACTGTGTTTAGAAAAGTAATTCACAATTTTTTATAAAATCTATGAAATAAACAAATGATCAAACTAAAACGTTTTTGACAAAAATTTTAAAGATATTTTGGTTTTTTAAGAGGTGAGTATATGTATGAGGTTAATTTTGTTATCTTCTTTATAAATTGAAGAACTTTCACATACCAAAAAATTTTAAGAAATACTACACTTTGCCTATTAAAGTTCCGAAATACCCGAAGGACGATATATTTGTAGGAAACAATTTGAATGCGAATTCAAATGTATTGGATTTCGATAAACTCTTTGTCGATTTATGAACGTATTTTTATTTTTGTGTATACATTCAGGTGAAACAGTGACATTATCCAATGCAAACGATGGGAGACTTTCACTTTGCACCTTTCTCCCTTCTGATGAAATTTTCTAATGCTCTAACAGGATGAATCTCGTTCTTTGATTATGGAATCATTTTGGCAGAAACTTTTAGCTTTAAATAACCCCACGAAAAAGAAAAATAATCACGCGTGCAGTTCACACGTGGTAGAAGTGAAACCTTTAAAAATCTTAACTGCCATAGAATGAAACGAAAATGTTTTATTAACATGATGAAAGTTGACGGGATCTACAACAGTTGCAGCATTGCATGATATATCAAATTAAAGTACTCATGCTCGAAAACTATCAGCTTTAAGATAATTTAACCAAAAGCTGAGATATAAGCGTGGAAAGATTTCCTATTTTTTCAACAATGCAATGTCAAATAGCACACTTTCCTGGCCAAAACGCAATTTATATACATAAGTATTGCTATTTAATTTTGGTTGTTGTTGTGTAACGGAGAATAGTTGAAAACAAACAAAAATGCATTTTGCTTTTGGAAAAATAATTACCCAGTGTGCCAAACGAATTCGTTTCTTCGTACTATTCATCCGTTTCGGATTCCGTTACGAATTCGTCTCGAACTCGTTTTCGTATGAAATTCCTCTCGAAAAAACGGAGGATCGTCCGCATTAACGAATTCGCAACAGACTTCAAATGCGAATTCGTTTTTTGTTTCTTAAAACGAATTTTTTTTGTTAGTAAAAAAATTTATTTTATTTAAAAAAAAAAATATTTTTTTATTTAATATGCAAATTGTAAGACTTTATTGCATATAATTTTATTTTATTATCAAATTTAATTTTACTTACGATTTGCAAATTTCCAAAGTTAGGTTCGAACCCATGCCCCAGCGATTCATAGTCATGCGCGCTACCTATTAGGCTACCTGTCATATATTAAAATATATGTCAAAGGCGAATGATATCTTCTCTCATTTGATACGCTTTATTTACAAAAATCGAATTCGTTTCGAATTCGTTACGGACTTCAAATACGAATTCGTTTTTTGTTAGTAAAACGAAATTCGTTCGAATTCGTTTTTTGTTCATAAACCGGATCAGTTTCGAACTCGTTTTTTGTTCTTAAAAAAAATTTAATGTTTTAAGCGACTTAAAATTGCTTAAAAGTTCAAAAAAACATATAAAATTTTTAACTCAAATTTTTTTGGAAAAACTTGAAAATTTTGAAAAAAAAAAATTAGTTTTTTTCGACTTTTTAAACATTTCTAATTCGATTAAGAATAAAATTTTTTTTCAAAAATTTTTCCTAGAAAGTTTTTCCAGGACTTAGAAAAATTTTCCAAAATTTTTTAGTTTTTCCAAAAAACTTGAGTAAAAAACTTTGTAAGTTTTTTGAACTTTTAAGCAATTTTAAGTCGCTTAAAACATTACATTTTTTTTATGAACAAAAAACCAGTTCGAAACTGATCCGGTTTATGAACAAAAAACGAATTCGTATTTGAAGTCCGTTACGAATTCGAAACGAATTCGTTTTACTTACAAAAATCGAAATTCGCTACGATTTCGTTTTATGACAAAAAAACGAATTCGTATTTGAAGTCCGTTACGAATTCGAAACGAATTCGTTTTACTTTCAAAAAACGGAATGCGCACAAGCGAATTCGTTTCAAATTTCGAATTCGCGTCCGTTTTTGTGCACATTGGGTAGCAGCATTTTGGCGATGTGTCAAAGTTGATGCATTTGCATTCTACTCGTACTGAGACAACGCAAACAAGTGGTGTTTTTAACTCTTTTTTCATTTATTGAGAAGTAATTTAAATAATCCGTTTTTTTCTAAAAAAAAATGGATAAAGTTGAAGATGGAGTGTTCAATGCAATTTAGCTTAAAACATTTAAATATATATTGGTTTTTTGTGAAAAAATCTAAAATAAAAATGTGACCCTTGATTCGTGAGTTTTTTTTTAATTTCCAGTTTTGTGCAAGCTTTTAATATTTTTTTGGAACTTGTTATAATAAGCCCTAAAGTAGTTAGATGTAAGTAGCTATTGTTAATGTTATTTAGATATGTATTTGGATATCCGATTTTGCACGTTTTTTTTAAACAAATTTTTCTGTCAGGCCACTTATTCTTCAACAATTCAGATTTATTCGAAGTCTGGTTGCAAAAGACAGTCAAAAGGAAAAATAAGAGGTTGTTTTCGATTACTTATTAGAAAATTCTCAGAATGCCATTAGTTCAAGTCATTTGCGGCAGGATTCGTATAATTTTACATTGGAGTTTACGAAAAATAGTTAAAAATCCACTGGAAGTTGCCTGTTTTCCAATAGCAAAATATTAATGCCTGCTTTCTACACGGTTCGCTCCAAGCAAGATCAAGATCGATTAAATTGTCAAACAAATCTGACAATGCACAATTATTATATAGGTTCCGGAGATTCCAAATACGTAATCCGCAAAATCGGAGCTGCTCATTTACTTGATTTATGGTCATTTTAAGTTTAACACTTTGGCCGACACGGTTCGTTTCAAGCAAGATCAAGATCGGTAAAACTTGTCAACCGAATCTGACAATTATTATATAGTGTTCGCAAATTCCAAAAAAAAAATCCATAAAATCGCACCTGGTAATTTACTCGTTTTATGGTCATTTTAAGGTAAACGCTTTTGCCGATAATATTAATAAAATTATATAGCGAACCGTGCACAGTTTTTGATGCTTTTAAGATCAAGTAAAATTTTAAAATATGCTATGATAATTGCTTTTTATGTATTTTGAGTCGCTGAACACGATTAAGTCATTATTTTTTGCAAATATGCAAATTTTTTTGTGTTATTCACCATTTTTCATGGAAAAAAGTCGAAACAAAATAATTTTTTTTTTGTCTGCCGAAAAACCATTGAATAAAAGAATTTTCCTTATAATCTTTTGTGGGTTTCAAAGTATTTTTAACTACAAAGCATACAAAGAAATTGGTAACAGATGTTAGTAACGTAAGAAAAAAATAATAACTTAAAATCTTGGACCAGATCAACCCGACTAGGAGGTCAAAGATATCTGGAGCAAAGTTACAAAAGAGAAAAACTGCGCATCGATTGTTACCCTAGAAATCAGAAAAATAAAAAGAAACAAAATTATGACACAATTCTCAGTTATAATAAGGGTATTCTTCTAAACGTGAAAACTCGAAAAGCGCGAAAACTTGAAAGTTTTCGAGCTTGCTTTCGGGAACACCCCTATCAATGCAAAAGCGTAAATGATTGAGCAATGGTAATTTGACGGTTCGATCAGTGCTGCCGTGCTGCAGTGCTTTAGTCAAAACGTCCACTATTTCAGTTATGGCTGATTTTGTTGACAAATAATCAAAATTTTCATCAAATTCTTTGTCAAATAAAATAGAATCCTTCAAATGCCGCAAAATAGTGAACAAAATAAATTGATTCAATTTATTGAAGAAAATACTGTAAACAATTTACTTATACCATTTCGAAAACTGATTCACTTTCCGACTTTTTGAGGCTACTTGCTCAACTAATTTGCCTCGAAAAATTCCGAGGATTGAGCAAACTTATCTTCATACAAATTATTTTCGAGGCTCGAAAATGTGCTCAGTATTCGCAGCTTTCGAGGCTTTTTCGCGTTTTCAGGAATACCTTCAATGTATTATAATTATTAATGTATTCCATGCCCTGCATATACATTAGAGCGGTTCCAAAAAAAAAGCCTATCCGAATTTTTTCACTATGTGTCAGCGGATTACAATAGCCTTATATGTCTGGACAAGCCCCATTACTAGGATTAAGGTTAATATTGAACGCTGGATTAGCACACTCTGTCTTAAGCAGAGCTCGGAAATATTCATTCATGATCGCTCGCGAATATGAACGTGTACATTTTAATTTTTGCTGAATCTATCATATTTATGTATGATAAGATGCAAACAATTCCAATCGATCGCACACATGAACTGTTGTAAATTTTTTTTTGTCATCTATCGTATACGAATGTATGTATCAATTTCTTTTCACTAGCCTATCATGAACGAGTAGAAGCCAACAATTTTTCAATCTATCATTTATGATAGACTGCGAAGGAGGCTCTCACTTTGCCCCTTGTTTTTGAAAACTAATCTAATAAGAAGAAATGGAACTAGTCTGGGAGTTTACCTCTTATATGAAAAAGCACAAGATAAGCTTGAAGAGACCGAATTGCAATATTCAATTTTCTCGCGAAAAATGCGCAACGTTAGCTAGAGTCAGACTCGGTAACAGATTATTTAGCGTAAAACATCTGTTCACAAAAACGGAATATTTTGCAATGGAATCTTTGCACTTCAGCATGCACACTGCGCACTGTCAAAATGTTACCAAGAACTCAATTGTTTACTGGACTGCAGCAAAATAGAATCTAATAATTTTGTAAGAGGAGCACTGATGAAGCACAACCTATTTTATGAAGTGCAGTCGACTACTGATGTAACACGGCCATGTTGCGCAGCAACATTCCATATTTTATAAAATTATTAGTAAAATATATTACAAAAAATATATTGTCAAATAATTAATTTTCCAATTTGAAAAGCAACATCAGTTGTCATACTTTTTGGAGCTTTGCCTGAACTGTCAAAGAGTTTAGACGTAAAAATTTTTAATAAAATTTGTGAAATATAAAATTTTTTGAAAATTTTTGAAATATTTCAAAATAAATATAATTTTATCGCTACAAAAGCAATATCGTATAAACTAAAAAGTCTTTTAAATCTCTACTCAACCATCCTATGCCTAAGATGGGCTTTAAGAAACAACTAAAAAAATTACCTCCTGATAAGTTGCAGTCGCAAAAACTCAGCTGGAAACTCAGCTGTTATTGGTCAAGCTTTAAGAGATGCTGCATTTTCCTCAACTTTCATCGCGGAAACTAATAAAGAAGAATTTCAATCGTTTGCCGGCACAACACCAGGTGAAAAAAATATTTCAAAAGGTATGGATCTATCGGAAGTCGACTCATATAGTGACAGTGACTCATCTCCTGAATTCTCTGCCTCAAGTCCCAAACGCAAAAGAGGCAAAACTAACGATATTTCATCACATGGCAACAGAAATTTAAAATTTGTTGATGTTTCATCCTTGGGTCAATCGATTGCTTCACAAAATAGATTTTCTATTTTGGGAGACCTTAATATTGAGACTAATAATAGAGTATCTGAAAACACAAAAAATGTTAGTTCTAACCCTAATAACATTGTAAAAAATTTGGGTAAGAAAAAAAAATCTTCATTTTGTCCTCCTATCATACTTTTTAATGTTAATATCAAAAAACTTATCGACCAACTCAATGCAAAGTCCCCAAAAGTTGCATATAAAATAGTTAATAAAAGTAAAACTAAAAGTAAATTATATTTTGAAAACCTGTCTATATACCTTGAAATGATGGAGCAGTTACGTTCCCAGGGAATTGAATCTCATTCATTTACTCCTCCAGAACTTCGACAAATAAGTGTTGTTATGAGAGGTCTTTATTACTTGACTGATTTGGACGAAATAAAAGAAGCCTTGGACACCGATCTTCCAGGTACTGTCGATAAAATTAAAAAACTTGTTACTCCTTTCTCTATTAAAAACAATTACGACACTGGTCTCTTTCTCGTGACTCTCGTTCCTGGAAAAAAGCTAAATGATATCCAAAGTCTACGTTACATTCTAAACCAATCGATTTCGTGGGAAGCACCGAAGTCGAGACAAAGGGAGGTGCAGTGCTACAGATGCCAACAATGGGGTCACTCAGCGCGCAATTGTAATAGGAAAATCGCTTGCGTAAAATGTGATAACACGCATGCTCCAGGCGAATGCCTTGTAAAATTGGAAGAAAACATGTCTCCATCATGTGTCAACTGTAAAGCCAAAGGCCATACGGCTAATTATAGGGGTTGCCTTGCTTACAAGACTTATATTAAGCGAAAAACTGAGCTTATGAATTCTGCCAAAGATAGAAGAGCCAAAGCTGCCAATAATTTGAACCTTACTTTTAATAAAACTAATTTTGTTACAGCAGATAAATCGTATGCCAGAAACTTTTATACGGAAAATTCTCCCTCAAACAACATTTTAAATAGTAAAAAACTTCCTCAATTAGTCGAGGAGTTTCTTAATATTGGAAAATATTTCGCAGACTCCGAGGTTCTGTCATTAGAAAATAAAATAAAAACATTTTTGCAAACATTTAAATCCATACCAAAGGAGCAGGCCAGGATCGAATACACGAATTTGCTTCGTGATGTTTTAGTGAAATATGGTCCGTAAATTTTTAAATTTTTTGACTTTTAATGTTAGATCTCTAATTGAGACTAGTAGGCGAATTGATCTACTAAAGATATTGATTGACCACAATATTGACATATGTTTTTTACAAGAAACGCACCTTGCTAAAAACGCCAAAGTTTTCTTGGAAGATTTTGATATTATAAGGGATTCATCGCCGCAGGGAACGGCAATAGTAATTAAAAAACAAATTAAGTACTCAACTGTTTCAATTTCTGATTTTAGATTTCCAAACTTATTCATTGAATTTCCTATTTCATTTTCTGGTCAAATTAAAAAATTTCTCTTAGGAAGTATTTACGTACCTTGCAATTACTGTCCCAACGAGTTTTCCATTAGTCTTGATAAGATAAAGCAACAATCTACTAACTATGACGGAGTTTTTATTGGTGGCGACTTTAACGCAAAAAGCACAACATGGGGTGATTTAGTTTATAATTTAAATGGTAAAACTTTTTATGATTGGCTTCAAAATTCTCTAGATTTTTTTAGAATATGTGATATTTCTCCTTCTTTTCCGAATGGAAGCTCTTATTTAGACCACTTTTTAATTAATACAAATTTAATTGACTTTGATAATCAAAATTATTCGATCTCGTCTATTCCCTCCTTTTCTGACCACTTCCCCTTAAAATTGAAATTCAATCTTTCCGATTTTGATCTCCTACATATACCGCCTCGTATTTATTCCTCCTTTGAAAAAACAGACTGGAATGAATTTCGATCGGACTTAGACTTAGTTTTGTTCGATATAACTTTACCATCAGGCAGAAATCTTACTAACACGGAAATTGATGCGTTTATTAAAATTTTTACAAGTTGCATAAATGCAGTTACTGATCTACATTCTAAAAAAATTGAATGTAAGAATAAAAAATTTTTCATCCCTGAAAATATTAAGAAACTTTTTCGAGTTAAATACGTTTGGCAGAAAAACTTGAAGAAAATTTACCATAGGAATTACAATAGGAAAACTGCAGAGTATCAGACTTTATCTACACAAATCCAACTTTTAAAAACCATCATTAAAGAGCAAGTTGAACTTCATCAGGCAAAAGTGTTCAATCTTCGTCTAAGCAACATAAAGCCTGGTCCTACGGCCTACAAACAAATTTATAGTTGCATAGGGAACAACCGGAGTAAAAGTTTTAATAAAGTTTGTGTTGATGGAATAACATATATGGAAAATGAAGATATAGTTGAACAACTTGGGAGGCATTTTTCCTATATTTACAGGCAAAACGTTCCAAATAGGCCAGACATTTCGGACATCATTTCCTCAATTAATAATTACCTATCCTCATGCGCTGCTGTTACACAAAATTTTTCTTCAAGTGTGAGTTCGTTAAATAACTCCAATTTATCTCAATTTATATCTCCTTTGGACCTTCAAATTCTAGTAAAATCTTTAAATGCAAAAAAATCCTCTAGTATTGACAAAATTTCGAATTATCTAATTAAAACATTTTCATTATCTGCCTTTGAGTTTTTATGCATTATTTTTAATAATTGCATTAATAATGGTTACTTCCCGGACTGTTGGAAAATTGCTAAAATTTACCCACTTCAAAAGAAATTAATGATTTTACTCCAGACAATTCGAGGCCAATTTCTATGCTTTCAAATTTGGGAAAACTTTTTGAGCTTGTTTTAAAAGATAAGATGGAGTCTGACTTAGACCATAATTTCATTCCTCGACAACAATGCGGATTTAAAAGAGGTCATTCTTCAGTTGACGCCTTGGTAAAGTTTCATAACGATGTAATTTGTAATCTGCGTGATCAGAATTGCACTGTTGCTGTTTCACTTGATATAGAAAAAGCTTTTGATCTTGATTCTTTATAAGCTAATTGAAATTGGTTTTAGCCCCTACCTTATTAAAATTTTTAATAGTTTTTTCGAGAACCGCACATTTTTTGTTGAAATTAATAATATCCAATCAGAATTATCTCCGATCAGGAGTGGTGTTCCTCAAGGAGCTATTTCTGCTCCTTTTTTGTACAATATATTAATTTATGATTTTCCACATGATTACAATAATTCAAAAAGCATCTTATACGCGGATGATTCCCTTATATATGCTCATTCTATCTCTCCAATGGTAGCTTTAGATCGAGTATCCAGACATCTTACTAATATAGATAATTTCTATAAGAAATGGGGAATCAAAATAAATCCCAACAAATCTGAAGCGATTAGAAACGCTTCTGGAAAGTGCCCCAACTATGCTGTTCCTCAAAGTAAAAGCCTGCACCTTCTTTTAGATGACGTTGAGATCCCGTTTAAAAATAAAATAAAATACATTGGTATTACGTTTAATAAGCTACTCAAATTTAATAAACACGCTCGTCTTATTAAATCAAAAGTTAATCGAATTAAGTCAATGTTTAACAAGTTGCTTCTTAATAAGTATTTGAGTCCGAAAACAAAATTGCTTATATACAAAGTAAGTATTCGTTCTGCATTATTGTACGGTTTTCCAATTTGGTTCAGCATATCGCCCATTGTTGCGAAAGAATTAGAACTATTTGAAAGAAGTATTTTGAGGCTTTGCGTAGATCGACATTACGAATCATACAACAAACGGTACTCAAATCATTTCATTTATAATAAGGCTCAAGTAATACCTCTTTTTGTTATTCAAATAGACTGAATTTTCACGAAAATATCTTAATGTCAAATATATTAAACCAGCAAAGCGCATTTAGTTGGTCAAATAGTTCTTACCTATCTCCTATAGGAGTGCTAAATGAGAATCTACAATCTTCTAATTTCCTCTTACCCGAGTTTTATAAAACTACGACACCCTTAACTCACAGAGGTTAAATTAATATTAAAATATTCTTCTCTGATTCTTATATTAAATCATGTATATATGTAAATAATAATTTTTATTTTAATTTTAGTTGTAGTATTAGTTTTAAATTAGTTTTTAATTTATTTTTTTTACTTAGTGATTAAGTTTTGAAATGGACATATTCGTCTAAGTTACTTTTTATGTGTCGGGAGCAAACACTATTTAATCTTAACGTTATAAAAAAATAAATCTTTTACTCTGTAACTCAAGCATGTAGCGAATACATAAAATCTGATTAGAATAGTACATATAATTCTAAGTTCTCTATAATATAAACGATAAAATGTAACAACAAATTTTTTGACAAAGTCTCAATAAATCTTTACTTACTTACTTACTTGTCATACTTTGAAAAATTCACAATAGCACTCAGTCAAGTCAATATGATTATATGATACGGTAATTGAAATTTTATTGACTCGCTTTATTTCAAGTCAAGTCGTTTTAATTGACACTCATAATAGGGGTCAATTTCTCTATATATATGTACAAAGTATACATTGTAATACATTGTACATATTATATTCCTTTTTAAACTTTTTTTAGAAAACATCTAAAAATAACGCAATTCTGTCAAATTTTATCGTATGGAGGCAGCAATAGCATTTTTTTTTTTATTCTATAACTTAACCAACAAAACTTTTTAGATTTAATAGATTCAGACAGATACAGAAGAAATCACATTGAATTTTACTTTTTGCAATTGCATCAAACACACAAACGCTAAGTTTTACTTTTTGAGATATTTTTACCACGTGAAAGCCTTTCATTTATTAGCCATTGATACTTAAAACATCCAGTACAAAACTCTACCAGGTCAAACATTTTATTTTTATTCTTTTTGTACGTATATTTTTCTTTATTGTTGTGTATTTTTCTTACATTACTAAAATTGGACTTAGCATTTATTTCTAGAACTATGTACATCAATATGGTACTACCGCTAAAGTCTCGTAATTTTTAATATTTCATTTCCATTCACGTACTTCTTTCGCCTCACGACAATGTCGTTTTTTTAACCTTTAGTTCAGTATTTGAGGCAATTAAGACGCGTGCTGTTTGCTTCATTGCCTGAACTGGGAAGTCCAGTGTAAGTTTAATAAAAACAACAGCAGCTAGTTCAACCTGTAAGCCAGCTGGTGGCATTCAGTCGGCCGTTCATCAGTCCACGCAACCACGACATTCATGGCGCTTCTTAATTTCCAACTATCGTGTTTTCCATTGTCGAGTTTTTTGTTAGATTTCCTATCTCTGATAAGAAGTGAAAAATTTTCTCTAATCTTCGCATGAATGTGTGTTTTTTCTATATTAAGGCTCACTGAATTACTGTGCTCTCCGGAATTGCTGCTACTTCTTCTTTATAGCTTGTTGAAGCCGCTTTTTAAGCTCGGCTTGGCTTGGCTCCCGACAATTCAGTTACTTATGAGAAACGCAAAAAAAAGGAAGACCTAACAAAAAAGAGGCTTAAAATACAAAAGCGAGCGCATTCAGTAGCCGCAACTTATTTTTTAACTTGCGCGAGACTTGTTCACATATTGTTGTTGTTGATGGTTACGGCTTTGTTGTTCGAAAATCAGGTGGTTCTTCAACCAAGTTGTTTATTTATGTTTCTTTTTTCTTAAAGCTTACAGTGAATTTGACAGACAACTGCTTTACCAGATGCACCGACTGCTGAAGGACGGACGGACGGATAAATAAACAGACAAGCGCAGCTGTTAACATGAGCATCATTACTTTGTCCGAAGAAAAAGAAATCAAAGAAGAGATACACGTTCACTCACAATCAGCCTTTTCAGATTCCAATGATGTCTGCAATGAAATAATCAACAGGAATGCTGTCGTTCAACAGGCAACTGCGAATCATCAATTTAGCAATTTTCGTTTTACATTACGGCGATTACTTTTTTTTTTTTTTGGAAAATTGGTAGCATAAGAAACAGATTAGGTGAGGTAAAAGAAATGGAAGCCAAGATAAATCTACTCACATAGACAATAAAAGATTGCTCAACTGTGATACTACGAGACAGTCAACTAAGAATGCCCATGAAATAATTAAGACAGCTCCTTCTGCAGTGGCAGACGCAAACAAAAATTAGGATAATTTTAGCAAAGTTTCAATGGAGTTGCATTATACGTAAATTAAATGCGATTAATGTGTGTCGTCAATAGGTACGTTCAGAATAGTTTATTCCAAATTTAATTGCAGCCAACTTCGAGAAATAGAAGGAAAAGTTAAGAAAAGACAAATTTCGAAGTTTCGGCTTGGAGGTTTTTTCTTTCTTGTTGAACTGGTGTACCTTGTATCATCGTGATCGCACCGAAATTTCAAAATATTCAACTTTGACAGTGAACGCGATCATTATGTCAAACGCATCAGAAAGTCATTTCCCCTTTGGATATTAATTAACACCAAAATGGGGCAGACAGTTTTAAAAAAATATTAAATTGAACTGAAGGCGATTGAGGTAAATTAAATCCGGTTCTAAGCGCAAAAATAGAAGTTGTTTCAACCCACTCGCCGCCGTGGAATTAAATTTTGAGAAAAAAAATTGATTAAAAGTGGCATTGCAATAAATAGAAAAAAACGGGTTCGAAATAGCAACGAATATAAATTTGATAAATTCGGTCGCAAAAAAAAACTAAAACATTGACATATTGAAAAAGTTCAAAGATTAAGATAACAAACGACAAGGATTCATCTTCTAACTTAGTCAAGCATTATTGTACGTTCTCCTTGTGAGGGCGAATTGCCTTTAAGAGGTGAAAAAGGAAGACAAGACGGCATACAACGTGCCGCCAGAAAAAAATTAAACCAAGTCCGAGAAATATATTCGAAAATTGTTCTTTTAACCCTTAGCGGCACCACTTCAATTTTGTAACAGTCCAGCACATTGGCGTCTTTCACGACCCCACGTTGAAAAAATGTGTATAAAAATGCGAATTTTCAATTCCAGGCTTCAGAGCTGTGAACGAGTGTTGAGATGACTATACTCTATGAAATTCAATGATTATTAGAGGTATTTTTCAAAACATTTTTGTGCTACATGAGATTAAACTTAAGTATTTATTAGTTAAAAAATGATTTCAACATTTTCTTGGGGTCGTCCACGACCCCATGGCGCCACTAAGGGTTAAAACTAAAGCGATTTAATTACAATTTTTTTGCAGAAACTAGGAGGCACATAAAAAGTCAGTTGTGCAAACATACTTATTAGTCTTATTCTTCTTGTTCATAAAATGCCCACAAAGTTAAAACTAGTAAAGGTGTTACCTTTGATCTCGATAAAAATTAAATACCCTTCACCGCATTAATAGCACAAGTCCAAGTAGGATCAATCAATCAATTGAAATAGAAATTGAGCTGGTTCACACATTTGTATGAAATTTTGGTCTAATCAAAACCAATAAAACACGGCTAGTGTTGTTTTATTCACATATGGAAGACGTGAAATCGCCCATTTTTTTCATTGAAACTAACTTTTTCCCGTACCTTTTATGTATGTATGATGATATATGATAAATTAGATTTTCTTCTTATAATGGAGGGCGTAGCAAGGCCCATTTTTCCAAACTAACCATGCTTACAACCTTCCATAAGCTATAAGAAGCATATTATAAACCGGGGCACATTCGGCAGCAAAAATGTAAACCTTCATATTAACAAAATCAACAGAAGTATTTAAAATTTTGAAACACTACATGAAAGTTTGATGTTAAAGCTCTGAAAAAAAAATTTTTAATTTTTCATACGACTTCCCGACACGGGGCACATTCGTTTTTGCTAGGAGTACTTTCGGCATAGAAGCTTATTTTATCAAAACACAAAAATAATCATAAGTTGCATTTGAATGCTTGTTTTTGTTATTCTTAAAAGTATATTGTATATACATATGGGACGTTCCATGTCAACCGGAATAGTGGTCTGCCCAAAACTGAGCGCGGCGGTAAAACGTTTTTAAGGTGTCAAAATGTTCGAATGCTCAAGAGTTTTCATATGAGAACGGGTGCCTTATAATTTTTTTTTTTAAGGAAATGGCGACCATAAAACGGCGCCTACATATAGATATGTATAAATAGGCAGTTACTAAACAGCCATAATTATAATCGCTTAATTTTTTTATTTTGTAGGAGGTCTGTGAAGAGAAGGAGTGCAGTGTTTGCCACGGCTAAACTGATGGACCGATTTTAATAAAATTTGGTTTGGAGATGGGCTGAACCTACTGTTTCACCGAGGCTACGAGGCAGCCTCGTTTTTGACTACGAGAACGATGCGAGACAGAGGCGAGAACGAGGCGAGATGGAAAAATAAATTTTCCTCGCTTGACCGAGGCGAGGCGAGATCACACAGCACCTCGCCTCGTCCTAGCCTCGTTTTCGAAACCAAGAGCGATGCGCGTTTTGACCAAATCTGAACTCGTAAGACCCATATGCAGATTCAAAATATGAATGTAATTTTTATATTAAAATCTATATTTAATATAAATATGCTAATATTTTAGTATTTTATTTTGAGTAAACTACTTGGACCAAATCTGAACTCGAAGCGCTAATGCACAGAAGTGCTTGGATCGCATCAGCTTCTATGCGACTACGCCTCGATTGTTCGATTAGGAAAGCATGTAAGGCTATGTAAGGCTATAAGCAAAACTGCATGATTGACAACACTGCATTGAAATTTATTTATTCTAAGTCTTTCTAAGAACCGGTAAGGTGAAGCGAAACGCACAGCGTAATAAATAAAGATCAATATATGTATGTTCGTTGCTAATGGACTCCTAAACCGTTCAACCGACCGACGAAAGATTTGACATACATACATATATGTTTCTTATGATTTGGGATGCTCCGTAACATAGTTTACGATAAATGGGTGATGCCACCCCCACATAAGAGAAAAGCAGAATTCATCATATAAAGGGTTTTTCAATAGGGACGCTACAAAAGTAGACCAATAGGGACAGCAAATGACGCCATATTTTTTCCCGTTCTTTTGACATTTCTCTTCAGTAAGGTTTGCCATTTCATCATGAAAAGATATACGATCCAACAACGAGTCGAAATTATTAAAATTTACTACCGAAATTCGGAGCCAGTGGCCTCAACTTTAATAGCGCTACGTCCAATTTATGGTCGTCATAATCGTCCTGTCAGATCAACAATTGAGCGTCTAGTGGAAAAATTTGAATCCACAGGCACAGAACAAATTGTTCCCGTGCCAGTGGAACAAAGAAGTGCCCGTAGTGTCGAGAATATTGCTGCCGCTAGCGAATCAATAGAGGAAGACCCAAATCAGTCTCTCACACGTCGTTCTCAAGCGATGGACATCTCTGTGACGTCGTTGTGGCGAATTTTGCGAATAGACCTTGGCTTACATTCTTACAAGATCAAATTGACGATAATTGATGATAATGGCATTAAATGTTCTTTTCCAAAAGTAAAGAATTTCATTGATATCCCAAAACGTTTTTGGTTTATTTAAAAAAACTTTAGTAGCGCTCTTATTGAAAAACCCTTTATTATCAACTACTTGATGCAGATTAATAAAACTTGGTATATTTATAAAAGGTAGAGGCATAACTAAGATTCAATTAATAAAATAGGCGGTACCATGCCTTCAATATATGAAAAAAATTAACTTTATCATATCTCAATATCTATTTGACGTAGATAGATAAGATTTGGTACATATCTTTTTTATAGTTTGTAAAAGGTTCATAGCTTAGTTTGGTTTGGAAAAATAGGCAATGCCTCTCCTTCCCATATAAGAAAAGAATTAAATTCATCATATCTCATCCAATTCATCAAAAATAAAAACAGATATTTTATTTTATTTCTTGAGGCATGATCAACTAGAACCTCGCCTCGCCTCGGCCTCGGTGAAACACTAGCTGAACCATAAGAAAAGTAATTAGAAGCTCATGTCGTGCTGTGTATTTCGAATGAAAAAGTCTTTCTACATCGGACGCTGAATCCGGACTGGATCCCTTGATTCTGGACTGCAATGTTGTCCGTTTAATGCTGTGCTTTAAAGAAGCCGAAGATAAAGTTTCTCGCCCATGTTTTACATCGGATATGGCATTTTTTATTTTTCATTGATATTGACTCTTTCGGCTTTTTTCTTATATTTCGTAAGTAAGCAAAAACAACTTATGTTGATAGCATGCTTCTGATCGGTACACTTAGGGGAATATTCAGCATCTACCGAATGTGCCCCAATGTCGCTAATAATCTTACTCAATATATTTTAGTAAAATTTATGAAATTGGAGCAGGTTTGAATTACTCAACTTTAAATTTAATGTTCAATAGCACTTTTCACAAAAACTCGCTTTTAAATAGACACAACTTAACAAAAAAATTGCTTACTTACCAGGAGTGTAAAATTACAGCAACGATCAAAAATACACTCAATCACTTGCAACTTTTTTCCCCAACTAACTAGAACTATCAAACTATAACACATCCCTGGTTATCGTTTAAGTGCAAACGGCAAAGCCGAATGTGCCCCAAATACGAATGTGCCCGGTTTACCATATGTGCACAATTTTATCCATCGGTGTCAAATAGTTGCTGAGGTATAAGAAACTGTTGAATTTTTCTCATATTATAGGCGTGGCAGCAACAATTTTTTCATTACATCTGTCTTTTGCACGTACCTTTATTTTAAAAATATTTTAGTATGAGGGCCACCCTAAACATGCATCCTAAATAAATTTTTTATTGGCTAAGCTATGCCTCTTAATATAGAAGACACGTGGTGTAAATTCCATATGAATTGATGGAGTACTGTTTGTGAAAATGTTATTTTAAAAATATTTTTAAGTGAGGGCCACCCTAAATATGCACCTTAAATAAAATTTTTATAAGCTTAACTATGTCTCTTAATATAAAAGACATGTTGTGTAAATTCTATGTGAATCGATGGAGTAATCTTTGGGAAAATGCTATTTTAAAAATATTTTTATATGAGGACCACCCTAAATATGCACGCTAAATAAAAGTTTTATAGTCTACGCAATATTCTCAGACCTACCGAACATACACGAGAAATTTCATAAAAATCGGTCAAGCCGTTTCGGAGGAATTCGGTAAAAAACACTGATAGATTTTTAAATATTAGATCTAAACTATCATCATTTTTGGAAAGGAAATAATTATTAGAAATGAAGCTTCAAATAATCATTCTTCCAATTTCTAATTTTAAAGGAATTAGTGAGTGGTATAGGTCACTTTTCCTCAAAAGCTTTGTCATTTAGAACACATCGTATTCTAACTACTTATCTATTAATACCTTTTCATACCCTACACAGTGGGTAAATTCACTTTGTCATTCCGTTTGTAACGCATAGAAGGGGGCGTAGCAGGTATGGAAAAGTATATAAGTATATGGAGAAATTACACGCTAGCGCCACTAAAATGGGTTCAGCTCCCCAATAACTATTATTCCAACAAGATAACGATCACAAACACACGACTTGGGACGTTAAAGTATGGATATTACGTGTTACAAAACAACTCATTACATCACCACAAATTTCAGACTTGAACCCTATCGAGAATTTGTGGTCGCATCTGGAGGATCGTATAAGAACTCACCACATTTCGTCCAAAATCAGCCTTAGAAATGTTTTGCAAGAAAAATGGTATAAAATTACAGATTTGTGCTGTAAATTTGTCGAATCGATGCCCCAGCCATTAGCAGCAGTCCATAGCAATAGAAGGTATCATAGAAGGTACTAATTTTTTTACAAATATTGTTTTAAGTTTGTTGTAAAAGATATGAATCCGAAAATTCACATACCTTTGTGAGGTGAATTTTCTAAGTTTTTCCATATAATGCATTGTTTAGTCAAATATAACTTTTTTTTTAAAAAGTTTTTGAAATGTGATTTATTAATTTATGTTGCCTTTAGTATAATAGTAAATAAATATGACTCATTTGATGAAAAACTTTGAACAAAATACTGTTTCTTTCAATCACATAGCCAAATTCACAAACTTTTGTGAGCAAGTGTATATATCGACGGCTTACAAGCAAAATGGACTATCTGCAAAAAATAATTAGTGAGTAACGCTAGTTATTATTTTAACTATGCTTAAACCATTTTCTTTCTGCCGCTCTAAATGAAAGTTCGAATTTAAGATTAAAAGTGATCTTTCTAGAGTAATTAGGACCAAAAAACTCGAATCCGTTGTCCAAAATGTTTTACCTGTTATAGCTTCGTCAGGTAAGAGTGTTCGAAAAGTAAAATAATGGCAGTTGGGCACAATTCAACTTATATGTTGAATATGCATATTTTCTTCAGGTATTGGTCAAAGACATTTATTAATGAATGAATATGTTGTTTTAATTTCTTAAAATCGCTGTTTATTTGATTTTGTTTCAATTTTATTTATGCTGCTCCCAGTTGTGGTGGGCAGCGATAAACATTTTTCATGTGTAAATGTACTTGACACATTTTTCATATTCACTGTCTAGGCTCATAGCATACTTCTTATCGTCTTGCTTTACTTTCGGGCTGTACAACTATTTGGTGATTTCCCCCTACACGGATAAATGGATGAGATATGAAATTTTTGTAATCTTTGTCCGAATTAGATGTTATCGCGACGTCTTGACCTTCGTTTTCTTCAGGCGTTAGTAACAAGTTCGTCACCAAGTCCACTCGAAATAAAAGCTGGGAAATCTTCCTGTGAAAAACTACCGCCAATTATGAAGTCGATCATAACGATATTTCCGAAGCCTTATAACGAAAGCTGCACAGAGAAGAAAAAATTCCCGCCCATCTACGGAACCGATAGTAATAGAATATGCTGTTATGATATTATCGCTTATGTCCGCAAAGCCATTAAATTAATAAAAAAAAATTTTTTTGGCCAAAAAATATTATAAAATAATCACTTTCGTACTTTGCCAGCCCATAAAGCAAAACAGAATTGTTTCTGCGTGAGAAATTATCTAACATGATCGCTTACATATAGAAATTATATTGTGAGTTGTGTTTCCACCAACCGCCATTGTTCGACTTGTCGAACAGTCACTTTTGCGGGTCTGCCAATGTTTCCTAGTAGAAACAGATCTTGTGTAAGCTCACCTTTTGACTATATTCGCACGGAGAAAACCATATTTTCTAAATCAATCAATTTCGTTTCTCAAACTAAGAAAATCCAAAAAAATTGTTTTTAATTTAATCTTGTTTTAATCGTATTGATTAATTTTTACTCAGGTTCAGAAACGCTTTCTTGATACACATAAATTACACTTTGCAGCTACACAAGCTATAATATCTAATATTAAGAAGTAAGTAGTTACTTTTTATACTCGAAATATTCGAATTTTCTAATGTTCAGTACTTTTTGTTTGATAACACGTATTATCTGCATGAGTTTGAATCAGTAGTGAGGTTCTTGAAACAAGTAAAAATTTCTTGCGTTTTCTACAATTTTTACAAAATTTATTCAAAGCAACGAGATTCGATTCAATTAAATTTTTAGTTGACCTATGTTTTGATCGAAACTTGATCTAACTTTCTTGATTCAAATATTTTTTTCTTGTAAAACAAAACCTATGTCACCTACTGTACAAATACGAAACTATCATATGTATATTATTATGTCATTTTGAAATGAATGAAAATAATATTTTTGTCATTTATTTAAAACAACACTACGCTAATATTTTAGTTTTTGCCGTTTAACAGAAAGTAATTAATTTATAAGATGTCAAAGCCGCAATCGATGCTTTATCAAATTAGTCAATATATAAGAGTGAAGAACCTGAAATACAAATCAAAGTATAAAAAAATAAAAAGGAGAACCAAGAATGTAGTTTTTGTAAGAAAGAAAAAAATTTGTGGGGAGATGTAAACTATTTTCTAAAAGCGATTTAATTTTGTAAAGGAAAATCCTGCACTCTGCGATGAGGTATGACAAGTACAGGCTGAATTGACTATTGCACCTGAGGAACGCCGGTTTTTGATCAGGAGACTTATGCGTCATGAGGGGTTGGAGGCAATTTAAAAACAGCAACAACAAGATAAAGAACAGGCGTCAATAACAATGGCAACAGAAATTGAGAATGTACAGCAACATGTGCCAAAAAAACGTGGGCCTAAAAAGTGTGTACAGCCAGGAACAACTACAACTACACCAGCAAAATCTACATCCATCACAAAACATGAAAAATAAATGAGAACCACTCGTTCACGTGAAAAATTCTCCCTTAATGCAGCTGGCAAACCCATTTACCCAATTAATTTAGGGTCAGGATAGATAGTTTCTGTAAATCCTAATTTCCATAGTCAAAATTGGATTTATCCAGTTGGATATGTAGCAACGCGGATTTACGCACCTCCAAAAGATCCTCAACGCAAATGTGTTTATACCTGTAAGATTCTGAACAATGCAGGAACACCACAATTTCAATTGATACCCGATAATGATTTTGATAGTGTATTTTTTGGTGAAACTGCAGCACATTGTGATTCATTTTGATAATTTGTGTTCTATCTATGAAAATAAAAAAATTATTTACAAACATTAATCTTTATTTTTGGTACTTAAAATTAATTTTATTTCAGGTACCTTGCTCCTTGAATATCCCAGCAAGCAAATGAGCAAGGCCTTACTCGGAGAAGGCCTGCTAGCACTGCTGCGATTATATAAGGACTTCTCAAAACTAGATTTTCATGCAAATAAAAATACAATCACAAACACAACAGACGTGCTATCAGGCCTGATATTAGAAGGCAAAGAAGAAGGACTCCATTTACTTTAGCGCTTTTCTGTTTCTTTTTTATTTCATGTATTGCAATGTTTTATGATTCGGCATAACTTTTTTGTCATATGCATTGTACATATACCACATGAAAAGTGTACACATGGTTAGAAATTAAGAGAGGTGTGCAGGCTAGTCTTCTGTTGTTTCATGTTATGTTAAGGAGGTAGAGTTTCGTTTATTCTTTGTCAAATTGTAAAGTCATTAAAAAAATATCAACGCAAGTGAGATGGCGGGGATAAAAAAAAAACAATTAATATTTAGAGTCTTTAAATTTATTAAAATCAAATTTTTGTCAAGTACTTCTGAAAGTCCTTCTACGGGATAAAATTTTTTAGAAAGCCTGCTTAGGAAGGCCTGTTTTCTGCGGCCATTTCATATAAAAAAGAAAGTAAGTTTGAAAGGAGGATGGAAGGCCTTATACTTACCAAGGAGGGCCTTCTAGAAGCACTGTTAGCTCCTGCCCTTGAAAAGTATATATAATCATGATCAGCCACCTGAGTCGATTTAGCGATGTCTGTCTGTCTGTCTGTCTGTCTGTCTGTCT
The DNA here is from genome assembly GCA_949775025.1 of Tricholauxania praeusta. Taxonomy (NCBI): domain Eukaryota; kingdom Metazoa; phylum Arthropoda; class Insecta; order Diptera; family Lauxaniidae; genus Tricholauxania; species Tricholauxania praeusta. The sequence continues at coordinate 114,325,603 of OX459029.1, forward strand.
GTCTGTCTGTCTGTCTGTCTGTCTGTCTGTCTGTCTGTCTGTCTGTCTGTCTGTCTGTCTGTCTGTCTGTCTGTCTGTCTGTCTGTCTGTCTGTCTGTCTGTCTGTCTGTCTGTCTGTCTGTCTGTCTGTCTGTCTGTCTGTCTGTCTGTCTGTCTGTCTGTCTGTCTGTCTGTCTGTCTGTCTGTCTGTCTGTCTGTCTGTCTGTCTGTCTGTCTGTCTGTCTGTCTGTCTGTCTGTCTGTCTGTCTGTCTGTCTGTCTGTCTGTCTGTCTGTCTGTCTGTCTGTCTGTCTGTCTGTCTGTCTGTCTGTCTGTCTGTCTGTCTGTCTGTCTGTCTGTCTGTCTGTCTGTCTGTCTGTCTGTCTGTCTGTCTGTCTGTCTGTCTGTCTGTCTGTCTGTCTGTCTGTCTGTCTGTCTGTCTGTCTGTCTGTCTGTCTGTCTGTCTGTCTGTCTGTCTGTCTGTCTGTCTGTCTGTCTGTCTGTCTGTCTGTCTGTCTGTCTGTCTGTCTGTCTGTCTGTCTGTCTGTCTGTCTGTCTGTCTGTCTGTCTGTCTGTCTGTCTGTCTGTCTGTCTGTCTGTCTGTCTGTCTGTCTGTCTGTCTGTCTGTCTGTCTGTCTGTCTGTCTGTCTGTCTGTCTGTCTGTCTGTCTGTCTGTCTGTCTGTCTGTCTGTCTGTCTGTCTGTCTGTCTGTCTGTCTGTCTGTCTGTCTGTCTGTCTGTCTGTCTGTCTGTCTGTCTGTCTGTCTGTCTGTCTGTCTGTCTGTCTGTCTGTCTGTCTGTCTGTCTGTCTGTCTGTCTGTCTGTCTGTCTGTCTGTCTGTCTGTCTGTCTGTCTGTCTGTCTGTCTGTCTGTCTGTCTGTCTGTCTGTCTGTCTGTCTGTCTGTCTGTCTGTCTGTCTGTCTGTCTGTCTGTCTGTCTGTCTGTCTGTCTGTCTGTCTGTCTGTCTGTCTGTCTGTCTGTCTGTCTGTCTGTCTGTCTGTCTGTCTGTCTGTCTGTCTGTCTGTCTGTCTGTCTGTCTGTCTGTCTGTCTGTCTGTCTGTCTGTCTGTCTGTCTGTCTGTCTGTCTGTCTGTCTGTCTGTCTGTCTGTCTGTCTGTCTGTCTGTCTGTCTGTCTGTCTGTCTGTCTGTCTGTCTGTCTGTCTGTCTGTCTGTCTGTCTGTCTGTCTGTCTGTCTGTCTGTCTGTCTGTCTGTCTGTCTGTCTGTCTGTCTGTCTGTCTGTCTGTCTGTCTGTCTGTCTGTCTGTCTGTCTGTCTGTCTGTCTGTCTGTCTGTCTGTCTGTCTGTCTGTCTGTCTGTCTGTCTGTCTGTCTGTCTGTCTGTCTGTCTGTCTGTCTGTCTGTCTGTCTGTCTGTCTGTCTGTCTGTCTGTCTGTCTGTCTGTCTGTCTGTCTGTCTGTCTGTCTGTCTGTCTGTCTGTCTGTCTGTCTGTCTGTCTGTCTGTCTGTCTGTCTGTCTGTCTGTCTGTCTGTCTGTCTGTCTGTCTGTCTGTCTGTCTGTCTGTCTGTCTGTCTGTCTGTCTGTCTGTCTGTCTGTCTGTCTGTCTGTCTGTCTGTCTGTCTGTCTGTCTGTCTGTCTGTCTGTCTGTCTGTCTGTCTGTCTGTCTGTCTGTCTGTCTGTCTGTCTGTCTGTCTGTCTGTCTGTCTGTCTGTCTGTCTGTCTGTCTGTCTGTCTGTCTGTCTGTCTGTCTGTCTGTCTGTCTGTCTGTCTGTCTGTCTGTCTGTCTGTCTGTCTGTCTGTCTGTCTGTCTGTCTGTCTGTCTGTCTGTCTGTCTGTCTGTCTGTCTGTCTGTCTGTCTGTCTGTCTGTCTGTCTGTCTGTCTGTCTGTCTGTCTGTCTGTCTGTCTGTCTGTCTGTCTGTCTGTCTGTCTGTCTGTCTGTCTGTCTGTCTGTCTGTCTGTCTGTCTGTCTGTCTGTCTGTCTGTCTGTCTGTCTGTCTGTCTGGCAACCATTTTTTTTTTTCTTAAGAATCGTTTTCGAGATATCCCCAAAAAACCCCTTTTTCGGCACTTTTTTCATATATTTGGCTATATCTCGATTAATTTTTTTTCGACTCAAAAACGCTTTTCAGCACTCCAAAGATATTTTTACTCCCTTTCTAACGGTATGCTGTGTCCTTGAATCGAATAAAATTGGATGAAGTTACAAGCGCTCAAAGTTCAAAAAAACTGACTTTTTTAAAAATCACTAAATTTCAACTGCTCCATTTGAGAGAAAAAAAATTTTTTTTTCCATATTTTTAGAACTAAAAATAAAAGGCTATTTTTTTGCAATTATTTTAAGTATTATTTTGCGGATATAAAAATAATTATTATTCGCAAAATTTTTACGAAAATTTTTTTTTTTCTAAAACAGTATTTTTTTCGGAAAGTACAAGTAAAAACCTAAAATCGCAGGTATACCAATTATTAATTGATAGAGTTTGATGTGAGCTATGAGGTTTCGAAAAAAACACTTATTCTGAAAAAGTACAAAAATCGTGAATTTCATACCCGCGTATCTCAACAATAAATAACACTAGGGCAAATTCCTGAACGCAGTTCTATTGCTGGACATCGATATTACAATAACACCAAATTTCAGCCAAACCGGAGCCAAAAAATTTTTTCGCTGGCATTTTCGTGTGTTTTACCCCATATATGTAATTAAAAAAAATGTCTTAAAAAATTCACTTTTACGCATTTGTTTTTTGTATAATAATAATAGGCGGACATAAAACATTTACTAAGATTATATACTTTGAAAGACTTTGATGTTTGAGTTCGATATTTTACTAGAACATGGTTAACCTTTACCCTCTTGTCTCCTCGTACCATATTTATGAGATACACGGCAGTAAAAGAACAGCGATTTAATCAAATAATTGACTTAACTGATAAAAACAATTTTCATAATTAATAACTCTTAGACCATAATGTTCATTGGAATAACTGGCAACAATATAATGTGCAAAATGCGCATGACTCAAAATAATAGTGAATACCATATTGTGACAACAATTTTGTGATTTTCCAGCAGTCTGCAATGGTGAGGAACTATTAAGAGAATTTGGAAATCAGTCGGGCACATAACAAGGCTGCATTCTATTGCCAATAAATTGTGTGTTGTAACGAAATAGATATTAAGATTATGTGTTCCAATCTTTTTCAGTGTAATCGATGTGAATGCTTGCTTGCGTATCTCGAAAAAACAGTTACCATCATCGTGACCCACCATAGCCTTCTTTGGTTACGATTCTACGGGAGAAGTTCACTGCTTCGACTGTTGTTTGGCCTAGTATGTTTTGGTGGATTCATGTTTTACTCACGGTTACGAATCGGCGCAAAAAGTGCTAATGGGACGTCCATAAATTACGTGAGTGAAAATAGGGTGGGAGGGGGTCCGGAAAAATCTCACCAAGGGGGAGTGGGAGTCAATAAAAATCTCACGTCAACTTTTTAATGCAGAGACTATACATTATTATAGCAGATTATATTTAAAAATTATAAGGCAAGTCTCACGGATGGCAGGGGGGTGGCCCGAATTTTCAAAAAAAACACCTCACGTAATTAACGTGAGGGGACGGCACCTTATGATGGTTTTACATGGCCAAACATTTTATCAAAATGATTACACCATTCGCAAGGGGTCTCCCAACATAGCGAGATGTTGTGGTTGCGTGAATTTGTGATTTTGATTACGTCGTTAATATAAATGACTAAAGCCTACTGGAGATCGTTTTACCATTTCAACGATTTTTGTGTAAATTGCAGTTGCAACGTCTTATAACCTATATGATATGACTAAAATGATATATATTGCTTTACCTTTTTTTTTGTTAAACATTGGTTCAAATTCTATTAGTCCTTCTTAGTCAGAAGGTATATGTACAATGCATATTGTACATAGAAGATGATATGATGGAGGTATTTCAAAGCAATGCAGAAATTCAAACTGATTTCAACACTTTTCTGGAAATATACGTAGAATATACGTTGCTATGCTGAGATCAACTGAATGATGATGAAATTGTTGCCGATATTTTGCAATCAACTGATAATGATATAGAGGTTGATGATGAAGTATCATTAAGTGCAGCTTTGGTCTCATTAAGCACTCTTCGCAAATTTGTTTTTCCAAAAATAAACTTGTTGCTGAACTACATCTTAGGTATACAAATTATTAATTGATAGAGTTTGCTGCAAGCTATGAATTTTCGAAAAAAAAAAAACACTTATTCTGAAAAAGTACAAAAATCGTGAATTTCATACCCGCGTATCAAACAACAACAAATAATACTATAACGAATTCCTGAACGCAGTTCCATTGCTGGACATCGATATTACAATAATGCTAAATTTCAGCCGAATCGGAGCCAACAAATTTTTTCGCTGGCGTTTTCGTGTGTTTTACCCCATATTAGAACTCGAACTCCATACTTCTGAACTTATTTTGGGGTAAAAAACACCAATTTTAAGCTGGGTTGCGTCCATAAAAATTAAGGTAAATCGGAGATATAGTCAGTTGAAAATGTAAAAATACGCGAATTTCGAAAAAAATGGCCATTTTAAAATTGCTGTATCTCAGGTTCCTTCATGAATTTTTTTAACTTTATAGTTTGCATTTTGAAGGGCTGAAGCCCTTCCTTCCTGAACCTTTTAAACCGCAGAATATCTGTTGAGAAGCCCCATAAGCGAATGGGTCCTGTGCAGTGCACAAACTGCCAGGAATTTGGCCACACCAAATATTATTGCACTCTTCGTACTATTTGTGTTGCTTGTGGCGACTTTCAACCCTCGTCAGCATGTTCTACTGACAAAAAAGATGCTACTACAAAAAAATGCAATAATTGCGGAGGCAACCACACAGCTAACTACAGGGGGTGCCCATTATATGCTGAATTATCCCTTCTGTGCGTGACAAAAAAAAACACCTTTCCATGCGTGACAGGGTACCCCAATACAATTTGTATGAAGATTTCAAAGTTTTTGGCTCGTACTGTACAAAATAACGACATTAAGCTAAAATTTTGTTTTGGAATGTCTCGTAATGTCTTCATATGCATTCGAGGATTCCTCTTTTCATAACATTATACAACATTTTATGATGCATGATAAAAATACATTATTAAATTAACTTCCACAGTGACACTTGTACTAACAGAATTCACTTTAGCTGAAAAACCTGAAATTATTACATACTAATTATAATAAAACCAAAGGATGAGATGATAATATGGATAAACTACTGGGAGAATATACGACCAAACCCAAATCGCCAAATCGCTGGACGTTAGCATTATTTGTTAATGTTATTGATATAGCAGCATTAGAAGCCTATATTATATTTATGGAAAACATTCCACAATGCACTTCAACAAACCGTCGCAGAAAATTTTTGAAAGATCTAGGTATTGAGCTTTGTATGGCAAACATAGAAAAACGTGCTCAATATCCAAAGATATTTTCGAAACCTTCCATTAGAACAGCAATACAGGACGTACTTGGACGAGTAATTCGATTGAACATTGAGGATAATCACGACCATAATCGAGATGAAAGTGGCCGCATATCAGTTGTGGGAACTTGTTATATATGCAAGCAGCTAGAAATGAATCGCAGAAAAACTAGAAAAGCCTGTACAAGTTGCTTCAATCCACTTTGTAGTCAGCATACTACTAATCGTCCCATGCGCGTTACCTGTATGCAAGCCATTCACTGAATCTTCATTTCATTTTCGGTCTTTTTTTTCGCATATATTTTTTTACTATATGAAACTATGCAGAAATTTTTATATCATGTATGTAAATTCTTACATATTGCCTACAACTAAGACTCATGAATTAGTTACGTAAAATAATATATTTGAAAATGTTTGATTTCAACAAGAACCACTTATGTACATACGTTATTTTAATTTTATTGCTCAATAAAGTTTTTTTTGTCAAACAAAAACAAAAATTTCATGCTACTCCATATAAAGTGTATAGAGGGTACCCGGGTGCCCTGTCACTCACTAAAGGTGTAAAAAGAAAATTGGTATGCCAGGCTTCCTAGAATTGATCAGATGAAACCAATCATATGAAAATATAATTTTAACACAAATCAGGAGTTCTCGTGAAGTTTTAGAATTGTGGATCATGTGCAACTATAAAAAATTTTGAGTTGAAAATGATATTGGTACCCGGGTACCCTGTCACGCACAGAAGGGTTAAAAAACAAAATGCGTTTACGTAAGAAAATAGTTCGAAGCCCACCTACCTAAGTCATGCAGACTTTAACAAATAACATTGTACCTACAAACTTGCCCAATATGTCGGCCTAGACCTATGCTAACGTGCTCAAATCGAGTCAGGATAAGCCTGCAAGTATCACAAGCAACCCTCAAAATCTTGAGACCATGCTTATGACGCTCACTCAATGCATGACTCAGTTCATGACAACAATGCAGGCAATGATGCATGTGATGATGAAAAATCAAAGCCAACTTATGAAAGTTTTGATTGGAAACAAATGAACACACTCAAAATCTGTCATTGGAATGCAAACGGCATAAGCCAACACAAATTAGAAATTAAAAACTTCCTTTGCAACAACGAAATTGATATTTTACTAATTTCTGAAACGCATCTTACCCACATGAACAATTTTAAAATTGAAGGCTATAGATTCTACAAAACATGTCACCCTGATGGTAAAGCATGAGGAGGTACAGGAATACTCATTAAAAATCGCATTAAGCACTATGAATTTGAGAAATACGAGAGCTACAAGCTACTTCAATTTGCTTACAATGTTGGTACGATAAAGTAACAGTTTCAGCAAAGATATAAGATCACGGCAACCCAGTTCGAACACTTTTTTGATTCATTAGGGTCATAATTCGTAGTTGCTGGTGACTATAATGCGAAGCATAATCATTGGGGTTCCCGACTTATCAATCCAAAAGGCAAAGCACTTTGGCTTTCATTAATCAATCGCCGTAATGGACTTGTTTATGTCTCCACTGGCCAACCAACTTATTGGCCATCAGACCTTCAAAAGACTCCAGATCTTATGAATTTTGCTATTATAAAAGGAATTAATGTAAGATTTGACACTGACAGACTATAACGACAGAATCCAGTATCTAAAAGCAGCGCAGCAATAACAAGTGCAACGAAAAAAAGTGCATACAACAGCAGAGTACGAGAAGCGGCAGAATCCAGTAGCAGCAAAAAGTATATATAATATATTCTTTTTGGTTGAATGTCGGAAACGAGAGAAGAAAGAAGAAAAAGCAGAGAAAAAAATAAGTGAAATAACAACCCTTATTTTATTGCTTAAATTGATGTCATTTGTTTTGTCACAATCGTTGAAGCTGCTGGCAAACTAAGATCAATTTATTAATTTTTGAAAAATTTTAATAAGAAATATTAAATATAGTTGAAAAAGTGAATGATAAAATTGTAATGTGAAAATTAATTTTTGAAAAATTTTAATAAGAAATATTAAATACTAGCATTACCCTGTGCGCATCGCCTCACGTCAACCGTGGTGTAGATTCGATGTGCGGTTTGCGTGAAAATTCTTTTTGTATGAGGACCACAATTAGTATGTATCCAAAATAAAATTTTTACAACATAAAAATAATATTATTAATATAACAACCACGTGATATAAATTTCATGAGAATCGATTAAGCGGTCTTCGAGAAAATGATATTTAAAAATATTTTTATGTGAGGGCCACCATAAATAAAAGTTTTGTAGCCTAAGCTATTCCTCTAAACATAAGAGCTACGTATTGTAAATTCGGAGTAAATCGACTAAGCTGTCTCCGTGAAAATTATATTTAAAAATATTTTTGTATGCGAGTCCCCCTAAATAAAATTTTTACGATCTAATCTGTGTCTCTTCACATAAAAACCATATGGTGTAAGTTTCATGAGAATCGATTTAGCGGTCTTCGAGAAAATGATATTCAAAAAATATTTGTGTGTGAGGGCCACCCTAAATAAGCTTTGTATCTTTAGCTATGCCTCTTAACAAAAGAGCTACGTGGTGAAAATTCGGTGTAAATCAACTAACTGGTCTTTGTGAAAATGATATTTAAAAATATTTTTGTGTGTGGGCCACCCTAAACATGCACCCTAAATAAAATTTTTACAATCTGATCTGTGTCTCTTCACATAAAAGCCGTATAGTATAAATTTAATGAGAATCGATTTAGCGGTCTTCGAGAAAATGATATTTAAAAAATATTTTGTGTGAGGGCAACCCTAAATAAAATGTTTGTAGCCTAAGCCATGCTTCTTACCATAAGAGATACGTAGTGTAAATTCGGCGTGAATCGATTAACTTGTCTTTGTGAAAATGATATTTAAAAACATATTTGTATAAGAGCCACCCTTACTAAAATTTTTACGATCTAATCTGTGCCTCTTGATATAAAACTCATGTTGTGTAAGTTCGATGAGAATCGATTTACCTATCTTTGAGAAAATGCTATTTTTGAAATATTTTTGTATGAGGGCCACCCTAAATATGCACCCTAAATAAAAGTTTTATAGCCTATGACACCCGCCTGATTAATAATAGCATACTGTAAAAATTTCATCACGATCGGCTGGATAGTTTCCGCGTCCATAAAGGACAGACAGACAAAAAATTAATTTTATATAATAGATAGTTAAGAAAGTAAAGACAAAAAAAACACATTGTAGAGAAGTAAAGACGAACGAAGAATATTGTAAGAAAGGAAAGACGAAAGAAGAACATTGTAAAGAAGTAAAGACGAAAGAAGAATATTGTAAGAAAGTAAAGACGAAAGAAGAACATTGTAAAGAAGTAAAGACGAAATAAGAACATTGTAAAGAAGTAAAGAAGAATAGTATAAGGAAGTAGATTTTTCTAAAGACGAATATTTTAAAAACAAACAAACTTAGTTACGAAGTTGAAAAGGAAGAAAGTTACTTACTTACTTACTTACTTACATAGATGGCCATAACAACCCGTTGTCAGGTTACGGCCGACCTCATTAGCTCTCGCCAGGCGCCTCTGTTTTGCGCGCGCCTTCTCCAATCATTAATGCCAAGCGTGGTTAGGGCTTCCTCTGCTTGGTCTATCCACCGGAGGCATGGTCTCCCTCTTCGTCGTTGACCGGGGACCTTCCCTTCGAATACCTTTTTCGCTGGAGTTTCTTTATCCATACGATGGACATGACCCAGCCAGCGTAGTCGCTGTATTGTTATACGCTTAACTACTGATGTCAATGTCGGCATAGAGCTCATACAGCTCGTGGTTCATTCGAATGCGATAGTCGTCGCCAACTCGAACAGGACCAAAGATTTTGCGGAGAACGGAAGAAAGTTAATGAAAGATAATTCTAATAAAATTTTTTGAGTGGTTGTGACAAAATTTTTTGTGACATAAAATGGACGTGTCGCAGGTATTAGCATTGAAGGTGGATGAGTTGCGTCAGAAGTTAAAAGAGTTAACGCTGCCGACTAAGGGTAGGAAAAGTGAACTTCAGAATAAACTACTGGTTCATTACCACATAACTAACAATGATGACGAAGAGGATGAAGAAGGAAATGATACCTCCAATTATCAGGAAATTGGTCACGCAGACGACAGAAGCGTGGTAGTTGCGCCTGAAAGAAGTTTGTTTACGCTAAAAGATATACAGGAGAGTATGTCTTCATTTTCTGGTGAAGACTCTACCGATATTAGTCAATGGTTAGAGGAATTTGAAGATAATGCTCTTACTGTGTGATGGAATCAGATACAATGTTTTGTGTATGCTAAACAGCTTCTAAAGGGCGCGGCTAAGACGTTCATTCGTAATCAAATCGGTGTGCGTGATTTTAAATCTTTGAAAGAAGCTTTGAAAATGAATTTGGGATTAAGTTATCACATGCCACGGTCCACCAAATGCTCAAAGATAAACGTCATAAGCCGGAGGAGACTTTGAGGGAGTACCTTTATAAGTTGCAAGAGCTTAGTCGTACCATAAACTTGGATGATGCCAGCATAATTACGTATTTTATTGAGGGTATAAATTATAATTAACAGAATAAAGCCACTTTATACCAGGCGACAGATTTAGTTCATTTAAAGACTCTAATTCCGGTTTATGAAAAAATTCCGGGCACACGGAAGCAACTATCGAGCTATGGGGAATCAGTGCCTGGTCCAACGCAGATCAAGAATTCGTATCCGAACTTTAAGGGTGCAACTAGCCGAAGATGTTTCAATTGTGGTGATGAAACACATCTTGCTAGACAATGTACAAAAAAAGACGTTAAGTGTTTCAAGTGCGATCAATTCGGGCACCGTTCATTTGAATGTAAAGTTAAAAAAGAGAACTTGGCGTCAAACCCGAGTAACGTTAACACGTTGTATGATTATTCAAAAAATCAACAATATGAAAGCAAGAGAAATTGCCGAGTTATTTCAATCAAAGGAAAGCCGATTTTATGTCTAATTGACAACGGCTCAGATGTTTGTATAATTCGAGAAGATGTGTTACTGTCAATGGGTGGTGTGTCATTACAGGAAGATATACGAACACTGAAGGGTTTTGGTGGTACAGTTTTAAAAACAGAAGGCTGCGTTGTGATGCCAGTATAGTTAGACTAAGTTTTGGTAGATTTGACTTTTCATGTCGTAAAAACTGCAGATACCGATTTTTTTGCAGTAATTGGGAGTGATGTAGCTGATATAGTTGAAGTTGTTTTAACAAAGAACGGACCTAAATTTAAAACTCCAGAAATAGGAAAGACGAATGATTTCTCAAGTTTTGAAGTAGCGCGTAAAGAAGGCAATGAGGTCTTTGCTAGTTTGTGTGCTTTGGCAGACGTTGAATTTTTTGAAAGAAAGCAGGTAGACTTAATGCATTTAGCCGAAGATCAATTTATTGAGGTCAGACACTTAATTGATAACTACGATCCTAAACGTCCTATAACTCACCCAGTTGAGATGAAAATTATTGTCATTGACGACCACCCAGTATTTTTGAGAGCACGTCGTATTTCACACGATGATCAGGCTTATGTTGACGAAGAAGTTAAGAAATGGTTGCAAGAGGGAAGAGTACGACCCAGCACATCGGATTACGCGGCGCCAGTGGTTTTGATACCAAAAAAAGATGGGACTAAGCGAATTTGTGTAGATTATCGTAAATTAAACGAAAAATAGTTAGAGATCGTTTTCCCATGCCCTTAATGGAGGATGTTCTTGATAGGTTGGCTGAAGCGTACGTTTTCACTACTTTGGACCTTAAGAATGGCTTTTTCCATGTGCCTGTGGAGGAGTTCTCAAGGAAATATATGGCTTTTATAACCCATAGTGGTCAATATGAATTTATGTTTGTTCCGTTTGGAATAACAAATTCGCCAGCTGTATTTGCAAGGTATATCCAGGCTATTTTTAGACCGTTTATTCAAGATGGTACACTAAAAGCTTACGTAGATGATCTTATGATCCCTTCACGGAACGGAGACGAGGCTCTGGAGAAACTTAAAAAAGTGTTTAAAGTTGCTGCTGACAATGGTGTCAAAATAAGATTTGACAAATGTCAATTTTTACAAAAAAGGATAAAGTTTTTAGGATATGAGGTAGAAAATCAGCGGATTATGCCATGCAAAGAAAAAATTAGCGCTGTTGACAAGTTTCCCGTTCCAACCAATCAGAAAGCAGTAGAAATATTTCTTGGTTGAACTTCTTATTTTAGAAAGTTTATTAAAGACTTTGCATCTATAGCCAAGCCTCTTACAGATCTTCTCCGGAAAAGTGTAAAATTCGAATTCAAAGAGGAACAGCAGTTTGCCTTCCAACGGTTGAAGATGGCTTAGTAAGTGCTCCACTTTTAAAATTGTATGATCCCTTGACAGTTACTGAAGTGCATACTGATGCCAGTATGTATGGTTATGGGGCAGTTCTTTTACAAAAAGATCCTGATGACCAACATTTTCATCCGGTCCAATATTTAAGTAGAAAGACGTCCCAAACAGAAGAAAAATATCATTCTTATGAGCAGGAGGTACTGGCAGTTATTGAGGGCCTTAGAAAATGACGAGTATATCTGATAGACAAGGAATTCAATATAGTTACTGATTGTAATGCTTTTACAATGACTCTAAAGAAAAGCAAAGTTCCTCTCAGGGTAGCAAGATGGTCTTTGTATCTTCAAGACTTTAATTATAAAATAGAACACCGGAAAGGGACTCAGATGAGGCATGTGGATGCACTCAGTAGGAATTATTGCTATATCATACAAGATACATTTATACATAAATTAAGAGAAGCTCAGATGCAAGATGATTGGGTGAAAGCGGTGATTAAAATTTTAGATAAAGAGAGGCATGAGGATTTTTATATGCAGCATGGTATTTTGCATAAAGATCCTAACAAACACTTAATGGTTATTCCTGCACAGATGGAAGATAAAATTATACAGTCAGCACATAAACAAGGACATTGCTCCGTTAAAAAGACGCAAGAAATTGTAGAACAAGCTTATTTTATTTCTCAATTAAACTCAAAGACAGCTAAATTAGTTCAAAGCTGTATTGAATGTATTGTTGCATCCGCAAAAGCTGGAAAACATCCGCAAAAGCAGAGGCACAAATTTCACACCTGGTGCCGTCTGTACTCAAAGTGAGCGGCTACAAATTCCACACCTGGTACCGTCTGTACTCAGAGTGAGGGGCTACAAAAGGCGTCTGTGTCTCAGGTTAGAGGTAGCCTGCATCAAAGTGCATCTGATCCTTAATGGTTGCGACACCTTACATATTCATCCCTGGGGTAATGACCTATTGCGTTTTTAAATGTAAGTATTAGATAACTCTCCAATTGGTAACACCATACCGGTTAATACACCTGTTTCGGCAGCATGCACATCGGATTTGGTAGTGCAAAATTCATTTCTAATTGAGGAAGATTCAAATTTAATAGAAACTGAAACTGATATACGTAATTCCAAAAATTTAAACCACGAAAACAACATTTTCTCTATGAAACACAGCATAAGTATCGGAAACTGGAACGTCCGAATACTCAACGATATTGGAAAGCTGCAACAAGCGGCAAACGCATTAAATGGGAGCAAGGAAATATTAGGGATGTCTGAATGCAGATGGAATGCTTAAGCAGAACTCACAATCAGCTCTGGTGAAAAGTTTCTTCTTTCTGCCCGACCAGAAAACGACATACAACGCAATGGATTCGGACTCGTAAACGTCGACGAGTGAATGGGTCGCAAAATCATTAATGGACTGGCAATCTACAAATGAAGGAATAATGTAGGCTCGCTTCAAAAGCAGAGCTATAAACGTTGTCAAGCAATACAAATGTATGGTCCAACCAAAGGCGGTGATATATAGCCAACTATGGCTACGCTAAATTTCTCTCATACTGATGGTTATGAGCGACTTCAACGCTGAAATGGAAGTCAAAAGGAATAACCTCAAGATCGTTGTGGGTCGAAATGGCTTCGGAACTAGAAATGAAAATGGTGAACTACTTCACAAATTCTGCAGTGTAGCAAATCTTATGATTGAAGGAACATTGTTCCAGTACAAGCTTAAACATAAAAGCACATGAGTTTCACCCAATCAATAAACATAAAACCAGATAGAATTTCTGCATAGACCATGAAAAAGTAGCCATCTTGACTTTAGAGTCAGGAGAAGCGCCGACATCGGCTCAGGTCAACACCTCGTCATAGCTTCTTTTCTGCTAAAAATAGTTTGCATTCAACAGAACCGCGCATAATTTGCCCTATATAAAATGAAGTATTCCTACCTTCGGGAAATCTTCATTGACGAAGTAAAAAGGCTCAGCGACACTAATCTCCGGCAATGAATTGAATTTAAACGGCAAAGCACCATGCCGTCAATTATAATAGCGAGTGAGCCCTAGACTCTAAGAATCCTTGCATTAAATAGACTTTCAGGGAGCATCTGGAAGACTACGCTTATGGTGATGACATATGCCAGCTTGCAAACAAGAGAGAGAGAAACTCACTGCCGTCAGATGTTCTTGGGAGGAAGCAGGTCAATATTAAAATGAAAATCAACATAAATAAAATAAAAAGCATGCCTATTCGCCCACCCGGTTCTAGCAATAACTTCATGTTAGGTGAATCAAGCATAGAATAAGTGGATCAATTAAGTTACTTGGGCAGCTTAATTACACCAGAAGATGATACCACTAAATATGCTCATGCTAGAATAAACAAAGTACGTTTGTCCAACTTCGTAATGTCTGGCACTCTTCGTTCCTATCAACGACAACGAATCTGAAAATTTTTGAGTCAAACGTGAAGCGAGTTCATCTGTACGGCTGTGAAAGTTGGCTAATCAACAGTGCCCTGCTACAGAATATATAAGATTTCAGTAACAATTATATTAATAATAATAATAAAAGAGTTTAGCTACTACTGCTATTATAGCCTTCTTGGCTATTTAGCAATGAAGCTTTATACCTAGTAAAAAGCTTATTCAATAAATAATGGAATAGAAAAAATTATCATGCACATTAATTTGTTATTTTTTTATAATTTTTTCTTAGCTTTATCGCACTTTCTCAACATACCCACTCAGATCATATCTATGTATTGCATGAATGTAATAGTATGAATTTAATCATATGGTCTAAGTAATAAATGTTGGAAAAAATTTACCCAGCATGCTGTGGGGCTCGGACAACACAAACATAAAAATACACACCACCATTGAGCTACAAATTTAGATACAGTTAGTTTTCAGTCTAAGCTTGACTTGACTTGACCTTTTGACAAGCTAATTTTATAAACTTCGCAATTATTAATAAGAGTTGTCATGCGATTAAAAGGAGCTGTAGCCATATAATTAGTTCTAGTTACCGGTTGGTAAAATAACTGATAAGAGTTACGAGTACTCCTCCGATTACTATTAAAATGTATATAGTTAAGAAGCTCTGGTGCAGCAAGAGACCCAGTTAGAAGTTGATGCAGATAAAGAATATCCGCAATATTTCTACGGAAGCTCAAAGACAGCATATGTAGTAACTTCAAACGATCCTCATAAGGAAGAAGGTTTAAAGGGTCAATCCAATTTAAGCTATTGAGAGCAAAACGAATAAAATTTTTTTGAATTCTCTCAATTCTATTTATATGAATATTATAAAAAGGTGACCATACTTGGCAGGCATACTCTAAGTGAGGATGCACTATTGTAGTATATAAAGTCATCGTTACTAAAGGGCTATTAAATTCTTTTGCCCACCTCTTAATAAAGCCAAGCAGAGATGAGGATTAAAAGTCAACTTAGTATCAAAATGTATACCTAGGTATTTGACTACATCGACACGACAAATATTTTTATCTTTTAATTTATAATCAAATTCCACAATAGTTTTCTTACAAAATCTTGGCCAAATCTTGAAAATTTTGTGGCCTAAGACCATCACTAATGTCGATTTGCTGAGTCGATGCCGTCAAGATCCCATATCCATTCAAATAAAACGCTTAACGTCGAAATGGATTAGATACTATACAAAATTTTGAGCTGGGTAGTACACTTTATCAGACTTAAACTTTTCTTAATGTCTACACGTTGCGAAAACCACCAACTAGCACTAGAATGTAGCTAACTAAAATTAAAATAAAAAAACACAAAAAATTTAAATTTTACGGTTTTTATAAATAGTTTTTTTGACTTTATAGAGATTAATTTCGATAGGAAATTTTATTCTCTACAAAAAATTGTTTAATGTGTACCTTAGGATGGTTATATTTTTTTTAAATGTTAGTTCTTAAGGTGCTGTTGCTGAAAAAATAAGTTTCTGATATAAAAAAAAAATCACGAAAATTCAGTTCTGTACCTCAATTTTAAAAGGTGGTGCCAAAGCCTGTTAGTTTTACATGTAAATTGTATGGAAAAATTTTATTGCTTGAGTAAAGCTTTTTTTGATAGATCAAAACAATTGCGAAATAATTCCTTTATAGGTATATAGTATTACTTGAAAATTTTATTTCAACCGGGAATAAATTATACTTGGGTCTCTGGAATAAAAGTTACTTTTTGAATCTTTTAATTACACTTTTTGTGTACAGAATTTTTTGCGCTTAGAATAAACTAATTTTTAGCCATCTGACATTTCGCATTTCTAATAATATTTTGAAATAAATGTATATTTTTTTGGAATTTTTTTTTTATATTGAGCAATGTTGCATATACAACGAAACTCTTCATGTTGTCACTCTTCATGTTGCAATAGAAATTAGGCTACAATATGCAAAAGTGTCCTATTTTTAGTGTCGGAGTTCAAGCTGTTGTGATCGCGACGTGGCTTCCAACCATATTATGTTAGTGCCTTCGTCTAAATAATCCACACTTTATTTATGAAAAATAGTTCAAAGCTCAAAACAGTTTTTTGCGTTTTCTGAAAATTCCAAAATTTTGAGTTGTGCCTCTTCAGTTAAATGTGTGCGATATCTTAACAATTTCAAATCAATAATTAAATTATTTTATATAGGTTGATCAAATTAATTTAAATGAAATTCCAACTCCGAATTCAACTCCGAAATCAGTATACAAAACAATCATTGTTTTAGAGTACAGTGTTTGTGGTACTTATCCACGAGTAAGTGCTGGATATTATCAACTTAATTTACCATTTTTTATTTTATATACTGAAAACGTAGCTTTTTTGCAAAGCAAGTTTTTAATTTTAATTGAATACTTTTAAGCCGAAAAATACACAGCTCCACAATAAAAACGATCCATACCATCACGACCATGACACCTAATCCAAACCAAATATACTTCAAATCCTCTGTTTTCATTGCTGTAAACTCATTTTTCTTACTCAAATCGACAAAGGACAAACGATTCGCAACAATTAATTCGATGAATCCATTTTTATGCCAATGGTCAGTGAGCCCAGCTTGTGCTGTTTCTAACATTAACTGGTACAATGTTTCTTTGTAAATCGAATTCTCATGTATCGGAAAGCACATTGGTATATTGTTGAAAAAGCATAAGTCCTCACGTCGTCGAAAAATTGGAGTTGTAAAGATCTTTTGTTGTTCCTTGAAAATAATCCATTTCGTAGTTGGTACCATATAACCATATTTGGTGTTGAAGGAGTCTCGCATTGTCAAGTACTTCTGGTAGTCTGGTTCTTGATAGAACATGGGTGCATATTTCTTGAATTCTGCCACTCTCCCTAGTAACTCGTTGTATTCATCCGTCCATGCATAAATCTTTCTACCGGAACCTAAGATCGCGTCAAATGTAAGAAGAGGTGGTTCCTTTGGAGCACTTGTTACATATGTAGAGAAATAGGCATTGTATGATGTGGTCATTAGGATACCCAAAACACAAATTTCTAAATAAACAAAGCGGATTATCAGTGTAGGATTCGATACCTCAGAAAAGGATTGTCCCAAAATACCACGCAAGCAGTTATCATGCAAAAATATATCAAACAGGTCGGGCTTGTAACCAGCCTGGTAGAGCGCACGACTAAGCAGCATTGAAATAATCACCACGCTTAAGAGCGTTATAATAAAGGCACTCAGCTCAAACACAATCACAAAAAATTCGTAACCAGGCCTTTCGGGCTCCATTGGCATCATAAGGCACCAGTTCAGTTGCTCATATGGATACGAATAGCCGATGATCGGTATCGAAGGAAACGTAAGACCTGCTGAGATATCGACAGTGCCGTTACGGACTGCTTGTATCAACTGCTGCGCTGGTGCAAATGCACCCGTTTTCGCTGGTAGCGGTTCCACGAGGAGCGCGTTGAATTTTTTTGCAAACGCTTGGAGAAAGTGTCCAACGAACCCAGCTACAACTGTTTCTCCTTTCGAATTAGTGTGGACAATAATGCGTGGTTCAGAGCCACCCAATATGATGGGTAATTTGTACCCAGCAAGGTTTCCTAAGCGATGTGGAAAAATTTGTTGTCTTTGGAGAACGTCGGAATGAATAATTTTTGTTTCCAACGTGAACTCTGGAAAATACGTGTAGCTATGAAATGTTGCCGATTCCTAAAATGAGGTAAAAAATCACTCAAGTAATGAAGTATGTTTTCAAAAAAAAAATATTGTATAACATATAACAAGGACTTCATATGCGCCTCTCTTTCTCTATTTCCAGGCTAATCTTAAAAATTTTCTAATTTATTGAACAAATTTAATCAAAGACAGTTTCCTCGAACACTTGATTTTACCTGTATGTCATTGTATGTATGTATGTATGTATGTAAGGGTGTTTATTTTGAAAATTTATTTTCGATTTCGTTCCGTACAAAAAGTATGCATCAGGTGCCAAGATATAACTGTTTTCAAACCACGCGCTCATTTTTCGTGTGGCTGAAATTGCAAACATAATACACTCGAAGATATTTTTTTGAAGTATGTATATTAGGGTGTTTTTTCAAACTTTTGGAGAGGGATTTTATTTACTTTTTTCTATATTATAGCTTGAAGAATAAAAATAATTGTCCCAACATTTGAGCTTCCTAGCTCAAACCTGAAAACGGCGCGGACTGAATTATGTCCAATTTCGTTGAAATTAAACGTACAATATACATTTTTTTTTACTATTGTTAAAATTAAATATTAACTCTTATTATAAAATAGAATTTATACGTCAACCTATTCTATACTTTTTAATATAGAAACATATGTGATATTCATATAAAATTTTATAGCTGCGGAACTTATAAAATCCATACGATTTTTTTATGGATTTATATGAATAACTAAAAGTTATTAATTTTATACTGATATTTTCAACCGTGTACATATTTCATTGTTTTCAAAACAAAGAATATTTTTTTTTTTGTTTTTCGGTAAAAAAAAATTGATTAATATAAAAAATATATAGAACAAATAACACATAATTTTAAATCTAATGAATTATACTCTCTAAATATATAAGTGTCACTATAAGTTAATAATACATTTTTTGGAAAAAATAACGGTTTCTTTCAAAAAAAGAGGTCAAAATGTTTCATAAAACCTCATATCTCGAAAACTATCCAACGAATCTAAATTTTTTGTTCTACAATTTTCGACCTCATTAAATTATCTTTCATATGATATCCATATTTTGGAAATTCATTCAGGGGTTCCCAACTTATAGCGTTTTTTATAAAAGCTATATCCGCAACTTCCGATGGCTATATCTCCTAAGCCAGATCCGAGCGATAATTTTTTTTTGCAGATTTATTGTTTATTTATAGCACGCTACTTTCCCTAAAAAAATAAATAAAATCTGAGAGTTGTCCCTAAAGTAAACCTGTTCCGTTTTTTTAAATAAAATGGACTCGAGACTGACTCGGAATAAAAAGTCATTCTGGATATAATAGTTGCCACAAATAAGCACAACGTGGCATACGGCTTCAACATAAAATTATATTTAGAATAAGCGAAAATTAATTACGATCCAATAAAAGATATATGTATCGATGCAGAAAATATCCAGATCATCATACACAGCAGGAACGGAATGTTTCGGAGTTGTTTCAACACACAAAAAAAAAAAACACATGTAAATCGAAAACGACAGTTGAAATCGCTCCAGCCCTCCAAAATAGTAAACTATGCCGATGAGAGGTAGTAAATTTATAAAAAAAAAAAATATCGAAAAAATTGTTAGTTTACTATTTTGTACTTGTTTTGTAAAAACGAGTCTGTCTCGAATCCGTTTTACTTAAAAAAAACGAGATTGTGTCGAATCCGTTTTATATAAAAAAAAACGAGTCCGTAACGGATCCGTATACGAAGTCAGTTCCGAGTTCGAGACGGATCCGTCGAAGCCTAAGAATCCACATTCGTTTTTGTGCAAATTGGGTAAAAGAAATACTACTACAATATGGGTGGGATGGAAGAAATTCGTGTCACCCCTAAGGATATCCGAATCTTTTTGATCTCTGATCTCTTTAAACATTTCTTTAAAAAATATCTGAGAGATGAATTTTTCCCATTTAATTTTAAGCTTAACCTTTAAAATATACCTTTAAAAATTTTTACAAGACTCGGTCGGGTGTTACCCTAAAATTGTCATTCGGGACAGCTCACAACTTCCGCCCCCAGACTCGGTACTTTACACATTTGGACATTCCATTAAAATTAGTTGAGCATTTGATTAAAAATTTGCCATATCGCTCGTTTGCTGGAAGACTGTCGTAAAAAAACCTAAATTTGCAGAAAAACGCATAGTTATTAATTTTTCAATAAATTAATTCTTCCGAGTAAATAAATGCAAGTATGTCTTCCCACAATACAAGTTCGTTAAATACAGTTATTTGTTCACACAATAAATATGACGGTTATATCTGCATAATTAACTCGAATACTTTTTTTTTTAGAGTTGTGACGGTCTTCCAGCAAATGAGCAATATGTCTAAATGCCATGAGTTAATTTTAAGGTTTAAGTTTTTGACAGGGCACCAGTCACATAAAGACAGTTTATTCACAAATATCTTTTTATCACAAATATATGGAAATAAATTGAGCATCTCTTTCAGTCTCTGATGATTTAATTTTTGAATTCTGTTAAAGTTTGATCCGCAAAGTCATATAGTTTTATAAAAACAAAGTTTTGCATAAAACTTTTTTTAATTTACATTATATATACCAGCAATATCAGAAAATTCATTAAAAATCATTTCTGTCTTAGGCCCAACATAAATATCGTCATCATAACGAATATATCGTCACCTAACATCAAGAAATTCAAAATCAAGTTTTTGATTGATCTACAAGATCCTATAAAATTTTTAAATTTATTTTCAATAATAGCGATTTTATTAACGAAATTCAAAAGGCTGTAACAAGATGTGCCTGAATTTTACATAGTAAATACATGGGTGTAAAGCACTTGCTTTGACTCTTTTCAATCTTTTACATATGAAATTCATAACATTTTGTTTTCTCATTATTTAATGAATTAATTTCATAAATTAATGTCACAAATGTCCAGTAAAAAAATCAAAAATAAAACACGATTTTTAAAAATTTACTAAAAAACTTAAAATTTTAGTTCTGGCGAATTAATTCAAAAAAAACTTCCTTCCGAAATAAATCTCACGTTGTGTTTTAAGCAAGATTGGAAAAATATTTCTAAATCTAAAATATATATCAGTATGCAACGTTTTATGATTTTCCTGTAAAAAAACTAAAAAGTGTTGTTGCATATTTTTGGATGTTAATTGACGATTTGTGCTATCTTGTTTGATATCAAAATCGTTCAAATTATTTAAGAAAATGAATTGTTTTTAACAAAATTGTGCATTGCTATTAGTAAGTAGCTTCTGACGGCACGCAGCAGTTTGTAAAATTTGGGATTTTCACTCTGAAATTTGTTGTTCAAATTATTTTTCAATCTCAGTATGTATGATAACAAGTGATATATATATATATACTTATCTGGTCAAATTTAAGTTTACGGAAATATTAATATTCAAATCCGAATTAGCATCAAGTTTTCTGGACAGAAAATAATTCTGAAGTGGTCCCACTGTTCTAATATTCGAAATAATAATGGATACCATAGTAAAATTTTCAAGTGCCAAAGAGTGGCAAAAATTTCTGTAAGTGCCCATCTGGCACCAAAGTGCTCGTTTTGGAAGCACTAACTAGGAGTCATTCACACAAGCGATGTTACATGTGAGATTGCGACTTCAACAGGTAATTTGATTTCTGTCAAGCCGTTTGTCAGATATTATTATATTTCTTGGCATGAAAACTCTAAAAAACATTTTCATGTTTGATATTGTGTCTGGTGCTATTTACAGTCCTGCACTTTTAAAGCTTATTATCTTCAATGTTCCTCCAGGAGCTCTTAGGTCTTGTGTGCCTTCTTAGTTGAAAACGGTTCGAAATAATTTTGCATCTAATGGTCCTGTCTTTATAGCTTTAAAATTGGTTAATGAGATAAATTCAAATTCTAATTTTTTCAATTTCAAAAAATGCCAAGAAAACTTTATTTAATAGTATTTTTTTAGAAGGTTATGTAATTTATATACATACTTTCATTTTTCAAAGTTCTAGACTGTAATAATAATTGTTCATAGACTGCAATAAATACTTAAATAAATAAATAAATGTTATGAAGAAGTACTGCCCGGGTAAACCCACTGGGCATTAAAATAATCTGCAGCTCTTGATGAAAATCGAAAGCATTTAATAAGCATTTATAAGGTTCTAAATTTATACCAGAGTATTTATTCGCCTCTTAGGAGAATAAAATTAAATCCTGCGATGAAAAATATTTATAAAACATTTCAAAACTGCAAATTAAGATGCTTACAAATACAAAAATTACTTTGAACTTTAAAAGTATTTATCAAGGTCTTAACGACGTTTTGTGAGAGGTTCTTAAAACGTCTATAAACATTTCTTTCTGAAGGAGAGCTAAGGTATTTATAAGGTCTTAAGAAGCATTCGGAAGATCTTCATAAAACGTTTATAAATATTTTTGTATTCGAAAATTTAAATATTTATCAAGGCCTTCAAAAAGTGTTTGATAAAATAGAAAGATTATTGTACTCCCATGCTGAAGGTACAGTAGTCAATACAAAACCTTTTTTTTTCAACACCTTGCACCATTTTGAATGACATTTTCGCAACAAAAACTAAAATTATTACTATCGTTGAATGAAATTAATTACAAAATATCGGAATATGATAACTGTACTTCCTTAAATTTTTTCAAGATCTCTATAGAACTTTGTATAGGTTAATCTATTTATCGAACTCTTTCCATGAGGTCTATAAAACTTTATTTGGTTTCATGTATTCATAGAACTCTTCACAAGCGCTCCATAAAACTTTTAATGATCTCACAGTTACCGAGGCAGCAACGTACGTTTCGAATAATAGGCTTACCAAACGTCCGCAATTCAATACAAATTTTTAAATGACCATTAATCTTACAAAAATTATAATAAACTTATAACTAACGCATTTTTTGAAGAATTCAAGATTTGGAATTCGACAAATTCTTGATTAAAGTGACCAAAAGTAATATAGCTATTTTTGACTTATGTATTCCGTTTTCACATTTCCGCCAAAGTTAAATTATGTTTATAAAAATGGTCACCTGCCCCCACATTGGTTGTCCAATGCTAAAATCTGATCAACTAAAGAGGCTGAGAATCAAGTTTTGCTCAGTTACTCGGAAAGTAAGCCACAAAAAGAAAAATATATTGAGACCAATGTTGTAGAGCAGATGAAAACACATCGATTCGAAAAATTTCCATATGACAAGATTTGACCCACCTTTGATTAAAATTTGAAATAAATACTATAATTTCGAGCAAAAATAGTTATTTTGGGCGCAAGATCCAGTTTTCAGAATAAAACAAATAATATTACCTTCAAATTTTCCATAAAAACATTGTTCGCCAAAATACTTACTATTGTTAAAGCTATGAAAGGGGGGTCAAATTTGGCCACACGGAAATGGTTCGGTTAAAAGATCGATTTGTTTTCATATCCAACATTACAACATTGGCCTTTTCTGTTTTTCTGTTTCTGTCATGGCATTGAACCAGTTAACGGGCAGGTGACAATTTTTACTACGTACACCACTAGCATTGTCGAATGAAATTTTTACAAAATTTTGTAGATTGGAATCACTAATCAAAATTAAGCGTTTAAAAATTATATATGCTAAATTTGTTTTAAAAAATATAAGGTATTACCATAACTAAATTGAAAAAAAAAAAAATAAACGCATGATGGCCCAAAGTATGTTCACTCAAATTTGGGTTATAATTCATATTTCTATAAAGACTGCATACAAAAATAGCTCAAAAGCGCTTCTTCATTACTTTACATCATATGGCAACCCTAACGATAGACTCAAAACCATTTTAAATAAACAATTTAAACAAACTTAAACTATCAAGTTTTATTAAGCCCTAGAGATAATCCTTATGTTTAAAGTACCTCTTATGAAGCTTTTGAGATAATCCTTAAGTCTTAAATGCCATTTATCGAAGAATTTTAAAAAAATGGCGTCGTCCGCCATCTTTTTCAAAATACATGCCGACAAGATGTCGGCAAATTAAAGAAAATTAAATGAGTTTCTTTTCTTTTGCCAAAGTAATGATTTTTTCTGCACTAAATCTTTTTATTTCGATATGCTTTTACCTAAAAAATCATTAAAGCATATTTTGAAACATAAATATTAAAGAAAAAACTAAAAAAAAATTTCGCCCAAATATTTTATTTTTCTAAAATGCAATATTTCGGAAGCGCGTTAAATTTTTCGAAGCAAAACCACAAACTTCACCATAAATCTTTGCTCGCACGTATATTTTGTTCAATAATTGTGCCGAAATTCATAATTATTCGTTGCATCATTTCCATCTTGCCATTTTATATTTCCATTTGTTATTCTCTTTTTATCTATTTAATTTTGTAGTACATACTGCAAAAAGTATGTATAACAAAAATCAAATCTTTATTAAAACTTCGTCAAAATAAAATAAGCCTCATTAAATTTCCGTTCGAAAAAAAATTGTGTATAAATATTTTCAAAAACTCAAATTATTTATAGACCTCTAACGAGCATAAAACACATCATTTATTGACCTCTTCAATAGGTTTTGAAAACATCGTTTCTAACTCTTACATAAACCTCTTGAAGGTCCCCATAGAAGGTGCCCTTTTGGTCTTAAGTAGCATTTATTCTGTGTTTTAAAACCTCTTTATCGAATATTTTCAAGAGTTCTGCTCTTAAAGAATGGATATATAGAACTCTTGAAGAGCCTAATAAATGCAAAAATGCCTAGTGGGAAGTGCCGCTCGGGTCAATCTTAAGAATCCATATGCTTCCATATCAAAATTCCCGCCATAACTTTGGAAACTACGAATTTTTTACTGATGACGCGCACCATGTTTTTTCAACATAAAATGGAAAATAGCATACAATTCATACAATTAGACTGATGCGCGCATAAAGCTTTAATTTAAACCTTATAACAATATTCCCATTAGGGTTGTTGATAACACTAGTTTACAAATTTGGGCTTGATCTCGAGATCTGGTTTCCGATAGACTTTTTTCCATGTATTTTGGGGCGTAGATTCCAAAAATGGTAACCATTTTTTTTTTTTCTTAAGAATCGTTTTCGAGATATCCTCAAAAAACCCCTTTTTCGGCACTTTTTTCATTTATTTGACTATATCTCCATAAAGTTTTTTTTGACTCAAAAACGATTTTCAGCATTCGAAAGATATTTGTATTCCCTTTCTAACGATATGCTCTTTGCTTGAATCGAATAAGATTTGATGGAGTTACAAGCGCTCAAATTCCAAAAAAACTGACTTTTTTGGTCTTTTTTGAAAATCACTCAATTTCAATTGCTCCATTTGAATGAAAAAATTTTTCTTTTTCATATTTTTAAAATTTTAATGAAAGACTATTCTTTTGCAAATATTTTAAGTATAATTTTGCGAAAATCGGACAAAAACTGTAGAAGTTATTCGAAAAAACAGTAAAAAACTTGCAATAAAATTGAACGAAAATACATACGATTGTGTTTGTGAGTGGCTCTTTACTTTTATTCTCCGTATTTTTTTAAATAAAAAACGTATGTATTTTCGTACAACTTTATTGCAAGTTTTTTAGTCTTTTTTCAAATAACTGCTACATTTTTTGTCCGATTTTCGCAAAACTATACTTAAAATATTTGCAAAAGAATAGTCTTTCATTAAAAATTTTAAAAATATGAAAAAGAAAAAATTTTTCATTCAAATGGAGCAATTGAAATTGAGTGATTTTCAAAAAAGACCAAAAAGTCAGTTTGTTTGGACTTTGAGCGCTTGTAACTCCATCAAACCATATCCGATTCAAGCAAAGAGCATTTCGTTAGAAAGGGAATACAAATATCTTTCGAATGCTGAAAATCGTTTTTGAGTCAAAAAAAAAAGTATGAAGATATAGTCAAATAAATGAAAAAAGTACCAAAAAAGGGGTTTTTTGAGGATATCTCGAAAACGATTCTTAAGAAAAAAAATGGTTGCCATTTTTGGAATCTACGCCCCAAAATACATCGAAAAAAGTCTACGAGAAACCAGATCTTTTTTCTTGTAAACTAGTGTAATTTACTGATATATCAAAATATCGATATCTCAAGGGATATCGTTTGCGATATTTTCAAGATATTTTTAGCACACGATATATCGATATCAGATTTATCATATCGGCTTATGATATCAGTGATGACGGAATTCTTTTGGTTTTTTTACTGAATTTCAAAAAAATACTGACTGCTCAATCAATTTGCGAAACACAATCTGTCTCTCTTTCTCTAATTTTCTTTTGTTTTCTGCATTCGAGTGTGTTGAGTGTGCTGGTGCGGTGGCACTGTCATATCAGCAAATTTCCTCAAAATTTGAGTGGTTTTGTAAAATGAGTTTGGAAAACAAAAAATTAGATTCCAAATCGTATTTTACGAAAGTTAATCATTTAAACGAGATGTGCAATGTGTGCGGACAAAATGTGAAAACAAGCGGCAACACCAGCAATTTTCGTTAACACATGAAACCAACCACAATTCGTTAGCAGTGCAGATTTTTGGTGATTCAAATGGTCTTTCGAGGAAGAGAAAGCAGCCTGCGGATAACGTGCAGGACGTTCTAAAATTTATGGATGACTCATCTTTTTCTGCTGTCTTCAGAGCGTGTAGGGTCTGTACTTAAACTTTGCATTCCGAGCAATCGAAGCAGACTCACGCATCGGAATGTACAAAAACGTGTGTTTTTGAAATCCCTTGATGCCAAGTTTTGGCATTTGTAGTTTATGTTATTTATGTATTTATGCTTAACTTTGATAAATAACTATTATTATTTATTTAAATAAAAAGGTATTGCCTACGGTATATCGCTTATCGTTATTTTTCGCTGATATATATCGGTCCGATATTTATCGTTCTGTAAAAATATCGATATTATTGATATCCGATATCAACAACCCTAATTCTCATTGGCCAGAAATTTTTAGCCTTGGGGGGAATCAGTAATTAAAAGGATGTAATGTGTATGTCTATACCTTATTTAACCCTAGAATACTAATACTCGCCTGTGAGGCGCAATGATTTCGTATTTTTACAATATTTCACGATCACTTCAAAATTTCAAAGCATGCGTTCGTGCCAACTCAATTTAGTCTACGAAATTAAGAACAAACGCACGTATTGTAGTGCCCTTGTGTTGCTGAGTTATACGCCTTCGTGACGCCTGAGAGGCGAGCCTTTGAATAAAACGATATTTTTTGCGCCTGCTTCCGTAACACAAACACAAACATGGTTTGAAGAAATATTTTTAAATGAAGAAATTCCTTTTATGCGAAAAGGGTTATAATCGGCACTTCTTCAGGATAAATCTGACGAGCCAGAGATATAAAAAGGAAAAAGCACAGTTGGCTACTTTTACTCATCAAAACCACAGCCCTTATCAGGGGCCACCACAAAAAATTAGTTTGAAAACAAATAGACATTTCTGGATCTTACACGCCTATTTTTTTTTTGACTAAAAACAATAATCTGCAAAAAAGTTAATTATTTTACGAGTCCTTTGATCATTTATTTTTACAGAAACTGATCAGTATCTTGTAATTTTCAATGTTGCTTCCAACTACTAATATCAAATTACAAAAAAAAATGGTATAATATTGCTCCTTCCTTAGCCTGTATTACAGCCATTATCCTTGATGGCATGGAATCAACTAAGGCTTTGAGGTTATCGTCCTGTATCCCATTATAGGAAAGCTTATCTAAAGCTAAAATTAATATTTTTTTATCTTGGGCTTCTGGTCAGTAACTTTGCCCTTCATTATATGCCAGAAGTACACGATTTCAGGTCCGACGAGTTTCCAGGCCAGACCAGACACGAAATTCCGAGATCCGTGAGTACTTTTCCGAGCTATAATAACATGATTTGTTTTTTTAATATCCTGTTTATAATTTTAAAGCCTCTAAGGATCATAGAAAAAATTGCATTCACGATTTACAATTTTGCACGGTGGCAAGGCGCAAAATCGTCCTGTAAAATTGCATCCATAGTCCAGGATAAGTACTTTTTAAGCATCGGCTCATCGGATTCAACAAGGCAACCCTATATATTATATTTAGGCCTTCGATCTCTATCATTTGGCATAAATTTCAAGCTGTTATCTTCATTATCTTCATAAGTGAAAACCTATGTTTGGGTCAGGATTCAACAATGCAATCCCATGTATTATATTTAGGTCTCTTCGAGTTCTATCATTTGGCATACATTTCGAGCTGTTATGTACAGTTTTATTTGGGAAACAAATAAAATTGGCTAAAATTCTGGCATTTTTGGCCATCGGGACAGGCTTTGGCAAGGCAACCCTAGATATTCTATTTAGGCTCGTCGAGCTCTATCATTTGGCAAATATCTCGTCCTGTAATCTTATACACTCGACTTTTCTACAGTCGGCTCTTGGACTATAGAAGTCCCAGAACACAAGAAGAAGGAGTAAGCCGAAGACCCACAATGCGATCGAATTAGTGATGGCATTTAGGTTTTGTGGAAATGTACTGAATCGAGAGTTGAAATGTACATTTTAGCGGACGAACGTACTTGTTTTTGTCATGGACACCGAAGTTTACTAAAGGCATGGGTTGCTTGATTTGGTTTGTATGTATATTTCACCAACGTTTACTAAAAAAAAAAAAAGGTCATTCGATTTTATTACGCATATTGCACTAAAATTTACAAATGTACCAAAAATGAACTGAATTTGTCCATTGTACCGATTGTACTCAAAATATTTCAAATGTACTAACGCATTATTTTCACAACGCAAATGTACTGGGCAAAGTACAAATGTACCGGAAATGCCATCACTGGATTGAATCCATTATATGTATATGTAATTCTAGTCAAACTTAATTTCAAATATATTTTTATTTTATTTTGTTAACATTTTTTACATTTCTACAGAAATCATGCCAAACTTCAACAAAAATGTAAGAGAAAAATTATTGGCAACGCAGAAATTTATGCGAACGACGTACTAAGTTCAAAGTTTCTTTCGCATCGCATTGCCTTTCGAATCGCATTACAGAGTAAAGCCCTAGTACTTTTGTAGGTCTGTAAAACTTAGCTTACCAATCGCGCTCTGCCAAACATTTTACAGATGTCTGTCAACAATTGTCTTCGGCGAATAGTGAAAATTTGATAGCCTAGAATTATTTCCAATGTCGAACTGCTCCTCAAATGTCGTCCAGATCCAATTTCCATTCAAATCAATCGACGAAAGTGGAAATAGATTGGCCACACGTTGTGAAAATCATCAATAGAAATCTGCCGGAAAGCATTAAAATTAAAGCTTTAGGGCAACAGAAAACGTGGCTCTCCGAGATCATCGTGGAAACATTCAATAGAGCAGGAAATTTTTGAGGAATGAAATTAAATTAATTTTATAAATAAATGGAGTAAATCGTATTTGCAATTGTGCAATAAAAAAAACTAATTTTTCAAGAGGAACTGTGTTTATTGGACCTAGCATAATACGAGTACTGATGTATCAAGTGAAAGGTAGTGATAGTTAATACGAAAATATTGATGAAATATCAATGAAGCTGGGAAGTGCTTCGACATACTTATTAATTTTTGCGCTTTAGTCTGAAGTTTTCGAAGAACAAAACGACCACGTTTGAAAAAAAGTTGAAGGTATATACATAGATTGAGGTCACTTGTTATAATTTCCACTTAGTTTCCCAACTTGAAAAAACAGAACGTACCTGCTCTATATGCAACACCTTCGTGACAATACTGATTTAATATAATGATTACCTGAAAATTGGCAAAGATTGCAACAACGTTGATTATTTTTAAGCTCCAACAAAGATGGAACAATTGCGTCAATAGCAGCTCGTCCATCCTCTCATAATTAAGTAAAAATATTATATTGGATGTTGACATATGCTGCAAATTTATTATTAAATTCTTGAAAAGACCGTTGTGCTGATGCAGTGTGCCGTCTACATACATGACAGTTAGCATTCGGTCGTTAAATTTTTGCTTTAAATAAAAAGTAGTCAACTCATTTAATTGCAAAACGGGCACTCGCAACACTTCAAAAATATCAATTGCAAGTTGTTTCTCATCCTCCTTGTTTTCTGTATCGTTGGCAACACTCAAAAATTCCGCTGCAACAGTTGAATTTTTGTTTCTCATCAGCAAAATTTGTTCAAAACCATGCAATCTTTGTACGTCTTTAAGAAAATCAATCACGGTGAAGTTCTGCAATGTAGTTGATTGCACCCAGAGTAAGAATCCTGTGCAACAATAACAGCATATTATGAGCCTGAAATCAGCAAAAAACAGCATTATACACGCGAGCAAAAAAACTTTGTTGTCTGCCCGTCTTGAGTTGGGACAGATGTGTTGACAAGATTCTAAATGATAACTTTTTTTTACTGGACACCTTTTATATCGTAGCTAATTATTTGTTTTTCTATATATTTTTTCATTTTACAAGTAAATTTTGTGTTAATATGACCGCGTAAGACTAATATGGTCTCTAGGGAAGAATTACACGAGCTATTTTGAAAATGGATTTGATTTTATTGCCTTAAAAAAAATGTTTGCTTTTTAGTTTAAGCATTTTCTCACCTTTGCGGTACCAATTGAAACAATAACTCAGATGAATTTCAAATGTATCAAAAAACGTTTTTTTGTTTTGGTAGGGGTATGCAAACTTTACCATAACTGTGTTTTTGTAACATACAAATATTTTCCCGATCTACTTAGTCTGCAGTTATTTGTTTTTCCACATAGTTTTTCAGTTAGCAGGTAATTTTTGTGTCAATGTGAACGAGTAAAACTAATGTAGTCCTTGGGGATGAATTACATTGGCCTGCATATTTAATTTTAATTTGCTTAATCAATACGGCTCTCAGTTTATTCATTCTAACAAATTAATTGTGGTAATAATATTATACGCATATAGGCACGGTGGGCTTTGACCAACTTTTAACAAAAAACTGACTGAACGAAAATACATACGATTTTGTATGTGTGTACTTTTATTCTCCGTTTTTTTTTAAATAAAAACATGTATTTTTGCTCAATTTTATTGCAAGTTTTTTACTGTTTTCTCGAATAACTTCTACATTTTTTGTCCGATTTCCGCAATATTATACTTAAAATATTTGCAAAAGAATAGTCTTTCATTAAAAACTTTAAAAATATGAAAAATTTGCAAAAGAATAGTCTTTCATTTTTAATTCTAAAAATATGAAAAAGAAAAAAAAATTAGTGATTTTTAAAAAAGACCAAAAAAGTCAGTTTTTTAAGCTTTGAGGGCTTGTACCTCCATCAAATCTTATTCGATTCTAGGAAACAGCATACCGTTAGCAAAGGAATAAAAATATCTTTGGAGTGCTGAAAAGCGTTTTTGAGTCGAAAAAAAAAATTAATCGAGATATAGCCAAATAAATGAAAAAAGTGCCGAAAAAGAGTTTTTTGGGGATATCTCGAAAACGATGCTTAAGAAAAACAAGTTAAGGTGTTATTTTCGGCCAGGCCGAAACTCACATACCCTACACTACACTGAAAGTACCTTTTCATCAAATGTTAAGTAGACGTTGAAGAGGTTGAATAAGTCGAAAAAAATGTGGAATGTTAGAAAGGTTGACAGAGGTTGAACAATGTTGAAAAGTCGTAAATATATGCAAAATGTTGAAAAAAGTTGAGAGAGGTTGAAAAACTCTAAAAAAAATTAAAGAGGTTGAAAAAATTTGAAACTATTCAAAATTGATGAAAAAGTCGAAAAAATATAGAAACTTATGAAAAAAGTTGAAAGAGGTTGAAAAAGTCGAACAAATATGGAAAATGTTGAAAAAATCGAATAAAAATGAAAAACTTGAAATATACCACGCCCACTTTTCCAATTCTGCCCACTTTTGGTTCAACAAATTATATTTGTGATCGACATCCTCATATTAAATTTCAGCACAATAGCTTGTATAGTTTGTGATATATGCTGCAGTTTAATTAAAAATTTAGGGCGGTGACACACCCACTGGTACAATCCAGCCCGGTTTTGATCCAGAAATATTTTTTCATAAGCAAACCCCTAACACAAAATTTTAGTATGATTGTTCACTTATTTCGATAAATATGCCACTTACCGTATTTTATTTGTATGGGAGGGGCCACGCCCAATGGTGCTATTTCAGCCACTTTTGATTCAGATATACTCTATAGCAATTGAACCACTTTCATTAAATTTCATAGCAATTGCTGCGATAGTTTACTTAAAACAGCGCTTACAAATTTATGTTAATATGGGAGGTGCCACGCCCACTGATGCAATTCTGTCAAAATAAATTTATTTTTAAAGCCTATAGTAACTGACATCTAAACACCAAATTTTATGAAGATTACTCTCTTAGTACACCATAAACAGTTTTTGCTTATATGAGAGGTGCCACGCCCCCAGGTACTATTGTACCAAATTTTTGTAATAAAAGACCTTACAGCAAGTATATCTACCTCATTAAATTTCATCACGATTACGTTGTTCGTTCTCTTAATATAACGTTTATAAATATTGTGGGCGGTGCCACGCCCTTCAATAAGTTTTTTCAATAAAGAGGCTGAACTTGCATTGATGACAGCTTTCAGCGGCATCATCTCCAAGATTTTTATGAAAATCGTTTGTGCCAATTTTGAGACATATGGAATCAAAATTTTTAGCAGTTGGATAGTGCCACGCCCACTTTTTTCAATTCCGCCCACTTTTATCTCAACTCAAGATATATTTGATATGTATCCGTTTACCAAATTTCATAACAATATCTTGCACGGCTTACGAGATATGGTGGTATAAAGGTTAAAACTTAGGGCTGTGCCACGCCCTTGTAGGAAGCTTTGAAAACTTGAAACCTAACCTTATCCTAATCTTGTTCACATGTGCATCAAATCACCAATTTTCATCAAAATCGCTGCAACTTTTTTCAAAATTGACCTGGGTATATATACATAGGGTATGGGCGGTAGGCGTGTCAGTTAACCGATTTTGCCCATTTTCAATAGCAAGATGCCTGCAAGAAGATGTGACCTGTGTGTGAAAGTTTCATTCCATTAGCTCTCTTGGTTTTCCCGTAAACCTGATTTCAACATTTCAACATTTCAACAGACAGACAGACAGACAGACAGACAGACAGACAGACAGACAGACAGACAGACAGACAGACAGACAGACAGACAGACAGACAGACAGACAGACAGACAGACAGACAGACAGACAGACAGACAGACAGACAGACAGACAGACAGACAGACAGACAGACAGACAGACAGACAGACAGACAGACAGACAGACAGACAGACAGACAGACAGACAGACAGACAGACAGACAGACAGACAGACAGACAGACAGACAGACAGACAGACAGACAGACAGACAGACAGACAGACAGACAGACAGACAGACAGACAGACAGACAGACAGACAGACAGACAGACAGACAGACAGACAGACAGACAGACAGACAGACAGACAGACAGACAGACAGACAGACAGACAGACAGACAGACAGACAGACAGACAGACAGACAGACAGACAGACAGACAGACAGACAGACAGACAGACAGACAGACAGACAGACAGACAGACAGACAGACAGACAGACAGACAGACAGACAGACAGACAGACAGACAGACAGACAGACAGACAGACAGACAGACAGACAGACAGACAGACAGACAGACAGACAGACAGACAGACAGACAGACAGACAGACAGACAGACAGACAGACAGACAGACAGACAGACAGACAGACAGACAGACAGACAGACAGACAGACAGACAGACAGACAGACAGACAGACAGACAGACAGACAGACAGACAGACAGACAGACAGACAGACAGACAGACAGACAGACAGACAGACAGACAGACAGACAGACAGACAGACAGACAGACAGACAGACAGACAGACAGACAGACAGACAGACAGACAGACAGACAGACAGACAGACAGACAGACAGACAGACAGACAGACAGACAGACAGACAGACAGACAGACAGACAGACAGACAGACAGACAGACAGACAGACAGACAGACAGACAGACAGACAGACAGACAGACAGACAGACAGACAGACAGACAGACAGACAGACAGACAGACAGACAGACAGACAGACAGACAGACAGACAGACAGACAGACAGACAGACAGACAGACAGACAGACAGACAGACAGACAGACAGACAGACAGACAGACAGACAGACAGACAGACAGACAGACAGACAGACAGACAGACAGACAGACAGACAGACAGACAGACAGACAGACAGACAGACAGACAGACAGACAGACAGACAGACAGACAGACAGACAGACAGACAGACAGACAGACAGACAGACAGACAGACAGACAGACAGACAGACAGACAGACAGACAGACAGACAGACAGACAGACAGACAGACAGACAGACAGACAGACAGACAGACAGACAGACAGACAGACAGACAGACAGACAGACAGACAGACAGACAGACAGACAGACAGACAGACAGACAGACAGACAGACAGACAGACAGACAGACAGACAGACAGACAGACAGACAGACAGACAGACAGACAGACAGACAGACAGACAGACAGACAGACAGACAGACAGACAGACAGACAGACAGACAGACAGACAGACAGACAGACAGACAGACAGACAGACAGACAGACAGACAGACAGACAGACAGACAGACAGACAGACAGACAGACAGACAGACAGACAGACAGACAGACAGACAGACAGACAGACAGACAGACAGACAGACAGACAGACAGACAGACAGACAGACAGACAGACAGACAGACAGACAGACAGACAGACAGACAGACAGACAGACAGACAGACAGACAGACAGACAGACAGACAGACAGACAGACAGACAGACAGACAGACAGACAGACAGACAGACAGACAGACAGACAGACAGACAGACGGACATCGCTAAATCAACTCAGGTGGTGACGCTGATCAAGAATATATATACTTTTCCATACCTGCCACGCCTCCTTCTATGTGTTACAAACGGATGGACAAAGTGAATATACCCTCGGTGTAGGGTATAATAAATGGTTTTCATTTTAGGAATCTACTTACCAAAATACATAGAAAAATTAATGAATGAATGAGATCTCGAGATGAACTCCAAATTTGTAAACTAGTGTTATTGATTAAAAACATTTTTGAAAAACAACAAAAATTTTATATATGTATATCTCGTCCGCTCGGTACCACTATAATATTTATACCGTCAAAATTAATTGAGGCTCCACTATTTTTTTGACGAATTCTAATTTGGATAGATTCAATGCATCTCTGTAATTTTTTTTTAGATTTTTTCGAGGCGGCGCACTTCATTAAAATTCAATTGTTGATAAAAAAATTGCAAATTAACAACAAAAATGCAAAATTTTTGGAACTTTCTTTTTTTAATACATAAGTTCAACTTATTATCTACAGAAATTAAAAAATTTCTTCACGATCAGTCAAGCAGTTCAAAACTTATAGCACTTTGAAAAAAAGAAGTTAATGAAAACTTTGATTGGCAATAATTATTACATAAAGAATTTTTTTTGAAAAATTTTTCCGTACACTAATTTCTACCACTTGCAGCTACTAATTTATATAAAATACTTTTCAGGACCGAATTGACCTGGAGGCCTATTTACGGTTTTTTCAGGAATTTAGCCTCAAATCTAATTCAGCTTATTCCGAATATTTAACTCAAACGAAGCTCAATATTCTTCAGGACCCAAAAAAATTTTGGGGTTTCATTAACTCAAAAAAAAAGTCGGATGGTTTTCCATCTGAATTCAAGACTGTTGACGGGCTCACCAGCGATCCCCAAATTATAGCTGGGTTATTTGCTAATGTGTTCAAAAAATCTTTTTCAACTGAAGCGTTTAGCCCTGATGTCAATTACTTCGAATATATGAATACTGATCCTCAAGTTCCATTCGGTGCAATATCTTTTACCCCTGAACTTATAGTAAAATATATTGCATCCCTCGATGATGACTTTGGTTCTGGACCTGATGGCATCCCAGCCATAGTTTTAATTAATTGTAGTCCTGTCCTGAGTCTGCCACTCAGTTTCCTTTTTAATAAATCTATTAATGATGGCTATTTTCCTAAATTTTGGAAGGAATCTTTTATAAGTCCTCTTTTTAAAAAAGGATTACAAAATGATATTTCTAATTACAGGCCTATAGCCAAGTTATCATCAATACCGAAGCTTTTTGAGCGAATTATTTATGACCAAGTAAAGGTGTGCTGTAATGAAGTCATAACAACCCGTCAGCATGGTTTTGTTAATGGCAGATCTACAGTTTCTAACCTTCTGGATTTTACGTCTTTTGCTTTAAGTTCAATTGATTCTGGGTTGCAAGTAGACTGTATCTACACAGACTTTAGTAAAGCATTTGACAAATTACCACATAGTTTGATTTTGTTTAAATTAAAGAAACTTGGATTTCCTTTAAATTTTGTCAGATTGATTGAATCATATTTATTTGATCGCTCTTACCGAATAAGATTTCGAGGGGTGTTGTCTTCCCCTTTTACAGCGTTTTCAGGTGTTGCGCAAGGAAGTCACCTGGGGCCGCTCCTGTTTATTTTGGCTATCAATGATGTTACTCATATAATCAAAAACTCTCATCTGCTTATATATGCTGATGATATGAAAATTTACAGGACTGTGAAGGTGGATAATGACACCTTTGCCCTTCAATCTGACTTGAAATCTTTTGAAGTTTGGTGTTCTAAAAATAGCTTACATTTAAATCCTGATAAATGCCAAACTATGATCTTCTCTAGAAAGAAAAGTAATGTGGAATTTGATTATACATTTAATGATATGAAAATCTGTCGTGTCGATATAGTCAAAGACCTCGGTATACATGTTGATGCTAAATTGACTTTTAATGAACACATTAATATAATCTGTAAGAAAGCTTCGTCATTACTTGGATTTATAAAGCGGTGGGCAAAAGAATTTAATAGCCCGTTAGTAACAGTAACTTTATATAATACAATTGTGCGTCCTCACTTAGAGTATGCTAGCCAAGTATGGTCTCCATATTATAATATACATATAGATAGAGTAGAACGAATCCAAAAAAATTTTGTTCGGTTTGCTCTCAATGGCTTAAATTGGACTGACTTCTTAAGCCTTCCTCCTTATGAGGATCGTTTAAAGTTATTACGTATGCAGTCTTTGAGAACTCGTAGAAATATTGCGGATATAATTTACTTGCATCAGCTTGTGTCAGGGTCGCTTTCTGCGCCAGAGCTTCTGAATTATGTTCACTTTAACACTAATCGTAGGAGTAATCGTAACTCACATCAGATATTTTACCAACCTGTCAGTAGAACTAATTATATGGCTACAGCTCCTTTTAATCGCATGACTACTCTCATTAATAATTGCGATATATATAATAATAGCTTGTCAAAAGGTCAACTCAAGCTTAGATTGAAAAATAACTATAGTTAATTTTGTAGCTTAATGGTTGTTGGTCTTTATGTTTGTGTTGTCCGAGCCCCACCGCATGATGGGTAAATTTTTTCTAACATTCATGCCTTAGATCATATGAATAAATCTTTACAATTTAATTTTTGCAATATATGCATATGATCTGGGTGTATATGTTGAGAAAGTGCGATAAAGCTAAGAAAAAATTATAAAAATATAACAAATTAATTTGCATGTATAATTTTTTCATTTCCATAATTTATTAATAAGCTTTTTACTTGTTTTAAAGCTTCAAGCTAAATTGCCAAGAAGGCTTATAGCTGTAGTAGCTAAACTCTATTATTATTATTATTTGAAAAACATTTCAGACATGTCGGTTACACGTATTCTGACCCTATAACACATGTATGCATGTATAACATACGTACGAAGTTTTAAAAGCATCCGATTTTGTTCAAATTTTGACACGTCAAAGAACTTTAATAGATGGCACGACAGCCAAAATTTCAGTCTCCTAGGGAGTCGGAATTCTAAGAAAGAGTCATATTTTGGCCTGAAAGTAGCCGTTTTTAACGCGTTTCAAAAATTTTTAGTTCTAAAAGCCGACAAATACAATTTTAAAGTTGTGGATATGAATTTCTTTTACTATGTCATGTCATATGCTTCAAAAAAAATCTAAGCTCCCAGACCTCAAGACATGTTTTTGCGACACGATTAAGTGAAATGGGTCTTAGTAAAATATGACAGCTTTCAAAATGGTGCCCTAAATCGTCGTTTAATTCATATCTAGAGTTCGCCCAGCGGTTGAAATTCAACCATTAAAAATGCTTTTGGTATTATAAAACTGATATAAGAAAGAGCTTTTTTTGTCATCGCTTTTAAAAATAAAAATCATTCTCAAATGTTGCCCTATCTCTATATCTTCTTAGAGTTCAACATACATACCTAATTTCAAAAAAAAAACCTTCAATTAATTTAGCTAAGGAAACATATTTTCCTGTTAAGAGCGTGGCACCACCCACATAAAAAAAATCTTTAATCTATCTCCATACTGAATTCCATCAAAATCGGTCAATTAGTTAAGTTGCTAAAACATATTTTCCTATTGAAAGGGCGGCACCCTCCATTTAAAAACAAATGCGTTTCATCAGGGTTCAATCTATTTCTGAATCTCATCAAAATCGGTCCATTAGCTTAGTAGTAAAACAATTTTACCTGTTAGGGACGTGGTACATTTCACTCAAAACAAATATCTTTACTCAAGATTCAATCTATCTGCATACCAAATTTCATCAAAATCGGTGTAGTGGCACTGCCGTTATACCGCTCTTTCCCATTAGTGGCGATGCCTTAATAAACTTGAAGATTTTAATACCTTTTTTAAGGTTCCAATCTATCTCCAAATCAAATTTCACCAACATCAGTCCACTTGTTTAACCGTGGAAACGTATTTTCCTGATGAAGGCGTGGCTCCGCCTACTATTAAAAAAAAATCACTTTCTGGTCCTCTTCATAACTATTACAACAACAAAAAACTAAGCGATTATGTTGTGTTATGGCAGTTAAAAAAGGATAGATGTGTAGATAATCCTCACTCTCTCACAAACAAAGAGTAAGAAGCTGTTGCATGTCTCAACTCTAAGATTCGATTACGGGCTGTCCATTAATTACGTGAGGTGTATTTTTGAAAATTCGGACCCCCCTCTCCTTCCCTTGATGAGATTTGGTGAGTTCTGACGGGACCCCCCCCCCCCCCTTCCATCCATGAGACTTGACTTGTAATTTTTAGATGTAATCTACTATAATAATGCTTAGTCTCTGTATGAAAAAGTTTACGTGAGATTTTTATTGACCCCCCTCCCTCTTTGTGAGACTTGGTGAGATTTTTTCGGACCCTCTCCCCCCCTATTTTGACTCACGTAATTTATGGACTTCCCATTATAGTATTCAAAAACTGAACTGGAAAGAGTAATTTTTTGTCATCGCTCCAAAAACTTAGATCATAGTACCATGTTGCTACATCCCTACCACTATCTCTTTCTCTTACTTAGGGCGCAATCTATCTTCATACCAAATTCATCAAAATCAGTTCATTAGCTTAGCTGTGAAAACATATTTTTCCTACTGGGGGTTGGTACCGTACACTTTAAATAGCAAATAGCTTGCCTCAGGGTTCAAACTATCCCTGTACCAAATTCCATCAAAATGGGCACATTAGCTTAGTAGAGAAAACTCTTTTTCCTGTTAGAGGTGCTGCCACTCCTCCTAAAAAAATTTGAGTTTTTAGAAATCTTTTTTAGGGTTCAGTCTATATTCTAGCAAAATTTTATCAAAATCGGTCTGCTAGCTTAGTAGTAATGACGTATTTTCCTGTAAGAGGCGTGGCACCGCCCACTAAAAAAATGTTTTTACTCAAGACTCAATCTACTTACATACCAAACTTAATCAAAATCGGTGTAATGGCACAGCCGTGATGCAGTTTTTCCCCATTGGGTGCGATGCCACGCCTCCTAAAAAAATTTGTGTTTTTAAAAATCTTCTTTAGTGTTCAGTCTATATCCTAACAAAATTTCTTCAAAATCGGTCCGTTAGTTTAGTAGTAACGACGCATTTTCCTGTAAGAGGCGTGGCACCGCCCACCAAAAAAATTAAATTTTTACTTAAGATCCACTCTATCTACATACCAAATTTCCTCAAAATCGGTGCAGTGGTACAGCCGTGATAGCGTTTTTTCACATTTGAGGCGATGCCACGCCACTTTTTAGAAATTAGAATAGTTTTTAATAACCTTTCTTATGATTCAATCTATCTTCAAACAAAATTTCATCAAAATCGGTCCATTAGTTTAGCCAAGGCAACGTTTTTCCTTTTTAGGGGCGTGGCACCGCTTACTATTGAAAAACAAAGTATACATGTCCCCTTTTCTCCTCACAACCTTTCCAACAAAAAAAAAATTGAGCGATTACGTTGTGCTATGGCTGAGAAAAAGTGGCGTAACCGTTTAGAGATTGCCTATTTATATAATGATACTAAAGAAGTTAGATTTTATTTTGTTTGTCTACATTAAACATTGAATTCGGCTATTTTCGCAAATATTACGTTTTTTTTTAAATTTGACCTAACAGTTCTCAAGACCTCGACTACCTAGGTAGCTGAAACGTGGGCTGTGAGGCTGTCTCTTTAGATTCTTTAACGTGTCAAAATTTGAGCACAATCGGATCTTTTTTAATTTTCATGCGTACGTTATACACACGTTA
The DNA here is from genome assembly GCA_949775025.1 of Tricholauxania praeusta. NCBI lineage: Eukaryota > Metazoa > Arthropoda > Insecta > Diptera > Lauxaniidae > Tricholauxania > Tricholauxania praeusta. The sequence continues at coordinate 114,366,366 of OX459029.1, forward strand.
TACTAATTAAAAGTACTAAAAAACAGTAAATATGGAATTAAAAAAAAATGTCTAAGAATGTTTTTCCCTTTGACTTATTTCAACTATGATTAACGTCCCAAATAATTCCACATTAAAGTTTTTGTTGTAACTCAACTTTTCATTTAAACTTGGTTAAAGCCCACCGTGTAGGTAGTTGTAAATGTTTCCTAACACAACAAATTTTTTGTCAGGGTAAGACTTTTAAATACTAAAGTAGACATAGCTGAGCACAGTTTATTAAAGAGTTAACTTCGTTAATCGCTAATCCGTTGCCAAACAATTTAACTTCGTTAAACGTTAAAGCGTTACATTTCGGAAGATTAAACGAAAGTTAACGTTAATGGTTGCGTTAGTCATCTTCTTATAAAAGCTGTTGGTTTGTGTTCAGGAAGTTATTAGGTTAGAAACAAAAGAAAAGACATGTATAATTTGTGTAATTGAGTCACCAAGCATTATGTGGATATTCTCCTTCATGAACTTTAATATGTTGAAGTTCTCGTCTGAAAACCAGGCTCGTTTCGGCGTAAAAATATCACTGCCCGTGAAAAAAAGATTTTCAACTGCAGCGCTTGAGGGTATAGCAGCATTATATTTAATAAACAGGCTTATGAATATTTGATCCAATGATTTCATGTCTAGTCACATTTTGACGAGACTTTGACCTTTACTCTCTAAAGCTCTTAGGACTTTCTATAGACTGAGTGACAGAATTGAAAAAGTCTTCCTCATCATCGCCGTTGTTACTCGCGATCTGTCCTTTGAACTTTCGGCAGCTTATTGTTGTAACACCTCTTCTACCTTTTTTTTCATGCATTTTCTTACTGCATCCACTCGACTGCTGTCATACGTTTCCAGCCATATCAACCGGAACGTATTTGTTGTCACAACGTGTTTTTTGGTATCTTTTTGGTAAATAGTATGTACTAGATTAACAATTAACGGACTTGGCTAAATTTAACGGAAGTTATCGAGCCCGTGATTATTTTTTAAAGTTTACTTAAGAATTAATCCGTTAGTCGAAATGTTATTTTCATTAATCAACGGATTAACAAGTTAATGCCCAGCTATGAAAATAGACAAACCATAATGAGTTAATTAATATGTCATTTAAAGCGCTCGAGAAAAAAAAAACAAAGTTTACTTCATGCATATTTCGTGGTTAATTTACTACAAAAAAAATTGTAGTTTTTAGAAAAAGTCGAAATGTACTGAAAATAAGTCAAATATACTGAAAATCCCATCACTGGTGTACATTTTCTTACTTTATGTTCTTTCTTTTGATGTACTTTGTCTTATGTCGCCAGGAGATGAAGAGAGCCTTTTCGCAGATTTTAAAAATTACCGACTTCTGCTCGAGGTACACATGTAGCTACTCGTATTACTCAAAAAAGAAATCTTTTGGCGATCGAATTTTATATATTAACTAGCTGTCCCGGCAGACATTGTTCTGCCTTTTTCGATATGTGGCGCGATGTTGTATAAACGCATGCAATGGAATGTAAAAGCAAAACAGCCCATTTTCCCAGTGAAACTAACTTTTGTTCCTACTCTTTTACAAATATATAGCAGGCCTGGCAGACGTTGTTATGTGGGGCGATAATTTTTTCCTTTGAAACTTACTTTTGTCCGTACCTTTTATATACACGTTTATGTACCAAGTCCCATTCATCTGCTTCCAGTAGTTGGTGATATATGATGAATTTGATTTTGAAGGGCGTGTCATTGCCCATTTTTCTAAACCAAACTTTGTAAAAACCTTCCATAGGCCACAATTATGATTTTTCAAGTAAATTCTATTTAAAAAGTTATTTTGTATAAGGGCCACCAAAAGTATGCACACTAAACAAAATGTGTACGTCCTAAGATGTGCCACTTAATATAAAAGCAATGTGGTATAAGTTCCATGAGAATCGAATAAGCGGTCTCCGAGAAAATAATATTTAAAAAATGTTTTTGTATTAGGGCCAACCTAAATTTGCACCCTTAATTAAAGTCTTATAGCTTATACCACTTAATATAAAAGACGCGTGCTGCAAATGTAATTTTAAACATAATTTTGTATGAGGGTAGGGCTACCAGATGGCATACTAAAGTAGCAAAAGTGCTACTTTGGCAAGGCTTTGCTACTTTGCTACTTTTCACTTGAAATGTACTACTTTTGGTTGAAATGCGCTACTTTTCACTACTTTCGAAGTTACGACCTTTTTTAAAACAAAATTTTACAAAAAATGTTTTATGGAAACAATGTAAATACATAAAAAAACACGCAATAAAGATGTTTTTTATTAGTGCTAAAGTAGAAATGGGGACCTTTTTTTTTTTTGCTTATTACGTATACTATACTTTTTTTGTAAAAATTACGAAATTTGCTTGTGTTTTTTGAAAAATCTTAAACTTTACAAATGTGCTACTTTTGCAAGCAGGTCATCTGGTAGCCCTATATGAGGGCCACCCGAAATATGCACCCTTAATAAAAGTTTTAATGCCTATCCCACTGGGCATTAAAATAATCCACAGCTCTTGTGAATTTTCGAAAGCATTTAATAAACATTTATAGGGCTCTTAACTTATACCAGAGTATTTATTCGCCTCTTAAAAAAATAAAATTAAATCTTGCGATCAAAATTATTTATAAAGCATTTCAAAACTCCCAATTAAGATGTTTACAAATACAAAAAATACTCAAAATTTTAAAAGTATTTATCAAAGTTTTAACAACGTCTTGTGAGAGGTTCTTAAATCGTCTGTAAAAGTTTCTTTTTTAAGGAGAGCTAAGGTATTTATAAGGTCTTAAGAAGGATTCGGAAGATCTTCATAAAACGCTTATAAATATTTTTGTATTCAAACATTTTAATATTTATCAAGATCTTTAAAAAATGTTTGATAAAAGCTTTTTAATAAATAAAATTTATTTTTTACTTTAAGAGCCATACATTTTATTGAGCTCTTCAATTTCTGAGTTTTTAAGTTCTATATAAGTGCCAATATAAGCTTCAACTCTTACGTGAACTTATAAAATACCTCTTTAAATATCAACATTTAATGAAGAGCTTCTTAAATCGTATTTAAAATTGAACTAGTTTTCAAAATGGCTGCATATGGCTTAAAATGACAATTGTAGTTGTTGCCCAATGATTCATTACATAGCTTGTGCTCAGTGCGTTATCAGAATAACTGTACTTTCACTTAAATACCTCTTTAAATTTTTTCAAGATCTCTATAAAACTTTGTATGAGTTAATGTATTTATCGAACTCTTTCCAAGAGCTCTATAAAACTTTTTTTGGTTTCATACATTTATAGAACTCTTCGCAAGAGCTTTATAAAACTTTATTTGGTTTCATTTATTTATAGAACTCTTCACAAGAGCTCCATAAAACTTTTTATCGAAAAGTAGGGTTACCAAACGTCCGCAATTCAATAAAAAAATTTAAATGGCCAGTACTCTTATAAAAATAGTAAATAACTTATAACTTAAACATTTTCTTAAAAATTAAAGTTTTGGAATTTGATAAATTCTTGATTCAAGTCCCCAAAAGTAGTATCGTTTTTTTTGACTTGTTTACTCCGTTTTCACATTTTTGCAAAGTTAAACATTATTTCATTCGACAATGCTAGTGATGTACGTCATAAAAATTGCGGCCTATCCGTGCACTGGTTGTCCAATGGCAAGATTTGATCAACTAAAGAAGCCGAGAAACAAGTTTTACTCAAGAACTCGGAAAGTAAGCCACAAACAGAAAAATATATTGAGGTCAGTGTTGTAGAGGAGCAGATCAAAACACATCGATTTCATGCTCGAAAAATTTCCATGTGACAAGTGACCCAACTTTGATTAAAACTTACAATAAATACTTTAATTTTGAACAGAAATAATTATTTAGGGCGAAAAATTTAGTTTTCGGAAGCAAGTAATATTAGCTTAAAAGTTTCCATTAAAACATTTTTCGCCAAAATACTTTTTTTTGTTCGAAAATCGCGATGGTGGTTGGAAATTATAAGGCTATGAAAGGAGGGTCAAATCTTGTGATACGAAGATTTTTTTTGATATGAAATTGATGTGTTTTCATCTTCTCTAGAACATCGGCCTTAATATATTTTTCTGTTGCAGCTTACTTTCCGAGATATTAAGCAAAACACGTTTTTCGCCCTCTTTAATTATCCAGATCTTGGCATTGGACAATAGAGATCTGCGTAAATGCGCTTGCTGTTACGTCAAACTATTGGATTTATTGACATTTCTAAATCAAGTTTGACATTCTGCAGCACATCAGTAACAGTAGCACGAAACAGGACGATGCAACGAAATGATTTAGCGTCGTTTGCTTATGATCAGAGCTGGGCACCACTACACGTGTGTTTTGCTTAAATGTTCTTCAATGCATGTGTATTTGTGCTTTGTTCGCTTTTCAAACCAAACTGAATTAAATTTTACGCTCTCTGCTTTATATACGTATATGAAAAGTTATTCTCATTCTGCCGCAGTACCGATCATAAGCGTGGCTGGGCAAAACGTACCGCGCGCGGTACTGCGGCAGAATGAGAATAACTTTTCAAATACGTATATAAAGCAGAGAGCGTAAAATTTAATTCAGTTTGCTTTGAAAAGCGAACAAAGCACAACTACACATGCATTGAAGAACATTCCCAGCAGAAAATCATGAGATACCTCCAAAAAAAGAGTGATCTTATATTACTCCATTAAGAGCATTTTGTATAGATTTTATTTTTTGAATTTTTTTCTCATCAAAAACAGACACGAATCGAAGCATGCGCATGAGACGAAGACGTTCGTGATTTTGTTTTTTGAATTATTTTCTTGTCAAAAACAGACACGAATCGAAGCATGCGCATGAGACGAAAACGTTCGTGTTTGTCTATTTGTATTCAGCATTTTGGAAAGCAAACACGTCGCACGATTTCAAAAAAGTGAAGTGAAAAATATTAAAATTAAAAACGTATAAATTAAAGTGAGTAAAAAAAATTTAAAAATGAGTTTTCCGTCCAAGCGCCATTTACGACGTTTGTATAAAAAAGAGGTGGACGCTTATACAAAAAATTATTCCGCAAGTGACGCCGCGAATGAGGAAAAAAATGCCTCCGCAAGTGACGCTGCGAGTGAAGATAAAAATTATCCCTCAAGTGACGCCGCGAATGAGGAAACAAGTGACTCCTCCAATTGTGCAAAAATTGCTAAAGAACCAGACGAAAGTTTGATAGCAAAAAATCTAGTGCAGGACAATATCTCATCGCAATTAGCCACTTGGGTTGTGACCCATCAAATAACAAAAAGTGCATGCGATGATTTATTAAAGATTCTAAGAAATCAACAATTAAATGTGCCTCTGTGCAAAAAAACTTTGTTAAAATGTGATATTCCAAAAAACATATCCTTCTGTGAAATGCCGCCGGGAAAATACTTCCATTTTGGGCTCAAGAATTCTATAGAGTTACTTAATTTGCAGTCGTACGATCTCAGTGAAGAATTACTCATTGACATATTCGTTGTTGGGTTACCACTTTTCAAAAGTTCTAATAAGTCACTGTGGCCAATTTTAGGTGCTCTTCAAAATCAAAGGAAGCCTTTTTTAATTAGCACATATATAGGTCCTTCAAAACCACAAGATGTTAGGATATTTTTATCGAAATTTGTGGAAGAATATAGTTTTTTGCAAAATTATGGAATTGCAATAAGTGGCGAATTATTAAAACCTAAGATTAGGCTTTTTGTGTGTGACACTCCCGCAAGAGCATTTCTCACTGGCACTGTTGGTCACACATCAGCACAAGGTTGTTCAAAATGTGTACAGTGCGCAATCTATAAAAATAAACGATTAAGCTATAGCGTTTCGCTTGAAAATAAAAGAACTGACCAAAGTTTCAGTCTTCGGGAAAATAAATTTTATCATTTGTCTACTCTTCAAAACGAAGCTCATCCTTTGGAAAATTGTGGCATCCAAATGGTGTCCCAATTTCCTCTGGACGTGATGCATCTCATCGACTTAGGCGTCACAAAAAAAATGTTATTCTTAATACTTCAGGGAAAACATTCTAAATCAAAGTTAACTACATCGCAAAAATTTGAGCTCAATCAAAGAATAATTTTTATTGCAAAACACACTCCGAAAGATTTTTCTCGGAAAGCCAGATGCTTCGATGAAATTAAAAGGTGGAAAGCAACAGAGTTTCGTCAGATAGTGCTCTATACAGGAATTATTTTATTCAAAGATATATTAGATAAAGATATATATGACAACTTTCTACTGCTTTTTTGCGCATACCGGTTCATTGCCTGCCCAGCCAATTGCCAAAAAAATTTGGACTGTGTTCAAAGCATGTTTGAAGCATTTGTAGAAGATTTTTCAGCAATATTTGGGAGCGATAAAATTAGCTACAATGTGCATAACTTATTGCATATAAAAGATTGCGTTGCACGTTTTGGAAATGTGGATAACTTTTCTGGGTACAAATATGAAAACTATTTACAAGTACTAAAAAGGGATTGCAGAAAGTCATCACAGATAGGTCAGCAACTGAAAAACCGAATAATTGAAAGAGCTTCATTTTTAGAGAAATCTTCACCAACATTTTTTGCATGTGGAAGGCCAAACAAAAATAATGTCTATGCAAAATATAAATTTGATACCTTTTTTCTATCTATAACACCACCAGATAATTACTGCTTTACAAAAGAAATGGTTCCAGTTAAAATAAATGGTTTTCTTAAAGTCGAAGGTTCAGACTATTTAATTGGAAATACCTTTACGGATACTACGAGCTTTTTTGAATATCCAGTTGACTCTAAAAATTCTTTAGGCATCTGCAAAGCGCAAAAATTAAATAGAATTCAAGAACAAATTAAAATGGAAGATATTTACTGCAAGAGCTTTTGCATACCACAAGGAGAATATTTTTTATTTATTCCATTATTGCATCACTGCCATATTTAAAAAATATTTTCAGAATGAATTCCTCATCAACAAAAGATTGCACTACTGAGCGCCCATCATCTTACCGACCTTCATTAGCACAGCGGAAATATTATGATCCAGAAAATACTGGTAAGTTTTGTTATTAATATATGTATGTAAGTATTTTTAACTTTATATTTTAATTTTTAAAGATCCAAACACAAACCTTTTCAATGCAGTCGCAAAGTTGGAAGAAAAAATTGAAAAAATTGCAGAAGACATAAAACAAGTTAAACAAATAGCTTGTAAGCACACAGTTCTATTGGAAAACATTGCTAAGTCCTTATGTGCAAAAAAAAAAACTGATTTCCATATATTCCCTCTTTATTCAATTGAAGAATTGAAGATAGCAGAGGGACAGTTGGAAAACGCTGATGAGAACCAAGTGGTAAGTTCATTGCTCTGATTATTTCAAACTTTCGAACGTTCATCTATTTTGATTCAATACTCAGCCTCATAATGAAATGTTTATTTAATAATGGTATTTTATTAACAGATTTCGTATATAGAGGATTTTACACGGGGCGAGTTGCACAAAATATTTCCATTGATATTTTCTGAACAATTTGTCCTTCAAATAAACTGGGAAGGAAGTAAAGAAAAGGAAGCTATCAAAAACTTTAAGCTATTTAGTCATTACTTTTTTGGTAAAAGATGAAAAATATAGTTGATCACGTTATGTATGTAACTAATTTTAAAAATATCTTTCAAAATTTCAGAAGCAGTAAAATCTCGCTACGATTCGTATTCGTCATACGAAAAACAGATGAGGATGGCGTTTCGCAAGCACAAAGCCAACGTTTATCGCAAAAATTATAGAACCAAACAGCTAAAAAAAAATGCAGACAAAAATTAGGTTTTGAAATTTCATTATTTTTTTTAATGAATTATTTTAAGTTAAATATAAGATTTTTTCTAGTCCAATGTGAGTATGTTATGAATAATTTTGTTTTTTCTTTTGACTGTAAAAGTTTTTAATTTTTTATGCAAATGCCAGTTCACAAATATTTGTTTTTTCATATTATATGTATGTACATGTTTTTGTCAAACTATAACCAAAATTTGTTTTTATGAAGCGAAAAGAACCTTTTTTATCATGTGCTCCAAGGTATATGAAAAAATATTACATGTCCTATAAGATCAATCACTCCTTTTGTTCTACCATTGGAGTAAAAGAGGATTACTCCTTTCATACTCCAGAAGGAGTAAAAAGGGATTACTCTTTTTATACTCCTAAAAGAATAAAAGCGGAGCAATGTTTTACAAAAACAACAATACTCCGCTATAACTCTTTAAGGAGCATAAAAAGAGTAATCCCTTTTTACTCCAATGGGAGTGCAAAAGGAGTAATTGGTCTCATAGGACATGCAATGTTAAAAGAGAGTACTTTTTTCATATACCTTGGAGCATTGGGGAGTATTCCGTTACTCCACTTGACGTACTCCAAGATTAATTTTTGGATCATCCCATTTTCTGCTGGGTTTAAAAGAAACACACGTGTAGTGGTGCCCAGCTCTGCTTATGATTTGTGGTACGCTGAGAACACAACATACGATATAAAACTACAATGTCGTTTTTCTTATGAAAAAATATACGGAACGCACAAGCAAACAACAACAAAGCGCACATTAACGCCAGCGTCCAGTAGGTTATTAACATTCATTAAAAAAATAACAGATGCTTAAAAAAATATTTTTAAATGTTTCAGAAAACTCATCACATCTCCAAAATTGTATGTCAAATTTGAATGATTTTTTAACCAATATTGTAGCTCATTAAACTATCTTCCATACGACACACATAATTTGGATATATGTAAGTCTAGGGGTTTCTACCTTATATTGATTTATACAAAAGCTATATCCGCAACTTTCGGCAGTTTTATCTCCGAAACTACATATGACCGAGATTTTTGATTACATATTCATTCCTAAAATTTAAAATTACATAAGAAAAGTATGGTTTTATAAAAATTTGGAGTTGAATTAATCTTAGCCTCTTCCATAGTACGCTTCGCAACAGACAAAATCGAATTAAGAGTAAAAGGAAGCATGAAAACGTACGATTTGCCCTAATACTTGCGCTTGTATTGTGTTGATAATTTAATTTGCGGTTGCAGCGACCACCTCTCTTGCTGCTTTTTTATTTTTATTTTGATTTGAATTTTGATTCAAATCATATAAACTTACGTTGAGTTGAAATGTGGCAAATGACTTAAAAGCCGATTTAAATACGCTAACGCAGATCTCTATTGGACAACCAGTGTATGGGCAGGCGACCGACCATTTTTATTACTTACACACAGCATTTTCAAATGAAACATCTATGACTTACGAAATTGCTACAAAATTTTGTAGATTGGTATCACTAATCAAAATAAAGCGTATACAAATTAATTATCACCCACTGCTAAATTTGTTTAAAAAAAATATGAGGCACAAATTCCAAAACTAAATTGAGAAAACAAAAATAAACGCAAGATGGCCCAAAATATGTTTATTCGAATTTGGGTTATAATTCGTATTTCTATAAAGAAAATAGCTCATAAAACATCTCTTTCTTAATTTGCCACTTGTTCATATGGTAACCCTAACAATGGACACAAAATTATTTTAAATAAACAATTTTAGCAAATTAAAACTGTCAAGTTTTATTAAGCCCTTAATATAATCCTTAAGTTTAAAGTACCTCTTATGAAGCTTTAGAGATAATCCTTAAGTTTTATATGCCACTTATCGAGGAATTTTAAAAACTTGGCGTCGTCGGCCATCTTTTTTAATATACATGCCGACGAAATAGCAACAACAACAAAAAAATAAATGTGTTTCTTTTTTTTTTTGCCTTAATAATGATTTTTTGTGCAGTAAATCATTTTATTTCAATTTGCTTTTACATAAAAAATCACTTAAACGTATTTTGAGACATAAATATTAAAGAAAAACCTAAAAATTAATTTTAGCCCAAATATTTTATTTTTCTAATATGTAATATTTCAGAAGCGCGCTAAGTTTTTCGAAGCAAAACCCCAAACTTCACGATAAATCTTTGCTCGCACGTAAATTTTGGTCAATAATTGTGCCGAAAATCATAATTATTCGTTGCATCATTTTCATATTGCCATTTTATAATTCCATTTGCTATTCTCTTTTTATCTATTTAACTTTGTAATACTGCAAAAAGTATGTATACCAAAAACAAAATCTTTATTAAGACTTCGTCAAAATAAAATAAACCTAATTAAAATTCCGTTCGAAAAAAAATTGTGTATAAATATTTCCAAGAGCACAAAGTATTTATAGACCTCTAGGTGTATTAATTCATTAAACTCTTGAATAGGTTTTGAAAACGTCATAGCTAACTCTTACATAAACCTCTTGAAGGTCCCCATAGAAGGTGCCCTTTTGGTCTTAAGTAGCATTTATTCTGTGTTTTAAAACCTCTTTAGCGAATATTTCCAAGAGTTCTGCTCTTAAAGAATGGTTATATAGAACTCTTGAAGAGCCTAATAAATGCAAAAATGCCTAGTGGGATGTCACCCGCCTGATCGACACTAACATACTGTAAAATTTTAATCAAAATCGGCCGGATAGTTTCCGCGTCCATAAAAAACAAACAGACGGACAGGCAAAAACTAAATTTTATAAAAACATCAAATTGCAGTTTAACTGTAAAAAGCAATGTACACTTTTTCAAAAATTTATTAACATCGTCAAAAGTAAAAAAAAAAAAACTCAGAGAGAGTTGTTCTTTGAACTTCGAAGCCAAATACAAACGGTACAAATGAAAACAAAAATAACTACACGGAATTCAAGAAGCAGCATAAGCATAAGCAACGACAAATCGAACGACAATTATTGTGAGAGGTTTTGCAAAAAACTTAATCCAGAAAAATAGCATTTTTAACTTTAAAAAATCATAGAAATAAGTATACAATAACCATCTTTAGTGCAAATATGTTGTTTTAAAACATAAATTATTAAAATCGGTTCAGTATATTTTGCGGTTTGGCGTTACAAACCATTTCCATATAAGCAATTTTATATAAATAATAATAATAATAATAATAATAATAATATAGTATATATAAGGACTGTCCCAGAAAAAACTTGATTATACTCTACCTGATAATCTTATAGGTCTAAAAAGACAAAATATTTATTCCATATAAAGTGACGTTTGATATGATGTATAACACTTGAAGATAGCACTTCTAACGACAAAGATGTCTAGCAAGCAAGAAAAAGTCCGCGAACTGATTTTGTCCACATACCTGCAAAATCCAGGGTTAAAATATTCAGCTATAGCAAAAATAGTTGGTGCATCAGAAAGAACTGTCAAAACGGTTATTTCTAATTATAAGAAGGGTCTACCTGTTTCACGAAAAAAGGGTTCAGGCAGAAAACCAGAATTTTCTAACCCAAAGGTAGCGGCGAAGGTGAAGCGCCTTTTTAGGCAGAATCCCAACACGTCAGTGCGAGATATGGCGGCTAGAGCAGGTACATCAAAATCTACTGTGCAAAGGATAAAGGAGAAAAGTAAGCTAAAGACATATAGAGTTCAAAAAGTACCAGACCGTTCTGATGAAAAGCAGTTGATGGCTCAGATGCGAGCCCGAAAATTGTATGAAAGGTACATGACTAAATTTGATTACTGCGTTATGAGCGACGGAAGTTACGTCAAAGCAGATTTTAAGCCGCTATCTGGGCACAAATATTATACATCACCAAAAAGGGGCATATGCCTAGTAAATTTAAAGAAAAAAAAATTTCAAAATTTTCGAAGCAATATATGGTTTGGCAGGTCATATGTACCTATGGCCTCTGAAGAAGCTTCTTTGTTACGCAAGGCACAATCAATTCAAAAGTTTATATAGACGAGTGCCTCGAAAAACGTCTTCTACCATTTATTCGTGTACATGAAGGTACAGTGATTCTCTGGCCCGATTTAACAACCTCTCATTACTCTAAAGCTACGATGGAATGGTATCAAAGTAAAAAGATCAATTTTGTACCAAAAATAGCGAATCCGCCCAACTGCCCAGAGCTTCGCCCAATTCGGAGATATTGGGCTCTAATGAAAAGAAATCTTCTTAAGAGTGGTAAGACTACAAAAAACTTACAAGACTTTAGACTTAAGTGAAAAAGATCGTTTCGTACTGTCGATGAAACACCTGTACAAAATGTAATAAAGGGCCTTAAGAACAACGTCAGAAATTTTTATGAAAAAAAAAAAAATTGTTAATTAATTTTTAGTTATTTATATTCTTTACACTAGCCATTATTAATAAAAAAAGATAAAAGACCAAAAAGTTTATTGGGTATTTTTTTATAACTAAAAAACAAAGTGCAAGTTTTTTCTGGGACAGTCCTTAGTATAGATATGATTTGAACAGAAGTACAATGGAAGTTTGACTGAAAAGAAAAAAAATTACAAGGAATTATTCAAATATTTTCGAATATCTAGTGAGACGACCCTTTTCCTCTGGGATCTGCATAATCCCACGAACCCGTGTTATCTTCAAGTTTCAATGATTGCTCCGGATGTTTATTGTAGGCGAAGTTCTTTTTCCATTAAAAAATTGTTAGGTATTTTAATTGATATGCAACCCGCATATATTTATTTTCATGCTTCAGAATTTTGGCAAGAACGTATAAAATTTAATTATTTAGAATTCAAAAGTGTACTGTAAAAAAAAAAACTTCCAAAAATCAGTTAATATTAAATATACTAGCTGTCCCGGCTGCTGACGATGTTCTGTTCTTTCCGGTAGGTGGCGCGATGGGTTTATTTGGTTTAACTCCCTGTATGAGAAAATCTGGACAGATGAGTTCGATGGCAAGATTGGAGAATAAGCAAGCAGAATATTGTAATTATTTGAATGAATAAAAATTAACTGCTTGATGTTTAAAATTGAACATTTGTAATGATAATCCAAACCTATAGCCCGTACCTACATATTTTCTTAAAAATAAAATGTTATATTTAAATATGAGACATCAAAATTTACATTTTTAAAAGAATCTTGAAAAAATGGAGAGAATCATTATAAATAAAAATCTCATATCAATATTTTGATAACACTAGTTTCCACTCAATATATTCTCCATAGATAAGAGGGTACTTTTCTTATGAACTTTTTTCTGCTAAGTTCGAAAATGAAAATGAAAATTTTTTAAATGGTATAGTTTTCGAGATTTGTTCGACCTCCTTTCACTTAGAAGTTTATATCTTGAGCTTAAAATGTCAAATTTCATCAGATTAAAGATAATAAAATAGCAAAGAAACATGTATAAATACATATTTCATTGAATAAACGGTTCAAAAACTATCGATGAAAACAGTCCAGATTTTAAAAAAAATCAAATTTTACATCTGATTCTGTGGCCACGAAAAAATAGAAATAATATTTAAAAAAAAAATAATTTTTTTACATGCACGTAGAGCTGATAGTGTTACGCAAAAACTAAGACATACAGGTAGATGATTGTAGATCGATTGTAAAATGAAAACTTGAAGAGCGATTGAATGAATGAAGACAAATCACCCATTTTCAGAATGTATATATTTTTCAACAATTTGTTGAGTCTAATCGATTCAAAATTTTGTTTTTTGTTCTTGTTCTTTTAATGAGAGTTTATTATATGTACTTTTTCGCGCTGAAAACAAAAACGAAAATGAAACATGGAATCATTCATTCAATCGATCCCAACTTTGTCATTTTATGGTCGATTTTCTTTTGGTTAGTCTAAATTTTTGCCAATAAGTATCAGCTTTACACAAATGGAATAAAATTGGAAGTTTTTCACCAATTTCTATTTTTTTTTTGTAGCCAAAGAGTACTCTGTAAAATTTCATTTTACGAACAACTAGCCTGTTATCATCGATTTCTTTTTAAGCGCTTATCCGATGAAAGATAATATTACACATGTTTGTTTGTCATTGTGATACCCACAATTAAGTACTAAAAACAATTAAAGTGGGCATTTCAAGCTTGAGATATGAATTTTAAAGTGAAAGGAGATCGAAGAAATGAAAAAAACTATAATATCTCGAAAACTGTGCCATTCAAAAAATTTTAATTTTCGAATTTAAGTAGCAGGAAAAAGTACATAAGAAAAGTAACTTTCATCAAAAGAAAAAAGAAAAATAATGATTTTGTAAACTAGTGTATGGTAAGGTGGGGCACATTGGTTAACTTTTCTTTAAAGCCTTGTATTAGTTTTATTAATGCATAAAAATCAAACCTCTGAGAAATTTCAGACTATTTCGATATTAGAGAGCTATATTAAAAATACATTTTTTAGATATTGTTGACGATTTCAAATAATTTTCGCATTTTAAAAAAGCAAGTCAATTTGCTGAAAGTGCCCCGACACGGGCACAAGTAATTTCATAAAAAAAAATTTAGACTTCTTGCATTTTGATTTTGTATTCAGATAAGATAATGATGAATTAGTTAACATTAAATTTATCAATGTTAAAACTAAAATTATATTTTGTACGATACCTAGATGTCGATGCCGGATTGGTGGGATCAGGTAGCTTTAGCTCGATTTCAGCTTTTGAATCAATCGAGATGTCTTCGGTCGGAGGTTCAATGAAATCGTTTTTCGAGTAAAGTGCTGACGTTAAACGCCGTATCGCCAAACGCATTCGGCACCTGCTTAATCTGAATTTTAAAAAACTACATAATTCTCGAAAATTTTTTAAGCAATCGAATCTTAACTTAAAATTTCACTTTCTCACATAATAACATATGAGGTCACAAAAAACCGTATTAAAATTCAAAGGACTATTATTGAAAATCGTTTACTTACCTGGTATTCAAAACTACAGCGAAGAACGAAAAAACACAAAAATGCATGCAACTTGTTTGAGGCCGATTTCACATACATCAAACTAAGAGAGTGAGTATGTATTCGATAAAGGTTGCGTTCGGCATGATAAATACTTCTAAAATAACAGTGCGTCATATCAAAATGGGCCTTGACGAATGTGCCCCACCTTACCATAATCAAATATTGGAAATGAAAGTACAAAATGCCTCAACTTTCATACCAAATTGGCGATTTGAGGAGGTGTTTTGGCGTTGGAAAATAGCCCTAGGCGACTAGTCGCTAAACGGCGATTTCAAATATTGTTAGTTCCAATGAAAAAGGAGACAGAATGTTCCCAGATTTGGCAGCATTCGCCTTAAAAATTTTATCGTTGCCTAACAGCAACGTGATCTTTGGTTAAATGAATATTGTGAAAAGCAAACTTAGAAACCGACTTCGGGTTCATTTTCCCATTCGTAACATTTTTTGCACAAATTTTTAACCTTCGGACAACATGCTCAAGATGGTTAATTCTGAAATCTACGGAAGTTTTAGACCTCAGAAAATAACAATAATCTAGATTGCGAGTCCTGCGAGTTCTATTTAGAAGACGCTTTCAACTTTTTTGATGATGGCAATTGCGAAAAAAACAATTTTAATTTCGTGTAGATGCATTCCGCATTACATATTTGACTTACTGGAATTAAATTTCTAATGTATTTAACGCCTTAAATTTCTTTTTTCCTCTCAAAAAATGTTGTTTCTTGTATTTCAGCCATTATTGACTAGGTATTGTCAATTAAGTAATTTGCAGAAGCCGGACACTACAAGTGTATTTTCATAATTTCAAAAATCGAACCTACCAAACCTTTAGTTTTTTTATTTTCAATTTAGAAATTGAAATTTTAACTGTTTGCTAGGTTTAAATTTAAAAATTGGAAAGGTAAGACCCCAGGTTCGGTACGTAAGGTTAATAAATGCTTGTTTTGAATTTGAGGATTGGGAATTTTAATTTCAAATCTTCAGGCTTACTACTTTACATCAATTGCTAGGTTTCAGTTCGCTAATTCGAAATGAAAAACTGGTGTTTGTCTTATTTTTTTATAAATTTTTATTTGGCGACTATTAAGCATGTCGATTTGTGGCGATTTTTGGCTACTTTAACGCCACATATTGGCGACTTCGCGTCCAAGTCATCTTTCAAGCCTGACCAATCCCTGTATTATTGCCATATCGCACTTGAAAAAAAAACCTCTTATCGATTAAAACCCGCGAAAAGTAGCAAAAATTGTGCTTTCGCAAAGCTGGCCAAATGTAAATGTGCTTAGTGTAGTATGTAACTAAGTAACACTGTCTCAATTCTGCACAGAAATGTTAGGTCTTCAACAAACAGAAAAATCAAGAAAAATTTACTTTTCATATTTTCAGATGTTTTTTAAAAACTTACTTGAAAAACAAACATCTTATTTTCACAAATATTGCACTTAAATGCAATTAAAACTCTCCAAAAGCAATAAACAGTTCATTAATGTACGACCAAAATACAAGCAGCTTTTTATGCACCGTAATTTTTTATGACTAGAAAGTAGGAATCACTTGAATTCAGTGATGTTATTTAAGATGTCAGCAAACGACGTTATGAAAAACTCGCTAATCAACACAAAGCATTTACATCATTTTATCCCGACTAGAAAATGTCGTTAGGCGTAAATGAGATACCCATTGATTTTGCCTAGCTAGAACGTTAGGGCCAAGTGTAGAACCCCAACGACAACCTAATTTGGATTGTAACGGGGGTGTGCCCCAAATTTCCCTAAATAGGATTGTCCATCGCTGGGTAAAAGGCATTATAAGCCAAGTTGTGTGCGTCAACGTTTTACAAGACGTTATGCTCCTCTTTTCCGAAGATGAAATGCCACTTCGTTGGGTCTTCCAGCAAGACAATGATCCGAAGCACACCAGTAAACGGGCAAAGGAGTGATTTCGGGTGAAAGGTGTTGAGGTCATACAGTGGACTGCTCAATCACGAGACATAAATTTAATCGAAAACTTGTAGTTCGACATCAAAAAGTATGCAAACAATGCTAAGCCAACAAATAAAAAGCAGCTTTGGAGTGTCGTCCAAGGAGCCTGGACAAATATATCTCCAACACGCTGTCAAAGTCCTGTGGACTCAATGCCACGTCGCTGTGAAGCCGCTTAAAAATTAAATAAAAATTAGATAAAAAACATATGTATTCTCGTTAAATTTTATTGCAAGTTTTTTACTGTTTTTTCGAAAAACTCCTACATTTTTTGTCCGATATCCGCAAAATTATACTTAAAATATTTGCAAAAGAATAGTCTTTCATTTTTAATTCTAAAAATATGAAAAAGAAAAAATTTTTTATTCAAATGGAGCAATTGAAATTTAGTGATTTTTAAAAAAGTCAGTTTTTTTGGAATTTGAGCGCTTGTAACTTCATCAAATCTTATTCGATTCAAGGAAACAGCATACCGTTAGAAAGGGAATAAAAAGATCTTTGGAGTGCTGAAAAGGATTTTTGAGTCGAAAAAAATTAATCGAGATATAGTTAAATAAATGAAAAAAGGGCCTATAAAAGGGTTGTTTGGGGATATCTCAAAAACGATGCTTAAGAAAAAAAAAAAAAAAATGGTTGCTATTTTTGGAAATGTAATGTATTAAAAAACGTGTTGTTCAAGCGAGCTCTGCTGAGAAGTGACATTTTATTCTATCGTTTCAATTCACACTTGTTTGACATTACATTTATTCTATACAATGTTGCCATACTATATTACACCCCTGCGCTTATTTATTTACATATCTAGTATTAAACAAATTATACTTCTTTAAGCACTTAACAAAGATATTAAATAAATTACATTTATAAAAAAAAAATTTCATTTTGTTTCTACAATATACATATAAGTATGTGGAATTCATGTGTAGCTTAAATATTTAAAGTTCCAAAAATTAATTTTATTTAGTATTGATTCTATAATAAAGACTTATTAAAAATTATTTATAACTGGTTCGAAAATTTCGGTCGTAACCAAATCTGTGCGGTTTTTTTAAGCTTCGCTTTGGCCGACTATCATTTGGAGCATTGTGCATTGCAAGCGTTTGTGGTATACAACAGGCATCGGAAGAAGTTTGTATGGCAATTGTGTTCGGTGAACTTGTTTTTGTTTTCGAACTGTTTACTTCTTTACGTGTCAGTTGGTTATTGGTAACTTTTTCTAATACTGGTTCTAAAGGCTTAATTTGATTTAAATGTCGTTTCAATAATCTTTTGTTTCTGTCTATAACGCAAATATAAAACCTTTGACCTATCTTTTCTTTAATGCTACCCTCACACCATTGCTTCTTATTCGGATCAGAACAATCTTCAATCATGACCTTACTACCGACACTAAAACTAACGTTCCTTCTACCACGATAATACTGAACCTGCTTTCTTTGAGCAGCTACTATAACTCGTTTCGAATGGTTATTAAGTTCATTGCATACGCTCGTAGATACATCCATGTCATCGTTTTCTTTAACCAGATTAAAAATTGTTCTTAATTCCCTACCAAAAAATAGTTTTGAAGGGCTTTCACCCGTAGTGCAATGCTTTGGTGCCCGATTTGCAAATAAAATTTTGTTGATTTCTAAATCAAGGTTTATCGTTCGATTATTAGATTCGAATTGCTTTTTTACGGCACTCAATTCCGCCTTGAAGGTTTTAACTGCATTTTCAGCAGCGCCATTTGTTGCCGGATATCCCGGTGCTGTCAAAATGTGTTTAATACCGTTATGACGCAAAAATAACCTGAAATCACCAGAACAGAACTGACTCCCGTTATCGCTAACGAGCTTTTTAGGAATTCCGTATCTGCAAAACAATTCGTGTAATTTTTCTATAGTGAACGTCGCTGTCATTATTTTTGTTTTAAAAATCTCAATCCATTTTGAGTATGCATCGATTACTATTAGAAAATAAAAATTATTGAGAGGACCTGCAAAATCAATGTGGATTCTACTCCATGGAGCTCTTTCAACCTCCCATGGAATCAATGGCGCTCTATCTGGTGTAGATTTGACCATAGCACAAGACCTGCATGATCTTATAGTTTTTTCAATGTCATGGTCCATATTTGGCCACCAAAAGTATGATCTAGCCAAACTTTTTGTCTTGTCTATTCCCTGATGAACTGAGTGTAGCTGATTTAAAATTTCGGCTCTAAGTTCGTTCGGAATAACGACCCTATGGCCCCATAAAATTACTCCCTTTTCTATAGTAATTTCATTCCAACGTGTAATAAAACTTCTCAATTTATCACCAATCCCTTTAATATTTCCTAATGACCCGGCCCTTAGGAACTTTATAACCTGAGATAACGTTTCGTCTCTCTCGGTTGCTACTCTGACCGAATTAAAGTCGATTGGGAAAACGTCATATCCAATGTAATTTACATAACCTATTTCGTCGTATGCGTCATCGGTGACATCATTCCTGGGCAATCTTGATACAAAATCTGCATTAGCGTTATCTAAACCTTTCCTATACTGGATACTGTAGTCAAAACCTGACAAAAAATATGCCCATCTCTGCATTCGATTTGCCGCCATATGCGGAATACCGTTGTTCTCATGTAACAGCGTGAACAATGGCCTATGATCCGTTAAAATCTTGAACTTAATGCCCTTTAAATATTGATATAGTTTTTTAACAGCATAAAAAATTGCCAACCCTTCCTTATCTAAGGTACTATAATTTTGTTCGGCACTGGTCAAAGTTCTAGAAATAAACGCCACCGGCCTTTCCTCACCGTCCTTAATTTGCGATAGAACCGCACCCAGACCATATTGACTAGCGTCGCACGCTAATACTGTTGGTAGAGTAGCGTCGAAATGTGCCAGTGTCACATCCCTCACTATATCGGATTTAATTTCGTTAAATGCCCTACTACACCTTTCCGTCCATTTAAACATAATATTTTTCTTGAGCAAATTATAAATCGGTTCTAATTTCTTTGCAAAATCTCTTATAAATTTTGAATAGTAATTTACCATCCCCAAGAACGATCTGACTTCTGATACATCTTTTGGTACTGGTGCATATGAAATAGCCTCTACTCTTTCATCCGTCTTTTTCAATCCCTCTTTTGTTATAACATGACCTAAAAATCGCACTTCGTTCTGCATAAATTTGCATTAAGCTAAATTTAGCCTGAAACCTGCATTTGCTAATCTTTCTAAAGTAGCGTCTAATGATTACAAATGCTCCTGATCATTTTTACCAGTAATTATAAAATCATCGATCAAATTTCGAACGCCTGGAATTCCCTGAACCACCACTTCAGCATTCTTTTGGAAAACACCGGTTGCGATATAAATACCATAAGGAAGCCTTTCCACTTTAAATACCCCTTTATGTGTCGACCACGCGGCCAGCATCTTGAACTCTTCTGTTAATTCAAATTGATTATAAGCGCACGATAAGTCCAATTTTGTGAACTTTTCACCGCCCTGTAGCGATTCGAAAATATCATCAACCGTGGGCAACGGATATTTATAGTCTTTAATGTACCGATTTAGAGTTATTTTGTAATCTCCGCAGATTCTAATAGAACCGTCAGGTTTTAAAACTGGAACCAAAGGCGTGCCCCATTCACTAGTTTCTACAGGAGTTAAGATACCCTTGCTCACTAACTCGTCTAATTGCCTTTCGACGTCTTTTTTTAAAGCAAATGGTATAGGCCTTGGTTTGCAAAAAACAGGTTTTGCATCTTGCTTGAGTTCCAAGTTTACTTTACCATATTTATACTTCCCGAGCGAAGCGTCAAACAAAGCCTTATGTTTCTCTAAAACCGATCCCAAAGTTAATTTTGCGTTTTTATTCTCACTACTTTTGTTAGAATAAACTTTTGCCTCACATCTTTTGTCACGATTGTCTGATTTTATTTGGTTTACCGCTGTTAGTTCTAAATTAAACACTCGAATGAAATTTCTACCAAGTAACACGTATTCCTGAGAGCAGTTAACGACTACAAACACCACTCGTTTTTCAACGTTATTGTAAGATACAACAGGACTGAACTCACCGACAACCTGTAGAAAATTACCATCATAACACTGTAGCTTTGCCTCTGATGCTCTCAATTGATGATCCGCGAATTTACGCTTGAACACCGCCATTGGCATTATAGAAATACAAGCACCGCAATCAATATCAGCCTCGATGGTTACGTCCGAAATCAGAACTTTTGCTGTAAATGGATTAGAATTTACATAATTTACAAGCGTGTCTGAATTAACCTCTTTTTTTACACTAAAAATTGAAAAATTATTAAATTTATTTCCCTCATCTGAAATTGTGTTAACAGATCTCTCATCATTATCGATGAAATTTGTCTTTTTCGCCTTGCAAATTTTAGCTAAGTGACCCACTGAACCGCATTTATGACATTTGTACTTTTCATACTTGCAATCTGCAGCTGCGTGATTTGTCTTTCCACAATGATGACATTTCTCCTTATTTTCTGCTACCTTCTGCGCGACCTTTTTTTTGTACACGTTTTTCCTGATGAAATTTACTTCAGTCTCGTGCTGAATACGCTCATACTTTTAAGCCATTTCCAACGCCTTTTCACATGGAAACGTTTCACCTTCTTCACAAAGTCTATCGCATGTTTTTCCTTCACAATAGCCGGTTACAAATTTATCACGTATCAGATCGGTAAGGCTAGTACCAAAATTACAAGTTGCTGCCAATGCCCTTACACGTGCATACCATGTGGCTGCAGTTTCTGCTGCTTCTTTCTTAGCTTCGTAAAATTTCTTTCTCTCGCGAAATATGACTTCTCTCGGCGAATATTGCTTTTTCATTAATTCGCATAGCTCATCGTATTTTTTTTCGCCAGGTGCCGTTGGATGACATAAATTCCTTATCACCTTGTACGATTCAATTCCGATCACATTCAACAGTGTGGACACTTTAATTTTATCATCACTTATTTCATTAGAAATAAAAAAATGGTCCAAACGCTCCTTGTAAATACACCAATCGTCGTTTTCGTTGAAATTGGATAACGTACCTAACAAAGCCATTTTTTCCCTTTTTTCGATGACACTTTCTCCAGAAGAATTACTTATATTAGTAGAATTACTATTTCCGTTTGATTCTTCGTCTCCACTGTCGTTTATTGAAATGTGATTCTTGTTTTTTTCCTCGTCCATACAAAAAAAAAATCTAACCTCAATATCCTCGTCGCCAATGTAATGTATTAAAAAGACGTGTTGTTCAAGCGAGCTCTGCTGAGAAGTGACATTTTATTCTATCGTTTCAATTCACACTTGTTTGACATTACATTTATTCTATACAATGTTGCCATACTATATTACAGGAAACTACGCCCCAAAATACATGGAAAAATAATAAAAAATTTTATGTATTTCTCGTCCGCCCGGTACCACTATAATATTTATAACGGCAAAACTAATTGAGGCTCATCGATTTTTTTGACGAATTATAATTTGGAAGAGTTCAATGCATCTCTGTAATTTTTTTTTAGACTTTTTCGAGGCGGCGCAAATCATTGTTGATAAAAAAAATTGCTAATTAACAACAAAAATGCAAAATTTTTGCAACTTTCTTTTTTTAATACATAAGTTCAAATTATTATCTACAGAAATTAAAAAATTTCGTCACGATCATGATCGCCCCACGGTCAATCAGTTCAAAACTTATAGCACTTTGAAAAAAAAAGTTAATGAAAACTTTGATTAGCAATAATTATTACAAAAACAATTTTTTTAAAAAAAATTTTCCATACACTAATTTCTACCACTTGCAGCTACTGATTTATATAAAAAACTTTGAAAAACATTTCAGACATGTTGGTTTCACGTATTCATAGTGGTAAGTCTCAGAGGTTCAACCAACTCGCGGCACTTAAGTCACGCCACTTTGGTTCAACGAGAGGGTATAGTGAGACACCCTGTGGTATCACAATGGATAATTTTTGGTCTAAGTGAGTCAGTTCGCAACTGACTGCCACTCCTACCTAACCTAACCTAACCTACATTACTGATTGAAATATTTGATCCAAAGGCCATAAAACCAGGAAAAAAAATAGAGAAATTCGTCGATCATCACGGTGAAACTTTATGGCGACAGATGCAGATGAGTACCCAGAATTTCGTAGCAAGGAATTAAAACTTACTAAGCTTCCAACAAATCCTTGGAGAATTTTTAAAAAAAGGTAAAAAAACAATTTTATTGAATAATTTTTTTGTTGAAAATTTTTTTTTAACGTTTCTGGCTTTCGAGCACAAACGACTTGAGTCTATAGATCTAGACATGGCTTTGAAAAGATTCAATCCACTGAAAGATCGTAAAGTACAGTGAAAAAAATAAACTGTAAGCCCAGTATGAACTATAAAAATAAGTTTCTTAATTGCCTTTAGTTTCGACTTTTCCTTAAGTTTTCCTAAAAACACGCGTGGGGGCAAAGCTCCACCTAACCCCTGGATAAGTACGGACCTGAGCACTTGTGTGGCTATAGTAAAAGGCAAAGTAGTATCAGGCGCAGAGGTAATCCAAGACACAAATTTGGGTCTTACAGTTTTTGCTGAAGTAGCTATAGAGAAACGAAAAACTGTTTTCGCTGTTCAAAGAATTCTGTTTTTCAGTTATTAATATTATGAGCTCTCCTTGAATCAGCATTTTCATTGATGTACCTGTAAGTTGAGATGTATGTAATAACTCTCTCTCAGACTTATGTATTTATACTCTAAGCTTTGAAATGTATAGTTAGCTGTAAGCTCTTCTTTAGTGTTAAGTCAAGTTATAAAATAAAGTCAGTCGAATATGAACCTACCAAGCGTGTTGTAATTTAAGCCTGCTCACATACGTATTATTTGTGATTGTGGTGAACCGCTTTTTCAAAAAGTTCTTCAGCGGCGGGCAGTAGAAGTCTCGTTCCATTTTCTAATCGTTTTTTACTATCCACTTTCCGCCGCAACATTCATTCCGCAAACGATTTCTACGAAAAGTTTCTTCCGGTGCAGCCTCTCTTCTCTCACCAACACACTCTCACTCTTAATTTTGACGACCCCTGATCGAAAGACAATGTATGTAATTGTTGTTGCGATCGCTCTCATTGCATTTTGAATACATTTCAATTAGATGCCATTTGAGTGCAAATTAACGCATTGTCTCTTTTATTCAATTGATTGACGATTTAGATTCTAAATTTTAGAGCTATTTACTCAGAACGTCTGGCCATGCTTGACTTAATGCAAATAAGTGAAATCGAGGATGTACGAGTATGTAATGTGCATAAATCTATGCAAAACATTACGAAATACCTTCCTCTAATAAATTTATTAAAAAAAAAATTGAGTGGTTGACTCAGAACAGAGCCGCAGTAAACTTCTTATACTTACTTATACCTCTGCTGAAATACTAACAGCCCGGAACTGAAGTGATCATAAACAGATGAGATATATTTCTCTATGAGTTCAGGAGAAAAAGATATCGCATTAACTGAAAGTGAAGGACTTTTATCCATGTATTCCAAGTAGTTGACCTCAAGGCTAAAAAACTCAGTTGAAACAAGTTCGCAAAAATGCGTAGGTTCATGAAGAAAAATTAAGAATGTACCTATTGAATTTCTTACAAAAAGTTGTTTCCCATAACTCATTTATTGTACAATAGTAAAATCAGACTAGAGCCCTATCATCACCCACTCGCATCTATTAAAAGGAGATATAAGTCCTTCATGCCTTACTGCCACTCAAACTTACCTATGAAACACCTTCAATAAGACAGAAAATATTTCAAGATAGAAATCCTTCAGATCTTCTCAAGAATACTGTTTCCGAAAAGGGTCATTCCATCTATAATTTGCCTATTTATACCGTGACTTGTTTTAAATTGGCTAAAAATGTTTTGAGTGGTTAAGACATTATCTAATATATTGAAAAATATTATATCAAACTTTTCCGACCAATAGTTTTGATAAAAAAATTAAATTCTTAACTCTGTTCAGAGCCGCTCGTAAATAACACAAAAACTTGAATGATGAATATAAACAAACAAACAATTCAAATTCGCTTTCATATTATTTTTAGGTAGCTGTGTACTAGTAGATGACAAAAAAACTGCAATTCTGGAAAAATTAACGCCTAAGCGTTATATATACACTGAAAGAAAAAAAAAATTATGTTTCAGGAAAACATCGATTTCTCAAATACTCAAAAATCGATTTTAAAATTTTTAATATTTCATAAATTTTTGAAATTTTCAAAAAAATAGAAAACTTAAAAGAATTGAAAAACTTTTAAAAATTGAAAAAAGCTGAAGACTTTAAAAGTATTATAAAAATTACAAAAAAAACATCGAAAAATTAACAAAAGTATCAATGGAATATCCAAATTTTATTTTTAAGTTTCATAAATCTTTACTAAAATGCTTTTCAAATCAAATGGGGTGCAAAAATATGAATGAAAGTTTAAGGGATGGTACTCCTATATGTTCTGAACATTTTGACACTAAAAAAGCTGAAATCGATTTTGGAGTATTTGAGAAATCGATGTTTTCCTGAAACGTAATTTTTTTTTCTTTCTGTGTATATATAACGCTTAGGCATTAATTTTTCCAGAATTGCAGATTTTTTTGTCATCTACTAGTACACAGCTACCTAAAAAAAAATATGAAAGCGAATTTGAATTGTGTTTGTTTGTTTGTATTCATCATTCAAGTTTTTGTGTTATTTGCGAGCGGCTCTGAACAGAGTTAAGAAACTAATTTTTTTATCAAAACTATTGGTCGGAAAAGTTAGATATAATATTTTTCTATATATTAGATAATGCCTTAACCACTCAAAAAATTTTCGGCCAATTTAAAACTCGTCAGGGTATAAATAGGCAAATTATAGATGGAATGACCCAAAACATAATTAAAATCAATCTATTTTTCTATGAGTCGGGCTTAAAACGCTTAGTGAAAGTTCAAATGAATAAAATAAAACAAGGCAATTTTAAATAACTA
This sequence comes from Tricholauxania praeusta, assembly GCA_949775025.1. NCBI lineage: Eukaryota > Metazoa > Arthropoda > Insecta > Diptera > Lauxaniidae > Tricholauxania > Tricholauxania praeusta. Next base: position 114,392,216 of record OX459029.1, read on the forward strand.
TGAATAATATCGGCTAGGCCTTAGTTGCTAGTGCTTTTCTTGTACCATACATAAATAACTAAAAATTGCATGAACATTACATTTATTTATTAACTTTGCATACAAATACGTATGTATGTATGTATATAGATCATATTCAATTATTGTTTTTATGATAGAGCTAGTAGCTCTTTTTAATCTTAGTTGCTTTGCCACATCTTAAGTTCATTAGTTTGTTGAAGCCAACTTCTAAAACAAAGGACAGGATGCTTACTCCAATCAAAGACAAGTAGATGTTCCAAATCCAAAATAAATCCAATACTTTTAACGTTCGGTGTTCGGGTGGTTGCCACCAGTTCATTTGAAAATTTTTACCGGTAGCAACAACTTCGTTGTATGATATATCTAACCAATAGTTGAGCAATCCAGCCTGATTTACTTGAAGGATAACTTTTTCCACAGGCTCTCGATATATTGAATTCAATGAAAGTGCAAAGCACAAATGCAACACTGGGTTCGGACACATATCATTCGAAAACCGCAGCACTTTAATAGCATAGAAGTTCTGTATGCCATTATAGTAGGGCCACTTAGAGCTTGTGGCAGGATAAGCATAACTTCGATCAAAAGAGTCTCGTTTGTCCGAAAAATCAGAAAACTCTTTTAAAACGTGAAATATTGAAAGATAAGGAGCCATCTCATTGCCTACGATGTCGATCATATAATCATATTCCTGTTTAGATATCAGTACCTTTAAATTTGACCTTAATATATCACTGTAGCTGCGAATAGTTGGCTCCGAAGGTGCTTGTGTCAAATATGATGCCAATTGGGCGCCAAAAAGAGTGTTAATTGTAAGACCAGTCACAAAAAGTGCGCAATATATCATTGTGAAGGATTTGTGGCTGTGTACGTAATAGATAAAACTCTGTCCCAACACACCACGGACAGCCATATCGTTAAGAACAAATGTGGGCCAGTGTAGCAAAGAAACGTTTACTTTTGCCTGCAACAATGCAATGGACAGAATAATTGTGAAAATTACAATTAAAACGAAAGCTGTTTGCATAAAACTAGAGCGCAATAAAGTCAAGTACAGCAAGTAGAACTCAATAGGTTTCTCAACTGGTATCAGTAGACACCATCGACCAATTTCCACAGGATATGAAAACTCACGTGGATTATCCGCAGTTGTCAAGGAGGTTAAGCTCGCTGCTAGGTCCAAGGAATAATTACGCATATACTTTACAATATCGCGGTAGAATACTATGAAATCATTTTCAAATTTATACGGAAACACTAGGTTTGCATTGTGCTTCTTTGCAAAAGCCATAACAAACCGTCCAACGTAGCCATTCATTTGTAATTTTCCATGTTTATCGTAGTATTGCATTGAACGCGGCTCAATGTGATCCGCAATCGTGCGAAAGCTATAGCCATTGAGGTCAGAAATGCGGTCGGGAAAAAATTGCTCTTTTATGCGAGGCACATATTGCTGCTTAAGCAGTTGAAACGTTGGAAACGGAGTATATTCGAAAAATCTCATTGTTAACTGAAAATCATTGAAAATCATAAAAATATTTAACATTTGCAATCTCTGGCAAGACTTGAACACTTTGATTAATTTTGAATCCATATTTGAAATATTCATTGACAGTTGTTCTACTATGAGAATTATTCGCACAGAGCGCATATATTCAAGCGTCTTTGCCACACGTTGCACAGCTTGAAGGTCTAATATCCACTCTAAGTAGGCAATAACCAAAATTTCGCTGTTATGATTTTCCTTGTAGTGCAAAATTGTGCCACGGTCTCTTAGTAAAACTACCGATACGTCCAAACCATTTAGCGCACTTGTTTCAACCAAACTATCTGTTTGGTTATTTAAGAATATCAAAATTGTATCATAATTTTTATTCATCTTAAGCTTTAGCAAAATATTATGATAAAAATCTGCCGAGGAATGATCGCTTGCCAAAGATTCAACGCCAAACCTTGTCAATGCAACGATTTTTAATAGCATGAGCATACAAAATAAGCAAATTAAAATTTTCATAGCTTCAAAAACACTCTATATATTATGATAATAATAACTGACGACTACTTTAACTCAGAGACTAAACTTATTCTAATATGAAATTCATTTTTATATCAAAACCAAATCATTCAAAAATCATGTAAAGGCTACTCTCACTTAACACACATTTAAGTATATAAAGTGCCTTTAAACTGCAATTTATGATGTGTTTATAGGTTCAGTAACTACACTGTAGGACAATTTTCAAAAAATCTTGTTTGATGGTTAAAAAAAAATTTTCTAAAAGAAAAGTTTAAACTGAAAAATTTTCCCATAGGCATAGACTTACATACATTAGAGCAGAGTTTTTCAAACTTTTTTTTTCTCATAGACCACTTTCAAAATTTAGCTGGTTCCGGTGGACACCCTGCAGCTACATTTCTACTATATTCCCAAAACTCGACAAAAAATGTGAAGATTATATCTAACTATGGAAATTTACGTTGCAGCTGAGTTGCGACACGTTGTACTGAATATGGAATAAGCAAGTTTTTAAAAGAAACAGTCGATGAGCTTCTTAAAATATTATCTGACTACACTGATAAGTGAAGTCAACCCAACATTTTAGTTCTTCACCATGGAAAGCAGATACATTTTCGAGGACCTCCGCTTACGAATTGTGAACCCCCATTTTTTTGTCACGCCAACGTAGACTCCTGTCGAGTCTGCAATGGACCCCTGGGGGTCCACCTGGTCCACTTTAGGAACCAATGCATTAGAGTGTTTATTTTGGAAATTTTGTAGATGTATTATATTTTGATTTTTTTTTTTTTTGCCCATATTTTAGTTCCAGGCTTAAAAATAATTGTCCCAATATTTTAACTTACTAAAACGTAGAAAAGGTCTGCCTTAGGTGCCAAGCTATAGCGTTTTAGCTATTTTAGTTGTATGGGAGATTCGGACATGCGGATGCACACAAAATACACCCGAGCATATATGTTTTTGAAATTTGTGGTCCTATATGGCTATATTATAGAAGAGGGCTTGAAGAAAATTCTCCAAAAATTTCAGCTTCCTAGATCTAATCTGCGAACTGAGCAATCAGTTTATTTCCTATTACAATTCATATGGAAAAAACGAAAGAAAGATTTTTTTGCGATTTATTAAAAAAGTCGTTGCTTTCATATCTACTATTAGTAAACGAGCAAAAATTGTAAGTATATAAGCACATACACTGAAAAATAATTTGATTTAGTCAAACATAAAATACTTGAACCAACATATACCATGTTAACACTTTATTTCAAAAACGGCTGCAGCGATTTTAATGAAACTTAAGGATTTTGTGCATATGTGAACAAAATTAAGTTTGAGCTTAATTTTAAGTTTTGGACGAATATTTCAGGCCCGCGGCATAGCCCAAAGCTTTTATTTTTATAAAGACCTTTCTCGCAAGCCATTCAAGATATTGTAATGACATTTGGTAGACGGATGCATATCATAAATATCTTACGTAAATTGTTTCAAAAGAAGGCATAGTTGGAAAAGTGGGCGTAACATTTTTTAAAAATTGAAAATTTTAATTCAATATTGCTCAAAAACGGCATCAGGTGTTTATTTATTAATTGAGTTAATGGAATCTTAAATCCTTACTAACTATGTAAACTAACAATAATATTAATTAAAAAATAATAGCAAAAATAAAATAAAAACAAAAATTAATAAAAGGCAAATAATAAATCGTCATATACAACAAAGTACAATGGAGTTGGTTAGAGCTTATCCATTAAATTCTCTCTGGTACCAGATTAAAGGAGAATTCGAAGAGAAATTCGTCCTGCATAGACACTCATGAAATATTGGTATATTTCGCAACTTTCTCACGGGGATGCTAAAGTTAATTATACTAAGAAGATAATGGCAATCAATGCTACCATTAATAATTTTAAAAACAATAATAATTTTGTAACCAAAAGTCGGCAAAACAGTGCATGTAGGCACTTCCCATAAATGCAAAAAGTATTAAATGTTATATTAAGGACGGGGTAGGGTCTGAGCGCTACATTTTAAGCATAAATTTACGAATATTTTTTATTGATATGGTAATAATAATTTTATTTATTTAAAGAACACATATGTTACCTGACAAACTAGTTTTTAGGATAAACTAGTTTTTCCTATGCCAAACTAGTTAATTTGAATGCCTAAAAGTATGCAATTTAATTTTAACACAAAACCACTGTGGATAGCGAAGCCGGTGTTGCACATGCTATAGACTGAACCGCGGCGGTGTTGGACATATTGGAGAATGTAAGTCGAGAGCCGCGGCCGAAGGCCGCCCATTTATCCTAACTGACAACTTGCAAGCATTCAATAAAATTGATAAGTTTTATTGTCTTACTTCGCTACTGCCTTAGTTTTCACTAGCCACAGAGCTTTTGCATTGAGATTTCATTGCACATATTTAGAATTAACGGAAACTAGTTTGGCCTAAAACTAGTTTGGCAGGTAACATATACATAAAAGTACAATATCTAAAGAGTATTCTGTGCATCAGTTAAAGGACATGAAAGGACCGTGCCACCGTGCTTCATGGTCCTTTTGCATTTTCTTGGCCAAATTTCGAAAAATTAAAATTTTTAGCTCTGGTAGCAACCCTAGGAGTACTTTTTTTATATTTTTAAATGAGGATATACTCGAATATGATTAAATTTTCGAAAATCGAGTGTTCCAAAACAATTTTAGAACATGCCATTTATTTGAACATGTCTAATGTACATATGCATGTATGTGCATTTCCACAGAAATTATCATTTTAGCTGGCCACGGTTTCGTTTTTTTATTTTTGGAGCACACCCTTCAACTATGGCTTTACTTGAAATTAAGACTATTTTGAATTAATATTCAAGGTGGAACAATTAAAATTCAAAAGGAGGCATTGTTAAAATTGCATTTTAAATAAAAAGACATCAAAAGTTACATTTAAATTAAAGGTATTTGAATTTTAATTTTTCCACCTTGAATATGGATTCAAAATAGTCTTAACTTCAAGAAAATCCAGGGTTAAAGGGTGTGCTAAAAAAAAAAATCAAAACCATAATCGGCTAAAATAACAATTCCACATAACCACATATTATCATTAAATTTATTTTCTATTTTTTTCTTTATTAAAAAATAAATTAAGAAAAATTGTTTTTAAAATTTGTTGTAATAAAACATTAAAGTATAACTTTCAAAAATATATGCATGTTCTATCTCATATATTTTTTTGTTCCACTGTGTTATTGAATAAACAGAATTGCTTATCTTATAAACACCTGTATAAACACAATTATATTCTAAGGGTAAAGTAATTACCAGCATTTATGTTTTTACATAGCAGAATGGGAGTTATTGTACATACTGAATAATTTGCAAATTGTTAATTGGATTGGAAAACACCACTTTATTATGTTCCTCCAAACGATACTTTTTATAACATAGATTCAGCCAGACAATGACTCGAAAGTTGGAAGGACCCTTAAAAACGATATCTGCGCCATTTTTTTTCGTTCCGAGAAAAACCAATGGAGCGCCTTTGATTCTCCTGAAGGTCCTTTTTGGCTAAAAAAACGTGTTTTTTGCTCGTAACTTTTTTTCTTCACAAAATCGATGCCTGAATTTGCTTGAATAATAAAAGAAGAAGAATCCAAAAATCAGGAGAATCAAAATCGCTCCATTGGTTTTTCTCTGAACGAAAAAAAAAAAATGACGCAGATATCGTATTTAAGAGTTCTTCTAACTTATGAGTCGGTGTCTGGCTGCATTTTTTTTTTTCCTTCATACAACTCGACCCGGTCTAACGTACATACTCGCACTACATGTATGTATATTAAATCATTATAATCAGACGTAAAATATTTTTATAATTTTTTTTTAACTCTTCTCTGCTGCTGAAAATTTTAAAGTTAAGACTTACTTTTAACTCTTGGCGGCATCACTTCAATTTTATAACAATCCGGCACATTGGGGTCTTTCACGACCCCACGTTCAAAAAAAAAAAAAATTATTAGAAAAGCGAATATTAAATTCCAGGCTTCATAACTGAACGAATGTTGAGATGACTATATACATTTCTGAATATTTTTGTGCTACATGAGGCTAAGCATGAGTATTTATTAGTTTGAAAAATTATTTCAAAATTTCCGCAGGGTCGATCATGACCTAATTGTGCCGCTAAGGGTTAAGTAACATAATTACTTTGCATAGCACAAATCTCCACTAACTGGACTAATGAAAGATATATGAACATATTTTTGTAATGCTGCTTTTCATTAAATTTGCGTCTAAAGTTTTCGGGGCTTGGGGTAAACGTTGTTCCATCCTTTTTTATAATGAAAAACACAGATTTACAAATGTTAGGCCTGTTAATTTATCTCAATTAAATCGTAGTCACAAACATCGCTAACTTATGTCGTGTAATCGGCTATTAAAACGCAAATCGTCGATTAAAGTAAATACGAGAAATTTCTCAGATTAACGAAATTAACTCAACTACGTTTGACGTTTGTTTTATTCAAATATTAAAATCAAAAATATTTTCTTTCAAATGAACCTTCGTGGAAACTTTTATGAAGTTGAAACTATACAGAATCGCGAAAGGAAGCGAAATGAATATTTTCCGCAATTGGACAAAGTGGACGAAAAAAAGTTTTTCCAACGCTTTCGCTGTCAACTTTGTTTTAAGGAATATTTACGACTGTATATATTGACTTTTATACAAATTATAGTGCTCATGACTTAACAGCTCGAGATAAGCTGCTTATGATGTTAAGATTTTATGCAACTGGAGGCATTTTGCAAGCCACTGGGGACTTTGTTGGCGTTTCTCCAATTTCTGCACCTCGTGTTTCAATTGCAGTAACTCATCTTTTTCCACAGTTTATTAAATTTCCAAGAGCCGTAGAAGATAAAAGCAAAATCTGCACTGATTTCTTTCGAACAGCTAAACTTTCACGCTGTTGTAGTGCAATTGATTGTACTCATGAGAGAGTTTGTCGCAGATTCATTGCAAAAACTCATAATGAATATTCTCTCTTAATTTTACAGTGGGTGGCTTAGGTGAAATATATCGAAACCGAAAAGGATACTTTTTACTCAATGTTCAAACCATCAGCGACAGTTATCCTAAGGTCCTGGAAATTTTTGCAAGATGGCCAGGATCATCACATGATTCCACGGTCCTCAACATTTCATCTATTAAAGTAGTTCTTGAAAGTGAAGAGTTTTAAAACTACCATATTGTCAATGACAAGGGCTATGGTCTAAGGACATATTGTTTAACACCTCTAAACAACCCAACCACAGAGTATGAAAGTCTGTTTAATGAAAGCATCATTAGAACCATAAATGGTGTTGAGCGTCAGAACGGAGTGATAATAAGACGATTTCCCATTTTAGCAATAGGTATGAGCCTGAAGTTAGATACGGTGCAAAGTATTATTGTTGCTTGTGCAGTTCTTTACAACATTGCTATTAATGCAAAAGAAACAAATTTCCACAACATTCCAATCTACATAAGCAAGTTACAAAAGTTAGAAATTCTTTAATAGTCAAAACGGAGTCCCTTCTTTCTATTTGGATACAAAATCAAAATAAGCGAAAAATGCCACTGAGCAAGGAGGTGATTAAAAAAAAATTCTCCATCCAGCAGCAATGGGAATTCAGAAGAATTTGAAGCTAGCTAGGTTTCACCGTTCTAGAACACGAGCGAATCTGCATAATGTGGCAGAAAAGTTTAAGCTTGAACTAAAAGCCATAATTGAAAAAGGAGGGTAGGTATTCTGCTAAAACAGGAACAAAATACATGAGGTGGTTGCGGACTGAAATGATTTTGCTCGAATAACGGAAAGAGCTCGAGATGAGCTCAATATTTTTTGTTATTATTATGTTTTGTACAGAGATCATTGCACTTATTATTGTATTGTGATATCAAAGAAAGCCAAAAAAGCCTGTTTCATATTTTTAAATTTTTCTCTCACGACTTTGACTGAACGGGGTTCAGTGCAGGAGTTAGCATTGAACTTCATGCAAATATCTTGCCATGCCTGTTCTTTTTCCTTCGCTGAAATGGCGTCTGTTGTTTTGTTTTCGACTATATTTTTAACTTCCTCCACCAAACTTGCCAGCAGTTCGCTATCACCATTGTTGAAGTTTTGTGACCGTTTTCGCCTTGAAATGAAAATTATTCATAAATAAATAAAATTGCTTTCGAATTATTTTAATGCATTTACTTACTCATGTTCCATCACAGCTTAAAAAACCAGAATTTAAATTTCAATTTAAATAAAAAACGATTTTGCTTTGAAGTATTTTTGTCAACTGTCAAATATTCACAATCAATGGCAGATCTAAAATTTCTAGTCAAAGTTAATCTATTCTTTTGTCATAGATTCACATTTGTTTTAAAAAAAGCACACTTAAATGATGGAGATTTTCCAGGTTTCCTGTATGCACAAGAAAATATTTATCGATATACATGCACATACATTAGAGCGGTTCAAAATAAAAACATTTTGATTTCTTCACGATGCGTCAGCGGATTACAGTAGACTTATATATCTGCACAAAGCCCATTTCTAGGATTAAGGTTAATATTGAAAACTGGATAAGCGCCCTCTGTTTTAAGTAGACAACCGATTTTTCAAAATATTGATTTAAGAAATGGGGCAAGTTTGTTTTCCAACGAAGTGGGTATGGTTTTCGGGAAAAAATCGATCGGGGAATTCAAATCAGTGATTTGTTTTTCTTCCTCTTCTTCCTTTCTTATAAAAAAAAATTGACAATTGACCGGAAAAAAATAAAAAAGTACCGATTTTCCACTTTCTAGTTGCAACACCCCAAATATTATTTTACCGCCCATCCCATGGTACATCGTTTTTAATGAACTGATATTTGCTTAAAAGAATGCCGTAAACCGTATATCAATATCTTATTTCAAAACAAAGATGTCTGCATTTTTCTAAATTAACAGACTTGATTTTTTCCGAATCAGAGTCGGCAAATTTACATATTAAGGTGATTCTAATTTTTTCTATTTCAAACAGTTATTATTGATCGAGGAAGTCGAATTCGTGATTGTTTTTCTTCTTCTTTTTTCTTTCTTATAAAAAAGTTTTAAATTGAGCTAAAAAAAATGAAAAAATTTTTTTTTTGTACTTTAAAATTGAAAAATCACCACATATGATTTTAACGCCGAACCATCATTTTTAATGTATTGTTATTTGCTTAAAAGAATGCCGTAAACCGCATATCATTTTCTTATTTCAAACCCGAGATATCTGCATTTTTCTTCATTAACAGAACTGGCATAATTTGAGCTATTCTATAAATTTTTCTACCATTTTCAAAATTTCAATTATGCCAGTTCTGTTCCTGCTCCCAAACTCAACTCTTCTGGCCATTCCTGGTCTATCAAACAATGCACAATTAACTTTATGTGTTGCATTTATTGTTTAACTGAGCTTTCTTAGTACTCAATAAATTCAGAGATGAGATACCAAATTTAACTCGAGATATAATCGCAGCTTATAAAACTTCCGATTAAAGTGGTATTGAGAAAAGAGATAAGTTAACAGGCTAGAGGTAATACAAAATTAAAAGTTATTTCCCCAACAAATTTTAATGAGTCGAAATTCGTAATCCTTTTAGGGTTCGCTTTTTTTTTTTGTTTGATAAATAAGATTGAATTTTGACACATCGGGAATTTCACGCGAAGCGGACAGGGGAAATGGGGTCATGTTTCCAATTTCATATATATTTGAATATGTTGTACCTGTACATGACCTCGACACAGAAACAAAATATTTTTAGAATGGCAACACTGGTTTACAAAATATGGGTCTTTGAAAATTTAAGAAATCGTAAGGTATGTACTACTTCAAATGCCATTATTCAGCTTAAACAATTCTGGTAAAATAAATTAGCTACTGGATTTTATACTACATTTTAAAAATAAATTAGATTTTAAGAATAAAAAAAAATTACACTGAGAAAAATGAGAAATACTTTTCTTTATCGTTCGCCTAACAAAAAAATTTTTTTTAGTGCATTAAAAAAAAGCTTATAGTGTGCTTATACTTCGTGCAAAGTTTGATAGTGGGCCGCCTAGCCGTTTTGGAGCTATATGCATTGCGATGCCGAAACCCGAGTCGAATCAGTTGATTTTCATAAAAATAACAACATATTTTTTAAAATAACATGATATTTATAAGAATGACAAGATATACATACATATATAAAAATAACAAGTTACTTATGTGAATATCAACTGATTCGACTCGGGTTTCGGCATTGCAATGCATAGCAATTGCATAGCTCCAAAACGGCTGGGCGGCCCATTATCAAACTTGGCAAGAAGTATAAGCATACTTTAAGCTTTTTTTAAATGCACTAAAAAAAAAATTTTTTGTTTGGCGAACATTGAAAAAAACTATAAAGAAAAATATTTCTCATTTATTTCAGTGTATTTTTTTTTATTTTTAAAATATAATTATGAGGTTAAAAGAGCCAATAAATTTAGTATAAAATCCAGTACTTAATTCTTTTTACCAGAATTGTTTAAGCTGAATAATGGCATTTGAAGTAGTACATACCTTACGATTTCTTGAATTTTCAAAGACCCATATTTTGTAAACCAGTGTTGCCATTCTAATAATATTTTGTTTCTGTGTCTCGGTCATGTACAGGTACAACATATTCAAATATATTTGAAATTGGCAACATGACCCCATTTCTCCTGTCCGCTTCGCGTGAAATGCCCGACATGATACCATAACATACCGTTCCTTGAAAATGTACAGATTTGGGGATAGACAACCAATGATTTTACTTCGCAGTAATCTGTCAGTAAGCAAATATTTATTTTATTCGCGTTTATTTGTTAGATAAATTAATATTACGCACAGCATGGCTTCGATCAAAAAAATGAAGAGAAAATGCCAAAAAAATAAACAACAACAACAATGAAAAATAATTCATGAATTCGAATTTTTCGAAGGATGGTAAAATCAACAAACTGGAAATCAACCTGCAAAAGCCGTTGCAATGCGTCTTATGATTTTCAAATGCTTCAAAATAATGGTTAAATATTTTACTATCGATTTGAGCAAAGCATTTATTTTATATCAAACGATGCATAATTTATAGCTGAAGAGTTCAAGTTTTCCTATAAACTAACTAATTTATTCATTTATTTATTTACGCATGTGCGCAAATAGTGTTGCCATATTAACTCGATTATCTCATATTTGCATTTTTATTAAGAAACGACGACTTACCAAATGAGTAGAAGTAGCCATAAAAAAGAAAGAATAATGAGATACTGAAATGGCTCTCCTGAGTGAAATTATAGGATAGTGAGTATATTAAAAATTGGGAACTTGAACGCGCATGTGCACATGTCTATTAAAAATAAAATATATAATATAACAAAATCAGGCCCATGCGCAGGAATCATCCATGGGGGGGGGGGGTTTAACTCGGACATTTCATGTAAGATTATACTCACAAAAAATGTCAAAAAACGGTTTACTTTTAATATAGACACTAGACCGGGTCGATTTGTATGAAGCAAAATAAAGTCAACCAGACACCGACTCAAAAGTTAGAAGGACCCTTAAAAACGATATCTGCGTCAGTTTGTTTTCGTTCCGAGAAAAACCAATGCACCATTTTTGATTCTCCTGAAAAAAACGTGTTTTTTGCTCATAACTTTTATTTCTTCACAGAATGGATACCTGAATTTGTTTGAAAAATAAAAACTGCATTATTGCAAAAAATTTGGCGTTAAAAAATTAAAAATTTTTTAAAATTTTGGGACTGAATATTATTTGTAATAGAAAAATCATTTAAAATTTTTTAACGTCAAATATTTTACAAGAACGCAATCTTAATTTTTCGACTGAATTCGGGTATCCATTCTGTTAAGAAATAAAAGTTGCGAGCAAAAAACACGTTTTTTTTAGCCAAAAATGACCTTCAGGAGAATCAAAAGTGCATCATTGGTTTTTCTCGGAACGAAAAAAAAGACGCAGATATCGTTTTTAAAGGTCCTTTTAACTTTTGAGTCGGTGTCTGGATGAATCTAAATTTCGACCCGGTCTAATAGACACTTACTTCAAGACTGGCATAACTCAAAAAACGTGATTTCTGAGTTAATGATGCAGAAATATCCGTCATATCATGTTTTATTTTGTGTGAAAAAATCAGAAAAGTATCTTATAATGATCGTAATCATCGTAACATCAACAAAGAAAGAATTCATCAGATTCTGAAGTAGGATTTGGGCAAAACAAAGTTCTGTGCGAAATTCGGGCATCATTCACTGCGAATTTATACCAATTGGTCAAAAAGTTACTCGACTTTTTATTTGAAAATTAAGCACCGTTTGTTGGCCAGAATTGGTCTAACTCGACCAGGATATAACGATACTGATGACTGGTTTGTATTGCACGATAATGCACCGAGTTACACATCGAAAAATGTTCGACAATTTTTGGCACGAAATCAAGTCTGTGTGTTGAATCATTCACCGTATTCACTTGGTTTGTTACCATGTAGCTTATTCCCAAAAAATGAAAATGAAGCTCTTTTGGTAGCATTGAGACGATTCAAACAGTTTGGAAGCAATGCCAAAAAATGAGCTCTATGAAACTACATTGAAGCTGAACGAGAATATTTACATACAAAAATAAATAAAAAAAGCAGATATCTTTCTAAGGCCTCGTTTCAATTGATGACGAAAGTGTGCAACAGTATACTGAGTCTTATAGGATTCGTCATTTGGATCCTGATTAAGTGAAGGACTTCCAGATGGAGTGCTCATAAACGACCATCTCCTGGAGCCTTAAGCGGATGAAATGAGGTTACTAGAGTACGATAGTTATTTGATCTGATCATCTTTGAGCACTAAAGTATGTTTTCTTGCCATTTGACGCATGTGTACCATTAGATCATTTAAGAAATGTTGCTGCTTAGATATATGAAACCGTCCGTTAGCTTTCAATCACTAAATAACCATTTTCAACAAATTTCGCCTATGGGACTTATTCTTTCCAAAACTGACTTATAAACTTTTGTTATTTACTGAACTTCAAAAACTTCAGCTATATTATCTATACTGTTATTAGTTCAATTAATGCACATATGGTATGTGAGCTAATGCATCCGTAAGAACTCGATATATCCGACCCACATCATCCAGTTTGATTTAATCTTCAAAAGAAAGCACTTTTCCAATACAACAATGAAAGAAAGCTAAATAATTTTATTAATGCACTATACTTTTGCTAGGTTTCATTTCAACCTTTCTAATAAAATTTAGCACAAAATTTCCAATATCTTTACAAGTCCACAACTTTGTAAATGACCGGTATGAAGAAAGTGCAACTCCTTAAATAAAAAATAAAACTGATAAAAGCCCAAAAATTGCAAATAATAGCAAGAAAAAAAGGAATAATATCTGTCAAATTTATTGAAATACTTAACATAAAATATGAATACTTTGCAGCCCTTTCATAAATCCATTTATGAGCGCAATCATAAAATGCACTCAAAACGCATGCATTGTTCAATACAAATACTGTACATGACCACAACCTGCAGTAGCACCCGTTGCAAAGGAAGCCAATGCTACATAAAAGATTTTATGAGGACATTACAAACCATTACAAACCAAAATTTCGCATTGTTTTCTATTTGAAATTGAAATAAAAAAAACCTAGAGTTACTTTAAGGGAAAAACAATTTTCAGTGTTGAAAACCAAATTTATTTCAGATTACCATTCTTGAGCATTTTCTTAATATATTTGAAAAAATTTCACCCTTTAAGGATTGTATACCAACGGTTTCGCATTTAGAAAACTAATTCCTCGTAAGTAGTGCCATAGGCACTGTAATTTTCATAATGAATGATTTCTTAATCATTTGTTTTGATATATCGCAATGGGACTCTGTTTGTTGCCAAGGTCGCAAATGTTCTTCATCAGTGAAATAAACAAAGAGGTCTTCACTATATAGAGTATAAACAACTTTGGAACGACAAAAAATAGTACATTTATCTGTGAAATACCTAAAACAAAAATAGATCTTAACGATACAAACATGCTATTAATCTTGTGTATATTATTTTTAAATCAGACCAAAACAAATCAAACATCTTGTTATTCGTATTATCTTAAGCAAATATTTTTCTTAACTGCCGATTTGGCTAAGAAGTTGTGGTTGTCTCTTTGAAAATTCGTGAAATTCCATGCAGCTGTACTCCATGTCACCTTTTACACCCCGAATGCTCTTCAGGATCAATATATGGAGATTGGAACATTCTTCTTTCCATGTCTTTTTAGGGGAAGATGTTCCAGGCAAACATAAAATGTATTCGTTGATTTGAAGGAGTTCCCTAAATGGAACATTCTGAGTGCTCATATGCTTACAGATTTCTACCCACCGTTCTTCTGTTTTCGCTTTTTTTTTGCTCATTCTAAAAGTTTTTCTTTGCTACAGTATTTCTTCATAAAACCGTATTGCATTAAGACTTTTACTGAATTCGTTGTCAAGTTAAACGATATTCTTTCAGTAACAGTTTTCATTGATGCATTCACAATATTGATTCAAAAGCTATTGAAATGTTGGATTTGTTCATTCCATGTTCAGTGCATAGTTGGCATTTCGTCAATCTACATCCGCGTTCTTCCGTTTCGTATGAACATAAAAACCAGTACAAAAAGCAGAACAAATTTTCTAGCAGTATAGACAGCTGCAAAGTTACAAAATTACACTGTGCTGAAAACACATGTATTTTGTTGATTTTACGTGATTTTTAACTGGCTCCAGTGTCGCGACTGTTGGATACAAATCATTAATATTTCTTAAAGATCAAGTACACATATCGGGTTAAGAAATAAAATCAACAATTAACTCCTTCGGCCTACTTTTTATAAGAAAAATCTGTGCTTGAAATTTCGAACTTTTGAAAAAATTAATTTTTAGGCCATTATATTGGCGTGTGGACCACGAGATAAAAATATGAAACTTACAGGATAATTAGTTTTAACCTTGAACTTCAAAAGCCTGAAATCTCGTAAACTGGTTTTTATCCTTTTCACGTGTTCAGGTGGCTAAAAGAAGCACAAAAAAAAATTAGAATGAGATTTTAGTTTGAATTTCGAACCCAAACACCAATGGTACAAATGAGATGAAAAAAACAACAATTGAGGAGTGTGAGAACAGAACGGCACATGTCCAGTTGCAAAAATTTGAAAAATCGCGAAAAAAGGGCTTATGTCTCTGAACTAATTATTCACATTGCTATCAAAAAATTACCTTTTGAAAGTGTCTGAGATTGAAATTATTTGAAGATTAGTGTAATGTTCTGTTCGCCCACTCTTCAGTTATAACACAGAATTCAAGTTATGAAATTATTAATATTAAAAAATAGTTTCTTACTGGGTCTTATAACATTAACAATTTCAAAATTATCGGAAGCTGAATACTTCCGTGCTTTTAATTGATAGTGAGAGAAAGGAACAGGTTTGATCTAGGAAGCTAAAATTTTGGGAGAATTTTCTTCAACCGCAAATTTTTTAAAAATAATAAAAATACCTCTTTCGGGTGTGTTTTTTCCGCATTTTTAGTCACACGAAAAATGTGGGCGCGGTTTTACAACAGTAGGTGGCGTCCCCCATTCAACCAAAAATCCCAAAAAGCTATATCTTGGCACTTAAGGCAGACTTTTGCTACGTTTTAGTAAGTCGATTTTTTGGTTAAATTTCAACGAAATCGGACGTAAACTCTGTCCGCGCCGTTTACAGGTTTGAGCTAGGAAGCTCAAATGTTGGGACAATAATTTTTATTCCTCAAGCTATAATATAGGAAAAAATAAATAAAATCTCTCTCCAAAAATTTGGAAAAACACCTTAATGTACATATATAGTTCCAAAGTTATTGTGAAGCACTTAGCATGTTTTTTTATGTCTTAAAATTAATTTCTTGCAAATAGAATAGTATTGTACCACATACAGTAGGTGGCCAAATTAATGTGGACAGTACTCAAAGTTTTGTATTTTCTAGTTTAACCGAATTTTTTGAGCATATAAATTAGTTTTCATAAAGTTTATTAATTTGCTTTTGCTGCTGGTATCATTATTGTTGTATTTGATAAGCGGCTACATAAGTAGTCTGCGTCATCTACTAAATAAGTGAGGTTCAGTGAGATTACTTCTTATTTGGTAAAACGTGCTGTTGTAGTTTAGTCGTTTAAAGTTTGAATAAATAATTTTTTGTCCGCCTTACCTGTCCGTAATGTTCAAAATGTTAATAATGGTTCTTATTTATTTAGTTTTACTAAGTTTCATGAATTAATTTATATTTGGACAACGGTATTGAGGTGTATCTTCAAAAGTGTTTCTTTTTTGAATGGAAAAGTCTTCAGACATGTGTATAAAAAAATATAGAGAAATACAGACGTAATTATGTAACTCATCATATCCCCAGAGAGACATAGCTACACTTGGATGTGTTTAAAAGTCGGTTTATAACCGTATTAAAAAATAATAGATCAAAACGAGACTCTGAACGCAAACCGTGTAGGGAAATGTGGTAGAAAAAGAATCACCACAACTCGTACCGACCGTAAAACTATGGACATCTGCCTCAAAAATTGTAAGAAAAGTATAACTCACTTAACTTCGATGATAAACGATGGGGAAATTATCGTCTCCAAAGGGACAGTTCGGCTGCATTTGACAGAATAGATCCTGATCGCTTGTCGTCCAATCAAAAAAAGGTGCCTGACCAATGCCATGAAGAAGAATCGACTGAAATTGGCCAATTAACACTTAAAAATGACTGATGCGTAATGGAATCCAGTACGTGCTACCTCTTAAAATAGAATAGTTCGTAAACTACTGATTTTTATTTTAATAATCGTGATTTACAGGTATACTTCTCTGGCGTGTCAAAATTCCAACTTGTGGTTGACAAAATTAAATTTTTCCGACGATGCCCTAGAGAGCAGTTCCACCCCGACAGCCTTGTAGAGAGGGCTAAGCACCTGGCTAGCATCATGGTGTAGCCTATGATCTCAGCCAAAGGTATGGGACTCCCATACATCGTGGTAGAGAACATAAGGCAGGACCAACTCATGCGAGTACGAAGAACTCGCCTGCTGTCACAGCTCGAAGAATGGTTCCCTGGTGACGAGAGTACATTTTTATGCACGATTCGGCACCATACCACAAAGCCAGGAGTGTAACTATGATTCTAGCTGACAAAAATATTAGCTATATGCCTTGGCTGGGCACTCATCTGACTTGAACCCCATTGAGAACATGTGGGAGCTAACCAAACGGCCAATCGTCAAAGAATTGAATACCATCAAGCGGAAGTTGATTGAAGCAATCGTCAGAGAATGGCATCACAATACCGAACTCCAACAACATCCAAATAAATTGTATGCAGAGAATGCCCGATGTATACAAGCCATCATTGCAGCTATTGGTGGAATCACCAAATACATTAATTATTTACATAAAATTTTCAGAGAACGTAAATATTACATTTACGAAGAAATAATTGAATGTACACTAAGCTAAGGTAGATTGATCTCTTAGGATATTAAAAACTTTGTTATCTTTTGATTAAAATCTTTGTTATCTTTTGAGTGGGCGTGGTCCATCCCTTATATGAAAAAACACTGTCATTTCTGAGCTGCTGCACATATTTCGATGAAATTTGGAATGAAGATAGATTGATTGAAAGGATAGAAGTAGGGATAGGGCACCATGATGTTAAGGTTTTTATTTTCGGTAGCGAGGACATTTAATCAAAAACTTACAGGGTTCGAAAAGCCTGCTTATCAGTGATGGTACTTTCGATATATTTGTACTTTTTTCGGTACATTTGCGTTGTAAAAAATAATGTCCAGTATATTCGCCAAATTGTCAGTACATTCGGTACACTTGGCCTATTTTCAGTACACTTGGACAATTTCTAAAACATTATCATTTTTTTAGTGAATTCATCGCGAATAATGCCTAGAATAAACATTGCTAATCATTTTTTTTAGTAAAAACGCTGAAATTTTTGTGAATTGTTGTAATTTTAAGTAACTTTTTGATGTTCATGTTGACAAAAGTACATTCGGCCTCTAAAAAGAACATTTGAAGTTTCGATTAAGTACATTTTCATAAAACCCAAATTTCATCACTGATACATACCCAAACCTTTTCAAAATTTGAAAAGAAGAACATAAATCTAGCTTCTACAAATCTGTTGAAAGTTCCGAAAAATTTGATTTTTCACTATGCTAGAATTAAAGAGGCATCATGACTTCGAATTTCACCCAAGGTCCAGTTCATCTTCATCATCAAATTCAATAAGATCTATAGTGACTTAGATATTTGAAAACAACATGCGGGCTTTCTGCTGCATAGATCATATTTCAATAAGATGATCATCCTTTGAGCTATTATGGAGCAGACAAATGAGTTCCACTGCAATAAATAACGAGGTACAGCACCCATGATCATTAGTTTCATTAGAACTCCATCGAAAGGCTGATATCCATAAGTGAGAATTTGGAAGATTTTGCTTAAGTAGAAAATGTCTGGTCCGACATGAATGCTTAATACATCGCCATCAATAACATGCAAATCAATCCGTTCAATCAGTACAATCAGTAGTTTCATGATAAATAAATTCAGCATAGAAAACGTGGAGCCACTTATATGGGAGCCATGAGAAGCCAGTGAAGGCTGATTCTTTGTACGTCTGATCTGGTTAAAAGCGATTTGCTATATAAATTAAGAAGTGTTTATCAAAAATTATTTTAGAAAATTCCTAATAATGGTGATCCAGTACCACCGCCAGTGGCGAATTGCTTAGCTGATAAAGAAAACACATTAATTCCGAAAACTCCTTAAATGGAAATGAATTGGAGCCGCGACCATCCTACGTCATGTTGGAATTGATTAGAACAAACTCCGTGAGGCCTGGAAATGTTCGATGAATCGAAGATACTTGCTAAGGACCGTTCACAGAGTAAAAGTTTAATTGAGTCCTTGTGACAGGAAAGAGCCACAAATATCATTAATTGATATTGTTCTGAGTTAACACTTAAGAGTTTGAACATGAATCACAATTTTTTCTTTAAATGTCGTAAAGTTCAGATGAAGTTGAAAGAGTTATTAATCAACAGTAAATGACTGTTGTGACTGAGCACAACACTGCAACTCAAGATAAATGCTAAGACTATTAGTTGCACACAACTATCAAAAGAAGCAACTCAGGCCTAAACAGTACCTAGTCTCTCAAAAATTAATCAACTAAATAATTAAATTTCTAAAAAAAAAAACGTTATGCCAACACTTTATTTCTTTTAAACAAAGTTTGTTGAATGCGCGCAATGGCAATAGAAGTGAAAACTTAGCTCCACAATTGCACGCTAAAAATCAAATAAAAATCCAAGAATGTAATGCAAGTGGCGGAAAAACACTAGCCAACTCATATATCATGTTTTTATGGACCATTCAATGCGCTGACCAAGTTGGCAGCTCGTGTTTTAGTCTTTTGAAATTTTTTGCTTAACCCCTATTACAACGTCGTAGAGTAACCACAGTTTCGAACAGTTTTTTGCTGGAATATGCATCTTTTTCTATGCTTTTATCATAAGACACAATGGGAAGCAAAGAGAAATAAAATGTTGTTAAATAGTTTCCCTCGCCTTCATAGCTGCACTTTGTTGGAGCTATTGTTGTTTTTATTGGTATTGCTGCTTCTGCTGCTGCCAGATTGTCTACGAAGCGTGTGCCATGTGTCTCATTGTTAGATTTTTTCCTTAACTTTTTACAATAATTGAGAAAAGTAAACATTTTTACAAACACTTCCATTTTGCTTGAAAACATAAACCAACAATAATACTCGCATGCGAAGGGAGACAGGAGTAAATTTTCTTTTTGACCACTTGATTGTAGTCCATCTGACCATTTTCAAATGTAAGCGCTTTCTTTTCAAATAAATAAGTTTTACATTATCGGCACTGTAAACTGAGAGTTGATGTAAAATTAAATTGAACATTCATTGATTTTATAAGAAAAACATTCGCTAATGTTTTTATTTATTAATAATAATTAAATGATAATGGAACTTCAGCCATTTAGCAGCGATCAACATTCATGTAAAATTTTACAAGTTGATACAATGTTTTATTTATTAAACAAACTTCGACAACAAAGGAACAACAACAACAAACCGAAAGTTTCTAAATTATGGGGACCACGCCGAACCCTCAAAATCTGCGATGCGCCAGAATCGCATAACTTTGAACAAGTAGTGTCTCACAGCCAATGGCTGTGCATTACAACATAAACAAATAATTAAGAAACTACGATAACAAAGGAGAACTACGGTTTAATGTACTCAGGTAAAATCATGCAATAGTGTAAACAAAAAAGCGGAACAGCTGATTGAAATTTCAATGCAATGGTGTGTTCTTGAGTTCACTTAAAATTTGCCACATTTGCTTGAAATTAAAAATTAGCTTTTCGTTCGAGTTGCATTAATATAGCGGGTGTAATTTAAGTGCTGACGTAGGCATCAACTGATACCCGCGACGTTGTACGCGTAGCCTAAATTGGGGAATATTTTGGATATAAATTAGAGTATGTTTTTTAATGATATTACATACATATGTACATTAGTAGTTTCCAACTTATAATAATTTTTAGAAAATCCATATCCGGAACTTCACATGACTATATCTCGAAAACTAGATGCGAACGATACTTTTTTTTTTAATATATTCTCTCTTAAAATTAAAAGATAATTAAGAAAAAAATAGATAAAAAAAAATATCGGCTTAAGTTAAATTTGATTTTGAAATAGGGTGTTAAGGGTTAACATTTCAAATTAATCGTAAAATTTTTTTATCCTATTTCAAACCAATTGAGGAGGCGCACAGTGGGAAATTTTTTAATGTTTTTGGACAAAAATCCGTCTACAATGCAATTATTAATGGATTTGAAATTTTTTTTTTTTAAAGATTTGTTAAGTGCCACCCGATGTGTGAGTAATGCCCAAACTTTTGAGAACGTTCAACATAACCTCAAAAAATCCTATAAATATATGAAATTCGTGTATTTTTTCTTAGGGAGTTTTTCGAAAAGCAAAAAGACATTTTTTAAAATTTTTTTTGAAGTTACATTTTATCTTAGACCAAAATTTCTTTTACATTATTAAAGTATGACTATTTAAGATTTATCTCTGAAATTTTGGTCAAACGCCCCCTAACTATTTGCTTAACCGAAAAAAGTTTAATTTTCTTTTTTCGGATGAACCAGTCTCCAGATATCTTCAAATTTTGAGGTATATATATTTATAGGATTTTTTGAGGTTATGTTGAACGTTTTCAAAAATTTGGGCAGTACTCACACATCGGGTGGTACCTAACGATTATTTAAAAAAAAAAAATTTTCAAATCCATTAAAAATTGCGTTGTAGACGGCTTTTTTTCCAAAAACATTAAAAAATTTCCCACTGTGGGGCGTCCCATTTGATTTTCTCAAAAAAGTACACTCAAAAACCACCCTAATGTATATAGAGCGGTTCAATATAAAAACATTTTGATTTTTTCACGATGTGTCAGCGGATTACAATAGCCTTATATCTGGACAGAGCCCATTACTAGGATTAAGGTTAATATTGAAAACTGGATTAGCGCCTTCTGTTTTAAGCAGACAAGCCATTTTCAAAAAATAGATTTAAAACATGGTACAAGTTATAGAGGTTATTAAATTTTCCAACAAAGTGGGTATGGCTTTCGGGCAACTATCGATCGGGAAATTTAAATAAATAGTTTTTCTTCTTCTTCTTTCTTTCTTATAAGAAAAATTGAAAACTTACCGGAAAAAAGTACCAATTTTTCACTTTCTAGTTGCAACACCTCAAATATTATCTGACCGCCGATCCCGTCGTACATCATTTTTAATGAACTGTTATTTGCTTAAAAGAATGCCGAAACCGTATATCATTATCTTATTTCAAAACCAAGATATCTGCATTTTTCTAAACCTGATTTTTTTCGAATCGGAGTCGACAAATTTACATATTAAGGTGATTCAAAATTTTTTTTTATTTCAGACAGTTATTGATCGAGGAACTTGAATTCATGATTAGTTTTTCTTCTTCTTCTTTTTTTCTTATAAAAAAATTTAAAATTGACCGGAAAAAAATGAAAAAATTCCGATTTTGTACTATAAAGTTTCAAAATCACCCCATATTATTTTGCCGCCGTTCCCGTGTTACACCATTTTTAATGTATTATTTTCTTAAAAGAATGCCGTAAACCAATTATCATTTTCTTATTTCAAACCCGAAATGTCTGCATTTTTCTACTTTAACAGAACTGGAATAATTTTAAATTTTGAAAATGGTAGAAAAATCTATAGAATAGTTCATATTTTGCCAGGTCAGTTTTCAATATTAGCCTTAAACCCAGTAATAGGCCTT
The DNA here is from genome assembly GCA_949775025.1 of Tricholauxania praeusta. NCBI lineage: Eukaryota > Metazoa > Arthropoda > Insecta > Diptera > Lauxaniidae > Tricholauxania > Tricholauxania praeusta. Next base: position 114,414,753 of record OX459029.1, read on the forward strand.
GTTCAGACATATAAGGCTACTGTAATCCGCTAATCGGAAAAAATCAAATACATTTTTTTTTTCAACCGCTCTAGTATATACACTGGCGGTCATGAAAACCGCACCACCACAAAAAATCATTAAGATTCGATATTATTGAGATTTTATTGAAAAAATAATTTTTTTATTAGTAATTGTTACTAAGCTAATATGATTCAATAGTTTGAAAACAAATAGACATTTCTCGATCTTACACACCTATTTTTTTTGACTAAAAACAATAATCTGGAAAATAGTGAATGCTTTTACGAGTCCTTTGATTATTTATTTTTACAGAAACTGATCAGTATCTTGTTATCTTAGAATGTTGTTTTTAAATTGCTAGGTACTAGGTACTATCAAGTTACAAAAAAAAAAAAAAAAACTATCAGTATACATTTGCTCCTCCTCTATCCTGTATTGCAGTCATTATCCTTGATAACATGGAATCAACCAAGGCTATCTAAAGCGAAAATTGATTTTTTTCTTGGCTTTCTAGTCAGTAACTTTCCCCTTTATTATATGCCACAAGTAGAATTCAGGTCATACGAGTTTCCAGGCCAAGTCAGATGCGAAATTCCGAGATCCGTGAATACTTTTCCGAGCTATAAAAAAATGATTTGTTTTTTTAATATCCTGTTTATAATTTTAAAGTCTCTAAGGATCATAGAAAAATTGCATACACGATTTATCAATTTCGCACGTTGGCAAGGTGCAAAATCGTCCTGTAAAATTGCATCCTTAGTGCAGAATAAGTGCTTTTTAAGCATCGGGTCCTAGTTCTCCCTTATAACTTGCCAAATATTTTTTCACATTCATAATTCCTTCTAAATAGTGTAGAGGACCAGGAGCATTATAACAAAAACATCCCAAGATCATATGGCTCTATGGAAATTTTACTGTTTTCACTCTGCAGTTTCCGATCTAGCGTTCTACATCGGAACGACGCACCTACGGCAAATTATCGGTGCAAAGCAAGTTGAATTTAGTTTCATCCGACTAAATGACATTTCGCCACTGCTTCAGTGTCCAGCTTTTGTAGCTTTGAGCACAAGCTAGACCAACTTTTTTCACTTTGTGTGCCAACAATGGCTTTTTTGCAGCACGTCTTCCATATAAGCCAGCATCTCGCAGCCTCCTGCGGTCAATTTCCACAATAATTTTTATAGAATGATGAGTTTCTAGCACTGTACGTATAACAACTACACTTTGAAAATTATCCTTCAAACTTATTTTCTACAAGGCCATCTTTGCCTACTACAGGTTGTTTTCTCTCCAGCGGCTCCTAAATGTACAAAAATGCACAATTGTAGAATGAGAGAAACCTATTCTTTCCGAAATTTTACGATACACCTTGGTTCGCTAGTCGCTTTTTGATCTCGTGACAGCTGTTTATGTTTTGGACCCATTTCTGTACATATTTTAATAAACGGCCTTCTGCTTTAAGCATACGCGAAAAATTATCGTATTTCCGTTGTCAATACACTTGCAATACTTTAATGCTGAAAGTCTCATTAACCCATATCGTACCTTTGATTCGGTAACGAATCACGAAAAATGCTCATGTTTGGACATTTTTTTTATTATAAAATAACAAAAAATTCGAAGGTTTATATATTTTATATTAAAGTTTAATCTATTGGATTTTCTTTAAAAATTTCCTTTCTCGTACCAAGCCCACTTTTTAGGATTAAGTGGGAGTTTAAAAAAACAATTGGTTTGGATATTTTTTTGAAAATTAATCAAAAAAATTAAAATTAATTAAATGTGGACAAAACCTACACAGAATAGATTCAAAAGGACTAATGTTATTCTCCATAATAAAAATTATATATCCAGATTGTGTAGGTAAGCTATATGTAGCACTCAATTATGGTGATACGTATACAAATCAATGGCCACTTCCCAGGGTAACTATTTGGCAATTTTTATTTTTAAAGATGTCAAACTTTTTGAGTAGACTAAGCGTTAAAAAATTCAAAATCTTGAACAAATAACATTTTTCGATTAGGTCAAGCGCTGAATAAATTCAAAAAAAGTTTTGTCTAAAATTTTTTTCCGATCGACCTCTAACTAATTTTCTGCCATTTTTTCCACTGAATTTACCACCTCGTTACATTTTTAAAAAAAAAAGTATGCTAAATATTTTGGTACCATATGGGTTAACCGAAGTTAAAAAAAAATACGGAATTGTTTTAATTTTTACATTTAAAAACAGTTTTGCTAGTGGTGTGGTTTTCATGACCGCCAGTGTATGGATATCATACATTCACAAATTCTGCGTTATCGTTGCTTGCAATGAAAATTGATAAATTGAGAATGAGAGCGAAAGCAAAATTTTAATATTCCGTTGTTTCTCTTCCATAGAAAAAACATGGCAGTGCCATGTAAAAAACAAAACGAACACTTAATTTTTAAGCAATTTTAAAACTTTAATATTTTGATATTTAACAGGAATATCGTTATAATTTTAATTGGAGATAGGGACCAAGCGCCTAAATAATAAAACTTTTAATCAAAATTGATTCAGTAGTTTTTGCGTAATGCGCAAACATCGAAAACGGCTCATTCATTTCATTTTATTTATAAAGATATACTTAATACAGTTTTAGTTGCATGTAACAGCGCCAGACACAATTTCTGAACCTTATATTATGAAACCACTAGCCTTAATTAGTGCCAAAATTGGCTCAAAATGTATAAAGTGGGCTAATATGAGATGGTCTAACATGACAACATGCTGTACGTCGAGGGCAATATAGCCTTATTATGATACTAATAGAACGCGAAAAGTGCTCTCATTAGAAAAACAAACCCTGAGAATCTTTGTCGGTGTTATTAGAGGACACTATTTTATATGCAAACGTACCCCAAGACAAGGGCTTTCTGATGTAGGAGATCTTTGTAGAAGCTGTAAAAATCCGGACGTCGAAGAGTCAGTCTTTCATTATCTCTGTGAATTCCCAGCGCTGACAAATCGGCGGTTTAAAGTATTCGAATGCCACTTCTTCGACTCTTTTGAAGACATCGCTCAAAAGTGTCCAAAATCCATTTTGAGGTTTATAAAAAATTCGAAATGGTTTGAATAGGTTGATAACGAAGTTATAAATAGGGTATACAATGGACACAATTGCGGCCTAAGATATGATGACAATTGTCATCTCCCGTGCTAACCTAACCTAACCTAACAGCGCCAGATATTGATAAATGAGCTAAATGTGCATAATATAAATGTGCACTTTGTACATGTCGTTCAGCATAACCTCCATGGCTAAAGTGTTATGAGCGGCTGTCCACATATAATTCATGGATTGGTCGGGGTTCGAATCGCATTACAAATTAACCAAAAACTGGTCTGATGAGGCTATGTATATACATATGAATATGTGTATATATGTGGTAATAGCCGAAATATATGTCACAAATTACCAGGTTAAATTGTTCCATTTGCTATCTTTGTCATGTTTGTTTAAAAAGCATTAATCGATTTTTGAAATTTCACATGAATATCGGTTGCTGCAATTGACTGTAAATTTGATTAAGTTCAATTAATTAATAATATTCAGTCGACTAAAACAAATAATTAAGGAAAATATTTATTTCTTATTATTATTTTTTCCATTTATTTTTTTAAAGTGTATTTATGTTGTGGCATTAACAATTTCAAACAATAGTTACTAACCCGTCATCAATGAGGAAGGGTGTGACATACCCCACGTGGTTACAAACGGAGACAACTTTCTTCTCAAACAATTGGCTGCCACATGCTCATAGTAGCTATAGATAAAATATCTTACAACTGGCACAGCAAACACGCTTAATTGAGGGTAACACATTGAAGAAAAAACACACAGTTAAACACTGCTGAGGTATGTCACACCCTACCTCATTTACCGCGTTATTAGGAAGCTTCGGAAAAAATAGCCAGAAGTTTGAAAAAATTTTCCAGGTTCAAATTAAGCATCCAGAAAATTATGTTTTTAATGTTCGTGGAACAAAAACGGGAAAACAAAATATGTCTGCATCGATTTCAATCGGTCCATTTGCATGGAAATTGTACAGCAAAAAAAAAAAAAAATCCGTAAAGTATGAGAAGTTTAACGAACTTTAAATTGAATTCATGTCGTTTTCAAATGGCTTTACTGTTAAGCAGCAACTCTGATATAAATTAGCCTTTAAGTCATACAATATTTGAAAACAATTTTTTAGCAAGACCATAAATCCGATTCACAAACTTGACCAATCTAGATTAATTTATAAGATCCTATGTGACTTTGTCGGCAACAATATATGTGTGCAACATGGTATATACTGGGACAACAAAATCGATATTAAGGATGCGGGTTTCATCACACAAATCAGATATAAAACCTGGACACAAAAATACCCAAAAAAACCAGTACTTTCCTTACAATTTCGATAAAGTGGAAATACTGCAACGTGACAACAATTACTCGAAGTGTCTAAATATAGAGATGTTGCACATGGCACGCAGTCCAAGTCACATACGAATGAACTATAAAACTTACACAGAAAACTGTACTCACAATTAAAGACACTTTATTAACCAAGTATCACATAGTGCAAGTTTATTTATTTATTTAATTCAACTTGTTACACAGTTACAAATTTGATCTAATGAATACATTACAAAAAAAAAATATAATTATGAATTATAAATTATATTATATATAAATTATCGACTAAGCAAACATATCACTATTCTTAAAAACATTCCTATTTTGGGTGGTATCAAGTTTTTGGCTAATACAGTGTTTTTCTAGCAAAACTCATTGCTGCATTGCCTTTATTTCTATTAGGAATTGATTAGGAATGCACTGTTATCTACTGTTATTAAACGAGCTAAAATTGTATGTTTATAAATATGTTTATATGTATATATGTTTATATGTATATATGTATATGTCTGAACTTTATTCCGAAAACTTCTGCAGTAATTTTGATGAAACTTGGGGATTTCATGCACATGTGAACAAAATTAAGATTGGGCTAGGTTTTAAGTTTTTAAAGATTCTAACAGGGGCGTGGCACAGCCCTAAACGTTAAATTTTATAACGTGATATCTCGCATACTATTTAAGATATTTTGATGAAATTTGGTAGACTGATCCAAATCATAAATATCTTCAATACTACCAAAAGTGGGCGGAATTGAAGAAGAGGGCGTGGCATCTTTTAACAATTGAAAATTTTGATTCAATATTACTCAAAAACGGCGCCTACGATTTTCATAAGAACTTTGAAGACAATACCGCTAAAAGCAGTCATCATAACAAATTATGGGACAGTACTGGGAAAACTCGTTGATGGACGTGGCACCGCCCACAATATTTATAAACGTCATAATAAGAGAACTTACAACGCAATCGTTATGAAGTTTAACATATAAGGTACACTAGCTATTGGGTATCTTGTAACCAAAAGTGTGCGCAACAACACTTGTGGGCGTGGCACCATCCATACATGCGAAAAAAGTAAAATGCTATATTTAGTGTGCTATGAGAATAATATTTTTGAAATTGTGTGTAGAGATGTCAGTTAAGATAAGCTATCAAATCAAGTGAAGTTCAACGGGATTGCATTAGAAGGCGTGGAACCTCCCGTACAACCTAAGGCCGTTTAAGGTTATGTTTAGTGCACTGTATGAGTGATCCTAATAAAATTTGGTATAGAGATGTCGGTTACTATAACCTTTTAAGTTTAATGAATTTTGATGGGATTACATCAGTAGGCGTGGCACCTCTCATATATGCAAAAAACTTTAGTAGCTATATTTAGTGTGTTGTGGAAGAAATTTCATTATATTTTGGTGCAAAGGTGTCGGTTACTATAAGCTTTGAAATTAAGCGAAAATCGACGAGATTGCATTAGTGGGTGTGGCACCTCCCACATAAGCAAAATACGTTAAATGCCATATTAAGTGTACTATTGGAGTAATATTTTTTGAAATTTGGTATAGAGGTGTCGGTCACTATAATATCTGAAATTATATGAATTTTGACGGGATAACATTAGTTGGCGTGGCACCTCCCATACAAGCTTAAAACATTTCATGTTATATTTTGTATACAATATGAGTGATCGTATCAAAATTTGGTTTCAATATATTTAGTCTCATTCAACTTAGTTCGAGTTTTTAAAACTCTTTCAACTGCTTCATTATTTTTCAACCATTTCAACTTTTCTTAACATTTTCCATATTTTTTCGATTTTTTCAACCTCATTCAACTTTTTTCGAGTTTTTCAACCTCTTTCAAATTTTCTCAAAATTTTTCATATTTTTTCGACATTTTCAACCTCATTCAACTTTTTTCGAGTTTTTCAACTATTTCTACGGTTTCAACATTTTTCAACCTCCTTCAACTTTTTTCAACATTTTCCAAATTTTTTTCGACATTTTCAACCTCATTCAACTGTTTCAACATTTTCCATATTTTTTCGAATTTTTCAACCTTATTCAACATTTTTCGAGTTATTCAAACTCTTTCAACTTTTTCGACACTTTGCATATATTATCGACTTTATCAGTCTTTTTCTCCTGTTTCAACCTCTTTCAATTTATTTCGACGTTTTCAACCTCATTCAACTTTATTCGAGTTTTTTAACATTTTCCATGTTTTTTGACTCTTTCAGCCTTTTACCTGTTTCAAAATTTTTTGAAGTATGTTCAATCTCTTCCATATTTTCCGACTTTTCGAACATTTTTCAGCTTTTTTAACCTCTTTTGCCGTTTTACTACATTTTCCATATTTTATCAAGGTCTTTCATCTTTTTATTTAATTTCCATATTTTTCGACATACATACATACATACATACATACATACATTCATGCATACATACATACATACATATGTAATTTAACCTCATTTCACTTTTTCAAAATATTGCATATTTTTTCGACTTTCTAAACCTCAAAACGAAAAACCGAACTAGGTTCGGTCTCCTGGTACTATAGCTTATAACGCACTTTAGAGAATCAGAATATAGCATTTTACATATCTTTACAGCAAGAAAATGCAAAAAAATAGCCCCATTGCTATACCACAAACTGTCTCTTTCTTACAAAAGGTGCAAGAATTTAGCTATAAGAATATTTCAGAAGTATAATTGAAGTGCTATTTTTTGCCAAAATATTTGTATTGGTGTTATTATGGTTGTGTTTGTTGATTATATCAATATTTACATATATAAAGTATTTACGTTAATGATATTTATTGGCATTTATTTGAATGGGCTTATAATTATTTATTGCTTCCCCTTCGTTTTCTAAAAAAATATGAGAAGTCTTAATTACATAAATTTCGAAAAAATAATCTTCCAGATCTACAAACTGCAAACAAGTTTCTTCTGAAACTCTTAGATAAATAATGCGCCTCAAAGTTTCTTTATATATATAAAATTAAAAACAATTAAAAAAAATTATTAGAATGCGTATTTTTCCTCTCGCACTAATCTAAAACTTTTTACATTTAAAAAGAGGAAAGAAAATGGTTTCCATGCTAATTTATATTATAAGATTTCATAATAGTTTATTTTGAAAAATTATTTTCAATGCAATATTGTAATCTGATCAGTGTTGGGCATTTTTGATTGCTCGAATAGATTTTCTTTATCGAATAACGAATAAATGCTTTTAATCGAAAAATAAAAAAGTATTCGAATGACATATTGTAAACGTGTTATGTTTTTCAATCGATATAAAAAGGTCGGAAATGAATTTTGGAAGGATACCCCATGGAACTGCTTTGCTTTATTTGAGAAACAATATTTAATTGCATCATTCGACGGAAAAGGCTTCAAAATGGATAAAAGCCAAAACAGATTTTGGAACAAGGGGGTACCCTTAAAGGGCATATTATGGTCACTTTAGGAAAAAAAATGTATTACAGTCCTCTAGTTAAAATCCGTTTTAGGCCTTTTACCAATGAATGCATTTTTTTATGCAGGGGGGCAAACGGAACCATTGAAAAATGTCCCTCTTTCCAAAATATGTTTAAACCTTTTTTATTATTATTCCCTTCTTTTTAAGTTAATTTGTTCCTTTTCCAATTGATTGGTACAATAAAATGTTTTTTACAAATCCCTTTCCAATAGGCTCAGAGCCCGCTGTAGAAAATTCGAGTGTATAAGATTAAAGGATGGGTTGTACGGGAAAGATAGTGAGCTATTTGGGTGAAACTAAGGAATCAGGGTTGCCTTGACAAAGCCTGTCCCAAAGCCCGAAAATGCCAGAATTTTAGCCGATTTTGTTGTTTTAATTGAAACTGTATAATATTATGCCTCAAAGTATATGTCGGATGATAGAACTCGAAGAGTTCTAAATATAACATACAGGGTTGCAATGTTGAATCCTGGCCCAAACATGGGTTGCTACCGATTTTCTGGGTCAATTTTAATTAATGAAAATAACCGCTTGATATGTGTGCCAAACGATGAAGCTTGAAGAGCCTAAATAGCATATATATGTTTGCCTTGTCGAAACCTGACCCAAACATGTATTGTCACTTACTTAAGAAAATTTGGCCCTAAGGACGGGTGGCATCCATGCTTAAGACCGGGTTCGACAAGGCAACCCAATATATTCTATTTAGACTCTTCGAGCTCTGTCGTTTGGCACACATTTCAAGCATAAATATATATTATTAAAAATTGACCCAAAAAATCGGTAGTAACCCATGTTAGGGACAGGATTCAACAATGCAAGCTTCATATTAATCCTTTTCGAGTTCTATCATTTGACATACATTTTTAAAGGAATAATATTATACAGTAACAACGAAGTCGTGCTAGTTCTCAACATCTATGTATATTGGCTGCATAAACACTTGTTTAAATTGTTAAATATTGTGTGAGCATCTATTAATTTAAATATTTTTTATTGGTAAATCATAAACCTTCACTTAAGCTTGTTTAATTCTCATGCCTTTTCTATATAGCTCAATATAGAAACTATCTCTAATATTTTCATATTCAAAAGGGTAAACCTGGTATCAGTTTCGAAAAAAACAAATCAAACCAAATATGAAATATTTAATATTCAGCTCTAAGTTTCCACTATTAATAGTTATAATTTTCCACTAAAAATGCAAATATTTGAGTTCCGCTCTTACGAACTCACACTTCTTAAATGGACTTATATCTCTGAAAAACATAGTATTAGTTTTCATTCAGTCTCTATTAAACAATAACTAAGTAAATACAGTAGTAACTCTATTCTTGTACATAATGAAATCCTGGCTCGGTGCAAATTATGAAGTAGTTTCAAGTGCCGAACACATTTTGTACACTTTCATCTGTTTTAGCACCTGAGCTTAGTATCATATCGGAATTTCAATACATTTAAATAATGAACTTATATTTCTTAAAGGACTAAAGTAATATTAAAATTAGGTTTGTTTTGTGCACACACGTTTGTATTACATTACTACAATGCAATATTATAATACTATTAAGCGCTTTCCTGTTCCCAAATACGGATTCGGAATTCATCGTGAACTTTTTAAGGACCATTAATTTTTCATTACGTAACTGGTCATTTCTTTATGAGCAAGAGTCTTAATTTTTTTAGAGGTCGCAAGTACCTAGTACATTGCTTCAAATATTTTTCTGCAGCAAGAATCGAGTCCCTACTGTGCATACAAATATGTATGTAATGTATGTATGTATGCATTGTCCAGCAAATTGATGCTGACAAATAGCAACATTTTTGCCTAAAGGTGCAATTTTTATAGCTGAATGAAACCACAACTGCTGATGATGACCTGCGTCAACAACAAATTAAAATCGAAAAACACTGCGTCCAAGATGAAAACTCATTTTTGGAAATCCAAATCTGAAGTACACTCCAAAAAGCACTTGTTTTCACTTTGCTTGCAGCTTCTTGTAGCAGCAAAAAATGTGCTGCTATAACAATAACAATGACGTTTGCAGCGATTTCCTTGCAACAACACCATGTTTTCGCAATCTGAATACTCAGTGTCTACATATCTGAATGTCTGTCCAGTTTGGCCATTCAAATAAATGTCACTCCTCGAGCAGTGCAACAACAACAAAAATTGATTACAATAATTTGTAGCTTTGCAGCATAATGCTGAGTGGGGCAACCTGTGAGCGTCGTTTGCAATTGAGGCTGCTGCTGCGCCTGCGCAGTAAATTTATGTGATGTGTTGGTTTGATTGGCGCTGGGCATTAATTTGTGACAAAAAAAATCGGAGCACAACCTGCATAAAAATGTGAAGCTATCAACTCTCCATTACAGAAGACTGCCATATAAAAAGTCATGACGATGCTATGACATAGAAAGCCTGAAAGGTAGGTCTGTGGACTCTGCTTTACACGAGGGAGTTAGCTAAACTGAAACTGGTCTACAGGCAAAAAAATATGTTCTAGGTGCATTTCTGGATATAGATATAGGGTGCCTTCAACAATGTGGAATTAAGAGGAGCTCATAGAGGTAGATGATAAAATATGTCTGTGGATTAAAAATATGTTGAGTTACAGGATTATTAATTCCAGTTACGAGAGGTACTCCACAGGGCGGTGTCATTTCGCCACTCTTGTGGAATCTTGTAATAAAAGAAATTTTATGCTTGCTGGAAAGATCGAAGATCAAGGTGGTTGCCTACGTGGATGACGTCGTTATTCCGATAAAGGGAAAGTTTATTTCTACGATTGTGATGGAATCAGAATTAGAGAAACTGCTAGCCTGGGCAAATAGTAACGGACTTAGGGTCAATCCAAGCAAGACAAGGAAATACAAAATACTATTGTTTAATTTGATAACTTTAAATGATACCACACTGGCTCTTGCCAAGGAAAAGAAATAGCTCGGAGTCATTCTGGATTCCAAGCTGTCATGAAAGAGGTACGTGGATGAAAGAACTAGAAAGGCTTTGAGTGCTTTCTACACTTGTAATAGAACATTAGGTATGAAATGGGGTGCAAAACCAAGTCACTACTTGACAAGTTTCGTAACGGACAGAGACTTGCCTGTCTTGGTATAACGGGAGCAGTGAGATCGATACCACAGGCGGGTGATGCATCTCATTCCCATTGACCTATAATTCAAGAATACGTCGACAAAAGAGATTCTTAGGTTATAAGAATGCAACAAGCTTCAAAGTTCTGAAAGGATGTACAGCTTGAACTTCGCCTCATGGCAAGTGATTAACGTGTACCAATACTTGACTTCGACTTTGCCTACAACATCAGGTTTCCAACAAGAGAGAGTGGAATTCTGGCACCGTTCTGAAAGGAAGGGAGCTAACCATCTTCACGGATAGATCCAAGATGGAATTTGGCGTAGGTGTGGGTGTTTATGGCCATGGAGTTGTCTTGCAGGCTACCCAATCATTGTAGCTTTTTTCCAGCTGAAATCTATGCTATTGACCAAGCCGCACAGGTAATACAGGACAGGGAGCTTACTCCCTCCATCATTACCATATGTGTGGCCAGTCAGGCAGCGATTAAAATACTGAACGCCAAAATCGTGAACACTGTAGGGAGTCACTACGTTCAATCCGACAGCATCCTATAGAGCTCTGCTGGGTGCACGGTCATAGGGGTATTTTCGGAAATGAGAAAGCTGACGAATGTGCCAAAATAGGATCAGAACAAACATAAAATCAACAAGTGGCAGCTCTTAGGATACCGCTGGTAGAACTTCACCATCGGATATAGGACATAACCAAGAAACAAACGAACAGAAGGTGGAATCTAACAGCCGGATGCAGAACGTCTCGAAACACGTGGCTTAAACTGAATCCAGGAAGTACACAAACTCTCTTAAGGTTCAGCAGAGTAGAGTTAAGAACTGTTGTAGGAATGTTGTAGGAGAGGCACTGTGTTATTGGCCCTATGGCCACCAAATATGGTGTCCTTTTCAAAGATTTTTGTAAGAGTTGTGGATACGAAGAAAATGAAGAGATGGTTGGGCATCTGCTCTGCGAATACCCGGGGCTTATGGGGCTTAAAAAACGAACCAAATATTTTGGTTCTGCGTTGTTGAGGAGCTATTCGAGTTGGAGCTTACCAGCATCCTAAACTTCACCAAGGATTCTGGGTTATTTACCCTATATATGTATATATAGAGTATCATAATGGACGAACTGCCTCTGAGTGAAATATGCAAACGACCCTTTTAACATAACCTATTTTCATGACTTTTTGAATAAAAGTATAAGAGTTTCAATGTCTCATTTCAATGATAATAACAAGGGCTTTTGAGTTGATGTGTACAGATAAGTCAGTTCTCCTATAAAGTATTTTTTTTATTCCTACCGTTATTTCTCATTACCATCAAAAGTTGGAATCAAATATTATATATATGTATATTGATCTGCTTAAACGTTTACTGTTTACGAGGATCTTAGCACTTGAGCAAAAATGTATTTGAGACTCTAAACGATGACTTATCCAATTTGTGACATTTTTTACTCAAATAAAATTATTTTGGAAAACTGACACCAAGCGGACAATATACAGTGAATTTTCTTCAATAGCCACAAGTATCAACAACCTAGAGCATAACGCTTAATCTTTACTCATCATGTGGGAGTAAAGTTCATTCTAAAAAGTAATCTGCAACAAAACCGCTTTCAACAGATTTTATGAAATACACTCAAAAAGCTGTAACAGCAGAAAATAGCTAAAAATAAACTCTAAACATGTCAGATGTCATCTTGAAATGAAATTGAATTTAAAGCTCCTCGCAGGACTGCCAACTATATATGAACCGATCACTACAACCGTGTTACTCCATTCGATATTTGTAAGTGCTATATATGCACATACATACATACTTATATTGCATAAGACTGACTGAGGTTCAACGCCCAGAATATACTCATGAAACTAATATTTTTTTTTGCGCCTCGATGATATGTCAGATACATCGAACTATGTGCATTACATACGAAACAGATGTGCTACGAATATTTTGTCGTTTTACCTGAATAAAAGTTAGTTTTAGATGAAATGAAAAATCATATATGTGACTAAACTTTCCTTATTGTATAGTTCCCTAAGCTGAGTAGTAGTATGTTTGCATTAGGAAAACAGCACATCCTACGCAAATTTCAACAGCTGGCATCTCTATCCAGCAACTAGTTGAGTTTTGTTTATAAAAGCATCCAGTTTTTGTTAATGGAATCCGCTCAGAGATGACAATGACAACAACGATAACAGCTACAAAAAAATATTCCATGAATGCCTCGTTATACTCAACTTTTGCTGCTGCTGCCTTAAATGTTGTTGTTGCTGCTGCTGATGATGATGATGATGACAAACAGTTAACCTAAATAGGGGGGGCGTTGGCTTTGGGCTAAGTGTAAGCAAAAAAAAAAAAAAACAATTTCTTATTCATAGCCAAATCAGTGGCAAAACTATGTTGAGTTACAGACTGATTTGCAAAGCCGTTTAAGAATAGCTTGGGTTTTTTCATCTTATTGAAGTTGAGTAAGTGAGCACGTATACTTTAAAAATTAAATTTTCTTAAACCGTACAAATTCACCGGAATGCGGTGGTCTACAACCGAACAAGATGTTTCGTGAAAAAAAAGTTAATTTGCGGAATTGTAGGGTTAAGAATCTAGAAATCTTGGAAAAACCAAGAATTGTGAAAAATGGAACTACACAAATATTTTCAGTCTTTCCAGAAGCAAACTACGATATGAATATATGGGACATTTCACGCCACATCAGGCACCATGTTGCTTTTGCATTCTTGTTTTTAATGAAAACTTTTTTTTTTGGTACTGGCTGAACTTATCATTTTTTTTTTAATCTTTTTACAAGGTATTTAATTAACAGTAATTTTCGAAAACTAAAGTTTATAACATTTTTTATTTAAATGCTCATAGCATTTTTAGAATTTTTATTTTTAACCCTTCGTTTATTGAAGAATTTTCAATCGGTCGTTAGAGTATTAGTCACCCGGGTGACTAATCAAAAAATGGACGTAAGGGGTTGTCCATTAATTACGTGAGGTGTTTTTTTTTGAAAACTCGAACCTCCCTCTTCCTTTGGTGAGATTTAGTGAGTTCTGACGGGATCTGTAATCTGCTATTATAATGTATAGTATAGACTCACGTAATTTATCGATGTCCCCTAATGTGTATAACCCAAAAGTAAATAGACATAAGATTGATAGGCAAAATAAACGTTAGATATTGCTGACAACCTAGTTCGCTATTTCCAAAAATCTAGTTGATTTTTTGTTTGTATCTATTATAACGAATTTTGATTGAGTATAAACAATGCAAATACAGTAAAAGTTCGTTATAACAGTGTCAAAATTAAAATTTGAAAGTGAATTTGCAAAACAATTATCGGCCGCTGTTCTTTTCGGCAGTACATTCCTCTAAGCCAAACAAATACGGTATAAAAATAAATTGGTCTGCTGACTCGAGGACTCATTATACGCTCCAAAGAGGATTCTGTTGAGAAAAGCTACCGGATGAAGCCCGAGGCAAAGGACTTGGTGAGATAGTTGTTTTGTGATTGGTTAAAAATTGGAAAAATTCCGAGCAAAATAACGCAATGGATAATTTTTTTTACCACATTGGCGCTAGCAGAAGAGCTTGTGAGTAAAAAATTGAGCATGATCGATACAATGCGCCGGAATAAAAGATGTATCCCTGCAGAGCTAATGTGCAAGCGGAAAGATCCGGTTGGAAATAGTACATTTACATTTCGAGAGAACGTAACATTGGTATCATATGAGACTAGGAGAAATGAATCGGTAGCCTTGCTTTCAAGCATTCACATCACTAAGGCTGTAGTCATAAACTCCGAAGCCTGCAAACCGATAATTATCTTGGATTATAACAAGACAAAAGGAGGCTTGTATAGTTTCTTTTCACTTGCATTCATTAACTCTTATTATTGTTTTATTCTATATTTTGAAAGCGTCGATACGATGGACCAAATGACCCCAAACTATTCATATAAACGCGGAACCAGACGCGGTCAACATCGCTACCATTGCCACTTACATCATATACCCTGTGAACAACCAGCTTGTCCAGTTGTAATCACAACTGTGCAACATTCTCCGACGATTGCAAAATCTGCATATTATAGGGAAACTTCATCTTAGGTTAGCAATATGCGACATGCTTGGTTATGAATTGTCTCTGAAAACACAATATGAGTATGAGGCGCCACAATTGCATGGTAGTGGTTGCGATAAGATTCAGGGCAAGTGTCACAAATGCATTTCGAATAATAAGGGACGAAGAAATTCGCTCAAGTGCTGCAGACTATTCAAAAACCCAGTATGGGTTCAACACACTAAAAAGGAAATAACCTGCCACGCGTGCTAGGCTAATTTTTTCTTGTATTTTTCTATATTCCTATTTATTATTTCTTCACTTGTCTTTCATTCAATAAAATTTGATAAAAAATTTAACATCTTTCTATCATATTATGGTTTTTGCAATACATGTTGCGTGTATTATATACGTAGTCACCAGGGTGACTAATACTACAACAAGAGATCAGACTTGAACTTTCAGATAAATACGCCCATAGGTAAGAGCTAAAAGTTCGAAATATATCTTAAAATTATCCTAACTAAAATCGTAGTAAAGTCAAAAACGCCTTCCATCCTAGGTAAATTTGAACATGAATAAATATTGCAAAACAAATGAAAAAGTCACACGGGTGACTAATACTCTAACGGAGGGTTAAGCGTACACGCAGAGAAGGAATCTGGTTGTGGCAACCATATTCGAATAGCATAATGTAAAGGTAGGGCTATGGTTGAGGCAAACATAGTGCTTTATTATACCAACCATAGTATATACAGAGCATTTTTAACATATTATTGTCGCCTATAACAATTTAATGGTCATTGTAAAAATAATTATTTTTCACTTTTAACATAATGTGGTTAGAAAATAACCATGTAATGGTTGTCGCTAACCATTTGTTGTCCCTCAAAAAATCATATTATGGTCTTAGGTAATCATACTGTGGTCCCGAAATAACCATATTATGGTCCAACAAATCATATTATGGTTAAGGTAACCATTTTTTGGTTCAAAGTAATCATAATATGGCCACAATTTACCATAGTATGATTCAAACGTAACCATACTATAGTCCAAAATAAACATAATATGGCCAAAATTAAACATAATATGGTTACCAAATAACCATGTTATAGTCCGAAGTAATCATACTATGTAACCATGTTATGATACACTTTACCATAATATGTTTAACTATATGTATTGAAATAGCTGTGAATAAAATACATTATTTATTTTAAATAATTTTTTTATTTATTTGATTTTATGTATAAATTTTATCAGTTGAAAAACAATTTATTTTCTTCTGATACACAAATATAACCTACATACTTAGTTAGATTTATAATCAGAAACGCATGATAGTGTCCATCTTTGTTTTTTACAATAATAATGTTATTGGTTGTCACTGAATACACACAAAATGTATCAAAAAATCAAAAATAACAATAAAATTGCAAAGAATTTCATTTAAGGAGAACACATTTAATAAGTAAATTACTTACTTTAAAAACCACTTTATTTTCACAATTTACTTAACACAACTTTCAATTTACGACTGCAACCAACTACACCGTTTGCCAAATAGTAACTTAATAAATAAGTATGAAAATTTTACAGCTTCTTACTAAGGAATAATGTTATTATTCCTTCTAATCATATTATATTTAATTCTGATCAAATGATGATAATTATATGATTGAAAGTATAAATCTACCACATTATGATTACTTATAACTATATAAATGGTAAGAAACCATATAATATTTTGTTGATGCAAAGAAGTATTATAGCGACGATTATTAAATGGTTTCTCTGATAATGTTAGGAATTTCCAAAGTAACCATATTATAATTTTTTTATAGAACAATCACGTTATTATAAAATATTAATCAGGCTTTTATTATAGGGATAATGTTGTGGTAAAAACTAATAATCATTTGATTGTGGAAACAATTGTATGATTTTAGCAAATAAGAAGTGATTGCTGTGACAATGTTCAACCATGTTTTTTCTCTGCGTGTACCTTCCATAAGAAATTTCGAAAAATTGCTTACATCGAAATAATTGTTAGACTTTCAAGCTTAAACAAAGATTCCTTTTTTACAATCTTTCTGGTTGATAGCTATAATATTAAATGAAATATTAATATTAAATTTAATATAAATATATTTCATTTACAATAATATGTCCATTTGTCTGTTTGTCTGTCTGTGTGTCTTTCTGTCTTTCTGTCTGTTGAAATCACGTTTACGGGAAAACCAAGCAAGTTAATTTAATCATACAGAACACACCTTCTAACAAGCTTCTTGGGATTGTAAATGAGCGACATCGGTTCGCAAACACGCCTACCGCCCATACTCTATGTATGTAAGCCCTAACCTATTTCACAAGAAGTTGCCACGGTTTTGATGAAACTTTGTGATTTGCTGCAGACGTAAACAAAATTAAGATTGGGTTCAAATTTCAAAGGATCTTAACCTTCACAAGGGCACTATTAGCATATGTTAATATTGCAATTTATAACTTGCTGTAATTCATTTATTCGTGATTCGATTTTCATAAAACTTCGACTTAGTGACTAAGTTTTCGATCTCTTTTCGAAAAACTTAAAAACCGTTGTAAATTTTGATTTTTTCCGTTATTTTTTGAAAAACTGACGTTTTACTTCATAAACGGGTGCTATTAACATATGTTAATATTTTCTTTATTTCAGAGATTTTGTTAGTTTATGTGCATATTTTACGTTATTATAATACATATTAACAAATAATTATTAAAATTTATTATTTTAAATTGTTACCTTAAATTTTGTTAGAACTTTGCTATGCTCAATTTAAACAGGCTTCTTGCACTGGATACAAGTTTTCCTAGCCGCGCTTTTTTGTTTGTTTTTTTCGTGGTAGGACCTATTGAAAAACTCTTTTACTTTCAAATGACCATGATCATCTTTATCCGGGATAAAACCTTCAGTATTGTCACTTTTCATTCATTCATTTTCTGAGTCGCTCCCGTGACCGAGTTGTATGGAATATGCTTCGATTTCTGCATCAAAGGTTTCCCCATCACATCCTTCAGGCTGATACATCATTTTCAATCATATCACCTTCTGTTGCCTCTGTTACCTCTGTTTCCACATTGTCCTCATTCGAGTCCATATTGGCAATGAAATGGCCTTAGTACTCTGCCTGCAATTCATACGATAACCTGTACAATGGAAAATTTTAATTTTTTGGTGTTTAAAAATAGCTCAAACTGTGCTTCCTGAGCCACAGATGAAGCCCTTACATAGATTTTTAAATTTTTTTATTATTATCTGCCATTTTCACTTATGAGGTTTGAATATTTTGTTTTTCTTATTACAAAGCTCACTTCTGCTACTAAATTTCAAGACCACTAAGAATCCTTGTAGTTAGACTATAGGTTCCCCCCAAAAATATTGTAACCAAAGAAACTCTCACAAATCATGCTATATCGAATTTTTCACATTCAAAAATCATAGTAAATGTGCAAATTTGCATACATTTTGTATGAAAACCAAAATATTAACATTTGTTAATAGTGCCCGTTCCCGTAGATAAACATTGGTGGCAGTGTGAAGGTTAAGGGGGAGTGACACAGGTTTAAGTTTTAACTTTTATAACGCCATATCTTGGATATTGTGATGAAATTCGGTAAACGGTTACAGAATTGTGTCTAAAGTGCGCGAAACAGGAAAGTGTAAATTTTAAATAATTAAAAATTTTGATTTTGATATTTGTTACTATATTTTTAATATAATGTATCCTGCAAATATTTGTCAAACAGTGGAATTTTGTGTACAATTTTTTTTTAAATATCATAAAAATATTTTAAGAGGTGCCAAAAAATCAATCAATAACAAAAATTAACAGCCTTATAATGTCTACCTGTTCCATTTTAAAAACGTTATTTTTTTATAAAATATCTTGCTTGCATGCTTGGGTGACCATAACAACCCGTTACCGGGTTACGGCCGACCTCAAAAGCTCTCTCCAGGCGCCTCAATCAGTCACTCCAAGTTGATGGGATCTAGAACAGCTACAGCAATAAGTGATAAAAATAGGAAATCTTTCCTCGCTTAAACATATCTCAGGTTCTGGTTAACCAATCTCGAAGATGATAATTTAGGACATTCTGTTCAATAAGTGCTTTAATTTGATATATCATTTATTGCTGTAGCCTATCTAGATCCCGTCAACTTTTATCATATTAATAAAATATTTTGACTGTAGCTATTCAATAACATACACTTAAAAAAAGCTTTTCATTATACGAGTACACACCAAATTTCAAATCTCCACCCGCTAAAGTAGTTTCACTTCAAAAAATGTTTTTTTCAAATTTTTTTTGTTTAAAAATGGCTAGACAGCGCAAATCTTTTCAGAAATTAACATTTTTTTCTTTAAATTGAAGCTTACCAAAATTCAAACACATGCTCGGAGCCCGAGTTTCGAAATAAAAATATTGTTTCTTGGAAAAAACCAAAAAAAAAATTGTATTTATAGTTTAAAAAATTTTTAGAGACCGGAAACTTTGTCAGAAATCATCAATTTTTGTTTTTAAGAGAAAACTAAATTAAACGCCAAAAGATTGTCGTATCGCAATTTTGAAAAAATTAATTCGTTTCTTAGTTATTTTAAGTCAAAAGCCTAAAAAAAATTTTTTTCAAAATATTGGGTTCAAAAAAAGCTTGGACGAAATTTTTATTAGAAATTCGAGCTCTGGCAATTTATTAGCATTTTAGTTAGCTTTTATTTAAAAAAAAATGTTTTCATTTCCGACAAAATTTGCGCTTTCTAGCGATTTTTGAATCAAAACTCGATTTTGGAGCACTGTGCAGCGGCGCGCAGTATTTTCAGGGGTGCAAGAGTTTATTAATTTGGGATAGTCCGTATTTACCTACCACTCTGAAAAAATAATTTTAAAAGAAAATTTAACGAGGAGCTTAGTGGTATTTTTTTAAATTTCGTATCGAGTGGCCATCGCTCTATTAACTAACTTTAAGCAAATGATTTGTTTTAAGAAATTTTAGTTTTTCATCTAATGCCATAGGTAAAAATTTTGTAAAAAAGTTTATCTTTTTAGCTTTAAAACGATATAAAAAATAATATTTTCGTTAAAATTTACCGGTGATATGACAATTTTAATATGGCCATAAAACAGAATAAAACGTAAAAGCTCGATATCTTCAATAAAAAATTAATTTCCGCCACATGTGTCCACTAATATAACTCATAGAATACGTAAAAAAGTTTGGAGTGATATAAAAAAAAAAACGTCTCATATGCAAGGAGCTGGACACTTTTGTAGAAAATAGTGCCATTACGATGTACCCTGGCTTTTCGCAACATCCCTTCCATCACAAAGTTGAAGAGGTTACAGGATAGTGGATCGCCTTGTCTAAAACTTCGTTCGGTATTAAATGGTTCGGATAGGTCCTTTCCTACCTTGACGAAGCTGGATGTGTTGCTCAACGTTATTCTGCAAAGCCGCACTAGCTTCGCATGTATACCGAACTCAGACATGGTGGTATGTACTATACAGGCAATCTCGTATCGGGCTATCGAAAGCAGCTTTATAATCGATTAAGAAATTATGGGTATCGATCTGTTTTTCGTCGGTTTTTTTTCAGGATTTGACGTAGTGTGAAGATCTGGTCTATGGTGGACTTACCAGGTCTAAAACCGCACTGATAAGGCCCAATCAGTGTGTTGGCGAACGGTTTAATTCTTTCACACAGTACAGTTGACAGGACCTTGTATGAGATGGCAAAAAGACTAATTCCCCGGTAGCTAGCGCAGATTGTCGAGTCATCTTTCTTCAATACAGGACAAAGGACACTGAGATTCCAACCGTCGGGAATGCTTTCTGCTAGCTATATTTTGCAGATGAGTTGATACATACACCCCATCAGCTCATCGCCGCTGGTCTTGAACAATTCTGCAGGCAGGCCATTAGCACCGGCCGCTTTGTTGTTCTTAAGTCGTGGTATCACAACTCGTACCGCGTCGTGGCTAGGTGGTGGCAGCCACACCATCATCGTTGATTGGTGGCATCGGGTTAATTTTTCCAAAGGCGGGATTGGTGGAGTCATCGCCAGTAATCAGCTTGGAAAAGTGTTCATTCCATAACCTCAGCGTACCATGCGTATCTGTAACCATATTTCCGTGTTCATCTTTACAGGTAGATGCTCCAGGCTTGAAACCTTGGGTCAGACGCTTGACTTGTTGGTAAATTCTTCGAGCATCATTCCTGCCCTGTAAAACTTCGGGGTTGTCACGCTCGCGCTTTTCCTGCTCCTGTTTCTTGCGTCTGAAAAGGCGCCTCTCTTCCATTCTGTTTTCCCGGTAGTTTTCGGTAGTTTCAATGGTCATACCATTGATTTCGCGGAGGTGGGCGTCGCAAACCAATAACTTTCTCAGCGGTAGAGCGAATGGAGAGGGATATATGCGCCCAAAGTTCACCGGCAACATCGGGTAGAGTCAGGTTGAAGGAGCAGTTCTGAGAGGCGAGCGGAATAGGGTTTGGCCGTTCCATGTGATTGCAGCTTAGCGACGTCCAGCTTTCATTGCGTACCAGAACGTACATCCTTTGCATTGCACAGCCGCATGCGTATTTTGGCTGCAACAAGATAATGATCGCAGTCAATATTGACTCCTCGGAACGTACGAACGTCTAGCACGCTGGAAGCATGCCTTCCATCGATCACAACATGATCGGTTTGGTTCTGATCATGGGACAGCCAAGTGGCCTTGTGAATGTCGAGGTGTTGAAATCTGGTGCTACTTACAACCATGTTTTGCGCCGCGACGAAGTCGATCATCCGTAGACCGTTGTTCGAGGTGGTCTCGTGGAGGCTGAGCTGACCTACAGTGGGGCCGGCCTTGTGGCGCAGTGCTAGTGTAGAGGTCCCGGGTTCGATTCCCGGCTCAGGCATGGTAATACTCTTTCCATATTTCCTAATTTTCCTTTCTTTCCAATAATTTTCTTCTCCTTTCCTTAATTTTCTAGAGGTTTTTTCGAGCTCTTACCAAATTAGCACCACATTGAGCTTTTCAGCTGTGGTAAGAAAATTGCATTATATCGGCAAAGCATCAATACCTGAAGTGTAATGAAGTTCAAAGGCTTGCTTCAGATCAGATCGTTGTGCCAGAATAATCAAAATAAAAATAATAAAAAAACCGTTGCTCAATAAGTTAACCTCATTCCTACTTTTCTATCTCCCCTTTTGAAGCTAACACACCACGTGTCAAAGGGTTATCCCCTAAAAGTGATAGCTTTTTAAAAAAAAATACCTTCTCTTCCTACCTTTCCGTTAAAATCGCCAAGTACAATCTTAACGTCGTGGGCAGGGCAGTGGTCGTATACTTCCTCAAGCCTCGCATAAAAAGCATCTTTGACTACATCGTTCTTTTCCTCCGTCGGGGTGTGCACGCAAATCTAGTTGATTTTAAAGAGTTGAGCCTAGACGCGGATCGTAGCTAACCAGGTGCATGGCAGCTGTAGTAGATATCGCAACTTGCTTGGTTAGAGAAACTTTGTCCTCTCCAGCTACCGAGATGGAGCCGCAGGGAGGCTGTGTGTTAACTTACCAATGGTTGGCTCAGAGATTGCTCTGGCAATACCCAGGTGGAAAGCAGTCAGAAACTTTACTCTCATCAACCAAAAGCCAATCCATCCTAAAAAATATCTACATCGGCAATATATGCTTTTAATTGAATTTCCTGAAATAACTTTGAAACATATGATTTTTTATTGAAGTTTAAATAAATAAATAAATAAATAAATAAATAAATAAATAAATAAATAAATAAATAAATAAATGTATAATTTCATAATAAAGTAAACAAAGGCTACTGTCAAACAGATTTCGAATAACAATATTTGTTTTCTTGATTTACCTCCACCTTGGACAGCGAAACAGAACAAAGCAAAAGACGTGTGAAATACATTAAATTTGATATTCGTTTCATAAATTATATTTTACAGTGTTGATGCTCCTTCCTAATCAGAATAACTATCTCAATTTCCATGGCAAGCAAATAAAAACCGAGAGAAATCTTTAATTAACCACTTGCCCCATTTGAAACGGCATGCAAAAAATACTTTAGACTCCCACAATCTTGACTTAAAACGGAATCAGTTGAAAATTAATGCATTTCTAAATGAAAAAACTATAACTTTAGAAAATAAAGTTCGTCAAGCTGAGTATACTTTGCTGATGTTTGCTTGCCTTTTCTACCACCTACCAAATTTATTCATGAATTCTCTGACACAACCTGTCACCCATATGTGCAAATCCGCCAAATTTGGCCTTTTAGCTGGCCTCGTTTTTTCTTTTTTTTTTTTTGGAGTACATCGTTCAGCCATAGTTTTTCTTGAAGCTAAGGCTGTCTTGAATTAATATTCAAGGTGGATCAATTAAAATTCAGATGGCTATTTTTTTTATTTAACTTTGTATGTAACTCTTCATGTTTTTTTTTAACTTAAATGCAATTTTAACTATGTCTCCCTTTGAATTTTAATTGTTCCTCCTTGAATATTAATTAAAGATAGTCTTAACTTCAAGAAAACCCATGTTTGAAGAGTCTGCTCCAAAAAAAAAAAAAAAAAATAAAAAAAAAATCGAAGCCAGTCGAGGTAAGATGACAATTTCGATTTTTTTTTTTATTTTATTTTTTTTTTGAGCAGATTCTTCAAACATGGTTTTTCTCGAAGTTTAGACTATCTTTAATTAATATTCAAGGAGGAAAAATTAAAATTCAAAGGAATTTACCACACAGAAAAAAAAATTTATTTATTAATATAAAAATTAAAATTTTAAATTAACTATTTTAATATTGCTGACCAATAAATTAAGACAAAAAATTTTACAAACTTTTTCCCGAATAAAAATTTTATTTCTTACCATTTTAAGGAAAAAAAATATAGAAATTTTTGGAGAACTACGGTTTAATCCACTCACGTGGCGTCTCGCTTTAATGATGTAAACAAAACAAAGAAAACGGTACAGCTAATTGAAAAAAATTCAACGCAATGGTGTGATCTTAAAAATTCACTTAAAATTTAACCACATTTGCTTGAAATTAAAAATTACCTTTTCGATTGTTTTTCATTAATATGGCGGGTGCAATTTGAGTGCTGACGTAGACATCAACCAAAAATATACTGATGAGATTTTAAGAATCGAAACATATGTCTATATTCTAGAGATGTTGTTGTTTTTTTTTTTTTTCCTTTGTTGTCAAAGTTTGTTTAATACATAAAGCATTGTATCAACTTGTAAAATTTTACATATAATGATGATCGCTGCGAAAAATGGCTAAAGTTCAATAATCATTTAATTATTAATGAAAAAAAATATTTTGCTCAAAGAAGTCCGTGAATTCCTTATTTTCAACTTTGATAACCGCTGAAAGAAGACACAGCGAGAATCACCCTATACGTTACGTAACTTTTTCGAAATTTCCTTCCCCAGGTCACATATACCCAACCTCTAAGAGTGTAATATAATATTTGAACAGCCCCTAACTGAACAAAATGATGACACATGATTTTCCTATTTCGTTAATTTTTTCGAGATATTCGGTACAAAAAAAAAATTGTCAAGACGCAACCATGCCCCTAATTACACAACATTCACGCAGTTAAAGTGGGAAAAACGCTGCATTAGCTGCATATTTACTCAGAAAAGATTGAGATGGAGCGGAGAGAATAAATAGTTCGTGAGAGGATTTTGAAAAGAGTGAAATGGAGCGGAGACAAAAAATAGTTCGTAATTTTTATGTTGTGAGATTTCTGGTGCCAGCAATAAATGTAGTAAATTCCTGGCTTTTTTTCTTAGAGTGTATATCTGAATCAAAATACGCTAAGTGGCACATCTATCGAAATATGTAATCAATCATATTAAACTTTGGTATAAGAGGTTTGTTTATGGAAAGCTATTTCAGATCAAAATCGGATTGGATTGTACCAATGGGTGTGTCACTGCCATAAATCTTAAGACTATTACGGAATATATTGCAAAATATACAAGCTGTTGTGCTAAAATTTAGTATGCGGATCTCGATATCGATAGGCGTATCATATTTTACTTTTTCATTTCTTTTTCGTTTTTTTTTTTCAACATTTTCTATATCCTTTTGACGTTTTCAACTTTTTAACTTGTTCCAATATATCCCATATCCATTTTTCGACTTTTTCAATCTCTTTCAACTTTGTTAGCTATTATCTTAATTTTTTGGCTTATTCATCCATTTTGAACGGCTTTAATATTTTTCAACCTCTTTCAACTTGTTTTGAGTTTTCAACCTCTTTCAACTTTTTTTAATATTTTCCATATTTTTACGATTTTTTCGACATTTTCCATACTTTTTTGACTTTTTCAATTTCTTTCAACTTGTTCAGTCTTTTTCAACTGTTTCAACAATTTTCAATTTAAAAACATTTAAAAGCTACTTTCAATGCAGTGTAGGGTATGAGAGTTTCAGCCTGGCAGAAAATAGCACCTTAACTGTTTTTTTTTGTTAATTACCGAAGAATTCTTGAATATGCGGCTATTTTGAACACTTAATAATATTTCCAACTAGATGATGACACTTATTAAAGAGGGCATTTGCGAAAATTATCTCTTGTCAGTGCAATGTATCTAATAACTAAGCTTTTTGAGGTGTTGATGACAAAATTTTTAAAAATATTATATGTCAATATTCGTAGGCCAGTGACAATAGCAAAGCGTTAGGGCATAGGCTTAAGCAATTTTAAGCGATTTTTGAAGTTTGCGAAAGCGGTTTCAACCAAACCCAAGCTATGAATTCCAAGACCCAACACTAAAATATATAAAAAATCCAACCATCATCTAAAATTGTACCAGTCTTTGTGCCATAACTCGCGAAAAACTACTTTACTTTTTACGAAAAGAAACGCATAAGAAATTTTTCAAAAAATTCCGAGCGGCCAAGAACTTTTAGAATCATCAAAAACAATTTTCAGGAAACTCGTCAATATTTTTTTGCTTTCTCTACTTGTATCTAGTAAGTATGAACAAATAGCAAAATATAAAGTTGATATGAATAATCAACGTCACGCGTTCAAAGGAATAAAATTTAGATATTTATGTTCCAATAAGAGAGAACGACTTTTATGTGACTTTATATGCAGAGCTTTGAATTTTAATTTTTGTACCATTATACATAGGCTACTCATACGAATTCAGCAATGAGGACTGGTAGTGAGTGACCCAAAAAATCGATTTAAGCAAATGCTGATTCAAATGGTAATCCTCAGAAGAAAATAAATATCCGACCTAATATACGCATTATTGAATTACTGCTAAAGACCAGTATGCGGTATACATATATGACACATACAAAACAAAAAGGTTAGAGCGTATACTGGTTTTTTTAGTGTCGATGATTGTTTACATAGTAAGTATATTTTTTACACAAAAACCTTAAATTGAAAAAGAATTGGTTGGGAAACCAGATCGATATAAGCGACTCTGCCACATTGGTCAGATCTAACTTTAACCTTTCGGTATGAACCTCTTCAATTATTTATTAAAAACAAAACGCAGGAGCTCTTAGTTGTTTATTTAGCTTTTTTATAAATAGGTGATTTTGTGATTGTTCCCAATTTGCTCGTAACGTAAATCAAAGTAGACTTCCATTTGAAGCTTTTGTCAGCATTGTAAATCAATCTAAAATGATTTCAATTTCCATTTAAGATTTTTATCAAGCCATAGATATTTCGACTGAATTGTCTGACACCACGCCTTTGGAAAATTTCATTTAAGGAAACTTCAACATTAGTAACAAGCTGTCATCACAGTGGGTCTGGCGTTGTCTTAATTTGAATTATAAATTTTGTACATAAAGTAATTTTTTCATGTGTCTCTTAAGTTGAATTGCTTTATTTTCAGTTAAAAGCTTGCAAAAACCTTATTAATTAGTAAATGTACATACATAATGTGTGCAACTAAAAAAGCGCCTACAATATGATTTTTTAATTGTCAAAAGTGCTCAGAAATGCGGAGTGCGGTCATCCCGAACCCGAACTCACTCTCCTTAGTCTGGTGTTCTCATTTAAT
This sequence comes from Tricholauxania praeusta, assembly GCA_949775025.1. Classification (NCBI taxonomy): domain Eukaryota; kingdom Metazoa; phylum Arthropoda; class Insecta; order Diptera; family Lauxaniidae; genus Tricholauxania; species Tricholauxania praeusta. The sequence continues at coordinate 114,441,932 of OX459029.1, forward strand.
GTTAAATTACTATAAATTCTAAAAGCATCGGAATGACTAAAGTGTAATATCCCAAGAGCCCGCTGTGGAAAAGTCGAGTGTAGAAGATTACAGGATAGAATGTACGGGAAAGATACTGAGCTATTTTGGTGAAATTAATGTACTGGGGTTGCCTTGTCAAAGCCTGTCCCGATGCCCGAATTTTAGCCAATTTTGTTGTTTTAATTGAAACTGTATAATATTAAACATCAAAATATATGTCAAATAATAGAACTCGAAGAGGCCTGAATATAATATTAAGGGTTACATTGTTAAATTTTGTCCCAAACATGGGCTGCTACCGGTTTTTTGAGTCAATTTTTAACCCTTAAACAGCAGAAAATTTCTTGTTTTTTGAAATTCTAAATATTTTGTGTCGAAAAATAAAAGGTCCTCACTTTTGGACGTCGAAAACTCTAGCAAAATGAGATATATTTCACATTGAATTACAAAATCATCAACACATTCTCTCCAATTATTTTTCATAAGGTACACAAAACTTACAAAATTTATGTTTCATATTACGAGAACTATTTTGCCGCCCTAAGTAGTTGCGCCCGGGTCGACCCCTCGCTCCAAAATCAAAATTCAGATAATCGTATATTCCGATCTTTATTTTGAATTTGATTTATTTGATATTTTTCATCATCTGAATTTTGAACCACATGAATTATGAATATTGGAATTTTGTATACCACTCTTATACTAATTATTAAATCCTTGATGAGCGATAAGTCTTATGAAGGATGTTTTTATAGGGTTTCTTAGTTTCCAAAATGGACGAAACGTCAAAAATTTCATCAAATCTGGCAACAAGTGTCATATATTTTCATTAAAATTTGCAGTTTCATTATTAACTCAACAACGCTTGCAAGTTGTGAAAATCTACTAAATTCACTAAAATTTCAACTTTAAATTCACTCGCAATATATACACATGAATTTTGTAATTATGATGCTAAGATCGCATAATTTGACACCACGTATCTAGAGAATAAAGACAAATTTAGATCATTTGGACAATATTTTGTGTTTTACTATTCTAAAAAACTTTTCTATGTATAATGAGTTAAACAGCAACTATAGGCTCACCAGTCTAAGATTTTCTTACTTTTCTAGTAGATTTTATATTTTTGTTATTAATGATAATAAGTACTAAAAACAACGCTAAAAATTGCATATTTTGTTTCAATATTCACGTTATATTTTCAACATATGGGTATCCTACATTCGTACATATTGAAAGATTCTTTATGTTGATCTGGCACAGTACAGTAACAGCTACCGTCTGATACATCAGGGATGAGCACACAAATGTTTTAGCGAGCTGGCGGCTACAGCAACATCAATTTAGGTAAAAATATCAAAAACTTTTTTCGAAAAAAATCCTGGTATTGACGAAAATTTTGAAATAGCTGCGGCAAGCTAATTGCATGTACAAAATCAAAAATCTCAAGATCAGCGGTGGGCACAAAAATATAATCAAAGAGGAAAACAACAACATCAAGCAACAACAAACGAAATTTTAAAGTTTTTTTTACTTTCATTTCCAAAATTGCCATTAGCACAAAAAAAAAACAAATTACACTACAAACAAAAACAATTGCTACATTCGTCAAGACACAATGCGGCGCCGTCATTTATGCCTTTGTGTTTTGTTTTTGTTTTCATTTGAATTCAAGTCAACGCTGTGCCTCGATTGAAATTCTGCGAATTTTGTGCCTCGATTGCGTTGAAATTCTGCGAACTTTGTGCTTCGATAGCGTTGAAGTTCTGGGAATTTTTTTTCGCTTGGTTGTGCGCCGAATAACGGTTAGAGCAATGTGAGGAAATTGAGGCACTAAGTGCCCTTCCCTGCTCAAGATGAAGGATTAAATGAGTTAAAAACAAAATCACTCAAACAATGAAGTGCGTTGAAGAACAAATTACAGGAACAAAACACTTGCGGTGGTTGCGGACCGAAATTATTTAACTTGAGTTACGGCAAGAGTTGATAGAGTCGGTGTTAAAGAAAAAATTACAGAAACAAAAACATGCGGTGAATGCGGACCAAAATGATTTTGCTCGGACAACGGGAAGAGCTCGAGATGAGCTCAATATTTTTTGTTATTGTTGTAAGAGCTAATTGAGCTATGGGTTGCGTATTCATGTGATACATTATGATACAGTCTGCTCTTCATGGATAACGTAAATAAGATGTCGAAAAATGTTGGAAACTATTATAAACTTGAAAACTATTGAAAATGACAAACATTTTTGAAATAGTCAAAAATATTGAGAATGTGAAAAAATGTTGAAAAATTCGAACACTTATATGATATATTGAAAAATTAGTATGTTGATGAAATCGAATAAGGTTAGAAATTTTAAGTATGTTAATGTTGAAGAAGTTGAAAAATTTTGAATAAGTGGAATATTGGTGAAAAATAAAAAATAATCGTTGCAAAAAAGAAAACATTTGAAAAAAAAGAGAAATTTTTATAAATTTTAATCGACTGATGATTATTGATTAAAATTAAACCTTATTGCAATGCATTTTCTTAAACAATAATTAGACAATAAAATTTATTTATTGAATAAATAGATAGATCCATTTAACCTGATGAATGATATGAAAATTTAGACGAGCATTGGTGTTTGTTAAGTTCGTCAAAATATTGTTCAAGAAAAATGTTAAAATTTCTGAAAAATATTGAAATATACCATATAGCGTTGCGCTATTTTTAATCGACGTATTTTCATACCCGTCAGTAGATATATTCAAAAGGATTTCCGTAAAAAAAATTTCAAGCTTTGCTGATTGTGCAGAATCCCAGCCCGATTGATCAATAACTACACGTCAGTCAATCAGTAACTAAACGAAATCCTTCATATATGAAACATCAAAAAATTTTAACAATTTAAGTACGAAATTTGCATAAGCCGCCAGAGTCTGATGTAATACATTACACTGAAAAGTTAGACGGGCAGTCCATTAAACTACTATGACACACATAGGCCGGAGTAGTTCCTGTGAAATTATGAATCTTTTATAAAGTGGAGGACATTACATAATCCAGTGTTGTAAGTCAATGAAAGGAATACTAAACTGCCTTGTATTTTCGCCACAATGACAATGGCCAGTGAGGGTATGTGGTTTACAAAACTCGGATATTCTTGATTCATGTGATTCAAAATTCAGATAGTGAATGTCAGATCAAAATTCAGACAACTCGAAGCAAAGATTTTTTAAAATTCACATAATTCGAAATTCAGATGTTTTAAGATACAGATATACATACTAGTTCATATACATAGTGAAAAATTCACACATATAAAATACTTTGTTTTTAGTACTTTATTTTTATATAAAAATATGGAAGTGCTAAACTAATATTCGGATCTAAATGTTTTCGAGTTTTTGAATTTTAAATTATCTGAATTCTGAAACTTCCTATCTGAATATCGAATGAATAGACTCGCTGATAAAGAAACTCAGGTTCATAACTGTAACACATACTGGTTTGGCTAAAATGAAAGCTTAATTCCTACTACTTTTTTGTAGTTTCAGGGAATGATTCCGAAAAGCTAAAATAAGAGATGTTGTCTGAATCAGTCATCCAAACAGATTATTGGTGTGTACAAACTCATATATTAATTTTTTCAATTCAACTTTTAAATTTTATGGTCTCCGGTTTTTTTTTTTATTTATATTTTTCGGGAGAATCTGTTTTCGTTTGCAGCATTTGATAATTAATGAGCAAAAAAATATAAAAAAGTCGTCTTATTCCAATATCAAATTTATAAACAAACAAATAACGCACCGAGCCTCTTTAGATGCGTAGGCTTCCATGAAACGCGTTAATTTTGCTAAAATAAATATTTTAGAGACTCTCCGGCGAATATATAAAGTTATTCATTCCACTGTTTATTGCTTTTAAGTACAATACCTATAAAAAACTTACACATTGTCCTGGTTGAACGTTTTATTGCGATTGTACAAATGCAGATAAGCGAATTAAGATTGAAAGCTGACAAGAGTTACAATTGAATCACGACTTTAATAGGTTGGATTTCAGGTCGAACATGGCCCAATGCAATTGATACAACATAACGGAAAACGAATATAAAATCACTTGTTGTTAAGTAGTTGAGCAGCTTTGAAATGTTTGAATGTAATTAAATGAATTAAGTGTCTTAAACGACAGTAGGGCTAGTTAATGCGTCATAACTTATTCTAGCATTATTTTTCCCATTGCTATCTTATTTTAGTTCATTTATGAATATTTCATCAAAGATCAATCAAATTTACAACTATTACACTGGACTTCGACTATACTCTAACAGCAGCTTTTGTATGAAAATTGATATTTTAAATCAGATATTGGCATAATGGTGTTCCTTTTTTTTTTTTTGTTAACATCGTGTTTTCCAAAATCTCATGTTAATTTTAAGTAAGGAATCTCAGACAATTTCTTCCTATAAAGTTGGCAGCTCTATCAATTTCATTTATGACATACGTCAATGTTTCGGTTCTTAAAAATGCTTACTAACAGAGCCTGATGGATAATTTTTCCATTTTGTTCCATATTTAGTAAGTAGGGGAGAAGTGGGGGTTGTGGGCATAGTTTTGTTTTCGGCTTATAATTACCGACTTAGTGCATATTATTTGGACATATGGGTATCTGTGTAAAGCTAGAGACCTAAGCTAACTAAATATAAAGAAACATACCCGATTCCGTCATGCAAAAAAATTTTACATGGACTTTCGTAAAATCGTCATTTTCAGCTAAAATTTTTTTAGGGGGGGTTGTGGGCACCCTTGGAAAAAATGCTACAAATGGAAAAATATGAAAAAAAAACACAACTAATATGAACAAAATGACAGTTTATTAATCTCAAAGCCTGCATAGGCGTTATTCATCGTCGCAAATACAATTTTGACATGTATAATAACTTGCCCTCATGCCCGCACTTTTCAAATGAAAAGCTCGATCGCAGATGTTACAATTGATGGAGTTGGCTGCGGTCAATTGGCGTGGCAAAAATTTCTAGCAAATGAGACAAAAGTCCACATCCTCGTCAGACGGCGTGGACTCCTTTGCCTTGTCATGCTTAGCGGAAGTTGGTTTTACGCGCTTGGTTGATGGTTTAGCTGGAGTCGCCTTCGCCCGTTTAGTTGGTGTCACGTTCTTGGTCGATTTAGCGCGCTTCTTATAAATCGTAATTGGATTTGACAACCTCTTATAATTCGTAATGCAAAACAAAATTCTATGGAACTAAAGTTTAAAAAACAATATCAATCATAGTAGGCTACGATCACCGTTCATATTTTTTGGTGGAATTTTTTGTGATTTCGTGGTCAGTTTGTTCGTTGTTTTACCAGAGGTGTGTGAAAAGGAGAGTGTGGCGTGAAAATGGCAAACAAACGTACGAATAAGACTTTATAAGTGTTGCAAAAGCAAAATATCATTTCAGCTATGATAATGGAGCAAAAAAAAAAACAAATTCCAAACAAATTTTTAGAAAAATTTTACGAGAAATTGTAGGTATATAAAAAATTTGACTAAAAAAACGGGTGCCCACAACCCACCCAATTTTTGTGCCCACAACCAACTTTAGCAGACATTTTAAAAAGTAATGAAAAAATGTTTATGCATAAATTTTTTGGTTCAAATCGATATTGTTCCATTCAGAATAATACTTCGACTAAATAAAAATACATTACACTTACCTTTCCAATCGATCCACTTTGATTGATACACTATTGAAAATGTTTGAAAAAAGTCTCACCACCTTTTCAAAGCCCAAAAAAACCAATTCGTTCATTTCCAAAAGCAAACACGTCCGTTTACTTTGATATTTGGCATGAATCATACATAGGGTAATTGCTTGCGAATGACATTACCAACGAAACTCAATCTTCATTTTGTGAAAATATACGTAGGGGTGCCCACAACCGACCCATGCCCACAACCCCCACTTCTCCCCTACATATGCATATGTAAATATTGAAACTTTTCAAATAAACAATACATCTAGTTCTAGATCGACTTCGCCACGGCGCGAAACATGGTAGTAAGTAGCACCAGATTTCAACACCTCGATATCCACAAGGCCACCTGGCTGTCCCCTGATCAGAAAACACGCAACCAAATCGATCATGTTGTGATCGACGGAAGGCATGCTTCCAGCGTGCTAGATGTTCGTACGTTCCGGGGAGTCAATATTGACTCCGATCATTATCTTGTTGCAGCCAAGATACGCATGCGGCTGTGCAATGCAAAGGATGTACGCTCTGGTACGCAACGAAAGATGGACGTCGCTAAGCTGCAATCACATCGGACGGCCGAAGCCTATTCCGCTCGCCTCTCAGAACTGCTCCTTCAACCTCACTCTCTACCCGATGATGCCGGTGGACTTTGGGCGCATATATCCCGCTCCATGCGCTCTGCCGCTGAGGAAGTCATTGGTTTCCGACGCCCACTTCCGCGAAATCAATGGTATGACCAGGAGTGTCGACAAGCTACTGCAGTGAAAAACGCCGCCTACAAAAGAAACCTGCAGTCAGCCGCAACGCGAGCCGTGCACGAAAACTACCGGGAAAAGAGAAAGGATGAGAGGCGCCTTTTCAGACGCAAGAAACGAGAGCAGGAAAGGCATGAGCGTGAGAAACTCGAAGTGTTAAGGGGCAGGAATGATGCTCGAAAATTTTACCAACAAGTCAAGCGTCTGACCCAAGGTTTCAAGCCCAGAGCATCTACCAGTAAAGATGAACATGGAAATCTGGTTACGGATACGCAGGGTACACTGAGATTATGGAGGGAACAATTTTCCAAGCTGCTTGATGGCGATAACTCCACCAATCCCGTCTTTGGAGAAATTAACCCGATGCCACCAATCAACGACGATGGTGTGGACGTACCACCACCTAGCCATGACGCGGTACGAGTTGTGATCCAACGACTTAAGAACAACAAAGCGGCTGGTGCCGATGGCCTGCCTGCTGAATTGTTCAAGACCGGCGGCGATGAGCTGATAGGGGGTGTATGCATCAACTCATCTGCAAAATATGGCTAGTTGAAAGCATGCCCGACGATTGGAATCTCAGTGTCCTTTGTCCTATACTGAAGAAAGGTGACCCGACAATCTGCGCTAACTACCGGGGAATCAGTCTTCTTGCCATCTCTTACAAGGTCCTGTCGACTGTACTGTGTGAAAGACTTCAGCCGTTTGCCAACACACTGATTGGGCCTTATCAGTGCGGCTTTAGACCTGGTAAGTCCACCATAGACCAGATCTTCACACTACGTCAAATCCTGGAAAAAACCCACGAAAAACCGATCGATACCCATCATCTCTTTATCGATTTTAAAGCAGCTTTCGATAGCCCGATACGGGATTGCCTGTATGCCACCATGTCTGAGTTCGGTATACCTGCGAAGCTGGTGCGGCTTTGCAGAATGACGTTGAGCAACACAGCCAGCTCCGTCAGAGTAGGAAGGGACCTCTCCGAACCATTTGATACCGAACGAGGTTTCAGACAGGGCGATCCACTATCCTGCAACCTCTTCAACTTTGTGATGGAAGGGGTGTTGCGAAGAGCCAGTGTACATCGTAATGGCACTATTTTCTACAAAAGTGTCCAGCTTCTTGCATATGCCGATGATATTGATATCATTGGACGTTGTAAGCGAGATGTTACTGCTGCGTTCTCTGCTATCGAAAAAGAGTCAGCAAAAGTGGGTTTGACGGTGAACGAGGGCAAAACAAAGTATATGCTGTCCACAAACAGGGAGACGCGGCGTATTGGATCCTTTGTTACTGCGAACAACTATACTTTCGAAGTTGTCAAGGAATTCACCTATCTTGGCACCGCCGTGAACACTCAAAACGATGTCAGCCTGGAGATAAAGCGAAGACTAAGTCTTGCTAATAGGTGTTACTATGGTCTCAGTAAGCAATTGAGTAGTAGAGACCTCTCTCGCCCGACAAAACTGACACTCTACAAGACGCTCATCTTACCCGTGCTACTTTACGGCGCAGAAGCATGGGTTGTGTCGCAAACTGATTCAGCCACGCTTGGGGTGTTTGAGAGAAAAATTCTTCGCAAAATCTTCGGTCCTGTTCACGTCGGCGACAACTACCGTATTCGAATGAACCACGAACTGTACGAGCTCTACGCTGACATTGACATAGTCAAGCGCATCACTATCCAACGTCTGCGCTGGCTGGGACATGTTGTGCGTATGGACGAAGAAGCTCCAGCGAAAAACGTGTTTGATGCGGAAGCCGCTGGGCGACGACGAAGAGGAAGACCATGCCACCGCTGGAAAGACCAAGCCGAGGAAACCCTATACACGCTTGGTGTGAATGATTGGAGAAGGCGCGCGCAAAGCAGAGGCGCCTGGAGAGAGCTTTTGAGGTCGGCCGTAACCCGGTAACGGGTTGTTATGGCCACCCAAGTAAGTAAGTAAGTAAATCTAGTTCAAAAACTGAGTCCGGCGCAATTATTTGAACACCCTTTTGCCAAAAAAATTTTCACATCCGATAGATTGGGATCGGACCACTGCAACTGAATCTACACTCATTATCCATTCCACATTCACAATAGCTGTCTTAAAAAAAATATTCATGTGAGTCCTTAGAGTCGTCACGGATTGTACCTTTTATCTTGTTTTCAATAATAATGTCTTAAAGTTATATGTGTTATAATCTCTGAATGATGATTGTTCAAAGTTTAACTACTACAGCTGTTAGCCCTCTTAGCTATTGAGCTTGAAGCTTTAAATCAAGTAAAAAGCTTATTGAATAAATAATGGAAATAAAAAAATTATACATGCAATTAATTTGTTATTTTTTTATAACTCTTATTTAGCTTTTTCGTACTTTCTCAACATACCCACTCACACCATATAAACATAGACATATGTAAATCGTTCATTCTTTTAATAACTGCACACTTTGTTTTTTTACGTTTTTGAACATTTTTTGAAACGAAATATCTCAAAAACTATAGTAGATAGGATAAAAACCTTTGATCATATTTGTTAAAAAAGACTATAACTTAATAAAAAAGTTAAAAAATTTAAATAAAACACTAATTTTTTTAATTAAAAAAATCTTACCCAAAATATTGTTACGAAATTTCTGTCTCTTTGACGATAATTTCGATCTCTCACACTTTTCTGAGTTCGATCACTGGATTGTGTAACAATTAAAAACACACAAACTTATTTAGTTATAAAATGGTTTATTTTATTAACGTTCAAATTCTAATATTAATTTAACACTGTATAGAATACTGTTTTGTTCTACTATGGATCACACTGTATTCACTTTATTGCTTATTGCTTCGCTGTTCTAACCCAACTGTTCTGCTTCGCTGGTTTAATTCTACTGTGTCCTCAGCTCAGATGACAACCCAGTACCTTCTAAGTGGCGTATATTCTACCATTATCTACAACCCACCAGTGCTACTTTGTAGCGTGCATTCTACTACTATCCACAATTCACCAGCATGGCGCACTGACGTTGAGCTAGCTATTATGCTAGATGTTAGATGGCGTTGTACGTTGTACGACGGCGATAATTTCTCTCGGTTGTTGACTTTTTTATTGTTTACTGCAGCGTCTGTTCGGTTTATTATTTTTAGCATTTTGCGCTAGATGGTGCTAATATCGTTTAGTTTCTTTCGTTGGTATTTATTTCAAGATTCTTCTAGCATAAACCAAATTTCGCTACACTGCCCTCCGCTTAAACTTGTTCGTCCCGAACAAGAGTCTCTCCGTCCCTAGTATAAGGTGCCAGCCTTTCGATGTGGACTACCTTTAATTTACTTTTGTTCCCGGGGTATTTTTGAATTCGATCCACAACATCATTAATCCTTGTGACGATCCGGTAAGGTCCATCCCAGTGAGTCCGAAACTTAGGAGACAAGCCTCGTTTCCGTTGTGGATTGTGTAGCAGCACTAGTTGACTTTTCTTGAAGCCTTCAGTATTTGCTCGCAGGTCACACCGAGCTTCCATCTTGTCGCGATCTTTATCACGCTCTTTCTCACGTTCCTTTTTGCGCGATTTAGAACGACGTCTAGAAGATTTCTCCCGACTTCGAGAACGTTCTCGGCGTGACTGCTCTCGTTCTCGCTCTTTCTCATGTTTGCGTTCCCTTTCTCTTCTTCTGCGCTCACGATCTTTATCTGGCCGTTCTGGATCCTCCTTTTCAACTTTATCTCTTTCAGCGCGCTCTCTAACCTCCTCTCGTTCTCTTTCACGTTCCCGCTTTCGTTCTCTGTCGCGTTCTTCACGCCGTTGGCGATCACGCTCGCGATCTCTTTCACGTTCCCTTTCACACTCTCGTTCACGATCACCACGATCCCGATCACTGCGCTGGTCCCATCTTACCTCCTCTTCAGGCAAAACGTTCAAACGGCGCACATCAATTGTTCCAGCTTTATTTTCCGTTCGTGAACATTCAATTTTACATAGACGACGGAAAAATGCATCCGCATTTTCATGCTGGCTTTCTTTGCGATGTGGTAGTCGTTTCTCAGGCTCCCTCTCCGGAATCGAACCCTGATTCCACGTACGCGCCTGCTGCCCGCTACCATTTTCGCCATCGTCCACCCTATTTTCAATTCTTCTTTTTGGTGAATGTGATGCAGATCGTTTACGACGTGATTCGCAGTCACGTGCCATGTGTCCGTGCTTACCACAGTTGTAGCATTTTCCGCTGAAGCTACTGCTGGCGAACGATGAACTTTTCTTTTTAAAATCCACCTCCATCCGATTTTCAATTTTTCTTCTTGGTGAACGTGATGCAGATCATGATTTGCAGTCACGTGCCATGTGTCCCTGCTTACCACAGTTGTAGCATTTTCTGCTGAAGCTACCGCTGGCGAACGATGAATTTTTCTTTTCAGCCTCCACCTCTATCCGACGAATTTTCAGTGATGGGCGGCATGTCAACGCAATCATCTCTTGAGTGAGGGCCACCATTACCGTTTCGTTAAATGTTGTCTTCGGGCTCCTCATTGTCCCGCGTTTTGTTTCTGAGTCACGTATGCCGTCAATAAACGCCTCTATTTTGAATTTTTCAGCTACGACACTTAACTCGTCAGGATAGGAAAGGTGTGCCAATCGCTCAATATCCGCAGCATACTCCTGCAAGGACTCACCAGATTTCTGGATACGACTTTTCAACTCCAATCTGTGAATTTGCTTCATGTGGTCACTGCCATATTTTCGCTGTAAGGCATCCATCACCGCCTTGTAATTTTTCTGCTCCGCCACTGGAACCGTTTGCAAAACTTCTGCAGCTGCGCCTTTTAATGCCACAATTAGCGCTGCAGCTGCGCTTTCGTTATCCCAACGATTGTGACCAGATGTTGTTTCGAACTGGAGCTTGAAAACACTGAATGGCGTTGTTCCATCGAATGAGGGTGCCTTAAGCCTCTCTGCGCTGATTTCTCTTATAACTTGAGTGGTTGGTTCGCTTATTTCCAACTGCTGAATCCTTTTAGTAACGTCCTCAAAATTATTTTGAACTTTTTCAAGATTATTTTGAACTTTTTCAAGGTTATTTTGAACTTCTTCCTTGAATGATTCAACGTCATCTCGTAACTCAGTCATTTTTGCGTCGAAGCCATTAACCATTTTGGCAACCTCCGTTCGAACAGCCTCGTGGATCTGCGTCGCGTTCTGACTTAAGCTCTGATCAATTTCTTCCCGAACCGCCTGGATATTGCTATTCATTTGTAGTGCATTTTGACTTAAGCTCTGATCAATTTCTTCTCGAACCGCCTGGATCTGCAGCGCGTTCTGACTTAACTTCTGGTCTATTTTATTCATCTGTAGTGCATTTTGACTCATTGTCTGCGTCATCGCCATTAACATTTTCTCGAACTTTGACATATCCACAACTTCACCACTTGCCGCTGATCCAGAAGCTTCTTCCACTTTCGCTGCTGATTCTGATACATCACTATAAAATTCGTGCTCTTCCAGGTTTACACCTTGAGCCTCAAGAGCCTGCCGTAAGCGTTTCTGTAACTCCACCTTTCCGCCAGTAGATTGCAGATTCAGCTGTTGCAACTCCTTCTTCAGTTGGTCCACTTTCAGTTCGTCAAACTTAACCATTTTTATTTTTTTTTTTTTTTTTAAGTGATTGTTAATTCTTTTTACACAATCCCACTTCTGACACCAATTGTTACGAAATTTCTGTCTCTTTGACGATAATTTCGATCTCTCACACTTTTCTGAGTTCGATCACTGGATTGTGTAACAATTAAAAACACACAAACTTATTTAGTTATAAAATGGTTTATTTTATTAACGTTCAAATTCTAATATTAATTTAACACTGTATAGAAAACTGTTTTGTTCTACTATGGATCACACTGTATTCACTTTATTGCTTATTGCTTCGCTGTTCTAACTCAACTGTTTGTTCAGCTCAGATGACAACCCTTTTTATACTGCAGTCATCACTCTCTCGAATAATCCAGTACCTTCTAAGTGGCGTATATTCTACCATTATCTACAACCCACCAGTGCTACTTTGTAGCATGCATTCTACTACTATCCACAATTCACCAGCATGGCGCACTGACGTTGAGCTAGCTATTATGCTAGATGTTAGATGGCGTTGTACGTTGTACGACGGCGATAATTTCTCTCGGTTGTTGACTTTTTTATTGTTTACTGCAGCGTCTGTTCGGTTTATTATTTTTAACATTTTGCGCTAGATGGTGCTAATATCGTTTAGTTTCTTTCGTTGGAATTTATTTCAAGATTCTTCTAGCATAAACCAAATTTCGCTACAATATTTTCAATATTTTAAATTAATATGCTCATTTAAAGTCAACTTAGCATCAAAATATATAACTAAGTAGGTCTTTGACTACATCGACACGACAAATATTCTTTTCTTTGATTTTATAGTCAAACTCTACAATATTTTTCTTCCTGGTAAAAATCATAGTTTGGCATTGATCAGAATTCAGACGTAAGTTATTCTTAGAACACCAAACTTTTAAAGGGTTTCAGGTCAGACTGATGTGGAAAACCCCCTTCCCGTTGCTGTATATTTTCATGTCATCTGCATATGAATATATACTAACAGATGAAAGTTTTTAATAACATGTGTAACGTCATTAATTGCTTAAATATTGTAGCGAAATTTGGTTTATGCTAGAAAACTCTTTAAATAAATACCAACAAAAGAAACTAAACGATATTAGCACCATCTAGCGCAAAATGCTAAAAATAATAAACCGAACAGACGCTGCAGTAAACAATAAAAAGTCAACAACCGAGAGAAATTATCGCCGTCGTACAACGTACAACGCCATCTAATAATAGCAACCTTCTCGATAATTGTGAGCTCAACGTCAGTGCGCCATGCTGGTGAATTGTGGATAGTGGTAGAATGCACGCTACAAAGTAGCACTGGTGGGTTGTAGATAATGGTAGAATATACGCCACTTAGAAGGTACTGGATTATTCGAGAGAGTGATGACTGCAGTATAAAAAGGGTTGTCATCTGAGCTGAGGACACAGTTGAGTTAGAACAGCGAAGCAATAAGCAATAAAGTGAATACAGTGTGATGCGTAGTAGAACAAAACAGTTTTCTATACAGTGTTAAATTAATATTAGAATTTGAACGTTAATAAAATAAACCATTTTATAACTAAATAAGTTTGTGTGTTTTTAATTGTTACACAATCCAGTGATCGAACTCAGAAAAGTGTGAGAGATCGAAATTATCGTCAAAGGGACAGAAATTTCGTAACAATATAAATGAGCGGCCCCAGGTGGCTTCCTTGTGGAACACCTGCTGTCGCGCTAAATGAGGAGGAAAACACCCTCCGAAATTTGAATTGATATGAACGATCAAATAAATAAGATTCAATTCAGCTAACAAAACTGGAAGGAAATCCAAGCTTCTTTAATTTAAACAAAATCAAATTATATGGTAGTTTTTCAAATGCTTTACTGAAGTCAGTGTAGATGCAGTCAACTTGCCCACCAGAGTCCAAAGAGCTTAATGCAAAAAAAGTGAAGGAGGTTAGAAACTGTAGATCTGCCATTAACAAAACCATGGTGACGAGTTATTATGACTTCATTACAGCACACCCTAACCTGATCGTATATAATATGTTCAAAAATGTTCGGTATTGATGATAGCTTAGCAGCGGGCTTGTAGTTTGAAGCATCATTTTTACATCCTTTCTTGAAAATGGGGTTTATAAATGATTTTTTCTAAAATTTAGGAAAATATCTTTGCTAGTACCTTCTTTTGGTAATATCATTTTTTATAATAATATTTCTTGTTAGCAAATAATCTGGCTACAATTTTGCCAAAAGACTATTGTTAAAAAACTTGTATTACAGAAACTCCCTAGATCGCTTAAATTGAACCACATTTATCTTGAATGTTACTTAACAAAAATGTACCATAGTAAAGTCCATTTATTTTTGTGGACATTAAATGATTGATGAATGCGTTTGACAGAAAAAAAATTAATTTTTCCCCTGAGTTAAGTTATTTCTTAACGAATTATGTTAAATATTTCCAGATTTTAAGATATTTAAATATAGAAAATAGATAAATATTAAAAAATAGAAGCAAAAAAGGAAGTTATGTGAGGGAGTTAAATGTTGTTACAATTTTTATTCAAGTTAATTATGCTGCAGCTTGGTGTTGGGTGATAAAATTTCCCCCATCTTTGTTTTATAGTATATTTGTAGATCAAAAGTATACTTCAGTATCGTGTAAGCTAAGGACTCTGTATAGTGTAGCCAAATAAACCTTATGTTGCTAATAATGTTTACTTGGTTAAAAAATTAAACCTCAGCCAAGTCAAGTTTGTTGTGGATTTTCTCAAAGTGGAATTCTTAAGCTGAGCAGTAATATACACATGATTTTACTATGATTAATTTTAGAGCCTTCATGCCAATAGAAGGGAAAAATTTTTCCCAATTTCGGAAAATATTTGATTACTAACTTGACAACAAATCGAAATGCTTAAAGGATCTTCACCAAAGTGCATGCTTTGTTTTTCTACAATCAATTTCTGCATGCAAATTTGATACACCGTCCGAGACTACGATTGTCAACTGTGAGTGCATTAGATGCAGCTGAGTAGATTTCATGTGCTCTATTGAAAGGCAATCACCACTCGGCTTCTTCTGCCTAAGGTTTTGTGACTCTCGGCACTAAGAGACTCTCTGCAAGTATTGTGCTGAATAAACTAATATAATAAAAATAAAAAGCTTTACAGTACACTCCGCATATAAGAAACCCGCTTAATAGAAATTATCGCTTACAATTAACAAGTCCAAAAGCACTGCGTACATTTTTCATATTTTCAACCAAAATAGACCGCTTATAAGAGAACCGCATATAAGAGAAAACCGGACAAAAGAAACATTTTTTAATCACCTAAAATTGTACGATCATATAAAAAAACCTCTTAAAAGAAATTATTTTAAAAATATTTCGCTGACAATGATTTTCTCTCGAAAGTATGAAAACTTTTATGAGGATTTTGTAGCAAACTACGGATAGCGCCTTTATAAAAAACTCCACCAAAGTAATAATCTCTCAATCCTAATTTGATATAAATACACTTCCATTAAAATCGATTAAGCTGTTTTTTGAAGTAAATAATATTATTCAAAAGATCATCTCTATTTCATTAATGGAGAAACAATTCCTATGAAAACCCTATAGACACTGGACTATACCACCCTTAAAAGCATAAAGGGCGTATCTCAAAAAAATGCGTATGTCAATTTATTGAACATTGTTTAGGAGTAGTTCATTAGACGCGTAAATTCTTAAGCTTACTGCTGCCATAAAAATCACGATGATGAATTTTTTCAGATACGGACTTTTCGCTCCTAAGGGCAGTATACTGCCATACTAAGCGAAAGGGGCGTATTTCAAAGAAAAAAAAAATATCCTAGATTCTTATGGCATAGGATATCTTAAGAAATTACGCATCTAATGAAATGCTTCAAATTTCGGTATCTATCTTGGTACAATCATATAAAAAATTTACTGAGAAAATTTCCTCTTTTTTTTATTTCTTACTCTTACTTTTTGTATCTTACTCATTTACAAATTTGATTTTTTCTTATTTCCAATGAATAAATGAAAAAATGCACACAAAAACTACGAATTTTTTGCATCAACATCATTCGCTGCTTTTTCACTGCTTTTTTGATGATCTGCAGTCATGAGCAGCGAAACTCATAACATTTCACTGACAACTCTGCCGCACTAAGCGAAAAGGGCGTATCTCAAAAACAAAAAAAAATATTCGAGATTATTATGGCATCGGATAGCTTAAGAAATTACGCGTCTAATGAAATGCTCCATATGCCGGTATCTTAGTTCAATCATATAAAAAATCTATTAAGAAAATTTCTCAAAAATATGAAGGTAAATTATTATTATGTTCGTATACGACGAAAAAATTAAAAAAATAACGGAAACTAAACACAAAGCTTCGTTGACTGGATCACGTTGTCATTGTCGTTGCAAGTTCTTGTCATTACTTGATTGTTTTCGTTTCGGAAAGAATCAAAAAAGAATGTCCGCTTGGAGAAAACACCCTTTTTTTAAGACATGAGATTTCATAAGTAACAATCATGTATGCTTAGTTTTTTAAATCTTTCTTTTAGTAAATATAGTACAGTTTCTAAAAATAGAATTTGATTCTAGTTTTGTTTTATATTATAGTATGTGTTTTATACAATAGAAAATATTATATCTTTTGTATGAAAGTTTCTATGGCAAGATTTAAGTAAAATAGCGTATCTACATTTTTAAAGCTATAAATACTATGCAAAAAAGACGTATCTTATGAAACGCAGGGAATGCCGACACTTTGCCTAAGTCATAAATAAATAACCTTAAAATGATATTTAAGTTGCCATAAATAAGTTAGAAAATCCGTTATCTGTTAAGTGTTGATTCGCTATTCGTCTTTTAGCGAACGTTTCATAGCTAACCAGAATTGGGACGTGCAATATCGTTCAGATTTTTCCTATACGTTTGCAGTGAGTACAAAATTGACACTACAAAATTTATAGCAGAGAAATAGAACAAATTCTGTTTTTTGGTGCGATTTGACTCAGAAGACAAATCGCACGTCCCAATTCGGTTTAGACATTAAGAATGCATTCGCGCATATTTGACATTAGCTTATCTGTCAGCTGAACAATTTTATAAATAAAAATTAAGTTCATACCATATATCTATATTACAAAAATAAATGACCTAAAATAGTGTATATCATAGCTTGATAGTTTACCATCTACTCCGTTTCATGACGCCTTTTACTGTATCCAAATTGGATTCCATGTACTAGACCAATATCAGTAATTGCTTTGTATTTGTGTTGCTAGATTTTTTAAATATACTAAAATATCTTTTTATCAAATAAAATAACTAAAATATTGCTAACATTGACTCTTTCCTCCTTAAATTCCATGCTACAAAGTTAGGAAAAAAAATTTTCCCGAAACGTCAAAAAATGTTGCCCAAAAAAGTATTGCCGATAACCTCATTTTCCAGGAAATTTTTTCTCATTCCCCAAAAATATTCCACGATCGCAAAACAGGGGATTGGAGAAAAATTCCGAAGGAATATTCTTGCACGGTAGGGCTGATTATATTTTATACTGGCGCACATGGCAGACGTTTTTCTGGCCTCGCTGGCCCTATCTCCAGCAACAAACCCATCTGCATCTACGTCGTGGAACAGCAGACTGCATGAAATTTACTTATTTCCTGGAAAACACAGTTATGGCGCGCATTCTCCATACAAAATTTTCTTACAGAGTTCCAATACAAAACTCCTATACAAAACATTATATCGGTTTTTCGGTATTTCTCAAAATATTTTCGACATAACATCGTATTTTTTTTTTGTTTATTTTATATAGTATGTTAGAGTAACTTCGGGTATTGTGATATGGTCATGTAATGTGATATGCCATCATATTTCCTTAAATAACCAATTCTCGACAAAATTTTTTTTTTTGTTAACATAGCAGTAACGGAAAAAGATATGTGCTGCAAGGTTTTGTGCGTTTGCATCAGGCCCGTGCGCAGGAATCATCCATGGGGAGGTTTTTAACTCGGACATATCTTGTTAGATTTTGTTCATAAAAAACGTCAAAAAACTGTTTACTTTTAATATAGACAGGCCCTGATTAAGAAATTTACCACCCCTAGGCAGATGCAAAAACTGACGCCCCCCCCCCCCCCCTCTCCTCAAAACTTAATTTATTTTTCATTTATGTTATCTTAACTTAACTTAACTTTTTTAATTTCTTCATTGTTGATCGAAAAACACTAGCAAAACGAAACAATACAAACTTTAAAAGTAATGAAAAGTATGACATTTCAACTAAAAGTATTGAAGTATTTTTATCTTGCAAAAGTAGTACATTTACTACTAAAGTATCTCATCTGATAACCCTAACTTTGGTACAAAAAAATTTTCAACCAATAAAATTTTTCAAAGTTTCCGGCAATATTTGCCGCCCTAGGCACGTGCCTACTCTGCCTATAAAGTTAATCCAGGCCTGAATATAAACATTCGACCGGGTCGATTTGTATGAAGCAAAATGAAGTCAGCCAGACACCGACTCAAAAGTTAGAAGGAAGCTTAAAAACGATATCTGCGTCATTTTGTTTTCGTTCCGAGAAAAGCCAATGGATCACTTTAGATTCTCCTGAAGGTCCTTTCTGGCTAAAAAAAAACGTGTTTTTTGCTCATAACTTTTATTTCTTCAAAGAATTGATACCTGAGAGTATCAAGCAGTGGTCCCAAATCGTGTTTTTTGGTTCAAAAATAGCCAGAGAGCGCAAATCTTGTCGAAAATAAAAAACTCGGGCTCCGACAATTTTTTGGCATTTTAGTTCTTTCATTTAAAAAAAAGTTTGTGGTGTCTTTTTGATTTTTCATTCAAATGTCAATAAAAACCTATGAGCGAAAATTCCCAATGAGGGGGGGCGGTTTGAACCCCCAAAAGCGTCCCTTGCGCACGGGTCTGGTTCGCATACACTGTTTTTGGTCTCAGTGCGTTGAAATTGATTTAGCCACTAGTCGAGATTTTATTTGTGTGCATTTCATGAGTGAATTAAGCCCAAAAATAAAGTATGTATTATGGCCGAAGTACTAAAATTTGTAATAAATAATGTGAATTCTTTATTTGCTGAAATCTGTTTTAATCAAAATAGCCCGATTATATTAAAACTGAAATTCGGGTGATGTGATATAGTTCAATTTCCTCCACCCAGCAAAAACATTACCTGTGTTTTTTGCAACAAATTCTGCCAGAGGGATATAATGATTCAGACCTGAGTTCAATGTCTGCAATGCGATTTAATTTGGGCCCACAATGATTGTCTTCGAAGACGGCAAGCAAATTTTGTATGTGAGTCATCTGTCTGACTTTAATATGTTCTGTTTTTCGCTTATTGATTCAGTTTAAATCTAGTTTCCTTTTTTATGGAAATTCTATTGAAAGATGTAATGTTATTGTATTATTAGTTCCTACTGTTTTAAAGTTTTTTTTCTTTTCATGATGGTATATCAAATTATCCGAACGCTGTATATAACATTACCCGCCAATTTAATTTAGAGGTGTCACTTGGCTTTTTTCCATCTCGTTGAAATAGCTTCAAATTGGCACACGCTATAGAGCTCCGAAGTTGTAATATACTGCACAATGCATCAACAAACCATAATACATAAAGAAGTAGAAGCCACATATGTTATAAAAGTTACGTGTAATTTAAGATACAAAAATACCCATATCACAATACCCGAACTTACTATATTCTGTTGGGAAACATAATTTTTTTACCCGCACTGAAAAAAATATTCGATTCGAGCTTTTCGAAATATTATTGCAAATTTTAATATTTTGTGCTTGAAACAGTGATATGAAAAATTAATTTTGGGTCAATTTTTAAAAAAGTAATTATTATAGATACATAGTATGTATAATTAAAAATAATTTCAATAAATTTGGTTCAACAGTCTTTGAGATATTGGATAAGAAACTGCTTAAAAATATTATTTCGAGACTATGCATAATTGTCATCCAACCTTAACACAGATTACAATCTGTTTTAAGCAAAACCAAGTGCAAGGTGTCAGCTAACCAATTGTCTTGAACAAATTGTCACAGTCACAGCTCGAGTGCACATTAGCTCAACTCCTTTGGCAACGAATCAAAGAAATTTCGAAGAATTTTAAAGAATCTCCGTTTCCACAAAATATTGTTGTATAAATGACGGCGCAGCATTTATTTCTTTTCAACTTCCTATAAATGGCCAACACTGTTGTGAACAACTAACGAGGATACATATTGCTGTTAATGGTCCACATCATAATTTTATATTTTCATATGATTACAATTGTGTACTTGGTTGGTTTTTGTTGCATGTTCCCCCAACTGTTTATTGGCAATGCAATGTGCGCAAGACATCACGGCGCATGCGCGCATGCAATTTCACATAATATCGTGTTTTACTTATTTATGTATGTGCAACTAAGTATGTTTGTTTTTCGAAAACAATTTCATTACTTTTATTTTTATTTTTGTTTGATAACAAGTAGGATTATTTCGTCGTCTCGATACTGCTGACTTTGAGACTCTCTGTATTATGTCTGTGTGTCAGTTGGTCCATGTGTTTCATGTTGGTTGCATGCAGATCGTGCATTTTGTTTAACAATTTTATTTCCACCTGCTTTGTGCTGCACATGTGGAGGGGGGTTTGTGTGATTTTTTTTTTCACTTAAATATTAGTGCCTAACTCAGCATAAGACGAATCGCTTGCGGGTTGAGGGAGAAATCTAACGTCTTGAATCGATTGCTATTTTTTTGTAGTCGCATGTCACAAGTGTCACTGCGCAAGTGCGCCTGGCGCGTTTCTTGCTTGCTCGGTCATATGTACGTATGATAATTTTTGTAGAAATTTGCAAAGTCTATGAAAAAAAAAATAGCTTAAAGTCGAGGAACAACAACAGCAACATTTGACATAAGTCACATTGTTGTAGTTTATCTCCAATTTGTTTTTTGTCTTTTCGTTTGTCTGTCATAGGTGTGAAGGAGTTCAACATCTTGTAAACTTTTAGGGTTATCGTGTATAAGTTCGATAACAACATTTGATAGAAAAAAATAGCAAATGCAAAAATTCTCGCACATGTTTGTGTTCTGAGGAGGTCATTACAGCTAATTTTTTTAACAATCGAAGATCGTAACTATATAGAAAGTTCGGGTATTGTGATATGGGTATTTTTGTATCTTAAATTACACGTAACTTTTATAGCATAGCTTCTACTTCTTTATGTATTATGGTTTGTTGATGCATTATGCAGTATATTACGACTTAGGAGCTTTTTAACGTAAGCCAATCTGAAGCTATTTCAACGAGATGAAAAAAGCCAAGTGACACCTCTAAATTAAATTGGCGGGTAATGTGATATATAGCGTTCGAGAGCAGAGCATATTAAAGTCAGAATATGAGCCATATACACAAATTTCTTGCCGTCTTGGAAGACAATCATTGTGAGCCCAAATTAAATCGCATTGCAGGCATTGAACAGGTCAGGTCTGAATCTTTGTATCCCTTTGGAAGGATTTGTTGCAAAAAGCACAGGTAATATCCATGCTGGAAGGACCAAATCGGACTATATCACTAGGGCTACCAGATGACCTGCCTACAAAAGTAGTGTATGTCAAAAAATCCAAATTTTGGAATGAAAACAAAAAATTTTTTTAGTCCCATAAAAATATTTTTCATGAACAAAAAAAAAAAAGGGTCCTCGTTTCTTAAGAAAAACCCCAGCAAAATTAAAACAATATTATTTCAAATAACTTTTATTTTACAATGCAAACATCGAAAGTAGCAAAACCATCCAAAAGTAGTGCATTTCAAGTGAAAAGTAGCAAGGTAGTGCAAAGCCTTGCAAAAGTAGCACATTTGCTACTAAAGTATGCCATCTGGTAGCCCTATATATCACATTACCCGAATTTCAGTTTTAATATACTCTGGTTATTTTTATTAAAACACATTTCAGTAAATAAAGAATTCACATTATTTATGACAAAGTATATTCAACTTCTAACAAATTTTAGTACTTCGGCTATAATACTTACTTTATTTTGGGCTTAATTCACTCATGAAATGCACACAAATAAAATCTCAACTTGTGGCTAAATCAATTTCACTGCACTGAGACCAAAAACAGTAAATCCGAACGCACAAAACCTTGCAGCACATATCTTTTACCGTTACTGCTATGTTGACCAAAAAAATTTTGTCGAGAATTGCTTATTTATGGAAATATGATGGCATATCACATTACATGACCATATCACAATAGACGAAGTTACTCTACAATTTTTTTCAATCTTAAGTAATGTGTAGTGGGATTGGTAGTTTATCTGATAAAAAAATTTTGTATATTTAGGCGCACTAAGCCTAATTGAAAATTTAAATAAAACAAAGCGATGTCGTCTTTTTTAGTCTTACGCAAATTCTAATTTTATTAATTTAAATCTTAACCATTTATACAAAATTTACAAGTATTTTTCTAAACACTATCTTATCAGTATTTTACAAACTCCTCCTTCCTTCTTGGTCTTCATCTTTGATCGCCAATCAGTTTATTTTGGTCGATCACAAATTTAGGTTTCCCATAAAATTATACAATGCACCAACAACAACAAGTGCGCCAAAATATCGGCCTTGACTTAAATGAGTCATTGGCTCTGGTGCAACTTTATGCGCTTAGTTCTCGCTCTTGAGATTGGACAGTGCAGTCAAATCCATGGGTAATTGTTGTTGTTGTCGCTTACATTTGTGCTGCTTATTAGATGAGTAAACAGCACAAGTCAAAGGGGTTGAAAAAAATCAAAGGAAAATTATTTATATTTAAATTTGAGAATTTTACTTGGATTTATTTTTGTTTACTTGAATTTGGTTAATTTTTGGTTTTATTTGAAACTGGAGAGTTTGGAATTCAGACTTAATTTTTGATTATTTTAAATTTGGTGGGAAAGTCACAATTATTTATCAGTTGTCGTAAATTTTATTGTTTTAGTTGGTGCTCTTTTTAGAGTTTCTGTGGGAAAAGTAATTTATTTTGAAAGAAAGTGCTAGTAATGGAAATAGTGACTTAAGGAGTACACTACAAATGTTGTATTTTTAAAAAGTTTTGTTCCATACCTTTATTTATTTCATTTTTGTTATAATTAAACATTATGAACTTACAGTCATTTTAGCAAAGACCAATATTGTAAATTTTACTTATTGATCAATGCTATTTTTTATTCAACAAACATGACAAAGATAACAAATGGAACAATTTAACCTGGTAATTGGTGACATATGTTTCGGCTATTACCACATAGCCTCATCAGACCAGTTTTTGGTTAATGTTGTACATGGAATCGATCCCCTGACCGTACATGCATTTCAATTGCATATCTGTCGACGGCCGCTCTAACAACTGAGCTACTGAGGAACTGACCTTGAACTGTACAAACAGCTGTGACAACAAGCGAGAAAGTGACAAGAGATAATAAATGGATATACGCAATTTGTACAGTTCAAGGTCAGTTCCTCAGTAGCTCAGTTGTTAGAGCGGCCGTCGACAGATATGCAATTGAAATGCATGTACGGTCAGGGGATCGATTCCATGTACAACATTAACCAAAAACTGGTCTGATGAGGCTATGTGGTAATAGCCGAAACATATGTCACCAATTACCAGGTTAAATTGTTCCATTTGTTATCTTTGTCATGTTTGTTGAATAAAAAATAGCATTGTTCAATAAGTAAAATTTACAATATTGGTCTTTGCTAAAATGACTGTAAGTTCATAATGTTTAATTATAATAAAAATAATCAGTCGCAAAAATCAACTTTCTTATTTCATTTTTGTTTAAAGCAATTAATATGATTTCAGTCTTATACTACAGAGATATTTTTATATTGGAGTGTCCATTTATTTCCTAAGTTTCTTTCCAAACTTCTTGCCTTTTTGTTAAAAAAAATAAAGTTTTTCTACTAAACGAGTTTATTTTAGCTCACCGGGTTGCAAGACTTGCACAGCAAATGCTTAAAGCTAATAGTTTTTTGGATATTAAAGAAACAAATTTATACTTAACATTTTTTAGGAAAATATTGTACAAGAACTTTTTATCAGTGCATTTAGTTTGTTTCTAGAAAGCTCATAAGATAATAAACAGATAAATGTGTAACAACTTTTCTGTAAGTCTGAGTAATAAAATTAACACTGGGCAAAAATCCAAATTTATTTTTTGCCCACTATAACGTGTCACCGATCACTCAACGAAGTAGTGGTAGTTCAACAGAAAGAATTAATTAGACTTATTTACAGTAGTTACATGTAAATAGCATGGATTTAATAAAATCTTTGGGAAAAGATTTTTAGAGTGTATTTAATTTGTTCTTTAAAGCTCTCAAAATAATACACAAAAACGACTCTAACATACTTCCTATAAAAACTAAATACCCTATACCAGTGATGGCATTTGTGTTTTGCGGAACTGTGCTGAATGGAGAGTTGAAATGTACTTTTTAGATGTCGAATGTACCTTTTTCGACATGAACATGAAAAAACTACTTAAAATTACAAAAATTCACCAAAATTTTAAGTTAAAAAAAAATAAAGCTATCAAAGTTACCTTTTCAATCAAATCGTGAAAAATTTTCTAAGAAAAATGGTACTGAAAATGTACGGAAAATGTACTGAACATTTGTCGAATGTACAGACGACGATTCTTCACGACGCAAATGTACCAAAAATGCCATCACTGCACTGTTAACATTAACGTGCGCGCAGGTCCTTTCCTACCATTGGAGCAGAGAAGAAAATAAAAGTGTCGAAGACGTGGAATATATGTATATAAACAAAATAAACTGAATTCAATAAATTATGAGGGTGAGTGGTGGCCATAGCTGGGCACCGTTAATAGAATAGTTAACTTCGTTAATCGCTTATCCGTTACTAAAAAAGTTAACTTCGTTGAACGTTAAAGCGTTACATTTCGGAAGACTTAACGCAAGTTAACGTTATACGCTAATCCGTTAACACTTGATAAAAAATTCATTTTTTATATCGTTGCGTTAGTGATCTTATAAAAACTGTTGGTTTGGGTTCTGCAAGATAACAAGTTAGGAACAAAGAAAAAAACGCATACAGTGGGTCAAAAAAGTTTAGAAACAGCAAGATTTATTTTTAATAATTAACAAAAAATGCACTTTAAAAGTTAAAAAAATTTATTTTTTCTCTGCCATGATTTTCTTTGTTGCATACGTTTCCAAATCAACGACAGAACTTTAAATAAAAAACTTTCCCGTTAGATAAAAAAGGAAAGACGACTAAGAGCATACGAAATTGTAGCCAAAAAAGTTTAGAAACGCAGTACATTTAGTTAGTTTTCGTTAGTACAAAAATGCATTGAAATCACGCTATTAACGTTCTATCTTAGTGGAGGTCCAGAAAAATTCAGATGTATCAGCTCCAAAAATAACTACTAACATAGAGCAATATCGTACATAGTTCAAAATTACCAAAATCTGCTTCCTAGAGGCTAGGTATAACGGAAAGGTGACACGTTAAAAACCCTTCGTCGTTAAGAGAAACGCTAAAAAGTGCCCAAAAATCACAAAAACCACGTTCATCAGCCAAACATATTTTAGGATAATGTAATATTTAGTGACGAATCAAAATATAATATTTTTGGATCAGATTGGCGTGGTTTTGCGAACTCCAAGCGCTTTTTAGCGTTTCTCTTAACGATGAAGGGTTTTTAACGTGTCAGCTTTCCGTTATACCTAGCCTCTGTGTGTGGTGGAAGTTTGCCTGCACTGCCGTACTAAGCGAAAAGGGAGTGTCTCAAAAAATTTCGTTTCGAGATAATTGATGTTTTGTAAATGTCGTTTTATTCTTACTTTCTCTACGGATTTTTTTGACTTTTTAATGGCAACATAAATATCATTTTAAGGTCATTTATTTATTATTGAGGCAAAATATCGAAATTCTCTGCGTTTATACGCTTTTCATGAGATAGGGTCATTTCGCCTGTTCGCGTCCATTTAGTGCAGTTGGCAAGTTTGACGGCGATAATAAAAATATCCCAGCACTAATTTCGATGAAAAATTTATGTAATGTGTTCATTATATAGTCTATTTTAAGGTTAACTTTCAGTTTTGTTCGAAACATCTTGTGTTTTTTTTTTAAATAGAAAAACTTCAGAATTAGGCGTTTTACCCACTTTGCGTCCACAAAATCCAAATCGCGTCCACTCGTGGACCATTTAGCGTCCACCAGCTTAGAAAAGGAATATAGGGGTGATATTTTAAGAATTTGTAAGGAAAGATTGTATTTTAACAGTTTCTTTATTTAAGAATATAAATATTAAAATAATAAGTTTTTGGCTATATTAAAGCAACAAAACAATACAATAATTTTGTCTGACTAGAAGAATTGTTGAATCAATAAATTATGAGACAAGGTATGATTATTATAGCCTTAGAATTTCATTTAATGACACAGGTCACATTCAAAAGTCTTATTTTTGGCCTCTAAATAACTTAATCCTACAAATCGCGTGCATTTCAGATGATACCATCTAATACACTTGTCACAGCCTATGTTTTTCTCATCGTCGTCTTCTACATCTGAAATTAGTATATCGTCACATTCAGAACATTTCACTCGCTCCACGACTGGTAAATTTTCTTTCTCAAATTCCTGGTTTACTGTTTCCTGTGTGACTTCTTGAAGAGGATGCATCTTCTTTTTTCGTTTTGGAGCAGTTTTACGAACTATTTGAGAGTGTTTTAAAGTCTTTTCCTGTTCTTGTTTCTCTATTCGTTCTAACTTTCTTTTTCGTATTGCTTCCTGCTTTTCGTTCTTGATCTGCTCTTTATCTCCATAATACTTTCTCCATGCAGCAGAAGATATGGCTGCTGGAGTTCTTTGATTATCTTTTCGTGCTTTGTTAGAAATTTCAGGTAGCATCAGGTGGTGTTTAAATGCATCAGGGGTTTTCTTCTGTGTTGCTGCTGAAGCTGGTTGTACTAGAGGCTCTGTAGGTAATAGAGGTCTGCATAAATATAATCGTTATCTTACGAAACTGTTACCGAAGTCAATTTTATTGATTTGAATGCGTATACATAGCGTTTGCTTGTGTTACTGTTACCATCATTATAAATTTCTCTTCTTACTCGTAACCAACTGTACGTAGATGAATGCGTCATGTGTACGGATAATATGCAAGTATGCTGCGAGTACAACAAGTTGCGCGATTACTACGCATATGATATTTTGTACTACGCAGTAATGCACTTTAACATGCGTAAGAATGTTTAGTGAGGATCAGTGAAAATTTGATGTGTGCAGGCGAGTGAGGTCTTTGTTTTCTAAATAAATTTATGTTATATTATAAAAACAGTTTTTGAAAACAAATATGAGCCATGTAAGATTATACATATGTACACGAAGTGAAATATTATATTAAAGTGAACATGTTTTATTTGCTTCTCCTTTATTATAACTTTTGATATTGTTGGCAATGTTGCCACTTTGTTACTTTGTTAATTTATTTATTATTATTTTTTTTTAATTTGGTCCAGCATTGGTAAATATTTTTAAAATGTGATAAGTACAGTGAAATTCGACTTTTAAAGTGACTTATAAATTTATTCATAAAGTGTTTCTTTGTGAAGCTTGAGCTTTTTGCATATACTTATGTATATATGTATGTATATCAAAAATCTATATAAATCTTTGTTTAATATTTGTTAAGGGCATTCGGGAGATTTTCGAAAAATAAAAAGACATTTTTTTTAAATTTTTTTTGAAGCTGCATTTCATCTTAGACCAAATTTTTTTTTACATTATTAAAGTATAACTATTCAAGACTTATCTCTGAAATTTTGGTCCAAAAATATTTGTCAATAAGTTAGAAAAGTGCAATGCCATGAACGATCTCAAAATTTGCGGTGAGCAAGATATCTGGAGACTGGACTGGTTCATCCGAAAAAAGAAAATTAACTTTTTTTCGGTTAAGCAAATAGTTAGGGGGCGTTTGATCTACCTTTAAAAACTTTTTTTTTACTTTTTCACTCATTTTTTGAAACGAAAAAATCAGAAAAACTATGGAAAATAGCATGAAAAACATTGAATTGTTTTTGATAAAAAGTGATGTAATATAAGTACTTTTAAACGAAAAAGATTCCGGGTTTTTTATTCTATTTCCTATAGTTTTTGAGATATTTCGTTACAAAAAGCGTATGTGATTTATTTATGAATTATGTTTATTTATATATTTTGTTATTTCTTTTATATGGACTGAACTAACATTTTTGTTTTATCGTTGTGATTAATAAATTATTCTAAAAAAACTTTGGACTTTGTAAATGTAAATATATGGCAGTAGTTATAGTCATTTTTCTAGCATCATTCTAAAGATAAAACTACCAAAAAGTATTTTAAACACAATGATGGTAAAAAATTAATATAATCCCGGACATTCGTTTTATTTTAGTTTTCAGATAAATAAATAAAAAAGTTGCACATTTAAATCTTCTGGCAACGCCTTGGTGCATAAATGAATTCTCTCTTCCTCACTTTCATCGAATAAATTAGCGCGTCATTCAGTTCGATTCATTACCTTCAGTTTTGTTGTGCGTACACATACACGAAGCTTATTCAACTTTTTTTACTTTACGCTATGGTACTCAAAGGAAATGTGTACTTGTAATTGGAGGAACAGAAAAGTGAACGAGTACTGAAACGAGTAAATTTTTGGTATCCGTGCAGACCTCTAGTAGGTAATAAGGATGGTAGCGATAAAGTTGATGCTGATGTTGAAGTCAGAGGCAGTTCTGGAGTTAGTTCTTTGATGAGAGTTTCTTTTTCAACACTTAATATGGTGGGAGTTGATGCGATATCTTCTAATGGAAGGATTAGAACGTCGTCTAAGGACACCATAGAGCCGACGTCGAGGTAACTGCCAGAAAGATGTAACGTCGAAAGGGACAAGTCAGGGAACGAATCGTTTTTGTTGGTGTCAAGAGTTGAATATCTATCTGAATATATTGTGATTTCATCGTAGTCAATCTTAGAAGATGCTAGAGTTCTATTGCTGGTGGTTATTTTTGATGTGCAAGGTTCGGTAAATTGTTCTGGTGCAGAATGTATTTCGGTTGATACTGTTTGAACCTGTACAGTAGGATCAGAGTTAGCATCATCATTTTTGTTTTCAGCGTCTTCGTGAAATGATTCAGATTCAGTTTCGATAGAAGTCTCTGAAAATCCTACTTCTGCAGGGAGAGACTTTTTCAACCTATTAACTGCTTTCGTTATAGTTCGAATGTCAATATTTTTTTCTTTTAGTGTCGGTTTCAGGTGTTTCAAAACTTTTTTAAAACTTTTAATGTCCGAGTGGGTAACATCTTGTGACTGTTGAACAACGGCCTGAACATTTTCCAAAGTGTTTCTTACACATTTAGTGTAATATGGACTATTAGCATCGAATGGGTAAAGACCACATCGCTTAAACCCATTTAAACCCAACGAAAATACATATGTTTTTTATATAATTTTATTGCAAGTTTTTCACTGTTTTCTCGAATAACTTCTACATTTTTTGTTCGATATCAGCAAAATTATATTAAAATATTTGCAAAAGAATAGTCTTTCATTTTTAATTCTAAAAATATGAAAAAGAAAAAATTTTTCATTCAAATGAAGCAGTTGAAAATTAGTGATTTTTAAAAAAGTCAGTTTTTTTGAACTTTGCGCGCTTGTAACTTCATCAAATCTTATTCGATTCTAGGAAACAGCATACCGTTAGAAAGGGAATAAAAATATATTTGGAGTGCTGAAAAGCGTTTTTGATTCGAAAAAAAATTAATCGAGATATAGCCAAATAAATGAAAAAAGTGCCGAAAAAGGGGTTTTTTGGGGATATCTCGAAAACGATTCTTAAGAAAAAAAAAATGGTTGCCATTTTTGGAAACTACGCCCCAAAATACATGGAAAAAAGTCTATGAGAAACCCGATCCTCTTTCTTGTAAGCTAGTGTTATTGATTTTTTTGAAATACAACAAAATTTTTATGCATTTTTCATCCGCCCGGTACCACTTTAATATTTATACCGTAAAAACTAATTGAGGCTCCACGATTTTTTTTACGAATTCTAGTTTGGAAGGGTTCAATGCATCTCTAATTTTTTTTCAGATTTTTTCAAGGCGGAGCAAGTTATTAAAATTCAATTGTTGATAGAAAAATTGCTAAATAACAACAAAAAAGCAAAATTTTTGCAACTTTTTTTTTTTTAATACATAAGTTCAACTTATTATCTACAGAAATTAAAAAAATTCGTCACAATCAGTCAAGCAGTTCAAAATTTATAGCATTTTAAAAAAAAGGTTAGTGAAAACTTTGACTGGCCATAATTATTGCAACAATAATTTTTTTTAAAAAATTTTTCCGTACACTAATTTCTACCACTTGCAGCTACTGATTTATATAAAAAACTTTGAAAAACATTTCAGACATGTCGGTTTCGCGTATTCTGACCCATGGTTATTTCATTTGCTTCGATTTCATCGTCTTTATGTATACACGGTTCGCTTCAAGCAAGATCAAGATCGATTAAATTGTCGACCAAATCTTAGAATTATCATATAGTTTCCGGAGATTCCAAATACATAATCCGTAAAATCGTACCTGGCCACTTACTCGTTTTATGGCCATTTTAAGGAAAACGCTTTTACCGATAATTTTAATAAAATTATGAAGCGAACTGTGTACAGTTTTTGATGCATTTAAGATCAAGTGAAGTTTTAAAATATGCTATGATAATTTTTTTATGTATTTTGAGTCGCTGAACACGATGAAGCCACAATTTTTTGCAAATATGCAAATGTTTTTCTGTTATTCACCTTTTTTAATGGAAAAAATTCGTTTGTCTCCCGAAAAACAATTGAAAAAAGGAATTTTTTAATTATCTCTTGTGGATTTTAAAAGTATTTTTGACTACAAAGCCTACAAAGAAAAAAAAAATAAAAAAATGTTTATATATGTTATGTTATTCATCATTTTCCATGGAAATGAATTGAAAATATTTAAAAAAAAAATTATTTTTGTACTTTGGTCTAACGAAACCAAAATTTATTTGTATGGTTCTGACGGAAAGATCTTCGTTAGGCGGACCAGAAATGCGGAATTCGATTCGAAATAAACTTTTAAGCATGGTGGCGAATCTATAATGATAAGGGGTTTTTTTTCGGCGGCTAGAAATGGGCAAATTTTTTGAATAAAAGACAAACTATGCGCTGCAGATTACGTAAACATATTTACTACTATTACGTTCTACAATGTTGCCTTATTCAGAAGAGGAAATGCCTCTTTAATGGGAATTTATGCACGACAATGATTCATAACGTTCGTCGGAATTGGTGAAATCTTGGATTTCTTTCTCTGCTCTCTCTTTTTGCAACTGATTTCAGAGCATTGCAAATCACGTCCTTAGAACACTCCATTATACTGGCCATATCTCAAATTTTTGGCCTGATTTTCCCAATTTTTTAAAAGCATCTATTTAAGCTTGGGAACAATGTTTTCCACTACCCATATCCAATAACTATCGATTAAATGTACCAAGTAAGTAAAGGGTCCACATATAAAGTATTTACTATTTCATTCTAAAATACAACTTACCACTTAAGATCACTTTTATTAATAGAGTTTGTCCAAGGGACTCAAAATTATATTTTGTCCCTATTATTTTTTTCAGCTAAAATATGAACTGTTCAAATTCAAGACGCTTTTATGCAAAATGTGTGCGCTTTCAAACTTATTTGATTTTGCTAAATTAAGTCCCGTTAGATAACGTAACTTTATAGTTAATTCCATTGAAAACAGATTGTAGGAAAAAAAATATTCCAATAATAAATATTTTGCTGCATTTGTCCCTATTATTTTTTCCAACTCTTTATATACATACATGTACTTATAACTAACATTTTAGTATTTTATTTTGAGTAAGCTATTTTACTTTATTTTTAACACGCATGTGGAACCTACGAGTTCAGGTTTGGTCCAAGCGCTAATGCACACAAGTGCTTGAATCGCATCAGCTTGTAAATAACTTGTTATTTTTATAAATATCTTGTCATTTTTATAAATATCTTGATATTTTTATGAATATCTTGTTATTTTTATGAATATCAACTGATTCGACTCTGGTTTCGGCATTGCAATGCATATATGTAGATACAAAACGGCTGGGCGGACCACTATCAAACTACAACATATTGAAATACAGTGAAAGCTCCCGTCACGGTCAGCTCCCGCAGACGGACATCTCTCGTAGCCGGACGAATTTCTTGGTTTTTAGTTATGTTCTTAGAACAAAATACATTCCGGTGGGCGGACATCACCCGTGGCCGGACGATTTCATTGGAACCTTGGGTGACCGCCCACGGGAGCTTTCACTGTATATCTGAAATTGGAAACATGACCCCATTTTCCCTGTCCGCTTCGTGTGAAATGCCCGATAAGCAAAATAAGCTTTTCGAAGCGAATGCTTACTTTTGGTCGCCCTATTAATTACCTTATAAGGAAGATGACATGACTTAATAACTTCAATGACTTTAACTTCTTTAGAAACTGGGCACAGTGTATTATTTTGGCAATCTAGCGCTACTAAACTCAAAAAAAAAGTTGACCTTCTGACAAAATTTAAATGGAAATATATTAAAAATTCCCCAATTAGGTTAAAACTTTAAAAATTATTTAGACTATAGGGCAATACTTAAAATAACGGTACCTTGAAAGTAAAGTAAAGAAAACGTCAAAAATATTATATGTTCGCTAAATTTCGCGAGCAAACTTTAAAGTCTTGTAAATCCATTGTGAAAAAGTGAAAGTTTTTTTTTTTTTAAAAAAAATTAATTTCAAAGTTTTCTTGGTTGAAATAACAAAAAATCTAAGCAGTATCATTGATAGCAACAAAATTTTGTATACACTGAAAAACCTACTTTTACTGTGAGTATTAAAAAAAAAAAAACTTTTGTGGACAATAAAAAATTGTTTAGAATAGTTTACAGTTCTGACTATGATTACAGTTAAGCTTCGGCACCCATACAACCATTTTCAATTTTCAAAGATGACCTCTGAAATTTCTCGCTTCCAAATATTTCAGTTATGGCTTGATACTGCAGTAAACAAACGATTAGAGAGAATGGTTTTGTTTTTATCCGGAATTGTTGCTGGTGGATGGCAAAGTAATGTTGTTATTGATAAGGTTAAGCAATATGCCAAGAACTTGTTGTCACAACTGAGTTCCCGGTGGGCGAATGCTTGTCAGAAGAAAGATCGATTTATTTCATCAAATAAAGATTGGCTCGGAGGTAAAATCGAATTTTCTTTATTTTTGTAAACTACACCGAAAAAATTTTCTGGTAGCAGACCAAGTTAAGAGTTTGAAGAATGCACCGAAAGCACTAAAAATAAAAAAGCCTGAGAAGTTGCAAACGAGGTGAACGAAAATCTAGGTATTGACAGCTGAAATAACTGGTATAAATTTGGAACTATTTGTTCGTTTCCGTACCTTGTTTCAATGCTTAAACTCTGGCCTTCCAATCAATGTAGATGCTTTCCAAAAATACTGCAGGATACGCTGTACCTATATTTAGAGTTATATCCTTGGTACTATATGTGCAAGTCCATCAGATTTGGCCTTTTAGCTGGCCTCGTTTTTTTTTTTTTTTTTGGAGTACATCTTTCAGCCATAGTTTTTCTTGAAGCTAAAGCTGTCTTAAATTAATATTCAAGGTTGTTCAATTAAAATTCAGATAGCTATTTTTTTATTTAACTTTATTTGTAACATTTCATGTTTTTTTTGACCTACACCGAGGGTATATTCACTTTGTCTCTCCGTTTGTAACACATCGTAGGGGGCGTGGCAGGTATGGAAAAGTGTATATATTCTTGATCAGCGTCACCACCTGAGTCGATTTAGCGTTGTCCGTCTGTCTGTCTTCTGAAATCAGGTTTACGGGAAAACCAAGAAAGCTAATTGAATGAAACTTTCACACACAGGTTACATCTTCTTGCAGGCATCTTGCTATTGAAAATGGGCGACATCGGTTGACGGATACGCCTACCGCCCACACTCTATGTAAATGTACACATGCCAATTTTGAAAAAAGTTGCAGCGATTTTGATGGAACTTGGTGATTTGGTGCACATGTGAACCAAATTAGGATTGGGCTGGGTTTCAAGTTTCCAAAGGGTCGTACAGGTGCGTGGCACAGCCCTGAGTTTTATCATTTAAACTACCATATCTTGTAAGCCGTCCAAGATATTGCGATGAAATGTGGTAAACGGATACATATCAAATATATCTTGAATTGAGATAAAAGTGGGCGTAATCGAAAAATGGGCGTGGCACTTTTCAACTGTTAAAAATGTTGATTCCGTATATCTCAGAATTGGCACAAACGATTAAATTTTGGGGATGATGCCGCTGAAAGCAGTCATCAATACAATCTCAGCTTCTTCTTCTTCTTAGATGGCCATAACAACCCGTTGTCAGGTTACGGCCGACCTCATTAGCTCTCGCCAGGCGCCTCTGTTTTGCGCGCGCCTTCTCCAATCGTTAATGCCAAGCATGGTTAGGGCTTCTTCAGCTTGGTCTATCTACCGGAGGCATGGTCTCCCTCTTCGTCGTTGACCGGGCACCTTCCCTTCGAGCTTCTTTATCCATACGATGGACATGACCCAGCCAGCGTAGTCGCTGTATTGTTATACGCTTAACTATGTCAATGTCGGCGTAGAGCTCATACAGCTCGTGGTTCATTCGAATGCGATAGTCGTCGCCAACTCGAACAGGACCAAAGATTATGCGGAGAACTTTCCTTTCGAACACCCCAAGAGCGGCTGCGTCTGTTGTCGAAACCACCCATGCCTCAGCGCCATAAAGAAGCACAGGTAGAATGAGCGTCTTGTAGAGTGTTAGCTTTGTCGATCGAGAGAGAGCTCTGCAACGTAATTGCTTACTGAGACCGTAGTAGCACCTATTAGCAATTGTTATTCTCCGCTTAATCTCCAGACTGACATCATTGTTGCTGGTTACGGCAGTGCCAAGGTAAGTGAACTCCTTGACAACTTCTAATTTACAGTTGCCCTCTGTAACATGAGAGTCTTGATCACGTATATCTCAAAATTGGCACAAACGATTTCCATAAAAGTTTTGGAGATGTTGCCGCTGAAAGCAGTCATCAATACAAGCTCAGCAAACTTCGTATTTGTAAACGTTATATTAAGAGAACTAACAACGTAATCGTTATGAAATTTAATGAGGTAGATACACTTGCTATAAGGTCTCAATTACAGAAATTTAGTTCAATAGTACCTGTAGGCGTGGCACCTCCCATATAAGCAAAAAACGTTTATTGTTATATATAGTGTGCTATGAGAGTAATCTTCATAAAATTTGGTGTATATATGTCACTTACTATAAGCTTTAAAAATAAATGAATTTTGACGAGATTGCATCAGTGGGCGTGGCGCCTCCCATATTAACGTAAGTTTGTAAGTGCTGTTTTAAGTGAACTATTGCAGCAATTGCTATGAAATTTAATGTAAGTGGTTAAGTTGCTGTAAAGAATATCTGAATCAAAAGTGGCTGAAATATCACCAAAGGGCGTGGCACTTCCCATACAAATAAAATACGGTAAGTGGCATATTTATCGAAATATGTGAGCAATCATACTAATGTTTGGTGTAAGGGGTTCGCTTATGAAAAGCTATTTCTGGATGAAAATCGGACTAGTGGGCGTGTTATCGCCCGATATTTTTAGACTAAATTTGGTATGTGAATGTCAATGACGAATATAATTTAGTAACCCAAAAGTAGGCGGAATTGGAGAAGTGGGCGTGGCTTATTTCAGTTTCTTAGTTTTTATTCGATTTTTTTCCATATTCTTTTGACTTTATCAACCTTTTAACTTTTTCCAATATATCCTATATGTATTTGTTCGACTTTTTCAAACTCTTTCAACTTTCTTCATAAGTTTCTTTATTTTTTTGACTTTTTCATCAATTTTGAATTATTTCAAATTTTTTCAACCTCTTTCAACTTATTTAGAGCTTTTCAATCTCTCTCAACTTTTTTCAACATTTTGCATATATTTTCGACTTTTTCAACATTTTTCAACCTCTGTCAACCTTTCTAACATTTTACATTTTTTTCGAATTATTCAACCTCTTCAACGTCTTTTAAGCATTTATTTAAAAGGTACTTTCAGTGCAGTGTAGGGTATGTGAGTTTCGGCCTGGCCGAAGATATCACCTTAACTTGTTTTAACTTAAATGCAATTTTAACTATGTGTTCCTTTGAATTTTAGTTGTTCCTCCTTGAATATTAATTCAAAATAATCTTAACTTCAAGAAAAACCATGTTCGAAGAGTCTGCTCCAAAAAAAATAAATTTAAATAAAAATCGAAATTGTCATCTTAGCTCGACTATGGCTGCGACTGTTTTTTTTGGAGCAAACTCTTTAATATGTTTTTTATATATGTCTTTATTGTTCAAATGTTCTTACGTGACTGCCTGTACAAAGAGATGTTAACTTATAATATACATAGAAAGAGATGATAGCTTATGACTACATGGAAAGTAAATAGCCGTGTGAGAAATACATAACACTTTCTCCCCCTTAAAAAAAAAATATTATTATTATCGAGGGAAAAAAAATATTTCTAATACAACACATTATAATTCAATTCAATTCATTTCTTTTACATTTTTTTTTCAACTTACAAAATATTTTAATCCAACACAATAGAATTCAATCCCTTACAAAATATTTTAATTCAAAATAATAATAGAATTCTATCCATTTTTTTTACATATTCTTTTGCTTTTTTTTTCTCTACTTACAAGAATTCATCCGTTTCAAAATTATCCCTATAAGTCAACCTCCTAGGTGCTTTTACAATTCTCGAAGACTTTCTAAGAGGCTGTTGTAAACTATTTTTATTTTCGCCTTTATTCAAAAAAGTTTTCCTATGTACTTCGGGATTAGATTTTCACCTCCTCCTTTTAATCAATTTGTGATTCAAAGGCAAAATTTTAACCGTTTCGTCATCAATAACTTTTTTTGAGCTATCAAAAAATACTTTTCTTTCAAAATTTGGCTTTAATTGATCGCCATGTACTTTTTTTATAGTTACCATCAAAGTCTATTAAGTAAATTACTTTTGACAAACGCTTAATAATCCTACCAGGATGCCATCTAACAAAATTTTTATTAGTGCAGCGATACCATATTCTGTCATTTTTATTAAATTCATATATTTTTTTTTTAATGGGCTGCATTTTATTTCTTTTATTTTTTATTTTTATTGTATTCTTTAATATAGTTTCATTTTCCTGTTCTTTTCGTGGCTTTAAATAATCAATCAATGTTCTTGGCTTAAAGTTAAACATTACGGAAGATGGTCCGGACCCAGTTGAGGTCGTTGGAGTATTGCGATATTTAAATAAAAAATTATCTAACTTTGCATGAATTGGCAATAATTTTGTTTTTTCATCGATGAGATATTTTTTTAAACTAGTTTTTACAGTCTGCACTGCTCTTTCTGCGCTCCCATTAGATTGTGGATGATAAGCCGGTGAATTCAGAAAATTTATCGAATTAGCTAAACAAAAATCGGAAAATTCCTTGGAAGAAAAAGGCGGACCGTTGTCTGAAACATTTTCTTTCGGCAATCCAAACACCGAAAATATTTTCCTTAGTACGGCAATAACATCTAAAGCAGTTGTTTTTTTCATTAAAACAACCTCCATCCACTTGGAGAACACATCAATCAAAATAAAAAATGTTCTGCCTTCAAAAAAGAAAAAATCTATATGAACCCTTTCAAAAGGATGATTTGTATGCGGCCAAGATGATAATTGTACTGGACTCGGTTTGTTTGAACATTGCTGGCATTCATTGCATCCACCATACCGAACTACGAGCCACAGTTTTCATTCGCACAATCCCAAGATGCCCCTCATGCAATATACTTAAGACCTTTTCCTTTAAGCTGCTTGGGATCGCTACTCTTTCACACATTAACACACAACCATGTAGTTGTGAAAACGAATGCTTACGCTGTATAAACTTTTGTATATACGGATTTTTACTACTTTTCGGCCAACCGTTCTCTAAGAACACCAGTACTTGTGAAAGAATATCATCTTTTTGCGTTTCCTCTCGAATCGCATCGAAATTTAAGGGCAGTTCACCCGAAATGTTAAAAAAGTTTATAAGCTCACTAGAAACCTCTGTTGGTTCATTTAGTGGCAATCGGGAAAGTGCATCTGCATTTCCCATTAAAGAGCCTTTTCTGTATTCAATTTTGAAATCATATTGAGAAAGAATAAGGGCCCACCTTTTAAGCCTTGCTGCCTTAATATCATTAGTCGCTTTATCGCCAAAAATATGCTCCAACGGACTATGATCAGTATAAATAGTAAAAAATTTTCCATAAATGAATTTATGAAATCGTTTAATTGAAAAAATTATAGCAAGAGCTTCGCGTTCAAGCTGTGAATAATTTTTCTCCGCAGAAGATAAAGAGCTTGACACAAACATTATTGGTCTTTCCTCACCATTGGCTTCCTTATGGAACAAAACACCTCCAACTCCGTAAGAGCTGGCGTCACATACAATTCCTATTGCCTTCTCAGGATTGTAATGTTCCAATAAATTATTTTCAAACAAGCACTTTTTGCTTTCTCTGAAAATTTTTTCACAATCGTTGTCCCAAATAAATTCCTCATTCTTTTTTAGGAGCTTATAAAAACATGAGAGTTTTGAGGATAGATTTGGAATAAATCTACCATAAAAATTTAGCAACCCTAAATAGGACCTAAGAGAGGTCAAATCTTTTGGAGCTGGTGCTTCTAAAATAGAACGCATTTTGTCATTCTTTGGGCTAACACCTTTTGAATTAATCTGATGCCCTAAATATTCGACATCTGTTTAAAAAACTTACATTTTTCAATTTTCACTTTCACGTTAAATTCGTTAAATCTTTTTAAAACTTCAAATAAAGTCGCTTCACATTCTTTAAAATCTCTGCCACCGATTATAATATCATCAATATAAGCCTTAGCTCGTTCTACACCGCATAAAATATTGTCTATTATCGACTGAAAAATGGAAGGTGCGGATTTTATACCAAAAACTAAACGAGTATATCTAAATAAGCCCCTATGGGTATTTATTGTAACATATTTTTGTGAAGCTTCTGATAGTGAAATTTGCTGGAAAGCTCCAGCGAGGTCCAAAATGCAAAAAATATTGCATCCCACGAAACTTGAAATCGTATCATCGATTCTAGGAATCGGATAGTGTGATGTTTCAACAAACTTGTTTATGGTCGCTTTACAATCGACACAAATTCGTATTGTGCTATCTTTTTTTTTTGCACAATAACAGTTGGAGAAGCCCATTCACTATACTTTACTGGAACTAATACTCCAGTTTTTAAAAGACGATCTAGTTCCTGATCCACTTTGCAAATTATACCATATGGGACCGTATAAGGACAGTGAAATATTGGAATACTATCAGGCTTTATTATAATCTCGGCGGAAAACCCTTTAATTACAGACTGAGCGTTTTGTTCAAAAACAGTAGGGAACTTTGACATTAAATCGGTTCTTAGAATGTCTTCATTATTAACCTTGTTTATTTTAAAATTATCCTTCCAATTTCTAAAAAGTATATTAAGCCAGTTTCGGCCTAGCAATGGAACAAAATCTTTTTCCGCTTTAACGACTACCAAATCTAACTCGTGTACATTTTCCTCAACTAAATCAGCTACCGTAACCTTAATATAACCAATTACATTGATTTTTTCACCGGTAATCACATTTAAATTCAGTTTGAAAGCATATAGCTTGCAGTTAGCAAAATAATGTTTGTATAAATTTTCAGAAATTACGGAATAGCATGCACCCGAATCGACTTCCATATCAATCGCTATCTCATTTACAACCACCTTTACAATCAAAGCATCACTAATTGAATTTACTCTTAGATTACTCAACTTCAAATTATCTAAATTTTGATCGAAATTGGACAAATTATTTACTTTTGAGTTATTTCTTTTTCTTTGTCTACAAAAATTTGCATAATGTCCTATTTTTTTGCAATTATAACATACAATGTTTTTTGAATTTACATGTTCATAATTATTATTAAAATTTTTCTCAGTTGTCTTATCTTTTGTGAAATAATTCTTCTTCCTGAAGCTGCTTCTTGGATTTCTGTCTCTGCTTCTGCCTCTGCTT
Source organism: Tricholauxania praeusta (assembly GCA_949775025.1). NCBI lineage: Eukaryota > Metazoa > Arthropoda > Insecta > Diptera > Lauxaniidae > Tricholauxania > Tricholauxania praeusta. The sequence continues at coordinate 114,482,365 of OX459029.1, forward strand.
ATGTAATTCTGATTGTGTTGATTTGATGATGTATTTGTTTGGAGCTCTTTTACTTCTCTCTTTGTCATTTCCGTCGTTAGCGCCGTTTCACATATTTCCGCAAAGCTTTTTGTCAGCGGTTCTTCCAGGAGCTTACGCTGAATGCCTTCATCACGCTGAGACCAAATAAATTTGTCTGAGAGAGCTTGGTCTAAATAATCTCCAAATGAACATCTTTCTGCAATTATTTTGAGTTCAACTACAAAATCGCTCAAACTTTCGTCATGACGTAGATGCCGCGACATAAACTTATGCCGCTCTGCTCGCACATTAATTTTCGGTCGGAAATAATTTCTCAACAGCTCAATTAGCTGCTTGTAATTAAAGTCTTTAACTAGCTTTGGAGCTATAAGTGATTTTAAAATTTTATACAAATCACCACCCGCAAGCGATATAAATAACGACACTTTTTTCTGCTCCTCAACACCATTTAATATAAAAAGATGATCTATTCTTTCGATATAATGTTCGAAATCATCTTCGATCATATAATGTCCGATGTTGCCTATCATGGCCATGTTCAATTTTTTTATGCACTGATTTTCTTTGAAACTGTCTTTTTCTTCAGATTTATTTTCTTCACTGTTAGTCATACTTGCATGATTGCAAACTAAAAAAAAACCCACGAGGCACAAAACAAAAACTTCAACACTGTTTTTGCAAATTAAAAACTTTTTTTTTTTTCTTTTATAACAATATGTTTGTTCTGATTTAGTTATATATTTTTTTTCTTTATTTTACTTAGCAGCAGTGAGGGAGCCACGCGTTAAACATCCTCGTCGACAAATAATATGTTTTTTTATATATGTCTTTATTGTTCAAAGTTTCTTACGTGACTGCCTGTACAAAGAGATGTTAACTTATAATATACATAGAAAGAGATGATAGCTTATGACTACGTGACTAACTGTACAAAGAGATGTTAATTTATAATATACATAGAAAGAGATGATAGCTTATGACTACATGGAAAGTAAATAGCCGTGTGAGAAATACATAACACTCTTCAATTATGGTTTTTCTTGAAATTAAGACTATTTTGAATTAATATTCAAAGACGAACAATTAAAATTCAAAGGGAGACATAGTTAAAATTGCATTTAAGTTAAAAAAAAATCATGAAAAGTTACATATAAAGTTAAATAAAAAAAATAGCTATCTGAATTTTAATTGAACAACCTTGAATATTAATTCAAGACAGCCTTAGTTTCAAGAAAAACTATGGCTGAAAGATGTACTCCAAAAAAAAAACGAGGCCAGCTAAAAGGGCAAATTTGGCGGATTTGCACATATGCCACCAACAGTGCACAAAGTGCTTTACCATGAAAGCAGTGTAATAAAATCCTGCATTATACTTATTGGCCAAATGTCAGAGGAAGTACACGAAGCACGTAATAAGGATGTCCGGCGTTGTAAGGAGCTTTTTACGCGAAAAATTTCAAGGAGTAAATTGTAGAAATTACACTGTAAACACTTTAAATATTTATCCTTTTCATAATTATGTTTTTTTGATAAATTTGTTATGTATCAACTTACAGACATGCTTATGATGAATCTAGTCATAAAGACATTGTACCTACATATGTAATGGTCTCAAGTTTGAGAGCAGCACCCCTGAATTGAAGAATATATAAAAATTGTAAAGTACATATACATATTTTTTTTTTTTAAATAAACGAAAAAAATCAAATAATCTTTTACTTATGTACGGGTTCATATTTTTGGTTCTATAATATAATTTGATATTCATTTCGTAATTATTTTTCAAATTCGTGTCCAAATCTCAGCTGAAATCATTAGTGCTCCGAAAACTGAAACTATTTACATATAAAGGAAACGCTGAAAAGTTCACTTTCTTATATTATACAACTATCTTAAAAGTCATATTTTTGTATCTTAAGCAGGCTAAAAGTTATGTAAAAATATTAATTTCAAAAACAGTTCAATGAAAAACCACGTGATGAGATATTTATTTTCATTGCAAAATGTTCGTCAGACACTAAAAAATAATAATCTACTATAAACTCAAGCTTAACATACTTTTTTATTTAGGTCGCCCTTTTAAACACCTAGGCGAAAAAATCGGTTATATGGGAGCTATATCTTAAACCCAACCGATTTACACAATTTTTACGTTAATGCTGTAAAATATAAATAGTAATATTTGTGGAAAATTTCATTGACCTAGCTGCTATAGTTTTTGAGATATACTGCTATATTGGCAAAATAACACACTGTGCGTCGGCTGCGATCCGCTAGCACCTCATCTGGTGAATTTTGAGAAAAAAAAATAAGCATCTAATAGGTCACAAATTGGTCATAATTGGTCAGTTAGTCCCATTTATTGGTCAGCAAGAGAACATTTTTTAAAAATGTTGTATGTTGGAAAATGGGCTCAAGTCAAAAGGAGAGTATATTTAAAATTGTCCCAACGTTTCGCGAGAAGTTCCTCGCTTCATCAGGGGAGTCTTTATTTAAATAACACTGAAAGTACATGAATGATTTTGAAATTCAAAATTTAACAATTTTAGGAAAATTAAACTTACATAATTTTTCTATTTGAACCAAAATTTTTTTAAAAATATAAAAGACGTTAAAACACAATGCAAAAATGCGAAAATAAATTAAAATAAAAATAAATAAATAAACCACGGGCACAAACATTGAAACATTAATATTGCACGTATTCCAATTGCAGCTACCCAAGAACTAAATTGTATGCTTTGTAAGTTTCTTTGTCTTCTTTGGTGTTCATCGTATTGTTGATCTTTTGTTGGATGCGTAGGCTTTCCAATATAAATCTTTTGTTGTATTTTCTCTCTTTGTCTAGTATTTTGATATTTTCGAAATCAGCTGTGTGTTCGTTTTCTAGCATATGTTGAGCGAGAGCTGTAGTCATCTTTCCTTTTTCGATGTCCGTTTTATGTTCTTTTAGCCTAGTGCATACTGAGCGCTTCGAAGTTCCGATGTACGTTAAGTTGCATTTGTTGTCATCTCTGTTATTTCCTTTGCAGCTTACTTCGTATACGATATTATTTTGTTCGTGCAATTCTATTTTGTCTTTTTTATTTGTAAATATGGTCTTCAAAGTGTTGTTCGGTCTGTAAGCAAAGCATACTTCGTTGTCTTTTATTATTGTTTTTAAGCTTTCTTTGTTTGTCAAATACGGTATGTAAGGGACTGCGACGTATTTATTAGGGTTGCCATCAGCTTTTTCTTTTGTAGGATTTTTACCAATTTTGGTATCTTCAAATTTTTTAATTAAATTGTTTATGATGTATTTTGGGTAGTTGTTCGCTGTTAATATTGCCGTTATTTTCTTCATATTGTCTCCTTTAAACATGGAATCACTTATGCTGAAGACTTTATGGATTAAATTATAAGCCGTGTTAATTTTTTGTTGCATTGGTTGCGTGGATTTAAAGTTCATCATTCTATTTGAGGCTATAGGTTTTTTGTACCAATTGAAAATAATTCCGTCTCCTATTCTATGTAATTTCGTATCAAGATAAGCGATGCTATTATTACTTTCTTCCTCTAGTGTAAATTGTATCTTATTATGGTACTCATTAAGTGTTTTTAATATAATTTCCTTGTCTTTAGTTTTAAAAATATTTTAAAAATTTCAAGGTCATTCGAAGATTTTGGCACCTCATCTGACGAAATCTGAAATAAAAAAATATGCATCTAATAGGTCTCAAATTGGTCAGTTAGTCCGATTAATTGGTCAGCAAGAGAATATTTTTTAAAAATATTTTTAAAAATTTCAAGGTCATCTTAATATTTTAGCACCTCATCTGGCGAATTTTGAAATAAAAAAATACGTATCTTATAGGTCACGAATTGGTCATTATTGGTCAGTTAGTCCGATTAATTGGTCAGTAATAGAAAGTTTTTAAAAAATTTTTTAAAATTTCAAGGTCATCTGAAGATTTTGGCACCTCATCTGACGAATTTTGATATAAAAAAATATGCATCTAATAGGTCACAAATTGGTCATAATTGGTCAGTTAGTCCGATTAATTGGTCAGCAAGAGAACATTTTTTAAAAATATTTTTAAAAATTTCAAGGTCATCTGAGAATTTTGACACTTCATATTAGGACGAAAAAAAGGAAGTTAAGAAATCGATAGGATTTTTAATGCTGACAATTGGTCAGCAAAAATCTAATAAGTGGTCATGCATAGAACATTTTTTAAAAATACAAATGACTTTCCTATGATACAGCCCATGCGGGTACCTCGACTGTTATATCTACGGTGACCATCCGTTCTGTTTTTAACAGAACAGTTCTGTTTTTAAGGCGCTTGTTCTGCGTATTTTTTTTTTAATGGAAAATTACAAAAGTGTTCTGTTTTTCGCAAATGTTCTGTTTTTTGTTCTGCTTTCATGCGCCACGCAAATCTACTATTTACTAATCTACAGTCTGTTTCTAATAACGTCAACCCATTGCTGATCGATATGTAAGTTGTTACCGATATCAATTAGCAATCTCTATCAAAAAGCTGATTGTGCAATGTAATTACCGTGACGCTAAGTTTTTCGGTTTGGATTTGAACCCAAATTTTTGCTGGTTATTCGCTGAACGCAGAGATGAAATTTGTTTACCTTTTATGATCAAGAAAATAATTTCGGAGTTAGAAACAACAGGAACTGCAAAGATAGTGTCAAAAGTTTTTATAAGAATTGCATTAAATTATCTACATCAGTTGGATTATGCATTTTAAGAGGTTGAAGTGATGGAATGGGTACTGTTGCGTACAATGCCATCTTCGAATAAGGTTGAAAGACATTTGACATATATTATGGGAAAGAGGAGCCGAATTGAAATTAATTACAGCGAACTATTTGATGAGTTTACGAGTGTTAAAAGTTATGCGACTTGTGAGATACTAAAGGAATGGACAGATGGTGGAGAGCTAGTCGAGAATAAATGGGTTGAAATATTTCAATATCTTAAAAAAAATTCCATACCTTTTCAAAATATTTTAAGCATAGTAGAATTAAGTTTGTGTTTACCGGGTTCAAATGCCTCCACCGAAAGGATAATTTCTATTTTAAGCAATATATGGACTGACGAAAAGTTCCATATGAAAATTAAGACTGTAAAAGCTATTTTAATAACGAGGTGCAACTTTGATCTTAACTGCTTAGAGCTTAAGTAATATTTACAAAGTCAGGAAAACATTATTAAATGCTTGGTGCATATATGTTTGTTACACTATTCTGCCGTACTAAGCGAAAAGGGCGTATGTCAAAAAAAGATATATCTGAGATTCTTATGACATCGGATAGCTTAAGAAATTGCTTGTCTAGTTGAATGCTCCAAATGCCGGAGTCTTAGTTCAAACATATAACAAATCTCGTAAGAAAATTTTCTCCATCCCAATTTTAAAGGTATTTCAATAAATTAACATAAGCAAAACATCAATTATTTCGAAACGAAATTTTTTGAGATACGCCCTTTTCGCTTAGTTCGGCAGTATTTTTAATTAAGATCAAAGCCAATGAAATTTGATTTTTTTTTTGTGAATTTTTGTTACTTTCAATATAAAAAAATATGTTTCTACAAACACAATTTTTGTTCTGTTTTTTCAATTTAAATTTATGGTCACCGTAGTTATATCAGGTTGTCATGTAAATCAATTAATTTTTAATTTCTATAATATGTTGTTACATGATGACTTATTGATCAGCCCAATCAAAACGTTGGTCAGGCGTATTAAACAAGACATAAATAAAAAATACCTGCGTATCACAATTAAGATAGTTGTACATTAGAGCATCCATATGTCACATGATATGATATGTGCAAAAGTGTGATTTGTTTCGCTCCACAAGCCTTTTCTAATAGAATGGCGATGGAAAAGAAGATATGAAAAAAAATTTAGTGTTTGTTTTGGAAACAGGCCAGTCGCATTTGACCCAAAAGCTGAAAAATTAACTTAAAATGAGTTTTATTTATCGATCTACAACTGTAAAACAAACGATTTTTGGTGATAGCCCAGTGTGTCAAACGAATTCGTTTCGAATTCGAAACGAACTCGTTTCTTCGTACTATTTATCCGAAACGGATTTCGTTACGAATTCGTTTCGAACTCGTTTTCGTATGAAATTCCTCTCGAAAAAACGGAATTCGAAACGAATTCGTATTTGAAGTCCATTACGAATTCGAAACGAACAAAAAACGAATTCGTATTTGAAGTCCGTTACGAATTCGAAACGAATTCGTTTTACTTACAAAAAACAAAATCCGAAACGAATTCGTTTTACTTGCAAAAAACGGAATGCGCACAAACGAATTCGCATCCGTTTTTGTGCACATTTGGATCGACCCAGGACATTTCGATGTAAAATTAAATGGCTAATACATCTTTCATACACTATTTTGATTTATTTGTGTGCGTTCGTGGACTTAAATGATGTTAAACACAAATTTTATGAAAAAATTTTCCATTTTTTTTTCAAACGGTCCTCATTAAATATTTGAAGATGAAAAATTTTGTTTCAGTTATCTTATTAAATAGAGAGTCTCATGTAGTTTAAGAAAAAAAAGTTTTTAAAAATAGTTTTTTTGAAAATATCAATTTTTGATGCTAAAAAAAAGGTATTAAAACTCATTTTAAAATGGTTTTTTGACTTATCTACATTAGGGTGACCAAAAAAAATCGAGTTTTCGACTTATATGTTGTTTTTATGAAAAGTAATTAGTGTTATGTAAAAAAATGAAGCCCTGAAAAATTTCATTAAAAAATATTGATATTTAGAGGTCGCTAGTGTCCGATTTATGAATTAAATTAATTTTTTTTTATTTGCGAGGGATTATAACTCTTCCCTAAAGATAATTCTGCATAAGATACGGGCTTTCGGGTGTGCTGAACACGATGCTGATAGTTGTTTTGCGAAACTGTGGCTGGGTAGCTTGGTAACATAAAAAAACTCGCTGAAAACAGCGAAAAAACAGCGCAAATTTGGGTTTAAGGGGGAATGGCTCCCTTGTTGCCCTAAAAACAAGGCCTTTTTAATGTTTTTTTTTCTAAGACAGTAAGGATTAATGGTATAACAACAATATATCATTTGATTAAGCAACTCTTGTAGATTATGAAAAAAATTTTTAATTAACATTTTTTTACAAAATGGCGGCTCTACGGTCATTACTGCACAGCACTATTTTCAAAAGGTCGTTTGCGGGGGCCAGCAGAACTCAACAAGTTTACATCCGATTGACTTAAAATTTTAACTGCAGCCTCTTCACTAAATTATCTAGTGCAAGGCACACGATTATATTGATAAACATTTTTTTCGCAAAATGGCGACTGTTTGAACGAAAAAGTCGATTTTTGACGAAAAAAAAACGACCTAAATTGTTAATAACTTTTTTTCTAAGTAACCAATCGCAAAAATCGTGTGCCTTGCACTAGATAATTTAGTGAAGAGGCTGCAGTTAAAATTTTAAGTCAATCGGATGTAAACTTGTTGAGTTCTGCTGGCCCCCGATTTTGAAAACATAGTTTCGAGATAAACGCGTTTAAAGTTTCAAAATGCTATAAATCTTAAGTTAAGTTAAGAAGATGCTTCGGAAAAAATTAATTTTAAGATACTTTGAGTTGAGATCTACACTTGGACGTTGTAGATTTTGATTCTAGAGATGTTGAGGGATATTTTAAGCCAATAAAAAAAAAATGAAAAAAAAAAAAAAATAAGGGGGCCATTCCCCCTTAAGTGAGGTAAACTCGAGGAATACATTTTTTTCTTAGTCTAACATTCTTCAGCATTATAGTCCGAAAACAGACGAAGATATTCTGCCTAGTCTCGATGTTACAGTATTTTTCCTCAGAAAAATGAAAATCCTCGAAAACGGGCCAAAACTCAAGCTTAAATGAGGTAAATTCGAGTAATACATTTTTTAAAGATCGTTTTCCGAAGTAATTTTTTGCGCTGAAACCGAATTCGGCCTCAAAATCGAATCATCACATCAGACTTCCGAAATGTTTTAGGTTACGCAGACATTTTTACTTATATCTTATTTAATACGCCTGACCAATTTTTTGTTTTGGCTGACCAATTTTAAATCATCATGTAACAACATATTATAAGTATAGTAATTAAAAATGAATTGATTTACATGACAACCTGATATAACAGTCGAGGTACCTGCATGGGTTGTATCATAGAAAAGTCATTTGTATTTTTAAAAAATGTTCTATGCATGACCACTTATAAGATTTTTGCAGACCAATTGTCAGCATTAAAAATCCTATCGATTTCTTAACTTCCTTTTTTTCGTCCTTTTATGAAGTGTCAAAATTCTCAGATGACCATGAAGTTCTTAAAACAATTTGAAAAAATGTTCTCTTGCTGACTAATTAATCGGACTAACTGACCAATTATGACAAGTTCGTGACCTATTAGATGCATATTTTTTTATATCAAAATTCATCAGATGAGGTGCCAAAATCTTCAGATGACCTTGAAATTTTCAAAAATTTTTTAAAAACTTTCTATTACTGACCAATTAATCGGACTAACTGACCAATTATGACCAATTCGTGACCTATAAGATACGCACTTTTTTATTTCAAAATTCGCCAGATGAGGTGCCAAAATATTAAGATGACCTTGAAATTTTTAAAAATATTTTCAAAAAATGTTCTTTTGCTGACCAATTAATCGGACTAACTGACCAATTATGACCAATTTGTGACCTATTAGATGCATATTTTTTTAGTTCAGAATTCATCAGATGAGGTGCCAAAATCTTCGAATGACTTTGAAATTTTTAAAATATTTTTAAAAAATTGAATCTTGCTGACCAATTAATCGGACTAACTGACCAATTATGACCAATTTGTGACCTATTAGATGCTTATTTTTTTTCTCAAAATTCACCAGATGAGGTGCTAGCGGATCGCAGCCATATGTAGGTACATAAATGCATACCGCTACGTCCAACGTATAGGTACCTACTAAATAAATAAAGTTATTTAAGATTGAAACTTGTTCTTCAATATTTCCAATTGGACCAGAACTTTTATGTATGGTAAGTGCTTTGAGGTACTTAAGCGAGGCCCGCTTAAGTGCCCAACCCGCTTAAGCACCTCAAAAAGCTAACATTTTGGTTGAGGTACTTAAGCGGGATTTACTGTGTATCTAAAAGCATTCATACTAACGTAAATCTATTACTGCTATTAGCATTACCCAGGAACAACGACTTGGACGTTGCAGCTTCTGTTCCCATTAGGGTGCTTGTTTAGAGTGAGTCCCCTTGCCTCTCACTGTTTGTTGCGTTTTACATTCAATCTTCGAGTCCTTTTTTATTGGGTCTCCATGTTTCATTCAAATATCTTTTCAGCACATTTCTTTTGTGTTTCTCAGGAGTATCCCTCTATAAATTCCAGCAGTCATCTGCCAACATATTAATGTCCCAAAAACCTCGATATCGCCTTTCCATATTTCACCTTGTTCTTCACTGTAATGTCCAAGATTTTCTAAATGAGAACTCAGATGGTGAAGCTTTAGGCTCATTAAACATCCAATGGCTTTGAAATTCACAATCAAGTCGTTAACTATATTTTTGAAATTTGGATCTTTCTTGTTGCCCAAGAACTTTCTGCAAACATTAATGAAGCTATTCCAAGCCTTTTTTTCATCCTTCGACATCCTCTTTGAAAATTCTTCATCTCTTATTAGTTCTCTAACCTGTGGTCCATCAAAAATCCCTTCTTTAAATTTTAGCTGACAACTTTGGAAACTTTAAAAATAGATATTGAAAGGCTCCACTGCCTCTGGTCTTAACCCTAGGATGCGTAGCTGGGCTTTTCGAGGCCAATTTGACTTTGAGTCTTCGGCAAAATTGTTTCTTAGGTCTGAGCGCCAAACGGTCTCTTGCCAACTACCGCTCATGGTTTCTGAACGCAATAAAACCGGAAACGGGTCGTTTGCGCTGACTTCGCAGAACAAAACTTTTATGTTTATATAGTAACATCATAAGTGTACCTGCTGGGCCTTGCCAGGCCCAGCTGTTAATTCTATGGCAAATATATGTAAACGTATATGAACATTTTACAATACGTTCTAATTAGGTTTTCTGAACTGAATCATTGCATTTCGATGCGCTATTCGAATTGAAAATAATCGAATGTCCGCAGTTCTATTTTTTATAAAAATTTTTGAGTCTTTAGCTACATATTTTCGTTATTTCAAAAATTTTATATCTCTTGGAAGCCGGCCAAATATGGTATCAAAGTATGGTGGATTTAACACTCGAAGAGCAACTACCCGCTGAAAAGTGAAATCTACACCAGTTAATAAGCTCGAGATATACTAAAAAGAAAATGAGAGTTGTTATTGTTGGCACAAAAATGTTATCATACTGATCGAACAATTTATAGAGAGAATTTAATCACTCCTTTGGACTTGTACCAAAAAAGAACAAGGCTGTCATTTTGCTGTCGACCGAGCATTATACGCCCAATATCGACAATACGTACAAAAAGAAACCGTATCAAATTTTAGATTACAATGACAATAAGGCAGGTGTTGATACGATGGACCAGATGCTCAGCGGTTACTCCTGCAAGCGAGGCACAAACCGCTAACATTTATTGCTCATGAGGCATTCGCACCATCACACAAAACGGACAAACGTCACGTGTTCCTGATGCTTCTGACGTCGCAATTTCGGACCGCTGACATGAATAATAGAGTAATGATTAGCCACGTACACCGCCAGCAACTATCATTACAGCTATGGCAAAACTCAATGTGTTTGTAAGTATTTGCAAAACAACAAGAGCGCCAGGCACCTCCGCAGAATCAGCGCTGAAAACACGGAAATACTGTTGTGCAACCCACAGCAGAACAAGAATCTGCGCAAAACATTTTTATACTGTGAAAAATGCAGAAAATATATGTGCCTTGAACATGGGTCCATGAGGAAAATTTGCTTTTGCTCCGGCTGTGCTGCAGCCGAAGCAGTATAAATACATATGTATATACGTATAACATATCATATCAAAAAAATTCATGTTTAGAGGCCGTCCATTAATTACGTGAGGTGTTTTTTTGAAAATTCGGACCCCCCTCTTGGTTAGATTTAGTGACTTCCGACGAAACCCCCCTCCCTTCAGTGAAATTTGCCTTATAATTTTTAAATGTACTCTGCTATAATAATGTATAGTCTCTGCATTAAAAAGTTGACGTGATATTTTTACTGACCCCCCTTCCCCCTTGGTGAAATTTGGAGAGATTTTTTTTGGACCCCCTCCCTCTATTTTAACTCACGCAATTCATAGACGTCCCCTCTTTGTGACCTTAAATAAATGAGGTAAAAATTGATTCCATTGTTCATTAAAACAATTCACACGCTAAAACCGTAATAATATCGCATGTGAATTAACACAATCAAATATTTTAATAAAAAAAGGCTTCAGACTTGCGCGCGATTTTCACTATTCGATATGAACAAAATTTTCTTTTTATTTTTGTGCAGCAAAAGATTATCTGTGCTTTGCTGCCATATAATTATTTAGATAAATGTTTGATGGCTTTTATTTCGTTTATAAATTATAACGCAAAAGTGGCATGACTACGAACTAAGAAAATGTTTATGTAACAAAATGTCTTATGTAGTTTACGTACTCTGTATGTTTAACTTAGCTCCTAAGCTACAGAACTTATTTTGAGACATGATGTAACTCGTCTTCTGTTATATATTGAGCAAATCAATGGAAAGTAATATGTACTTCTACTGCTATTATATAATTCCATTACGAGTATAGGGCCTGAACAAAGTTTCTATAGCTATTTCGAGACTGTTTCGTTGATTCCTACTATTATTTGGCACAGCGTTATTCTGACTCATCCTTTACTAGCTGTGTCCTTGCGGGTTTATCCAAAGTATTGTTCGAGAAGTGTTACCTGCGTCTTTTCTAATCGTGTGACCTATCCATTGTCACCGGTTCTTCATAATTTCATTTCAGATAGGAATATGGTTGTATCCAAATGAAGATCGTGATATGAAATCGGCCAACAAATCCTCAATCAGGAATTTTCAATGGTTTATATTCATAGCGTCATTGTACTTGCAAGGGATCGAGATTCGTAAGCACATTGATTGGACATTTGATAAAAATGTTCGTAGATTGCTGTGCATTGCGATTATGCGATTAAAGTGGGCCGTGGAAAGCATTCTTCGACAGTGCAAAGTAAAATTATTAAAAATTCCCTTACGCAAGGTAAAACTTTTAATGAAACTTAAAATTTTATCAGATGTTCTGCGAAAATGGTTTCGAATACGATTAACTACACAAATAAACGAAAAACATGAGGCCGAATACCTTCCATGTCCTTCCGAGACGTGAATTGTTCGATACGGCTTTCGATACATAACTAATCCGTTTTTGCCTGCTACGGAAAGAAAATGCTTAATATAGCAGCGAGTGTAGAAACCGTTAAAAGAAGACTCAGGAAAACCAATTTGGGTGCCCAGAATCCACGACGAATTTCATTCTTAAAAAAAAAATGCGTATCACAAAGATACCGGACTTTGTGCATGGGTACTTAAAATGGCCACTTGCAAAGTAGAGTGGAACGATGAGAGTAAGATTATTCCAAGTACCATATTCTGTGTTTGGGCTACGCCTTACATATGGACGAATGCCTTTTCCACAAAAAAAAACATTCTTACTCTCATCGCTCCACATAATGCTTATCTACTTTGCAAGCGACCATACTGAGTACCCGTGCGCAAAGTCCGGTATGTTTGTGATATGTTTTTTTTTAACAACGAAACTCGTCGTGGATTTTGGACACTCAAATTGGTTTCCCTGAGTTGTCTTTTAACGGTTTCCACACTCACTGCTATATTACGCACTTTCTTTATTTCCGTAGCAGGCAAAAACGGATTATGTATCGAAAGCCGTATCGAACAATTCACGTCCCGGGGAGACATGGACGGCATTCGGCCTCGTGTTTTTCGATTAATTGTGTATTTTATCGTATCCGAAACAATTTTCGCAGAACATCTGATAAAATTTAAATTTCATTAAATGTTTTACCTTGCGAAAGGGAGTTTTTAATAATTATACCTTGCTCTGTCGAAAAATGCTTTCCACGGCCCACTTATATGCAAAAACTCGAAAAAATCATTGAAGTATTATACAAAAATAATGGAGCTTACTTGTAACGTTAAAATTTTTTTAATAAGAGTAAATACCTAATCTTGAGAAGTAAAGGAGTTGAACAGTGCTATTATTTTTACCGCTCGAAATTACAAATTACTCAATATAATAGCAAACCTAGAAAGTACCGTTATTTTTTTGGAACAAAATGTCATTTGCTTATCTTGTGTACTTATCAAGTAACTATATTTTAAAAGATTGGAAGAAAAAAACGTAATTTGTTCGAAATATTTTCTTTCAATTCATAAATGACACCGCGGTGCTATTCTTTTTACCGCAACTGTATATGAATTTTTAGAAAAGATATAAAATTCCTCTAGTATTTTCAAGAAAAAAAAAGTGGTAATAACACCCACGGGATATTTCATGTCAGGTTATGAAGTTTGTACAAATTTTATTTTTGACTACAAAGCCCACAAAAAAAGAAATCGCACGGGCACTGTGGCTGCTTATTTATTATCACCCTGTATATAAAATTCAAAAACCATATTACTCTAAGTTTAATGATGCTACCATATATTAAAGTCTGCGTGTAATTTTAGTAAAATTGTTGGCCATATCTCATTCAGCGCACAATGTGCGACTTTTCTGTACGCGTGAAAAATATCAGCATCTTCATTGCGCATGAGCATCATAGTCGTACATCGAATCCAAATCTGAATCCTGTGATTATTACTTAGCGATAAATATGTGAAATTTATTAAGATGCCTATCGTATGGAGAAACACGTTTATATAAGTTATGTATAAGCCAGGCAAAATAAAGCTAATAAAATGAAAGAAATACATATTCGAGTTACTTTTGACGGCGCCTTTAATAAAGTTTACGACGCATAATCGCTAGCTGTTACAAAGAAAAAAAATTGACACATAAAAAGAAACAGAATTTCTTGACAAAACATTTTGATTTCACAAATAATGCAGACGACTTTTACCCAAATAATTTGAACAGCGTACACATGTAGGTCTTTATTCGATTTTTATCCCTATTTCTTGCATTAAATTTATGTTTTATTGTTGGCCATAGAAATCATGAAATACGTTTTATCCAGTCCAGTGAAGGGCACTTAGTGCCTCAATTTCCTCACATTGCTCTAACCGTTATTCCACGCACAACCAAGCGAAAAAAATTCCCAGAATTTCAACGCTATCGAGGCACAAAATTCGCAGAATTTCAACGCTATCGAGGCACAAAATTCGCAGAATTTCAATCGAGGCACAGCGTTGACTTGAATTCAAATGAAAACAAAACACAAAGGCATAAATGACGGCGCCGCATTGTGTCTTGACGAATGTAGCAATTGTTTTTGTTTTTTTTTTTGTGCTAATGGCAATTTTGGAAATGAAAGTAAAAAAAACTTTAAAATTTCGATTGTTGTTGCTTGATGTTATTGTTTTCCTCTTTTGTTATATTGTTGTGCCCACCGCTGATCTAGTCATTTAAGCTTTGACTATCATTTTTTGAATTTTGCTTCAGGTTAACTACGTTGTAAGTTGTTGAATTTTTGCAATGGAAAACCGAATAAGTTCCTATTGGCAATTGCAATAAATTGATGGATTAGACTGATTCGATTTAAATTTATTTGTTTTTATTCTGTGAGGCACACTCTTATCCTGTTATTTATGTAGAATTATACGGCTAACGGACAATTTTAGCTTTTAGTGTTGCTTCTAGAAGTTCGACCACGTTTTTCCAATATAAAACGTCTGGGGATTTTCTAATTCGGTACCACCTCGTCCCCATTTTTGCAAATTTTATTATATCGAAGTAAGTTTAAGCTTAATTTGTAGGCAAATAACTTGAGTTATGGCCTTAGAAAACTGCTTCAATGCAAAATATAAAGTAAATTTTTGGTATACTGTTTAAAGGCAAGTTTGATTACCTGTAAGCAGCTTTATCCAAAAGATAAGAGTGAGTCCCGGAAATCGATAGAAATCGAATCAGTCTATTGCCGTTTATTACAGGTTACCCAACCAACTCAAACCCATAAACAGTAGCTGAACTCGCTAATTGTTTATTATTTATGCTTGCTGTCGCCGAAGCTTAAATTTTCCAGGAGCTATAAATTTTCTTAAATTATGCAAATGCACAGATACAAAGCTCCACTAACTTTAATAGTAAAGATTGAAAACTTAATCAGTGGTTGTGCTCGGCTCGCTTGATTTTAAATTAATACATGGGATGTTTTACAATGCGATATATTGGACACATGAATATAAACAGGTGTTAAGCACCTGTTGGCTCGATGTCGTTTACATGATCGTCTGCTCCTTGGACTGTCAAAATGATGCAACTTTGAATTTACGAATATATTTACTTTGTAGATTGTTTTCACTTTTTTTTTGTCTATGTTTTATTTTGTCTATGGCATGGGGCATAAAAATAATTGCCTCAAAAGTCGAACTTCCTAGCTCAAAGCTGTTAATTCCGCGGGCAGAGTTTATGTCCGAATTCGTTGAAATTTTACGAAAAAACCGACACTCTGAAACATTTGAAAAATCTGCCTTAAATGCCAAGATATAGCGTTTTGGGTACTTAAGCTATGTTGTAGGTGCCACTCACTGTTTTTAAACCACGCACATATTTCTCGTATGGCTGAAAATTTGAACAAATTTTTTCCATTTTTAAAATTTTTAATATTTCATAAAATTTTGAAACAAAAAAATAGAAAACTTAAAAAAATTGAAAAACTTTTAAGAATTGAAAAAAGCTGAAGATTTCGAAACTTTGGAAATATTATAAAAATTGCAAAAAAAATCGAAAAATTTGCCAAAGTATCAATGGAATATTCAAATTTTATTTTTAAGCTTCATAAATCTTTACTAAAATGCTTGTCAAATCAAATAGGGTGCAAAAGCATAAATAAAACTTTCAGGGATGGTATTCCTATGTGTTCTGAACATTTTGAGAAACGTAACTTTTTTCAATTTATGCCAATTTTTAAAATTTTTCCATTTTTAAAATTTTTAATATTTCTTAAATTTTTGAAATTCTCAAAAAAATAGAAAACCTAAAAAAATTTTAAAAACTGAAAAAGCTGAAGATTTCGAAACTTAGAAAATATTACAAAATTGCAAAAAAAACTTAAAAAGTTAGCAAAAGTATCAATGGAATATCCAAATTTTATTTTTAAGCTTCATAAATCTTTACTAAAATGCTTGTCAAACCAAATAGGGTGCAAAAACATGAATGAAATTTTAAAGTATGGTACGGTGTTTATAACTTGTTGAGCCTAAAAAAGCTGAAATCGATTTTGGAGTATTTGAGAAATTCTGATACGTAATTTTTTTTTTCTTATAGCATATATAGGTATGTATAACGCTTAGGCGTTAATTTTTCCAGACTTGCAGTTTTTTTGTCATCTACTACACTCTAAAAAAAAATTACTATATTTAATATTGTAATCGTGTTTCCAATAATAAATGTTGTAATTTTACACACGAAATGTATTCATAATTTTTGCACATAAAAATAGTTACACATGAGATATGTAAAGATACACCAAAAATATGTAAACCTATGTATACACATTATTAATGTAGTTTTAATGCCTACAAATTTACTACGATGAATGTGTAAAAATGCAAGATTTTTATTGGCGCAAACATATAATAATTTTATTTGATAAATTTTTTTTTATAAAATTAGGAGATGACAATAAATAAGAAGTACAAATTCATTTTGCTGTAATATTAATATAAATAAGAGTTTACTTTACAATGTTTTTGGATTATTTATAGAGTTTTACTTGCTAGAATATTAAGACTACAGTTTTATTATGAAAAAGTCAGTACAAATAAAAGAACTACTAGCAGTTTTAGACAAGAAAATATTCCTCAAAGGTTTGATGATACAAGAAACATAAAGGCTTATGAATAATTCAATGAGGCAATGGTAAATACTGAGTGAAAAAACATAAAAATAACAAAACTAAAATAGGCTGCAAAACTATTTGCCAGCTTCCATTTTCTCTCCGGTGACACCATTTCGCGACTGGTCCTGTTCAGGTGCCTCAACACTCAAATGCGCTGGTCCAGTCTGTTGTATTTTTACTACGCTCTCATTTTGATTAATGGCCTTATTCGGTAGTGGTGGTGCTTTAACGTACCATCTGATGAAATTGTTGAAACCTTAAATTGCGAAACATCCATATAAAATTGAAAACCATCCTTACCTACAGTGGGCAATAGCTGCGAACCGCAAAAAGAATATATACATGTATATATTCTTTTTGACATCAGTTGGTGGTTTTCGCAACGTGTATCCAATCTATCGTATATTGTCGTACAAAATAACTGGCTTTGCGTTTGACTCAAGAATTTTGAGCTTCGTTACTGTTGGCAAGAACGTAGATTGCCATACACTACGAAGTTGAGCAAATGTACCTTAGTGTGCGTCCACAGTACGCGCTCAAAGCGGAGCCGAGCGCAAAGCTGATCAAAGCTGATCAATGCGAGAAGCAATGCGAGAAAACTGGCTGCATACAATTTCATACGAAATCGCGCATGGTGGCCACAGTGAAAGCCGAGCCGAGCCGAGCGCAAAGCGGATTGAATGCGAGAAAACAGTTTTGAAGTGTTTTTCAGCGCTGACTCGCATTGCAGGTGTTGATGATGTTATATGTAATTGCTTTTTTCAAGTGAATTTGTGTTTTGTTCGTCGTTATTGTTTTTCATTATTCTTAATTAAAAAAATAAAATGGACTGTGACTTATTGATTAGTCAAATTTTTTCTCATCCTGCTCTATGGGACCAAAAAAATAAATGTTATCATAACAGAAATTTAGTAGAGAACTTATGGAGGTCAATTTCAACAGAAATGAATGTAGCAAGTAGAGATTAACAATTAGTCGTTCACAAGGAGTTATGGGTATTTTTAGTAGAATTTAGTAGAAAATTTTAATTTCAACAGAAATGAATATACAAGTAGAGAGTAACAATTAGTCGTTCACAAGGAGTTATGGGTATTTTTATGAAATTGGTCCATTTTTTATCAATATGTTGCGAAATTTTTTTGAGAATGTAGTCAAAAGTTTCGATGCTCATTCGGGTATATTCAAAAAATTTTTCTGGGTATTTCCTCAAATCTTCATATAAATTATGAAATTCACCAATTTCGTTCCTTTTTACGTTTATTGGATTCTTTCCAAATTGTCTTTCTTTTAAAAAATAGTCCATGACAATCGGAGAAACAAAATACTCTTCATCAGACGAATCCATTGCTTTTTACTTCAATAAACACAAATGAATGAATGAAGTAAATACGAACAGCAAATACGAACATGAAAATACGAACGACAAGCAGAATTTCAGCGCCGATTCTCGCATTCACTGTGGCCACCCAAAATTCCGCTTCTCGCATGAAAAATCAGCTTTGCGCTCGGCTCCGCTTTGAGCGCGCACTGTGGACGCACACTTATGCTTTGTTTATTGCCTAAGTAACTAAATTGATCCACTTCTTCTCTGCTGAATTCGCTTATCACGACGCTATTGCTTGTTCACAATGGTCCCAAATCGTGTTTTTTGGGTCCTAATTCGCTAGAGAGCGCAAATCTAGTCAAAAATGAACAATTTCTTTTAATTAAAGCGAACTAAATTGCCAATAAATCGTCGGAGCCGGAATTTTGAAAAAAAGTACAATTGTTTTTATTTTAAGTTAAATTCCGAAAAAAAAGATGTTATTTTTTTTTGGTTCTCTAATGGCTAGAAAGCGCAAATCTTTCCAATTTTTTCTTTAATTAAAGCTTACTAAAATTGCAACAAATCATTGGAGCCCGAATATGTAAAACGAAATACACTTTTTTGGAAAAGGCCGAAAAAAAATGTTTAAATATTTTTTGGTTCAGAAATTGTTTAGGACTGAAAATTTTGTCGAAAATTAACAATTTTCTTTTTTAAATCTGCGCTAACTTAATTACCAATAAATTAACGGACCCTGAATTTTGAAACAAAATATTCGGTTTTTATTATTTTAAGTTAAAAGCCTAAATAAAACTTTTTTTCAAATATTTTTGGGTTCCATAAATGCTAGAGGGTGTAAGTCTTGTCAGCAGTGAACACTTTATTTTTTTAATAAAAACCAACTAAAATGCTAACAAATCATCGGGGCTCGAATTTTGAAAAATAGTTTTCGTATTTAATTATTTTAAGTTAAGTCAAAACAAATTTTTTTTTTAATATTTTTTGGTTCAAAAATGTCTGGAGGGTGCAAGTCTTGTCCGGAATCAAATTTTTTTTTTCTTTAAGATTCTTTAAGATTGCCAAAAAAAAGGGCGACCTCAGCGATTGACGAAATTATAAAGGCCCTCAGTGCCATTAAAAGTACCCGTGTTAGTGGTGCGCTACGCTTCAGCTTGTCTTCGTATACTAAAGCACAGCCCTCGACAGTGTCTTCCGGGAAAGCATATGCGTTTCACTGCAGCGGAGAGGTATCTTCGCTAAGACTATCAACTTAATTCGTGCGTAGCACGAAAGCATTAAGTGCAGTGTATTCCGCTGTCGTCACCGACGTTTGTCCCTAAGTTATGAGTCCGGCTGGGCTGCTTAATCTCACCTTTCCTCTTTCTTATTGTTCCAGACGATATACTGAACAGGGCGTTTGCTCAGCTAATTCAATATGGAGCTTTATGTTTGTCTCCACCAAAACAAAATTTCGCATTTTAATTCAAATGTAAGATCGGTCCTGTTGTACACATGGAAGACCTGGCTGGTTACCGACCAGCTAATGAGAAAACTGCAATTACGCGTCAACAAATGGCCAAATATCATCTCAAGTGCCGATTTTTACCAGATGCCCATAGCAAACAAAATATGAATACGCAAATGGGTATGGAAATGGTCACACTCCAATAATCCAATAATCGTAAAAGTAGTCAATACAAATTAAAGTCATCGCAAGCAGGGCCGTATCTAGGGGGGGATGAAGGGGGGATAGAACCCCCCGAAATAATTTGACGGACACTATATAGGAACGGTTTTATAAAGAATAGACACATGTAAAAAAGATTTTGTGCGAAATACATTATAAAAAATGACTATAAAAGAGTCATAAGATTTTAAATCAATTTTTAGTCCTCATATGAAAATATATTAACGATACGTTTCATACGGTTACATAGTTCGGTTTTTCGTTTTGAGGTTTAAAAAGTGGAAAAAATGTGCCATATGTTGAAAAAAATTAAATTAAGAATACATATGGTTAAAAAAGTATGGAAAATGTTGAAATGAACTGTAAAGCTGAAAAATATTGGAAAAATCGGAAAAACATGGAAATGATCGAAAAAAATTCAAAAAAAGTTGAAAAAATTTTGAAACAGGTGAAAAAGGCTGAAGGAGTCGAAAAAATATGGAAAATGTTGAAAAAAGTTGAATTAAGTAGGTTGAAAACGTTTAAATAAATTGAAATAGGAAATGTTGAAAAAAAATGAGAGAGGTTGAAACAGTGAAAAAGGCTGATAGAGTCGATAATATATGAAGTGTTTCAAAAATTGAAAAAAATTGAAAGAGGTAGAAAATCTCCAAAATGTTGAATGTGGTTGAAGAAGTCGAAAAAAGTTTGAAATTGAAAGAGGTTGAAAATCTCCAAAATGTTGAATGTGGTTGAAGAAGTCGAAAAAAGTTGAATGAGGTTGAAAATATATGGAAAAACTTGAAAGAAAGAGGTTCAAATACTTTAAAATCGCTAATGGAGAAGATTGAAACGATTGAACGTCAAAAAATATGGAAAATATTGAAAAAAGTTGAAAGAGATTGAATAAGCCCGATATATTTAAGAAATATTGAAGAATGTTCAAAAGTTGATAAAATATGGAACATTACAGAAAAATTTTAATACAGTTGAAAAAGTCGAAAACAATTGATTGAGGTTGCATTCTACCTCGTTTTTATATTGAAAATTTAGATTTCTCAAAAACTATTTTTTTTCGATACCTTGTTAAAAAATATTCGACCCGTGTTTTTGGAAAAAGTTTTTCCGGGCTTATTTTCGAAAATGCGGGTTTTTGAAAATCACAAGTCTTAAAAATACATGGATTTCGGACGCTTGTGTTTCAAAATGTACGCGTCATGTAGAAAAACCGTCAATGCATAAAAGTTAGCATTTGACGTCTTTTTTCATATTATCGTATTAAAAATTTTCTTCGTTTGGTTTTAGTGTGTTCAGTTGAGAAAACTTTACTCAGATATTTTGTGATTAATTTTTGCGCGTGGCGACACAGAAAAATTCATCATTTTCCATGGAAAAGAATTAAAAATATTAAAAAAAAAATTGTTTTAGGCCTTCATAATTTTATTAAAATTATCGGTAAAAGCGTTTACCTTAAAATAGCCATAAAATGAGTAAGTGACCAGATACGATTTTACAGATCTTTTTTTTTTTTGAATCTCCGAACACTAAGTAATAATTGTGCATTGTCAGATTTGGTTGACAATTTTTACCGATCTTGATCTTGCTTGAAACGAACCGTGTATAAACTGGTTGATAACATCAATAAAATATGAAAAATGTTGAGAAAATTGGAAGAGGTTGAAAAGCTCGAAAAAAGCTGAAAGTAGTTGAAAATTTGAAAAAAAATTGAAACAGGTTGAAAAAGTCAAGTTGAAAAAATCTTGGTTAATTTTAGGGATGGGTAAAATCGATAAGCAAAAATATCGATATGCATCGATAATTTCTCCAAATTTATCGATTTCAATCGATAGTACATCGATAAGACCAAGAATATGTTTTTATATTTCTATTTGAAAAAAGTATGCCAAGAAGGCTAAAGAATGCAAAAAATCGATAAGGAGAAACCACTCTAGGTTAAGCTAGACAGGCCAGGGACTTGCTAGAAGGTTTGGGAAGCGAAGGAACTTGGCCTGGTCAAGTTGGGGGTGCCGTGACATAATCCCCACGGACATAATCCCCACGGACATAATCCCCATTTTTGAAATGGGGATTATGTCCGAAAATTTTCGGACACAATCCCCATTTTTGCTGTGGGGTTTATGTCCGCAAAATTTTCGGACATAATCCCCATGGGGATTATGTCCGAAAAAATAAATTAAATTATGGGGGTTATGTACGTTTTTTTTTCGGTCATAATCCCCACTTCGTGTTGGGCTTATAACAACTTCTAAGAAAGGACATAGCCGGAGTTGCATATTTTGGAGGATGTAAGTCCTCAGAAGCCACCATTGGAATTATGTCCGCATGTTCAACACCGGCTTCGCTAGCTACAGTAATTCCACATAAAAGTCAAGGTAAGTGGGCGGCCTTCGGCCGCAGCTCAGGATTTAAAACTCCCAAAAATCCAACACCGGCTTCGCGGCGGCCTTCGGCCGCGGATCAGTCTATAAAATATCCAACACCTTGTTTGCTAGTCACAGTAATTCCACATAAGAGTCTAGGCAAGTGGGCGAACTTCGGCCGCAGCTCAGGATTTAAAACTCCCAAAAATCCAACACCGGCTTCGCGGCGGCCTTCGTTCGCGGATCAGTCTATAAAATATCCAACACCTAGTTTGCTAGCCACAGTTATTCCACATAAAAGTTAAGGTAAGTGGGATCATAAAAGGCCGCCGAAGGCCGTTGGTGTTGGATATTTCATAAACTGATCCGTGGCCGAAGGCCGCCCGAAGCCGGTGTTGAATTTTTGGGAGTTTTAAATCCTGAGCTGCGGCCGAAGGCCGCCCACTTACCTTGACTTTTATGTGGAATTTCTGTGGCTAGCAAACTAGGTGTTGGATCTTCTATAGACTGATCCGCGGCCGAAGGCCGCCGCGAAGCCGGTGTTGGATTTTTGGGAGTTTTAAATCCTGAGCTGCGGCGGAAGTCCGCCCACTTACCTTGACTTTTATGTGGAATTACTGTAGCTAGACAAAATTATTGTTATGGGTATTATGTCCGAAACTGATGCGGACATAATCCCCATAGCTTTGGAGATTATGTCCGCTTTTTTATGGGGATTATGTCCGAAAATTTTGCGGACATAACCCCCACAGCAAAAATGGGGATTATGTCCGTGGGGATTATGTCACGGCACCCAGGTTGGGTAGGTTAAGGACCTGCGTAGGTTCAGAAAGCGGGGCAACTTGTACGGATTAAGTTACAGGTTAGGTACCTGCTGATAGGTTTGGGAAGTGGGGCAACTCGTCCAGGTTAAGTCGGGCAGGTTAGGTACCTGCTGTTAGGTTTGGGAGGGGAAAGAACTCGTCCAGGTTATGTCGGGCAGGTTAGGTACCTGCTTAGGTTTGGGAAGTGGGGCAACTCGTCCAGATTAGGTCGGGCAGGTTAAGTACCTGCTGTTAGGTTTGGGAATGGAAGGAACTCGTCCAGGTTAGGTCGGGCAGGTTAGGTACCTGCTGTTAGGTTTGGGGAGTAAGGCAACTCGTCCAGGTTAGGTCGGGCAGGTTAGGTACCTGCTGTTAGGTTTGGGGAGTGGGGCAACTCGTCCAGGTTAGGATAGGTTAGGTAACTGCTGTTAGATTTGGGAAGGGAAGGAACTCGTCCAGGCTAGGACAGGCAGGTTAAGTTCCTGCTGTTAAGTTTGGGAAGAGAATGAACTCATCCAGGTTAGGTCGGGTAGGTTAAGAATATTTTTAGTTTTTTTTGTTTGAAAATGAGGACTATTGCGCGCGCGTGTTTTCCCTCTATTAGTTCAATGTCGTGTCTTTAACACAAGGTCAGTTTGGTAAGTGTTTTCGTTTATCAGATTGGCAACGAGTAAATGTGAACATATAAATCCAGATAATATTCTGCAAAATTTTAACGAGAAATATAATATTTATATTTTGTACATCAGTATTCTGATAATTGCTTGTATTGAATCAAAATACATATGGGTAGTTCTTTGTCAAAAAGGCCACCCCCTCTGCCCATTTCAGTTTTGACAAAAAAAAATGTTCAAGCATATGAAAAAATCAGAAATTTTCTCAATTTCTTGATGCCGTCTGGTCTTTTTCGAAAAAATAGCTTTCTAACCTCAAAAAAAGTGTTTGAAAAGAAAGTGCTACTAAAAAATATACATAAATAGGGAATCTCTAAACGGTTGCACCACTTTTTCTCAGCCATAGCACAACGTAATCGCTCAATTTTTTTTTTGTTGGAAAGGTTGTAAGGAGAAAGGGGGACATGTATACTTTGTTTTTCAATAGTAGGCGGTGCCACTCCCCTAAAAAGGAAAAACGTTTCCTTGGCTACACTAATGGACCGATTTTGATGAAATTTTGTTTGAAGATAGATTGAATCCTAAGAAAGATTATCTAAAACTCTGATTTCTAAAAAGGGGCGTGGCATCGCCTCAAATGTGAAAAAACGCTATCACGGGTGCCACTGCACCGATTTTGATGAAATTTGGTATGTAGATAAATTGGATCTTAAGTTAAAATATTTTTTTTAGTGGGCGGTGCCACGCCTCTTACAGATTTCATTTCATCAAAATCGGTACAGTGGCACCCGTGATAGCGTTTTTCACATTTGAGGCAATGCCACGCCCCTTTTTAGAAATCAGAGTTTCAGATAATCTTTCTTAGGATTCAATCTATCTTCAAACAAAATTTCATCAAAATCGGTCCATTAGTTTAGCCAAGGAAACGTTTTTCCTTTTTAGGGGAGTGGCACCGCCTACTATTGAAAAACAAAGTATACATGTCCCCCCTTCTCCTTACAACCTTTCCAACAAAAAAAAATTGAGCGATTACGTTGTGCTATGGCTGAGAAAAAGTGGTGCAACCGTTTAGAGATTCCCTATTTATGTATATTTTTTAGTAGCACTTTCTTTTCAAACACTTTTTTTGAGGTTAGAAAGCTATTTTTTCGAAAAAGACCAGACGGCATCAAGAAATTGAGAAAATTTCTGATTTTTTCATATGCTTGAACATTTTTTTTTGTCAAAACTGAAATGGGCAGAGGGGGTGGCCTTTTTGACAAAGAATTACCCATATGTATATTATATTTCAAAATAAATCAGTTCTTATCGATGTCGATGTTTCGCAAAGAGAAATCGATAGTATTCGATGCTTGACTCACATCGATGTCTATCGATAGTTATCGATTTTACCCATCCCTAGTTAATTTAATTAAGTTGAAAGGGGTTAAAAAAGTCGAAAGGAAAATGTTGAAAAAAGTTGAAATATTAAAAAAATTTTCAAAAAAAACAATATTTCTTACGCTTATAACTTAATGTTAACATGGGGGCGCCACGCCCGCTGATGCAATCCCGCCAAAACCCATTTAATTTCAAATCTTATACATAGTTACCAAAGGCTCATGATAGAAATTCTTGTCTATTTTCTTTTGTTATTTTCGCTTTGCGTTTGCGACAAACGACAAATTCTGCATCTCGACAATTTCGTTTTTCCCCTCTTGCCAACAAACAAGAAAAATTTTCCGAAATAGTTTCTGTTTTTGCATTTTCTCTAGAGGTTTGGTTCTTAAATTGAGAACACTGTTTTTAGTAACAGTTGATTTTTCTTAGTATGTTTAGCTATTGCACCATGACTAAGTAGGAATTGGTCTGGAAATTTACTAAAATTTCAACTTTAAATTCACTCAAAACTTGCATGATGTTTTGCAATAAGGAAATCAATTGGATTATTTATTAATATGTGGAGCCTCAGGCTTATACTGATAAACCAGCAATATTTAAAGCTTTTGTTATTTCGGTAATAAGACCTCATTGCGGAATAGGCAATTGAAAGTTTGACCTTCGGACTGGCCTATTGCGGCACTCATATGTACGAAATCATATTTAAATGTTGAATGGCATAAATAAAATTATCTAGCTAACAAAGACAAAATCGGGGTATTTAACAATTGTATGTGAATTATTTCAATTCGAAAAAATGAGTTTAAAAAAACATCCTGAATCAGCTCAGCACTGTATGAAATGGTATATCAAGGGGGAAGATTGGAGTCATGATTAATTCATATTAAGGAATAAGTCATATCATTGGCTCTTTATACTAAAATCACATTTTTCTTAAAAAAATCGAGTTTGCTTAAAACATAAGTTTTTAAGATTTTTATTTAAATTTTATATCATTTTCTATGGTAATTTTGACGCTGAATTGAAATGTGGTTTTCATTACACCTGGCTTTTGAGAAAAATTTGGTCAAATACGAGTATGTCTAAGATACTGAAATTTACTAACATATAACATGTAAATGTAACAATATATTGGGCCTTATGTCCGCTTTTGTTCGATCATATTTCTATTTTGGGCTTATCACAAATTCAATTCCAAAACCCCCCCCGAAATAAAATCCTGGATACGGCCTTGATCGCAAGAGATCATTCTCGATGGAGATATTTTATTTTGGCGCTATACTCTCCTAGGAGTTAGAGGAATACAACATAATGGCTAGTCATATCCCTTTTGCTTTCTCAAATTCACTTACCTTCACATCAGTTTGTCTCTTACTTTTATCCAAATTAAAATTAAAAACTTTTTTACGTTTACCAACAAAATTAAACTTAACCCTGCCTGCTTTAATGACCTCTAAGTTCGCAGCTGGTGATTAATTTACATTTTCAGTCAATTTCTTTCATATTTTTGCGCAGATCAAGCGAAAAATGCATTGGACTTGAATTTGAATTTTCTGAACTCAACTTAACTGAGTTGAATTGAATGGAATTAAATTGAACTCGATTCGCAAAATACTTCCAATGCCATTCTTGTTTTTGGTTTTAGAATTGTTTTTAATGTTGGTATTTTGCTACTTATGCTTTTTGCTGTTGGCCAACTCTCTGTTAATTGGGCATTCAAGTGTCAAGTTCATTTTGGCCACATTAGCGTTAACTATAAAAGGGAGCCAGGGATCAAGAAGGTGGCTGATCGGGAAAAGGGGCTAAGGAACACGGAAAACGGACGATTGGCCTCAGAGAAGTGAGATTTATTGCAATCGTTCGCTGGCAGTACGAATGCGCATAAATTTTGCTGGTTGTTCCGCTACTGTTGTTGTAGCGATGCAGTTGGTCACACATGTGGCATAAACAATTGCTTTGACAATTGCGGTCAAAGTGGTTCCGATAAACAAAAACAGTAGCAGCGAGCAAAAAACAAAAGCGAACAAAAAGTGATCGCATTGCTCATCGGTCATTCTAATGCGATCAACACAGCGCTCGCATGCACAATGTTATTGTTGTTGCGGTTATTGTAAATAGTAATATCGCTATACTTGGGATCGTATCGCATTATTCATTCCTGAACAATTTCGAAAAGTTGCGAGATATCATTAGGAAAATTGAAATTCTCATGCATTTCGCGGCGAATTGCGTTTGGAAGCCCCACAGCACTCGATGGCTCACTATTCAGTGTTTTGCCATACTTTGGACCGCTTCAACATCACCACATGTTGGCACTAGACAGACAATGTTGTTAAAAACACGTTCAGCTTCTAAATATTTGGTCATCCAACTGCAATGTAGCTCGTTATCGTTTTCCGTTTGTGGCTCGCATTGAGGATTTGTTAGTTATGCTGACATCTTGGCATTACATATGCAACAAATATTTTTTTCCTTTTGGGAATTTGAATAATTACTTAATTGTATATTTTTGTTGAACGTTTTACTGTTGACTTTAACGTGAAGTTTTTTTAATTGATTCAATGGATTCAGGAATGAATAAATTGGATTGAAAAGAAGTTAAGATATTATAACCTTAAACGAATCATGAATTTATAAATAATAAAAATATAAAATTATAAAAAAATGTGACAGTAATTAAATATTGTCACTAAAATTACGGTGTGTATAAGCAGTAGCGTACCTAGAGGAGTCCCAGATGGGCCGAGTGGGTGACGAGGGGGGATGAGGGCGGTTTAGCAACGAACTTTTGTAAATGTTGGATACTTTTCTTTTAGTCAATGGAAAATAATTTGAGAATATGTGTACGTAAGAATATATCTCATTTTGCTAGGGATTCTTAAGACCTGTTGTTTTTTTTTAGGTATAAAAATTTATAATTTAGGAAATTTAGGAAATAGAGAATATTTTCTGTTGGTGGGGGGCGGTATATTACCTCTTGGCCTCAGGCACCCAATTTGTACCGTACGTCACTGTGTAAAAGCCACAAAATGCTTAAAAGCCCGGTGATCGTTGCGGGACCCAATACCTCTCCAGTGGTCTTTTCTATACAAAATGAAAGTACGTAGAAAGCAAAAACGATTTACAGTGTGAAGCTATAGTTATAGTTCATTCATTTTCTAGAGGGCGTTGGCGTGTTTAAAAAGTTGTTGTAATTGGCTTCTCGTACCCAGCATTTTCAAAGCGTTTGAAGGTAAAAAGTCAAAGTGCATTATTCATCGAAGGGTTGTAGTTGAGCACGCAATCTACGCAAATCAAAAAACAAAATGGCGTGCGTTGAAAAAAAAATGTACAAAAAACACATTTTTTTCGCAGAAATTTTTAGCCATACAAAAAATATATACAATTTTTTTGGCTTTTTATATATTAAGTACTTAACAGAGTCTATAAAGATCACAATGATTCAAGATTTATCGAAATCGATCAAGTAGAACTCGAGATATCTTAGGAATCGATTCGAAAAAACTTGCTTCGAGAAACACGCGATTAAAGACTTTTTTTTCTATTCGATATATAACAGCAGATGTGCTCTTGAATGTCGTGCGTGCGACATACGAATATAATATATGTTATACTTTTTTTCTTTTTGATATTTTTTTCTAAAATTTTGTATTCTTAAGACTTTAAAGAACCATATTCTAACAAAAAACTCGATTTTGTTTTTTTTACACACTGTAATAGTACCTTGAAAAGTAATTTGTAATATTCCTTTTGTTATTTACTTTGAAAATAGTACCGTATAAAATGGCAATGTTGGAAACAAAAAATTTCAATTTCGATTTTTACAAAAAAATTCTCTCGACTTCAAAATTCGTTTGGCCAATATGAAGCTAATATCGTTTTTCCTTATATTATTACAAATCTGCCCTATATTTTTTAGGAAAAAAAAAGTAGGAATTTTGAGAAAATCAACTTTTAAAGTTTCTTGTTCTTATTCTCTTCCGCAATTTGAGGTCAGTCAAGCCTGCATGATTTGAAATGATTTTGTCATATATACGTACACTTGTACATGTTCATACATACCATGTACATTAGGGAGTTTATTTTGTAAATTTTGTAGATCGATTTTTTTTTTCGTCCACACTTAAGTTAAAGAATAAAAATACTTTTCCTAATATTTGAGATTTCTAGGCCAAACCTGCAAACAGCGTGGACAGAGCTTACATCCAATTTCGTTAAAATTTAACGAAAAAACCGACTTACTAAATCGTAAAAAAAAGTCTGCCTTAGGTATAGGCCCATATTCATAGTCGCAAAATAAAGTTAAAATCTGCTTTTTACCCAAAATCGAAGATACAGACTGACCCCATAAAAAAAAGAAAAACTTGCATTAAATTATGAGAAAATTTTAAAAAATAGATTACCCTGAGTTACTGACACAAAATATTGTAGGCACAGTGAACAAAAGGAATAATAAAAAAATTGTATTTATGAGGCGGCGTGGCGTAATGGTTAGGACTGTGAACTCATAGCCCTCAGGACGTGGGTTCGAATCTCGTTAGAAACGATGCTTTTTTTCTATAAGCACATTTTAAATTTAAAAGCAGGAAAAGTGCTTTTAAATATTTACAACCAGGTTTTAAAGTAACATTTATTTTCATTGATATCAATAAAAAAAAAAACATTTACATTTACGAGAATCGAACTCACGTACTGAGGGCTATGAGTTCACAGTCCTAACCATGACGCCACGCTGCCTCATAAATACGATTTTTTTTAATACCCTACATCGAGGGTATATTCACTTTGTCTCTCCGTTTGTTACACATAGAGGGGGACGTGGCAGGCATGTAAAAGCATACTTATTCTTGATCAGCGTCACCACCTGAGTCGATTTAGCGATGTCCGTCTGTCTGTCTGTCTGTCTGTCTGTCTGTCTGTCTGTCTGTCTGTCTGTCTGTCTGTCTGTCCGTCTGTCTGTCTGTCTGTCTGTCTGTCTGTCTGTCTGTCTGTCTGTCTGTCTGTCTGTCTGTCTGTCTGTCTGTCTGTCTGTCTGTCCGTCCGTCTGTTGAAATCAGGTTTACGGGAAAACCAAGAAAGCTAATTAAATGAAACTTTCACACACAGGTCACACCTTCTTGCAGGCATCTTGCTATTGAAAATGGGCGAAATCGGTTAACGGACACGCCTACCGCCCATGCTCTATGTAAATCTACCCAGATCAATTGTGAAAAAAGTTGCAGCAATTTTGATGAAACTTGATGATTTAATGCACATAAGAACCAAATTAGGATTAGGCTGGATATTCAAGCTTCCAAATGATCGTACAGGGGCGTGGCATAGTCCTAAGTCTTATCATTTATACTACCATATCTTGTAAGCCGTTCAAAATATTGCGATGAAATTTGGTAAACGGATACATATCAAATATATCTTAAATTGTGATAAAAAAGGGTGGAATTGAAAAAGTGGGCGTTTCGCATTTCAACTGTTAAAAATTTTGATTCCGTATATCTCAAAATTGTCACATACGATTTTCATAAAAACTTTGGAGATGATGCCGCTGAAAGCAGCGGGCGTTGAGGCGTTGAAGGGCGTGGCACCGCCCACAATATTTATAAACGTTATATTAAGAGAACTAACAACGTAATCGTTTTGAAATTTAATGAGGTAGATTAACTTGCCATAAGGTCTCTTATTACAAAAATTTGATCCAATAGTGCCTGTGGGCGTGGCACTTCCCATATAAGCAAAAAACATTTATTGTTATAGATAGTGTGTTATGAGAGTAATCTTCATAAAATTTGGTACATAGATGTCAGTTACTATAAGCTTTAAAAATATATGAATTTTGACGGGATTGCATCAGTGGGCGTGGCAACTCCCATATTAACATGAATTTATAAGCGCTGTTTTAAGTGAACTAGTGCAGCAATTGCTATTAAATTTAACGTAAGTGGTTCAGTTGCTATAGAGTATATCTGAATCAAAAGTGGTTGAAATAGCCCCAGTGGGCGTAGCACCTCCCATACAAATTAAATGCGGTAAGTGGCATATTTATCGAAATATGTGAGCAATCATACTAAAATTTGGTGTAAGTGGTTTGCTTATGGAAAGCTAGTTCTGGATCAAAACCGGGCTTGATTATACCAGTGGGTGTGTCACCGCCCAAAATTTTAAATTTAATTGCGGCATATGTCGCAAACTATACAAGCTATTTTGCTAAAATTTAATATGAGGATGTCTATCACGAATATAATTTATTGAACCAAAAGTAAGCGGAATTGGAGAAGTGGGCGTGGCATATTTCAAATTTTTCATTTATATTCGATTTTTGTCAACATTTTCCATATTCTTTCGTTTTTATCAACCCCTTAACTTATTCCAATATATCCTACATGTATTTGTTCGAATTTTTCAACCTTCTTCAACTTTCTTCATAAGTTTCTTTATTTTTTCACTTTTTCATCAATTTTGAATTGTTTCAAACTTTATTTTGCGGCTATGAATATGGGCCATGGGGTTTAAGGTATTTTCGTAGTTTGTTGTCAAACCACAGTCACAATTTTTTTTATACTCTACACCGAGGGTATATGCACTTTGTCCTTCCGTTTGTAACACATAGAAGGAGGCGTGGCAGGTATGGAAAAGTGTATATATTTTTGATCAGCGTCACCACCTGAGTTAATTTAGCGATATCCGTCTGTCTGTCTGTCAGTCTGTTGAAATCAGGTTTACGGGAAAACCAAGAAAGCTAATTGAATGAAACTTTCACACACAGGACACACCTTCTTGCAGGCATCTTGCTATTGAAAATGGGCGAAATCAGTTCACGGACACGCCTACTGCCCATACTCTATGTATAATTACCCAGGCAAATTTTGAAAAAAATTGCAGCGATTTTGATGAAACTTGGTGATTTGATGCATATGTAAACAGGATTAGGAATAGGGTAGGTTTCAAGATTTTAAAGCTTCCTACAGGGGCGTGGCACAGCCCTAAATTATATTTTTTACACTACCGTATCTTGTAAGCCGTTCAAGATATTTTGATGAAATTTGGTAAACGGATACATATCAAATATATCTTGAATTGTGGAAAAAGTGGGAAATTATGGTAAAAGTTGGCGTGGCACTTTACAACTGTTAATAATTTTGATCACGTTTATCTCAAAATTGGCTCAAACGATTTTCATAAAAATTTTGGAGATGATGCCGCTGAAAGCAGTTATCAATTGAAGCTCAGCCACTTTGCTGAAAAGACTTGCTTAAGGGCGTGGCACAGCCCAAAGTATTTATAAATTTATTACAAAAATTTGGTCCAATAGCAATGCCATTTCCCATATAAGCAAAAAACGTTTATTGGTATAGATAGTGGGCTATAAAAGTAATCTTCATAAAATTTGGCTTAGAGGTGTCGAGTGCTATGGGCTTTAAAATTAAATGAAAAATTACGAGATTGGTGTAGGAGGCATGGCACCTCCTATATTACCATAAAGTAGCAATCGCTATATTGATTGAACTATTGCAACAATTGGTATGAAATTTAATTTAGGTGGTTAACTTGCTATAAGATGTATCTGAATAAAAGTTGGCGAAATAGAACTAGTGGGAGTGGCACTCCCCATACAAGTAAAATACCTTAAGTGGCATATCTATCGAAATACGTGATCAATCATACTAAAATTTGGTGAAAGAGTGTTGCCTGTAGAAAGCTATTGCTGGATAAAAATCAGACCATATTTCACCAATGGGTGTGTTACCGCCCTAAATTATATGACTAATTACGGCATATATCGCAAACTACACAACCTATTGGGCTAAAATTTGCTATGTGGATGTCAATGACGAACATAATTTAGTTATCCAAAAGTAGGCGGAATTGATAAAGTGGGCGTGGCACATTTAAATTTCTTAGTTTTTTTCGATTTGTTTCAACATTTTCCATATTCTTTTGACTTTTTCAACCTCTTAACTTTTTCCAATAGATCACATAAGTATTTTTTTGGCTAGTTCAACCTCTTTCATTTCTCTTCATTATTTCCTTTAATTTTAAGACTTTTTCAGCGATTTTGAATTGTTTCATCATATCTTAACCTCTTTCAACTTTTTTCAACATTTTTTATATTTTTTCGACATTTTGAATTTCTTGCAAATTTCTTCAATGGTTTTTATATTTTTTTCGACTTTTTCAGTCTTCTACAACTGTTTCAACATTTTTCAACTTTTTTCAACCTTTTTTACATTTAACATTTACATATTTAAAAGGGACTTTGAGTGCAGTGTAGGATATGTGAGTTTCGGATTGGCCGAAGATTACACCTTAACTTGTTAAATTTGCGGTCCTATATTATAGAGTCGGGTACGAAATCGGACATAAAAAAATATTGGGATAGTTATTTTGAATCCTCAAGCAAAAACATAAGGGGAAAAAAGTAAAATACATCAACAAAATGTTCAAAATAAACACCTTAATGTACATACGAGTATATTTATTTTTATATTTATACTGTGCTACCACATTCTTGCTGTCATTACTGCAATGTTTATTAAATTTAAAATGTAAATAAAAAAAATTGTCCAAAATTAAGTTCAATTAAGTCAATCTTAAAATTACTAAAATTTTATTTCAAATTTAAACGTAAAACTTATCGCATACAAAATCACTTTGATTCCATTGGAGGCTTCAATTGTAAAAAAGTTTTAGTTGCCGCAAGTGTTCTGCAAATTAGATTTTTGCAAGTTAACAGTTAAACTGAATCTGATGCTAAATCGAATAAAATTTTTATAAATTGCAATTTATATTTTTTTAATGAGTCAATTTGTAGTTGGGTACTTTTTGAACTTAATACAATTTGATTTCAGTCATTATGTGCAATTTTCTCAGCGTCTATTAATTTTTTTACATAAAGTAAAGTAAAATTATTTGGCTCCTTATAATTTTTATCTCACATTTAGGTTACTATTTGTACGTTGAGTCGCTATCAATTTACGGAAGAGTATGTAAAGATTATAATTCACGCCGTAATATTGCTTGTTGTGGTAGCCAAGTTAAGTTGATTCAAAGTACATACATTCTTAGTTTTGAATTCAAATGTATGTTTTCGATACATTTTCAGAAGCTCGTAAAAACATGGCCTATTATTTTCAATACATATGATATTGGAAAATCAAAATTAAAAATGTTATAACATTACAACGAACTGAATTCTGAAAGCTCAATTGTGTTCAAGAATATTAGACTAAGAAATATATATAGCAAAGCAACCATCACCCTCGTGTTCAGCAGACCCTAAAATATAAGAATCAATTCCAACAGCCCGTATCTCATGCGGAATTGTCTTTTGGGCAGAGCTATAATCACTCGCAAATAAAAAATAATGTTTTAATTCACAAATCGGACACTAGCGACCTCTAAATATCAATATATTTTAATGAAACTTTCAAGGCTTCAATTTTTGACATAACACTAGCTACTTTTCATATAAGCAACATAGGAATCGAAAACTCGATTTTTTTGGTCACTATTTTTTGGTAATGTATGTAGATATGGATGTACTTACTTTTAAGAATATTCAAAACAAATTGTGAAAGAGTACACATACCCGAACCTAAGACATCTTCAGAAGTAAAATCTCCTGATTGACGTGTCTTTTGCATGACCACGTATCTTGACTTCGCTGACGAAATTCACTTTCACTAACCTTGCGTTGGATGCCATTGATATTTTTATTATTTATTAAATTAAAGAGACTTGAAACTTTTTAATTCTATATAAAAAACAGACGCCAGAACGACAGAAGTTGAAAATATTTTCTAATGTTGAAAAATTGTCATATAAAGTGGAAAACAATTTTTCAACCAAAACGTAAAACTTTTTCATCCATGAAGTTTAGTTTTTATACTTTTGGTTCAAAAAATCAACTTCGGAGTTGAATTTATTTGAATTTGAAAATGTTCAACCAAATAAGTATAAAAATTTAACAAAAAAGTTTAAAAAATTGACTAAGGCGTCGAAATATTCATCTTTCAGGTTGAAATCAGTAAATATGTATTAATTTCAACTAGTAGGGGATGAAAAATTACACTTAAAAGTTGAAAACTTGAAGAAAAAAAAACAAAAAAATTGTTTTCAACCAAACAATTTTGAGAACGGTTGAAAAATTAAACCTAAATTTTGAACCGTGCAGTGGTAAGATTTGACTTTTTGATTGCAAAAATCAAAACTTCTGAACAAATTAAAATTTTTTCATATGTTTTTATGTGATAGGGAATTCTTGTATGTAGTTACTACACTTCCAAATTTTGTTTAAATAGGTTTGCAGAGTCCGACGCAATTGATTGTTGAAGTTGAGTTATTTGTAGGGAGGAAATATTAGATATCCCTGTCGGGAAATATTCAACTAGCTACTGAAATAGTGCATTTATCGTCATGTAAATGCTACCTAACTAGAAGCTGGTTGAAAAGTCATGCAGTAATAGTCACCCCTGTCTTGAAATATTCAACTAGCTACTGAAATAATATATGTATTTATCGTCATGTAAACGCTAAGCTGGTTGAAAACTAATGCAGCAATAGTCAGTAACACATGCTGGGACCACGTCGTATATGGCAGTTCGCACTTCACACAATTTTGTTTGTTTTTTGATTCGTTATTACTTTTTTGCTTTCAGAATTGTATACATATATTCGACATTAACTGTACATACGATCATTGAATGTTGCCAGGCTGGCTCTCTGGTGCCTGCGTGTGGCGCACAAGCACATCTAAGGAACTTGGAAAAATGTTAGGCTAGAAAATATATATGGGAAACTAAAGTTGGTCCAACTTGAACGAAAGTGGTGTCAATCGATGGGTCCTAGGAATGGTCATAGAAAACGGCCAATTAAATGAGTGACCTTCGGGCTTCGATTCCGAGCTGTTAGAGAAAACAAAGTGAATATGACAAGTGAAATTTTTTTAACCATATATAAGCTTTTTGGCTCACTATTACCTAACTTGTGAAAAGCTAGCTAGAAGTAAGTTGAAAACACATGCAGATATAGCGACTACTCACTACTTTGGCGGACACCCCCATGTTAAAATAGCCAGCAAAACAATGCCGAAATGAGCAAGATGTGCTTATAAAAAAGTCAATGACAAGTTAGTTCATAGTGAGATCAATTCCCTGCAGGGATCTTTTGCATATGGTATAAAAATTAATTTCTGTTTTGTTCGTCGCAAGTAGACTTTGAAAACTGCAGAAGAAAGTGATTGAAATGTGAATGGGTTTGGTAAATAAAACTAAAATTGTAAAAAAAATTCAAAGCGGATTTTTAAATTTGGTGAGTTATTTATTTATTTTTTTTTTTTATTCATAACTATATATTTTTTTATTACTTAAATTAACAATTTAATTTTTTTCAAAATAATCAGCAGTATCTGAATGGCTATCTAATAGACTTAACATTTCTTGAGAGTAACATTCTTTCTGCTCTTTTGATGACTTGGCATGTCTTACAGATGTAATAATTGGGTTGGATAAGGCAGCTAACTGTGTTAAAAAGCTCCTCGTTCTGTCGCTTTCTTGTATTTTTTGTAATCCTTGTTTCTGGATTCCTGTGCTTCTTCTGATAGTTCACCAATTGGTAATGGCTGACACTCTATGTATTATATTTTTCCAATGGGCCAGAATTTTGTGAACCCGTAGGTGTTAGTTTTTTATGCGGATATTTTTGAAGCAGCAGTTCGGCAGTTTTTGTTGCAAACTCTCCATATTTTTTTCGTCAACTTTTTCTTCGCAACATAAGACATTTAATATGACTTGTAGCCTTTTAACTATCTTTTTATCAACTCCAGTAATTCGTGCTGTCAATTCATCCTTCTCAAAAAAATGTTCTGGAGGTGTTTCGATCATTGGTATTAGCAAACCTTTGTTTTGGTTGATAAATTTTCGAACCAAATTCTGCATAAAAAGCGGCTTGCATTATTTCTTCAGCTAATTCTTTTTTGATAACAGGAAATTTCTATAAATCACTACCATCTTCTGGAAGTGTATACGCCAATTTCAAAAAGATTTCTATACACCTTATTCTTGCCTGCAGTGGTGAATTTCCATACTCATAATTTTGCTCTTCGTCAAGGGATTCATCAAAATTTTGGAAATTTTTTGGTTTCTTTTGTATATTGCGCACGATAGTGTTGATTTTGTGTTTGTCAACTCATTCAATACTTTGCCATCAGCTATGGTTAAAAAGAATTCATGTTCAAGCATTAACTTTTTATCAATAATTTGATATTGAGTCTGTTCTGAGAACATGTTAAGGAAGAGTCAGTGAGGACTTGTGTGGAAGCTTAGCTTCAAGAAAGCTCAAAAACTTCGATGGAAACAATGTTTCAAAAATAACAAAATAAATTTTTTTTTTCTTTGAAACATTTTTTTATCCAATTATGCTTTTACGAAGTATATATTTTTCTCTCAGCATTTGTTGAATTTTTTAGCTCAATCATGAAATTTTTATCCTAAAAATTTTATTTTTTGCAAACTTCAACAATGTCTCTTTGACTAACTGTAAAAACAAAATAAAATATCCGAATGGGTTGAAATTTTAATTTATTCCGGAAAGTGGGTGGGAACCCATTTGATTACGGTACACTTTCCGAAATTTTTGGTCGCGAAAATCAATTTTGGTGCATCGTTAGATTTGCGAACTTCTACCACACCAAAATTGATTTTCGAAACCACTTTTTAGAAATGTCGCCACTGTGCGCCGGTTCAGAAAAAGGAAAATTTTCCGACTGAAACTTCTAGATTAGCCATAGAATGCTCCATAAGTTCAGCGGGCATAACAATGTGTGATCTTGCCCCGTATCCCTCATTTATTATTTTTATTATTATTATTAACTACTATGCTTAGCGCAGGCATCAGTGAAACATTTTGATGTCATGTTAATTTTAATCAAATTTCAATAGTTTTCAATGGAAACGCAACTATCATTTTAAGTTTCATCTTCTCAATAAAAATAAAATTATATGCAAAAAAATCTTTCATTGGGTTTCCCGACATCTGCAGCTTGAAACTAATTCAAATAAAGCTACATACATAGTTTAAAGAACAATTAACGCAATGAAAAGGCAAATTTATATGTACCATAACCTTTTATTTTTGTAACTAACATTTGAGTGTAATTATAATTATCGTATTAAAAATTTCTATGAAATAATATTCAGAAATATGAAATTTGAATTTTTAAGCGTCACACACATAGATAATAATTGGCAATAATGCTGAAATCGCAATGCGGCGCTAGGTCGGTCGCTCTTTGGCCAACTTTGATCGGCGTTTGAAAAACTTTACAAAACTGTACGATATTGGCTATCAAAACGCTTGACCTTACTTTTTGTAAATCATAATGTTGTCAGCGTCTGTCATTTCGACATTGTCAATGAAAGTTGCTGGATCGGAGTTCCATTTGTCAGTTTTTTGCTTAAAATTTAATTAACTTTAGTTTTGATTGTTATTTTCATAGAATAAATGGATTTGAACGAAATGGACAATTTAGCGGACCTGGCGTTGATTGGTCTTATTGGGTACATACGTTGGTCTCATTTTGGTGAAGTAAGCAAGTAAGTAAGTAAGAAGAGTGAAATCATTCACTCTACCCAAAAGCCCCTATACCTACACAAATTTACATGCTAATCAAATTTGCGATTTAAGAGTTTTTTTGCGGTTTTTTAAGATAGTTGTACTACAGCGCCCTCTGGTGTCCAAAATAGAGTAAAATATCACCAAAGGACTCTCCGTACCCGAAAACGGATGAACACTTTAGAAGTTTTTGGCCATGTTGTAAAATATTATACGAAAAATACTTTACGACCTATTTTATTACCTACCAAATATACAAATAAAAATTTGATTAATATCCATTGAGCCGTTTCGGAGGAGTGCGACATCTAACACCGTAACACGAGATTTTTTATATTTGATATACATATTTATTTATTTATGTAATTATTGCTCATATTATACATTGCATAGGATATATGTATATCGTAGATAAATTTTGATTCTCAAGCGACAGTAAGTTGCTTGGGTAAAGTTTCACTACTGTGCTCATAAAGTACTTGTTCAAAAATGAAAAAGGAAACTTGTTAAAATTTGACAAAAGTATAAAACTAGAAAAATTATAAAAATTAGAAAGAAAACGCGTTGATATACACGTCAGCGGTGAGATCGTCGCGTCAACCTAAAATTAAGTATTTTATTAAGTGAATAATTTTAAAATGAATAAATCGACATCAGAAGTGGGATCACCTTCCTCAGCTTTTAATAATGATGTTGACAATGGTGGAAAAGTTGTTGGCGAAATTGGTGGTGACTACGATAATGGAGTTGAGGCAAGATGGCGGATTTCATTTGAGCAGCAGAATCAAAATTTTATGGCCCTGTTGCAGGCTATGAATGTGCCAAAAGAAAATAAACGGAGTGTTACGTTGCCAGAGTTTAATCCAGACACAGCAACCATGGATGCATCTGCCTGGATTTCAACAGCAGACATGTGTATGGGTGAGCAGCCACTTCAGGGTGCAGACCTTATGATTGCACTGAGCACCTCATTGAAAGGTTCAGCATCTGTATGGCTATTGCAGGTATGTTTTCCAGGCATGAACTGGCTTGAATTCAAAAGTATTTTTTCGACCCGATATAAAATCACAGAAACAGCGGCAGCATTCTTAATTAAGTTGCAAAAGAACAGACCAAATCATGGCGAATGCTTGGCATCGTACGCCTCAACTTTGATAACGTCAGTTATGATGAGGTGCAAAGGCTTGTCATCAGAAGAAATATTGATTTCTGTTGCGTTGGCTCACATTGCGCAATTTCAACCTCGTATGCGACGTTTGGCTTTCACATCGGCAATAGCAACCAGAAATTAAATGTTGAATGAACTGAAGGCTTTGTCAGTTGACAAGGCAGGATCTGTCTTTTCCAAAGAAGAAGAACCTGAAACTAAACGACCCAAGTTGTCAATGAGTACAACGATGGTAACATGTTATAGTTGCGGAAAGTTAGGACACAAGGCGGCATCGTGCAACAAGTATGAAAGCATACCATCACAATCCGATTTTTCAAGAAAACCTTCGGTGTCATCAATTGTATGCTACACATGTAACCAAATGGGACACTATGCATCCACTTATCCAACTAAAGATGTCTTAAATGGATCTGGCAAAACTCTTGAGAAGCAGTAGTCCGACGGGTTTTATGCAGCATGTGGGTGAGAAATTTCAATTTTATTTTGATTCAGGGGCAGACAGATCGCTTATTAAGGAACCAATTTCCGGTAAAATTAAAGGAAAGTGTTTCTAAAGTATTGTAAGATTGATGGCATAGGTAAAAATTTTGTCAATCATTAAAATTTATAAAAATTGATAATTACAATAATATTGTTACAAGGAAATTTAGGTGTAATTGGGAAGTTTATTACCATAAAAGGTGGTGAAGAGCATGATGATGTGCCGAAAGTTTATTACCACGGTAGGTGGTGAAGAGCATAATGAAGTGCTGAATGCTTATGACCACGGTAGGTGATG
The DNA here is from genome assembly GCA_949775025.1 of Tricholauxania praeusta. Taxonomy (NCBI): domain Eukaryota; kingdom Metazoa; phylum Arthropoda; class Insecta; order Diptera; family Lauxaniidae; genus Tricholauxania; species Tricholauxania praeusta. Next base: position 114,523,163 of record OX459029.1, read on the forward strand.
GAGAGCATGATGAAGTGCTAGATGTTGTGACCACGGTAGGTGGTTGAGAGCATGATGAAATGCTGAAAGTGTATTACCACGGTAGATGGTGAAGAGCATGATGAAGTGCTAAGTGTTTGTGACCACGTTAGGTGGTGGAGAGTATTTGTTGTTTTAATTTTATTACAGTAGTCTTGTAATTGTCTCATGAATTACAGAAAACCATGCACACACGAGAACGTGTGTAATGTCAGAATGGTCGTGTCGAAGTAAAGGGTTAAAATTGTATTATGAAGTTGACGTCAAGTAGAATTTTTGCTTGGATGAAATCACCGCTGACGGAAAGGGGGTATAGTGCGCGTATATTATGCGGTATGGTAAAGATTATCATGTGATGAGGTAAATAAGGGCAGGAATGGCCGATTGGAAAAAAAAAATAGATCACACGAGGGCATGTGACATGTCAGAATGGCCGTGTCGTAGATAAATTTTGATTCTCAAGCGACAGTAAGTTGCTTGGGTAAAGTTTCACTACTGTGCTCATAAAGTACTTGTTCAAAAATGAAAAAGGAAACTTGTTGAAATTTGACAAAAGTATAAAACTAGAAAAATTATAAAAATTAGAAAGAAAACGCGTCAATCTAAAATTAAGTATTTTATTAAGTGAATAATTTTAAAATGAATAAATCGACATGTAAAAGAAACTTAAAAACAAATTAAATAGGTACTAATATAACTAAACTTAAATTCAGGTTTGCTTGACAAATAAAATAGAAACCAATAAAATTAAATTAAAATGCATCTTCCTTTACATTTGCACAAGCGCTGATAGTCTCATATGGTCGAATTGTTAATTAACACTAATATTACTATAGGTACTAGGGATGCCAATTTTCGGGATTTTTTTGATCCCGGGATTTTCGAGATTTGAAAATGCTATCCCGGGATCCCGGGACAGTCCCGAGATTAAGAATTCTAAAAATTATCAATATAAATTTACCTATACGTCGAAAAAAACTAAAATAATTTGACTATTTATAACGTGGCAATACTATTTATTTAAAAAAGTAAGTATAAATACTAAAAACTTCTTTATAACAGTTAAAAAAATAAGAAATTAACATTACAAAATATAATTTTTTGTTAGGTATCACACATTTTTATAAATACATATATTATTACGTTAGAGTAATGAAGTCTTTTTATTATGAGGAAATATTTTTATAAAATTAAATTGGATATAAAACCTTCCCATTCTTTTTTAAAATATGACCCTAAAAATATTAAAGCATTCAGTGTATCATCCTGCTTTAACACTTGTCGGCTCAATTGTTGCCAGGAAGTTAAAATCTTTTTGTAAATAGAAGCCCCTGTCCCCACCATTACAAAATATATCTATTGCTTTATTTAGAGCATCGACTAAGGAATAACTTGTCCTATCAAAGGAATTTCGGGTAGTGTTATTTAAAACAAAACGTAATTTTTCTTTTTAACTTGCGGGTGGACTTAAATTTCTAATTTTTGTGTTATCGATATCATCGATTTTGGAGTTAGTCTCGTTTTTAATTTGAACAAAATATCATATAACTGTTTCTTTATAATTGTTAGTGATGGGGCTTTAGAAAAGTCAAACTTAAGCTTATAAATATTGTCAAGATTCATTAAATATAAATGAAATGTCAGATAAAACAGTTCTTCTTTGCTTGATTCTCTCTATAATTTGATAAAATAAAAGATTGCATAAAGGAGATTTATTTTGATTGATTTCATCTAGCATTAAATTTAATGCTATGTCCTATATAGATCCATATCACGAGCACATATGGCTTCAATAATTACTTTAATGGGTTGAAGTACATTTACTACATCTTTTAAAACTTTGAATTCATGATCCAATAATGAATTGTACTTATATAATTAATCCCGGGATTCAATGGCACCAATCCCGGGATTTTCGGGACTCAAAAAAGGCCGGGATCCCGGGATTGGCATCGCTAATAGGTACGTGAAAAAGACAATCGAAAATGCAGAAATACCTAAACTCATTTTGTAAATCACTTCACACCACTTTGCGCTGCGTTGTTGAAATTTGCATTTTATAAAACGCAACCCTTCACTTGCGTTGAGTAACGCAATAACGTAGTGGAAAGTACTGAATGTGGCATTTTGTAAAACGTAACGCTGCGATTTCGTTCAAATAAACTGTCAATTTCTTCATTTGTTATTGAACTGCCGTTAGAAAGGAAAATTCAATAAAGTAATATTTTTATGGAAAATAAATTCCACCAATTGTTGCAAACATTTCAAGACAGTAAAAAGAATTGAATATTGACATTATTCAATTAAAGCCCAATTTCCATGCTATCTTTCTTGACCCCATATTAGGGATATCAAATCAAATTTTTGTAAGAAAGGAAAAGCATGCGAACAGAACCTAATGCGCTTGGAGAATGCGAGAGTGAATAGCAAACATTTGCTATCTTCATAGCATGTGATGTCCTCCCTGATATTTGATAAGATAAGATCACATGGAAATTGGGCTTAGGTGTAAACAAAACAAACAGACAAATAAAAAATAAAACAAACAAATCTGATGTCAAATACTTTTTGGTCTTTCGTTTTGTCCGCCAACGAGTGCAGACGTGTTTGTGCGGGTGTGGTCGTTTGCGTGTTCAATAGCGCCTGACGCATTTCACGGGGTTTTTATAACCCGTGAGATGTAATCGTTTAATATCTTGAGCGTCATTGAACAAAAGAAGAATGTTTTAAGATAATATATCTTATCGACGATTAATAATAAAATAACGTTTAAAGTTCCCATATGGAACGCACGCTTAGCGTGTAGGGTTGTTGATATTGTATTAAATATCGGATATCAATAATATCGATATTCTTACAGTACGATAAATATCAGACCGATATATATCAGCGAAAAATAACGATAAGCGATATATCGTAGGAAATACCTTTTTATTTAAATAAATAATAATAGTTATTTATCAAAGTTAAGCATAAATAACGTAAGCTGCAAATGCCGAAACTTGGCATCAAGGGATTTCAAAAACACACGTTTTTGTACATTCCGATGCGTGAGTCTGCTTCGATTGCTCGGAACGCAAAGTTTAAGTACAGACCCTACACGCTCTGAAGACAGCAGAAAAAGATGAGTCATCCATAATTTCCAGAACGTCCTGCACGTTATCCGCAGGCTGCTTTCTCTTCCTCGAAAGACCACTTGAATCACCAAAAATCTGCACTACTAACCACTGTTGGTCTTCATGTGTGAACGAAAATTGCTGGCGTTGCCGCTTATTTTCACCTTTTTGCCGCACACATTGCACTTCCGTTTAAACGAGTAACTTTCGTAAAATACGATTTGGAATCTAATTTTTTGTTTTCCAAACTCATTTTACAAAACCACTCGTATTTTGAGTAAATTTGCTGATATGACAGTGCCACCGCACCAGCACACTCAACACACTCGAATGCAGAAAACAAAAGAAAATTAGAGAAGGAGAGACAGATTGTGTTTCGCAAATTGATTGAGCAGTCAGTTTTTTTTTTTAAATTCAGAAAAAAAGCCAAAAGAATTCCGTTATCAACTGATATCATAAACCGATATGATAAATCTGATATCGAATATCGATATATCGTGTGCTAAAAATATATTGAAAATATCGCAAACGATATCCCTTGAGATATCGATATTTTGATATATCAGTAAATTATCAACAACCCTATTAGCGTGCCTCATGTTTCTCGTAACTTTCGAAATGACAGGTATATCCTGAGAAGATGAAGAAGAAATCCGATGTCGTTACCAGATAACAAAAATTTGTAAATGTTTGAATTTTTCACAAATTTACAAAAATGATCATTTTATTTTACATCTGACAACGCTTAACTGTAGCTGACTGACAGTTCATCGTAGCAACGTAACATAGCCAACGCAATTACGTGGTGATTTATAAAATACCGATATTAAAACGCTGCGTTGCGTTGCACCACCGTGATTTACAAAATAAGGCCATTAATTTTTGGTAGTACAATAAAGTGGCGTAATCAGTTTTTTTCCAATTAGGTCCAAAATCCAAAGACATAATTTCACCTGATTGAAAAAGACTGAGTATGCCACTAAATACTACTACCAAAACTCAAGTTTACACGTCTCGGCGTTTCAGTGTTTTCTCGTCAGCTCGTCATTAACTTCTCTCAAAAATTTTTCTTGAAGGCGAGTTTTTGCGTGCTGCCGTAAAACTTTCATTTAAATTGCAATCATTTTCATGAATGCGTCGGTTTCATCTGCATCCTGGATTTTGAAGCGATCCGAAAATGTCTTTGACAAGTTGCCAAAAATCTCCATACTTCCGTTATCACGACGGTGCCTTTTTGCTGGTTGCCTCTGCATGGGCTCGGGAGTGGAACAATTTGTGAAATTGAAGGAGTTTTCGCTAGCTTCTAAAAACTCCGGTGTATCGCAATGGCTATCATTATGAGAGTCGTAATTTCCAACCTGTCTACAAATAATATTGGCACATTCATACTTTCTAGATCTTAAAGCCTTTTAGAAACAGCAGTGAGTTGTAAAACTCAAAAAAAATCATGCTCAGCAGCGGTGCTGCCAAAGGCCGGTCCATTTACTTTTTTTCGCGGACGAAACGATCTCGAAGACTTTTCCATCTTTGCTTGCAATGGTCAACTGAAATTTAAATATTTTTACATACAATTTACTGCAACCAAATTTATAAAAATACAAGTTACCAGATGTTCTAAGCTCCTCAGCGATTTTGGCCCATGTGGAATCGCGCTGAATTATATGTTTATAACTCCGTAACTTTGTATTATATATGTAAATATTCGTGTTCGCCGATATATTAATAAAATTTCTTTCAAATTTTTCCATTTCGTTTATATATTAAAATGTCAGCAGGAGCAAAAACACGCACGCTGGGTAAACGAAAAGTGCCAAATGCACGTTCTAGTAGAAAGTAGCTCTACTCGAGCTTCGGGTATGGCGTTGATCGTATTTACGATAAAACGCAACGCCTGAGGTCGCATTTAAGATTACAGCATAATCATGCATTCTTTCTACTTCAGCTGTCAGAGTGCGACCGACCGAACGCCGCATTGCGATTTCAGCATGAGAATTAAACCCATTGAACCGAATTGTTTAATGGGTTTATGTTCGGGTTCACATAATGTAAAAAAACATTGAACCGGAGCGGGTTCGAAACCCAGCTTCTGAAAGAATGAAGCGCATCTTTGCCGCGCAAAATTAAATAAAAACTTAAGTGAGGAATCGCTTACAAATTAGTACAGTATCCTCTTTGATACAAGCATTTTTTAAAGTCTAAGAGTAAATGTTTTAACCAAACCGATCACACATGCAAAGAACATGTTAGTAATGATGTAGTAGATTTTGGGAATGAAGACTCATTGTTAGAATGAAGACTCATTATAGGTTTGTTCGAACCAGATTTTGTGGTAAAAATTGAAAAGTGTCAAATCGCGATTTTCGGGAGAGTAAAAGCTAAAATTTCTCTGACTACTCGAATCACCACAATTCTGGCTAGAACGGAAAAATAGGTAAAAATTGAAGACTGTCAAAAAGTTGCGCGTATTTTAGTAAACAAACAATGGCAGAGTTTAGGAGCTAAAACCAGCACCATAGTTGCATAACCGTTTGGTTAAAACATTCTGAATGCAAGGCGAGTGAAGCATTTTCGAGAATATTATTGAAATAACTTAATAAGTAAATGTTCGATTTTAAAATTTTCTGCCTGATTTTTATAGCTTCATAAATTATCTTGAACTTTGATTTATTTTAAATGCATTTTAAAACAATGCTTAGGATAAAAATAAGAGGTTTGACGTTAAGTAAATTTTAGCCAAAATTTTTTTACATTTTGAGTTAAACAGTTTTGTTGCATTATTTCTACTGAACACTACTTATAGTAGAAAAAAAAAATTAAGTGTTTATAAACAAAGCATAAAAAAAAACACTAAAGTTGTACAAGCGGGAATTCTTGCCGAAAAGTAATTAAGTTTAAATTTTGTGTTCCCATTTGATTATTCAATTTATTTTATGTGAGTATAAAGAGTGCAATTATTAAAGTGCTATTTGAAAAACGTAAAAACATTTTACTTAAATTTTGAAGTGTACATTAAATTGCATATTATTAAAAATTTTTTAGTTTGAGATGAAACAAAACGCAGAAAAAGTACAGGAGATCAGCGTAGCTTGTTCGATGGAATTGTAAAAAAAAAAAATGGAGCAACTATCATTTAGCAACACTTCCAATTCTTTATGTTAAAACTGCGCACTTCGAAAAACAGTATCTTAAAAATAATTATCTGGTTGACTACCGTACAACCATTCACGTAACATTCAACTTTACGATTCCTTTTCAATAAAAAATAAATGAGCATTTTCCAAGAAATGTTTTGATTGCAAGCTTTTTGTTATGTTGCTCCTTCTTAACACAACCTTATAAGAAGTGAAAAAAAATCAACGCTGAAAATTATTTTATATGGAAAGTATTTGACAGGTATAATTCAGACAGGAAATTTCATTTCCATCGCGTGCAAAAAGTGAGTCACCAGTCTCGTTGCCTACGATTTTGACAGTCTTCAATTTTTAGCCACAAGAAATTTATCTGGGTGAAAATTGAACTTATTTTTGGGAGGGAAAGTGATCAGCTGTTTCTTACTCTCATTTTTTCTCTCTCAAAACCCACATTTTTTCTGGCTCGAACGCTTTTTGTGGTAAAACTTTATAAATATTTATGAATATTTACCTATTTTTTCTGGCTCGAACTAACCTAATATTGAGCTGTTGCAACTAGAAAGTGGAAAATCGGTATTTTTTTATTGTTTTTCGGTAAATTTTAAGTTTTTTTTATAACAAAGAAAGAAGAAGAAATCCCGATCGATAGTTTCCCGAAAACCACACCAACTTTGTTGAAAAATTTGATAACGTCCGTCACTTGCACCATTTATTAAATCAATATTTTTAAAAATGGGTTGTCTACTTAAAACAGAGGGCGCAAATCCAGTTTTTAATATTAGTCTTAATCCTAGTAATAGGCATTGTCTAGACATATGTATAAAGCTATTGTAATCCGCTGGCACATCGTGAAGAAATAAAGTTTTTTTCTGAACCGCTCTAATGTACATTTATATACATATACAGGGTGTTTTTTTAAAGGTATAGAGCTTCGAATTGAAATAAAACACAAGAAAATCGTTTTAATGTCCATCAAATTGGCTCTATTAGAAGGATAATTTTATGCCATTAATGTTTAAATATGATTTCGGGCATGTGGCCGCCGCGGCTGGCTCGAATAAAGCCAATTCTACAGGTCCAATTTTGAACCACTTTTTCGAGCATATGGGGCCGTATGTCGGCAATAACGCCACGAATGTTGGCTTCCAAGTCCCCTAATGTTTCTGGTTTGTTGGCGTAGACGAGCGAAAATAATCCAATGGTGTCAAATCACACGATCTTGGTGGCCAATTGACAGGTCCATTCCGCGAAATTATGCGCTCATCGAATGTTTCCTTCAATAAATTGATTGTGACGTGCGCTGTGTGGCATGTAGCGCCATCTTGTTGGAACCACAACTCATCCACATTCATGCCATCCAATTCGGGAACAAAATAGTCGGTTATCATGGCTCTATACCGGTCTCCATTAACGGTAACTGACTCTCCAGTATTATTTCGGAAGAAGTATGGCCCAATGACTCCACCAGCCCATAGAGCACACCAAACAGTCAGTTTTTGTGGATGTAATGGCGTCTCAAGGGTCTCATGTGGATTCTCTTCACTCCAAATGCGGCAATTTTGCTTGTTGACGTAGCCATTCAACCAAAAATGAGCCTCATCACTGAACAAAATTTTTCGATGAAAATCAGCATCGAGATCAATCTCATTTTCGGCCCATACACCAAAATCACGACGCATTGCATGGTCTCGCGGCTTTAATTCTTGCACAAGCTGGATCTTGTAAGGTCGCAAGCCAAGATCTTTGCGCAAAATCTTCCATAAAGTTGATGGACAAAGCTCCAATTGCTGTGCACGGTGGCGAATCGATTCATTCGGGTCCTCTTCAACATTTTGCTCTACAGCGGCAATTGTTTCTTCGGTGCGCACTGTTCGACGTCTCTGCGGATGCGTATTATCACATAGAGTAAACGTAGTGCGAAAACGACCCATGGTTAACCGAATTAATTGCTCTGATGGACGATTATGTCGACCATAAAATGGACGGAGCTTGCGGTAAACTTCGCGAACTGAACCATTATTTTCGAAATAAATTTGCACGATTTGCAAGCGTTGTTCTTTTGTCAACCTGTTCATGATGAAATGGCAAACCAAACTGAACATAAATGACATTAGAGTTGCCAGATTTGACCATAAAATGCCAGTTTTATCTCTATTCGAAAAACAAACCTCTAAAAAAAAACGGCGGGTTGCACTCCGGGAGTGCCGACAGAAGTGAAAACAAATCGTTTAATGGCAAGTTAGTGTGTTAGTTGGTATGTGTGCGTTTTCTTTTTATATGGCAATGCAATGGAAGACAAAAACGGAATATGTATTCAAATTTTACTCTCGCTCTCATTCTCAACAACAACAACAACGGAATTTGAAAGAAACAAACATCTAAGCATAACAATCGTTGAATGAGAATGGAATGTGTCAGTTAGTGTGTCTGCTTTGCTTTTTGTCTTCCAACTTGGAAAATTTATTTAAAAGAAACAAATTCAAATTTTACTATCGCATTCATGACGGGGAATCCCGATGACGGTCGGTGTCGCGAGTTTATACTTTTTTCCTCAGCCGCACAACGTGCCATAAGAAGTTTTCACTTCAAAAATTGCTGGAAGAAGTATATTCGGCTCAGTAGCCTCAACTGTGAATAATTAAATTTGAGCTAAGTACTCCTTATGTTTGAGAACAAAAATTTATTCGGATTGCAGTAAGACACATCATTGCAAATTATGTAAGTATAAGAAAAAATCAGGTAAAGAAAGTACCTGGACCTGTGACTAAACAGCTTAAACACAATTTTTCTTAAACTTAACTTAAAAATCTGCTTCTTCCTACAGACAGTATGACACCACATTTATCAAAATCGGCTTATTCGTTGAAGAGTTATGGCTGTATATGGCAGAATATTCAAACTGCTTAAAACGCCATCTAGTGACAGTTTATCAAAATAATAAAAAAAATCTGCTTGTTCTTAAAAAACCTATTACACCTCATTTGTCTAAATCGGTTTAGTAATAGCCGAGATATAACGTTTTAAAGTTTTTCAAAAAACCAAATTTGCTTGCTGCTGGTTCATGGTGGCCTGGTATTTCAGATTTTTCTCTGCTTTGGGCTGCTGGCTCTGCTTTCGGCTGCGCTAGCAGAGAAAAATTTGCTGACTGAACAACAGCTAACCGGAAGTCAACATATGTATGCTACAAATTTAAAATTTTTTTCCAAAAATTGCATACTTTCATGGGCCAATTTTTTCAAAAAACGTTGCCTACTTTTAGGCGCTATTAATAATTTACCCTTAAAAGTATGCAACACTTTCCGACGAATTTCAAAAATAGCGCCTAAAATTAGGCAACATTATCTGAAATTTTTAAAATTGTTGCCTACTTTTAGGCGCTATTTTTGAAATTTGTCACAAAGTTTTGCCTACTTTAAGGGGCAAATTATTAATAGCGCCTAAAAGTAGGCAACGTTTTATAAATTTTTTGAAATCCAGTTCGTTTTCCAAGTCTTCAAAATTTTAAAATCGAGTTCGTATCCCAAGTTTTCGAAATTCCAAAATCAAGTTCGTTTCCCAAGTCTTCCAAATTTGAAATCGAGTTCCTTTCCCAAGTCTTCAAATTTCTGAAATCGAGTTCGTTTCCCAAGTCTTCAAAGAACATTCAAATTTTAGTATCGCATTCATGACGGGGAATCCCGATGACGGTCGGTGTCGCGAAATTATACTTTTTTACTCAGCCGCACAACGTGCCATAAGAAGTTTTCACTTCAAAAACACCCAGTACATACATTAAAAAAAATATGGTGTAGTCAACTATTTCCTAAAACTTGATAGGAATCTGTATCAACATTCAGACTTAAAAAAACGATCACTGAACATATCTTGTTACGCAGTTTTAAAATTGTGGTAAGTAAATGTATAAAAGTAGAATTTTTAGTAAGTGGCATCATTGTTTCTCTTTAACTATTTGGCAACATTGGTCAACACAGTTACTTTTGAATAAAGTGTGAAGTGAAAGAGAGTTAAGTTCGCAAATATTTAGTAAAAATAAATATATTGGTTAATCGAAACAAGTGGAGTGAGATATTTTATAAACATTAAAAAATGCGTTGCCAAGTGCTAAACTGTAAAAGTGTCCATATTAAGGGAAACTATTGTAGATTTCCTAAGGAAGCAATTTTGCAAAGAACATAGAAGGAGTTTTTTGACAAGCATTTGCAGTTTGCATTTCGTTCCAAGTGATAAAGAGCGAGATTTTAACTTTGAAATGGGTAAGATGTGCTTGCAGAGACTTAAATATTAACTAACACAAGAATTACCTTTGAATTTAATACTTACTAATACATTTACTTTTCTTAAGGGATTTGTAAAAAGGACAGAAATAAAATTATAAAAGAAAATTTCTTCAACATAAATTTAAAAAGCTATCTGAAAAAAAAACGAGCGAAATAAGTTTACATACGCTACGCAACTTATGCCTTGAGCCGTTTTTTTATATTTTATATCTATAATATGATCATACTTTGGTAAATTGTACTTAATTGTGGTTTGGACGTGATAAAACGACTCCGCCAAAAAAAATTCCAAATGATAAGAGAAATTTTGTTGTTAAATTTGGAAAAGAAAATTAATCTTGTGGTGAATTTTTTAAAATATTGGACTTAAGTCGATCAACAGTTCATACGATAATTAAAATTATGAGGATATTGACTCCATTGAAAACAAGTCTCATTGTGGCCGCTCAAAAGAACAATCTCGTAGAGATGTCAGATTGATTTTAAAAGAAGTGGGTAAAAACCCAAAAGTCAGAGCCCCTAACTTGGTCGAACACATAGCTAGCACATCAGATCAGTGTGTTCATCCATGTACATTTCATAAAACCTAGATCTCTACACAAAAAGCCTTTTATTTGTAAGTTAAAACCGCAACAACGGCTCCCCAAAAAATCATATTGCCACCACAATGCTTTACAATTGAATTAAATTCTTTAAATCCATTGCCGGATTGTTAAACTCAATTTGTTTGTTTATATTTTGCATTGAATTTTGACACCCATTAGGCCAGATTTTGCTGTCAGATTTTAATACGACAATATAACCTTTATTGATATTTTCATGAACATGTAGAAAAATATAGAAATTATAGAATTATTTTGATTTTTGTAAAATAATTTCAATTCAATAAGGAAAAAAAAAATGAAATTTTGTTTGTAGCAGGCGTTCAGCAAATAAATCAACATGAATATCATTTTAATTTTTCAGTTTGAACCGAAAAATTCAAGGGATCAAGGGTGCTAAGCCCCTCATATGAAAATTTCTGCATTTGCCAAGGCTTAAGCCCAAATTAAAATAACACGACGATAGTGGTAGTGTATTTTGACACATTGATCTAGTTTCCGTGTTAATTTTAAGGAAAGTTCCATTTTTTTATCTTTCAAAATTTGATTTTCGTGTTTTTTTAAATGCCAAATCAGTTCTAGTGATTGAGTTAGTGCATATTAACTGATTTCAACTAATGATTTGTTTCAAGTAAAACAAGAAAATTGAAAAATATAAGTTCATAATTTCTATATATTTATAGCCCCAAAGGAAAAATCCTGGTTGCGAAAAACAGCATAATTTGAGCACACATACAAGCAAACAACATGAATATCATTTTTGTTATTTTCAACTCAATTTTTCTGCCGAAAAATACCAATAAAAATGCAACTAACGACATTGGTTGTAACCCAATGTGCACAAAAACGGACGCGAATTCGAAACGAATTCGTTTGTGCGCATTCCGTTTTTTGTAAATAAAACGAATTCGTTTCGAATTCGTAACGGACTTCAAATATGAATACGTTTCGAATTCGTTTTTTGGTCATATAATGTTTATATAACGAAATCGTTGCGTATTTTGTTTTTTGTAAGTAAAACGAATTCGTTTCGAATTCGTAACGGACTTCAAATACGAATCCGTTTCGAATTCGTTTTTTGTTCATAAACGAATCCGTTTCGAATTCGTTTTTTGTTCAAAAAACAGATCAAATTTTTTTAGAAAAAATTTTTAAAAGAAAATTTTCAAAAAAAAATTTTGTGTCTAAGTCGAATTAGAAATGTTTGAAAAGTCGACAAAAACACATATATTTTTTTTAACACTGAAATTAACAATCCGTTTCGTATTCGTTTTTTTCTACTTTTTAACCATTTCTAAGTCGATTAAGTCACAAATTTTTTTTTTAAAATTTTCCTTTGAAAATTTTTTCGGGACTTAGAAAAATTTTCTAAAAAAATTTGATCTGTTTTTTGAACAAAAAACGAGTTCGAAACGGATTCGTTTATGAACAAAAAACGAATTCGAAACGGATTCGTATTTGAAGTCCGTTACGAATTCGAAACGAATTCGTTTTTTTGTAAATAAAGCGTATCAAAAGAGAGAAGATATCATTCGCCTTTGACATATATGTATTTTAATATCTGACAGGTAGCCTAGTAGGTAGCGCGCATGACTATGAATCGCTGGGACATGGGTTCGAGCCTGACTTCGGAAATTTGTAAATCGTAAGTAAAATTTAATTTGATAATAAAATACAATTATATGCAATAAAGTCTTAAAATTTGCATTATTAAATAATAAATTTTTTTTTTTCAAATAAAATTAAATTTTTTATGAACAAAAAAAATTCGTTTTATGAACAAAAAACGAAAAAAAACGAATTCATTTTATGAACAAAAAACGAATTCGTAACGGAATCCGAAACGGATGAATAGTACGACGAAACGAATTCGTTTGGCACATTGGGTAACTACAAAAGCGCATCAACAAATACACGCATTTTTTTATGATTTTTTCGACTGAGATTTTCTGAAGAAAAACCAAAAATAAAATTTACGCGGGATCACTTGCAAATTGGCAAGTTTGAAGGAGTCAACATAAAAATCATGCCATTGCAGTTGCTGGTTGCCTGGTTGATATAAAAATTGTTTTTCTCAAATGCAGGCTTAAATGTAAGTCATCGTAATTGAATATTTTTTCTTCTTTTTAAATTTCAATTTATTTATTTTCATTTTCTAATATTCAAATAACTTTTTTATGAATTTAAGAAAATAAATAAATTAGAAAATACCAAATGGTCTCAATTTAGCATTGTGAATTCGATTGGTTCGTTGCAAAAGCCGATGAAAATCACAAATAAAATTTAATAGGATTTACTTCGTACTTAATTCTCACTGGTTCCAGCTTTCATTCGGCTCGCAATAATTTAATACAGGGAAAAAGCTCGGACTCTCGTTTTTTTTATATTTACTTCTTACTTTAGCAAATAAATGTAATGTAATGCAGAACCTTCCCCATCAAAAGCCGAGCATATATTTGAGTCACTGATATGCTGAAAATATCCATATTTCGTTACAACAAGCAAAAAAAAAAATCGCACAAGCCCAAATACTTTTATGTTCAACTATTTCTTCTCCAGTTTCCTTTTTTACATTTCTGCTTTCAGTTTAAATTTATTTGCACAACACAGAACACAGAAATTTGATGCTTTTCTTGATTTTACCAGCAATCTTTTCGGAACCTGTAAGTCTGACTATTTCAGGAACGGATCCAATATTTTATTTTATTTATATTTTAATTCTGTTTATACTTATGTTTGTATTTCACTGCAAATGAACAAACGTAAGCTTAAAAATGCGTTATTTACAAATACAAAATGACAGCCAACAACTTTGCATGATGACAGCGCAATTGGTGCCCATTGAAACTTTGCTCCAATTTACGCACTACGAATTTAAAATTTTGTGCAGAAAAACTTTATACCAAATGAGAAACGACGAGACGTTGACAACAACAACTTAATAGAATTGCAACAATAACAACGATAACTACTTATTACAGTAACATACAAGAATTGTCACTCAACCATTACGATCGAGCAAAAAGAGTCGCAGTAAATGCCAACACGTTTTTATGAGGTGCGAAAAATGCGCAGCGCATGCGTAGCATTTCGTATGACAAGAAAATAAATGCAAAAGCCAAGAATAAAATTTAATAAAAAAAAATCCAAAACTGCTTAAAGTAAAAAAATTCGAATTAAAGACCCAATAAATTGACAAATAAATGGGTGTTGCTAGGTAAAATATTAAAAAAAAAAATCGTTATACATATGAGAAATATCGTCAATGCAAAAGATTATTTGATTGCAATGCAATGCTGAGTTGTAGCGTGTGGAGATAATGTGTGACACATCGTAAACGTAATTAATTGGTTGCTAAAATATAATGGCGGTTTTAATCAATCAAACGTTGTCGTCCGTAATATTGATTTCATTATACTTTATCTAATTCAGTACACGCAAAATTTTTTCTTGCAATTTTCATAAGTAGATAGCAATTTTTTACTGGTGATTTGATTTTATAGACTGAAGGCTTTAGAATATATGCAGGTGACGGGACTAACGACTTCGCAGACCCTAATGAACACAAGAAGGTCTGTGTCTGACCCGCAATGGATAGCTGTTTTTTTTTTAAAGAAATCGCCTTATAATACTTGGATCGTGGGTAACATGGAATAATAAAAATCAAATTTCAAACTATGTATCTATTTAAAAGATAGCAGCCCAACCGCCGTACTAGGGGGCCCATATCAATCACGCATTTCTTCCGAATTTACGACTACTAGGAAAGCTTAAAAGCTGAAAAGGCTAAGCCCTTAGTTCCCAAAGTGGTCCGGGTAGACCCCCAGGAGTCCATGGGAGACTCGACAGGGGTATACGTTGGCGTGACAAAAAAGTTAAGGTTCACAATTCGTAAGCGGGGGTCCACGAAAATTTATCTGCTTTCGATAGTGAAGAACTAATTTTGGGCAGATAGTATTTTAAGAAGCTCAGCGACTCATACTTTTAAAAACTTGCATATTCCATATTCAGTACAACATGTCGAGACATGCAAAGCGCCGCCGCCGCCATCCGCTTCTTCAGAAGTCTAAAGGGACGAAATACGACCTGTGGTGTGTGTTCTTGCATGAACTAGTTTGATTCTTCACCAATATAATTTGGATGGAATCACTTTTTTGACTGGCCAACTTTGCTTTTTTGACATATATGGTACTCACAGCACAATCATTAATTAATTAACCAATCAATTCTCACTTTCTTTTCGAAAACTATTAATTCGTGGTTGGAACTTAGCCGCAACGCAAATTCCTATACTTACAAGGAGACCACCATCCTGTGCCTTCACCGATTTGGCTCAAATTTGTCCAGATGGTAGTTCACGTGAAATAAGAAAACCCATATTTCAACGTTTTTCGCAATGCTCAAGGAAAAGCGAGAAATAGCGTTCAAAGTTTTCCAGTTGTCTTATACAAAAAAAATTATACTGGAATGTTCGGACCGTCTTCCATCGCTGTTGCCTTCATTTAATCATCCTCAAATGTCAGCGTTTAAATTACACCCATAGGTGAAAAGTATATGTATGTATATACTCGAGACATAAACATTTCTTTATTTAAGGCAGTCGATGTCCTCCAAAGTTAATACAGCGCAATTTAACTTCAGAGTAAGAAAAGTAGCAATGGCATAACATATGGACATTTCCGCCATATGGCCAACCGTGACAAAAAAAATTAAAGTTAATATAAAAGCGTTACTATCTGATATTATCTTAGGAAAATATTCAAATATCGTTAATTTAAACAATTTATATCAGAATTCATTTACCACGGTGAGCAAACTATATACCTGCAAACTTGCATAAATGCAGTTTCTCTTTTTTTCGTAATATTGAATTCTATTTTACTTTAAATATTTTAGTATGTAAGAGAGGTAATACATGATGATAGTCTTTCCGAAAAATCTCTCTTCCAACATCAATTAACTAAAAAATGCAAAAAGTTCAAACCAATCTTTATTAACTGTAAATTGTTAATTTGCTTAAGTTCATGTTCTAATCATTAATTATTTTAATTTGTATGGAAATGCCGCTTTTTTTGAAAAAGTTTTCAGCGGTTTTTTAATTTTTGATACCAAAACTTAAAATGTGCATAACTTCGTAAAAAAAATTTTGTAATAAAATCGGGGAAATATGGGTTCCCTATATCTTTTGAAAAACAACATATTTAATCGGCAACCAATTCCGTAATATGAAATAATCCGACTGCATGGTTTAAAATGGATTTTGTCTGTGCATAGTTAAAAAAAAAACAACGAGTGCAAAAAATATAAAATTTAAAATTTTTGAAGTATTTGAAGTTGGTCACGTTCACAAAAATAAGTGTAATAAATAAGCAGTTGCAAAACGGTTAAACCACTTATTAAATGCCATTACACAACATAATCGCTTACTTTTATTTGTTTGGCAAAGTTGTGAAAAGGAGCAGTGCACCATATGAATTTCTTTTTAATAGTGGGTGGTGCCACGCCCCTAACAGGAATATAAATTCCCACGGCTAATCTAATAAATCGATTTTAATGAAATTTAATTAGGAGATAGATTGTACCATAAAAAGAAGATGAGAGACTCGAAATCCTTTAAGTGACAGGGGTACCGCCCCTAATGGGAAAAAACGCAGCCTCAACTGAGTCGCTACACCAATTTTGATCAAATTTGGTATGGGGCAAACTGATTCCTGAGAAGACATTTTTTTTTTTTGTAGAGCGTTTAAACAGCAAAACAACAAGTTCTATATTCTTTTAAGAAAAATATCTACTCCTTCCTCTTTTCTTTGTTAAAATTGATCTCACTAATTAATTTGATAAATACCCCAGTAAAATTGATATTTGTGAAAAAATGTTATTCGATATTCCTTTTAAAATAATTACGGCAAAAAAATTGATATTTGTGCAAATTGATTTATTTGAGTTTTGAATTCTACAGCGTCATTATCCATACAAATAAAGTGACAAAATTATTGAGGAGGTATATAGTCATTAATATAAAAATATAATTGTAATTTATAAGTGGTGGCAAATTTTTATTTTAGTTCAAGAGGCTTCTTGAAAAAGAACTAACTAACGAAGAGAAAGTTAGAAAAAAAAACAATGCATGAAGCTGGGATAAAAATATGTGAAATTGCTGGTGCAACAAATCGCCATTGTAATACCATTACAAATTTTTTGAAAAAACCCGCAGAAACATAGCGTAAATAATTGCAAAGGTGCTATATCCAAGGTAGATGAGCGTACCAAACGACACATACGGACTCTATCCACGAGCGAAATGATGAGCTGCGCAGATATTAAGGCAAAACTAGGTCTGTCAATTACCAAACAATGCATACAACAAATTGGAAGAAAGGAGTTAGATCTTTAGTATCAATCGAAAGTGCCCAAACCGAGTCTAAAAAACATCACAAAAATGCGCTTATGGCCTTTTACGAATAATACAAGTTTTGGGATGATGAGTTCAAAACTGTGATATTTATTGATGAAAAAAAGTTCAACCTTGACGGCCCAGACGGACATCATAAATATTGGAGGAATATGTGTCATTTTAGGTAGACCTGCTACAGGCGCAATTATGCTCGTGGATCTCTGATGGCATGGGCTGGTTTTGGTGCTTGAGGAAAGTCACCAATTTGTTTTATGCCCCATCGTATTAATGCAGAAAGGTATGTCGAATTGATGGATAGTAAACTTATAGCATTTGTAGAAGAGTTCCATGGCGACAGTTAGACATTTCAGCGAGATAACGCTCCCATAGACGTTGCACGGCATATGTTGGCGATTTTTAAGTCTAGAAATATTTCGTTGTTGCAGTGGTCGGCTTTAAGTCCGGACTTAAATCTAATCGAGGACTTATGGGGCATATTATCTGTTAAAATTGTTGGTGCTACAAAGCAGTACAGCTAAAATAAGCTATTGTTAAGGAATGGTCGAACATAGATTTGTCGGCTCTACAAAACTTGGTGAATTCAATGACCGATGGTTGTAGTTACTTGATAAACAAAAGGGCAACACCCTCTCATACTAAAATTACCTTAAATTAAATTTTTTTTCGAAGATTGAAGTTAAACTTTCACTTAAAATTAGATTGCATAAATATCAATTTTCTATGCAATAAATTTATACTAATTTTTTTTAGATATTAAAATGTAATGAATTAAATATATCTATGTTTTGTTACGTTGAAAAAAATCTTAGTGCTTAAATTAAATTTAAAAAAATATATTGCACAAATATCAATTTTACTGAGGTATAAACATTAAATTTATTACTGTATATATCTTAAATATTATCTAATACATATATAAAATTCTTGTGTCACAGTGTTTGTTACCGTACTCCTCCCAAACGGCCTTACCGATTCTTATGAAATTTTTTGTGTATATTTGGTAGGCCCTCATACAATTTTTTCTTATAATAGCATTTTCACAAATGCCACTGCATCGATTCACATGGAATTTACACCACGTAGCTTTTATACTAAGGGACATGGTTTAATCTATGAGACTTTTAGTAAGGCTGCATATTTAGGGTGGCCCTCATACAAAAATATTTTTAAAATAGCATTTTCCCAAAGACTACTGCATCGATTCACATGGAATTTACACCACGTAGCTTTTATATTAAGAGACATGGTTTAGTCTATAAAACTTCTATTTAGGGTGCATATTAAGGGTGGCCCTCATACAATTTTTTTTTTAAATAGCATTTTCACAAACACCACTCTATCGTTTCACATGAAATTTACACCACAAGTATTTTATATTAAGGGCCATGGTTATGTCTATGAGACCTTTACTTAAGCTGCATATTTAGGGTGGCCCTCATACAAAATATTTTTAAAATAGCATTTTCCCAAAGACCACTGCATCGATTCACATGGAATTTACACCACGTAGCTTTTATATTAAGAGACATGGTTTAGTCTATAAAACACCTATTTAGGGTGGCCTTCATACACATTTTTTTTATAATAACATTTTCACAAATACCACTGCATCAATTCACATGGAATTTACACCACGAGGCTTTTATACTAAAGGACATGGTCTAGTCTATGAAAATTTTATTTAGGCTGCATATTTAGGGTGGCCCTCACACAAAAATATTTTTAAAATAGCATTTTCCCAAAGACCACTGCATCGATTCACATGGAATTAACACCACGTAGCTTTTATATTAAGAGACATTATTTGATTTATAAAACTTTTATTTAGGGTGGCCCCCAAACATAACTTTTTTTAAAAAAATCATTTTCGCGAAGACCGGTTAATCGATTCACACCGAATTCACACCACGTAGCTTTTATATTAAGAGGCATAGTTAAGCCTACACAACTTTTATTAAGGGTGGCCCTCAACAGCAATATTCTTAAAATAGGATTTTCACAAAGAGCAGTGCATGGAATCACATGGAATTTACACCACGTATCTTTCATATTAAGAGGTAAAGCTAAGACCGTGCAGTACCATGCCTTCCATATAAGAAGATACCATAATTTGTGATGCAGATGAATGAGGCTAGATACATATATAAAATGTATGGGCAAAAAGAAGTTTCAATGAGAAAATGGGTGGTGCCACATCTTCCGTATGCGAATAACACATTTTGTATATATCAGCAATTATTTGATGCAGATGATTGAGACTTGTTAATTATATAAAACACAAAAGCTATAGTAAATTAAACTCATCGCTCCACCTATCAGTAAGGCCAGAAAAATGTCTGCCAAGTCTACTATACTATTATATGTAAAAAAGTAGGGACAGAAGTTGATTTCACTTTGACGATGGGCTGATTGCTTTTACATTCCATAGCATACAGCTTCGCGTCACCTACCGGAAAGGGCAGAACAACGTCTGCCGGGACAGCTAGTTATTTATATAAATATTAAAGTTCTTTTTGAAAACTTGCCCAAGTGAACCAAAATCGAGAAATATGTCTCGTTCGAATGGATATTATGCCTTGTAAGAAAAAAAGTAAATAAGATTTTTCAATCAAGAGAAATCTTTTAAAAAGTTATATTATTCCATAACATTTTAAAATTAGTCGCATTAAAAAATGTTGCCAAGTTCCGCTGACTTCTGCTCTTCTATAGATACCCATGAAAAACACATCCGTTTTTCGTCACGTTCGAATAGCTTTTATATTGCCTTTACCTTGGAACCAGTTTTACGTCTGGCATCAACTTTACCATTAATATAGGGCTATTCCTTAAAGTATCAGAAGAAAATTAAAGTGTTTTACTTTGACTTTCATTCCACTTTAAAAGTGTACTTCGGTCGCGTTCGACATCATAAAAATGCTCATATGTAATCTTTCATCCCTACAAAAAAACTCAACTTCAACAATCAATTGCGTCGGAATCTGCTTATTTGAACAAAATTTGAAATTGTAGTAGCTATAAGAGTTTCTTATCATATAAAAAAAATTTATTTAAAAATCTTTATTCGTTCAGTTCAGAAGCTATGATTTTTGCAATCAAAAAAGTCAAATCTTGACACTGTGTACCGACTACCTGGTGTGATTGGTTACATCGATCGGACGCTTGTCAGGATTATTGCTCCTGCTATAAATTCTCATTTATTTTACAGTTACGTGCACATAATTAGGAACGATTCATACATAACACTTCAAACTAAGTTTTTCATATAAATATCTTACTAGTTCAAAAAAAATCTTTATTCAGTTTCATGATAGAGTACTCTTTCATTCTTTTGTCAAGAAAATCTTTATCAATTTTTAAGCTGCTTAAACACAGGGTGCCCATTTATGATATCAGAAAGAAAACTAAGCGTGCACATAATTAAGAACGACTTATTATTTTGTATTTTTTTAGTTTTTAAAATGTTTATTTTGTTTTTAATTTATCAATATTTGGTTGGAAATTCTTTACTTGAAACAACTGCTGCACATCACCGAGGCATTGAAGCCAATAGATCCTCACAGACAGTCTTAGGAATGCTTATCCACGCCTTTTGCACTTCCGCATAGAGTTCCATTAAGTTTGTAATTCTTAATGCACCAATACGTTCCTTCACTACTTGCCAGAGGATCCCAATCGGATTTAGATCCGGAGTATGGAATCAGACATGTCTGCAATATGCCTGTTTACTAGAATCTGTCCATCCGACCCTCAATTTTTACAAATGAGCCAACACCACTCCCTGACATAGCGTTCCACACCATAATGTTACCTCCGCCGTACTTTAGTGTTGGGCGTGTGTACCTAGGGTTAAACTCAGCTCGTATCGGGTGCCTAACGTATGATCTGTCATCCGACCATAATCTATTTATTTATTCATCAGTAAAAAGCACATTTTTTCAATCATTGAGGGCCCAACATACGTATTTTCTAGCAAATTCCATTCTGTTCTTTTCGATTTCGCTTAGGTAGTAAAGGTCTATTCCCTTAAGCACTTCCAAACAGTTCAGCTTAACTCAAACGACATTTTACGGTATCAACGGAAGGTTCAGAGCCGTTTTCACCGAAAACAGCTACGGAAACCTGCCTTGCTGATTTATGCGGAAATTTTTTTGGTCTCACGAACAATCATTTTGTCTTCCTTTTCCGTCATTATACGAGGTTTACGTTTTCGGGGTGCATCTTTTCCTATTGAATGCTTTCGAAAATGGTGAATAGCATTAAAAACTTTGAACGAATTCGTTTCTTCGTACTATTCATCCGAAACGGATTCCGTTCCGAATTCGTCTCGAACTCGTTTTCGTATGAAAATCCTCTCGAAAAAACGGAAGGATCGTACGCATTAACGAATTCGTTTCCAATTCTTAACGGACTTCAAATACGAATTCGTTTCGAATTCGTTTTTTGTTCATAAAACGATTTTTTTTTGTTCATAAGAAAAAATTAATTTTATTTAATTATGAAATTATTTAATTATTTAATATGCAAATTGTAAGACTTTATTGCATATAATTTTATTTTATTATCAAATTAAATTTTACTCACGATTTACAAATTTCCAAAAACAGGCTCGAACCAGAGAACGTCATTGAGGAGCTCACTGAGTGTTTTGAGCCCCTACCAAAAATATGAGACGTGAGTGTGCCTTTTGCACATCATAAGTACTTACACTCACTAATAGTGAATCCGTATATGACATGCTGCTCATGAATCTGAGCTTGTAGTAGCTCTGGGCTCATGAATGTGAATGCGTGTAAAGCTCACACTTCCATTTTCGGAATTTTTTTTTTTCTGTAATTAATGGGAAAAGGTCGAAAATGGATTTTGGACATCATTTAGAGTGGCACCAGAGTCCGGCTCCGAGAAAAAAACCGTTTTTGACTTATTTTCGGGAAAATTTTTTTTTCTGTAATTAATGGGAAAACGTCGAATATGAATTTTTGACATCATTTAGGGTGGCTCCGGACCCTGGAAAGGACCGCTTTCGATCATTTTGGTAGTTTTCAAGTTCCGGAGCTTTTTTTGCCACACCCACTGGTGCTATTTCAGCCAATTTTGATTCAGATATACTCTATAGAAACTGAACCACTTACAATAAATTTCATAGCAATTGCTGCAATAGTTCACTTAAAACAGCGTTTACAAATTTATGTTTATATGGGCGGTGCCACGCCCTTGAGCGAGTTTTTTCAGTAAAGTAGCTGAGATTGTATTGATGACTGCTTTCAGCGGCATCATCCCCCAATTGTGCCAATTTTGAGATATACGGAATCAAAATTTTTAACAGTTAAAAAGTGCCACGTCCTTTTTCTCGATTCCGCCCACTTTTATTTCAATTCAAGATATATTTGATATGTATCCGTTTACCAAATTTCATCGCAATATCTTGAACGGCTTACAAGATATGGTAGTTTAAATGATAAAATTTAGGGTTGTGCCACGCCCCTGTACGACCTTTTGGAAACTTTAAACCCAGCCTAATCCTAATTTGGTTCACATGTGCACCAAATCACCAAGTTTCATCAAAATAGCTGAAACTTTTTTCAAAATTGGCCTGGGTAAATTTACATAGAGCATGGGCGGTAGGCGTGTCCGTCAACCGATTTCGCCCATTTTCAATAGCAAGATGTCTGCAAGAAGATGTGACCTGTGTGTGAAAGTTTCATTCAATTAGCTTTCTTGGTTTTCCCGTAAACCTGATTTCAACAGACGGACAGACAGACAGGCTTTATTTACAAAAAATATTTTTAAAAATTCATGTACTGCGATGGGAATATTTATCGATGATAGGGGTGTATAAACAGCTAAACAAAATTAATGTTTTACTATTTCAATGCAAAAAAAAATTTGCTAAATTCTACCCAATTCCAGGAAAATAATAATGCCCACATAAACATAGCTGAAATAAATATATCTGGGTCATAATACGCGTTAATTGCATAAATTAAATGACCTTGCGAATTTTATCGAAATGATGATCAAACATTTTTTTAAGAAATTGCTTTGTTTTAGAGACTGATAGCTATTGAAAATAATTTAACATTTAATCATGAACCTTTTTAGTTAGGGGAATCTATATATTAATACGTGAACATAGAATCTTGTGGTACACTTTTTTAGTATTTACTATAAAGAGAGGGGAATGATACTTATATCATTGGAAAGGTACTGTTCCATAGATGTGCAGAAAAAAAATCAGGTGTATTAGTTGCCGTTAAGGCAGGTAAAATAAAGTATACATATTTACATGATTCCCCCATACAAAACGCATTAACCCCTAATGGTAAAAAACGATGTCACGGCTGAAATGCGTCACCGATTTTTATGAAATTTGATATGGAAATAGATTGAACCTTGAGTAAAGATATTTGTTAAGAGTGGGCGGTGCCACGCCTCTAACAAGAAAAATCGTCTCCACGGCTAAACTAATGAACCGATTGTGATGAAATTTAGTTTGGATATAGATTGAACCCTTAAAAACATTTCTGAAAATTCTATGTTCTTTTGGTGGGAGTGGTACTGCTCTGAACAGGAAAATCGTTTTTATTACTAAGCTAATAGACCGATTTTTATGGAATTTGGTACAGAGGTAGATTGAATCTTGAGAAAAGGTATTCAGTCTAAAGTGGACGGTGCCACGCCCTCAATAGGAAAATATGTTTTCACAGCTAAAATAATGGACCGATTTTGGTGAAATTCGATATGGAGATAGATTGCACCCTAAGGATGAGTAAGAGGTAGAAATAAACAAAATGATACAAAAATAGCTCTTTCCAGTTTAGTTTTTCAATACTGAAAAGTATTTTTTGTTACTTTTATGCCCGCATCATTAGAAAATATCTTAATAATTAGAGCTAGCTGATCTTCATTAAATGCATATTATAACTAAATACTTTTGTAAAACGGTGCTGTAAAGGGCCGTCCATTAATTTCGCATACATATTATGTATTTACAACTTTGAAAATTTATAAGGAATAAAATAAAATAGTGATGCGCTCGGTCCTAACCATCACGGATAATCAAAGTTCAACTGATTTATTTTGAGTTACAGTTGCGATTTAACTTATTTTTGTTTAAAAATAAACGAAAAATATAGTTGTGTTGTGACTTGCATAAGAACGATATCGGGTCGGACTGAACGGTAAAGCTATAAGGGGACAATTTATGAGTCAAAATCAAATAGACCGCGTAATAGAAATTATGTAGTACTAATAGAATGTTGTTTTGCGCTCAAATGTCAATTAAATGTAATTCCAACGGTGAGATCAGGTGAGGTGAGGTGTGGTGAGGAGAGGTGAGGTGAGATGAGGTGAGGTGAGGTGAGGTGAGGTTTTTTTTTTCGGGTGAGGCAGGTGAAATGCTTTTCGCACCATCAACCAGGTCGTCACCTGGTCGGTGAGTGGGACTTCCGTAGTGGTATACCCACTAAAACACCTCCCTCTTTGTCCGGGAATTGATTCCCCCACTGGGAGGCTCTCTTGAGCATTACTTCAGTGGGGTTCCCTTTATTTAGGCATCCAATGCCATTAGCTGCTTTCTGAGCCTGCGGCCAGGCCTCCGCCTCCATCTTGTCTTCTTTGAAAAATGTCAAGGTCCCTTCTCTTTATTCGTAGTACGCTTTCGACGTATCTCGTTATCAGCATCCAGTACTCCTCGCTTCTTAGCATCGTCGGGACGATGTTTTCGACTGTTAGTGGGCCAACTTGTCCTTCTAAAGTGCTCCTTCTTTCAGCCCAGTTCCTGCAGTTGAAGAACGTGTGTTCCGCATCATCAACGTCTGCGTCACCATATATGCAGTTTGGTGCCTCGGTTTTTCCCATCCTGTGCAGGTATTTTTGGAAATACCCGTGGCCAGACAGGAGCTGCGTGATGTAGTAGCCCACCTCTCCAAAACATCTATTCAGCCATATGTCTAGCTGAGGCATTAAATGTGCTGTCCAGCGCCCGTAGGTTTCATTTTGCCACCTTCCTTGCCACTTTTGTAATGTTTGGCTTCTAGCCTCTCGTTTTGTCAGTCGATTTTCGGCTTCGTTCCTCTGCTTCCATATCCTTTGCCGCTCCAAGACCAGTAGGTCAACTGGGATGGTTCCGCTTATTACAAGCACCGCAGCTAGTGAAACAGTGCGGTATGCTGAGGCTACCCTTAAAGCTGCCGTTCTTTGTACTGAACTCAGCACTTTCCGGTATTGCTCCTTTTTCACTGCGTCCGCCCATACCTCGCAACCATACAGCAAGGCCGCCTGAGTTGTTGCCATAAAGAGTTTGCGTTTGCTTGCTATTGGTCCACCTGTGTTTGCCATTAATCTTGACAGTGATCTTGTGGTTTGTGCTGCTTTTGTAGTCGCGTGCTGTATCTGCGCCCAATAAGTCAGCCTGGAATCCGGCCGAACTCCCAGGTATTTTACCGCCTTTTTCGTTTGAAAAGTCTCTGAGATCGTGTTTATCGGTATCTCTAACGGTATATGCTTCTTTGTAAGAATGAGTAGCTCCGTCTTTTCAGATGCCAGCTTGAGCCCGTGATTTGCCATCCACGCCTGCGTTCGTATCATGACCTGGTTCAGCTTCCGTTGAGCGTCTTCGATGTTTCTCGCTGTGATAACTGCTGCGATGTCGTCCGCGTAGCCGACCAGATAGGTGTCGTCCGGCATCTCATAGCGTAGTACTTCGTCGTAGCAAACGTTCCAAAGGTCTGGGCCAAGGATGGAGCCTTGCGCCGCACCTGATGATATTTCCATACGACGAGGGCCACTGCTGGTGTCGTAAATTAGCGTTCTGTTATGTAAGTAACTACGTATCAGCCTTCTTTGATATTCTGGAATCCGGAATTTGTTTTCAAGGGCGTCGATCATATCTACCCACCTAGCACTGTTGAATGCGTTTTTAACATCTAATGTTGCCAGTAATACTATTTTCCTGCTGAAATGGCTCTGCGCAGATTGTACACTTTTTATTACGTCGGTTATAGCATCGACTGTAGACCTTCCTGGGCGAAATCCGTACTGTTTGTTTGAAAGACCACCAGAGTTTTCTATCGCCTGGGATAGCCGCGGCTTTATCAGCTTTTCCAACAGTTTTCCCGCTGTGTCCAACATACAAAGTGGGCGGTATGAAGATGGTGCCTCTGGGTCGCCTTTGCCCTTGCCAATAAGAACCAGGTATTGTGTTTTCCAAACTTCTGGAAAAAGTCCATCCGTCAAACAAGCATTATACACTCTAAGAAGCAACTGAGGTCGTTCTCTTGCGAGAATCTGGATTATCTGGGCTGGAATCCCGTCCGAACCCGGTGCCTTTTGGTTCTTCATCGTGCTGGCTGCCCTGGTAAGCTCTTCCTCAGTGAACAGTTCTAATGGGCTGTCATTTGGTTGCCTATTTCTTTCAGTAGGTCTAACTTCGTGTGTTGGGAACAGCATGTTTACGATGTTTTCTATTTTGTCTTCTGGCAAATTTGCCATTGGGGGTTTACCACCAAGTTTCTTCGTGACTAGTTTGTAACCAAGGCCCCATGATGTCGCTACGAAGTTCCTCCCATTTTTCCTTTTTACTTGCGAGTATCGCAGTTTTGAGCTGTTTTTTGGCTTCTTTGTAGTCCTGGGCTTCTACAGCTGCGTTGCGTTGCCATGTCTCCTTGCTCTTGTGTATCTTCTTCGGCTACGGATGCATAATGTTCTAAGGCAGCATATTTCATCCGTCCACCAATAGGCAGCTTTCCTTGGTTGCCTTCTACCAATTCTTGGCATTGATGCCTCGCAGGCTTGGGTGATGCAGAGCATCGTGTCTTCTACCATCCTTACAGTGTCATTTGTTTCTCCGTGCGTGATGGCGCCCGCATCAATGGCAGATAAGAAAACATTTTGTCGAAGCTTTGATAGGTTCCATTTTCGTGTACCTCTTCTTCTGTGGCCAGTGTCAGCGTCATCGTTTGGTCTTATGTGGTATGTCAAATATTGGTGGTCACTGCCGGTGTAATCCTCCAGAACTTTCCATTGCTGCAACTTATTGGCTATTCTCTCAGATATGAATGTGATGTCTGGGACTGTACCCTCACAGCCTGGCCTCCTGAATGTTGGTGTTGAGCCCGTGTTTACGACTATAAGGCCTAATCTAGCCACCATATCTAATATTCGCCTTCCTCTGGAGTTTGTGCTAGGCATACCCCATTCTGTTGCCCTGGAGTTAAAATCCCCTGCAATGATAAAATTTCCTCCGATGCGGCGCGCTGTATCTTCGATGTTGTCGAGTTTGGTCTGAAATTCTTGAATAGAGTCGTTTGGTGAGAGGTAACAGCTCATAACGGTGTAATTTCTGCTACTAATCCAGACGAAACATTCGCACCTTCCGTTTCCTGTGCTCTGGAACTTTTCGCTGTTCTTGATCCATATCGCTGCATATCCAAGCACCTCCTCGTTCCCGGTAGATGATCCGTCGATTTAGAACCCTCATCCGAGCAGATGCAGCATCTCGGTTGACTTGTGCAGTCCTTCATCTTGTGGCCTTGGATTCCACAGGCGATACTAGTATCAATAATTCTGTAAACTTTACAAATTGATTAATGCTTTTTGTTCAACAAACATGACAAAGATAACAACTGGATCAATTTAATCTGGTATTTAGGGACATATGTTTCGGCTATTATCATATATACTGGGTGTTTTTTTTAGAGGTTTGTTTTTCGAATAGAGATAAAACTGGCATTTTATGGTCAAATCTGGCAACTCTAATGTCATTTATGTTCAGTTTGGTTTGCCATTTCATCATGAACAGGTTGACAATAGAACAACGCTTGCAAATCGTGCAAATTTATTTCGAAAATAATGGTTCAGTTCGCGAAGTTTACCGCAAGCTCCGTCCATTTTATGGTCGACATAATCGTCCATCAGAGCAATTAATTCGGTTAACCATGGGTCGTTTTCGCACTACGTTTACTCTATGTGATAATACGCATCCGCAGAGACGTCGAACAGTGCGCACCGAAGAAACAATTGCCGCTGTAGAGCAAAATGTTGAAGAGGACCCGAATGAATCGATTCGCCACCGTGCACAGCAATTGGAGCTTTGTCCATCAACTTTATGGAAGATTTTGCGCAAAGATCTTGGCTTGCGACCTTACAAGATCCAGCTTGTGCAAGAATTAAAGCCGCGAGACCATGCAATGCGTCGTGATTTTGGTGTATGGGCCGAAAATGAGATTGATCTCGATGCTGATTTTCATCGCAAAATTTTGTTCAGTGATGAGGCTCATTTTTGGTTGAATGGCTACGTCAACAAGCAAAATTGCCGCATTTGGAGTGAAGAGAATCCACATGAGACCCTTGAGACGCCATTACATCCACAAAAACTGACTGTTTGGTGTGCTCTATGGGCTGGTGGAGTCATTGGGCCATACTTCTTCCGAAATAATGCTGGAGAGTCAGTTACCATTAATGGAGACCGGTATAGAGCCATGATAACCGACTATTTTGTTCCCGAATTGGATGGCATGAATGTGGATGAGTTGTGGTTTCAACAAGACGGCGCTACATGCCACACAGCGCAAGTTACGTTCCCACACCCTACATACATATATAAACAATTTCAGACCCTTATATGCAATAGCGTTATCGCTTTGTTTACGCTATTGCATAGCCAGACAGTTTCAGATTCAGTTGGCCTTCAGGTGTAAAATGTGCAATTAAGCATATTTTGTATTTGTAAATTCAACTGAATGAGAAACAGAAAATAGCGTAAAATAGAATAAGGAAAATAATTTAAGGCAGTCTTAAGATTCACTTTAATAAATTTACACGTAAACTGAAGTTTTCGGAGTCTTATTTATCAAATATATAATTGGCGCAGTCGTGGAGTTTAATCTGAAGATTAAAGCAATCGAACCGAACGTGTAAAAGAAAAATTTTACAGTAAAACAATAAAAATTTTGAGAAAAAGTTTACCATAAAAGGGAACACAAAGAATTTAATTTACAAAAACAGAAAGTGAATGCGGAGATCAGCAGCGTTTGATTTAAATCGTATGTTAGTAGAAGACGATATGGAGCAAGATATGCAACAACGGATACAAAATTTAGAAGCAGCACTATTACGACAGGAACAATTGATGGACCAGCAACAGCAGATCCACAATCAGCAGATGCAACAAGCTGAACAACAACTACAACAACAAGCCGATCAACAGCAGGCTCAGCAGCAGTTGCATCAACAAGCCCAACAAATACAACAACCACAACGACAACCACAACAACTAGAATTTTCACTAAGTCCTCAACATATTTTAAATCAGTTTAGGCACTTAAAATCATTCGACGATGGAAAGGACTATAGCCTATCATCTTTTATAAAAGCCGTAGAAAGCACAACAGCACTTTGCGGAATGAATGATCAATTATACAGCTATGGAATGCAAATAGTGATCAACGAAAAAATCTTAGGAGAAGCATCCAGATGTATTAAGGAACTGGGAGACGATACCCAATGGATTGACATCAAGGCAAAATTAAGACGGCATTTTAAGCCAAATAAATCATATGGAAGTCTGTTTAACAAATGTCGTATGATAAAGGTGAGTAACCTAAATGAGTTATTCAAAGAAACTAATGCAATTAAGTATGAATTGAACGAAATATTCGAGTTCGATGACAAAAAACCGAATATATATAAGCCAGAAAATATAGATAGAGATCTTGCTGAAATCATTTTAGAGAAAATTGATGGGACAGTAAGAGCTCATATTGTTGACGACATAACACTAGATGACATTTATAGAAAGTATGATAGATTAAAATTGTTGGATGACCATAGGTGTATAGCGTACAATCATAGGAAAGACAAAAATAGTTCTGGGAAACCTAATTACCCTAAACAAAATGACAAGTTTAAAAATCGAACCCAACAATATAATACAGACACAAGTACACAACAGTATAACTATAATAATCAAAAAAAATCCAGTTCGTGTGAAAATAGGCAAAGTAAGAATCAATTTATTCAACGAAATAATAATTCAGCCTTTCCGCATCAATCTAATTACATTAATAAGCACGATCAGAACAATCGGCGGAATGACGATTCTAACCATACCAATCAATCTCGCATATCTCATATGAGTGTTGATTCTAATAGAACTTCAGGGCATTCTAAACGTATGGAAGTAGACACCATACAGGAGGTAGAGGTAGGAAAAGATGACGTAAATTTTTTTATACCTGCCCAAAATTCAAATTACCTATAGTAATCCTTACTATCGGCAAGCAAAATATCAAATGCCTTATAGATACTGGAGCAAATACCAGTATTATTAAACCAAATTCACTAATTGGGTATGAACCTCAGAAATTGTCAAAACCACTATGGTTTAGAACCCTTAATGGCATGAATGAAGTAAAATATTTTGTGGTAACGCCAATACCAAAGCAATTCGTTGCAGCAGGAACTATTTCATGGAAAATAGTCAATTTCAAAAACGAAGATTATGACGCAATAATTGGACAAAATTTTTTAGTCCCATTTAAAGCAAAAATAAATACCGATGAAAATTTTATTGAAATTTTCAACAATAAAATATTTTTCGAAAAAGGAGAATACCCAATTCCATATGAAAATATTTGTACATTAGAGAAAATTTATAACAAAGGAAATGTTCTGCGAAGTTTTAGTTTTGACCATCTAAATGGTGAAGAAAATAAATTAATAGGAAATTTACTATCCGAATTTCAAGAATTATTTTTCAAAGAAGGAGATATTTTATCGGCAACGAACGAAATTGAACACGAAATTGTTACAATTGATAAACCCTTGTATTCAAAAATATATAGGTACCCTGCCAGAAATGCTCACTAATGGCATTATTCGGGAATCAAATTCTCCATACAACAGTCCTTTGTGGATTGTCCCCAAGAAATCCGATAATTCTAATCAGAAAAAATGGAGATTAGTAGTTGATTATCGAAAACTAAATCAGTATACAGTTGCTGATAAATTCCCCATTCCGAACATTAACAATATTCTAGATAAACTTGGCAAGGCACAATATTTTGCAACATTGGACCTTGCAAGGGGCTTTCACCAAATATTGGTGAGGGAGGAAGATAAAAAAAAACTGCATTTTCAACTCCGTACGGACATTACGAATTTAATCGTATGCCGTTTGGATTGAAAAACGCTCCCTCCACCTTCCAAAGATTGATGAATCATACCTTAAGAGAATTTATCAACGAAATATGCGTCATTTATATGGACGATATCCTGGTATTTAGTACTTCATTGAAGGAACACCTAATTAACCTTAGGAAAATATTTACAACTTTGGAGAAAGCAAAGCTTAAAATTCAAATCGATAAATGTGACTTTCTGAAGAAAGAATCACAATTCCTCGGTCACCTTCTCACCACAAATGGAGTTAAGCCTGACCCAAAAAAAATTTCTATAATCCAAGGTCTTAAGCTTCCCAGTACCCAAAAACAAATTAAATCATTTTTGGGAATGACCGGTTTCTATAGAAAATTTATAAAGGATTATGCGAAAATAGCATATCCCATGACAAAATTCTTAAAGAAAAATCAAAATGTCAATACGAATGACCCGGACTACATTGTCGCTTTCGAAAAGTTAAAAGAAATTCTAACAAATTCTCCAATTCTAAGATATCCAAATTTTGAAAAACGCTTCAAAATTGTTACCGATGCAAGCAACATCGCTATTGGAGCTGTCTTAACTCAAGATGGCCACCCAGTAGCATATGCATCAAGAACACTGAACAAACACGAAACAAACTATGCAACAATTGAAAAGGAATTGTTGGCAATAGTTTGGGGTGTTAAGTATTTTAGGCCATATCTCTTTGGAAGGGAATTTGATTTAGAAAGCGATCATCAACCACTTAAGTGGCTGATGACTAAATATTCGGGAAAGGACATTAGCCCCAGACTACAAAGGTACTTAATTGATTTAGGGGAATACAACTTTAAAATAGAATACATTAAAGGGAGATGCAACTATATTGCAGACTTTCTCAGCAGAATCAATTCCGAAACAAATGAAATCAATCATTTAACTGAAGATGATTTTAAAGAAAAATGTATAAAAGATTGGATTAAAACAGAAATTCCTCCAGCTGATTTTCGAGTCAATGTCATAAGTAATGAAATTGGATACCCAAGCGAAGACGAATGCGACGAAATAAATAATGGAAAGGATTCAGAATCCATGGAAGTGCAAACTGTCCACTCCCAAGAGGAGGACTTAAACGACAATATACCAATACTAGAAACCGTAGTTAACCGGTTTAGAACACAAATCATAATAAAAGATATAAAAGAAGTTGAAACCGAAATAGTCTTTAGCAACAAAAGAATTTTTATCGATAATAATGATATTGCTAATGGAAACGTCATTAATATAATAAGACGAGGAAATTTAAGAGGCAAAATTGGAGTATACTCCGAATTAAATGACCATGAATACAATAAGGTTCAGAAAATTTTAATCAGCGAATTTTCAGGGAATGACAAAGTGAAGTTCGTAAAATGTACCTTTCTTGCGAAAGACTTAAAGGACTATAATGAGCTTAAAAAGCAAATAGCATTTTTCCATAAGGAAGAAACAGGTCACTCCGGAATTAGTGCAACATATGAAGGCATAAAGTGTAAAATATATAATCCAGCACTAAAAAAGATTGTTCATCAGATTATAAATAACTGCGATATCTGCTCAGGTGCAAAATATGATAGAAATCCTATCAAAAATAAATTTAAATATACAGAATCACCCTCTGCTATTAATGACATAGTACATGTGGACACATATGTTAATAGCAAAAATTCATTTATAATATTTATAGATAAATTCTCTAAGCATTCTGTATGTTTTCATTTACCAGATAGAAACAGTGTAACAATCATTCAAAATATTAGGGACTACTTAGCGATAAAAGGAAACGTTAGAAAGTTTGTCTTTGACAATGAATTCAACTCAAAAAATGTTAGGGATTTTCTAAGTAATGAAGGAATCCAATTCCATGCAACGAAACCAAATAGCCACACAGGAAACTCTGATGTGGAGCGGTTGAATAATACAATAACCGAGAGGATAAGAGCGCTAAACCTTGAAGAACTATTGCCAATACAGGCTCAAATGTCAAAAGCAATAAAATTTTATAATAACAACTTCCATAGCACTATCAAGTGTACCCCTTTTGATGTACTTAATAATAAAATCGATCATAAAATAATCCAAGATAGGTTAGAAGAGAAAAAGAGAAATACGTTGAGGAAAAGGAATGAAAACAGAGAATCTTACGTTGAGAGTAGACAGGAAGGCTATATAAGAAATTACACTAATTTAAGGCACAAGGAGCAACCTAAATATAGGAAACATAAACTAGAAAATGTCCACGAATGTAACATTAAAAGACCATTTAAATTTACAGATACTTAAACTCATATTAATGTTTACTATCATGATGACAATAACAACAACCGAAGGACTCATGACAGTCAACTCAATATCAGACGAGATGGGCTATACAATTATCCAATTAAGGACGGTTGAAATCACAAACGAAACGAGTACAATTCTGCACATAGTTAAACCGGGAGAAATCCGAAAAATCTTGAAAATTTTCATGAGTAATATAGAGCTGGCCAAAATGGGAAAAGATAAAAAGGAAATACTTCTCGCAGAATTAGAGCTTGTTGAAGCGAAAATTAAATCCATAACTCCGGGGGAAATCCATAGGTCAAGGCAAACAAGAGGACTGATTAATGGAATTGGTTCTATATATAAATGGTTGTTTGGTCTGATGGATGACTCGGACAGACAAGAAATAGAAGAGTTTTTAAAAATCAACAATGAAAATAATCATAATCTTATTGAAAATTCAAATAAACAAATAGTAATAAACAGTAATTTTAACAAATCTATTAACACTTTGAAGAAAATTGTGGAAGATGACAGGGTTAAAATTTTGAATTCTTTAAATACAGTAAGTACAGAAATAAGAGAAGAAACATTGTTCTACGAAGCTTTGTATAAAATCGCCTTTATAGAAAAAAAATAGACCAGATACAAAATAATGTGGCATCTGCCAAATACAACATCTTGTTTCCAAATATATTAAACAAGGAAGAAATTGAATACTTCAAAATTGACTTTTATAAGCTAAAGCTAGCCAGACTGGGCTTATTAATATACAAGAATGACACCATTGTAATTTGTATTAAAATTCCGAAAGATTATGTAACGGCAGATCTAAATCTAATTATTCCACTTCCAAACAAAAATCATTTAGAAATTGTAGGTAAAAATGAATTAGTAGTAAACGTAAACAAAAAAATATATAATTATAAAGAAAACACTTTGCTCAAAGAACTAGAGTTAAGTAATAGTAGTATATTTTCCAATTCATGTCAATATAAAATAAACAATGAAACAGAAATTATTCCTATTGAAGAAGATTCTATTTTAATAAAAAATGCTGTAAATTTAAGCCTTTCTCAAAATTGTACGAAAAGAAAAGTACTGTTGAACAAAAACAACTTAATTAATTTTGCAAATTGCCAAATAAAAATTTCAAACATTGAATATACTAACCAAAAAATCGAATTCTTTGAAAAATTTCAAATACAAACGGATAATGTGTTATCACAAGAAATACCGGAATTCAAAGATATTCATTTAGGAAAATTTGAAAACACAAAAGAAATACATAAAAGAATTGTATTTTCATAAAAAAGTATCCTATGGAATAAGTATTACATTCGGTGTAATTATCTTCTTAATTATTGTAATTTTGTTATATCTTTATAAAAGAAAAGACCAAATAAAAATTGTAAATAATATAAAAGACAATAATGTCGATGAAATCAAATTAAATGAAATTAAAAAGAAGTATGGAATTGTATAAACTATTTTAATTACTTCCCACTTATATTTACAATAACGAGATTCAGGAGTATCTCGAATCAAGGGGTGGAGGAGTTACGTTCCCACACCCTACATACATATATAAACAATTTCAGACTCTTATATGCAATAGCGTTATCGCTTTGTTTACGCTATTGCATAGCCAGACAGTTTCAGATTCAGTTGGCCTTCAGGTGTAAAATGTGCAATTAAGCATATTTTGTATTTGTAAATTCAACTGAATGAGAAACAGAAAATAGCGTAAAATAGAATAAGGAAAATAATTTAAGGCAGTCTTAAGATTCACTTTAATAAATTTACACGTAAACTGAAGTTTCCGGAGTTTTATTTATCAAATATATAATTCGCACGTCACAATCAATTTATTGAAGGAAACATTCGATGAGCGCATAATTTCGCGGAATGGACCTGTCAATCGTGTGATTTGACACCATTGGATTATTTTCTTTGGGGATATGTGAAGTCGCTCGTCTACGCCAACAAACCAGAAACGTTAGGGGACTTGGAAGCCAACATTAGTGGCGTTATTGCCGACATACGGCCCCATATGCTCGAAAAAGTGGTTCAAAATTGGACCTGTAGAATTGGCTTTATTCGAGCCAGCCGCTGCGGCCACATGCCCGAAATCATATCTTGTGTTTTATTTCAATTCGAAGCTCTATACCTCTAAAAAAAACACCCTGTACTTACATGTATATTTATGTACTTAGTTTTATTCAATTTTATTAATCTGAATTTATTTTTTTAGTTTTAATTATTACAATGTTTGGCTATTACAATTTCATAAATTTTAAAGCTTTGTGCTTCTCGAGCCTCAGTTCCGCTCAACCAATAAAATATCAGGATTATAGTAAAATCTGTCAAAAAAATATAAAAGAATCAAATTATTAATTTTTCAATATTTTTCAAATATTGTTACGAAATTCCTGTCTCTTAGTCGATAATTTTGATCTCCCAGTCAGTCTGGAGATTAAGCGGAGAATAACAATTGCTAATAGGTGCTACTACGGTCTCAGTAAGCAATTACGTTGCAGAGCTCTCTCTCGATCGACAAAGCTAACACTCTACAAGACGCTCATTCTACCTGTGCTTCTTTATGGCGCTAAGGCATGGGTGGTTTCGACAACAGACGCAGCCGCTCTTGGGGTGTTCGAGAGGAAAGTTCTCCGCAAAATCTTTGGTCCTGTTCGAGTTGGCGACGACTATCGCATTCGAATGAACCACGAGCTGTATGAGCTCTACGCCGACATTGACATAGTTAAGCGTATAACAATACAGCGACTACGCTGGCTGGGTCATGTCCATCGTATGGATAAAGAAGCTCCAGCGAAAAAGGTATTCGAAGGGAAGGTCCCCGGTCAACGACGAAGAGGGAGACCATGCCTCCGGTGGATAGACCAAGCTGAGGAAGCCCTAACCGCGCTTGGCATTAACGATTGGAGAAGGCGCGCGCAAATCAGAGGCGCCTGGCGAGAGCTAATGAGGTCGGCCGTAACCTGACAACGGGTTGTTATGGCCATCTAAGTAAGTAAGAAATAACATTCAAACTCTAATATTAATCTGGCACTGTTTTACTTAAAATCCACTGTGTTAAAATCAAATGTCTTACTTTACTACTTAAAGTCAACTGTGTTACTTTATTGCTTAAATTAAACTGCCCTCAACTACTCAGATGACAACCTTTTTATACTACAGTCATCACTTTCTCGAATATCCAGAATGTTACCAATACCTTCTAGATGGCGTTTATCGGCTTGGAATCCACAATGTTGCCAATACTTTCTAGATGGCGTTTTACGACGGCGATAATTTCTCTCGGTTGTCGATTTTTATAGTGTACTGCAGCGCCTTTTCGGTTTATCATTTTTAGTACAAAAACTGCACTTGGCCGCTAGATGGTGTACAAGTATTTTTATACAGCCAGTGATGCTAGCTAGTATCGTTTAGTTTTCTTTTGTTGGTTTTTATTTCGAGAATTTTCTGGCATAAACCAAATTTCACTACACTGCCTTCCGCTTAAACTTGTTCGTTCCGAACAAGAGTCTCTCCGTCTCTAGTATAAGGTGCCAGCCTTTCGATGTGGACTACCTTTAATTTACTTTTGTTCTCGAGGTATTTTTGGATTCATTAATCCTTGTGACGGTCCGGTAAGGTCCCTCTTAATGAGTCTGTAATTTAGGAGACAAGCCTCGTTTTCGTTGTGGGTTGTGTAGCAGCACTAGTTGACCTTCTTTGAACCCTTCAGTATTTGCTCGCAGGTCATACCGAGCTTTCATCTTGTCGCTAGCCAATTGAGTACGTCTCCTGATAAGCTCGTGTATATCTGCTAATTCTTCTCTTTTCCGCGACATATAATCGTTTCTGGGACAACGCTTACTCCGTACTTCAAATCTGCTGGAAGCCTTAAGTCCGTACCAAAAATGACTTTTGCTGGCGTGAATGTAGTAGTATTGTGTATTGACGACCGATAAGCCATCAGAAACATTGGTAGATGCTCAACCCAATCTTTTTGTCCTTTATCGACAACCTTTTTTAAATGCTCCTCTAGAGTACGGTTGAACCTTTCGACCATTCCATCGGACTGAGGATGCAAAGCTGTGGTACGTGTCTTCTGTATTCCAAGCATGTCATAAACCTCCTTAAAAAGTGTCGACTTAAAATTTCGTCCTTGGTCGGAATGCAACTCAAGTGGAGCTCCATATCGGCAAATCCAATTTTTGATAAAAATGTCTGTCACTGTTTTTGCTTCTTGATTGGGAATGTGATATACTTCTGGCCACTTACTGAAGTAATCAATTACCACAAGGATGTATTTATTTCCTGCATTGCTGATTAGAAAAGGTCCCACTATATCCATGGCTATCCTCTCAAAGGGAGCTCCAACGTTATACTGATGCATTTTTCCCCGAGTGCGTTGCCTTGGTCCTTTAGCAATTGCACATTGGTCACAAAGGCGGATCCAGTCAGCAACTGATTCTTGGCATCCTATCCAATAAAACCGTTTCTTTATTTTCTCTGTGCTTTTCGTTATGCCCAGATGTCCACCACTCGATCCATTGTGATAACCCTCGATTATTTCCTTAAATTATTCCTTTGGAATAACCACCAGTTTTGAGCGAATTTTACCATCCTCGCTTTCCCAGATTCGGTAGAGACAACCATCATACAACTCCAAACTTTGCCATTGCGCCCAGTATGCTTTACAGATTTGGCTTTCTTTCTTGCAACGCCGGTTTCCTACCCAGCTACTTATACTTAATTATAGTTGCCAAATCTGTATCACTGCGCTGCTCCCGTTTTACCTCCTCTTTTGTCCACTTTTCTTCAGGCAAAACTTTCAAGAGGCGCACATCAATTCTCCCAGCTTTATTTTCCGTTCGTGAACAATGACCGCATTCAATTTTATATGGACGACGGGAAAGTGCATCCGCATTTCCATGCTGGCTTCCTTTGCGATGTTCTATGGTGAAATCATAGCTCTGCAAGCGTTCTATCCACCGTGCGATTTGACCTTCAGGATCCTTGAATTGAAGTAGCCACCTTAATGCCGCATGGTCAGTCCTCAGGAAAAAGTGCTGTCCATATAAGTACTTATGGAAGTGTTTCACGCATTCCATTACTGCC
Source organism: Tricholauxania praeusta (assembly GCA_949775025.1). Taxonomy (NCBI): domain Eukaryota; kingdom Metazoa; phylum Arthropoda; class Insecta; order Diptera; family Lauxaniidae; genus Tricholauxania; species Tricholauxania praeusta. Next base: position 114,562,295 of record OX459029.1, read on the forward strand.
AGTAACTTTCTCCGAGTTACGCAATAATTCCTCTCAGGTTTCGACAGAATTTTTCTGAAATATGCGACGACTTTTTCTTGTCCATTGATGATTTGGGACAAAACTCCTCGAATACCATGGCCACTCGCATCGGTGTCCAATACAAATTCTTTGCCGGGTATTGGGTACGCGAGTATTGGCGCTGTATACAGTAATTCTTTCAACTTTTGGAATGCAGTTTCCTGTGCCCCACTCCATTCGAATTTTCGATTTTTCTGTGTCAGCTCATGTAGACTGCCTGCAACATTTGCGAAACCAGGAACAAAGCGTCTGTAATAAGTGCATAGACCCAGAAAACTTCGCAACTCATGAAGATTAGATAGTCGTGGCCAATTTTTCACAGCTTTTATTTTATCTTCATCTGTGTGTATTCCTTCTGACGTAACCTTGTGCCCCAGATATTTGACTTCACGCTGGAAAAGTGAGCACTTTTTCGCACTTAATTTTAGTCCAGCTGCCTCCAAGCGCTCAAACACTTTCTCCAGATTTTTCAAATGGTCATCAAAATCTTTCCCATGATGATTATGTTATCGAGATACACTAGACAAGTCTTCCAATGTAGTCCTTTGAGAACTCGTTCCATTAACCGCTCAAACGTAGCTGGAGCGATACAAAGACCAAACGGCATGACGTTGAACTGCCATAAACCATTCCCAATCCCAAAGGCAGTTTTCTCCTGGTCTTTTTCATCTATTTCCACCTGCCAATATCCACTTTGTAAGTCCAGGGTGGAAAACCATGTTGCTCCAGATAACGTATCCAGTGTATCATCGATTCTGGGTAACGAGTAGCTGTCTTTTTTGGTGACGTCATTCAATTTTCTGTAATCCACACAGAATCGCATACTTCCGTCCTATTTCTTGACAAGTACGACCGGTGAACTCCATGGGCTTTCTGATGGTGCAATGACATTTTCTCGCGCCATATCCTCTATAAGACCCGTCACTTCTTCTCTCTTAGTGAGTGCTAGCCTCCTTGGAAGTTGACGAATTGGCTGAAAATTACCTGTATCAATGCGATGTTTGACAACTTATGTTCGGCCATTATTTTCTCCTTTGGACGCAAATATCCGCCATGCTTTTGCAGAAACCTTTTTGCTTTATTTTTGTTCTGGACAGACAACTCCTTCGTCAATTCTTTCAAGGCCGACGATTTCGTTAAAGTAGTACCTCGTGTGTTCTGCTGGTCATTTTCACAATTTATCACAGTCGTAACTTTCTCACATTGTGCTATAAGTTCACCTTTTTGCATCCATTTTGGCTTATTCGTTGGATTCAAAATTCGTACCGGTATTTTTTTGTCCGTTCTTATTTTTACTAGGGTCTTTCCAATAATCAGGTTTTTCTTTAAATTTTTCTTATCTGCTTCCACTACCACAGATGGCTTGTCCCACAGTCTTCACTTGTTGTGGCGTAAATAATTTCTTCGGTGTTGGGTTCAATTCGACAGCGCTTACTTATGCCTTATGTAGACTCTTGCAATTGTTAATTTTTGTCCACAGCCAATGTCTAAAGACAACTCTACATTTGCATACCTTAACGTATTTTTCTTAAGATCCAAAGTGAACCTATGTCGAATCATGAAGTCCATGCCAATGATAACCTCATCGGTGATGTTTGCAACAATAAAATCATGTTCCACAATTTTGTTGCCGATAAGAATACTCGCTGTAACTTTTTCTACTATTTGCGCAATTTCTCCTGTCGCTGTTCTCAATTGGATCCCATTTAATGGCGTTACTCGTCGTCTATCAAATAAGTCTCTCCTCACAATTGAATGCGATACGCCTGTATCCAAAGTAAGCTCACATGGTCTTTCGTTGATTTTTCCACCGATGGTAAGGCTGTTGGAATTCCGGCAGAGCTTCGAGACCAAGACTATGGGGTATTCATCTGTGAGAGTCAGCTCACGCCCGCTGTACTGACTCTCTTTAGTTTAACGACTGCTGCTCGCTACCATTTTCGCCATAGTCCACCCTATTTTCAATTCTTCTTCTTGTGGAATGTGATGCAGATCGTTTACGACGTGATTTACAGTCACGTGCCATGTGTCTCTGCTTACCACAGTTGCAGCATTTTCCGCTGAAACTACTGCTGGCGAACGATGAATTTTTCTTTTCAACCTCCACCTCCATCCGACGAGTTTTCAGTGATGGGCGGCATGTCAACGCAATCGTCTCCTGAGTGAGGGCAACCGTTACTGTTTCCTTAAATGTTGTCTTCGGCTTCCTCATTGTCTCGCGTTGTTCCATCGTACGAGGGTGCCTTAAGCGTCTCTGCTCTGATTTTTCTTATCACTTGAGTGGTCCTCGAAATTATTTTGAACTTCTTCCTTGAATGATTCAACGTCATCTCGTAACTCAGTCATTTTTGCATCGAGGCCATTTACCATTTCGGCAACCTCCGTTCGAACAGCCTCAATGTTTTGATTCATTGCGTGGATCTGCGTCGCGTTCTGACTTAAGCTCTGATCAATTTGCAGTGCATTTTGATTTAAGCTCTGACCAATTTCGGCCTGAATATTACTATTCATCTGTAGATTTATTGTCATTGTTACGATATTCCTGTTTCGATATCCTACACTTTTCTGAGTTCGATCACTGGATTGTGTGGCAATCAAAAACACACAAGCTTACTTAAACATAAAATGGTTTATTTAAATCACAAAAGTTAGTTTCTACACGGTATAATTGTTTATTTCAATAACATTCAAACTCTAATATTAATCTGGCACTGTTTTACTTAAAATCTACTGTGTTAAAATCAAATGTCTTACTTTACTACTTAAAGTCAACTGTGTTACTTTATTGCTTAAATTCAACTGCCCTCAACTACTCAGATGACAACCTTTTTATACTACAGTCATCACTTTCTCGAATAATCCAGTACCTTCTAGTTTATAGACGTGGAATCCACAATTATCCAGAATGTTACCAATACCTTCTAGATGGCGTTTATCGGCTTGGAATCCACAATGTTACCAATACTTTCTAGATGGCGTTTTACGACGGCGATAATTTCTCTCGGTTGTCGACTTTTATAGTGTACTGCAGCGCCTGTTCGGTATATCATTTTTAGTACAAAAACTACACTTGGCCGCTAGATGGTGTACAAGTATTTTTATACAGCCAGTGATGCTAGCTAGTATCGTTTAGTTTTCTTTTGTTGGTTTTTATTTCGAGAATTTTCTGGCATAAACCAAATTTCGCTACAATATTAGAGAAACTGTGGGTATTGTGGTATACCCTTTTCTTAAAGCATTGCTACTGCCAAACGCTTCAACCTAACTGCCTCAAATTGGTTTATGATATTGACTATTGTATTGGCTATCATAGTCTGTCATTTGTAATTACAATTTGCTTAAGTGAAAAACGCATTTCAAAATTATTTGAGAAAGTGCCAATTCTGGCGCCTCTAATAAACTGTGGGTATTGCGGTATAGGCATAGAGTCTAATGTGTCTATACCTTATTATCATTCATTTTCTAATGTCTTACTGAAAAATCTTTGATTATTTCGAACTTATTTATTTTGATATTATATGAACATTAGATATAATAGATATACCATATATATGTATGTATGTATATACATTTTATTCGCATGATTGGCATGTACCACATTACCCGGTTTTGAGTTTATTTAGGAATCACATGTTACAAAGAAAATAACACTTTTTATGGTAATACTTACTTAATCTTGTTTCCTAAAATCTAACACTTATTTAACGTTTTACTGAAAAAAAAACTGTTAAACTTTTTACAAACAAAAACTGTGCTGAACCCAATCACGTGTTTCATCACTTTGACAGCCGCTGAAATCAAATAAGCAACAGCTGCTTTTTGCTTTTCCCCTTTTCTTCGTTTGCTCCAGGCTCGTCGAGAGTGGGGGGAGAGGGAGACAAAGCCCCCGAGCCCGGGCTTTGTAATGGGTCCCGTAAATCGGAGGCACGACAAAAAATTTTCGCCTTTTTACCATAAAATACAATTAGTGTTTTTACAAATTTTTTCTAAAAATATAAGTTTTGAACGCATAGTTAGCTTAAAGTTGAGAGTCAAAAGCTTTTTAAAAAATTTTTTCGAATCTAACTCTCTAACCGGAAAGAATGTCTCAAGGCATGCTTCGCAAAATTTGAAATTTTTCTTGAGAAACATACATATCTAGTGACCTTTGCTTTGTAGATTCGCGCGCACTTAACGTTTCGTTTCGTTTCTGTTAACGACAAAGAGAATAAATAATCTAAAGAGATCTCGTCCGTTACTTTCTTTTCAAATCTGGCCTTTTTTGCTTGATATCTTTCGAACCGCTTAGCCAATTAGATATCCAATTATATGTGTTGGTTAACCATTCTAATACCTTTTTCTGTGGCCACGGAAAAATAAAAACCGATTGAAAATAAAACTAACCATAAGAAAATTGACCGTACAATGCCAAAAATGCACTAAACGAATTAGTCCAAGTCCCAGTAAATTTCAGAAAAAATTAACTAAAAATGCAAGCAAAAATAAAAGGAAATACATACATACATATGTATGTGCATAAATGACTTTCAAAAGAAAATTGGTGTTTATTCTAGCTCCTTTCAAATTTGAATACAATTAATACATTGTTGCCAAATTCCGATACTGACGTAGCAAATGCAAATGCAACGTAGCATTTTCGCTATTGATCAGCAGTCACGATTTTCAAATAGAAGACTTAAATTTTTATCAATCAGCATTAAAAGTAGAATATTCTTTTTATCAATATCTATTTACAATTAAATACTATCATGTACCAATAACTATTTACCAATATTTATGTATATTATTGCATAATTCAGAAAATGACAATGCAACGAAGCTTTTCGCTTTTCATTGTTAATATCACAAAATAAGGGATGATATTCTATTATGCACAAAAAGATCAACAGACAAAAACTAGACAAGTACATACATACATATACATATGTATATGTGTGTGTGAAGGCCTTTGCTTCGTTTATGCTAGAATAGAAAATCGTAGAAAAGTAAAATGATTGTGAAACTTATGTTTATTAGTTATTTTTACATTTTTTATAATTTTATTCAATGTTACATTTAGTTGTGATACTTAGTCACAAAAAAATAAGCTAAAGAAAGCAAACAAAAATAAATTAACATACATATGTATGTATGTAAGTCTCAAATCTAATCTTTTATTTTGCTTTTAATATGAACAAATTTCAGCCAATTTGAACAAAAAACAAAAAAGATCTATGTTCAAATCCCACTTGAGCTGGTGTAATGTTTTTTTTTTTGCTTTTCATATGTTCTAATTTGAGCCAATTTGAACAAAAATCCAAAAAGTTCAATGTTCAAATCGCAGAACAGGTATTCCTTTTTTTTATTTTTCCTATTTTATTTCATATGTTTTTCATTTTTGTAATTTATTCAATCTCGATTAATTAAATAAAAAATTTAAAAATTAATAATTAAATAATTAAATAAAATGAATTACAAATTTTCAATATGAATTGCATATAAAATGAAATTTCTATGCAGAATGCGAAATATAATAGAAAACACAATACGAACGAAAACAAAAGCGAATAAGTGAGTTATCTGTTCTCTCATTTGAGAGACATATATTTCGACAAATTTTTCATTTTCAATTGTTCAGGGGAATTTATTCACGGCGAAAATTTAGACCATAAGTTAACCGAACTTAATTTCTGAAAAGCTTTTGTTCCGTTCCACCGGACGAGATCTCTTTAGATTATTTATTCTCTTTGTTAACGATTGTGTGTGAAAAGTCAGACAATTAATTAGTACGTGAAATTGTGTGCTCGAAATTTTAAAACCAAATTCTAAGTAAAATCTAAGTGAAACAAATTTTATTAATAAGGTAAGGTTGTGTACTTTCTATTTATATACTGGTGAATATGAAAAAAAAAAAATTTGTTGAGAACCTAAAGACTGAAGTGTGCCTCAGGGCCTTTTTGCGGGTTCCAATGTAAGTTTATCGTCTCACCCTCTATCGATTGTGTCTAAGATCTAGGGATTTTCGGCTTATTTTGTTGGTAATGTGGATACGTGAAGGTACGTTTATCAACTTTAGTCAATTTAAAAAGATTCCTGGTAAATATTACTAACAAGCCTCAATTAAGGCTGTAGTTTTGAATTAACTAGATTCATTTTTGTTATATTCAATCAGATTTCTGGTTGAAATAACCAGTTTTAAACTTGGCACCAATTACGTTTCCTAGTTAAATGAACCAGATTAATTTTTTCTCAGTGCATGAAAAACAGTATAAATTGAAACACAAAATTATTTGTGATCTTAAATCATTTTGAAATAATGTTAACACCTCGAAGGGGGCGTGGCAGGTATGGAAAAGTATATATATGGATATATGTCAATCTTGCTATAAAAGTTTGACAATTCGGTTTGTTTATTTGTAAACAAATGACAATTTTTTTACCAAAACAAAAACTCAAAATGAACCAATTTGAAAAAGAAGAAATGGCAGCTATGGAATTTGTTTTTTCAAGCTCCTCATCAGAAATAAACAACGGCAACGACAGAATAACTGACACAGTGTAATGGACAATGTTTTGGCCTAAAATGTTATCTTACCAACTTCTGCCAACACTTCCATCCACAAGAGTTGTCGCTTTTGAATATTCCTGTAGCTCATTGTTGACAGCTGATTACGTCGTTAATATAAATGACAAAAGTCTACTGAAGATCGTTTTACCGTTTCAACGATATTTGTGTAAATTGCAGTTGCAACGTCTTATGACCTATATGATATGACTAAAATGATATATATTGCTTTACCTTTTTTTGTTAAACATTGGTTCAAATTCTATTAGTCCTTCTTACTCAGAAGGTATATGTACAATGTACATTTTACATAGAAGATGACATGATGGAGATATTTCAAAACAATGCAGAAATTCAAACTGATGTCAACACTTTCCTGGAAATAGATAGTAACTTGCTATGCTGAGATCAACTGAATGATGATGAAATTGTTGCCGATATTTTGCAATCAACTGATAATGATATAGAAGTTGATGATGAAGTATCATTAAGTGCAGCTTTGGTCTCATTAGCACTCTTCGCAAATTTGTTTTTTCCAAAAATAAGCTTGTTGCTGAACTACAGTGAAAATTCCCGTAGGCGGACACCGACGGTTCCAACAAAATCGTCCGCCTACGGGAGATGTCCGCTTGCGGGAGCTGTCGAAGAAAGTACATTTTTACAATTAAAATAATAAATAAAACAATCCAAATTTTTCTTGTCGGATGGTTTGTAGGAGTAAAATTGCCATGGTGGCGACACATTCGTAACTTTTTTATTTATGAAATGTACTAAAATTTTTTTCAGGAAAAAGTTGTATAGACTTTACAGGACAATTCTGTGGAAAAATTTTGTTTTTGAACATATGATAAGTTGGTTTAAATTCTGTTTGTTTATTAAAAACTTAATTTTTTATAAATAATAAATAAAATTTTTATAAAACCTTTATTTTATATAAATTGTAAAACATTTTTTGTCCTATCACGAAAATTTCATTAACTTTTTCACAATATTTACTGAGAAATCGCAATTTAAAAAAACACCCACATACAAATTCACTTGTTCATAACTTTTTAGAAAATCCAAATTTTGCAAAAAAAAATTATAAGGCGTTAATATTGATCAATAAATCTTTAAAGTTATGCAAAAAAAAAAAGTTTAAGTATAATTTGTTGGTTTTTTCTGTGCCCACTTGAGAAAACTTTACTCTCAACAACACACAAAGAAATAGATTTTAAAGAATAACAGTCGACAATCTGAATGACAGCAAAGCAAAGAAAGAGTTTTTTCATTAGAATGTCTTTTTTGTCCGCCAGCAGAGATGAATTGTATGAAATGTGTATAAATGTAGTGTCCGCGTCCGGCTAAGGGAGCGTCCGCCCACCGGAATGTATTTTGTTCTAAAAACATAACGAAAAACTTGGGACCAAGAAATTCGTCCGGCTACGAGAGATGTCCGCCTGCGGGAGCTGTCCGCGACGGGAGCTTTCACTGTACATACGAATATGAACTATCTTTATATACATATTTCTACTGTACGTATGTCACTGAACTCCTCCTAAACGGCTGGACCAATTTGAATGAAATTTTTTTTATGCGTTTGGGTGGCGCCCTGGATGGTTTAGAATCACAAATCAGCCCGGCAGATGTCGAATTTAGGGTGGCCCTCATACAAGAAAATTTTTAAAATAGCATTTTCACAAGGAATGCTGCATCGATTCACATGGAATATATATGTTACTGCGAACAACTATACTTTCGAAGTTGTCAAGAAATTCACCTATCTTGGCACCGCCGTGAACACTCAAAACGATGTCAGCCTGGAGATAAAGCGAAGACTAACTCTTGTTAATAGGTGTTACTATGGTCTCAGTAAGTAATTGAGTAGTAGAGACCTCTCTCGCCCGACAAAACTGACACTCTACAAGTCGCTCATCTTACCCATGCTACTTTACGGCGCAGAAGCATGGGTTGTGTCGCAGACTGATGCATCCACGTTTGGGGTGTTTGAGAGAAAAATTCTTCGCAAAATCTTCGGTCCTGTTCACGTCGGCGACGACTTCCGTATTCGAATGAACCACGAACTGTACGAGCTCTACGCTGACATTGACATAGTCAAGCGCATCACTATCCAACGTCTGCGCTGGCTGGGTCATGTTGTGCGTATGGACGAAGAAGCTCCGGCGAAAAAGGTGTTTGATGCGGAAGCCGCTGGGCGACGACGAAGAGGAAGACCATGCCTCCGATGGAAAGACCAAGCCGAGGAAACCCTATCCACGCTTGGTGTGAATGATTGGAGAAGGCGCGCCTGGAGAGAGCGTTTGAGGTCGGCCGTAACCCGGTAACGGGTTGTTATGGCCACCCAAGTAATTAAGCATTGTTGACATATTCCAAAGTGCAGGCCGTGACCGCACTGCTTCAATAAGCTGCTCTATGTTTCATAAAAAAAATAAATATGGAATAATAATAATAATCGTGAAAGAAAATTAAATAGTACTACCATTTTCCACTAACAATTGATTGTCGTTCATGATGGTGTTGATGCTGCAAGACTTTGACAAAAGAAATATGTTCATTTTTGTTAAAATAGCAATCGTCATACTTTTTACTCACTTAACTTGTTTATCTTATTTTTTAAAATTGTATTTTCAACAATTTAAACTAAATTTTGAGAAACTCAGCACCTTATAACCTTTTTTCATTGACTTTTGTTTTTATTTTGAAAACTGTCAAACTTGACACTACATAAAATTATAGCGCAACTATAAAAATGACTGCCAAATTTATAGCATGTAATCAACTTTAATAAAAAAGTTCAACTTTTTGAACTTTCTGATCTCCGAAATCACGGAGAATGCGTATATTACATGCTATAAAAAATAGCAAATGTGTGCCTATTCACTCTCGCATTCTCTAAGCGCATTAGGTTGCGCTCGCATGCTTTTTCTTTCTTACAAAAATTTAATAAGATAAGTTCAAGAAAAATCACATGGAAATCGGACTTTAAGCTTTCATTTATTTCAGGTTTTTACTTATTACATAACACATGATTTTTAACACAGCGATGTCATAGCAAAAATAGTGCGCGATCCTTTCCTTTACTCAGTAATTAAACTTTTCATTGATATGAAAAAAAAAAAAATATTTTACCGAGCATCGATCTCATTAACTATTATTTTTGAGCTCACAGTCCTAACCTATTGTTTTACAAATATTTGTGTAATTTTACTGTGATTTTGATAATTTGCTTATTACATTACACCTTCGCTTACCACACTGTGCATTATTTCTAAATCAAAGTGTAATGTAAGAAATCAATGTTTACAAAATTAGTGCATGGCCCCAAAAACTAGTAGGGTGTCTATTTTGTAAAGGTGTATATGCAAATGAATAAAGACTATTCACTAAATGTGAGCCCTTGGATTTTGGTCAAGGGTCTTATGTGGTAAAATGTGTTTTGTAGTTTAGTTTGTCTAACATCGACTTTTCTAGGCACATTATTGCATTAAAACTTTTAGCAATTAATTAGAAAAACCACAAAATTGATAATTTTAACACACTAAGAAATTGTCTTCATTGGAGGAATACAAGATTTTATGTCATGCAAATCTTTTACATTTTGCACCAAAGAAAGGTGGCATCATGACAACGTAAAGCTGACAACTATAGTGACAAAATAACTGGACGAACGCCATGACGTAAATAATTATATAATTCCAATTTGTGACGCAAGGTGACTAAAAGTGTCGCGCACGCGAAGTGTCACCGCGTTTTACACTGTCACTGGCTGTAATTGTCGCCACCTAGGCAATTTCACTGCTTCAAACCATCTGATAAGAAAAATTTGAATTGCTTTTTTATTTTTTTGAATTGTAAAATGTTTTACTGTTCTAAGGTTCGAATTAAAGAGTTCTAGCCAAATATTAGACGACCTTTTCCTTTTTTCCCCTCTATTTGCAATTGACACCTGGATGGATAAATTCATATTCATTGTTACTAGTGACTATTTCAATGAGTGTCCCTCATAAAATAAACATATATTATTGCGTCATATTACATAGTGTTTCTTCAGAGAATTGTGCGTAGGGGCCCGAATTTATACATCCCCAGGCCCGGATTTTCTCTCGGCGGCCCTGGTTTGCTCATTCGGCACTGCCACAGTGTACTTAGGTTTCAAGATATGCTACTATACCACATTACCCACCTATACCACATTACCCACCTATACCACATTACCCACCTATACCACATTACCCACCTATACCACAATACCCACAGTTCCTCTATATAATAGCAAATAGTATTTTTTTTTTTTTGGGAAAATTAGTAGGAAAAAAGTACCTTGAGAATAGATTTCTTACACCACGGCAACTCTAACCGTCCACCAGATGACGCTCAAAAATTACAGCAAAAAATAACGGAGATTCGCAATGCGTAATCTTCTATTCTATCATTCTTGATCGTGGCTGGGCAAAACGTACCGCGCGCGGTACTGCGGCAGAATGAGAATAACTTTTCATATACGTATATAAAGCAGAGAGCGTAAAATTTAATTCAGTTTGCTTTGAAAAGCGAACAAAGCACAACTACACATGCATTGAAGAACATTTAAAAGAAACACACGTGTAGTGGTGCCCAGCTCTGTTCTTGATCTTTGTTTACTTCTTTCTAATTGCTGCTAGGTCTCTGCTTTTATTTTCATTGCATCTATATGATCCTTTGATCACAAACGCATGAATTTTTTTCATTCTTTGTTACCCTTTTGTTTAATTTTCGGAAAATAAAATGGCCAAAAACAGTGATGAAAGAACAATCGACAGTGATCGCTGAATTGGTTTTGCTTTAATTTTTCCTTTTTAAAACAACAGTAAATAGTTTTGTTTTTCACCTTCAATCGTCAAATTTCTTTAATGCACGAAAAACGAAAAAAAAAACTTCTGGTGTTAGCGTCTACGGCGCTATAAATACAGTTCAAACTCCCTTTATCGCTGAAGTTCTAGCATCGCAACGCTCTCACTCTGTACACTTTGCGTTGTTTGCATACAAATGCTCATTCACTGTTTTACCGCCAATCTTCGCTTCGCTCCAATCTACGCTTCTAGCGCCCAGTCTGTTTCTGGTCTTAAGAAAAATAACGTTGTAGTTATATGTAGACCAAATCCATCTCAAACAATGCACGCGGATTATTTCATGTTACGGAATTGGTTGCCGATTATATATGTTGTTTTTCAAGGGATATAAGGGGACCAATATTTCCCCGATTTGATTAAAAACAATTTTGTATGAAGTTATGGCCATTTTAAGTTATTATAATTGCAAATTAATAATTGCTTAATAGTATCAATAGCTGAAAATATTATGATTGATACGGATTATAATCTAATTTGATGAAAGTATGTAAGCGACATGCAAGTTAAAAGTTTCTGAGAAATGCCCTTATATCGAGTAAAGTTTTCTCAACTGGACACACTAAAACCAAAGTTATTAAACTTAAACTTTTTATTGCATTACTTTGAAGATATATTGATCAATATTAAGGCCTCATACTTATTTTTGCAAAATTTGGATTTTTTAAAAAGTTATGAGCAAGTGAACTTTTGTGTGGGTGTTTTTTTAAATTGCGATTTCTCAGTAAATATTGGGAAAAATTTATTGAAATTTTCGTGATAGGACAAGAAATGTTTTGCAATTTATATGAAATAAAGTTTATATAAAAATGTTATTTATTATTTATAAAAAATTAAGTTTATAATAAACAAATATAATTTAAACCAACTTCTCGTATGTTTAGAAACAAAATTTTTCCACAGAATTGTTCTGTAAAGTCTACACAAATTTTTGCTGAAAAAAATTTTTAGTACGTTTCATAAACAAAAAAGTTACGACTGTTTGAGTGTCGCCACCTAGGTAATTTAACTCCCAAAAACCATCCGACAAGAAAAATTTTAATTATGTTTCTTTTTTTTGAATTGTAAAATTCAAACTTTTCTTATCGGATGGTTTTTGGGAGTAAAATTACCTAGGTGTCGACACTCAAATTGATGTATCATAACGTTTCTTCAGTATAAATCGCATGACTTTATTTTGCAATTTTTGAAGCTTTTCTATTTGGGAATCTTTCATAATGAAAAAAATTGTGGGGCAATAGATAAAATAAGGCTCAACAATTGATCTGTACACCAATATTTTGTATAATTTACTTATGTTCTTGCAGGTCCTTTTAATAAACCCAATTTTTTTAGCTATTTTGCTGATAGTATAATCTATATGGTCATCGAATTTCAATTTAGCGTCAATTTGGATCCCCAAGTATTTTATCTTTTGCACCTTTTCAATTACTTGATTTTTAATTTTAATACTTCCAATATTTACATTGTTCTTTCGTGTTATGATCATGTATTTAGTTTTGTCAACATTAATTTTTAATTTGTTAGCACACCACCAAAAATAGAGCGCATCAAGATCAAATTATAAGTTTTCCAATTTGAGGTAGATAAACTTACCATAAGGTCTCTTATTACAAAAATTTGGTCCAATAGCACCTATGGGCGTAGCTACTCCTACATAAGCAAAAAAGTTTATTGTTATAGATAGTGTGCTTAGTGTTTCACCGAGGCTACGAGGCAGCATCGTTTTTGACTACGAGAACGAGGCGAGACCGAGGCGAGACCGAGGCGAGATGGAAAAATAAATTTTCCTCGCTTGACCGAGGCGAGGCGAGATCACACGGCACCTCGCCTCGTCCTCGCCTCGGCCTCGCCTCGTCCTAACCTCGTTTTCGAAACCAAGAGCGAGGCGCGTTTTGACCAAATCTGAACTCGTAAGACCCATATGCAGATTCAAAATATGAATGTAATTTTTATATTAAAATCTATATTTATCTAATATTTTATTATTTTATTTCGAGTAAACTACTTACTTTGTTTAATTTTTAACCCGCATGTGCTTCTTACGAGTTCAGATTTGGTCCAAGCGCTAATGCACAGAAGTGCTTGGATCGCATCAGTTTTTATGCGACTTCGCCTCGATTGATCGATTAGGGAAGCATGTAAGGCTATAAGCAAAACTGCATGATTGACAACACTGCATTGAAAATGATTTATTCTAATAGCCTTTCTAAGAACCGGTAAGGTGAAGCGAAACGCACAGGGTAATTCTAGTATATAAATGTGTATGTTCGTTGCAAATAGACTCCTAAACCGTTCAACCGACCGACGAAAGATTTGACATACATATATATTTCTTATGATTTGGGATGCTCCGTAACATAGTTTACGATAAATGGGTGATGCCACCCCCACATAAGAGAATAACAGAATTTATCATATATTAACAACTACTTGATGCATATTAATAAAACTTGGTACATTTATAATAGGTAGAGGCATAACTAAGATTCAATTAATAAAATGGGCGGTACCATGCCTTCAATATAAGAAAAAAATTAACTTTATCATATCTCAATATCTATTTGACGTAAATAAATAAGATTTGGTACATATCTTTCTTATAGTTTGTAAAACGTTCATAGCTTAGTTTGGTTTGGAAAAATAGGCAATGCCTCTCCTTCCCATATAAGAAAAGAATTAAATTCATCATATCTCATCCAATTCACCAAAAATAAAAACAGATATTTTATTTTATTTCTTGAGGCTTGATCAGCCTATCAGCCCTGATACATATATAATTTTTATTTATTTTAATAAAAACCTCGCTTTTTTACCGAGGTGCCTCGGCCGAGAACGAGGCGAGACGAGGCGAGGCGAGGCATGTGATGGCAAGATCTCGTCCGAGGCCGAGGCGAGGCGAGACTTAAATTTATAAAACGAGGCGAGACCGAGATCAACTAGGACCTCGCCTCGCCTCGGCCTCGGTGAAACACTAAGTGTGCTATGAGAGTAATCTTCATAAAATTTGGTGTGTAGATGTCAGCTAAATAAGCTTTAAAATTAAATGACTTTCAACGGCATTCCATAAGTGGGCGTGGCACCTCCCATATTAACATAAATTTGTAATCGCTGTTTTAAGTGAACATTGCAGCAGTTGATATGAAATTTATTGTAAGTGGTTTACTTGCCATAAAGTATATCTGAATCAAAATTGACCGAGTGGGCGTGACACCTCCTATAAGAACAAAATACGTTAACCTTTTCAGGACCGAATTAAAGTGGGAGGGCATAAAAAAAATATTTGAGGTCATATTCTTACTAATGTGGTCACAAAGGTTAACTGATATCAATTTCAAAGTCCTACGTATTCTAGTTCGTCCTAACTGAAATGTTAGGACGAACTAAAAGTCACTTTTTCATAAAACACATACAATAATGAAGAAATTTATAAAAAAAATATTACGTATTGAAGAAATAATGACAATTTAAAAAAAAGTTCTTTCAGAATGTATATTTAACATTTTTGTAACAAAATTTTCTATAAGATAGGATGGCTAACTTTTTGTAACCCATATAATTGATTCCAGATAGAAGACTTCAAAGTTAGAATTTGTTAAAAAAAAACGAAAAAAAAAGCGATTTTTTATCTATTTTCGATCATAGCAGCCATAAAATTAATGCAATTTGCACATTTTGTACCTTAAAACTGTTTGTAAGACTCCATTCTGCACTATAGAAAAATTTAAAATTGGTTGGCTGACGATTAAAGTTCTTACAAGCATTTATGTGAAGTATATGCTCTCAAAAGTGAATTTTTTTGAGTTTTGCCATTTATATGGAAAATTGGGGTCAATCGAAAAAAAACCATTGCGATATTCGGATTCTACGGAAAATTTCACTATAGAAATGTTATCGCCATTCGTTGTGAAAAATTTTGTTGAGTAGTGTTATTATTAATTTTTGTTTATAAATTACCTATTTATCCATTAACTTAACTCTTTAGAACCAATTAATTCACTTCTTTTGTAAATCCGAGTAATATTTTTAAAATAACTGAACTAAATGCACCAGCACTTTTTGCTCAAATTTTTCGGCACCTGTTGTCGTAATGAAAGCGATGCCAATACAAAAAATTCATAGTAGCTGGCTTAATTGTGTGTACAAAACAGACCAACTAATTAGACAACGGCAAACAAATTCGGGAAAAAATAACATAACGGTGATTTTGATATTTGAAGACAATGTTGCCTTTAGGCCAGAAACCAGACTGAATTCTACCAGTGGGTATGTGTTATGGCTAACTACGGCATATATCGCAAACTATACAAGCTATTGTGCTAAAATTTGGTATGTGGATGTCGATCATGAATATAATTTATTGAACCAAAAATAGGAGGCGTTGGACAAGTGGGCATGGCATATTTAAAATTTTTGATTTTAATTTGATTTTACATATTCTTCCGACTTTCTCAACCTTTTAACTTTTTTTCATTATATCCCATATGTATTTGATCGATTTTTTCAATTTCTTTCAACTTTCTTCAATGATTTCCATATTTTTTAGAATTGTTTATTTTCTTTTCCACTGTTTCAACACTTCAACCTCTTTCATCCTCTTCAACGTTTTTTTAACATTTATTAAGAAGGCAATTTCAATGCAGTGTAGGGTATGTGAGTTTCAACCTGGCCGAAGATAACACCTATACTTGTTTATATTATGTTTTCTGTTTCTTTATCCATTTTATTCAAAACATTTCGATCCTCCCAGTGATTATAAATTATGCGACTCTTAATAAATATGTTCATTCATACATTATAATTAATGTGAACAATTCGTAATACATGCAAAAAATGGTGAAACTGAACACAACTTTTCGACTGATTAATATTCCACACAGGTGGCAATTGCCAATTGAGCACAATTTGTACTGCAACTCACTTTTAGGTATGTTAAAAAGCCGAAAATCATAATGAATACATCTAATATGAGTACCTACATACTTGCTTGTCTTATGCCCTACTGCACTGTACCTAAGAATAACCTGCCTTAAAATTAGGAGCGCAATGTCGCACGATCGTGAACAGCGCAGCAATTCAGAAGCTGATTCAAGGCGGAGTATGTATAAGGAAGCTCGTGGTTCTTATTATGGCTTGTTTAGTGTTCAATTTTCAATGTTCGGTCTTCACTGTGGATATTAACAGAATAAGCTACATGCGGAGTAAGAGATCAAAGATAAAATTCTCTCTGCTTTTGTTTCTACTCTGATGATGCACTGTGGTCTAAAATGGCTAAAAAGTTTATATATAAAATACTTTCTTACTCAATTAAGAGTCTAAATTCGATGCCAAAGCCTTATTGGTCAAGCATTCGAGTGTCAGCAAAAAAAGTTCGGATCAGTTCCATTAGTTCTGACTGGTGTAGTTTGAAGATCATCAAGGGCACATTACAGCACAACTTCTATCGCTGCGTCAGTACGCACATTGGGCTTGGGACCTCTTAGTATGTACTTAAATTTTTCGTAAGTTTTTATCCCGTAAATTGAGTGTGAAAGGCGCTATACTAGCGAAATTTACAAATAATTTGTAAAATAAGGCCTGACCACATACTTTGATACATATACTATAATCTTACGCATTAATAAGGTCAATTACATTTAGCGAAGATAAAAGAACTAAAGAGTGCTCAAATTTCAGGTATCTTTATAAATTTTAAATAAAATACATAAATTGTGTGACATCTTTATTGATTGTTATTGAAAATTAAAGTATGTACATTGGTTCCGGTTAGTAAAAAAAAGAAAAACGAAACGAAAAAACAAAACAACGAAAAACAGATTTTTTTTGCGTTTTAGTAAATTTTCTGATTTTCGTTGTTTTGCTTTTTCGTTTTTCATACGAATTGTACTAAAAAACAAAGTGATTGCGCGGTTCGCAGGTTTGATCTAGGAAGCTGAAATTTTGGGAGAATTTTCTTCAAACCCGATTCTATTATATAGGCACACAGCACCGCAAATTTTTTTAAAAAAAATAAAAATACCTCCTTCGGGTGTATTTTTTTCCGTATTTTTAGTCACACGAAAAATGTGGGCGTGGTTTTACAACAGTGGGTGGCGACCCCCATTCAACTAAAAAACCCAAATGCTATATCTTGGCACCTAAAGCAGACTTTTTCTCCGTTTTAGTAAGTCGCTTTTATCGTTAAATTTCAACGGAATTGGATATAAACTCTGTCCACGCAGTTTTCAGGTTAGAGCTAGGAAGCTCAAATGTTGGGACAATTATTTTTATTCCTCAAGAAGCTATGATATAGGAAAAAAATAAATAAAATCGCGGTCCTAAAGTTTGAAAAAAAACACCCTAATGTATATACTTAGTACGTGGTAATAGCCGAAACATATGTCACAAATTACCAGGTTAAATTGATCCACTTGTTAAATTGTCATGTTTGTTGAATAAAAATGACTAAAAAGTTCGATACAAAAATTGTTAAAATAAGTTTTATTTGGACAATTTATGACCACTAGTTCCTCTTGTAAGCCTTAGGTAAAAAAATATCATTGAAATGATGTACATACATATACGATATGAAGTGTAACATAATGAAATGGCCATAACTTTTTCGCATCAAATTATTTTTTATTGATTTAATGACAAAAACGTGCGAAAATAATCAAAAATTTAGAAACCAGCTACTTTGGCTCGATATGGTCACCTTTTGCCTTGACTATGGCCTTCAATCGGTCAAAAAACGAGTTGCATGCTGCCCGAATGTGATCTTGTGGTATTTTGGCCCATTCACGTTGAAGTGCTTTTTTCAACGCATCCATACTTACGTATTTTTTTGTTCGGACCTTGCTCTCTAAAATGGCCCAGATGGAAAAGTCCATGGGATTTGCGTCTGGGGAATTTGAGAGCCATTGTGTGGACGAAATGAAGCGTGGTACATGGTTTTTTAGCCATTCTTGATTTACACGGGCTTTGTGAGACGGTGCCGAGTCTTGTTGAAATGTCCATGGCCTACGACCAAAATGTTTGCGCACCCATGGCTCCAAAGCAGCTTCCAACACTTTTTCCCGATAATAAATCGCATTCACTTTGACCACAGGCTCGATGAAAACGAGCGGAGAGCGTCCATCGGCCGTCACAGCTGCCCAAACCATTACTTGCGATGGAAAATTACTTCTGGTGACCAACCGCTTGCTCAAATTCTCGTATGTGCGTACGGTCAAGTAAAAACGATCGTTTTGGGAGTTAACGAATTGCTCGATTGGAAAATTTTTCTCATCAAAGAAAACAATGTTCGGAAATTCGACACGTTCGGCCAAGCGAAGCAACTCCTTTGCTCTATCAAGTCTAACTTTTTTTTGTTTTGGTGTAAGATCGTGTGCCTTTTGGAACTTATAAGGCTTGACATGAAGCTCATTTTTTAGTATGCGTCGAATGCTATCTTGCGATATATTCAGTTCTTTGGCAATTTGCCTTCCACTACGTCTTGGATTTCGCTCAAGTCGCTTCCTCACTTTTCGAACCATTTCTGGTGATGTTGCTATTTTTTTCGGTCCACCTCCATAGCGTTTTTCAATGCTGCCAGTATCATTATAACGATTTATGGTACGATACACAAACGTTCTATTCACTTTAAGGTGTTTGAGCTTATTAACAATAGCTGTTGGTGATTTTCCAGCCAAATATAAAGCAATCACACTATTACGATTGAAATCCATTATAGGAAAAATTTTTTTTCATTGAGTTGAGACACAAATGCTTTCGGCGGCTTGTAAACAACACATTGAACTGTCATCGGTACAAATCTGACGTAGCTGTCATGTGCGGTTTGTCAGCTATGAACGTCTGAGTTTTGGTTACACTTCATATCGTTCACCCTGTACATGGTGTCAAAAAAAGTTCTAAGTTTCTAGATGGGTCGTTCACTATAACGAAAGTGCTGGTTTTGTCAAACGATTTTTTGAATTTTTTTATAATATTAATTGGAAAATTAGATTATATTTTACATCTGTAATCAAAAAAGTGTTTGTAAAATATTTCTTAAAAAAAAATATAGCTGATGGATTTGTGTCTTATTTCATGTTACGGTGCTAAATATAAAGCCTTTTTTTGAAGCCATTTTGAAGTAAATATGAAAGACATACTCGTATTATTCCAAGTTTCTAGGACTGCGATTAAATTAAGAATAAAAGTTAGTTCTGAGACTAATTTATAAAAATTACAGTGTTAACGGGGCTAAATGTTTAATTTCCTTATATCGTTGTAATAATGAATAATAATGGTTGCACCTTTAGAGTTGTAATAAATACTAATATATTAGCCAGCGGTAATAAAGCATGGTTAGACGGATGGCCTTCTGGTCCATCGATTTTGATACAACCGTTGTATTAACCGCGTAACATTAGCACAGGTCAAATCAATACAACCGCGAGAGACTGTCACGCTTTTTTAAATAACAAAAACTATCACAATACATGTAAAAACTTTTGTAATCTTTGGTTGCATATGTAATAAAACACAGATTATAAAACAAGAATACACATGCAAGAGATTTGAATTTTGAGACTTTTTGTGCAAATATTTCATGTGTTCGTTATATCGGATAGAAAATTTGTTGTGAGCGTTCGCTGCTCCAAAATATTATACTGAACGTCTATTGTAAGTGCATAGTCCTCAAAACCTCAGTGCGTGTAGTTTTTTGGCCGTTTCTCAAAAAGAGTACTTTGGAAAGTCGGCTTGTTCTGGTTTAAATTACTACCCTAGCATAAAGTTACTGAAATCTGAAAGACAGTTCTATACGCTCTTTCATCAATTTTTTTCAGCTAAAAATGAGATTTGAATTTATTTTGAGAGAAAAACTCGAAATATTAAAACGTCGAACATTTTTTCCAGTGAGCTGTGCAATAATGCTCAATGTAGCTCAAAAGGTAAAAAATCTGTTGATCGCATTGGCTTGAACATTGAAGGTAGGAGATCGCCGACTCCAGATTACTTGGGCTTCATATTTGTGTAGATAGAGGTAGCTTATACCGAGGAAGATGGAAGGCTATTTCAGTTCAGGCTATGACGCTTCAAAGTAGCCGTATGTATACAGTGAAGTAAGTTAATTGGACCCACAGATACAATACATTTCACTTCCTACACGAAAATGTGACAAAATATTCGAGCCACTGTAAAAAAATACATGTAAGCGTCATCTAGATGTGAAATGAAGAAGAAACGGAGAAATCACAGGAGCCGTTATTTGGTAGCTGTTCCTGCTTCTGCTGCAGATATTGCTGTTGTTTTGTTGTTGTTGTTATCTGCTATGCGACACAGTAGCCAACCGTGGCCGGCGAAACCCTGCCCTTGTCTCATGTCATAAAAATCTTTGAAGCATATTAATTATTTTTTAGCCCAAGCAACAACAACAACAATAACAAACAGCAACGACACATGTGGCAAGAATTGGAATTAGATTGAAATCAGAAGCGGCTAAAACTTGGCAGCAGCTGCGGAAATTTGCTGTAACTATGAGTGTTATGTTGGTTAAGCTTCCGTTGCCCTCTGGTATCAGATATTGGGTCGATGCAATTGACTTGTTTTAACATGTACGTGTGTGTGTGTGTCTGTGCTGCGCAGTTTTTAGCTTCAGGCCATTCGATCTTTTTGTATTTGTCGCAGCTTTGATTTTTTTTTTCGTTTCGAGGATCGTGGACAAATAAAAACCAAACATTTTGCCATGCTTTGCCCACCCATGTTGGCCCAATAGTTTTTGGTTACGGTTTTCAAGTTGTTGTAATTGTTATTGCTGTAGTTTTTTGCTATTTCTGCTGTTGTTACTGCCGTTTTAGTTTCATGTTCATAGAAATTTTCTTTTTTTGTTTATATTGCTGTTCCGTTTGAATTCATTTGATTCGTAGAAATTGTTAGCATTTCTTAAAAATCGCAGAGACTTAAACCACAAACAGTTAATTCAATGAACGCTGAGTGGTGTTGTCTTAGCTGCCGCAAAAAATTGAGCAGCAATGGTACTAAGCAAAAGTCAAATACATATGTAGTTCTTAAGTAATACAAAAAGTCTATTGACAATTTTTCTTTTTTATACCCTCTCCGTTTGTAACACCTCGAAGGGGGCGTGGCAGGTATGGAAAAGTATATATATTCTTGATCAGCGTCACCACTTGAGTCGATTTAGCGATGTCCGTCTGTCTGTCTGTCTGTCCGTCCGTTGAAATCAGGTTTACGGGAAAACCAAGAAAGCTAATTGAATGAAACTTTCACACACAGGTCACATCTTCTTGCAGGCATCTTGCTATTGAAAATGGGCGAAATCGGTTGACGGACACGCCTACCGCCCATCTCTTTATATATAAAAATTGAACGCCGTTCGTCTGTCGCACCTAAACTCGCGAACCGCTCGACGGATTTTCATAACTTTTTTTTCAAAATGTTTCTTTTGGTCTTCGAAAGGTTATAGGCATAGTTTGGTTTGGAAAAAAAAGGCGATGCCACGCCCCCCATATAAGAGAAAGTTTAAGTTCAATATTGGACGCATATGAATGAAACTTGGTACAAATATAAAAAATACGACCTTAAGAAATTTTCAATGAAAAAATGGGCGTTACCATGCCTCCCGTAAGAGAAAAAACTAAAAGTTGTTATATCTCAGCACCTATTTGACGCAGATGAATAAAATTTTGTACATATGTTTTTTATGGTTTATGGAAAGTTCTTAGCATAATACAATTTGGAATAAATAGGCGATGCCACGCCCCCCCCCCATATAAGAGAAAATTTAAATTCATCATATCTCATCAACTATTAGACGTAGATGAATGAGATTTGTTACATATATAAAAGATACAAGCTAAAATAATTCTCAATAAAAAAAATGGGCGTTACCACGCCTCCCGTAAGAGAAAAAACTAAAATTTGTTATAACTCAGCATCTATTTGACGCATATGAATACAATTTTCTACATAAGTTTCTCATGGCCTATGGAAAGTTCTTAGCATAGTTTAGTTTGGAAGAAATAGGCAAAGCCACGCCCCTCCATGTAAGAGAAAATTCAAATTCATCATATCTCATTAACTATTGGACGCATATGAATGGAACTTGGTACATACATATATGAGAAATACAAGCTTGAGTAATCTTCAATGAAAATATAGGCGGTACCACGCCTCCCAAAAAAAAGAGAAAAATAAACAAAATTTGTGATATCTCAGCACATAATGAATAATATTGTGTACATATCACATGTTTCTTATGGTTTATGGAAAGTTCTTATCATAATTTTGTTTGCAACAAAAAGGCGAAACCACGCCCCTTATATAAGAGAAAAATCAAATCATCATATCTCATCAACTAAATATTAAACGCAGATGAATGGGACTTGGTACATATGTATATAAAAGATACGGGTTAGAATAAGTTTTAATGAAAAAATAGGCGGTACCACGCCTCCATACGTGAAAAAAGTAAAATTAGTTACATGTACCTCAGCACCTGACGCAGATGTATAACATTTTGTACATATGTTTCGTATGGTTTGTCGGAAGTTCTTAGCATAGTTTAGTTTAAAAACAAATAGGCGACTCCACGCCCTCCCACGTAAAAGAAAAATCAAATTCATCACATCTCATCAATTATTAGACGCAGACGACTGGGACTTGGTAAACACATACATTTATAAAAGATTCGGTCTAAAGTAAGTTTCAATGAAGAAATAGGCGGTACCAACCAATATGAGAAAACTAAACGCCATTCATTCATTGTGTTGATTCGCTGCGCGCTATTTATCCCATTCCAGTTGCGAATTTGCTTTATTTGAAGTAAGTTTTTTCCAAGTATAGTTTAGAAACCAGCAAAACATGTGAAAAGCAAATATTTCGATATTTTTCTTTACGTAGAAGATTCTAAATTGCTATGCAAAGTTAACATTTTGCACTTTGTAAAAATTGTGTGTTTCGAAAAGTATGAGGGACGAATGTATAACGGTTGTTGTATGCAACTTTCTGTATGTTGACGATTTATATTTTCTTTTCGTAGTTAGATAGGACGACAAATTGCGTTTATTCATTTTTGAATTCACTTGATTAGCCAGGACTGTCACCATACAAACAACAACTCAAAGTTGGTGCACCAATTATTATGCTTGGCAATATAAACAAACCACGACTTTGTAATGACACCAGACTTGCCGTGAAAAAACTAATGAACAATGTCATCGAAGCAACTATTTTGAAAAAAAAAATATAAAGGCGATTTTGATTCCCCAAATTCCTATAATTCCTAACGATTTTCCTTTTTCGCCTTTAATTTCCTGATCGTCTTGCCTTTGCGATCACCATCAATAAGGCGCAAGGTAAATCTTTGGAAACCTGCGGTAGCAACTTGGAGTATCCAGTTTAATCACACTGACAGCTTTATGTTGGATGCTCACGAGTAGGCAAACCATCAGCATTGCACAACAGATGGAAAAACAAAAAATTATTATTTACCGAAAAGCATTACATTAAACTCATTTTAAAATAGTAATAAAACAATTTTTTAATTTTTGGAAAAAAAAGCATTTTAACTGTTCGGCCAGTCGACAAATTTTTTCTTTAGACAATAAGAATATTATTTTCGCACGCGTAGCAAAGGAAGCGAGGGTCCGCTAGTACTCTATGTAAATTTACCCAGACCAATTTTGAAAAAAGTTGCAGCGATTTTGATGAAACTTGGTGATTTGGTGCACATGTGAACCAAATTAGGATTAGGCTGGGTTTCAAGTTTCCAAAAGGTCGTACAGGGGCGTGGCACAGCCCTAAATTTTATCATTTAAACTACCATATCTTGTAAGCCGTACAAGATATTGCGATGAAATTTGGTAAACGAATACATATAAAATGTATCTTGAATTGAGATAAAAGTGGGCGAAATCGAGAAAATGGGCGTGGCACTTTTCAACTGTTAAAAATTTTGATTCCGTATATCTCAGATCTGGCACAAACGATTTCCATAAAAATTTTGGGGATGATGCCGCTGAAAGCAGTCATCAATACAATCTCAGATACTTTACTAAAAAATCGCGCTAAAGGGCGTGGCACCGCCCACAATATTTATAAACGTTATATAAAGAGAACTAACAACGTAATCGTTATGAAATTTAATGAGGTATATACTTCCTATAAGGTCTCTTATAACAAAAATTTGGTTCAATAGTACCTGTGGGCGTGGCACCTCCCATATAAGCAAAAAACGTTTATTGTTATAGATAGTGTGCTATGAGAGTAATCTTCATAAAATTTGGTCTATAGATGTCAGTTACTATAAGCTTTAAAAATAAATGACTTTTGACAGGATTGCATCAGTGGGTGTGGCACCTCCCATATAAACATAAATTTGTAAGCGCTGTTTTAAGTGAACTATTGCAGCAATTGCTATGAAATTTAATGTAAGTGGTTCAGTTGCTATAGAGTATATCTGAATCAAAATTGGCTGAAATAGCACCAGTGAGCGTGGCACCTCCTATACAAGTAAAATACGGTAAGTGGCATATTTATCGAAATATGTGAGCAATCATACTAAAATTTGGTGTAAGAGGTTTGCTTATGGAAAGCTATTTCTGGATCAAAACCGGGCTGGATTGTACCAGTGGGTGTGTCACCGCCCTAAATTTTAAAATTAATTGCGGCACATATCGCAAACTATACAAGCTATTGTGCTGAAATTTAATATGAGGATGTCGATCACAAATATAGTTTATTGAGCGAAAAGTGGGCGTGGCATACTTTTAATTTTTCATTTCTATTCGATTTTTTTCAACATTTTCCTTATTCTTTCGACTTTTTCAACCCTGTAACTTTTTCCAATATATCCTATATGTATTTGTTCGACTTTTTCAACTTTCTTCATTAGTTTCTTCATTTTTTCGACTTTTTCATCCATTTTGAATTGTTTCAAGTTGTTTCAACTTTTTTAGAGTTTTTCAACCTCTCTCAACTTTTTTCAACATTTTGCATATATTTTCGATTTTTTCAACATTTTTCAACCTCTGTCGACCTTTCTAACTTTTCACATTTTTTTCGACTTATTCAACCTCTTCAACGCCTTTTTAACATTTATTTAAAAGGCACTTCAACGCAGTGTAGGGTATGAGAGTTCGGCCTGGCCGAAGATGACACCTTAACTTGTTTTTGTTTCAGTTTGTTTTTTTTTTTTCTGAATGGCTTTGAGAATTCAATTAATTTGTTAAGTTTTTCGCTTCAATTTTTTTTGCGTCAATTGCAAAATTAAGAAAAAAAAGGGATGCTTAACTGTGACCTTCGGTGCGCTTATACCGCCATCGACATAGGTGATCATCTGGTCTCTGAAACGATAATCCGAAACTTCATCGGTTGCCATAAGTTATCCTCCGCCAATATGCCCGTTGTGCATTTGATGTCGAAGTTAAAGCTATCAATGATAACATTTTGTCGTGAATCAATCAAACTACTTATATCACTAATTCAAATGTTCAATGTACCATTAAGGGCTCTACGAAATCATATTCCTTTTCACTTGGAAACTGTGCGCACTAATTATGCAGTAAATGCTCCCATTTTAAGAGCTTTAAAGTTGTTTAACGACATCAATTCTAGAGTTTCATTAGATTTTTCTATTTCAAAAAATTCATTGAAGTCTATCTTAAATAGCATTTGTTGATATTATTATTATTCTAGTTTGTAAGAGGTCTATAAGAAATATTGTTCATAGACTTAAGTAAATAAATAAATAAATAATTTCAACAAATGTTTTGCAGAGGGATCACTGGGAGGCAGTAATGCAACTCCACAGACTTGTTAGAGATAATGTTTTCCATTTATGGCAACTTAAATATCATTTTAAGATTATTTATTTATGACTTAGGAAAATATCGAAACTCCCTGCGTTTATACGATTTAAATGAGATACGTCTTTTTCGCTTGGTATTTATAGCTTTAAAAATGTAGATACACCATTTTACTTAAAGCTTGCCATAGAAAATTTCAAACAAAAGATATAATATTTTTTATCGTATAAAATACACATAATATTAAATAAAAACTAGAATCAAATTATATTTTTAGAAACTATACTATATTTACTAAAAGAAGGATTTAAAAAATTAAGCATGCATGATTGTTACTTATGAAATCTCAAGCCTTAAATGTAGCGATTTTTCTCCAAACGGACATTCTTTTTTCATTCTTTTCAAAACGAAAACAAACAAGTGATTTCCGTTAGTTTTTTAATTTTTTTTCGTTGTATACGAACATAACATAATTTACCTTCATATTTTTGAGATACGTCTAATTCGCTTGGTATGTTGTGGTAAAATTGAGATAGAGGAAATTTTCTTTGTAGATTTTTTATATGATTGAACTAAGATACCGGCATTTGGAACATTTCATTAGACGCGTAATTTTTTAAGCTATCCGATGCCATAAGAATGTCGAAATTTTTTGATTTTGTTATGCAAACAAAAAACATAAAAAAAAGATCCTCCACTGGTGAAATCGAATTCAAAAAGTAGCAATACTTACACTGAGGCCCATCGAGTTTATATATCACCAAAAGAAATAATATTCTTGTATTCAAATAAATAAGCCAATTGAGTGCTCCCCAATTTAAATTTATGTATGGTATGTTCAGCAAAAAATTTTGTTTATGTAATTTAGATTTAAGATTTAATCGGCTAGTTCTACCTAAAATAGGACAATTGTACCTAGAAGTCGGAAAATGGTGCATTTTGACCTACTTTTCTACCACTGATGTACTATTTTGACGTGCATGACATAAAAAAAAACGTCTGCATAATGTTTCTGAAGGACGCACGACGTAATTCCGAGTTCGCATACATTATTTCTTAATAAGATTCGAAATTGACCTGATTTTGATTGAAATTTAAGTTCCATACGAAAATCCCCTTTGCCACTAAAATTGCAATATCTTTACAACCATAAAAGCTATCGCTTATGTTCTTAGCATTTTAGAATCTGTATTAAATAGGCAATTTTTTAACAAGTTGGCCACTTAAATTGTCATACATTTTTTTACACCACACCACACCAGCTTAGAGTTTGGAAAAAATATGGTGCAAAACAAAAGTCTTAAGTTCAACATCTATTTTTTTCAGAACCGCTGTATCTACCGACTAATTTTAAATCACGTATGATAGCATAACTATTTAAAAGTATTATGCAAAAAAATGGACCAAAAATATTTTCATTTGTGGCTGTGGTACCAAAGCGACTGACAAATGTCGTAAATATGTAAAAGGTCGATTTTCTCGAAAACGGTGCGATTTTTACTAAACTAAAGGTTATCCACTATTTATGGGACACCCTGTATAATGGTTTTTATAGAAATTTTTCTATTCTTTTCAATTATGAAATCCGATTTGAAATTTGAAATTTTTGTTTTTGTCATTCGATAAGTTTTCAGTACATTCGGTACATTTTATCCATTTTCAGTAAATTCCGCGCATTTTCAGTACATTTCCAAAAAAAAAAAATAAAAAAAAATATCGAAATTGTCATCATAGCTCGACCATGGCTTCGATTTTTTTTTTTGCAGCACACTCTTCAATTATGGTTTTTCTTGAATCTAAGACTATTTTGAATTAATATTCAAGGAGGAACAATTAAAATTCAAAGGGAGACATAGTTAAAATTGCATTTAAGTTAAAAAAATACATGAAAAGTTACATACAAAGTTAAATAAAAAAATGGCTATCTGAATTTTAATTGAACAACCTTGAATATTAATTCAAGACAGCCTTAGCTTCAAGAAAAACTATAGCTGAAAGATGTACACAAAAAAAAAAAAAAAATCGAGGCCAGCTAAAAGGCCAAATCTGATGGAATTGTACATACATATAGGTAAAAGTTGGTAAAATCATACAAAAGTAGGCAACTTCAAACGACTGCACCTCAGCCAATCTTTTTTGTTAGTTAAAAAAATCCCTGAATTCACTCAGAACCAAGTTATATGTGCAAATCCGCCAAATTTGGCCTTTTAGCTGGCCTCGTTTTTTTTTTTTTTTTTTTTTTGTAGTACATCGTTCAGCTATAGTTTTTCTTGAAGCTAAGGCTATCTTGAACTCATAATAAAGGCTGTTCAATTGAAATTCAGATAGCTATTTTTTTTATTTAACTTTGTAGTTATGTAACTTTTCATGCTTTTTTTAACATAAATGCAATTTTAACTATGTCTCCCTTTGAATTTTAATTATTCCTCCTTGAATATTAATTAAAGATAGTATTAACTTCAAGAAAAACCATGTTTGAAGAGTCTGCTCCAAAAAAAAAAAAATCGAAGCCATGGTCGAGGTAAGATGACAATTTCGATTTTTTTTTTTTTTTTTTTTTTTTGGAGCAGAATCTTTAAACATGGTTTTTCTCGAAGTTTAGACTTTCTTTAATTAATATTCAAGGAGGAACAATTAAAATTCAAAGGGAGACATAGTTAAAATTGGATTTTAGTTAAAAACAACATGAAATGTTACATATAAAGTTAAATAAAAAAATAGCTATCTGAATTTCAATTGAACAAGCTTTATTATGAGTTTAAGATAGCCTTAGCTTCAAGAAAAACTATGGCTGAACGATGTACTCCAAAAAAAAAAAAAAAAAACGAGGCCAGCTAAAAGGCCAAATTTGGCGGATTTGCACATATAACTTGGTTCTGAGTGAATTCAGGGATTTTTTTAACTAACAAAAAAGAAAGTTGATGGCGAATTTGCAATAAATAAAAAAATAAATTTTTCAGTTTTTTTAAATAGTTTTCTTAACTTATTTTGATGAAAAAATAAGTTTTTTGACTTTTTAAAGTATCATTTCGATAGGAAATTTTATTCTCTACAATAAGGTTGATGAGGAGTATATCATAAAACTACATAGTTCTTGAGTTATATAAAATAAAATTGGACAAATTTGAATCGTCCTCAAAAGTCCAAGCCTAAGTTTAATAGCAATTTTGGATTTATCAATTGCAATTAATTAGTTCTTTATTCAAATACATACATAGTTAATAGCCTAATGGCATAAAGGTAATAAATGGTAAAGTCATACAAAAGTGGAAAACATTGAACAACTGTATCTCAGTCAGTCTTCATTCAAAATACTTTTAAGAGTCACCATGTTGACGGAAACTAGATCACCTTTCTTTTGTGTCGACTAAAAAAATCCCTGAATCTACTCTGCAAAAAGTTATACCCAAAAATGAAAAGAAGTTCAAGACACTGAAATTTTTCGGTTAATTTTAAATAGTTTTTTAACTTATTTTGATGAAAAAATAAGGTCTTTAACCTTAGTGTCATATCGATAGGAAATTTTATTCTCTACAATATGTCTGACAATGTGTATGCACTAGAAATATATAGTTTTTGAGTTATGATTAAAAAATAAAAAGTGAACAAATTTGCACCATGCTCAAAAGTTCAAGCCTTAATTTAATCCCACTTTTGGCTGTATCATCCTTGGGGTACAATTCAACATATAAGACAATAAAATACCTTTAACGAATTAGTTCCTTTTACCCCTGGTTTTTATGACATTGTCAATAGTCTATAAAGCCATTACATATTATATATGTAATACTTTATTTTTAATTTGATTAATTCAATGAACTACTTCCGATAAATTCGTTCTTTATATTACTTTAGTTTTTAGAAGTCCAAAACTTGGCAACCAAACCCAGTGAAGGCATTTTCGGTACATTTGTACTTTTTTCAGTACATTTGCGTCGTTAACAATTGTCGTCAGTACATTCGACAAATTTTTAGTACATTCGGTACATTTGGTGCATTTTCAGTTCATTTGGCTCATTTTCAGTAAATTTTCAGTACATTTGGACTATTTATAAAAATTAAAATTTTTTAGTAAATTTATCTGAAATATGCGTATAAGCATTTGGCATTTAAGAAGTATGTACATTTGAAGTTTTGATTTAGTACATATTCACAAAACCCAAATGCCATCACTGACCAAGACTCATACAAAATAAGTTATGTGCTTACATCTTCTAGAAGTGCAATTGAGCCGAGTATGAACAAACTTCAAAATCTTATTTTTTTCGTGGACACACTTCACATAAAATGCAAGGTATCCCAAGTAGCATTAAAATACTGCTGTGCAATAATTGCTAGTAGTAAGCTGTAAAAACACTTTTAATGCAATTGACAAGCCATTTATTAGCTTTTTTTGAAGTTTTACTTAAAAGAAAATTTTTATTCTTTAAAAACGCCTTTGCAGCTTGTGTCTAGCTTAATGTTAGCATTGCTTCAAAATATTTTCTTAACCTGCTTAAGAAGCGCTTATAATGCCAAAATAGATGTTGAGAACTAGCACAACTTCGTTGTTATTTTCTTTAGCTATGATCTATACTTTAACGGAAAGACAACAGCTAATCAAAAGCCACTATATTTCTTGTTTTGATTTGGCATTTATAGCTAAAATAATTCACAGATCATAGCACAAATTCATTGCCATTATAAAAGCGCACTTAAAGTTTATTAACAGCAAAATCAATAGTTATATTTTATTGCTTTTATTTTGCATGTGTACTTCGAATTATTGCTAACTAAAATTCTCAGACAATTATTTATTTTATCAGCAAACAGTTTTTGATTTTGTTAAGTTGTGTGCAAAAAAAAAACCTTTATACATTGCTTTTTATTAACACTGACGTTTTAGTTGGATAAATTAGCACGCATAGCAAAGGCATTGTTCCATTTAAAACACTTATGGATAAGTTTAATTTTAAACTTTATAAAAAAAGAAAGAGTTGTTCGCCGTTCTATAGACATGTGGAGGAAAAGCGAAAAAAATTGCAACATAAAAAACACAATGCAAAACCATCATTTGCAATCATGATTGAAAAAGCTGCTAGTATGAACCAGGAAATTCTTAACACCGAATATATTGAAAGAGAAAAAATTTCCATATCACCCTGCCCATCATTACTCTAGGTGTATTGTTTTAATAACATCTTGAAGAGGATTTGAAAACGGCAAAACTAATTCTTACATAAACCTCTTGAAGGGCCCCATAGCAGGTGTCCTTTATGTCTCAAATAGGATTTATTCTGTATTTCACCGAATACTTTCAAGTGTTCTGCTCTTTAAGAATGGTTATATAAAATTCTTGAAGACCCTAATAAATGCAAAAATGCCTAGTGGGTATCATTTATGATAAAAACAATTTTTTATTTTTCAATCACTAAATACACGAGGAAATAGGAGATACATACCCGTTAATTCATTGCAGCATCATGAAGTGAGATTATTTTTTTCATTGGATCCAATATAAAAACTATGTCGGTACATGCAAGTTAAATGAACAAATTTTATAAGAATTAATTTCAAAATTTTTTAATTATCGTAAATACTTCAAGTTTTAAATTTAAGGCACATTTTGCCATAGCGTATCCTCTGTTTTCTTTATTGTTTTTGCCCTTCATTGTTGATAACATTTTTGTGAAGACCTTTTATAAATGTTGCTCTACTCAATTGTTGCTTTGATCCCTGCAAAGATGCATCATTAGCGTAATTGCTGCTTGTACTCATCATCGTCATATACTGCAACAGCCATAGCAACATTGTAATCTTCAATTGCTGTTTTTTAGCTCATCGTTTTCTTTATGCTGGCAGCATGTACGCTGTGCTGCTGCGGTTTTTGCTGTTAATGTTGTCGCAGTCGGCACTGTTTTTGCTGATGTACCTGTGACTTTTTGGGCGCACTTGACGCTTAATTAATGGTGGAAATAAGAAAAAATGTCAACTTAACGAGATTCTTTGTCGAGGTTGTTGCTGATGCTGTTTTTTGCTCCTGTTGCTTCTGCTGTTCCTCATCGACCATACTTTTTGTTGTTCGCAAGATGTCGCCACTTTACTGCTGCCGCTGGAGTGGCAGTTGCTGCCTGTTGAGATGATGATTTTACGTCATTTTGATTTATGTGCCGTCACAATTTTATTTTTTTTATTACTTTTTAAGTACACCTCTGTGAGCAATGGTTGTTGTTGTAACCATTGAAGTTGCTGTTTGACATCGCATGTAAGATTTTTTAGTTTTTTTTGCTTAGCTGCGCGATTGAATCTGCAACTTTGACTAATGCGATAATTACAAAGTGCAGGAAATGTGATTTTTAACAGTTGCTAATTATTTTTATGAGACCACGGATGGTTTTTTAATAAGACGGATGAATGGATACGATAGTTGGAAGGTTGGATAAATGGAGAAATAAATGCATGATGGTAATATGTTAATGCCTTAAGCTTGGCAATTTAGAAGAAAATCTCATTTAGGATTTGCTTCATCTTGAGAATCGGAGAGGTTTCGGCTAGATGTTCTTAACTTTATTGGATTGGTATATTTAAATTAGACAAATCAATGCTTAAATTCAATAAAGAAAATTATTAAGTTTGCGATTGTGACACTAGTAATATAAAATTAAATCAGAAAAAAAGAAACAGTTGGAGATAAACATTCGAACTGTGGTGGTGTTAAGTGGTGTTAAGAATTAGTTCCTAACTCAGGAATTTAGGTAACATTGATTTTATTTAAGTTTTAATGTTTCTTACGCTGGTCAAATGACTTGGAGTGAAATAACATTTTCCCACCACTTCCCCGATTTTCTTCATATCTGGCAAAATATTTCGCCAAAAATGTTTATATCCCGAGAGTAAGCCACAATAAACAAACGATGTCAGTCTGGAGATTAAGCGGAGAATAACAATTGCTAGTAGGTGCTACTACGGTCTCAGTAAGCAATTACGTTGCAGAGCTCTCTCTCGATCGACAAAGCTAACACTCTACAAGACGCTCATTCTACCTGTGCTTCTTTATGGCACTGAGGCATGGGTGGTTTCGACAACAGACGCAGCCGCTCTTGGGGTGTTCGAGAGGAAAGTTCTCCGCAAAATCTTTGGTCCGGTTCGAGTTGGCGACGACTATCGCATTCGAATGAACCACGAGCTGTATGAGCTCTACGCCGACATTGACATAGTTAAGCGTATAACAATACAGCGACTACGCTGGCTGGGTCATGTCCATCGTATGGATAAAGAAGCTCCAGCGAAAAAGGTATTCGAAGGGAAGGTCCCCGGTCAACGACGAAGAGGGAGACCATGCCTCCGGTGGATAGACCAAGCTGAGGAAGCTCTAACCGCGCTTGGCATTAACGATTGGAGAAGGCGCGCGCAAAACAGAGGCGCCTGGCGAGAGCTAATGAGGTCGGCCGTAACCTGACAACGGGTTGTTATGGCCATCTAAGTAAGTAAGTAAGTAAGCCACAATACACATTTTCTTCAAAATGATTAACAAATTGATTAAAGGTCAACTTATTCTCTACCTTGTATGAATTTGGATTCATGACCTACAACATTTCCATAAATTTAGTCATCAATAAAGTATGAATAGCACTAGAAGTCTTATTAAAACTTATTTATGTGCTTTTGCTATTAAAAAGTTACAATTTTCTGAGATAAGTTTGCCAACTTCCATTAATTTTACAGCTTGTACTCGCAGTTGCAAAACTGGCCAAGTCCCTTTTTCATACTTTTCAAAAAACAACGAAAAACTATGTTCTATATTCATTGAATATGGGTATTTCCCACATAATACTTAGCTTATAAAAATTCTTACTCAAGGCACATTAGATCACACTTTTCGAGTTTTATTTGCGTATGCTTTTGAGAAAACAATTTTGGACTTGGCCGGTTATGATACCAATGTACTGGACATGGCCGTATTTGATTCCAAGGCGTTGGACTGGTTTTGAAATCCATGCATCAAATACTCGTATATATATATAAAAAATGTAATATTTCTGTCATAAAATTTTCTTAATCTAAAAACATAGTGGAAAGATGGAGCATTGTCTATATTTTGATATATGAGAATATCTCAAAATTTGATTTTTTCGGACTTGGCCGGTTTTGCAACTGGGTGACTCATATGTCAAAATCAATCTTAAGTATTCTTAAGGGGACACGACACATTCAAAAAATGTTGTCTTATATGTTTTAAATTGCGTATAACTTTTAAAAAACAAGTTTACTCACATATTTTGACACAAAACAATGTTTTAAAAATTTTTTTTTTTATTTTTTTATGAAACTTATGACCACTAGAATTTTTAAAAAAAACACCAAAAAATCACGGTGAGCATGATTGCAGCTCACTGGAACATCTGATAAAAAATAAATAAGAGGGTTTAATCAGCATCAAAGCCGATAAAGAATGAACTACAGGCAATAATTTTGATCCAAAAATAACAAAATGGCGTAGTTTTTTCGAAAAATTTCAATTTTTCGTGCCAAAATCGTGCCAGAAATCAAAAACTATAATACCGATCTTTCTGTCCGTAGTTCATTCCCTATATTTATATGTGCACAGCAACATATTGAAATTCCAGAAAGATCGGTCCAGTAGTTTTTTTATCATGCCCACCAACTCGAAAAACGTGGTTTCGAGAAAAACGCTATATACTATAGCTTTTCACGTACTATAACTTTGACACGATGTTACCAAAATACTCGCTATATATTTTATAAGCCGAGTTTGAGGTTTATTTTAATAAAAACGTATTTTTCAAAATTTTTTAAACAAGAATAAGTCAAAAAAAAATTTTCAATTCTTGAAAATTTGAAGGTGTCATGTCCCCTTAATAAAGGTTAACACTATGAATTTCATATGGGAGGTCCAAATTTAAAAAAAAATTTACCGTTCTATAGGATGTTTCAATAGGGACGGGTAGATAAAAATTTAATAAAACAAGTTGCGTGTGAGATAACAACGAATTTTTTGGTTTATTTGAAAGTCCTATTGATGACATTTTGTGAGGAATATGACATCGTTCAAATGGCCGGCGAGGCTTTGCTGGGCGGCTCGCATCCGCCATAAAATGACCATAAAACGAGTAAATGACCAGGTACGATTTTACGGATCGTGTTTTTGGAATCTCCGAACACTAAATAATAATTGTGCATTGTCAGATTTGGTTGAAAGTTTTTACCGATTTTGATCTTGTTTAAAACGAACCGTGTCGGCTATAGTGCTAATCTTAAAATGGCCATATAACGAGTGAATGAGCAGTTCCGATTTTGCGAATCATGTATTTGGAATCCCCGAACCCTATATAATAATTGTGCATTGTCAGATTTGGTTGACAATTTAATCGATCTTGATCTTGCTTGAAGCGAACCGTGTGTATCTTGGTAGCATCGAAAAACTCAAAAAAAAAAAAAACAGCGCAAATTTGGATTTAATTGAGGTAAACTCGGGAAATAAATTTTTTTTCTTAGTCTAATATTCTTGAGCATTGTAGTCCGAAAACAGACGAAGAAATTCTGACTAGTCCCGATGTTCCAGTATTTTTTAGCAGAAGACCAGAGTAATAGAAAAATAAAAAAACTTTGCAAAAAGGCCAAAATTCAAGCTTGAATGAAGTAAATTCAGGTAATACATTTTTTAAAGATCGAAGTATTTTTTTTTGCACGATTCATACAATTAGACTGACACGCGCCTTTATAAAAACTCCAAAGTTGTGGCGGGACTTTAGATTTGAATGCAGATACATTCTTAGGATTGATTGAAAATAACATTAGAAAAAAATTATGTCGAATTTTATGTTGAAAAAGCATGGTGCGCGTCATCAGTAAAATATTCGTAGTTTCAAAAGTTATGGCGGGAATTTCGATATGAAAGGATTGATTGAGCAATAAAATATAAAAAAATAAGAAAAACGGAAGATGTTATATTGAAAATATTTTGAGAAAAATTTTTTTAATTATAAAAATTGGTGTTTTAACAAATTTATTTAATTTTTTTATAAAGTTATAGTCTTTTTGAACAAATATGATTAAATGATTTTTTATCCTATCTACTATAGTTTTTGAAATATATCGTTTCAAAAACGTAGAAAAAAACAAAGTGTGCTGTTAGAATTACCGATATACATACATATGTATTTGTATGTCTGAACTTTATTTTCAAAACGTAATCAGCGATTTTGATTAAACTTGGGAATTTCGTGCATAAATGAACAAAATTAAGGTTGGGCTAGGTTTTAACATTTTAACCCTTAAATGCATTTTTAATATTTAATATCTTTTTATTTAAAAAACAATCAGTTTCAGATATGCTACACCATGCGTTGTAGTAGATATTAATATAAAGGACCTAAGTCTAAAACTAGTAACTGTATTGAATAAAAGAAGAGCTTTTGCATATAAAAATTATATTATGTATGTACTTAGCTTAGAAAATTACTTTTTACACATCAACAAAAAAATCTGTACATAACTGTGCGAACTAACAATGCAATCGCTATAAAATTTGACATGGTAGACATACTCGTTATCAGGTATCTCTCTTAACCCTAATTAAGTCAACATGTTCCTCAGAGGCACATTTTTGACTTTGAAGAGCTGTAACTTTTTTAAATGAACAAGAATATTAATGAAACTACTTGACTTTGTTCCCTCTCTATTTTTATACATAAAATACTTTTTTTCATTTTTTTATAAGATTTGGATTGCATTTTATTAAAAAAAAACTAAAAATGTACCTAATCCACTTAAAATGTGCCTCTCAGGCACATATGTATGAGACTTCGCTTAGAAAAATTTTGAAAATTCAAATTTGAATCACTGCATTCTAAATGAAAAATACTTATCATGAGAGAAGAAATTGAAAGAGTAATCAACGAGAGTGGCGAGGACAAAAGGATTTTGATGCATTCAAAACAAGTGATGATGAAGAAGGAACTTTGCTTTCCGAAGACAGAGATTATGTCAGAGAATGAGGATTATGATATCGAAATGGATGATGAATGCTCAGACGTGGTTAATCTTAACGAGTCACAATTAAATGCTATGACTATAATATGTTCGTTGGAAAATATGGAACCATCTGGAACTCATCGCCAAGTGTCATACCATCTACACAGACTTCTTCTCCGCAGTCAAAATGTCATTCGCGAAGCGGTTAATAAAGTTTTTTTACCCCCAGGTTAACATATTGATGGTGCCGATGCGTTCGGTCTTTTCTCTGATGATGATGCTTTAAGCACTATTGTTGTAAACACAATCAGAAATACCTCCCAAATAAAAAAGAAAAATCATGACAGTTGTTAGCTATGTTCCAAAAAATAAAAGCCTTCTATTTTTGTCTTCAATTCACTATGATAGCAATATCTGCCTTCTTTATATGGTTGAATAAATATCCCGATTGGAACAAAAATAAACGTGGATTATGACGGAAGCTATTTTTGAAAAAAATAGTTCAGGACCTCTTTGTTCGACATATTACGTCGCAGTCTATCGAAGCTTACTAAAAATAATGTTTCCAATCTTCTGCAAGCAAATTTGGATCAAAAAATGGCAGAGCCCAGCACTAGCAAAATAGGAAATTCTTGGCGAAGATGTTACATGTGTCTTCTAAAGCTGTGCAGAATGTGTGAGAAATCACCTCATATTTGAGACAAAAATACTTGCAACGAGCATTCTTCCAAAATTCTTTATAAATATCATGATCTAATATATATGTTATGTATATATTTATGTTTTTATTATTTCTTAAAGCATATTATATAAAATGAATTTATAATAAAATATTTCTTTTGTAAATCTAACTAAAATTTCATATTTCCCTCATATGTGCTTCTGAGGCACATTTTGATTTGATTCGTTATAGAAGTGTCCTGACTTAATTAGGGTTAACCAAGTGAGACAAGCAAAAAACGTTAGATGTTGTACATATTTAGTTTACTATATGAGGAATCATAATAAAATTTGGTACAGAGATGTCACTTACTATTAGCTTTGAAATCTGACGGGATTGCATCAGTGAGCGTGGAACCTCTCAGAATAATAAATAGTTGTGTGCGTGTCATTTTATGATTTTTAAAATATTTTTGGAATTTTTCAATTCTTTTCAATATTTTCCTTTTGACTTTTTTAACATCTTCAACTTAATTGAATTTGCGAAAATTTTCAACTTGACTTTTTCAACCGTATTCAACTTTTTTCGCCATTTTCCATATTTTATTGACTTTATAGCCTTCTTCGAATTTTTCGACATTTTTCAACTCTTTAACTTTTTTGAATATTTCTGACTAATACAACCTCATTTAACTTTATTCAACATGTTTCATATTAATTTAGAAAAGAACAATGCCGCAAACTCTTCTTTATAAATAAATTGAAACACACCTTAATTTGAATTTGCCAAATTTTTAATTAATATAAAATATATGGCTACCAAACCAATACCTGAACAGATTTACTCGATTGAGAAAGTGGTGAAGATAAAGTGCGACATCATTTTCTTGAAGAAATGTAAAGAAAACAAAGTAAAACCCAGTTTCATCAAAGTTAAATGTGCAGTTGACAACAACGTAACTAAGAGAGTGACTATCATTGCTGAACATCTTTGGTTGAAATTTAAATTAAAAGGCAAATATGCTGCTCTGTCATCGATTGAATTAGAATTATACGAATTGCAATTGGAATTTATTTTTGCTTAGTGTGGAACAAAGAACAAATAAAGATGAAAAAATAAAAACGCAGAACCAAAAATGGCAAAGACTAATAAATAATCAAAATCCAAAAGGTGTTTCTAATAAGAATATTCCAGAATTTATTGATGACGTTGTATGAAATTTATCACAACAACAGTTTAATGACGACGAATTGAATTTCGCTTTGAAGCTAAATCGCAAACCGCTTGCTGATGTGATTGTTGACATTGAGACGATTCTGAAATTCAAACCAACGACAGTGCAGAATGAAATTCGCAGTGAAACAACCGAAATAATTAATAAGTTGAATCTTCAAAGACAACAAAAACCAAAAACGGTTTATAAAAATTTAATAAAAACTTTGAAAGAAAAAGATTGTGTTTATGTGAAGGCTGATAAAGGCAATAAATTAGTGATTATGGATAAGTTAGACTATGAAGAAAGAGCTGCAAATTTAATAACCGAAAGTGGTTACAAAAAGTTGAAAAAATCTCCGATA
Source organism: Tricholauxania praeusta (assembly GCA_949775025.1). Classification (NCBI taxonomy): domain Eukaryota; kingdom Metazoa; phylum Arthropoda; class Insecta; order Diptera; family Lauxaniidae; genus Tricholauxania; species Tricholauxania praeusta. Next base: position 114,601,786 of record OX459029.1, read on the forward strand.
TCTTCGATGGTTACAAACGATGTTCGTAAAGAAGTAAGCAGTGCTTTTGGTGAAAGACTTAAGTGGCGATTAGTAGTATCCAATCCGCGAAAACCGAGAATATATTTTCTACCAAAGATCCATAAATCCAGTATAAAAGTACGCCCTATAGAGAGCAATTTGAATGCACCTATGGAAAAAATGGCAAAATGGCTTGTGAAGGAGTTAAATACATTACCGCGTATAGAAAGCTTGTCCGTTAGGAATTCTTTTGAATTTGTGGAAAAAATAAAAAATATTAACGTCAGTAGTGATGAAATAATGGTTTCTTTTGATGTGGAGTCACTTTTTCCATCAATACCAGTTCCAGAGGCGTTAAATTCGTTGGAAAAACATTTGAAAAAAATTAAGTTCCAATGGAAAAGATACAGATATGTATATATTCGAACTGCTGAGTGTTGTATGCAACAGAATTATTTCCAGTTTCGTAATGAATTTTACAAAATTGAAAGAGGAACCAATATGGGATACTCGTTGTCTCCTATTCTGGCTGAAGTGCTCATGGCAGAATTTGAATTAAATTTAATGCTGGCAAAAAGCTACTGAGAATTTGGTTAAGATACGTTGATTATGTGTACGCAATAGTTAATCAGAACGAAGTGAATTCTCTACTGAGCATTTTGAACAAGCAATGCGTATCTATAAAATTCACAAAAGAAAGTTGAAGAAAACGGAAAACTTGCATTCTTAGATCTGATGCTGTATAGAGTTGGAGATAAAATTGATATAGCTATACATCACAAGAAAACCAGTGCAATGAGATATATAACTTCGGATTCACATACTCCAATTCAACACAAATTAGCAGTTTTTCACTCTTTGGTTCATCGACTAGTGAAATTACCACTTTCAATTGCTAATTTTAATTCAGAATACGAAAGAATAAAAACAATTGCTTTAAAAAATGGATATGATGATAATTTAATTCACCACATAATTGATCAGCATTCGAGAAAAATATTGCGCTCAAATAAAACAACTTTATACAATTAAAATGCTGCGACGAATGAAAACAACGAACTGAAACGCGTCTGTTTGTCTTTTGTACCTGAAGTCACAAATAAATTGAAATCTATTTTTAAAAAACATAATATGACATTTTCTTTTTTTCTTTTTTTTTTCTTTCGTTGATCACTTAAATTACATTATTTCTAAGTCATACTCTTTATTAGCATTTTTTAGAAGGTTTAGCTCTGATTTTGCTGACCCTTATACACTAAAGGTATTGTTTACATCATTTGTGAGGTCTCGGCTGGAATATGCAGTGTTTATATGGAATCCTTATTACGAGGTACATTCATTGCGTCTGGAGCGCATTCAGAAAAAGGTTTATTAAGTTTGGTTTAAGAGGTATCAATTTTTCTGATCCATTATCTTCTTATAGTGCTCGATGCCAATTGATAAATCTAAAATCACTTGAAAGTAGACGAAAGATCCATTCACTTATATTTATGTATGATATTGTTTGTGGCAATGTAAGTTGTGAATTTCTTTTAAGAAAAATTAATTTTAATGCGCCTTTAAGGCAATTGCATTCTGTAAGTACTTTTTATGTCACACCTCATAAGACTAATTATGCTTTGAATGAGCCATTAACTAGAGCTTTGATTAATTTTAATTATTTATTTGCTTTACATTTTCCATATTTAATCGACTTTTTTAGCCTCTTTCAACTTCTTCAACATTATTCAACCTCTTCAATTTTTTTCAACAGTTTCCATTTTTCAGCTCTTTCACCATTTTTCGGCTTTTCAACCTTTTCCAAATATTTCTGACTTATTCAACCTTATTCAACTTTATTCAATATCTTGCATATATTTTCGACATTTTAATCTTTTCAACTATCTTCATTAAAGTCATATTTTTTGGCTTTGTCAGCGATTTTAAATTATTTCAACCTCATTCAACTTTTTTTAACATCTTCCATATTATTTACGACTTATTCAGCCTCTTTCAATTTTTTTCGACTTATTCAACATCATTCAACTTTTTTAAACACTTTCAATATTGTATTGACTTTATCAGCCTTCTTCACAGTTTCAACCTCTTTCAACTTTTTTCAACATTTCCATATTTTTCCGACTTTTCAAACCTCCTACAATTTATTTTGACTTTTTCAATCTCATTTAACTTTTTTCGAGTTTTCCAACCTCTTTCAATTGTTTCAATTTTGCAAGTTTTTCCATGTTTTATCCACTCTTTCACGTTTTTAAATATTTTTTTAACCTCTTTAAGCTTTTTTCAACCTTTTCCGATATATTTTGGCTTTATAAGCCCCCTTCAACATTTTCCATACTTTTTTGACATTTTTAACAACTTTCTGTTTTTTTGTTAATATGCCATATTTTTTTTTTATTTTACAACTTTTCTCACACTTTCCAAAAGTTTTCAACGTTATCGATTTTTTCAACCTCTTTCAACTTTTTAAATATTTTTTTATATTTTTTCGACTCATGCAACCTCATTGAGGGTATTCCTCTAAACGCGAAAACTCGAAAAGCGCGAAAACTCGAAAGTTTTCGAGCTTGCTTTCAGGAACACCCCTATCAATACAAACTCGTAAACGATTGAGCAATGGCAATTTGACAGTTTGATCAGTGTTACCGCTGCCATGAAAAAAAATGTATCACACCAAAACGAAAAAATATGTAGAATTAAGTTAATAAATAACAAAACACAAATAGGTAAACAAACAAAAATTCTGAGAATTGCGCTTTTATATATTTAAAAATCATTCTGTTAAGTTTATGTGCCAATTTCTAAAGAAACTTCAAACTGGCAGCAAATTATTTCGACATACGGCAACACTGATTTATTTTCCAACTTCTCGAGGCCACTTGCTCAACTACTTAGCCTCGAAAGTTGAGCAAACTTTTCTTCATACAAATTATTTTCGAGACTCGAAAATGTGCTCAGTTTTCGCAGTTTACGCAGTTTTCGAGGCTTTTTCGCGTTTTCAGGAATACCCTCATTAAGTTTTTTCAACACTTCGCATATTTTCTCGACTTTTTAGACAGAAGACGAAAAACCGAACTATGGTCGGTCTCCTGGTACTGTGTCTTTATACGAGGGCACATAGTTGTCCGTTATTAGGTAATTTTAGTGGGTAGCATGCAGGACTATGGATAGTTGGGACATGGGTTCGAGACCGGCGTACAAATCGTAAGTAAAATAAAACTTTATAATAAAATAAAATTTAATTTAATAAAGTTCAATAATTTGCACATAAAGTCTCTCATCTGTAAAGGCTCTAAGCAACACACACTTCTCTTTTTTAAGTGTTTGAAAGGTGTCTTTTAAGTACCTCAGACAGATACTGTAGCAAGTCTCATGAAAAACAACAACTTTTCCCATTACTTTTTAAATACTTGCCCCATAACCATTCCTCATGAATAAAATAATTTCATAAGAAACGCCACGAAAGTATTCATGAGTAAAGTATCAAAACTTTAAACTGATTCACTAAGCATCTTTTAGAAAAAATAATATTAAGAACACTAAAATTTTACCCTATATTCAATCAAAATGTACGTGCACAAGAAATTCGAGGTTTGACTCAATTTTATGGCATTCGTTCATAAATTTCTTTTACAACGCCGGAGGATGAGCTAAACAAGCTCCTTAGTGTACAGTAGAGAACAATAGCATAGAAGCGCAAAAAATTATTTTCTGAGTTATTGGGTATTCTCAGAATTCGAGTGATAAAACTCACCATTGTTAAAAGCAGCCTCGCCTTCCGCTACAAAGTGTCTTAATTACTTGCCGACAGGCGCTTTTGCTATCGTCCATAAAAATATTCGAATTGTTCAAACTTGAAATATCTTTTTAAATTTTAAATAAAAGACGTTAATTGTGTGAAGTCTTTATTTATTTTTATTGGAAATTGAAGTACATTAATTTCGGTCAATAATGAAGAAGAATATCGTTCCAGTGACCTCCTCTTCTAGCTCGGCACGCTGTCAATCTTTTACCAAATTTCCATTGTAGGCAATATTCAAATTGTTCATTATTATATTGAAAATTATCTGGTTATACCTATACTGGCATACCTGCCAAAGAAGTTTAAGCATTTTACAGTATTATTTTTATAAGGTTTTCCTTTAATGATATTACAGTAAAAACTACAAGAAATGTAAAATTATACCCAATTAATCACTTCTTTAAAACTTCTTCATGATGTACAGAATGTACAGAATACTTCAAAACCTTAACCTTATGATTCAATTTTTTGTTCTGTTGAAGACAAGAGCAGAAAATATTTTCTGTTGTCTTATCCTTAACCCAAAATCTTAAAGAAAGGAAAAGCGATTTCGAATACAATTTTTAATCAAATTTTGAAATGGTTTTAACAATTTAAATAAGTAAAACAAGAAAAATCCACTTTGTAAAATTTTTCAACTCAGCATTTGACAGGTGCATATGAGTTATAAAAACTCGCAACTTGTTGTGACAGTCAGTCAGCTGGTGCGCATCAGAAGCTGCCAAGACATATTGCATTACATTACGCGCCGCACGGCCAGTTGAACGCAATCAACGTTCAAAAGACCAACTGGCGACTGGTTCAAAAGACAGCGCCAACAAATTTTCTCGCATGTAATTCCTCGATGACGGTTGAAATTTCCTTCTTCATAAAAATTTTCCCAATAAACATTGACAATGGAATTTCATGAGAGCACACTGAATACTTCACAGTTCATTTCATTTGGAAATCAAACAAATTTTGTCCAGCGCTAGACTTCCAGTTACAATGTGAAACTTTCTTGTTAATATTTGAAACAAAAAATATTGAATCGGAAATGCAGGTGCATAAAAACAAATAAGAAATTTTTGCCACAAACTTTTTTAATATTTTCTTAAGGATATATTAAACGTGGTGCTGCATGTAATCGCGTAAAAAGTTGATTTGATTTCAACTTTTTCGCACTGTCGCATGTGCCGCATAAGACGTTGTTGCCAGTTTGTCGCAAGTCTAGAATTTATGATGACATTTAGAAAAAGTTAATTATCTTTATCGTGCAAAGCAGATACAAATGCACGGCAATCCTAATCGTTTTTAAATATAAAAAATTGAATAACTTGTTTTTTATGGTGATACATTTCTAAATTTATTACATAACCTGCAACAAAATTGGCAATTCATTCATGAAAGCGTTAATTTCTTTCAGAATCACGGCAAGACAATTCTTAACAATAGAAACACCATTTTTCAAATTCGAGATTACTGGTTTTAAGTTATTCAATATTGAACAGCAAATTTCATATCATTAATTTTTGGTGAAGTCATCTTTATATTCACCAAGGGTGTTTATAAAAACTTATCTTGAATAATTTCTTAGTTATTCGTAACCCACTCTATAGTATGTGATTCGATATCACTCATAATATGTGATTCAATTACATCTATATAAATAAAATGGTAGCCGTTTTCGATGAACGGGATTCACGCAAAATCTACTGAATCAATTTTGATCAAGTTTTTTTAGTCATCTTTCTTAGACGCTTGGTCCCAACATAGAATTAAAATTATCACGATATTCCTGTTAATTATCAAAATATTAAAGTTTTAAAATTGCTAAAAAAATTAATTTCACACATAGAAAGAAGCATGTAAGCATAACAAATCGTTTAATGGCAAGTTAGTGTGTTAGTTAGTTTGTGTGCGTTTTGTTTTTATATGGCAATGCAATGGAAGAGAAGATTAAAATTTTACTCTCGCTCTCATTCTCATTCTCAATTTGTCAACGCAGCAACGCGGAATTTGTGAACAATGAAAAAAAAAATTACAGTTCGTTCACACATAGAAAACACACATGCTGTCCTAAATGGCTTGACAACATGTGTGACTGTCAATATTGCTTTGCGGTCACATTTTCGTGCATGCCATCAAACATCAATTGCAGAACAATTTATGAGCGTCCACATCGAAGTGAACTGCATGAAATCCTATTTAAAATGAAAAATGTTCACTAGGCTTGACAGTCAGTTCACACAGGTTGAATGGTTGGACAAGACAGCAGAAAAATCAACAATTTTTGAAATGCATCCAACATGTGTGTCAAGCGGTCGTTCCTAGAGTTCACATTATCGAACATTGATGTTGGACAACATGTGTGATAATGTGTACTAGGCTAAATGAATGTAGTAATTTGCGTGAGTGCTTTGTTTTTGTCTTTCACATAGCAATGCAATGGAATATTTCTGGAAGAGAAAACAACAAGAACTCTAGATCTGTGAAGAAGAATCCAAAATTGACTGTAGTTCTTTTAAAAAAATGTAAATTGTTTGACTTCGCAGAAAAACAGGCTACGCGTACAAAGTCGCGTGCATCTGCTAATTAGTAATATTTTTCTTGAATAACGGGTCAGAAGATAAGCGTTTTCTGGATTACTAACCGGGTTTGATGTAAGAAATCGTGAAACCCGTTAGTATTCCATAAGTTTCACCAGGAAAGTCATTTTAGTTAATAGCACCGCACATTTTTCAGAATTTTCATAAAAGCAGACACAAGAGCAGTGAGTTCCAGCATTGACGCAATGTCTTGGTCTTAACCCTTTCGCTGTTTTTGTACAATATATAGTACAAAAAAAATTATCACATTCTTATTCTTCTCCTTTTAAAACTTTCGCAAATTTTGAAAAAAGACATTTAATTTTTGAATCAAGCATGTTTTTCCTTTTCAAAATTCAAATTTGAGTAACAGAGGTAGTATATTTAGTTTTTTATTTGAATTTGAAAAACAGTCTACGTTGCATCTGTGTGTTATAAGGCGATGCGCAAACAAATTTTAGGTTTTTGAGAAGGTAATGAACATTTTTATTTTAATTACATACAGTCAGAGACTTAAGTTTAAATACACCTCTCAAAAATAGTTTCCGAATAAAACTAAGCATTTCAAGAAAAATGTAAATATTAATTAACAAAAACAGAAACAAAAAAATTTAATTTTTCGCATTTAGAATAGTGAATTCATAAAAAACTTAAAAATATGCAGGAAAAAAGTTTAAATATAGAAAAAGAAATTATTATTCTGCCGAATTTAAATAAATATTTGTTAATATTTTGTTGAGCCGCCCCGAGCTTCGATGACTGCTTGCAGACGATGTGGCATGGATAGAACCAAGTTTTCTTTTTCGGCGGGCGTGATTTTTGACCAGGCCATTTTTAGAGCTTCTTTTAGGGTTTTTTACAGGTTTCTATTGGGGTTTAAAACATTTTAAGGACGGCAAAACCTACAGAGATATTGGCAATATGCTGAATTTGTCGCGTGCAATTCGCGTGCAATTCGCGTGCAATTCGCGTGCAAGAGTGCAAAATATTATAAGAAAATATAAAACTTATAAATCAGGGGAAAACAGGCCCAGAACTGTACGACCAAGGAAACTTTTTCGCTGAGATGTTAGCCTTATCCTAAAAGAAGTCAACGAAAATCCGAAAATAAGTGCGCCAAAGTTAGCCGATAGTATTGCTGCAGTATCAGGTAAACATGTTCATTCAAAAACTGTACAAACTGCTTTGCGGGATAAGGGATACCATAGCAGAGTTCTACGTAAGAAACCTCTAATTTCTGAGAAAAATAGGCAGCTTCGTTTGGATTTCGCTATGAAGTATAAGGACATGGATGATGACTTTTGGAGAACAGTCCTATTTACAAATGAATCAAAATTCAACATTTTTGGGAGCGATGGTCGTGCAAAAATTTGGCGCAAGCCCGGCACAACACTTCAAAGCAAAAATTTAATACCAACTGTAAAGCATGGTGGCGGTATGTGTGATGGTTTGGGGAGCGATTGGAGCAGCTGGTGTTGGCCATTTGGTTTTTATCGATGGTATAATGGACCGACACTTGTACAAAAGCATAGTAGAGCAACATTTGCAGCCTTCTGTGAATAGTTTGGGTCTTGGAAGATATTGGATATTCCAACAAGACAACGATCCCAAACACACAGCGCTTTTAGTAAAAGAATGGTTGCTATATTATGCTCCACGCCAGCTTCGTAGTCCTCCACAATCACCTGACTTAAACCCAATAGAGCACGTTTGGGAGTTATTGAAATAAAAAAAGCTCTAAAAATGGCCTGGTTAAAAATCACGCCCACCGAAACAGAAAATTTGGTTCTATCCATGCCACGTCGTCTGCAAGCAGTCATCGAAGCTCGGGGCGGCTCAACAAAATATTAAAATGAAGCCTGCATCTTTTAGTTTTATTTAATTTCGGCAGTATAATAATTTTTTTTTTCTGTATATAAACTTTTGTCCTGCTTATTTTTAAGTTTTTTATGAATTCACTGTTATAAATGCGACAAAGTGAATTTTTTTGTTTTGGTTTTTGTTTATTAATGAACTAAAAATAAACTGCATACTTACATTTTTCTTGAAATGCTTGGTTTTATTTGGAAAATATTTTTGAGGGGTGTACTTAAACTTAAGTCTCTGACTTTATATGTGCTTAAATCAAAGTTAAGGAACCAATTCTTAGAAGTACATACAAATTTTTTAAAAAAGATGTGGAAAAAAAATTGTTTTAATAGCTTAAAAAATGTGTACAATATATTGTACAAGTTCCTACAACGCTAATGTACAATATATAATACATACACAATTCGGTCAATATATTGTACAAAATACGAGAAAGGTTGTTATTTTTTTCAAATATTTTGCGCGGCCTACGATAAAAAAAAACTGTTATTGTCCTGTTTGTAAGAGTTTTTGAATATTTTAAATTTACAGAAACAATTTTGCAATGACTTTACGCAAAAAAGTTCTATAAGCATAGGAAATTAATGACATCTTGGACAGGATCGAAGTAGATAAATTAGATTTTGAAGAAGAAAAATATGGAAATGGGGAATAAACTGCCGACATCGATCCCGAAAATGAGATTCTAATATACGATGTACGAAGAATAGGTGTATACAAGAGTATGAACCAAATCCTTTTGCATTTGACGAATTGGCGTAAATGCTTTAAGGAAAAAACTTCCTGTAAGATTTATGATAAAGGAAATCCTAACCCTTGAGGTATCAAAAATTATGTTTTTTGCGGAAAATCTGGATTTCTGGGATTAAATCAAGGATAGAAAACTCCGATTGACTCAGAAAACTTGGTAAAGAACGGGTTCTTAAGAGCAATAACTTTGCAGTTGAGTAAAAAATTGACAAATTTTGGTCATAATCTGTACTTCGCCACCTTTTTGACTCTTACAACTTGCTTTTAAGCCTTCCATTAATATTTTGAGCCTAAAATTTGAGTTTTTATGCTTTTCAGGCTACGCTACTAGACTTTTAGAGAATTTAATATTTATAATTTCGTTTTTCAATATAAAAAAGTATTAGTTATAAATAAATAATGATTTTCTTAAATTTTACTCCATAGATGCGGTTTGGTCAATATATTGTACAAGGTCTATAGCCTTTCCCAAAAACTTTTTGCGATAATTTTTTGTGTGTTATTATTAATAAAACTTATATCTGTGAGAATAAGACAAAAAAAAAATGTTCTGACCCGAAATGAGAAAGTTGATAAGAAAGGGTTAACTGAGCAAGTTTTGACAGTTCAAAGGTTTTTTCATTTTTGTTAATGTTCCTAAATTATGTATACATACATATAACTCTGAAAGAATACGTAGATATGTCTTTTTAAGGGTTTCATGAGAATCGAATTTAGTGTTAGGAGATTCCAAAAAGAAGATCCATTTTAAGTTGAACGCTTTTTCCGATAATTTTAATAAAATTATGAAGCGAACCGTGTACAGTTTTTGATGCTTTTAAGATCAAGTGAAATTTAAAGATATGTTATGATAATTGTTTTTTATATATTTTGAGTCGCTGAACACGATGAAGTTACTAATTTTTGCAAATATGCAAATGTTCTTGTGTTATTCAGCATTTTTCATGGAAAAAAATCGATTCCAAAAAAAAAAAATTTTTTATCGGCCGAAAAACTAATGGAAGAAAAGAATGTTTTTTATTATCTTTTGTGGACTTTAAAAATATTTTTGACTACTAAGCCCATAAAGAAAAAAGAATAAAAAAATGTTTATATACATATGTTATTCACCATTTTCCATGGAATAGAATTGAAAATATTAAAAAAAAATTCTTTTAGGCCTTAAGGCTAGTGAAAATTTAAATTTTTTTTATGAGCTATGTAATCAAAAATACTTTTAAAACCCAAAAAACTAAATATATGAAAATTATTTTTCATTAGTTTTTAGGCCCAAAAGAATTTCTTTATTATTTTTTTCATGAAAAACGGTAAATAACACAACAAATGTAAAAGCTTTTTTTTTCATGAACTTTGTAGTCAAAAATACTTCAAAAGCCCATAAACCAAAATTATAATTTTAATTATTTTTCACCAGTCTTAACCCTTTATATGTCAAGATCATAAGATTTTGAATTATGCTATAATTTCGATTAGTCTAAACATACATAGTATATATTTTAGTTTTTGAAATTATCTTTTGTAAAAAATTTATTTAGATCCGATCCGATCAGTTTTTAAGAAATTCGTCCGCCATATTGGATCCGCCATTTTGAATTTTTAAAATCTGATACCAGATTCGTAATCAGCGACTTTTCAATGCAAAAGCGGTGATGATTTCATACATTAACCAAGTCATATATGTACATACATATATTCGGTTTGTTACAGATCTGTAACACGGCCATATAAAGGGTTAAGGCCTAACAGAACTTTTTTTGTAATATCTTCAATTCTTTTCCATGGAAATTGATGAATAACATAACATATATAAACAGTTTTTTATTTTTTTTTTTCTTTGTGGGCTTTGTAGTCAAAAATATTTTTGAAGTTCACAAAAGATTATAAAAAAATTTCTTTTTTTCACTAGTTTTTCGGCCGATAAAAAAATGGTTTTTCTTTGCATCGACTTTTTTCCATGAAAAACACAAAAATATTTGCAAAAATTAGTAACTTCATCGTGTTCAGCGACTCGAAATACATAAAAAATAATTATCATATCATATCTTTAAATTTCACTTGATCTTAAAAGCATCAAAAACTGTACACGGTTTTTTTTATTTTTTTTATTTCAATTTCAATTTATTTCAATTTAGTTGCATTTGTACAAAATAAGACTTAAAGTCTTTAACAGTACATCAGGTAATCGGTATTAATTCAAATTCATAAAAAAAAGAAATAGAAAATATTTTACTTAAATATATCTAAAAGTTATCTTTCAAAGTTAATAAAATCAAATTCACTTAGTTTAATTTATTAAAATTTAATAACTTTTTACAAACATATATACCTAAATACAGCCAATTTAAAGTACTTTAGTCGCTTTTCGGACTTAATATGATATGGTAAAGAATTCCAAAGTTTAATAACACTGACAAAAAACATTCTTTCTGACGCACGAAACTTTGAAAAAGGTACAATTAGGTTATTTGTCCTGCTTGATTGTGCAAAAATTAAATTTTTAAATAAATAATTTGGACAATTTTATTTTATGTAAAAAAATTATATTACGAAAATCAAGAAACTTTGTTAGACTACAATTAAGGATATTTATCGCATAATGCGAAATATGGTCATATTTTCTTTTACAATAAATATACCTAGCTGAATTATTTAGTACCATTTGCAATTTGTGCTTTGCTGCACTATCTAAATTTCCATAAACTAGTTCCCCATATGTTAAGAATGGGATTATCAGAGTTCTTACTAATTTCAAATTAGTTTCTTGGGGTATCAATGGCGTTGTGTGCCACAGTTTTCTTAAAATATTATACATTCTGGAAACAATATAATTAATATGATCGCTACAGGTTAACCTTGAGTTGATTTTGTATCCTAAATTTAAGACACAACTATCAAGCACAATTTTTGTTCCCATCATGCTTAGATCAGATATGTGCTCCAGATTGTATGACGAGTGACAGATCGGCAAAGCTTTAGTTTTTAAAGCATTTATATTTAAATAATTATTTTGCGCCCACCTGCAAATTGAAGAGAGGTCTTCATTTATGCGCACAATCAAGTCATCACATAAGCCTAGCGGTCTAGATAAGTAGACCTGTGCATCATCTGCATACAAATGTATCGAAACACTTTTGCAGCAGTAAACAATATCATTTATGAAAATGCTAAACAGAATTGGACCTTAAATTGATCCCTGAGGAACACCAGATAAAATATTTTTTAATTCTAAAAATAATGTTTTAGTTGCAACTCTTTGAAAGCGGTTTGTTAAATAGCTTTTAATAAGTTGTGTTGCATTGGTACTAAAACCGAAATAGTTTCTCAATTTGAGCAGTAGCACATCATGATTAACTGAATCAAAGGCTTTTGAAAAGTCCAATAATACCAAAACTGTAAGCTCATCTCTATTATAAGCTGGACGAATGTCTTCCATTATTTTAAGTATAGCAGTCGCACAGCTATCACCTGCTCTATAACCAGATTGATTTTCATAATTTTATTGAAATTATCGGTGAAAGCGTTTACCTTAAAATGGCCATAAAACGAGCAAATGACCAGATAAGATTTTACGGATCTTGTTTTTGGAATCACCAAACATTAAATAATAATTGTGCGTTGTCAGATTTGGTTGACAATTTTTTCCGATCTTGCTTGAAACGAACCGTGTCAGCCAAACTGCTAACCTTAAAATGACCATAAAACCAGTAAGTGAGCAGCTCCGATTTTGCGGATTATGTATTTGGAATCTCCGGACACTATATAATAGTTGTGGATTGTCAGATTTGGTTGACAATTTTATCGATCTTGATCTTGCTTGAAGCGAACCGTGTGTCGTTGATGAGGTTGGTGTAGTCAATATGCCTTGCTGTTTGGACTTGACGCTAAGTTGCACCGTATTGTTTGACGGTCTTGTCGTAAGTAAGATCATTTGCGTTTAAAGTTGCTTTCAATTTTTTAATTATTATATTCAATGTCCATCTAAGTGTAGTTAAGTTGCAGTTAAGACTGTCATTTGCTGAAGAAGAAATTTCAGGAACCGTTCTGAAATCTGCAACAAACGTCATCATTCACAAATTCAGTTGCTCGTGGCCTAAGCCTTCTGCAGTATTTTTTACAAGTAGTACACATTTTGAGACATTTTGGTTATTTTGAAAAATTAAGTTAAGATCTTCTTGAAGATGTCGCAATTGTTTTCACCTATTATGATTCTTCTTCTTGATGAAAAATACAATTAAGATAAGAAAAAGATTAATAGAAATTATTGAAACAGCTCTAACGAATTGAATTATTAGCAGCAGTAACTGGGAAAATACAAAATAAAAAATAATTGTGGTTCCAAATTTGTTCTAAGAAAATGTTTATTTTGAAAAGGATATTAATAAAACATTACTTATCCTGTGCAAACATAAGTACATAGCCGAATCGCAAAAAAAAAAATGTGTAGGCAAAAAGCTTTTCTGAAAACTTTAAGGAAATTGACATTTATGACCAAACATTTTCCAACATCTCTCCTATCTTCTTCATGTATTCCTGGATAAAATTTTGTACTCTAATGCAATGCAACGATCAATTAGAAAGCCAGGCTGAAATCAATTCTTAAACTCAATTACTCAATAGAGTTTGTATTTACCCCGAATCCTGTTCAAGAAAAACTATAGGAAATTTCTGTTTACTAACCTGATTACACTGTGCGACAAATGGTAGGGGTCAGTGATCGGCGGGGGTTCTGACTACCGGGAAAAGTTATATCGGTCAAAAAAAAGTTATACGTGTCCCGTCGTTTCGCTGGATCACGTCTAGGAATCGAGATATATCGATTTGAAGTTAGCAAGTATCATATAGGGGAATTTGTCACGTTTGGGGCTCTTTTGTTTGACATAACTCGAGAACGAATAGTTCAATTTTTTTGCAACCAACTTAGAACAATTAAGAATTACAATTGCTTTAATCTATTGATATGCTGTTTCCCGACATAATCAACAGTTTTGCGGTTATAAATAAATTTATGAAGAATAAAAAATAATTTTTTGTTTAAAAAACTAAAATTTTTTAATCTTAAAAATCATGAAAAATCTAAAACGGGAAAAAGTGTCAAGTCTTATTACTTTCACGTAAAGTAATATAACCTATGAAGAAAATGAACCATAGATCATAAAAATCTATGAACGCGTTTTGCTTTTATTCACAATTAAGTGAAGGTATCTTCATTGAAACAAAAAATCAATATTCTTGTCAAATTGAGATTCCTTCAATTAATTGCGAATAAAAGCAAAACGCGTTCATCGATTTTCAAGATTTATATCTCAATTTGCTAATAGGCTACGTGTCTTTACGTAAAAGTAATAAGACTTGACACTTTTTCCCGTTTTTGATTTTACATGATTTTTAAAAATAAAAATTTTAATTTCGTAGACAAAAAATTATTTTTGTTCTTCATAAATTTATTTATAACTGCAAAACTGTTGATTCTGTAGAGAAACAGTGTATCAATAGGTTAAAGCAATTATAATTTTTAATTGTTTTCAGTTTGTTGCCGCAAAATCGGACTGGTCAATCTCGAGTTATGTCAAACAAAAGAGCCCCAAGCTCGTAAAATTCCCCATATGATACATACTAACATCAAATCGATATATCTCGATTCCTAGACGTGATCCAGCGAAACGCCGGGACACGTATAACTTTTTTTTGACCAATATAACTTTTCCCGGTACTCAGAACCCCCGCCGATTTTGGCTGTCGCACAGTGTTATTTTTGAAATTTACCTTACCCAGGATCCCAGGTTCCCGAGATTCGCTCTAAATATAGTCTTAAGTGATACCGGGATTACAAGGCCAAAATTCCGAGATTTTTGGGAACAGAAAAATACCGTAGACGCGTGAATAAGACTGAAGTCTTATTCACCGGACCGGACCGGTCGGTTCGTTTTTTTTAATTCAAAAAACATTTATTTTTCAAATTCCGTGTTCCGACGTAATTTGACCAACAGATATTCTTAGACTTATCTATTTAGTAATTATTGGAACTATTGCAGATATTTTTATAAATCTAGGTAATTTGATGCACATGTGAACAAAATTAGGATTTGGCTAGGTCTTAAGTTTTCAAAGGATCTCACAGCGGCCTGGCACAGCCCACAATTTTTATAAACGTTATATTGAGAGAACTAACAACGTAATCGTTATGAAATTTAATACAAATGTACTTGCTATAACATTTCTTATTACACAAATTTAGCACCATTGTACGTGGCGACTCTCATACAAGTTAAATACATTAAGTGACATATCTACCGAAATATGTGAGCAATCATACTAAAATTTGGTATCAAAGGTCTGTTTATGGAAGGCTATTTCTGGATTCAAATCGGACTGGATTGTATCAGTGAGTGTTTCACCACCCTAAATTTTAAGGCTAATTGCGTCATATATCGCAGACTATACAAGCTATTGAGCTAAAATTTGGTATGCGGATGTCGATTACCAATAAAATTTATTTAATAACCAAAAGTAGGCACAATTGAACAGATGGGCTTGGCATGCTTTTACTTTTTTCATTTTTATTCGATTTTTTCAACATTTTCCATATTATTTTGACTTTAACAATTTTTTAACTTTTTCCAATATATCCCATAAGTATTCTTTCGTCTTTTTCAACATCTTTTAACTTTATTCGTTTTTTTCATCGATTTTGAATTGTTTCAACCTCTTCAACTGTTTTTGAGTTTTTCAACCGCTTTCAATATTTTTCAACGTTTTCCATATATTTCGACATTTCAACATTTTTCAGCATTTTGCATATTTTTTGGATTTTTTCAATTTCTTCAATGGTGTCCATATATTTTAGACATTTTCAGTTTTTTGCAACTGTTTCAACACTTTTCAAACTATTTTAACTTCTTTACATTTTTTTTCGACTCATTCAAGCTCTTCAACGAGATTTTTTTCACAGTTACTTAAAATGTACTTTCAATGCAGTGTAGGGTATATATGTAGTTTCGGCCTGACCGAAGATAACACCTTAAATAGTTTTATTTTATTTTTAATTTCTTTCTAAAATGTTTTAGATCCGCAATATACTATCCTTATTTGGATCATATGATCTTAGAATTAAAATCAAAAGTCCAGAGTAAAGTTTTGAGCATTTTACCCTTAGAAGGTTTAATACAGATTATCACTCGATGGGGCGCGTTGACAAAATTGTGGATGCTGTTTTTACTTATGAAAGTGATTTAAATTGCCGTTAGATTGAGCTTGAATCCGATATTAAATTGTAGCATCAGTACTTTTGTTAAACCGTTTTCAAAGATGCTTTGAATGCAATGGAAGCACTGACCATTATCAAAACCAAATAAAAATGGAATTGTTCTTCCCAAGCATTACAATTTTACTGCAAATAATTGCCACAATTCCAGTGACTTCGACAACAGCAGAACGAAGTTTTTCTGTGTTAAAACGATTGAAATCGTATTTAAGATCTACAATGACAGAAGATCGTTTTAATGGATAGGCTCTGGGAAATATTCATAAGCAAATCGATATCAGCTCAGCTAAAATTGTTGAATTATTTTGCCAGAAGAAACCTCGCCGTCTTGAAACCCTTGACTGGACTACTGATTAGATTGTTGTGATATGCCAAAAAATATAAACATTGCTCGTTGAATAATTCAATCGATATGTATTTCATTTAAAAACATGTCAGCCCCCCCTGAAGAAAATCCTAGATCCGCCACTGTACATGTGGTATGTGTGTACATAAAATAATGAAAAACATGTAAGCAATTTCAAATAATTGAAAATAAGACAACGGCATTACAACAATATTTACGATAATTCTATAAGGCGCCGACAGCTGGCGCTGAGTATATTTCTGTGATGTTCACACTCTGGCGTGTTATTTTGCTTTCTGATGTTGCTTGTTGTTGGCAACAGGCGGCGGCACATCATCTAGGCAAGCCTGATAAGATATCGGCATGGACACGACCATCGAGTGGACAGACAAACAGTTTAAGTTAAAACTGCGATTGAAAATTGATTTAAGATGCCTAAAGGCTCACATGCATGCGTTTTCAAATGCATAAACGCGGACAAGTTAACGTATACGCATGAATTATGAAATGACAACGCAATGCAAAGCTACGCACGCGCATGGGCAGCAATCAAAGCGTATCGTAACTTAAGACAGTTGAAATGAGGAGGAACTCAGTGATCATCACGCTGTCGATGGTTGCGCCGCATGCAGTGACAACCTGGCGACAAGCAAACTGTCAAATAGTGATTCAATCTGTTGCAATGGTTCCTAAAAGTAAATGTTTGAAATTGATTAAAATCTTTATCAATTTATAAGAAATCTCTTCATACGAGGGTGGTTCGATAAGTCAGTCATATGCTGTTTGCACTAACAATTGACTTCAAAACATTTTATAAAACATACACATTCTTCTTGTGTTCTTTAGCTCCTAACGGACCATAGGGCATTCACAGAACTCTTCCAACGTACACGATCAGTAGTGAGTGCCTATAATCTCTCGAACGTTTCCCCGATTCAAATGTTTCCTGCTCTAGTGAACATTTCCACGATGACCTAGGACGGCAGCGTTTTCTGCTACACTGAGGATTCCATTCCAGCAAACTTAAGTTGGTAGTTTCCGTAACTTGTGTATTTTGAAATCTATTTTTATTCTCTACACTGATAATAAAAAAAATAAAGAATAAAGTAAATATGAAGTTGCACGTTAATTGAATGGTATAGTCAAGAACCTGTCTCCTAACTACTCGAAACCTTGAATGCGTTTTCGACAAAGCTTCCTATAAAAACAGTGTGGGTTTGCTGATTTCGCGAGTCTTAAAGCTATTTTTTATGCATTTTTTTCATGTTTCTAATTGTGTTTTTCAGTGTCTATTTTTTATATTTTGTACATAGCAATTTGAGTCAATAGATTACACACTCGAATTCGCAACACATTGAACCACATAAAGTTGGTCTTTTTTAAAATATATTTTGCTTATAGAGTCCGGACTGATCATGCGGCGAGAGATCAAGTTAAAGTACCGTAGTAGCAAACAAAGGTTTTATACCTTAATTTACAGGTTTTTCAAAGACAAGAAGAAAGACAACATATTATGTATGGGACGTTTATGTCAACCGAGACAGTGGTCTGCCCAAAATTGAGCGCAGCGGAAAAACGTTTTTAAAGTGTTAAAATGTTCGTATGCTCAATAGCTTTCATATGAGAACGGGTGTTTTTGAATTTTTTATTTTTAGCAAAATGTGACCATTAAACGACGCCTACACATGCATAGATATCTACACGGTTAGAAATGTTGGAATAAATTTTAATACTTTTGGGATTACATACATATGTATATGACTACACCAGAATTGTATTAAAATTCAATACTGTCTAGATATTAAAATTCATTTTTAATACAAATTTGTATTAAAATTTTATACTCGTTTTTATTAAAATTTAAAAAAGAAATATTTCGTATCCACTGGGATTCGAACCAGGTTCCCTTTCAATACAAGGGTTGCATGAACATTTTAACGACATCAGCCAACGTAGTATCATATTTACGTTGGCTAAATGTAATACTTGCGATAGCATCAAATGTTATAAAATGTCGTTTTAATGTTTGAACTGTATTAGAATTTAATACAAAATGTATTACAAAATTTTGTATTAAATTTAATCGAAACTGTATTAAAAATCTCTGTAATACTTCGCTTGTATTAAAATTTATTACAAGATTTTTAACCGTGTATGTATAAATAGGAAGTTGGTAAACAGCCATAATCTTAATTTAATTTTTTTTTTTTTTTTTTTATAGGAAAGACTTTGAAGAGAGGGAGTGCAGTATATACTTCGGCCAATGGACCGATTTTAATAAAATTTGGTTTGGAGATAGACTGAACAATAAGAAAGGTAATTAGAAGCTCTTACTTTTTAAATGAGGCATGAACCGCCCTTAATGTGAAATAACGCTGTCTCGGCTGAGCCGCTTCATCGATTTTGATAAAATTTGGTATGGAGCTAGATTGAATCCTGAGTAAAGATACTCCTTTTGAGTGGGCGGTGCCACGTCTCTAATAAGAAGAACGTTTTCACTGCTAAGCCAATGGAGTCTCAACCCTGTCAAATGCAGAGAGCTCTTTTCATCACAGTAAACTATATTTAGACAAGTTATTTATGTAGGTTTAATATGTTACTTTATGTCTTGGTATTAGGTACTTCTTTTAAATAGGACGGTGACACGCCCCCATTAGAAAAATATGTTGACACAGCTAAATTAAGAACCGAGTAGATCCTAACCAAATTTCGTCAAAATCGGTCCATTAGCTTAACAGTGAAAACTTCTTTTTCTTATTAGAGGTTTCCACCAAACATATATATAAAAATCGTAGGTCCCGTTTTGAAGTAATATTGAATCAAAATTTTCAATTGTTAAAAAGTATCACGATCACTTTTCCAATTCCGCCTTCTTTTGGAACAATTTAAGAAATTTATGATTTGTATCCGCTTATACACGTATAATAATAGTAGATAATAATTACTTATTTAGTTGACATCGAAGAAGTCCAAAGATTTTTTTTGTAAATTTTATATATCGTTCTGTGTCACTAATTAAATGGAAAAACAATATGTGTGAACAATAATATTAAGCACGATTTTGTCTCCAAACATATGTGAAACACCCTTTTGTTTGTAATAAAATTAATCATCATCCGTGATATTGCAGTAAATGGAGTTATCATTGATTAATTAATTTCCTGATAGTAACTCGTACTTATTTAGTTCACAAAAGAACCAATAGGTAATAGAACTTAGCTTTGTTTTTCTACATAGTGCTAACTGAATTCGTCAGTAACAAAGATTACGGAAAGTTCGAAGAAAATAAAAAAAAATTAATACTTAAGCTATACATTTTTGCTCGAATGCACTTTTTATCAATCATCGCTGGTAACGACATTTATCATTGCCTGCCAACGATATACATATACGTATGTTATGGAATTACATACATATATGTACGTACTTGAGCAGCTACACAAATCTACACAATGACGTACAATATTTTTGACATTTGATCAATTATTTTATGCGAAATAATGTCATGCCGTCCAGCGTGCAAAAAACGAAGCAGCAACCAATTCATTTTGATATGGCAACCCTAAGTGCAATGAACACCTCGGCGCGCCGCGGCGTTTGATTGATGGATGGGACTCCGTCATGCAGATATCGTCAAGGCAGCAACAACAACAAAACTGTCAACATCGCTACTCCGATCGGCAGCGAAATGACAGTGTCTTTTTTCTATTTCTTTTTCTTTTCACTTGTCATCTCGAACATTTTATATAAGAAATCGTTTAGACGTAAAGAGGAAAAAAATTAGTTCATAAATTGATGTTAACCTTAAGTGGAGCTCTTGGAGCTCATGGATTTGATGAAGCCGTTGCCGGCGTTCATGGGGCACGCATAAATTATTTGAACTGGAATGTTAATTATATTGTTAGGAAAATTAATTGAAACAATTTATGCGACAAAGCGTTTGCGAACGAGTTTCTCGCATCAGTGTTTAGCTTATAATCGTTTTGCGGTGCGTTGTTTTGGATGTCTTTTGCATCGTCTGTATAATGCATTTTGATATTTTAATCAACAACTAAGTAACAATTTGCCACAATAAAGGAAAACAATAATTAAACTTATTCCAACAAGGCATTACAATAAGTTTTCTACACATGTTGGAAATTTTATTTGAATTAAGAAATGAACGCAATCATTTCTTAAAGCAAACAGGCGAAAGTGTTCTACACTATATATCGTCGGTTGATAAGTAAAATTCACTTAGTGAGTGCATATAAGTAATGGACCTGAAAAATCGTCAGGAACGCTTAATTTTAGAAACGTACACCTTTTTAAGAATATCCTCCAACAAGAACAAGCTTCTAGGGTTGCTACTAGGGTTTCAAAATTTGAAATTTTTCGAAGTTTTCGTCAAAAAAAAGTGCACGTTTCTTTTTAAAAAATTTTTTATCTAAATATGTTTCCATTTTTTCTTTGTGAACATAAGAAAGTGCCAAAAAATATTTTCAGTATTTCTTACGCTTATATGAAACGTTCTTTTTTCCAAATTTTTTTTTACTATTCTATGAGTTATATTAGAGGACACGTGTGCCAGATATTAATTTTTTATTGAAGATATCGAGAGATATCGAGCTGTGAAGTTGGAAGGTTTTACGTTTTATGGTGTTTTATGGTCATATTAAAATTGTCATATCTCTGGTAAATTTTAACGGAAAAATAGTTTGTTTATATTGTCTTAAAGTTAAAAAGATAAGCTTCTTTACAAAATTGGGATTTGACAATCTTTTGGCGTTTAAATTAACTTTCCTTTAAAAACAAAAATTGTTGATTTCCGAAAAATGTATTTTTATTTCAAAATTTGGGCTCCGAGCACTTGTTTGTTAGAATTTTCATAAGCTTAAGTTAAAAGAAAAAAATGTTAATATCTGAACAGATTGGCGATTTTCAGCCATTTTTGAAGAAAAAAAATTTATAAATATTTTTTCGGCATTTAACTTCAAATAATCTTTTTTTTTCGAATTTCGGGCTCTCTCAATCTATTAGGTAGCTTTTATTTAAAAAAAAAATGTTCATTTCCGACAAGATTTGCGCTCTCTAGCGATTTTATCCAAAGCTCGATTTGGGACCACTGTGCAGCGGCACGCAGTATTTTCAGGCGTGCGCGCAAAAATTCATTTATTTGGGATAGTCTGTATTTGCCTACCGCTCTGAAAAAATAAGTTTTTAAAAGAAATTTAACGAGAAATTTAGTGGTATTTATTTTAAATTTAATTTCGTATCGAGTGGCCATCGATATTAACAAGCTTTAAACAATTGATTTTTTATTTAAATTTTAATTTTTCATTTGATGTCATAGATAAAAATTTAATAAAAAAGCTTATCTTTTCAGCTTTAAAACGATATACAAAAATTGTTTTTATGTTAAAATTTACCGGAGATATGACAATTTTAATATGGCCAAAAAACGTAAAACCTTTGAATTTCACGGCTCGATATCTCTCGATATCAAATTAATTCTCGGCACACTTCTGAAAATATGGTGGCTTAGAATCATTTCTAATGTCAAACTGCTTGCCACATGGTATCAATATCAAGATAGATTTTTTTCGGTTTTTTTCCATGTAAAAATTATGAATATCACTCAATCAAAATAAAATTTTTTCTTATTAATTTTTTTTTTTTGTGAGAATTGTTTTCAAAAATTCTTTTAAGGCCCATAAAATAAAACAAAAATTATTTTTCACTAGGAAAATTAGTAGTTTATTTTGACCAGCGTTTCAATATACATACATACATACATACATATGTACATGAAAAATATTAGTCAGAGGGTATTTTGAGAGCAAACCTCCACTTCGTTTGATTTCACAAACATCAAAAGACAATAAATGTTTTTAAAAACGTTTTAAATGAAACTAGCGATCTCTTACTGAGGCTTACACAAGATGTTGTAGGACCATTTAAACCAAGGCCCCGCAAACATTTCAAACATTAGATTTCTTCTTGTCGTCCTAATAAACATATAGACGGTATTCCTTTTAACGCGAAGAAGTCTCGAAAACTGTGTAAACTGCGTAAACTGAGAACATTTTCGAGATTTTAAAAAAATTTGTAAGAAGAAAAGTTTACGCAACCCTCGAAAACTTTCGAGGCAAATTTGATGCGAAAGCAGCCTCGAAAAAGTGAATCAGTGTTGCTGTATGTACTTCTAGTTTGATATTTCTTTAAAAATTAGGACATTACTTTAACAATGATTTATAAATATGCACGTTAATAGCGCGGCTCTCAGAATTTTTGTTTGTTTCCTATTTGTGTTTTGTGATTTATTAACATAATCCTCCCATTTTGACACATTTTTTTTTTGTTTTTGGTGTGACACATTTATTTTTCATGGCAGCGGCTACATTGATGAAACTGTGAAATTGCCATTTTTTCATTCGTTTGCATAGATTTGGGTGTCTCCTTAAACAAGCTCGAAAACTTTCAGGGCTTACATGATTTCCGAGTTTTCGCGTTTAGAGGAATACCCTTAAAGTGTTAATTTTACTTCAAAAGGAAGTTGGTCAAATTCACTTGGTGTGTCTAGGTAAAAAAATAAGAAAAATCGCATATTTTGGTTGTCTGATTAATGCGAAATTTCAAAAATAAATGCCTGTCTCCGTCACTTTCGAACTGTAAATGAAAAAAATAAATAATTTTATCCTTAATGTGAACTTCAGTCTTCGACGGGTTGTGGTACATTGTTTGTTAAAATTTTATCAAATTTCCCCTACAAAGTGTTGCAACCCAACAATATTAGCCATCGGGTTTCAAATTCATGTCACCTTGAAATGGCTGCAACTTTGCAATGAAGCATCACAGATCACCACTTGAAAGCTCATTTTAAAGGGCAAGGATGGTACTAAATGATGCTTTTGTTAAAAAAAAGCTGATCAACTTTCTTTGAATCCCATACATGGCCTCGAAAGTAGACAAAAAACATCATGTTTTAGGTACTTAGCCTCAAATATTTCAGGATTCCGACATGATGGGTCAATTCTGAGGCCAGATTCGGATTCAGCGTAAAAAATTACGTCGAAAAACGACCCTTTTCAGCTCAACAACACTAATCACCTATTCATTAAGATACCTTTTTTGTAAAAAATAATTTTTCCATACAATTTACATGTAATACTAACAGGCTTCGGCGCCGCCTTATAAAATTGAGGTACAGAGCTGAATTTTCGTGAACTTTTTCTTCATATCATAAACTTACTTTTTAAGCAACAGCACCTTAAAAAAAACAAAAAAAAAAAAATTTGAATCACCCTAATATATATATGTATACACAATACTCATGGCAGGCACAAATCATAGTTTATTTCACCTTTTGCTATGCAGAAATGGTTTATGCAAACCAAAAGATTAATAAAGATTTTAGATCTTTTTAAAATCAATACTGCCCTCTGAAGCGAAAAAGGCACATCTCAAAAAATATGTTTCGAGTTAATTGATGTTTTGTTTATGTCAATTTGTTGAAATACCTGTAAAATTTAGATCGAGAATTGTTTATTAAGAAAATAAGTACATGTACAGACAAATGCAATTCGTCTGTTAGCCCTATGCTACCATGCGAGTTGGTAATTTCAGGTAATTAATAATCAACGCCTAAACAGAATTGGGACTAGGGTGGTTCAGACATACAGTATGTCAAGAATGAGTTTACACATTAAAATAAAATTCAATTTTTCAACTTTCTTACCAAAAACACATTACTTTTTATTTTTCTAAATAATTTTTTTTTAACAGTTATGGTTATTTACAGTATTTACAAAGAATTCATCAAAAAAAGTTCATGATCAATGCAAAAGAAACGAAAAATACAACAAAAACAAATTCTACTCAATTTTTTAAATGTCAAGTAACTCTTTACACAAATTTATTTTGAATTCCTTTTTGCACCAATTCAATGATGAGCGGTACATTTACCGTTATCCATTTGCGTTACTGCGTTGCACTGATTCTTTTCTATGATTTTGTTAATTAGTTGTTGATAAAGTTTTGCTTTGACGACATCATAAGCTGAAAGATTTGGTTTTAAAAATGCCAGGGAAAAGGTTATCTTTTGACGTGGTTCAGCTGATATACTATAATCGCCAATTAGGTAAAAGTGTGCAGGAGCTCTCAGAAATGTTTTCTGTAACACGGAAGACAGTATACAATATTTTAAATCGAGCTGAGAATGAAGGAAGATTGGAGCCAAAGTCTGGGGGTGGCCCTAAGACTAGAATTACTGGACGTATAGAGCGCGTAACGATGAGGAAACTGTACGAAAACCCACAAGTTTCAACCAGAACGCTTGCGAGGGAGCTTAAGGAAGAGTGTGATGTTGTCGTTTCCCATGAAACAGTACGGCAGGCCATACTCCGAAACAAATACTCATCAAGAGTTGCTCGTAAAAAGCCGCTTCTTTCTGCACAAAATATTGTAAAGCGTTTATCCTTTGCTACGATGCACATTTCTCAACCTGCTGAATATTGGGATGACGTCATATTCTGCGACGAGACGAAAATGATGTTGTATTACAACGATGGACCAGCTAGAGTGTGGCGCAAGCAATTAACATCTTTAGAAAACCGCAACATCATTCCAACTGTTAAATTTGGAAAAATGTCCGTTATGATTTGGAGGTGCATCTCAAGCAAAGGAGTAGGAAAATGGGCTTTTATAGAGTCAACCATGGATGCACAACAATATTTACGAATTTTGAAGAGCCATTTGAAAAGCAGTGCAAATAAATTTGGGTTTATCAGAAATAATAAGCCGCAATTCAAATTTTATCAAGATAACGACCCAAAGCATAAGGCGAGTATGGTGCGGTTGTGGCTTCTGTATAACTGCGGAAAAGTGATGGATACCCCAGCCCAAAGTCCCGACTTAAACCCTATTGAAAATTTGTGGGTCTATTTAAAGAAAAAAGTGGATAAAAGGCAACCAAAAAACCGAACAGCACTTAAAACTGCTATATTGGAAGAGTGGCAAAAGATTCCGAGCAATTATGACCTACAAAAATTGGTTAGTTCAATAAAAAAACGGCTGCAATGCGTGATAGATGCTAAAGGTGCCCATACCAAATATTAAATATTTTATAATATTAGTTTAAGTTTAAAAGTTTAACATAAAGTACTTAAAACAAACATTTGTGAAAAGAGTTATTTGACACCTAAAAAATTGAATAGAATTTGTTTTTGTTGTATTTTTTATTTCTTTTGCGTTGAAGACGTACTGTTTTTTTATGAATTCCTTGTAAATAATAAAAGTAACCATAACTGTTAAAAAAAAATGTATTTATAGAAATAAAAAGTAATATTTTTTGATAAGAAAGTTGAAAAATGTAATTTATTTTTAATGTGTAAACTCATTCTAGACATACTGTATATGAAAAAAATTAAAGTTGTTCCAAACTTCGCTCCCCGGGCACCAAAAGTTTCGTATTGGTGCCAATAAGAACCACATAAAATTTGGTCCATTTCAAAAAATATTTGATGGACCCGCCACCCTTTTGAAAACTGGAAAATGGTCCTCAATCTATCAAAAATCATTCATATCTCTCCGAAGCTGCCCCCTAGAGGGATCAAATGTATCACAAGATCCCATTATTTTTCCTTCTCCAACATTTTTCCTAAATATACTTACCCCCTATCACAACCCCTTAGGGGTGCTCCCCTGCAAAAATGACATTCTTGTGAAATTATGAAATTGACTTCCCCCTCTTCTCAGATGCCTCAGAAGGGGTAAAACGCAAGTAGAACTCGCATTATTTTTACTCTCCCAAACTTTTCCCTGTACACATCTACCCCCTATCTGGCATCCTTTTGGGGGTCCCCCTACAAAAAACACAAATAATTTCGAAAAAAAGTTCATAGCTCCCCCGGAGTGACCCAAAAAGGGTTGATATGCATCACTAAGTCCTATTATATTTTTTTTCCCAATATTTTTCCCCAGCATACCTACCGTCTATCTGCCACCCTTTTGGGGGTCCCCCTACAAAAACCACAAAAAATTAAAAAAAATTCCAAAAATAGCTCATAGCTTTCCCTGAGTGACCCGTAGAGTGATCTAATGTATTACCAGGTCCTCTCTATATTTTTCCGAACTTACTTACCCAATATCTCAACCCCTTTGGGGGGATCCCTTTGAAAAAATGAAAAAAGTTTCGAAAAATAATTCATATCACTACTAGGTTGTATTATAGTTATTTTTATTGCGTTCATTGTTTATATTAACTGGCTCTTTTCACAAAAAAGGATACTTTTTGCGATATACTACCACGATTTGTAGTATTAGCTGTTTTTGTTCTCCATCATTTGGCAAAATTTGGTTGTAGTCTTTCATAAACGCCACAACTCTTTCAGCGGTGTCATTTACAACAGCTAAGCCTTTGCAAAAAGAGAGCACATCTCTGATCTCATCATCAGATTCCCATGATTATTGAACATTCTATATTCAATTCAAACAAAACAAAAAAGTTTCTGGGTGCAACCAAAATCAGCAGCTCTATTGGTGAAAATATGGGTTTTGATACGACTCCCAGTGATACAGGCGAAAGATCTGGAGCATGTATTGCAGAACCAACTAGAACGTAAACCAATAAATCTTCCATGCTGCCATCATATATGTAAATGAAATTGTACTTCGAAGTGTTTTTGATATAAAGCTTGGTTTGAGTACTAAGTACTATTGAGGTTACCCTATTTGAACGGTTTTTAAATGAGTGGAATAAATTAGATCGAAAATTCTATAAAAGCGGCCTGGAAGATAATTTCGTGCGATCAAACGATGAATGCGATGATATACATATGTATATGAAGCTTCTGTTATCAAAACCGTAGCAGAGATGATTATAAGAAGTTTTTAGAGCTAGCACTAATATTTCTTGGTGCAGGGGGTGTGCGAAATTCTTTAAGCCTGGGGCAATGAGCCATACGCGGTTGACATACAATCTTTTAATTTTTATGTTTCGTGATCAATTCATTTTGGCTGCATAACGATTAAATGGAGTCCGAGATACATATTTGTATTATATAATACTAAAATATATTCGAGTAAGGCTTGGATGTACCACTGCTGTGGAAGCTCCATTTATTGATTATTCCTTCGTAAGAGACTCGATTGCATATGAACATATTGATGCAACCATTTTCATGACAATAAAGAAAAATTTAAAAATCATTTGTGGTATTTGGTAGAGGAAACAGTATCTCTCGCATTTTTTGATTGTAGAGTATCTTATGCAGAAAAGGAAAAAACAGTTGAACTTCTCAAATTCTTGCATCCCGTCGTGAAATTGACAAACGGCAGGAACATCGAAAACGTCAAAATTTTACTAAACCACAGTCTAAGTTACTTTGTTCCACACAGAACCAACAACTTTTTGTTTTCCTTGAATTGAATACAGAATTTTCAATAATCATGGGAATCTGATGATGAGATCAGAGATGTGCTCTTTTTTTGCAAAGGCTTAGCTGTCGTAAATGACACCGCTGGAAGAGGTGTTGCGTTTGTGAAAGACTACAACCAAATTTTGCCAAATGATGGAGAACAAAAACAGCTAATACTACAAATCGTGGTAGTATATCGCAAAAAGTATTCTTTTTTGGGGAAAGAACCAGTTAATATAAACAATGAACACAATAAAAATAACTATAATACAACCTAGTAGTGATATGAATTATTTTTCGAAACTTTTTTCATTTTTTCAAAGGGATCCCCCCAAAGGGGTTGAGATAGGGGGTAAGTATGTTCGGAAAAATGTAGGGAGGACCTGATAATACATTAGACCACTCTACGGGTCACTCAGGGAAAGCTATGAGCTATTTTTAGAAATTTTTTTAATTTTTTGTGTTTTTTGTAGGGGGACCCCCAAAAGGGTGACAGATAGACGGTAGGTATGCTGGGGAAAAATATTGGGAAAAAAAATATAATAGGACTTAGTGATACATATCAACCCTTTTTGGGTCACTCCGGGGGAGCTATGAACTATTTTTCGAAATTTTTTGTGTTTTTTGTAGGGGGACCCCCAAAAGAGTGCCAGATAGGGGGTAGATGTGTACGGGGAAAAGTTTGGGAGAGTAAAAATAATGCGAGTTCTACTTGCGTTTTACCCCTTCTGAGGCATCTGAGAAGAGGGGGAAGTCAATTTCATAATTTCACAAGAATGTCATTTTTGCAGGGGAGCACCACTAAGGGGTTGTGATAGGGGGTAAGTATATTTAGGAAAAATGTTGGAGAAGAAAAAATAATGGGATCTTGTGATACATTTGATCCCTCTAGGGGACAGCTTCGGAGAGATATGAATGATTTTTGATAGATTGAGGACCATTTTCCAGTTTTCAAAAGGGTGGCGGGTCCATCAAATATTTTCTGAAATGGACCAAATTTTATGTGGTTCTTATTGGCACCAATACAAAACTTTTGGTGCCCGGGGAACGAAGTTTGGAGCAACTTTAATGTTTTGAACCACCCTAATTGGGACACGCGATTTTTCTTCTGTTTTTCCTATACGTTTGTAGTGAATACAAAATTGACACTAGAAAATTTATCGTAGAGAAATAGAAACAATTCTATTTTTTGGTGCGATTTGACACTGATCATAAATCGCACGTCCCAATTCTGTTTAGACATTCATGTTCGCATACATAGAATCAAATACTTCCAATCAGATAAGACAAAAAAACTTAAGCCTAATAAATACATACGTATGTATGTTATCAGTCATTGCGACATTCGTTGCGAAAGTACCCCGAATATTAGAGGCAGCAGTAGAAACGGAAATCAATTAAAACCAATTTCATAAATCCAAAGTCGTAGCTGAAATCGAAATTCAATTTGCAATAAAATTGGTTTTATATGAATTAAAGTAAATAAATATTAATAAAAATTATTAAATTACAATGAAATTGGATGCATAAATCATTTAAGTGCAATTATTTTCAACTGACAAATGGTTTTTCTGCGAAAAATATTGCTCAGAGTCGCAATAGACCAGTTTTAATTCAGGTTGAATCAGAGCTAAGTCTCATGCTAAAAAAATTAAACGCCGAACAAAGAAATTCAATAAAATATCAAAAATAATTGTGAGGAATTCGCTTAAGTTGTCAACCGATAGCGGTGCTTGATTTCAAATGTTTGTACTAATTTTTGTTTTCCTTAAGACTGTTCCCCGTCATTGTGCCACGGCTTTGCAACTGAGTTTTCTCAATAATGCTGTTGTTGTGACGAAGCGGCGGCACCTTAAATGCTTTCCATTGTAACTGCGTGAAAAGACAAACTCGTCAACCATTTTTATTTTTTACTACGAACGAAAGCGTAAACGTCAACGTAAACGCTATTAACAACGCCAGCTGTGATTAACGCGCCACGATGAAGACAACGGTATCAGCTGCGATTGCGTTGACTGCTTGATGAGTTGATTGGTTGTTTTACTTTTTTATTGACATTTTGTTTGCTGTTGATATTTGATTTACAAAGCAGTGCAATTACAGCGTGACGTACACGCGTTGCCAAGTTGCGCTATAAATCGCAAATATTCTGAATTTATTTATTTTGGTGACAGAGCTTTTGAGTTATTTTTCCGTTCCCAAATGGGCTATTTTTTTATTTGATTTCTTGGGCTTCTGACAAATTTTAAAATTTATTCATGCATATGGACTGACACTATGGTAATACATTCGTTCTGTGAGCATTTTCATTCATTGCAAATTTTGCAAAGATAAGTTCTGATAACAGAAAAAATATGCACACAAGCACATTTATTTCTAAATATACCTTTCCTTTGTAAAGTTCTTAATGAGAATTGGCTCGACAATTTTTTTTTTTCGAACACAGCTAATAATTTTACACAAGAATAAATGGGTTTTTTTTTTTGTTGACCTGTGTAATCAATTGCTTGCAAAAAATCAATATTTTGAGCTTTTCTATGAGCAACTTTTTACCACTTCCTGGAGCTGTCGATTACGACGCCAGATGTCAATCAGCATCTCAATGAGCTGTGGTTTTGTTAGTTTTGCCTCTTTATTGATTTCGCGTTTCATTTTCTATTGGGTCCATGTTTGGCGAGTTGCTAGGCGAGTGCAACACGGTAATTTTTTCAGGAACTCCGTCGCTCAAAAAATTGGTTTCTCTCCATCATTAAACCATTCAAACAGCTGGGACCAGAGTCGCTCTTCTAAAACTTTTATGTACTGTTTATAGTACCTTGTACAATTTGTAGACGACCAGACCAGAATTTTAGAATTTATCAGAGACTACATCATGACAGATTTGAGATGTTTAACCATCGAAATAATACAGTCAGAATTGTATTCTTCTTGAAGCCTTTTTCTTACAAGCTGTGACTTGGTTAGCTGACAAAAAAACCCACATCACAAGCCGAGCCTTTGATCAAAAAACGGTTGGAATAGGTCACAAAGTACAAAAACATTTCATAGGAAGATTGAATGAAATTAAATATAAATTGTGTTAATATTATCCTCTAACAGTTTCAAGAAAGTTTAAGTTATAAAGGATATTATTATTTTTCCGCAGGTTCTCTTTTCAGACGAGTCAAACAAATCGAAGATTCCATACATTGTGTATGGCGAACGAAAAAAAAAATGTTGGCATTTGTGATGTTCAACCAATTTTTTAGCCAAATTTGTAACAAATGCGAAAATTAGTATTCTAAAGGATTGCTGTGGCGCATGAAATTAAAAAATTTGAAAAGTGGAGTTAATCGATTTGTGCACGGAACGGTTCAAGCCATGATTTCAATCAAGTAAATACGTCATGATTTCATAGTTAAATGTTAAATATTAACATTTTCAACAACATAAATGTAATTATGGGGTATTTTCTGCAAAGGGTCTAATAATATGGCAAACCACTGTAAAGTAGTTATCTGTGATACGGCAATGTATGTACATATGTGATTACTCCATTATTGTCGTGACTTAGCGTGGCGTGAAATTCTTTTCTCAACTGAATTTTACGCCACGTTACTTAATCTGAAAGGAAGCAAAAATAAACCAAATAAAAACTTATAATTAAATAAAGTGTAGCACATGAATGATAGAAACTAAGAATACACGTTTGGAATCTGCAAAACTAAATTTTTTATTTGCGCATGAGCTACGTCACGCGATCTTAGTGGTTGCATTTTTACAATGCTTATTGCAATGTAATGCTCATAACAGTGATCTCGTTGTCCAAGATGCAATGGAAACATTTTTACTGGCAATGCACATCGTCCACGAAAACTTTCATAACGTATTGATCCAGGTACAACCGAAGACTTTAAAGTTATAACACACCAATATTTTATCAAAAAATTGTACTTTGAAGTTTTCGATCTCAAGGTGATTTGTGAAAATTCTGGAACAATAAGCTATGAGTCAACCCACCACTGTCAATATTGTTGTAAAATGAAAGATTGCTTACCGATAGAGTCTTGTTTTTGCAACTTTAACAAAGACAAAATGAGTGAAGTGAAGTTGCATATTGTGCAAAAATAAGAATGGAATTGGGATATTATTCCAAAATTCGCACGCCTTATTCGCCTGCTTATCACGACTTTATGATCATCCTTTTCGAATGAATTTAGTTCTTTTCCTTCTCCGATTTTTTCAAACGTGTATTTCAGATCCATAGTGTTACAGGATCAGCTCAATAAAATTGCAATTTTTACATTGCAATAAACTCGATTTAGCGATACTGTTAAGTGATTTTGTTTCGCAAAGAACAAACCACAACATACTTTTTTCTTTGTATAATTTACTTTTCATAACAAATGTAGTGATTTTCTTGTTAATAGAGCAAATAAAATTCCTCTGTAAAAATTTCTAATTTATTGTTTTCCCCCTTATTCACATTTTAGTAGAACTCAACCCCATCTACTGCCCACTCGGACATGCAAAAATTCACACAAATTTGTGTTGTGCGCAAAGGTTTTTTAAATATTTTTTGACTATTTCAATAACAGGAAAATGTTGATACTTTTTAAATTTTTTTTTGAATTTCCAACCTCTTTCAACTTTTTCGAGATTTTCAATCTCTCTCAACTTTTTCAGCACTTCTCATATATTAACGGCTTTATCAGCCTTTTTCAAACTCACTCAACTTTTATTTAACCTTTTCGACTTTTTCAACGTCTTTCAATTTATTTCGACATTTTCAAACCTCTTTCAACTGTTTCAACAATTTTCAACCTCTTTCAACTTTTTCCAATAAATTATATATCTTTTCGACTTTTTCAAACGCATTCACCTTTTTGGAGACTTTCAATCTCTTTCAACTTTTTCAACACTTTTCATATATTATCGACTTTTTCAGACTTTTTCACATGTTACAATCTCTCTCAGTTTCTTTCAACATTTTCGATATTTTATCGACTTTTTCAAGCTCTTTCAATTTATTTCGATGTTTTCAATCTCAATCAATTATTTTCGAGTTTTTCAATGTCTTTTTAGTTTTTCACCTGTTGCAAAATTGTTTCAACTTTTTTCAATGTTTTCCATAATCTTTTGACGTTTTACAACATTTTCCATATTTTATCAACCTCTTTCATCTTTTTAATTATTTTCCATATTTTTCAACATATGTATGTACGTATTCAACATCATTTCACTTTTTTCAACATATTGAATATTTTTTGAATTTAAGACTATCTTGAATCAATATTTAAGGTGGAACAATTAAAATTCAAAGACCTATTTTTTCATGTGATTTTATATATATTGATTTGATGTATAACTACATGTTACTTCTCATGAAATTGTCATTTTAGCCCGGCCTAGGTTTCAATTTTTTTTTCTTTTTCCTTTTTATTCAAGAAGGAACAATTAAATATCAAAGATAGACATAGCCCAAATTGCACTTAAAGTAAAAAAAAAAACATGAAAAGTTGCATATAAAGTTACACAAAGAAAATAGGCCTTTGAACTTTAATTGTTCCACCTTGAATATAAATTCAAGATAGTCTTAACTTGAAGAAAAACTATAGTTGAAGAGTGTGCTCCAAAAAAAAAAAATTATAGACGTGGCCGGCAAAAATTAAAGCTTTGGCGGAAATCTACATATACACATAAGAAAAAAATCCATGACCTCGGCGTTAGTAGAGATTTTGGTTCTCTTGTTTAATAATCCTTTGTTGTATTCACTATGTTCATCTTAGCACTGTATTATTTGAAATTGTCAATGCACACATTGTCAATATACATATAGTACTTATATTGGTTCAGCTCTGAACAGACAAAAACTGGATATATTTTAATATACAAGAAAAAACTGGCAATAGAATATTCTTCCCATCATTTATAACTGAAATAAATGTAGTGTAAAAGTATGCACTCATCTTAAATGAATTTTACTTTCTTTTTATTCAGAACTTTTTACTGTTTAATTGCTATTGAAAATATGTTGACAGTCATGCACATATATAATTTTTTCTAAGCCAGTGGAGGCATTTTCAGTACATTCGGAATATTCATAATGATTAAATTTTTTTTATAGTCATGCCAAAACAATCCTAGAATCAAAATCTACAACGCCCAAGTACGGATTTAAACTCAAAATTTTTTTAAATCAATTTTTTCCAGAAAACTTTGATGAAGATGTATAGCATTTTGAAACTTCAAACGCGTTTTTCTCGAAAATATGTTTTCAAAATCGGCAGCAGTAGAACTCCGATTAACTTGAAATTTTAACAGTAGCTTCATTGTTTGATTATCTGTTAAAGTACACACGGTTATAGCGATTTATTAACAACAAGAAAAAGTTATAAAGAATTTAGGTCGATTTTTTTCGTCGAAAACACGATCTTTTGTTAAAACATTTGTCATTTGGAGAAAAAAAAATATATATAAGAATATAGTCTTGTGTACTTCAATAGCAAATCTCATGTAGATAATGAAAAACTTTTTTTTGTTATTGGTGGAGTTGGACGAGACTTTTACTGCCCGCCGCGGAAGACCTTTTTGAAAAAGCGGTTCACGGTAATCACTGCATAGCCGCCATTTTGTAAAAAAAATATCAATAAAAATTTTTTTTCTCTTCTTCAAGACTTGCTTAATCCAATATTGTAATATTTGTCTACCTTTAATCTCAAATGTCCTTTAAAAAAAATAATTAAAACAGCCTTGTTTTTTATAGCATAAGGGATATATAACCCCTTAAAATGCCACACATGGTGAAACACTTCCTGTGTTTAGTAACTTTTATTTAAACATGTGTGCAATGTTTTACATTTCTTTTTTAAGTAAATTATCTGGATATATCACAAAACTTACAAAAAATACATTCCAATATCAGTACATTCCCAAATTCCATCGCTGTTCTGATTTGAAGCATGAATTCAATGACAACGGGTCCTTAGCCATAAATAGTTTATTTTTCATATGTTTTTGCTTGGAAATTCGAAATCTGAACTGTAAATGAAATCGAGTACTGCTTTGATGCTCCAACCTCAGTGAATGGAACCCGGATTGAAATAATCGGAAATAGTTCCACGCGATATCACATTAGCCCGGGTTCTTAAAAAAAAATTTTCGATGATGCAGAAGTCTTACCATTGGATTCCTGAATTGAAGGCGTTCAACCACTTCTAGCTTCTGTTCCAAGGTAACATTCGGACCGAAAATGCCAGAGCCATTGTCTCTTGTGGCAAATACCACAAGTTTCTCAAAATTTCAACATGTATCGACGAACCGGTTTTTACGTATGCAATCGCGTCGTTAACCAAATCATAATTTTGATTTGGAGCTTCAATGACGTCCGTGCAACCAAGATTCGTTCCGAATAAATTAAGAATAAATTAAGCTCTTCAATTTTTTTGCAGTTATTCAAAATTGTTCCCGGAACCCGCGCATTGCTAGTTGGACCAGGATTTCAAAATTTAATGCCGCCTTCACCAAGAAATACCAATACGAGCTCTAAAAATTCGCTGCGGATTTGAGTTCTCTCGAGTCGCCAAAGTTTTCTATAACATTGCATTCCTCATCCGATATTTTAGAACGGATATCATTTTCGAGGCCACTTGTAAAAAACTTCTCATCCACATTCTTCCATGACTTCGCGAATCTTTTGAAAACTCAGGCGCAGATGTTTTGGATAACTTAAATTCGACGCTTTGCTGCAAATGGAGGGATGCCTGCTTTCTTGGTATTATTACCCGAAGTAGTATCGAAACTCATGGCAGCAACACGATCAGAGATATTACTTGCAGCAATTGATGAGCGTTGAGCGGCTTAGTATGAGTTTTGTTAAAATGTGCATGGTTATCTTATCAGACACCTCAGCCTTATCAAGGGAAGAAAGAACACACGAATTGATTCAATTTCAATTGCCTCTTTTAGCAATATACATATCTCTAATTTTCTTCGAGACTTATGCTCGTAACTCATATCATTCAATATAAATAGAATCTGCTGCAACTTTAAGATTTTTCATCCGATTTTACTCCATAGATTCTCGTTGGAAAGGTTATACATTCTGAAACTTATGCGATACTAAATGGGTCGGAAAATTAAACTTTAATTTGCCTGGTCTTAATTTCAACGAATACAAAGTGTTTTTCCCCTACAACTTGAGTTTCCACTTTTTGCCGTGCTCTCGGCACCATCTAGAGTTAACCAATTGACTCCAAATTTTGTGTCAGACCGAGGATCAAAACTGCTAGACTTGGATTTAGTATAAGCAAATTTATAAGTCATTATAGTTTTGATTCGAGTGACAAGAAAATATATTACAGTGGAACCTCTTTAAGTCAAACCTCGATAAGTCAAAAACCTCTCAAGCTCGAAAAAATTTTGTGTTCCCTTCCCTTCAAGCCCCAAAACCTCCATTATTCGAAATCTGACACCTCCATAAGTCGAAATATTTAGTGAGTCTCTACAAGTGAATTCAGTACATTATTTCCCTATATAACTAGAAAAAATAAATATGACCTCTGTCTCTCGAACATAGCAATGTTTGATTTTACAACCTTTACAACCCAATTATTTGAAGCGAATTACCTCTAGGGGGAGGTGGGACACATTAATACGATTTCTTTACGAACGAAAAAAAGAGGCATATTGAAAAAAATAATTTAAAAAAAGTATCTGAATGTTTTCAGTGTTTATCTTACTAACTTATTTCAAACAAATTTCAACTCAGATTTATTTGGAAAAAATGTTATGAAGTGTTTTTTAAAAACAGAATTTTGTATCAAACTGTCCCATAAACGGGGTACATTGATACACGCTTGTGGTGCTTTAATTCATAGTTTAAGACACCCCTATATTAAATAAAATACCCTTCCTTAACGTCTTTTGACATAGGTGGATCAGTATCAACTGCGTTATTTTTAAATTGTACTTATAGACCGCATTTTTTATTGATACCTTGCATTCCAGTACATCAAAGATTGCAGAAGCCTAGCGCTATCATCGATGTTACCTCTATCAATTTCTCGTTTTCTCGTTCGCACCATATTCCTTTCTGTTAAGAAACAAAATGAATAAGTCTACCAGTTTACCAGACGGAACAAATTAATACATATCAATGTGCCCCGTAGATGCTTGTATCAATGGGCTCCAAGTGACTTTTTTGTTATAAATAATAATTTTACGTTTAAGTGTTAAGTAATTATAAAAATTACAGCTACCTAAAAATTATCAAGAATATGTACTAACCGTTATCGTAATATGTAATTGTCAATACAAAACTTTCCAAATAAATGCACACCCGAATAGGGCGCAACCATTTTACTTATGAGAGTACAAAACAGGTTTATACTTATCATACGCGAAGCGGTACCTGAACGCAGTTGAAATTCAAATATATGATATTTTCTGTCGACGCCTACTTACATACATTTAAATGATATCTGACCGCGTCAGGTTTTGATTTAACGGCCACCGTATCTATGCGCCCCGTGTATCAATGTACCCCTTCTCCCCCTACAACTCGAAGAAAAATGAGATACCGACTTTAAGAATATGCCGACAATGTGATGTACAACAAACCAATTCTATGAAATGATTAAGGATTCCATGACTGACGTTAACACGTGGTCGAAGTCCTCCATAAGTCGAAAACTCTATAACTCGAATTTTTTGGCGTCTCCCTTCAACTTCGACTTACAGAGGTTCTACTGTATTATAAAAATTTGTAATAGAAACTGATACTAATAAAATTTATTGGTGCGTTTTTTCTTAGCATTGGAAAGTTCTTTTAGAGAACGGTTAGCAAGGATATTGAAAACAGATTTCAAAAATATTCTTTACGAAATTTTTATCGGTAGCAGAGCTCCAAAATTATTGCCAATAATTTACGCATTAAATCAATATACTCGTACATAGTCAATAAAGATGGAAAACTCTTCTTGAAGAATGCAATACCTAGTGTCGCACTATGTAGCTTAAGTAAACAGTCATTCATTGCAAAGCGTCGCAGATAAACGTTGCTTGCAATTGCGACGAGTCGCATGCAACTGGCTTAAATTGCAGCAAATTTTAATTAAGCGAACTCGTATAAAAGCAGACGGACGAAGGTACTGAAAAGCGATTGAGCTAAGCCAAGACAAACAACGACCTCATTGTCGGCGCTTCCCAGACTCAAGCGCATGCGCATGTGTAGGAGGTTTGGCTTTCTGGTTCAAAAAATGAAAATAAAACAAATCACATGAACTGGTTTAAGATTAATTGGCGAAGAGTGGTAACACTGCTGCCGCATTTTATGCAAATTTTTGTTTTAATGCTCCTTTTCTTGCTATTTATTCCGTTGTGGAAATATTTCTGAAAGCTGTCGGAGAAAAGAATACAGAAACAAAGTGAATATAGTAACACAAGATGCAGAAGTTGTTGGCGAAAACTGTGAGGTAGGTGAGTACACTTACTAATCTGCTTTTGTTTTACTTGTACAGTAAATGTGATGGCAATTTGTAGTTTATTGCAGCAAATTTTCTTCAAGGTATAGAAAATCAAACGGACAACTTTAGGAGATTTTCCCTCGCAATTTCATTCATTATTCATCATAATGCTCGGTGCACATAATTCACTCATATATAATAAGTTACACTTGCGAGAGCCGCACAGAAAATACCAGCCACCCAACTGTGAATATGCCCAAAGAACAAACTGTTAAAAAAACAAAAAAAAATTTATGAACTGCAAATTAAATGTTTTGTACATAAAATTTAGAAATTTATCCACTTTCAATATGTTGTTTTAATATTATATGTGGCCGCATGCACAGTGGTCCCAAATCAAGGTTTTTGCTTCAACAATTGTGAACAGTTTTTTTTTTAAATTAAGGCTAACCAAAATACCAACAAACATTAGCGTGCCTATGGGGGGCGGCCGCTCCAGGCGCAAAGGTTTGGGGCCGCAAAATGGTCTTCGTAATATAATTTTATTCAATTCTATGAAACTTTTTCCTTTTTTATAGTACCTACAATGTTGAGGCTCCCCATTAGGTTTTATAATTTTTTTTTGAGATATATCTCATCTGATAAGCCAAAACTGAAACAAATTATTTTTAACCAAAATCAAAAGAATAACTAATTTTCAAAAAATCAGACGCTTAAGCAAAATGGTGTCCCATTTGGCGTGGAATGTCCCAAATATAATCCAAATTTTTCAACTCCGTTTTATTTTTGCTTTATACATTTTGAAAAATTTAAGGCTAATTTTTAGGCTAAATAATCAATTCGTTTATTTCCTTCTTAGTTTTGGCTTAGGCAATTCCTTTTTTTTTCAAAAAACTTATTGGTTTTACCATAGCGGACAGCACTCTTGGGCGGATAGTTCCAATAAATGTTTCAGATTTCATACTTACTACGTGCTTTTATGCTGGCTTTCTCTATTTTTCCATGTCTTTTGGTATCCTCGCCTTTGCGTACGCAGCACCCTCTCCCAGGGATGACAATGCTAATTAACTTTGTTTACAAGCGCAAAATGCATTATAATGGGCAACGAGCTGCTTATACTAGTTTCAATGATCGCTACGTCATATCAGCAGTAAGTTTTGTTAGCCGACGTTTTAGAATTCGCAAGCATACTATGTTCTACTTCTTCAGTTAAGAATCACAGCAAAAAATATGACCATGTGCGCCGAACTTCTACATTTTACATGCAATTGCTTTTGTTACTCCTTTGATATTACACATTTCTTGACGAGCGCTGAACATTAAAATTTTATTCCAAAAATACATACACTTTGTCAAGTAATTGTTTGCCCAGTAACTTGTGCAATACAATTTTCACTTTCATATTGAATTAAAATAAGAAATACATATATTTTTTGGAAATTTTTTATTCAATTCTTTTACTCATTCCTCATTAGAAACCAACAATAAGTTATTTGATGGAATCAAAAAGAAAAGTTTATGGAACATAAATAACAACAACAAAAACTTCATGGTGTCAAATAATTCTTTGCAAAATGCAAGGAACATATGAAGAAACTAATAAACTTATAAGAAAAACTTCAAAACTTGATGTGTCCATCACGAATATCAATCACAGCATACATCCTTTTTGGAATAGATGCAATAAGTTTTTGTAAGTCATATTTTTCCGGTATATTTTTGTCCATTGCTCCTTAATAACTCTTATTAGAGGTAATTCATTAAGAAGTACTTCTTTCAGTAGGTATTTTATGACAAGTCACAGTCACAAACAAGTCCCCACAGATCTCCAAATAATTAGCAATGCATCGCTTTTTAAAATCAAGCTTTCCGCTCACCTTAGCTAAATAATATTTATTTTTTTTTATGTCAGGAAAACATGTTAAATGTGAAAAGTTTCCTCAAACATATCTGAATAAGCATAATGTGATTTTTATCTATTTAATTTATATATTAACTTTATTTATTTTATTTATTATGATTTTAATTTTAGTTTAATTATGCTTCAATAAATTATTTACCTTCTGTCAGTAGTACATTAGCAATAAGAATTACGATCTTTTTGTTCTAACAAATAACAATTTAACAAATAAATAAATACAAATACAAAATACAAATACAAATACAAGTCACGCGTGAGTCGTATCAAAGCTTCATGGTATTTTGTTTTTTTCTTATATCTCCGCCATTTGACTTCCGATCAACAAGTATGGTAGTATTTTCCTTAAAAATCTTTCAATATTAGCTTTCAAACTGGGCGTGAACATTCGAACTTTTTTTTTGTGATACTTACTTACTTACTTGGGTGGCCATAACAACCCGTTACCGGGTTACGGCCGACCTCAAAAGCTCTCTCCAGGCGCCTCTGCTTTGCGCACGCCTTCTCCAATCATTCACACCAAGCGTGGATAGGGTTTCCTCGGCTTGGTCTTTCCATCGGAGGCATGGTCTTCCTCTTCGTCGTCGCCCAGCGGCTTCCGCATCAAACACCTTTTTCGCCGGAGCTTCTTCGTCCATACGCACAACATGTCCCAGCCAGCGCAGACGTTGAATAGTGATGCGCTTGACTATGTCAATGTCAGCGTAGAGCTCGTACAGTTCGTGGTTCATTCGAATACGGTAGTCGTCGCCGACGTGAACAGGACCGAACATTTTGCGAAGAATTTTTCTCTCAAACACCCCAAGCGTGGCTGCATCAGTCTGCGACACAACCCATGCTTCTGCGCCGTAAAGTAGCACGGGTAAGATGAGCGTCTTGTAGAGTGTCAGTTTTGTCGGGCGTGAGAGGTCTCTACTACTCAATTGCTTACTGAGACCATAGTAACACCTATTAGCAAGAGTTAGTCTTCGCTTTATCTCCAGGCTGACATCGTTTTGAGTGTTCACGGCGGTGCCAAGATAGGTGAATTCCTTGACAACTTCGAAAGTATAGTTGTTCGCAGTAACAAAGGATCCAATACGCCGCGTCTCCCTGTTTGTGGACAGCATATACTTTGTTTTGCCCTCGTTCACCGTCAAACCCACTTTCGCTGACTCTTTTTCGATAGCAGAGAACGCAGCAGTAACATCTCGCTTACAACGTCCAATGATATCAATATCATCGGCATATGCAAGGAGCTGGACACTTTTGTAGAAAATAGTGCCATTACGATGTACACTGGCTCTTCGCAACACCCCTTCCATCACAAAGTTGAAGAGGTTGCAGGATAATGGATCGCCCTGTCTGAAACCTCGTTCGGTATCAAATGGTTCGGAGAGGTCCCTTCCTACTCTAACGGAGCTGGCTGTGTTGCTCAACGTCATTCTGCAAAGCCGCACCAGCTTCGCAGGTATACCGAACTCAGACATGGTGGCATACAGGCAATCCCGTATCGGGCTATCGAAAGCTGCTTTAAAATCGATAAAGAGATGATGGGTATCGATCTGTTTTTCGTGGGTTTTTTCCAGGATTTGACGTAGTGTGAAGATCTGGTCTATGGTGGACTTACCAGGTCTAAAGCCGCACTGATAAGGCCCAATCAGTGTGTTGGCAAACGGCTTAAGTCTTTCACACAGTACAGTCGACAGGACCTTGTAAGAGATGGCAAGAAGACTGATTCCCCGGTAGTTAGCGCAGATTGTCGGGTCACCTTTCTTCAGTACAGGACACTGAGATTCCAATCGTCGGGCATGCTTTCAACTAGCCATATTTTGCAGATGAGTTGATGCATACACCCTATCAGCTCATCGCCGCCGGTCTTGAACAATTCAGCTGGCAGGCCATCGGCACCAGCCGCTTTGTTGTTCTTAAGTCGTTGGATCACAACTCGTACCGCGTCATGGCTAGGTGGTGGTACGTCCACACCATCGTCGTTGATTGGTGGTATCGGGTTAATTTCTCCAAAGGCGGGATTGGTGGAGTCATCGCCAGCAAGCAGCTTGGAAAAGTGTTCCCTCCATAATCTCAGTGTACCCTGCGTATCCGTAACCAGATTTCCATGTTCATCTTTACAGGTAGATGCTCCGGGCTTGAAACCTTGAGTCAGACGCTTGACTTGTTGGTAAAATTTTCGAGCATCATTCCTGCCCTGTAACACTTCGAGTTTCTCACGCTCGTGCTTTTCCTGCTCTCGTTTCTTGCGTCTGAAAAGGCGCCTCTCATCCTTTCTCTTTTCCCGGTAGTTTTCGTGCACGGCTCGCGTTGCTGCTGACTGCAGGGTTCTTTTGTAGGCGGCGTTTTTCACTGCAGTAGCTTCGCGACACTCCTGGTCATACCATTGATTTCGCGGAAGTGGGCGTCGGAAACCAGTGACTTCCTCAGCGGCAGAGCGCATGGAGCGGGATATATGCGCCCAAAGTCCACCGGCATCATCGGGTAGAGAGTCAGGTTGAAGGAGCAGTTCTGAGAGGCGAGCGGAATAGGCTTCGGCCGTCCGATGTGATTGCAGCTTAGCGACGTCCAGCTTTCGTTGCATACCAGAGCGTACATCCTTTGCATTGCACAGCTGCATGCGTATCTTGGCTGCAACAAGATAATGATCGGAGTCAATATTGACTCCCCGGAACGTACGAACATCTAGCACGCTCGAAGCATGCCTTCCGTCGATCACAACATGATCGATTTGGTTGCGTGTTTTCTGATCAGGGGACAGCCAGGTGGCCTTGTGGATATCGAGGTGTTGAAATCTGGTGCTACTTACTACCATGTTTCGCGCCGCGGCGAAGTCGATCAGCCGTAGACCGTTGTTTGAGGTGGTCTCGTGAAGGCTGAACTGACCGACAGTGGGGCCAAATATACCTTCTCTTCCGACCTTTCCGTTGAAATCCCCGAGTACAATTTTAACGTCATGGGCCGGGCAGCGGTCGTATACTTCCTCGAGTCTCGCATAGAAGGCATCTTTGACAGCATCGTCCTTTTCCTCCGTCGGGGCGTGCGCGCAAATCAAGCTGATGCTGAAAAATCGAGCCTTGACACGGATCGTAGCCAACCTTTCGCTCACAGGTGTGAACCTGGAGATATGGTGGCGAAGTCTCTTGCTTACTACGAATCCGCATCCCAATTCGCGCCTCTCCGCATGGCAGCTGTAGTAGATATCGCAACTTGCTTGTTTAGAGCAACCTTGTCCTATCCATCTTATTTCCTGGATGGCGGTGATGTCAGCCTTAATTTTTCCGAGGGCATCCGCCAATTCGATAGAGGCACCTTCCCTATTGAGGGTCCGGATATTCCAGGTGCATATCCTTAAATCATAGTCCTTTTTTCGTTTGCAGTGGTCGTCAACGTTGAGGGGTTCATTGTCCGAGGCTTTTTTAGTCTTCATTGGAGTGTTTTTTTTTACGTGGCGGGTACCAAACCCTGCGCACAACCCAGTTTACTTCCAGGGAGGACACGCTGCACACATTCGCTCACTATCTCAGCGGATGCGGAGATAGCTACCCAGATGGAGCCGCGGGGAGGCTGTGTGTCAACTTGCTAATGGTTGGCTCAGAGATCGCTCTGGCAATCCCCAGGTGGAAAGCAATCAGCAACTTTACTCTGATCAACCAAAAGCCAATCCATCCTTTTTGTGATACTATGTATCTATTAAACATCTCATCCTGGATAGACAAGCACCGCAACAACTCTTGCAAATTACTAAATTCACAAAAAGCTCATTTTCAAATTAATTTAGAATTCCCATGATTTCTTGAAATAATAAAATTATTGATCGCTTAGGTTATGTGATATCACACCTCCAAGCTTTTTCCTTTGACATAAAAAAAATATAAGAAAATATCTTCAAAAAGTTCTATGTAAAAAATAGTTATTTTGTATGATAATAAAACTTACGATAAAATGAAATTTTTTTATTTATTTTTATTTTTGAAAGAAGTACCTCT
This sequence comes from Tricholauxania praeusta, assembly GCA_949775025.1. Classification (NCBI taxonomy): domain Eukaryota; kingdom Metazoa; phylum Arthropoda; class Insecta; order Diptera; family Lauxaniidae; genus Tricholauxania; species Tricholauxania praeusta. The sequence continues at coordinate 114,646,117 of OX459029.1, forward strand.
AAATGAATCACCCGTCATGTACATAAATATAATTTAAGCTAGTTTAAGAAAATAAAATATGATGCCATAATAGCAAAATTGGTTAACCCTAGGCAAAACTATACACGGTTTGCTTCAAGCAAGATCAGATCAGTAAAAATTGTCAACCAAATCTGACAATGCGCAATTATTATTTAGTGCTCGGAGATTCCAAAAACAAGATCCGTAAGATCGTAAGATAGTAAAAAAATTCTTTTTTTCAATTGTTTTTCGGCCAACAAAAATAAAATGTTTTTTCTTGTATCGTCTTTTTTCCATGAAAAATAGTGAATTCCATGTCTTTGCTAAAGTTTGAAGCATCATATACACAATCCTAAAATATTCAAAATATGTGGCTACTTTGCTGGAATTTTGAAGAAGCGTTCTTAGGTCACGCGAGGCCTTGGGCACTAGAGCTGGGAAGAGTCGTTGAAAAAAATATCGATGTTTTCGATGTTTTTTGGTAACAAAATCGATTATCATCGATAACATCGAAATTTTCCCCTCCATTATTGATTGATTAATAACATTTATTTTGATAGTAATAGTAAAGTATTAATGGTGTATGTTATAAATAATTTTTAAATATTTTATTTGATATGTTAGGGCATTGCAACGCGCGCTTGGCTTAGGTAGTTAGTAATAAAGACATTAATTTTACATTTGTATATAATTCACATTTTGGCGCAAAAAAACAGTTTTTCAGCCATATCGGGGCAGAATGAAGCTCTCTTTTTGGATATAATATTGCCCGCTGATGAATTTACTCTCTCTGAGGATGTGGATGAAGCTGGAATAAACAGATATCGCAAGGCCACTCTTCTGAATGCATCACAATTTGTATAGTTATTCGAGTATTGAATTATGAGCGTTTGCTCACTTAACAAAGGCTCTTCGAGAAAAAAAAAAATGAAAAACAAGTCTCGCTCGGATCTATTTTCGGAGATATAGACATCGAAAATTGCGGAAATAGCTTTTGGAAAAATGATTATAAGTTGGGAACCGCTGAATAGGAAATAGTAAATATGAGTGTCGTAAGAAAGGTAATTTAATGGCCTACTATAATGAAGCGCGAAGTTTTGAAATTTGACCTATATTTTTGGAGATCTGACGAATTTTCTGAAATTTTGACCAATTTTTCTTAAAAATCTTATCTTTTCCTAAAAATGTGTTAATAACCTATAACTTTTTTAGAACGTTAAAAAAGCTTAATCTATTCCCTTTAAAATGGTATATAATTAATTGTAAATTTTTTTATATTTATATCCTTTTTAAATAAAAATAAAAAATGTATTCAATGATTAATAGATTTCGATTTTAATCGTTCGGGCTCAAAACTATCGGAAGTAAACGATGTTGAAAAACATCGATGAACATCGATATTAATCGATTTTTCCCCAGCCCTATTGGGCACCCAGTCAGTGCTATGCCTAAATATTAAAATAGAAACACATAATTACAATAAAAACAGTGATGAAACAACAGAAAACAAAAAGAAAACTTTGGTATTAGCGTCTGCGACACTACAAAATCAGTTTGAAATCATTTGACAGCAAAACTGATACGTTAGGCCCCTTACCGTGCTAGGCCCCGTTCAACCACACGGCCATAAAGCTGGCTCTGATTTTAAAATAGAATTTCTGTCAAACACCTTCATGCCACCTATTGGTCAAAAGCAGAAATATAAAAGGTTAAACTTAGGTTTCAGCAAACCGAATAAAACAGGCTAATATAAAAATAGCTTAATACATAATCAAGCGCGGGAAATGGGTCAAACTATTGGAGAAAATGGAGAAAACTCTAGTTTTTGGAAAGTTACACTATGTATAGTTTTTTTGGAGGTTGTATAGCTTTGATTTCTTTTTAAAAATTCTCTCTTCATTTTTCAATTCAGCTCTTTTCGTTTTATTTCCGCGCTAACATTCCATCTTATCCCAACGTGCAACACATTTTTACGATGTATGGCTGCATTTGATATATCTTACACTACGCACATACTATATGCGTATAAGGTGCACTCAGCAACCCTAACATCTAAGATTTTTAACCGTATTTCATTTGACACACCCTGCTATCAAGTTACAGTTGCATTTTTATTTTTTCATTCGCATCGTTTCATCGCAGATTGGAGGAATTTTTTAATAACCACAACAAAACAGACAATTGAGAAGGCAACTTTATAGCTATGCACACTGGACGGATTTTGAAATATGTGGCAATGAATACTGGACAGACGTGGACTTGCTCTAATTGTTGTTAACAACGTTTTTAAGTCATTGCATAAGATACTAAAGCTACATGTCTTTTGCATCCAACACCGTTATTAAACTTTTATTATATTTGAATCAAAGAATCGAAGTTTTTTATACGAAATGAGTCCAAAAATAGATTGTTATTCTTCAATATTAAACAAAACATGATTGAAAACGTTTTTTTCACTTTTTTCATATTTCACCATATATGTACATATGTACATTAGGGTGGTTCTTAGGGGAAAAAAATTGGGACGCCCCCTTAATCGGTTCAAAATAGGATAAAAAAAATTTAAAATTTTTATCTTTAACCCCTACGGACCCTATTTCAAAGTGCAATTTGACCTAAGCCACCATTATTTTAAAGTATTTTTTCTTGAGTGACTTTTAATTTTAACAAAGAATATATTTAAAAAAAAGTATAATTTGGATCCAGTTTTCGAGATACAGTCATTGATGTCATATGGAAGGTAATTTTACTGATGATTTAATATTGATGCATAAACATTTGAAATATTTTCCACGTTTTTTAAGGTATGGAGGTTTATTAAAAATTGGTACCATTTTTTTAAGTATCTGTTATTTTCTCTAAAAATTGTATTAATAATCTGCTTTAATTCCATATGACATCAATATATTTAAAATCTGTTCAAGAGTTTCTCTGTTTTTGAAGGTTTAGCCCATTTTTCTGTTTCAATTTATCTTTATGAAGTGTAATTTCTTTATTGTTGACACATATGGTATCACACATTAGCAGTGTTTTATTCGTTTTGGTTAAACCAAAATCTCATACAAATGTGTGAACCAGCTCAATTTCTAGTTAATTTGATTCAACTTTTTTTGTCTTTGCTGGCAAATTTGCTGGAATTTTGAAGAAGCGTTCTTAAAATAGAAACACATAATAAAAATAAAAACAGTGATGAAACAACAGCAAACGAAAAGAAAACTTTGGCATTAGCGTCTGCGACACTATAAAAACAGTTTGAAATCATTTGATAGCAAAATTTGAAAAAAAAAAAAAAAATTATGAAGCCTCTTACCGTGCTAGGCCCCGTTCTACTACACGACCATAAAGCCGGCTCTAATTTTAAAATAGAATTTCTGTGAAACACTTTCATGCCACCTATTCTGCCGTACTAAGCGAAAAAGACGTATCTCAAAAAAATAAATATCCGAGATTCTTATGGCATCGGATAGCTTAAGAAATTACGCGTCTAATGAAATACTCCAAATGTCGGCATCTTAGTTCAATCATATAAAAAATCTACGAAGAAAATTTACTCTATCTCAATTTTACATGTATTTCAACAAATTGACATAAACAAAACATCAATTATCTCGAAATAAATTTTTTGGAGATACGTCTTTTTCGCTTAGTACGGCAGTATTGGTCAAATGCAGAATTATAAAAGGTTAAACTTATGCGTTTTATTCACTTTTGGGTTTTACCAAAGCGAATAAAACACGGCTATTATATCGAACAATAAGCTCAACAAAATAACATTTATTAACAGCCAGATTATGTAAAACGCGGTGACACTTTGCGTGCGCGACACTTTTAGTCACCTTGTGTCATAAATTGGAATTATGTATATAATTGTTTACGTCATTGCGTTTGTCCAGTTATTTAGTCACTAAAGTTGTCAGCTTTATTTAAACGTAACATTTTACGTTGCCATGATGCCACCTTTTTTAGTGCAAAATGTAACAGATTTACATGACATAGAATCTGGTATTCCTTCAATGATGAAAATTTTCTAAGTCATTTTTGTGTGTAAAAATTATCAAGTTTTTTGATTTTCTAATTAATTGCTTAGTGTTTTTAAGCAATATTGTGGCTAGAAAAATCAATGTTAGATAAACTAAACTACAAACCACAATTTACCACATAAAACTCTTGATCACAATCTAAGAGCTAAGATTTTGAGAATAGTCTTCATTCATTTGCATGTACACACGGTTAGAAATCTTGGAATAAATTTTAATACAAGCGAAGTATTACAATGATTTTTAATACAATTTTGATTAAATTTAATACTTTTGAATATATTACAAAATTTTGTAATACATTTTGTATTAAATTCTAATACAGTTCAAACATTAAAACGATATTTTATAACATTTGGAATCAATTTGATGCTATCGCAAGTATTACATTTAGCCAACGTAAATATGATACTACGTTGGCTGATGTCATTAAAATGTTCATGCAACCCTTGTATTCAAAGGGACCCAGGTTTGAATCCCAGTGGATACGACGTATTTTTTTTTTAAATTTTAATAAAAACGAGTATTAAATTTTAATACAAATTTGTATTAAAAATGGATTTTAATATCTAGACAGTATTGAATTTTAATACAATTCTGGTGTAGTCATATATGTAAGCCCAAAAATATTAAAATTTATTCCAAAATTTCTAACCGTGCAGCTTTACAAAACAGACATCGTACTAGTTTTCAGGGCCATGCATTAATTTTGTTAACATTGGATTCTTACATTAAACTTAAATGTAAAAATAATGCCCAATATGGTAAGCGAAGGCGTAATGTAATGTGCAAATTTTCGAAATCACAGTGAAAATTACACAAATATATGTAAAACAGACAGCCTGGTCAAATGGTTTGGACTGTGAGCTTATAATTAATAGTGCATGATATCGATACTAGGTAAGGTAATTTTTTTTCATATCAATGAAAAGTTTAATTACTTGGTAATGCAAAGAGTCGCGCATTACTTTTGCTATGAAATCGTCGTGTTAAAAATCAAGTGCTACGTAATAATTAAAAGCCTGAATTAGATGAAAGCTTAGTTTACTATCGATGACCAAAATCTTCTAGTGTGCACGCGCTAAATTGTGTGATACAATGAAATCTTACAAAAACAAATATTTACTTTATAATTGTGAAGTATTGCTAAATAAGTAAAATCTACAATTGTTCAAAAATGCGTCACTCCATAATTCAGCCACATAACCACTCCTTCGTGCCTAATTTTCTTTTCATTTAACAACAACTTGCGTTACCGCATTCCTGAAATCTGACCTGAGAAGTCTTTTTTGTTTAAGCTTGAGATTTTGGTATTAAAAAATATGTTGAACAAAACTGTTTTTAAGTAAGAAAAAAGTCGTTGCTACAGTTGTCTTGTGCATGTTATTATAAATATTCTTCCAATTATTGAGTAGCAAATAAACTTTCAATTCAATTTTTCACTTTGATAGGAAAATTTTGGCAAAAAACTACCTAAAATTACAAACACTCCCAAGTCTGGGAACTCTGACGAAATGATAATTCAAATAAGACTCGGTTAAAAAAATTATTATACTCTTAGCGAGCCAAAAACCAACAATGAGTTTGGCTGATCTCGTTAAACTGCGCATCTAGCAGCACAAAATGCTGTTCAAACCAGAACAGAATTTTTTTTTCTGTTTTTTTTTTTGTTTGATTTCGCATAATAATTATAATTAGAGATGAAACGGATATCCGGTAACTATCCGGCGGCCTAAGTACTATCCGGCTAACTAGCGCCTATCTGGCCGAATACCGGATTTGAAAAAAAAAAAATTATTTTAGGTAACTAATTGCTTTATTTAGTTAGTATCACTTAAGAAATACAATCAGTAATCACAAGATAATTCTACAACTTAGAAAATGAATTATGGTGAATTTATACTTATTTCTCTGCATTAAGGGGGGGTATAGTTTTGCCAAATTTTAATTTTCCATTTTTTTTTTTGTTTTATTTGTATATATATCTCTTCAAAAGTATCCTGTTGAAATTTGAGGTCGATTGGAGTAAAACTGACAAAAATACAGTATCTTGAGTCTCCCTGTGTAAGTTTATATAAAAACAAACAGTGTTATAACTTTAAACGTGTTTTTCTCTAAGCTAACTTTTCAAAGTCGGTGAACACTTTTACTCAAAAACTATTAGACCGATTTTCTTGAAATTCGATACACTCTTTTAATACATAAAAAACTAGATAATGACGAAGGGTTTTTTTTTTTTGCATTACAACTAGTTCTGCAATAATAAATATATTGACCTTTTTTTAAAAAAAAAAAATTTTTTTTTTTGGCTTAAAAATTACGACAAAATCTTAAAAATCGTCAAAGAAAAAAATCCTTCGTCAATACCTTGAAAAACTTATAAACTAACCAAATTTTTTTGTTTTTTTTTTTTCGATTTCAGATGATAACGTGATGGGCGTCAGCGGAAATTTGCTGCCAATGGCTTATTTTGCAATATTTATTAATGAAATTTTCACAGAATACTCTTTAAATATTTTACTTTTATATGCTCTTTAAATAAATAAATTTACTTTTACCATGTCACTAAGAAAAACTTTTAAACTTATGCCTAAAATGTAGCGCCAAAACCCTATCCCCTGCTTAAGAAAAAAGTATTTCGCTGTACACACTGCAGCAATGTGCTGAAAGATAAATTTTGGCGAACTTTGTTAAATTTGGGTATTGTTTAGCATTAGCTGCCCACCAAGAATAAGGGTCACAGTTTCATTTCTCTTCGTTAAATCTTTTTGAAATTATAAAAATACTTCAGATAACAAGACCACAAATAAAATAATAACCTCAAATGATCACGCACGTGTTAACACTGCAATCAAGACAATAAGCCAATGAAACAAACAAGTGTTAACTTCGTTTTTCAACGAAGAGATCCTAATTGAAGCGAGTCCACCTGATCGTTCGCGCGTCGCCTACGCAAGCGTGGTTCGTGCGGCAATGTTCCGCACGAATATATGAATATCCGGCATCCGTTATCCGGCTAAACTGCTATCCGTTTCATCTCTAATAATAATGTTTAAACACCAATTTAGTATATATCGCACCGTCAGAACAAGAGGGCCGCATCTCAAAATTTTAAGTTTCTAGAAAATTGAGATTAAAGAAATCTGAAATTTTCCACTGAATTTGAAGACAGCCATATTTATAGTTATGACAGTCTTGAACTGAAATACTACAAACTTATCTCACAAATCTATAGAGTAATATTGACATATTTGGGAATGTGGCAGTGTTGCAATTACTTTGTTTGAAAATATTTTTGGTTTAAGAAAACTATACTGCCTAGTTTTGATTTGCTACTGTAAAAACTTTGAAGGAAAATATTTTAAGATATCTTTTTTGTTTTAAGGCTTTGTTGTGTTAATTGTTTTTTCTTTAATTTAATAGCAAAATATTAATATTTTGAAATGAGGCGGTCTTGCTTTGTTAAGAAAAATTTCAGAACAAAATATCCCTTGTCTAAAAATGTATTTTAGAAGTTATTAATTGAGCTAGAAATATGGTGGCAAGACTAAAATTAAGAACATTAAATTAGCTACATAGTGGTGTAAATAACTCGAAAACTCGTTATTTTGATTTGCGGCCCTTTTCTTTTGACCGTGCGATATGTCACAGTTTAATATTTATCAAAACATTGAATAAAATAATGAAAATCAAATTAGAAAAAGTCGACGCAAGCATAAAGGCAAGTGACGAATTTGACAGCAGAAGTGCGTTTTTGTGCCTCTTCGCGCCTGTGCATAATACCGAAAATACGTACGGCACACGCTATCCGTCACATTTTGACGATGATGCGAATAAGTGAGTTGCTCACGCGAAAATGTGATTCGCCGCGTCGCGTCGTGTTTTGCATAATCTGGCTGTAAATATCATTATTGAACCTAAAAATATGATATCTGAAGCTTTGAGGTGCCTCAAAATGTGTGCGAAATACAAGAACTTTGAAGTTTAAATAAAAAACTGACTTTTCATATTTTGATGGCTCTTCGGGGATTTCATCTAAAAAACACCAATGTAAGATCACCGTGCTTTTTATATGTAAGCGCAAGAAAATATTTCTTATATAAAAATCATTAAGAAAATTCATGTATTTAGAGCCAAGCAACTTATCAGCTTAGGAGCCATGGATTCATTAGGATTCATGCAAAGATTTAAGGCTAAGCATTAGTTCAATGAAAAACTGTTATTCAAACCGGAAAAAAATTAAAAAATCATTTTTCATCATGTTTATTTTAGATCTCAATAAATATATTTTTCAAAGCTAAGCGAAAAAAAAACAACGCCAGGAAATTAAAGGCAAGCGAAGGAGGACTTTTTACTTTTATGCCTTTAACTTGCCAATAAATTCACACAATGTAAAAATGTATAAAAATACTTTTACAAATCGTCAATAATATGCTTTAATATGAAAAAAAAGTTTCGAGGATTTGCTCATATGACAACAATTATAAATGCAAAATTAATATATTTTAAGTTTTTAAGTCATTTGCACTTGTAATGCATACACTATAGATTTAAGCAACAAACTCAATTTTATTGAAGCAAACTAACTCATATATGTATGCAATGTACTCACGAGTGAAGCGATTTTTTATTTCCTAGACAATAAATTACTAAAACGGATTATTAACAGTTTTTACTAAACTGAAAATGGCACATAATTTTTTAAGTCATTAAAGAGAAATGACTTAAAAGTCACAACTTTCGTTCTGCATCACTTAATAAATCGTTTGAGCCACAAATTCAATTGCAGTTTAAAAAGATTAGAAGCAGAAGTAAGCGATACATCCACGTACAGCGTTGTGCAAACAATTGCTCGTTTTTGTTGTAGTAAATATTGCTGATGCCATGCTTCATTGAGTAATCATAATAATCATAACAAACACACAGACGCACACTCATAGACACATACACACAAAAGTCGAATTGATAAAAAATTTATTGATTGTCCGCACAGTTGTAAAGAAAACAGAGATCACATAAAAAATTCAAGTAATACTGGGAAGAAAACTGCGCACCTGCTTGTGCTCAATTTTTTATTGTTGTCGTTTTATGCTTTGATGTTTTATTTGTTTTAACGGTGCATCACAAACAAAAAAAAAAAAAGTTTAGCGCTAGCAATTGCAACTGTTGCTGATTCCTGATCTTTAGGTTTTTACCAATGTAACTCTTTAAAGCACTAAAGGAATTAACCTGATTTAAATTTTATAGCATGCCTAGATGAAGAAATTAAATTTTGGAAGGGCGATATATGTATGTTAGGGTGTTTCATTTTTCCAAAGATGTGATTTTCATGTGAATTAGGTTACTCCCCGAGTCTCAGTGGTGTAAAAGAAATATATGCCAAATTTCAAGAAGATTGGGTAATATTTAAGGGTTGCACACATTGATCACTCTTTACTCAAACAAGTGAAATTTCTAAAATTGAATTACTTTGTACTAATCAAAAGAAGCGAATGGCGTATCTGTTGCTCTGAAAGGACTACTGAGCAGAGGACTGAAGAGTTAGTCTGGAAGTGAACCGATTACGGCTACGTGTCAATATCATTGGAATATCTTTTGATACTATAGCATATAATAACTACTGGACTAATCTAAGCGCATGTACCACAATTCAGACGAACATTGTTGTGGTTGGCTTACCATCATCGCACCCAGGAACTAATATCGAAAGGAGTGTTGCGTTATACATATTTTGGAAGATCCAAGTCACTAAAAAGAAAGTCTACAAAAAAGTCCCTTCTGTACCTAAGAGGTTGGTCTAAAAACACCTTCGATTGCACGATCCCAAGAGATCAAGCAAGGTGGATGGCAAAGGCAATGCGCTTATGTACTTAGAATTGTCTTCACTACAGATCAATATTCGTCCACAAGAATTGAAAGGAATGAAACGAGTTGCACATTTTGTCAGCCTCATATATGTTCACTTTTGGCAATTGGCAATTGAAAGTTGATGGGCTACAGACAATGGTTTGGATATTATACAGCTTCTAAGCACTTAGCTTGATGCAGACATAAAAAAAAGTACTCCCACAGTTGCTAAATGACACAATTGGCTTTGGATTGGGTTTTTTTGACGAACGTATTACATATGGTTATGAAGACAACTAAAAATTTAGAAACTAAACCTGCAAAGAAAAACGAAATAAAACGATAAAAGGGTTTAAATTTAGTTTTTGAAGGAAAATACGTCAGCAATTTCGTTACAAATAAAACAAAAGCGTTCTTTGCATTGCTTGGAATCCACGTGACAGAATACTACAGTGATTCTTTAAGAAATCATGTGATTGCTCTTCAGGTGGTCAACGACACCGCGAAAGGAGGAATTGCTCTGATTAAAAAGTTCAACGAATCAGTCAGGCAAGAGCAACAAAACCTATTCTTGCTGAGATCAAAATATGGGATTGCATCGTTCAAAGTTGATTAATAAGTATAACCTTGCCTTCATAATACTTATTAACTTTTGTGTCTTCTTTTAATCTTGTTTGAAAAGTAAGTAGTAGTTTTCGCCTGCTTTTACAAAACTGATCAAAGGTACCAACATCTTAATATTATCCAATTTTTAACATAATTGTTCTTCTTTTAGAAAATACGAAACAAGTTGGCATAACGCTTGGTTTTCTGGCACTTGCTAGCTTTTTATTTGTTCATCAGCCTGGCAAATGGGTGTTACATCTGTAAAGTGTTCGAACAAGACCTTAGATGCTATTACATTAGCATGGGAAGCTTTTGGTCAATATACAAATCACAGGGAATAAATTTAGTTGCTTACATTACCTGTTTGTTTTCTTTTTCTTATAGGTATGTAGGTCCCTATGTTGTATATTGGAAAGAGCGCTTTAATAAATCATTATTTTGTATAATGTGAAGCAACTGTCGTCAGGTTTTGTAATTTTCAACAAAAGAATACATTAAAATAAATTATTTTCATTGAATTTTACAAAATTTGCTAGGCAACGTTGTTATTAGGAGCAACGTTGCAAAAGTTTCACATTTGCTTATTTTGCATTAAAATTTCGGAATGATGTACGCAAGTTTGTTTCCTAAGTCTTTTGTTTACCACCATCGAGTGAACGATGTTTTATGTTATTAAATTTAATGTGACTTAAAACGTAATTGTTTTGTAAAAACAGTGTTTGTATTGTTAAAAAAAAAACATTACACAAGTAACTATAAAAATAATCGTAATAATAATGAAATAAAAATGTTGTCGTTTTAATACATCAACTAACAAGTCAAGCGCATTCAAACATCAAACTTGAACTTCAACGAACGACAGCAAAAGCAATTGATCAAATGGCGTCCAAGATTTATTGATAGAAAAAACGGTGAAACAAAAACAGCAGCAAAAGCAACAGCAGGAACATCAATATCAATGCACAGAATGGCAAAAAAAAGAAAACAGACGATTCCTTTTAAAATTGATACGTATTTTCCACTGACGTGCTCAACAGTGGATACAATACGTGGCTGTTAAGGCTTTAAGTTTTATTTAAAAATCCAATCTCCATTCAGTCCGGCGGTTAGCTTAAGTCCCGTTGCACTCTGTCAAATCTCATTCGAAAAGTTACGATAGAGGTTGCAGTCGCAAATGGAACGTATTTAATGTATAACGCCTTTGACTGCAGGTAATAGTTTGTCTAGGCTAGTGAATGAAGAAGAAACTTCCCTTAACGAGTTTGTGAGTATTGCAGAAATCCGCTAAAAGGTCGCCATTTCAGTTTTGTTGGCCAAGATCATGTATATCTAATTTCTTATGATGCGTTCTATTTCAATTTTTTTGTTTCCTTGGTAGTAATGGTTTCGTCCAGCGACATTGAATGAGACTGAAGATGTCAGCATTCAAAAAGTCAGTTGATCGCAACCACTTAGGGAGAGGGCTGTACGTTCTAGTTTTCTATTCGGGTAACTTTTTTCGGAACGAAGTTGTTTTGTTATTCTTAAGTTTTTGTAATCTTGATCCCACATCTCATTGAAATACTTATGTATGTATTAGGGGTGCCAATTTTCGGGATTTTTTTGATCACGAGATTTTTGAGATTTGAAACTGCGATCCCGGGATCCCGGGACAGTCCCGGGATTTAAGAATTCTAAAAATTATCAATATAAATTTACCTATACGTCGGAAAAAGCTAAAATAATTTGACTATTTATAACGTGGCAATACTATTTATTTAAAAAAATAAGTATAAATACTAAAAACTTCTTCATAACAGTTAAAAAAATAAGAAATTAACATTAAAAAATATAATTTTTTGTTAGGTATCACACATTTTTATAAATACATATATTATCATACGTTAGAGCAATGAAGTCTTTTTATTATGAGGAAATATTTTTATAAAACTAAATTGGATATAAAACCTTCCCATTCTTTTTTAAAATATGACCCTAAAAATATTAAAGCATTCAGTGTATCATCCTCTAAACGTGGAGGATGAGAAGCACTTTCCTGCTTTAACACTTGTCGGCTTAATTGTTGCCAGGAAGTTAAAATCTGTTTGTAAATAGAAGCCCCTGTCCCCACCATTACAAAATATATCTATTGCTTTATTTAGAGCATCGACTAAGGAATAACTTGTCCTTTCAAAGGAATTTCGGGTAGTGTTATTTAAAACAAAACGTAATTTTTCTTTTTAACTTGCGGGTGGATTTAAATTTCTTATTGCAGTGTTATCGATATCATCGATTTTGGAGTTAGTCTCGTTTTTTAATTTGAACAAAATATCATATAACTGTTTCTTTATAATTGTTAGTGATGGGGCTTTAGAAAAGTCAAACTTAAGCTTATAAATATTGTCAGGATTCATTAAATATAAATGAAATGTCAAATAAAACAGTTCTTCTTTGCTTGATTCTCTCTATAATTTGATTAAATAAAAGATTGGAAAAAGGAGATTTATTTTGATTGATTTCATTTAGCATGAAATTTAATGCTATGTCCTATATGGATCCATATCACGAGCACATATGGCTTCAATAATTACTTTAATGGGTTGAAGTACATTTACTACATCTTTTAAGACTTTGAATTCATGATCCAATAATGAATTGTACTCATTTAATTAATCCCGGGATTCAATGGCGCCAATCCCGGGATTTTCGGGACTCAAAAAAGGCCGGGATCCCGGGATCTCGGGATTGGCATCGCTAGTATGTATGTATACATATACCTTATTATGTTAATGCTAAATTTTATAAATTTTCAACCTTATTTTTGATTTTTAGGAAAATTATGTGAAGAAAAAAAAGTTACACACAAAAAACAAACAATTTTAAGTGCAACCTAAAAATTGTACTTTTATCGCTTAAAAGAAAATTATGTTATAACTTCTACAAAGGCACCGTTTCCGTCAGTATGTGAGAGGCCTTAAAGGTCATAATTTGTCCCATGACACCAACTACTTAAAACTATGGACTGACGGAATATCTTTGGGACACAATGGGAGCCACAAATTTTTTAACTTCCATTTGTTCACACTTAATAGTATTATACAGTTTGTCAAGTAATTGTTTTCAAAATAAATTATGAAACACAATTTTCACTTTCATATTGACTAAAAATAAGAAATTTTTTTATTTTTTGGGAGTTTTTTCACCACGTTTTGCAACTTTTTTTTCAGTGTCACCATTATTTTTCGATGGGATTCCTATCGCTCCCTTGGGCCTATCACATACTGCAATAATAATGCACCCAGATCCTGCATAAGACCAATTTGGGCTTAAGATTATATACCTGATACAATTTGTATCTTAACTTTTCGGCCTTTTTAGTTTCAGTGAAGAATTGTATTTCAGAATGTATATGCTAGCGTGGCGAGATGTTTTGATCTATGGAGTCTTGATATTTAAAAATCAAACAAATTTTCTAAAATCTAGCGAGATAAACAATTATGTGCCCTTTGAAAGAAATAAATTAAGTCGTACAACTTTGTTTCACAGTGCACTGCTGGGCAAATCCATATAATGTAGACAACCACTAACGGACGTTAGTGCAACTATGCGCCAGTCAATATGTAATAAAGGAAAACGTAACAATTTAACGTAACGTTAACAGTTACACCCATTAATGAAGCGCTGTCTGGAGCACAACGACATCAGAAATAAGAACAAGAACAAGCAGTACAATGCTATTGTTACATAACCGCAGTAATATCAAGAAATCGTGCTAAATCACAATTTATCGGAATCGCTGTGCAAAGGGAGCGCAACGAAATGATCAGGCGCGAGAGCAGCATTGCCAGATAAAAATCATAAGTGCATTGAAATGTCAGCATAAAGACAGTCATCGTCGTCATCTAACTTTTTATGTTTGCTTTTGATATTGTTTTTGTTGTTGTTTTCGTTAATGACAATGTCACAACAACAACAACATTGATGACAACAATAATGACTGTCGCATTGTTGTTGTTACTATTTCCACTACTGCGCTCATTTAATCGATTTCATCGATTCCAATGGATGCCTTTATTTACTGCATTTCGCATACTACGTCAATTCTTAGCATTAATTAAATATTTATTACAACAACGTGATGCTAGTGGGGCCAACACAAATTTTATTTTATTACCTTAGAAGTTAACCCTATGCCGGCAGACAGTTGCAGGTGAAGTGGTCATTATTTTCCTTTTTAGGTACAATGCCTTTCGCTTACAATAGTGAGGATTTTCAGCTAAGAAAGAAGTAAAAATACTAATTCGTACATACTTATGTATGTACACTAGGGTGGTTCCTAAGAGAAAAACATTGGGGACGCCCCCTAAATCGAAATAGGATAGAAAAAATATTTTAAATTTTTTATCCTTAACCCCTACGGACCCTATTTCAAAGTGAAGTTCGACCTTTTTCATTCGCTTTTTTTTTGCGAAGATCAAATGGGACGCCCCCTTAATCGGTACGAAATAGGGCAAAAAAGTATTTTAAAATTAATCTAAAATTTTTATCTTTAACCCCTACGGACCCTATTTCAAAGTGAAATTTGACCTAAGCCACCATTTTTTTAAAGTATTTTTTCTTTAGTGGCTTTTAATTTTAAGAAAGAATAAGTACATGAAAAAAGTATCATTTGGATCTAGTTTTCGAGATATAGTCATGGGAAGTTGTGGATATAGCTTTCTAAAAATCATTTTAAGTTGGAAACTCCTGAACAGACTTTACATATGTATATTGATGTCATATGGAAGGTCATTTTATTGTCTATAAGATTGATGCATAAAAATTTGAAATAATTTCCACGTGCTTTAAGGTATGAAGGTTTTTTAAAAATTGTCCCCATTTTTTTTGAATAACTGTTATTTTCTCTAAAATAGTATCAATAATCTGCAATTTTAATAACATATTATGATAGCTCAATTAATTGACTTTAATTTCATAAGACATCAATATATTTAAAATGTGTTCAAGAATTTCCAACTTATAATGATTTTTAGAAAAGCCATATCCGGAACTTCACAAGATTATTAAATATGGAATAGTGGAAGATTTTTCGATTTCGATACGCTGGGACCCTTTATTCTCACCTACATTTCTTAAGAACGTACTATCCCCCTATCTCCACCCCTTAAGGGGTTCCCCATACAAAATTGAATTTTTTACGGAATTTGGCTGAATCCTCCTACCTTTCCACAGCTTCCAATGCGTCTCAAGAGAATTCTTATGTATTACCGACCCAAACTAGTTTTTCATCCCCAACATTTTTTTCTAACACACTTACCCCCTCTCTCCACACATTCAAAAGTGGGGTTTTTAAGAAATTTACTTCCAACGTTCCCAATGCCTCCAGAGTGCCCCTACAAGATTTAAGTTCATACCCAACCCCTATTAATTTATTCTTCCCAAAATTTCTTCAGAACGTACAAACCCCCTATCTCCACGCCTTTAAGTGTATTGTTTGAACTGTGGTGATGCCGATATTAACAGCTGTTATTTAATACATGTAAGTCTTAAGATATGTTAAGTTATTACATTAAGTAAAACATTTTTATTTATTTTCCATGTTTCTTCTTCTGATCTCTTTTTTCTCTCTTTATTTTCAGGTAACACCTATTATTACTCTCTATTATTTTCTGTTTTAAGATTTATTTATATATAATTTTTTTATTTTTTGAAATTCTTGCAGGGTAATGACGCCAAAATCCTTATAGGGCATTCTCATGAGAAGACATATTTTTCGAAATTTGGAAAAAAAAACTGTTTGACAAACACAAATAAAAATCTGAAATGCAAGTAATTTGAAATGCTGAGATACATATGGGACGTTCCATGTCAACCGAGACAGTGGTCTGCCCAAAATTGAGCCCAGCCGAAAAACGTTTTTAAGGTGTCAAAATGTTCGTATGCTCAAGAGCTTTCATATGAGAACGGGTGTTTTCGAATTTTTTGTTTTTAAGAAAATGGCGACCATAAAACGGCGCCTACCTTTAGATATCTATGTATAAATTGGCAGTTGGTAAGCAGCTACAATCATAATCGCTTAATTTTTTTATTTTGTAGGAAGGCTGTGAAGAGAGGGAGTGCAGTGTATACTTTTTTTCAATAGTAGTTGGTGCCACACCCCTAACGGAAAATACATTGCCACGGCTAAACTAATTGACCGATTTTAATAAAATTTGGTTTGAAAATAGACTGAACCACAAGAAAAGTAATTAGAAGCTCTTAATTCTTAAATGGGGCGTGGCATCACCCTTAATAGGAAAAAACACTGTTTCGGCTGAACTGCGTGATCGATTTTGATAAAATTTGGTATGATGCTAGATTGAATCCTGAGTAAAGATATTCTTTTTTATTGGGCGGTGCCACGCATCTAATAAGAAAAATCGCTTTCACTGCTAAGCTAAAGGACCCTTTTTTGATGAAATTTTGTCAGGTCCCTTAGTTTACCTGTGTTAAGATTTTTTTCTATTATGTGCGTGTCACCGTCCTATTTAAAACAAATAACTAGCAGTAAAAAAGTTTTTTCTTATTAGAGGCGTGGCATTGCCCACTCAAAAGAAATATCTTTAGTGAGGATTCAATCTAGCACCATACCAAATTTTATCAAAATCGATGACGTGGTTCAGCTGAAACAGCGCCTTTTCGTATTAATGATGATGCCACGCCCCATTTAAGAATTCAGAGTTTCTAATTAATTTTCTTATGGTTCAGTCTATCTCCAAACCAAATTTTATTAAAATCGGTCTATTAGTTTAGCCATGGCAACGCATTTTCCGTTAGAGGCGTGGCACCACCTACTATTGAAAAAAAAGTAACCACTGCACTCCCTCTCTTCACAGCCTTCCTACAAAATAAAAAAATTAAGCGACTATGATTATGGATGCTTACCAACTGCCAATGTATACATAAATATCTAAAGGTAGGCGCCGTTTTATGGTCGCCATTGCTTAAAAAAAAAATAAATTAAAAAACACCCGTTCTCATATGAAAGCTCTTGAGCATACAAACATTTTGACAACTTGAAAACGTTTTTCGGCTGAGCTCAATTTTGGGCAGACTACTCTGCCGTACTAAGCGAAAAAGACGTATTTCAAAAAATCATTTCGAGATAATTGATGTTTTGTTTATGTCAATTTGTTGAAATACCTGTAAAATTGAGATAGAGGAAATTTTCTTAGTAGATTTTTTATATGTTTGAACTAACATGCCGACATATGGAGTATTTCATTAGACGCGTAATTTCTTAAGCTATCCGATGCCATAAGAATCTCGGATATTTTTTTTTTTGAGATACGTCTTTTTCGCTTAGTACGGCAGTACTGTTCCGGTTGACATTGAACGTCCCATATGTACATTAGGGTGTTCCAAAAATATTAAATCTATTTTTTTTAACACATACCCTCTAATTTTGTTTGAGTGATGTCAAAACAATTGTTGATAAAGTTTCATGTACTTAGAATCACGGCAACCCGTACCGACTTGCATCGACATATGTCACTATTTGTAGTAGTAGTAGCAACTCTTCAGGAAGTGAACAGGCACAGGCAGTTTGAAACGCATTATCGACTGGAACGTTGAACATAAAGTGCAAATTATTTGCTGTGATACTACTGCTTCAAATACTGGTCGTATTAATGGTATGGTGTACTTGTCGAACAGAAACTGAATACAGAAATGCTTATTTTTCCTTGCCGCCATCACATCTACGAATTGGTATTAAAAAGCGTGTTTGAGACAAAAATTAGCCAAATAACTACTAGCCCTGACATTCCATTGTTCAAAAAGTTCAGAGAAAACTGGAAAAATGTGGATCCCGAGAAAATTCAGAGATATACAGAAAAGCTATTGTTCCTGAATGTTTCTGATATTGACAAATTGCTAGAATTTTACCGGATATAATTGACTAAAAAAATGCTAGAGGTGACTATCGAGAATTAATAGAGCTTTCAATAATATTTCTTATTGGAGATACCGAGCCAAAATTTAAGATTCGGCCTCCAGGTGCCATGCATCAAGCGATGGATGGCGAGAGCAATTTATTCATTAAAAATATTATTACTTTGTTCTCAATTCAGCATATCAAACAAGGATAAGGCAGCTCTGTTAGCATGTTCATTCATCGTGACTTCCTACGTCAAGACTTGGCTGGAATGCACTTTAGCGGTAAAAGCAACTTACCAGGATTTGTTCTTTTTGAAGGCCATGTAGTATGACCTGAATGCGAGAAAAAATGGCGTAATATCTTATGAACTGATGAAACTAAGATCAATTTATTTAGCAATGATTCAGAATGTATTGTGTAATGGCCATTGAAGAGATTTTCTTCCTTTTTTTCAAGTTTAAAGTCAGTCTCGATTCCTTAGCATAGTGTGCCATTTTACTTGTGCATGTTTTGAAACAACCGCATTTCAAAATTAATTGTTCATCAGGTGTTCTTGCTATTGAGTTTGCGCCTTTACTTTCAATGGGATGTGCAATGACAAATTTAGTTAGTTCACATTGCATTGTGCGTATATATCTGTACCCATTGGAAGTCTTAAATGAACCTACTGTATCAATTTGTACTATTTCGAAACTTGTTGACGGTGTGTTGGTTATCGTCAACTTTTCTTTGATGTGTTTATTATACTTGTTACGAACGCATTTTTCACACTTTTTTATATGTGTTTTCACCATCTGTCGCATATGTTTCCAAACATAGCGTTGTTTTAGTTTTAGGATTGTCGTTCTGATACCTAAATGACCTCCTTGTGGTGTGTCGTGAAATTCTTTTATCAAATTCTTTTGCAAGGTGTTATTTCTTATTCTCTTAGGGTGTTTAAATAATAATATGCTTAGCGATTTTCTATATTTCAATATTCTTTAATGCTGCAGCTTATTAAATTTCTTTTTGAAACCATTCTTATTGATGATTTCAAATATAATATCATTTTCATCTAATGCTAGCTCTTTGATATTTTCTTTATTCATTAATGATGATAGCTTCTCCATTATCTATAATCTATATTCGATGGATTATCACTACATCTTACGTGCACGAATTCATCTATAATTTTGATACTACTGGTAGTATCATTCCTTTAATCGCTTTTATTGGTTAGTTCGAACTTTAATCTTCTTAAATTTTTGACGTCAGTAATCGATGTGCAATCCCACATAAAAAGTTGATCAGGGTCCTGTAGAGATACACATTTTTCTTCAATATTTTTGTTTTCTTCCTTTTTTTATTACCCCTAGTTATAACCATTGCTTTTTTATCGCTCGTTTTTTTTTTTTTTTTTGTTTTATCATATTTTTTAGTATTATTGAATCTATTTTAATTCTTGACAATGCATCGGCATTTGTATTTATTTTGCCTTGCTTGAATATTATTGTAAAATCGTAATCAGATAAGTCTAATCTGATCCTAGTCATTTTTGATGACGGGTGAAACTAATGGTCTATGGTCTGTTACTACTATGAATTTCTGTCCGTATAGGTAAGGTTTAATATCTTTTTACTTGTTGCATAAACCAAGGAAATGTTCATTTCAAGTTATTAAAAATTACTAAAATTAAGAAGAAGTGTATGATAATAATATAAAGATGTTTAAATTAAGCACGTTCTCCATGAATGAGGTGAGCCAATTGAATATCTTTTGGCATAATGTTGCCACGTTTGGTATGGATATCGCATAAGTTCGTGTCTTCAAATAGACCGATCAAATAGGCTTCTGATGCTTCTTGTAAGGCACCAATGGCTGCCGATTTGAAATGCAAATCGGGCTTGAAATCATGTGCAATTTCACGTACTAAAGGTTGAAATAGCAATTTGGGGATCATCAATTCATTAGATTTTTGGTAACGACGGATTTCATTCAATGTTTTGGTACTATAATGATGTGGCTTCTTAACACTACCGGTTGATGGTGCAGGTTTATGTGCTGAAGTTGTAGCGAGTTGTTTGCGTTGAGCTTTTGCTCCAGTAGACCTACGAGCTGACATCTTGGTATGGGTTTTTTTATGGAGCTATAGTTTATTTTTTAAGGTTGGGCATCAAAATCCTTAAAATATTCTAATGTTGTAGATTCAGGATTTTCCATTAAGTAGTTTGAAAATGCCAGATTTGTGGGGGCAAGATCGCCATGTAATAAGTTTTTGGTCCTACTAAAACTTTTGCTTTGTCAAAAAAATTCAATGTATTGAGGCGCACCACGCACAAGTAAAATGACACAAGCCACACTTTTTTTGAAATTAATAATAACACAAAAGCGTAAACGCTCTAATTTGGATTATTCTTAATTCTGATTTTAATTTTCTAAATTCTTAGTTTATATACAAAATTTACAAGTATTTTCGTAACCTTCTTTTTACCAGTATTTTAGAGACTCCTCCTCCCTTCTTCGTCTTTTTCTTTGATCGCCAATCAGTTTATTTAGGTCGATCACAAATTTAGGTTTCCCATAAAGTAATACAATGCACCAAAAACAACAAGTGCACCAAAATATTGGCCTTGACTCAAATGTGTCATTGGCACTGGTGCAACCTAATACGCTTAGTTCTCGCTATTGCGCTATTGGAGTCAAATTTTTTAAATTTGAGGTAGAGGTGTCGGTTACCATAAACTTTGAAATTAAATGAAAGTCGACGAGATTGCATCAGTGGGTGTGGCACCTCCCATATAAGCAAAACACTTTAAATGTTATATTTAGTGTGCTATCGGAGTAATATTCTTTAAATTTGGTGTAGAGGTGTCGGTTACTATAAGCTTTGAAATTACACAGGTCAACACTAGTTTTGGTGCCGAGAACCTTTACTTTTTTTTTAACTAAGGACCTTATACTGATTAGATTATTATCAAAAATGTTGATATCCTACGTGTAGTTTTCTAGATTTTGCCTTGTAAAAAAAAAGGCTTACATGAAAAACACTTTACATTATTTAAATAAAAACTTTCTTTTTCGCGAATTTTTCGCGAATGAGGTGTAGTCGGACTATCATGTTGCATCCCACAGCAATAGTCAGACATCATATGGCGATCCCATCGGCATTGGCATCTTTCTTCCATAGTCTTTAGGTCCTGGTGAAACCGCTTCCCTTGTTCTTCGCTATAGGATCCAAGATTGTCTGGGAATTGGTCAAGATGACGGTGAAGGTATTGCACTTTGATTGACATATTACATCCGAAGTTATTAAAGTGTACTGGCATGTCATTTACAATTTCAGAGTAATTTTCTGACTTTTGTTGAATGAGCAATAGCAACTGAACCAAATTTGTTACCATTGTGTAGAAGGACACACTTAAGACTTCGTTTAGAGCCGTCTATAACGAGACGCCATTCATTTGGATGGTATTTTGAAAAGCCCATTTCGAGAATAAGGCCTTGCACATCCGAAAAAAAAACAATATCATTTTCCGATTGAAAAAAAGGTAGCAAGTCTTGCTCTCTGGTTTGATAGAACGTCACTTCTGTACCTGACGACAACAAGTTTTTTTTCTTTTAATCTAAAAGCCAAAACCTCCACAGATTATTTAGGGAGTTCAAGATCCCTTATCAAATCATTTAATTCTTCTTGGGAAAAAGATTTTGGCTCTGTAGATGGTATTCCTTCGAAATCGCTGTCGCTACTCACTTCATGAATGACTTCTTCAAATGATGATTCACGAATGAAACAAAATGCTGGAATAGGTACTTCCTCTGAATGTGGTAAGGGTCTTCTAGCAGAGTCTAAGTCTGGATAAATCATTTTTTTAACATTTACACCATACAAATTAATATACAAAGCAGAAGTAACAGTTAACAAAGTGATTTGTTTGTTCTTTCCATTGCATAGGCATTCCGAACCTCACATGGTTTCTTTTACCACTAATACATTGTCTTAAGTGTTCAAAGCACATTTTACAAACAATTTGGGGTATCCACCACTTGTATTCATCCAAATTTTCGACTTAAAGTAAGCATAATATGCACTTTTTATAAAATCTGTTATAGGTTTTCTGAAATTTTTCACCGTGCATTCACCACAGCGGTAACAAAACACATTTGGATCAATGAGACAACTTCTTCGCGATGAAGACATGATATAAAAATCAATTTATTTTTAGAAATTTATCGATAAAATAGCAAATCATGCACACGGAAGTACTTATTACAGCGAATATTCAAAAGTGACCGTTTATCAAAAATGGCACGTAGGAAAAAAAAAAATTAAAAATATTTTTAATGTTGCCAGTACATACTTAATACAAAACCACTAACTATATCTCGGCACCAATTTTTTTTTTCGATTTGTTGACCTGTGTTATATAAACTTTGATGGGATTTCGTAAGTGGGCGAGGCACCTCCCATACAAACTTATAACGTTGATGCCATATTTAGCAAACTAAAGGAGTGATCCATATATAATTTGGTCTCAATATATTCAGCCTCATTCAACGAGTTTTTCAACGCCTTTCAACTGTTTCATTATTTTTCATTCTCTTTCAACTTTTTTCAACGATTTTCTACATTTTTCAAATATTTTCAACGCTTTCAATATTTGTTTGACTTTTTCAACCTCATTCAACTTTTTTCGAGTTTTTCAACTTCTTTCAACTGTTTCAATATTTTTCAACCTCATTCAACTTTTCTCAACATTTCCCAAATTTGTCTGACTTTTTCAATCTCTTTCAACTTTTCTAACATTTTCCATATTTTTTCGAGTTTTTCAACCTCTTTCAACTGTTTCAACATTTTTCAACCTCTTTCAACTTTTCTCAACATTTTCCATATTTTTTCGAATTTTTCAACCTTATTCAACTTTTTTCGAGTTATTCAACCTTTTTCAACATTTTTCAACTTCTTTCAAATTTTCTCAACATTTTCCATATTTTTTCGAATTTTTCAACCTTATTCAACTTTTTTCGAGTTATTCAACCTCTTTCAACTGTTTCAAAATTTTTCAACCTCTTTCAACTTTTTCAACATTTTCCATATATTTTCGAATTTTTCAACCTTATTCAACTTTTTCCGAACTACTCAAACTCTTTCAACATTTTTCAAACTTTTTTCAACACTTTTCATATTTTTCGAACCTTATTCAACTTCTTTCGAGTTATTCAAACTCTTTCAATATTTTTCAACCTTTTCAACTTTTTTCAGCACGTTCCATATTTTTTGGACTTTTTCAACCACATTCAAGTTTTTTCGGCTTTTCAACCTCATTCATCTTTTTCCGAGACTTTCAACTTTTTTCGAGCTTTTCAATCTCTTCCAACGTTTTCAACACTTTAATATACTATCGAGTTTATCAAACTTCTTCACCTGCTTCAACCTCTCTCAATGTTTTTCAACATTTTTCATATATAATAGACTTCTTTCAAATTTTTTTTAACTTATTTTCGGCTTTTCAACCATATTCAATATTTTTTAAATATTTCCGACTTCTCATTCAATTGCATTAAATTTTTTCGACTTTTTCAACCTGTAAACGAAAAACCGAACTTTGGTCGGTCTCCTGGTACTTAGATGATTAAACAGCACAAGTCAAAGGTGTTGAAAATAAATATAAGGAAAATTATTTATTTTTAAATTTGAGCATTTTACTTGGATTTTTTTTGTTTACTTGAATTTTTGGTTTTATTTGAATTTAGAATTCTGACTTAATTTTTGGTTATTTTAAAATTTGGTGGGAAAGTCACAATTGTTTATCTATTGTCGTAAATTTTATTCTATTGTTTTAGTTGGTGGTCTTTTTAGAGTTTTTGTGGGAAAAGTTATGTACTTTGAAAGAAGGTGCTAGTAATGGTAATAGGGTCAGAATACGTGAAACCGACATGTCTGAAAGGTTTTTCAAAGTTTTTTATATAAATCAGTAGCTGCAAGTGGTAGAAATTAGTGTGCGGAAAAATTTTTTTGAAAAAAATTCTTGCAATAATTATTGCCAGTCAAAGTTTTCATTAACCTTTTTTTTAAAATGTTATAAGTTTTGAACAACTTGTCTGATCGTGACGAAATGTTTTAATTTCTGTAGATACTACTTAAGTTGAACTTGTGTATTAAAAAAAAAATTTCAAAAATTTTACATTTATGTTGTTACATAGCAATTTTTCTATCAACAATTGAATTTTAATGATTTGCGCCGCCTCGAAAAAATCTGAAAAAAAATTACAGAGATGCATTGAACCCTTCCAAACTAGAATTCGTCAAAAAAATCGTGGAGCCTCAATTAGTTTTTACGGTATAAATATTAAAGTGGTACCGGGCGGACGAAAAATGCATAAAAATTTTGATGTTTTTCAAAAAAGTCAATAACACTAGCTTACAAGAAAAAGGATGGGGTTTCTCATAGACTTTTTTCCATGTATTTTGGGGCGTAGTTCTAAAAATGGCAACCATTTATTTTTTTTAAGAATCGTTTTCGAGATATCTCCAAAAAACCCCTTTTTCGGCACTTTTTACATATATTTGGCAATAGTGTCCTTAGAAGTACACTACAATAGCAATGTGGCTAACAACCCTTCTCAACTAAAATGTTTTTGTCACTTCACTGCATTTTAAAGTTTAATTAAAGAAAACTAAACGTTCTTTTAAGGAAAGCTCAAAAAAAAATTAATAAATAAAATTTCAAACGAGCATTTTTTGAGCAGGCAAATATTCTAACTATGCACAAAGCGTAGAAACGCTCAAATTTTAACGCAATCACATGACTTGTTTTACTGAATATCGTTCTGCTAAATTGTGTACTTTACGTTACCACAATGATTTTTCCTGTAAATTGCCAAAATATTTTTGTAATAAAGCTTAAATTAAAAACTCAAAGGTGGGCCTATTATTTTGAGCAGGTGTGTATATGTTACTTACTTACTTGGGTGGCCATAACAACCCGTTACCGGGTTACGGCCGACCTCAAAAACTCTCTCCAGGCGCCTCTACTTTGCGCGCGCCTTCTCCAATCATTCACACCAAGCGTGGATAGGGTTTCCTCGGCTTGGTCTTTCCATCGGAGGCATGGTCTTCCTCTTCGTTGTCGTCCTCTTCGATGCGGCTTCCGCATCCAACACCTTTTTCGCCGGAGCTTCTTCGTCCATACGTTGTATAGTGATGCGCTTGACTATGTCAATGTCAGCGTAGAGCTCGTACAGTTCGTGGTTCATTCGAATACGGTAGTCGTCGCCGACGTGAACAGGACCTAAGACTTTGCGAAGAATTTTTCTCTCAAACACCCCAAGCGTGGCTGCATCAGTCTGCGACACAACCCATGCTTCTGCGACGTAAAGTAGCACGGGTAAGATGAGCGTCTTGTAGAGTGTCAGTTTTGTCGGGCGAGAGAGGTCTCTACTACTCAATTGTTTACTGAGACCATAGTAACACCTATTAGCAAGAGTTAGTCTTCGCTTTATCTCCAGGCTGACATCGTTTTGAGTGTTCACGGCGGTGCCAAGATAGGTGAATTCCTTGACAACTTCGAAAGTATAGTTGTTCGCAGTAACAAAGGATCCAATACGCCGCGTCTCCCTGTTTGTGGACAGCATATACTTTGTTTTGCCCTCGTTCACCGTCAAACCCACTTTCGCTGACTCTTTTTCGATAGCAGAGAACGCAGCAGTAACATCTCGCTTACAACGTCCAATGATATCAATATCATCGGCATATGCAAGGAGCTGGACACTTTTGTAGAAAATAGTGCCATTACGATGTACACTGGCTCTTCGCAACACCCCTTCCATCACAAAGTTGAAGAGGTTGCAGGATAGTGGATCGCCCTGTCTGAAACCTCGTTCGGTATCAAATGGTTTGGAGAGGTCCCTTCCTACTCTGACGGAGCTGGCTGTGTTGCTCAACGTCATTCTGCAAAGCCGCACCAGCTTCGCAGGTATACCGAACTCAGACATGGTGGCATACAGGCAATCCCGTATCGGGCTATCGAAAGCTGCTTTAAAATCGATAAAGAGATGATGGGTATCGATCTGTTTTTCGTGGGTTTTTTCCAGGATTTGACGTAGTGTGAAGATCTGGTCTATGGTGGACTTACCAGGTCTAAAGCCGCACTGATAAGGCCCAATCAGTGTGTTGGCAAACGGCTTAAGTCTTTCACACAGTACAGTCGACAGAACCTTGTAAGAGATGGCAAGAAGACTGATTCCCCGGTAGTTAGCGCAGATTGTCGGGTCACCTTTCTTCAGTACAGGACAAAGGACACTGAGATTCCAATCGTCGGGCATGCTTTCAACTAGCCATATTTTGCAGATGAGTTGATGCATACACCCTATCAGCTCATCGCCGCTGGTTTTGAACAATTCAGCAGGCAGCCCATCGGCACCAGCCGCTTTGTTGTTCTTAAGTCGTTGGATCACAACTCGTACCGCGTCATGGCTAGGTGGTGGAACGTCCACACCATCGTCGTTGATTGGTGCCATCGGGTTAATTTCTCCAAAGGCGGGATTGGTGGAGTCATCGTCAGCAAGCAGCTTGGAAAAGTGTTCCCTCCATAATCTCAGTGTACCCTGCGTATCCGTAACCAGATTTCCATGTTCATCTTTGCAGGTAGATGCTCCGGGCTTGAAAACTTGGGTCAGACGCTTGACTTGTTGGTAAAATTTTCGAGCATCATTCCTGCCCCGTAACACTTCGAGTTTCTCACGCTCGTGCCTTTCCTGCTCTCGTTTCTTGCGTCTGAAAAGGCGCCTCTCATCCTTTCTTTTTTCCCGGTAGTTTTCGTGCAAGGCTCGCGTTGCTGCTGACTGCAGGGTTCTTCTGTAGGCGGCGTTTTTCACTGCAGTAGCTTCGCGACACTCCTGGTCATACCATTGATTTCGCGGAAGTGGGCGTCGGAAACTAATGACTTCCTCAGCGGCAGAGCGCATGGAGCTTGATATATGCGCCCAAAGTCCACCGGCATCATCGGGTAGAGAGTCAGGTTGAAGGAGCAGTCCTGAGAGGCGAGCGGAATAGGCTTCGGCCGTCCGATGTGATTTCAGCTTAGTGGCGTCCAGCTTTCGTTTCGTACCAGAGCGTACATCCTTTGCATTGCACAGCCGAATGCGTATCTTGGCTGCAACAAGATAATGATCGGAGTCAATATTGACTCCCCGGAACGTACGAACATCTAGCACGCTGGAAGCATGCCTTCCGTCGATCACAACATCGATTGGTTGCGTGTTTTCTGATCAGGGGACAGCCAGGTGGCCTTGTGGATATCGAGGTGTTGAAATCTGGTGCTACTTACTACCATGTTTCGTGCCGCGGCGAAGTCGATCAGCCGTAGACCGTTGTTTGAGGTGGTCTCGTGAAGGCTGAACTGACCGACAGTGGGGCCAAATATACCTTCTCTTCCGACCTTTCCGTTGAAATCACCGAGTACAATTTTAACGTCATGGGCCGGGCAGCGGTCGTATACTTCCTCGAGTCTCGCATAGAAGGAATCTTTGATAGCATCGTCCAGCTGTAGTAGATATCGCAACTTGCTTGCTTAGAGCAACCTTGTCATATCCATCTTATTTCCTGGATGGCGGTGATGTCAGCCTTAATTTTTCCGAGGGCATCCGCCAATTCGATAGAGGCACCTTCCCTATTGAGAGTCCGGATATTCCAGGTGCATATTCTTAAATCATAGTCCTTTTTTCGTTTGCAGTGGTCGTCAACGTTGAGGGGTTCATTATCCGAGGCTTTTTTAGCCTTCATTGGAGTGTTTTTTTTACGTGGCGGGTACCAAACCCTGCGCACAACCCAGTTTACTTCCAGGAAGGACACGCTGCACACATTCGCTCACTATCTCAGCGGATTCGGAGATAGCTACCCAGATGGAGCCGCGGGGAGGCTGTGTGTCAACTTGCTAATGGTTGGCTCAGAGATCGCTCTGGCAATCCCCAGGTGGAAAGCAATCAGAAACTTTACTCTGATCAACCAAAAGCCAATTCCATATATATGTACGAGCACATATATCCTGACTGTAACAAGCAAACTTTGAAAAGAAAATTCAATAAATAATATCCTTTTAATGATAAATACTTAATTTATATAAGATATAGGTAAGGCATTGTTTTATTTACGGAAGAACTATTTAGTTCTAAAATTCCTTTATGGCTTCCATACTAATTTTTATGTCAAACTTTTGACATCAAGTCGGCACGGGTTATCATTATCCGATATCAATAATATTTATTTTTTCAGTTATTTGGGTTAGATGGAAAAAAATAGAGGGTATGCGTATCTCAATTCAAAAAAAAAAAAAAAATCGCCCTTATAGCCTGGGACATATTTTATTAATTTTGAAAAAAACATTGGCAGGCTAAATAAATACAGCTTGAGCATCATTGCTATATATGGTTAAAAAATTTAAAATGACATATTTTCACTTTTCCTCTGACAGCTCGGAACCCACGCCCGAGTTAACACTAATTTAATTAGTAGTTTCATGGCCATTCCTAGCACCCATTATCGATTAAGAGAGCCAGACTGGCAACATTCACAGAAAAAAAAAATTTCTTTGTGTATGTATGGAATGTTAATTTATTTCCTGTTTTTTTTTTTAATATTTTTAGCAAGGATATTTATAAATTAAACAGGAAAAACTACAACTCTGTTAAACATTGAATTTTTTTATATAAATGTATTTAAATTTGATGTCGTATACATATATGCAATTCTGAAAGTATAAAAGTAATAACGAATCATAAAATAATATCTAAATTTGATTGACTACAATGAAACGCGCCAGTTTCCCATTTGTGCAAATAGGCAATTTTGCGCGATATGTTTTATGAACGCCCCTTCGAATATTTTGTTCATTTTGTGACAGTTGAATTTCCGAGAGAAAGGAGGAAACATAAATTAATTAATTAAATCGTTTGAAGAAATTGCTGTAGTCGAGTCATCAATACTGCGATTCTTCGGAAAACACGATGATTAAAGCTTTATTAAGTTGCACAGTTAGCAGCACAAGTTTGCGCTCCCAAATTGTCTCGCAAAACTTTATAGTTTGTTCAAAAAACTTTTAATACGATTTGCGAGGGTTTTGTGCGCTTAGGTGAATACTCATACCTATAACATAATAATAAATTAGTTTTGTTTGGCAGTACTCGTATTAACCCAGTGTGCCAAACGAATTCGTTTCTTCGTACTATTCATCCGTCTCGGATTCCGTTACGAATTCGTCTCGGAAATTTTTTTATTATTTAATATGTAGCAAATTGTATGACTTTGTTCTATAATTTTATTTTATTACCAAATTAAATTTTACTTATGATTTACAAATTTCCAAAGTCAGGCTCGAACCCATGTCCCAACGATTCATAGTCATGCGCGCTACCTACTAGGCTACCTGTCATATATTAAGATATATGTCAAAGGCGAATGATATCTTCTCTCATTTGATACGCTTTATTTACAAAAAACGAATTCATTTCGAATTCGTTACGGAAAAAAAAATTAGTTTTTTTTTGGCTTTTTAAACATTTCTAATTCGATTACGAATAAATTTTTTTTTTCAAAAATTTATATTAGAAAATTCTTCCAAAATGTTTTAGTTTTTCCAAAAAATTTGAGTAAAAGATTTTATAAGTTTTTTTTAACTTTTAAGCAATTTTAAGTCGCTTAAAACATTAAATTTTTTTTATGAACAAAAAACGAGTTCGAAACTGATCCGGTTTATGAACAAAAAACGAATTCGTATTTGAAGTCCGTTACAAATTCGAAACGAATTCGCGTCCGTTTTTGTGCACATTGGGAAGTGAGATATGGCTATCGGAAATCATGAACATAATTTTTCATAATTTGGAATTCAACACCCTAATTTACTGAGTTAGTCGAAAATCTTTTTTTTTTTTTTGAATTATGTTTATGAAAAAAAATTATGTATTCAATTTCTCAAAGTGATGAAAATTACGTGTGTAACTATTTTTTACTACAACTTCTTCAGTACATTCAAGACCATGAAAAAAGTTTATTTGATCTACTGAGCACCATACTTTGTTTGTGCGTGTGTAATCAATACATGTCGCCTTGCATCGCATTCAACTTGACCATGATCAAGGTCAACGTTGGAGACGGGGATTGGCATACTGCACGTTTAAGTGACAATAAAATTATTAATTGTTTAAATAACAATTATCGACTGGTTTTATTATCTACTGAAAGAATTCGTTTTTTTTTTATTTTATAGCGGACTTAAGCTTAAATACAATTTATTAACTGCAGTATAACGTAGTAAAGAGTGATTTTTAGAATAATATCAATTTCGATGGAAACAGCTGCTGTTTGGCAGGAGGTGAATGAAATTTGTTTTGGCTTTTGTCTTTAGTAGAGTTATACAAATTTACATGAAAGATCTATACTTCACATTTGAATAATAAAATTTTATTAATGTCACAAAAATCAACTTGAAATTCTCAAGATTTTTTAAAATGATGACATCAGTTAATAAGATTTTACAACTCTATGTAGAAAAATGTGAATTCACTGACTAATTTTGATAAGCCAATAACCATTTATGCTTTACAAATAAAATCAAAGCTTTTGCTATTATGACTGTTCCGAATTGGACTAATCGATTGCGATTTATAACAGCTACTCATGGGGAACTTATGCCGGAAATTGTTTTTAATCAATAAATGTTAAAGTTTATTAAGACTTGTTTGATTTCAATAGAAAATCACCCTTTATAATGTGGTATATTATTATACTTACAATTTGTAGTAGTTCTTAGTTAATTTTCAGTTTCTGTAACGTGTTTGATTTGAAATCTCTGAAAAATTTTTAACATTTAGTCGACTTTCAACAACAACATAAAAAACATGTAATTATAGTATAGGGTACATGTGCACTGTATTTAAAAATCCACCTTCGTTTCCTGTGTATGATTACATTTTAGTTTCTATAAAAATACTATGAGTCCCATTAAAAATAACAACTTCAAACTACAATAAGTTTAGTTTTAATGACAAACATCAAAACCAAACAAGCCGCCACAGCAAAAGAAAAGAAGGCCGATAGACGACAGACACTCCTTAAAACGAATTGAAGTTGCATGCATAAATTGTTTTTGTACTTGTAGTTTCTTAGCACTGGCTTAACTAATAAAGACGTTAAAAATATAACCGCTGCTTTTTATCAATTGTTTAATCCTAAACCAAACCTCTTACTAAAGCTATTCGACTTTTCTGGCTTACTTACTTGAAGTTTTGATGTTGGCAGGCGTTAATCGCTTAGTTCCGCTGCATGAGAGGGTGAGCTTTAATTATCCCAGTCGAGGAGTGCTCATGGATGTGAACTTTTTTCACGCAGAGAACTTTGCTCAATTTGTCGCTCATATCATAATGACTATTTTCGAATCCATGGTTCATAATTATTTACTTGGTTTGAATTAATACTTTATTTTTTTGGTTTTTCCGCACATAAATTATTTTAAATGGAGATAAGGCAAGGGCTTGTGATAAGCGTATGAACGCTGGGTTAATACAAATATCCACTTTTTTTTTCTTTTTTTGTTATATTGTTTGATATCCTGATATCAGCTTTGGTACAAATTAAGTTAAATTTATATATATCTAATGAATAAGGCGGGCGCACCAAGATGATGGCTTACCTTTTTCTTCACAACCTCTTGACATGGTTATCAACAAAAAGGTTTGACAAATAGAATATGAGAGCGAGACGAGTATTAAAAATAATCCAAACACATAGACCCATAATTGTAAGCAAATTGGAAACAGATTTTAGCGACTTAGACTGCATTTTAAAATTAACATTATGCTAAGTCTGTTATAGTCGACTTAAAACCTGCTTTTACTCTAAAAGCGCGCAAGAAAAGGTGGTTTTAAATATTTAAAAGTAGGTTTTAAAGAGACATTCCATATGAAAACATTGTGATAAATTAATTTTTGATAAAGAAAATGTCACAGAAAAAAAAAATATTTGGTCTTACGAGAATCGAACCTACTCACGCACTGTGAGTTATGAGCTAACAGTCCAAACCATTTGACTGCTCTGTCTGTCGTATTTGGTCATTTACAGTAGAGCCTCTGTAAGTCGAACTTGAAGGGAGGCTCCAAAAAATGCGAGTTATAGAGTTTTCGACTTATGGAGGACTTCGACATAAGCGAATTTTGTCAGGAAATGTTTGACTTGTAGAAGTTAAGGTTTATTCCAACTAATTTTGAGTTAGAGTGGTGAATTAAAAATAAATCCTAGTTATAGAGTTATTAAACATTGGTGTGTATTGCAGTAGGACCAAACTATTTCTGATGATTTTTCAATCGACAAAAATAAAATAACTTCGCTAAAGTTCAAATGAAATCACGTGTCATAAATTCCTTTATCATTTCATAGATAAAGTTTTATTGGTTTATTGTATAAGTAGGCTTTCACATTGATTTCTAAGAAAAAATGACGTACATTGTCGTTATATTCTTAAATTCGGTATCTTATTTTTCTTCGAGCTATAGAGGTAATTCGTTTCAAATGATCGAGTTGTAAAATCAAACATTCACGGTGGACTTTACCAAACTTTAAATGACAAGTTGAGTTACAACAAAAACTTGAATGTGGAATTATTTGGGATGTTATTCATAGTTGAAATACGTCAAAAGGAAAAAATTCATAGAGCTTTTTTATACCCTACACCGAGGGTATATTCGCTTTGTCCTTCCGTTTATAGCAAATAGGAGGCGTGGCAGGTATGGAAAAGTATATATATTCTTGATCAGCGTCACCATCTGAGATGATTTAGCGGTGTCCGTCTGTCTGTCTGTCTGTCTGTCCGTCTGTCGGTCTGTCCGTCTGTATGTCTGTCTGTCTGTCTTTCTGTTGAAATCAGGTTTACGGAAAAACCAAGAAAGCTAATTGAATGAAACTTTCACACACGGGTTAACTCTTCTTGCAGTCATCTTGCTATTGAAAATGGGCAAAATCGGTTCATGAACACGCCTACCGCCCATACTATATGTATATTTATTTTTAAAAAAGTTCCAGCGATTTTGATAAAACTTGATGATTTGATGCACATGTGAACAAAATTAGGATTAGGTTAGGTTTCAAGTTTTCAAAGCTTTCTACAGGGGCGTGGCACACCCTTAAATTTTAACCTTTATACCACCATATCTCATAAGCCGTGCAAGATATTGTGATGAAATTTTGTAAACGGGTACATTTCAAATATATCTTGAATTGTGATAAAAGTGGGCGGAATCATAAAAGTGGGCGTGGCTCTTTTCAACAGTTAAAAGTTTTGAATTCATATATCTCAAAAGTGGTTCAAACGATTTTCTTAAAAATGTAAGGGATTATGCCACTCAAAGCAGTCATCAACACCAGCTCAGCCACTTTACTGAAAAAACTCGTTGTAGGGAGTGGCACAGCTCACTATATTTATGAACGTTGTATTAAGAGAACTAACAACGTAATCGTTATGAAATTTAATAAGGCAGATATACTTGCCATGAATATCAAATCGACACTCACCATCTCTTCGTCGATTATAAAGCTGCGTTCGATAGCCCAGTAGTGCTTCACCGAGAACCGATAAATATCGTTCTCGTTATCGTTATCGGGACCGAGAACGAGAACGATAACGAGACGATAATAAAAAAATTATTTCTCGTATGACCGAGGGCGAGAACGAGAAAGGTCTGGCCGATATCTCGTTCTCGGTGATAAACACTTGTTTATCGTACGATAAGCATTTCGAACATTGAGCGCGTATATTTTGCACTATTTGTTTTTACAAAAACACTTGCACATACATATGTATGTACATACACGCATACACCGACGAAAGTATTTTTTTTTTTAATAAAAACAAACAAAAAAAAACACAAAACCAAATCAAAACAATATGTGGTGATTTACATCACATTATATGGCAGCAGCAACTCCTTCGTCTCCCATCAAAATAAGCATGTTGAATTTTTGATTTGCTTATTCTTGACAGCGATGGAGCCTTTTTCACGGTTGCATTTAATTTCAGTTTGACAAGATAATTATAAAACAAGTAAACAAGAATAACCGAGAAATATCGGCGATAACGAGACGAGAACGAGACGATAACGATACAGATCAAAAATGTCTCGTACGAGAACGAGTACGAGACGATAAGCTTGGCGCTACTACGAGGACGATACGATAATTTTTGAATTATCGTATCGTTCTCGTATCGGTGAAGCACTATAGCCCAGTGCGGGATTGCCTATACGCAACAATGTCTGAGTTCGGTATACCTGCAAAGTTGATAAGGCTCTGCAGGATGACGTTGAGCAATACGTTTAGCTCCGTCAAGGTAGGGAATGACCTCTCCGGAACTTTTAATACCGAGCGAGGTTTCAGACAAGGCGACCCGCTCTCGTGCGATCTCTTCAATTTCATTATGGAGGGGATCGTACGAAAAGCCGGTGTGCATCATAATGGCACCATTTTCTTCAAAGGTGTTCAGCTCCTTGCGTACGCTGATGATATTGATATTATCGGCCGGAGTAAGAGAGATGTTACTGCTGCTTTCACTGCTATTGAAAAGGAATCAGCCAAAGTGGGTTTGACGGTAAACGAGGGCAAGACGAAATACATGATGTCTACTAACAACAACAAGAGAGCACGGGATCTAGACTCTCATGTTACAGCGGGCAACTGTAAATTAGAAGTTGTCAAGGAATTCATCTACCTTGGCACTGCCGTAACCAGCAACAATGATGTCAGTCTGGAGATTAAGCGGAGAATAACAATTGCTAATAGGTGCTACTACGGTCTCAGTAAGCAATTACGTTGCAGAGCTCTCTCTCGATGGACAAAGCTAACACTCTACAAGACGCTCATTCTACCTGTGCTTCTTTATGGCGCTGAGGCATGGGTGGTTTCGACAACAGACGCAGCCGCTCTTGGGGTGTTCGAGAGGAAAGTTCTCCGCAAAATCTTTGGTCCTGTTCGAGTTGGCGACGACTATCGCATTCGAATGAACCACGAGCTGTATGAGCTCTACGCCGACATTGACATAGTTAAGCGTATAACAATACAGCGACTACGCTGGCTGGGTCATGTCCATCGTATGGATAAAGAAGCTCCAGCGAAAAAGGCATTCGAAGGGAAGGTCCCCGGTCAACGACGAAGAGGGAGACCATGCCTCCGGTGGATAGACCAAGCTGAGGAAGCCCTAACCGCGCTTGGCATTAACGATTGGAGAAGGCGCGCGCAAAACAGAGGCGCCTGGCGAGAGCTAATGAGGTCGGCCGTAACCTGACAACGGGTTGTTATGGCCATCTAAGTAAGTAAGTAAGTAGATATACTTGCTAGAAGGAATGTTTTTGCAAAAGTTTGGTGCAATGGAGCATGTGGGCGTGGCACCACCCATACAAGCAAAAAACGTTTACTGTTATAGATAGTGTGCTATGAGAGTAATCTTCATAAAATGTGGGTAAGAGGTGTCGGCTGCTTTGAACTTAAATGAAAATTGACGAGATTGCAGTAGTGGGCGTGGCACCTCCTATATAACCATAAAGTTGTAATCGCTATGTTGATTAAACTATTGCAACAATTGGTATGAAATTTAATATAGGTGGTTTACTTGCTATAAGGTATACCTGAATCAAAAGTGGGCAAAGTAGTACGAGTGGGCGTGGCACTCGCCATACAAACAAAATACCTTAAGTGCATATCTTTCGAAATATGTGATCAATCATACTAAAATTTGGTGAAAGAGTGTTTCTTATAAAAAGCTATTTCAGAATAAAAATCGGACCATATAACACCAGTGGGTGTGTTACCGCCCTAAATCTTAAGACTAATAAAGTCATATATAGCAAATTATACAACTTATTGGGCTAAAATTTGGTATGTGGATGTCAATGACGAATATAATTTAGTAACCCAAAAGTAGGCGGAATTGGAGAAGTGGGCGTGGCACATTTAAATTTCTTAGTTTTTATTCGATTTTTTCCAATAATTTTTATATTCTTTTGACTTTATCAACCTTTTAACTTTTTCCAATATATCCTATATATATTCGTTTGACTTTTTCAACCTCTTTCATTTTTCTTCATTATTTGCCTTATTTTTAAGACTTTTTCAGCGATTTTGAATTGTTTTATCATTTCTTAATCTCTTTCAACTTTTTTGAACATTTTATTATTATTTCGACATTTTTAAGTATTTTTCAACATTTTTCATATTTTTTCGACACTTTGAATTTCTTTCAACTTTCTTCAGCTGCTTTCAACCTTTTTTGCATTTCAAATTTTTTTCGACTTATTCAATCAACGTCTTTTAACAATTATTTAAAAGCGACTTTCAGTGCAGTGTAGGGTATATGAGTTTCGGCCTGGCCGAAGATAACACCTTAACTTGTTTTTTTTTTAATTCCATATCTACAGTTCTTAGTAATATTATTTGGTAATAAATATGTATAACGTACGTATGAAGAGCCTAAAAAGATAGCCCAACAGCTTAAATTTCAGCTCCTTAGGTATTCGGAATATTGAGTTCTGTAAGGTCAAGTTTCCAAAAAAAAATCAATTTTACGAAAAAAGCCGAATTCAATGTTTAATATCTCTGGGCTTGATCAACCATTTTCATTAGATGGTGTCTTATTTAAAGGCAAATAAGTAGACAAACAAAATAAGATCTGTCTTTAGTATTATTAATAAAACTACGACTTACGGCACCATTTTCAAAACAGTCATATTTCACTAATTGTAAGACCTATTTCACTTAATCGGGTCGCAAAAATAAGTTTTAAGGTCTAGGAGCTTAAATATTTTTTTAAGCATAAAAGATGACATAGTAAAAAAAAATTCATATCCAGAACTTTAAATTTGGATTTGTCGGCTTTTTGAAATAAAATTTTTAATACGGACCAAAAACGGCTATTTGCAGACTATTTCTCAGGACCCCGGCCCCCTAAGAAACTGAAATTTGGGCTGTGGTGCCATCTATAAAGGTTCTTTGACGTATCAAAATTTGATCAAAATCGGATTTTTTTTTAAATTTCGTACGCATGTTATTCATAGTATGTATATTAGAGCGGTTCAAAATAAAATCTTTTTGATTTTTTTACGATGTGTCAGCGGATTACAGTAGCCTTATATGTCTGGACAAACCCATTACCAGTATTAAGGTTAATATTAAAAACTGGATAAGCGCCCTCTGTTTTAAGTAAACAACCCATTTTCCAAAATATTGATTTAAAAAATGATGCAAGTGACAGACGCTATAAAATGTTCGAACAAAGTGGGTATGGTTTCCGGGAAACTATCGATTGGGGAATTCAAATCCGTGATTTGTTTTTCTTCTTCTTCTTTCTTTCTTAAAAAAAAATTGACAATTGACCGGCCAAAAGTAAAAAAAACCGATTTTCCACTTTCTAGCCGCAACAACTCAAATATTACTCCATGTCACAAAACTCTACGTACGGAAGAATTTTTTGAAGAATCTTTTGACAAAATCTTAATATATATTAATGAGACGGTATTTTTTTTGACGTCAAATGTTTCTTTTAGATAATTTTTATGATAAAAAGTAAAAACTTAAACGGATTCAATTCAAATTATAAAAAGTTCAATATAAAAACATAAATATACTTTATGGCGAAAATACTCTTTTTCGCTTATTAAGAACAAAAGAAATCACAATTTTGCTCGAATAACGGTAGTTTACATTCATAGCTGCAGGTTGCATTCAGCAATCATCTGTGATCAGCGTTGTACGTACATTGCTGCGCAGACGTATTTAAGTTTAGTGATGAATATTAGCTAACTTAAACATGATCACAATAAATTTTTATATGTTTGTATGTACATACATAAAATAAATCAAATTAAACTTCTTCGATGAAAATAGGCAAAAATCGATCGTACGTAGACTTTTGTGACATGGCGTATGTTACCGCCGATCCCATGGTACGTAATTTTTTATGTACTGTTATTTGCTTAAAAGAATGCCGAAGCCGCATACAAAATTGAGTATACACCTTGATATATTGGCAATTTTTAAGGAAATTAGAAATGTTTACTAAATAATTTTAATGCATGGGGATAGATACCAATCTGACGAACTAATAACGAATATAAATTTTAATATTTTTAAGACAAAACACAAAATGAATTCATAAAAACGTAAATTAAAGCAACATTCAAGTTACGAAATTAAGTATACACTTGCCAGTTTCGACATCAAATTTGATTTTTTTTGTCACGGAAGTATTTGAAAGCATTTTAAAGTTTGTAGGGCTATTTCGACTAATAGTTTGAATACAAGCTCATTTCGTTTTACGCGTTAGCTAGGATACAACTTTTGCAATAAGATAATTGGTGATGGTATCCAACGGTTTGTTGTTGTTGTTGGTTTTTTAATGTTGCACTCTTGAAATAAAATCCTAGTCGACCCCTGGTCTAGAGTCAACATAAAAAATACATTTCAGGTTAATCACAAGGATAATATAGCCGTAATTAGTTAGTATTAGGAAAATGTGGTATTTGACCTATAGTGCAGTGTGCGGCGTTTCAATTTTATATATACAGTGGCGAGCATAACTGGATGAATGTTTGTCGATTTCGTACTTTTTTTTTCATAAAATCGTAATTTTAAGAGCAAATGCAACCAATGGTTTTTTGTTTTGTTCTTCATTGACTCTACTAAAATATAACATGCATGAAAGTAAAAAAATATAAATCCAAAAAAAAAATTAAGCCCAAAAAACTTAAAGTAACCCTATTCATTCACTTTTGCACGTTATGATTAATTTTTCTTAGTAACTATAATTTTACGGTTATCCGTTATTTTTTAACTTCGATTCTTCTGCCATCTTGTTTTGGTATTCGCG
Organism: Tricholauxania praeusta; assembly: GCA_949775025.1. Lineage (NCBI taxonomy): Eukaryota > Metazoa > Arthropoda > Insecta > Diptera > Lauxaniidae > Tricholauxania > Tricholauxania praeusta. The sequence goes on from OX459029.1 coordinate 114,685,380, forward strand.
ATAGTTATTATTATATAATTATAAGAAAAATCGCTTAGTTGCGTGCGGTTCGGTTTTAAACATACATAATTGTTTTCTAATTGTTTTAAAATGTGGAAAATACCTCAAGAAATGGAAAAAAAATAGTGATAACAACCGAAAAAGGAAAGTTGACCCGAGAAATTGCAAGGACACTAAACATTTGCAGCAGTGCTGCCCAATGTGCTCAAAAAGATTTCTGAAGGATGCAGATGCACTCGTTATGGAGCGGATAGTGAGACAAAGATACTCCATTATACCTAAATTAACTGCTGCATAGATAAATAAAGACGTTAGTGAGCAGACTGCGCGTAGGGTGTTTCGAAGGATCATCTTAGTATCAGCAGTAAAGCAAAAAAAAAAAACCGGCTTTGTCAGAATATAAAAGTACGACTGGATTTCTGCAAACGTTGCAAAGATTGAACTGTTGATGACTGGAAACGAGTCATATGGTCAGACTAAACTTAAATCAATCCCCTTCAGTCGGATAGAAAGGAGTACTTCTGGAAGCGATAACAAGAAAATCTTCAAAAACATCAAGTCAAACTTACTGTAAAACATGGCGAAGGCAATGTAATGAAGTTGGGTGGCTTTACTTGGTGGCACATTGGTCCGTTAGTGAAAATGGAGGGCATTATGAAGAAAGAGGACTATATTTACATTCTACAAACTAATTTGCCGGAAATTGTGGCCATGAGCGCCTATCCAGAAGAGGAGGTACTTTTTCAATAAGATGAAAATCCAAATCACACCGCGAAAATGGTACAAAATTGGTTATCAAACCAACAATTTGGAGTGCTGAGGTGGTCTGCTCAAAGCCCGGACCTCAATCCAATTGAAATTTTGTGAGATCTTCTAAAAAGAGGCTGGCTGTCTTCAAAAGAGGCGCCAAGAATGTGGAAGAGCCTTAGCCTAGAGCTCAGGAAGAATAGAGAAACATTTCAATCCCCACCATCGAGAAATTGTTAGAAAGTATACCAAGACGCACTAAAAGTGTAAAAAAAGCAAAGGCCTGTGGACAAAATATTAAAAAAATGTACAAAATATCAATTTTCCTCACAGTGCAAAAGTGGATGAATCTAGTCATGTTAATTTTTTTGTGTATGAATTTTTTTCGGTTATTCTTTTTTTACTTTTGCGGCGTACATAGTATTTTAGTATAATAAATGAAGCACAAATCCCAGAAATTTTATTTGTATTTTCTTTTATAATAACGATTTTGTGAACAAGTAAGAGCGAAAGCAACAAACATTCATCCATTCTGCTCGCCACTTTTTTTTTTTTTGTTTTTTTTTTTAAGGTGCTGTTGCTTAAAAAGTAAGCATATGATATGAAGAAAAAGTTCAAGAAAACTCAGCTCTGTACCCAGACTTGGGCGTAATCAATTGCATTTGGTAATTAATTTTGTAATTGAAATGTTTCAATACAAATACACAATGTACACAAGTACATATTATTGTTTGTAATACAAGATTTTTAAATCCTTCATCGTGGCATATACTAAATGGTTGCAAGTCAACAGCAACTAATTTGGCAATAGCGACATCAATATCTTTTTTGCGCAATGAAGTTGAGTCATATTCAATCGCTCTTTGAAGATATGACCTAACAGATGACCTCGAGCTACTGGTGCCGCTTGATGACGATGCAACTTCTTCTATTCTTTGGAGATTTGGGTGCATCCTATTCAAGTGGTCCCGCAAGTTTGAACGTGTTGCCACTTGTTCTATACTTTTTGTTGCAGTTCAAACACTTGGCCATTCGCTTGTCCGCTGACCTTTTAAAATATTTCCAGACTTAGAATATAGTTTTGTTATTATAATTAAATAATACTACTTAAGGTAAACTTTACATACCGACGACAATCCCTTAACTCTTTTGTTGCCGACTGGAAAAGCAACTGCCTGTCCTTCGTCGGTGGAACAAGAGCAAACACTTAGTGCATCAATGTCTATCAATAAAAAAGTTTTGAAGAATAAAAATAACCTAACTGAATGTATTTAATTACCACTGTTGTTTTTTGGTGCAGTACTTTGCAGAAACTTCTCCATCTTCACACTTGTAATTTCTTTTAATATGTTGTACTTATATTCATACATATATTCTTTCATTGTCATAAAAAAGGCGCGCTGATATTTGACACATATACAGTGCTGCCAAGCATCTTTTTTCGTAATTTAAGCTCAAAAAAGTTGCCAACACAAGAAAAGTAAGAAAAATAATAAAAAAACAATTAATTGGGACTATCGATAGTTTTGGGCGACTATCGATGTTTACGATAGTCTCATACTATCGATACTATCGATAGTACCATCAATAGTTTTCCACCTCTAGTTTGTATGCACCCCTACGTTATAAGATGAGCCCACAAACCAAATCTTCCTTACGATATCTTGAGGAATCTTAGATTGACGTCATTGACTCAAAAGTTCTTTTTTTACATTTCCATATAAATCATTTGCAATAACATAAATATTTTTTTGTGAAATTTTTTGAAATTTTAATAAAGGGGCCGTTCATAAATTACGTAAGACAATTTCATGACTTTTTGACCCCCCTCCCTCCCCCGAGTAAGATTTAGTAAGATTCTCACTACCCCCCCCCTCCCCCCTTCCGAAATCTTACGTAAGATTCATAATAAAGGTGAAACTAGTCAAAAAATGTATTTTTCATGTGATGTACTATATTTAATTTTAATATAAGTACATATGTTACATATTAAATAAATATTACGAAATTGCAAACTACACATTTGTTTTTCAATATGAATAAAAAAAGTCATCGTAAGTCATCGTTAGTTCATGCGCTTTTCAACCAGTCTGATAGTGAACCTACAATTGGCACACCCGACTCGTCTGCTGAATTTTCTGATTCACATTCAAACCCTGTAACATCAATATCCTCGTCGTCATGCCACTCTGCAACTTGACAAATCTCCGATTGTTTTAAAATGCAAAGGCTTTTCCCCTGTCCACGTTTCAAAATTGAAACTGGTTGAATCATGTACGTGCGACTACAGTCTTTTCCATGTAGTTTTTTGTGCATTACAGTAGCTTTTTTCGAGGCAAAGTACTGGTCACAAATATTACAAACTCGATCAGCTAAGACGTTTGCAAGGGAAGGACAAAAAAAAATCGTAAGGCATGATTTTGAACTGTGGATGTACTTTTGACCAATCGTAATTTAACGCTAAGCGAAGAAATAGAGGACAAAACTGATTGCTGTTTTGGTCTCCTGTTGAAGAAGGAATCGAAAGCGAATCTTCTTGTTGAAGAGGACAAGTGCAAGGGGGTGGTAAAGAACCGGGACAACATCAACAAAATTTCAAAGTCGACGTATCTGCGTGTAAATGCCTGAATAATAGCAAACTTGTGAGACGGTGTTACAAGTCGACCCTGCGTGTAAACAACATACATATATTTCATTACATAAACAGAAGAGAAGTTAGAGTCGATTACTTAAATCGATTGTAATCGATATTTCTGAATCTTTCGTGACTGTCGAAAATTCAAATATATTTCATTACTGCCACAAATGACGATGCGTTAATACAACTTTAATGTATGAATACGCATTTTAAATCTTACGTAAGATGATCATTCACCCCATCCCCCCCTCTCGTAAGATGTAGTAAGAATCCGCCGACCCCCCCCCCCCCCCTAAACGTCTTACGTAATTTATGAACGGCCCCAAATGTAATTGAAGAAAAATATGTAGTCACTTACATTTTCATTTCAAATTATTTTGCAAAAGAAATGGATTACAACTCTTTAACGGATTACATTTTCATGGATTGCTAATCCAATTACAAAAGTAATAAGAATTCCATGTAATTGTAATTTTAAATTACATGTTATTGAAATTAATAAAATTGAAAAAATTGCAATTGCTTTTTATCTATTTTTTCAATTACAAGTAAGGATGACTTGTAATTGTAATTGAAAAAAATTTAATCCAAAATACCCAAGTCAAACCCGTTGGTTAATATTGTTGGGTTACAACCCCTTGTAGGGGATCAAATTCATGTCACTTTAAAATGGCTATAACTTTGCAAGGATAGATCACAGATCATCACTTGAAAGCTAATTTTAAAGGGCAAGGACGGTACTAAATGGTGCTTTTGTTAAAAATAATCTGATAAACTTTCTTTGAATCCTATACATGGTCTTGAAACTAACAGGCTTCGGTGCCATCTTATAAAATTGAGGTACAGAGCTGAATTTTCAGGAACTTTTTTTTCATATCATTAACTTACTTTTTAAGCAACAGCACCATAAAAAAACAAAAAAAAAAAAAGTCTGAATCACCCTAAGGTACATGTGTATGTACGAGTATACAAATTGGAACAAATTGTCATGTGCTTATTTTGTGTACTTATCATGTAACTATATTTCAAAAGATTGGAAGAAAAAAAAACTTCATTTGTTCGAAATATTTTCTTTCAATTCAAAAATGACACCGCGGCGCTTTTATTTTGACCGCAACTGTATATGTATATTGATTGTCTTACTGTATTTCACATTTTAAGGTGGCTTAACCTACAAAAGTGATAAGCGTTATGGTTACACAAAAAAAATTTCGACTTGTTAGTCCTCGACCATTATTTTTGCTTTATCGAAATAAATTAATCCAACCAACAAAAGAAAAACATAATAAAAAAAACTGAATAACCAACGGTCCTGCTTTAAAAAAAAAAGATTAACATTGAAAAAATGCGATATCCCGTCAGAGCTCTTGGTGACTGCTAAATTAAGATGACATATGAGTTCCATTATAATCAAATTGCATTTTCGCTTTTGCATTAATAAACAACAAGACACAAATACCACAAACTAAAGCCGAATTTTGTTTGCAATAAAAATATGTAACCTTATGCTTCTTAAGAAGGGTTATGTATTTTGCGGTTTATGTTTACATTCCCTTTCTTTACAATACAAATTTGTCCAGGCGATTGAGGACATTGAAAGTTGGAGTTTCAATTTCTTATCGAAGCGAAATAAATTTTTGATGTGGTGTTTTTAACTTGAAAACAGCTTATTGCTTGCAAAGTACAAAAGGAAATGAAAAATAATATACTACAATATATGTACATATGAATGTATAAGAAAAGTTCAACTGCTTTATGAAATAAATTTTTAGACGAAAAAAGTTCAAAACATTTTTGTAGTAATTAAATAAATTCCTGCATCTCTTGAAAGTGAATGACAAAGTAGTCCAACACAACTTTGCTTGCACACAGAAGACCTTCAACTCATGTTAGAAAAAAAAGGTTGGAATAACCTGGTAAAAAAGGTTGAAAAATATTGAAACAGTTGAAAAAGACTGAAAAAGCCGAAAAAATATGGAAAATTTTGAAAAGAGTTGAAGCAATTATAAATGGCAGAAAAGTCGAAAAAATAAAGAAATTTGAAAGAGTTTGAAAAAGTTCAACAAAAACATATCGGATATATTGGAAAAAGTTAAGTGATTGAAAAAGTTTAAAGAATATTAAAAATGCTAAAAAAATCGAATAGAAATGAAAAGTTTAAATATGACACGCCCACTTCTCCAATTCCACCTACGTTTTGTTCAATAAGTTATATTCGTGATCGACATCCGAACAAAAGCTTTTATAGATTGCGATATGTGCTGTAATAAGTCTTAAAATTTAGGGCGGTGTTACGTCCACTGGAACAATCCAGTGCAATTTTGATCCTGTAAAAGCATTCCATAAACAACGCTCTTACACCAAATTTTAGTATGATTCTCCACATGCTTCGAAATATATGTCACTTAAGGACAGGGTAACGTATTTAACGTGTTTTATTTTTCTCTTTTATTTATTCCATTTTCTGAATGGAAAACCTTTCAAGAATATTGTGTGAAAATTTGAGACGGATCGGAGCAAAACTAAATAAGATACAGCAGTTTAAGCAACCGTGCCTCAGTGTTTGTGACTTTAGTGCTTAAAACTTTAAAGCTTTTTTCCCACAACTCACGTTTTCAAAGTCGGTGCACACCATAATTTCAAAACTACTACATCGATTCATTTGAAAGTTTGAACAGTATTTCTGTACATAATTTACAAGGTAACGCTTGAGAGTTTCTTTTTTAAATTTGTCAATATTTACTATTTTATAATAACCACTTCAAAGTGTTTCCAAAAATTGAAATTTCACAAAAACCCTCCCAACGTTACGTCGTAAATTATGTACAGAAATAGTGTCCAGAAGTTTTGAAATTATGGTGTGCACCGCAATTCTACTTTTTTCTGAGACGCTTCCAAATAATTGCTACCATTGCGGTAGTTTTCAATATTTCTACCTGACAATTTTACAAAATATTCTTCAAATGTTATACTTTGATCTACTATTGGTTTAAATAAATAAATTTTAATTGTGTTGTCGAAAAAAAACCACAAAAATGTGCTTTTTTTTGTACGAATTGACGTTACCCTCCCCTTAAGGAATTTTACTTGTATGAATGGTGCCACGCTCACTGGTGGTTCTATTTCACCCACTTTTGTGTCAGGTATACCTTACAGCAAATAAACTTATAAGCATACACAAAACTTCAGATCAATTGCTGCAATAATTCACTTAAAGTGGCGCTTACAACTGTATGTTAATATAGGAGGTGTGCCACGCTCATTTATGCAATCATGTCAAATTCCATTTAATTTTTAAGCTTATAGTAACCGACACCTCTACACCACCATATTAAGATTGCTTTCATAGCACACTATCTATCACATTAAACGACTTTTGGCACCATTACTCCAAGTTTTTTAAGTAAGATATCTTATGACAGGCATATATGCCTGATTAAATATCATAGCAATTAATATAACGTTTATAAATATTGTGGGCTGCGCCACGCCCTGTAACAAGTTTTTCCACTATAGTTGCTAAGCTTGTACTGATGACTGCTTTTAGTGGGATAATTTCTAAAATTTTTATGATAATCGTATGTCTCAATATAAATAATGAAATAATTGGTACCGCTTCCTATTGATATTTTTTCATTTTACTTAAGTTCGACATTTCTATCTCTCTTTGCTGAATATTACTTTTCATCTATCTGTAACGCACCACACTGCCACAACATTCAACTGGCAAAGGTTGAAAAGTTTAAACAGAAAATGTTTAAACGTTAAAAAAAAGGAAAAATCATTTGAGAAGTTGAAATTATTTTCAGTTGTTTAAATTCAGCAAAATACGTCACTTTTTTAAAAGATTATCAGTCGGATGCGTACTATCTCTATATAATAATTTTACCGAAAATCAGCTATATTTATGGTATAGATCAGTAGAAAATAAATAACTCATGAAATACAAAAATTTAAGCTTATTCTATCTTCCAAAAATTGAGCAAAGAATGTAAATTGATTCGGAGTTATTGACAGTGATACTGCGTGTTTTGAGAGAGGTCGCTAAGCTAAAAAAAAAACTTAGCATTCATAAGACTGACATACATACATAAATGCCCATTGAACACGATCACATGGCGTCAAGTTTTAATTTTCTACACGAAAATGTTCCAATTTCGAAAAAAAAACTTTCTTGTTATAGAAAATAAGTGTAAAAATTTATTTCTTTCTTTTGCATAAATTTTTGTTGGAATAATGACTATTCTTAGAAATTAAGGAATCAGAGGGTTACCTTTTAGGAATTAATTAAAACCAAATAGCATCTACTACTTACAACTCAGGCAAATTTAAAAAAAATTAACAAACAATTTTTGTGGAAACAGTAAGCAAATTTTTCTCTATATGTAAATATGAAAAAACTTTTTCCTCCATCCAATATAAGACCAGATTAAGATAAACCAAAATGTGTAATGCATTTCTAGCTTCAATTAGCCTCGATTCCAATCTTTAGATACAAATTATCTAAAACTATTTTATTTCAGTAGCTATTTTGAGTATTATGCTATAAACCTGTACAAAATTACAAAATAAATTCGCATTTATTATCAGCAAAATGTTTCAGTAAGTGTTGCTATAAGTTTCAGCAAAATAAAAAGACAAATTTTACAAATCCGAACCAATCAATAAAAAATTCAAAACAACTCCTTCCAAAATCTGAATACAAGTTTACTTATTAATATGGGCTTATATCCGTTACATACATATATTATATGTGCACACATATGTACATATTTACAAACATACGTTTGTTTAAAAATGCAAATTTGTTATTGTGACTGATTGCTACAAAAATCCATTTAGCACAGAAAAAAACAAATATTATCGCACACATGCAGTGCAACAGATCTAAGATATTTCCAACAATTTGACAGCATGGCAAAATAATTCAAAACTTTAGAAGAAAAAAATACCAACATTTGTTGCGAGAACGTTTTTCATGACACGCTTTAAAGAAAAATATGATGAATTTTTTTATCCAAGCTTTGGTGGTCATTCAAAGTTAAGTGCTGCCTGAAAGGTGTGACTCACAAACAAGAATGTAAATGCTCACACTCAGCTACCTATTCGCTTATAACCTAAAATAAAGTGGATACATAGCAATTTAAGAAGGTGGCTTAAAACATAAAGTATTTGTGCTTGGCAGCATGATTATCATTTGGAAGGCAACGTATTTTTAATAACGAGGGAGTGCAAGAACTCGCAGAGTGATGTGTGAGCTTAATTAGGTTTTGTTATATTAGTAAACTAAGGATCGAATAAGGCTTCATGTATTAAAAAGTACAGTGCAAGCTCGATTTTCGCGACGAATTAAAAACCAGACCGATAACGCGATAATAGAACCCAAAATTTTATTGAAAAATTTTATGTAATTTTTAAAATTAGAATTGTTGATTCACATTTTAAACATTTTTAAAGAAAATAAAGATTTTGAGTTGCTTTTTTGGCAAATTATTTTTTAAAATAACAGCTGAATCACGTAGTTCATATAGTGCTGTTGTCGGCTTATCATTTTCCAAAGCCCATTGTATGCATATGTTCATCGATGTTATAGCATCGTCTACTTTAATTTTGTTTTCTTCATGACCACTATCGTATAAATCATCCGATTCCGTATCTGATACTTCCATTTGCTCCTCATTACTTTCCACATGAAAATCTTCTTGAATCCAGTTGTTTATGTCAGCATTCGTGAAAAGATGTTCCGTACCAATTTGAGCTACAAGTGTACCAATAGTTGAAAGATCTTCGTTTTCTTCCTGAATTATATTTTGTAAAATATTTAAGGGCATGTTATCCTCTTCACTCCATTCACTACCGAATTCACTATCGTGAAGTTAGCGCCGGGCGAAGAACCAAAAATTATATTTTTTGCGGCGAAAATGTTAACTTAACAGAACGTTTACATTAAAATGCTATTTATTTTGCATAAATGTTAACATAGAAAAGCAATATAAACACGATGTGACAGCTTCCTATCGAGATTAACTCGATTAACATGTGTGTGTAGCGTAATGGGTAAACCACTGGCCTTTAACCCAGAAGGTTAGAGGTTCGAAGCTCGACATAACGAAATTTTTTTTGGATTTTTTTTTATATTGATTATCAAATATAATTTCATAAGGCCTAATGGTTAGTCTATTTTTGTTTTTTTTTTTTCTATATTAAATATCAATTATTTAAGTTAAAAGTTTTTTCATTTTTAAGAAAATGAATAAGTACGGTTCGAAGACAATAAGTTGTACAAAATCGAGTAAAATTTAATAACCTTTAAATTCAATATGGATAACACCCTCCTTAAGGCTCTGAGCATGAATAAAAATTAAGCAAAAGAGTTTTCAATAAATTGCTTTCTGAGCTGTACTGTTATGAAAAGTTTGAAGGATAAGTATGCGTATTATTCAAGGTCATTACTGCTGTGAGCACAAAAATAAAAAAAAAATAAACAAAAGGGCTATGAATAAATTGCATTCTGTGCTGCTCTGTTATGAAAAGTGTGAAGGATAAGAATGCGTATTTTTGATGTCCAATAACTCGTGCAAAATCCAGTTCCTTTTAAAAACCCTTAAATTGCATATAGAGAATACCCTCCTTAATGCTCTGACCATAAAAATAAAAAATTAAACAAATGAATTTTGAATAAATTGCATTCTGTACTGCTCTGTTATGAAAAGTGTGAAGGATAAGAATGCGTATTTTTCATGGCCAATAACTCGTGCAAAATCCAGTTCCTTTTAAAAACCCTTAAATTGCATATAGAGAATACCCTCCTTAATGCTCTGAGCATAAAAATAAACAAATTAAACAAATGAATTTTGAATAAATTGCATTCTGTGCTGCTCTGTTAATTTGAATAAATTGCACACTGTGCTGCTTTGTTATGAAAAGTGTGAAGGATAAGAATGCGTACATTTCATGGCCAATAACTCGTGCAAAATCCAGTTCCTTTTAAAAACCCTTAAATTGCATATAGAGAATACCCTCCTTAATGCTCTGAGCATAAAAATAAAAAAAATTAAACAAATGAATTTTGAATAAATTGCATTCTGTGCTGCATTTTCCGTTTTACCACTATTGGAGATCGAACTAATCTTATGGTAAAGTTTGTGATAAAACATGATCTCACTCACTGGCCATGCAGAAATTTACAAATTATGAAACAATGTTTGCCTGTTACATAATTTGATTGCTGTAGACAGCGTCTTTAAGATTGTAAGAGCTTGAGCGTCGATATTCTTATGAGAAGATGGTTGGCTACTGCAATTCAAATATGTTACTTTTGTTGTCAATTTCAGTTTGTCCGCCTTCTTCTCTGAGCTTTAATACTTGCAAAAAAAATCAAAGCTTCAAGTTTTTCAAATATTTTAGAAAGATTTTTCGTTTTCAAAGCATTAATGAGAATTTAATTGTTGTGATCTATATTGAAGACAAACGTTACAAATGAAAATTATAGTCTATTCGAATCGAGTTAACCCATAAATGCATATTTTATCAAAAATTATACGTTGCCTTATTTCGTGTGTAAGATACAAATCGCGTAAGTTAACTGTAAATTACCGTTCTTTTTCTATTTTTTAACAAACTAACAAAAGAAAAATAACAAAAAATTCGTTATTTTTCATTGGAAGTGACAGTTTGTTCGTTACGGTCGGTTTTTGGTGAACAAGTGAAAAGTTAACTTTTTAAAAGTGAAATTTGAAGGTATTATTTGTTAAATCGGGCTGGAAAAATATTAATATCATAGGCAAGTATATAAATTATCTGTTAAATAATATACTTATTTTGTATACAATCATAAAATTTTCTAATTAATTTTTTTTTGTTTGTATCAAAAATGATAAAATTTTATCTGTTTGTCAGTGTCAAATTTTATCTCTTTGTACTATACATAACATCGATTCAATTCAAAATATCATCGATTGTTATTTAATGTATATGTTATTTAAGCTCTCGCCCCCCCCCCCCCCCCCCCCCATGATTTTGGTGAAATAACATCACTGCTCTTTGTTTAATAGGTATTTTGTCGTACTAAGCGAAAAAGACGTATCTCAAAAAAAAATATCCGAGATTGCTATGGAATCGGATAGCTTAAGTAATTACGCGTCTAATGATATACTCCAAATGTCGGTATCTTAGTTTTATCATATACAAAATGTACTAAGAAAATTTCTTCTATCTCAATTTTACCACAAATTACTAAGCGAAAAAGACGTATCTCAAAAATACGAAGGAAAAATATTATTATATTCGCATACGAATAAAAAAATTAAAAAAATAACGGGAATTAAACGCAAGGCTTCCTTGACTGGATCAAGTTGTCATTGTCGTTGCAAGTTCTTGTCATTACTTGTTTGTTTTCGTTTCGAAAAGAACGAAAGAACCATGTTCGTTTGGAGAAAACTCCCTTCTTTTAAGGCTTGAGATTTCATAAGTAACAATCATGTATGCTTAATTTTTTAAATCTTTATCTTAGTATATATAGTATAGTTTCTAAAGATATAATTTGGTTTTAGTTTTTATTTAATATTATCTGTATTTTATAAGATAGAAAAAATTATATCTTTTGTATGAAAGTTTATATGGCAAGATTAAAGTAAAAAGACGTATCTACATTTTTAAAGCTATAAATACTAAGCGAAAAAGACGTATCTCATGAAAAGCGTATAAACGCAGGGAATTTCGATGTTTTGAGTAAGTCATAAATAAATAACTTTAAAATGATATTTAAGATGCCATAAATAAGTTAAAAAATTCGTAGAGAAAGTAAGAATAAAACGACATTTACAAAATATCAATTATCTCGAAACGAAATTTTTTGAGATACGTCTTTTTCGCTTAGTACGGCAGTATTGTGGACCTAAAAATGTCCGATTATTATTATGGTCTTGAAAATAACATTAAGTAATAATTGAGGTAAAATTGAATTCCTCTTTCATCAACATATCTACTTTCATGAACATAATAATTTGTCTGACATCACGATGTTTTCTCTTCGGTGGTCGAAACAAAATGTAATGTTAATGCTGACAGCTATTAAGGTGGATCTATTAGCTTTCAGAACATTAAGAACTTAATATTCTGATAGCTAATAAATTAAATTTTCATATAACTTACTTACTTAGATTTCCATAACAACCCGTTGTCAGGTTACGGCCAACCTCATTAGCTCTCGCCAGGCGCCTCTGTTTTGCGTGCGCCTTCTCCAATCGTTAATGCCAATCGTGGTTAGGGATTCCTCAGCTTGGTCTATCCACCGGAGGCATGGCCTCCCTCTTCGTCGTTGACCGGGGACCTTCCCTTCAAATACCTTTTTCGCTGGAGCTTCTTTATCCATACGATGGACATGACCCAGCCAGCGTAGTCGCTGTATTGTTATACGCTTAACTATGTCAATGTCGGCGTAGAGCTCATACAGCTCGTGGTTCATTCGAATGCGATAGTCGTCGCCAACTCTCGAACACCCCAAGAGCGGCTGCGTCTGTTGTCGAAACCACCCATGCCTCAGCGCCATAAAGAAGCACAGGTAGAATGAGCGTCTTGTAGAGTGTTAGCTTTGTCGATCGAGAGAGAGCTCTGCAACGTAATTGCTTACTGAGACAGTAGTAGCACCTAGTATCAATTGTTATTCTCCGCTTAATCTCCAGACTGACATCATTTTTGCTGGTTACGGCAGTGCCAAGTTAAGTGAATTCCTTGACAACTTCTAATTTACAGTTGCCCTCTGTAACATGAGAGTCTGGATCCCACACTCTCTCGTTGTTGTTAGTAGACATCATGTATTTCGTCTTGCCCTCGTTTACCGTCAAACCCACTTTAGCTGATTCCTTTTCAGTAGCAGTGAAAGCAGCAGTAACATCTCTCTTATTCCGACCGATAATATCAATATCATCAGCGTGCGAAAGGAGCTGAACACCTTTGAAGAAAATGGTGCCATTATGATGCACACCGGCTTTTTGTACGATCCCCTCCATAAAGAAATTGAAGAGATTGTAATCGCAGTTAGCGATCGGTGCTTTTGTGTGGGCAGTAGTGACAGCGGCAGCACGAGCTGGTTTGCCTACTAGCAGTTCGGTAAGATGTAGTGGGTTCGCTGCTGTCACAATTGCTCCTTCACCATACAAATTTAAAAACTCGTGCTGAAGGAGAGTGCTGCACTCTGAATGCTCAAAAATTTAAAGTTTATGAAATGGACACGTTACCGAAAAAAAAATTACTTTTATCAAATATCGAAAATATACCGAGAACTCAAAAAAAAATGTGGGACTCCCTAATTCTCTCCACTACTGCTGCTGACCTCCGAGCATGATGGTCGCTCGGGCCCGACTTAACCCGCCCTACCATGTGGACCATGGGGCAAATGGTTGTAGTCCACCCTAATCTGTGTTGGTTCTACATGGGACTACTGTACCGCGTTTAGGCTGTCATTCTATTACTTTTATTCCTTTTTTTAAATCAAAAGAAATGGTTTTTTTATTTTTAAGACATAGTTTAATTTGTTTTTATTTAGTTTTTAATATATAATTATTTGTTTCATTAATTCCAAGTCATTCTTACCTTGAATCATAACAAATTTACTTATAGTTCTAAGGGATTCCTTTATAGATTATTTATAAACCTTGTTTTTCTTTAAGTTTTTAATTTACAAAGTTTTTTTTTTTTTTTTTCAAAAAAAAATTTATATAAATTTTTAGTATTTTTCAAATTTTAGTCTCTAATATGGCGCATATGTTTAAGTATTTTATATAAACAAAATAAATGGCATAAGGGAAAGGAAATATGATCCGAATAATTAAAATAATTATTATATTTAGTTTGTTTATTTGTTAAATTTTTAAATTGTTTTAATTTTAATTTTTATAATTAATTTATTTGATAAATTATATGTTAGCAATCCATTTTATGATACTTGAACTCAACATTTATCTGCAATAAAAAAAGAAGGAAATTTCCCCTTTAGTTAACAAAAAAAAATGTCTCAAATGACTTGCATTTACTATGCTCATATGATGATTACGAATATTTAGCCTGTTTTTGCTTCATTTACTGCATTTTAAGCATTTTTCTATTTAAATTTTCGGTTCAAGGCATTTGTTTCAGGTCTTGGTTTTTTTTTCAATTTTCAATTTAATAGAATATTAAATAAAATTATTAATCAAATTTGCGTTTAATTATAGCCTGAGGAAAATTCAATTAAAATCTCAATATCATTTTAATCCTACTACAAACTAAATTTTAATGAAATTCAAATTTATATTTAACTCTAGTTTTCCGTTTTTATGAAATTGAAATTTTGTTTCTAAAATTTTATTTATATATTTTTATTTCTAATAATTAAATACAAATAAGTTTTCTTCTTGCAGCTCACGGTTTTATGAATTAGTCCATGGTGTTGTTGTATGCTGTTAGTGAATATGTTGATGTTATTGTCGTTTCTATTGTTGTTTTTAAAGTTGTTCTGTATAGTGTTACTATTGTTTTGTTATTGTGTGTTTATTTTTTTTTTTTTTTTTGTCGAAGCGCTGGCGCTCCCGCGAACACGTTTAAGTGCCGTTTAACATTCAATTATTTTTAAGTTTCCTACTTATTTGCACCTTTTTAATACTTGTTTTTAAGTATAATAGAACTTAATTTGAAGTTATTTGTATTTGTAATAAATATGTACTATTATTTACACTCTCGTGTAACTTGAACTTTGTTTAAAAAAAATCTTTTTAAACTGATTAAAAGAAAACTTAAAACTGCACTCTGCGTTCACAGCTTATGCAAAATTTTTTTTGTTTGTTTTACACAAATTTAGTTTCTTAATTTTCTGATTTTGGGCTAGTTTTTCTTGTACGGTTTGTCGTACTGAAGTTTTTATTTAAAAAATTGTATTTTTATTTCTCTAGGGCAGATGAATTTTAAGTAGTCCGAAGACAACAAAAAAATTATTTAAAACCAATTATGCGAAAAGAATGGGAGCGACCATCCAACCACACGACCGCACGATACAACTGCCTAAATCCAACTCAACTCCCGTTTCGTCTCTTTCTTGATCACACGTTCGAACAGATTTTTATTGCCCGACGCGCAAATGGGCGATCTCATTGGCTGGTGCATCGCGCGCAAGGATAAGTCTAGAACATCATGCGCGATAACGCGATTTTCGAAATTCATATGTCATTTTTAACATTTTTGCTTAAACTTTTTCCCTGCAACGCCTGTCACCACCAGATGGCAAATTGCTAATGCTAATTCGCACGCATCGGAACTGGTGCCGTTACAAGATCGCACGAGAGTGGGTCGCCTTGTCTGAAACCTCGCTCGGTACTAAAAGTTCCGGAGAGGTCATTCCCTACCTTGACTGAGCTACACGTATTGCTCAACGTCATCCTGCAGAGCCTTATAAACTTTGCAGGTATACCGAACTCAGACATTGTTGCGTATAGGCAATTCCGCACTGGGCTATCGAACGCAGCTTTATAATCGACGAAGAGATGGTGAGTGTCGATTTGAATATCAATTCATGGGTTTTCTCCGGGACTTGGCGTAGTGTAGAAATCTGGTCTATGGTGGATTTACCAGGTCTAAAGCCACACTGATATAGATCAGTGTTTCTGTATGCGGCTTCAATCTTTCACACAATACGCTCGAGAGGATCTTATATGCGATGGAAATATGACTGATACCCCTGCAGTTGGCGAAGATTGTCAGGTCTCCATTCTTTATTACAGGACAAAGCACGCTGAGATTCCAATCGTCGGGCATGCTTTCCGCTAGCCATATTTTGCTGATGAGTTGATGCATGCACCTTACCAATTCATCGCCACCAGCTTTAAACAACTCAGCTATCAGGCCGTCAGCACCCGCTGCTTTGTTGTTTTTGAGTCGCTGGATAGCAGCTCGAACCTCTTCATGGCTAGGTGATGGTACTTCCACTGCGTTATCATCGATTGGTGGTATCGTACTGCATTCTCTCTGGGCGGAATTGGTGGAGTCATCGCCCGTAACCAAGTTGGAGAAATGCTGCCTCTATAACCTTAGTACACTCTGTGTATCTGTAACCAGATTTCCATTTTCGTCTCTGCAAGTGGATGCTCCGGGCTTGAAACCTTGAGTTAGACGCTTAACTTGTTCATAGAATTTTCGTGCATCCTTCTTGCCCTGGTACACCTCAATTTCCTCACGCTCACGCTTTTCTTGCTCCCTTTTTTTACGTCTGAAAATGCGCCTCTCTTCCTTCCTCTTTTCGCGGTAGTTTTCTCGCACGGCTCGCGTTGCGGCTGACTGCAGCGTCTTCTTGTATGCGGCGTTTTTTGCAGCAGTCGCATCGCGACACTCCTGGTCATACCATTGGTTTCGAGGTTGTGGGCGTCGGAAACCAATGACTTCCTCGGCAGCAGCGCGCATGGAGTGGGAGATGTGCGTCCAATGTCCACCGGCGTCGTCGGTTCCAGAGGTTGGTTGGTTGAGCTTAACCGAGAGTTGAGGGAGTACGCCTTGGCAGTCCGTTGTGATTGCAGCTTGGCAACGTCCAGCTTTCGTTGCATGCCCGTGCGTACATTCTTCGCATTGCATAGCCGCATGCGGATCTTAGCTGCAACAAGATAGTGGTTGGAGTCAGTGTTGACCCCCCGAAATGTACGCACATCCAGAACGCTTGAAGCGTGCCTTCCGTCGATCACAACATGATCAATTTGGTTTTTCGTTTTTTGATCCGGGGATAGCCAGGTGGCCTTGTGAATGTCGAGGTGTTGAAATCTGGTGCAACTAACTACCATGTTTCGTGCCGCGGCGAAGTCGATCAGTCTCAGACCGTTGTTTGAAGTGGTCTCGTGGAGACTGAACTGACTGACTGTAGCGCCAAAGATGCCTTCTCTTCCGACCTTCACGTTAAAATCGCCGAGGACTATTTTTACATCGTGGGTCGGACAACGGTCATACACGTCCTCGCGTAGAAATCATACTTGGTGGCATCGTCCTTTTCCTACGCCGGGGCGTGCGCGCAAATTAGGCTTATGTTGAAGAATTTTGCCTTGATACGGATCGTAGCCAACCTTTCGTTTATTGGCGTGAACCGGGAAACTAGGTGGCGTAATTTTCGACATACAACGAATCCGCAACCGAATTCGCGCCTCTCAGCATGGCCGCTGTAGTAGATATCACAGTTCGTCCGTTTAGAGCAGCCTTGTCATTTCCATCGCATCACCTGGATGGCATTGATGCCAGCCTTTATTTTTACGAGGGATTCTGCCAGTTGGATAGTTGCACCTTCCCTATGGAGGGTCCGGACATTCCAGGTGCATACTTATCCGCAAATCATTGTCCGTTTTTCATTTGCAGTGGTCGTCATCGTAGTGGGGGTTATTATCCGAGGCTGTTTTAGTTTTCATTGGAAATGATGATAATGTGTGGTGGGACCCAAACCCTACGCACACATTCCAAGTTTTAAGTCTAGGAGAGACTCGCCTTCTCACAACTAGCTCACCCCCGGACGGGTGTCCAAGGGATCTCCAGAGGATACTTGGCCAAAAGGCCGGAAGTTTGTGAGCTGCTTGAACTGCTGGCAAAAGAATCATCCCTGGCCACTCCCAGGTGAGTGGCGATCAGGAACTTTACCCACTTACGTGGACTTCTACAAGCAGCTCCATCCTCCAACAATGAATGTAATAAAAATGAATATAATACAACCAAGTACTGATATGAATTATTTTTCGAAACTTTTTTCATTTTTTCAAAGGGATCCCCCAAAGGGGTTGAGGTAGGGGGTAAGTATGTTCGGAAAAATGTTGGGAGGACCTGGTAATACATTAGACCACTCTACGGGTCACTCCGGAAAAGCTATGAACTATTTTTAGAATTTTTTTTAATTTGTTGTGTTTTTTGTAGGGGGACCCCCAAAAGGGTGGCAGATAGACGGTAGGTATGTTCGGGAAAAATATTGAAAATAAAAATATAATAGGACTTAGTGATACATATCAATCCTTTTTGGGTCACTCCGGGGGAGCTATGAACTATTTTTCGAAATTTTTTGTGTTTTTGTAGTGGAACCCCCAAAAGGGTGGCAGATAAGGGGTAGATGTGTACAAAGAAAAGTTTTTGAGAGTAAAAATAATGCGAGTTCGTCTTGCGTTTTACCCCTTCTGAGAAGAGGGGGAAGTCAATTTCATAATTTCACAAGAATGTCATTTTTGCAGGGGAGCACCCCTATTTCATAATAGTTTTTGTTTTCGCCGTAAAAATTTTTTATTCGCCAAAAAAATCAAAATGTTAAGTACCGCGCTCTGTTAAGAAAATGTAAATAACATTTAATCCGGCGTTCAAATTCGGCGCTAACTTCACATCGGTACTGAATTCGAGCAATGCGTTCCAGGATTTTTGGATATTGGACACTGCTATTTTATCCCAGGACGTAGCTAGAATCTGAACAGCATTTTTGAGATTGAAGTTTTTTAGTTTGAGCTCCAAATTTGTTCCCTTATTGCCAAGCAAGTGGGTGAGCAGTTGTCTATACTATTATATAAAGAGGTAAAGTTTGTTTGTTTGTATGTTCCGGGTAATCTCTGGAACTACATAAGCGATTCCAAAAATTTTTCTACTAATAGAAATCTACGCTATTCTTGAGTAACATGGGCTATATTTTATTTTGATAAAAGCAAGGGGCGTGCACTTTACGTGCAATTAAAACCTTTAACTTGCTATATCTTGGTTCATATGATAGCAAGAGTCTTAAAATTCGGTGTCAGGATGCAAATAGCCTATGTTAAGCACTTCACAAAATATGAACGGGATTAGACACCAGGGGCGTGGTAGCTATAGGGCTTTAATTTAGGGTGGCCCTCATTCGCAAATATTCTTAAAATAGCATTTTTACAAAGACCACTTAATCGATTCACATGGAATTTACACCACATATCTCTTACATTAAGACGCATAGCTAAGATGATGAAACTTTTATTTAGGGTGCATATTTAGGGTGGCCCTCAAACACAAATATTTTAAAAATAGCTATTTCTCAAAGACAGGTAATTCGATTCTCATGAAACTTTCACAGTATGGTTTTTATACTAAGAGGCACGGATAAGATTGTAAAAATTTTATTTAGGGTGCATACTTAGGGTGGCCCTCATACAAATATATTTATAAATATCATTTTCTCGAAGACCGCTCAATTGATTATCATGGAATTTACACCACGTAGCTCTGATGTTAAGAGGAATAGCTTAGGCTACAAAACTTTAATTTAGGGTGACCCTCATACACAAATATTTTTAAAATATAATTTCCACAAAGACCGCTAAGTCGATTCACACTGAAATTACACCACGTAACTTTTATATTTAGAGGCACAGCTTAGGCTACAAAATTTTTATTCAGGGTGGCCCTTATATAAAAATATTTTTAAAAATAATTTTCACAAAGACAGTTTAGACAATTCACACCGAACTTACGCTACGTATTTCTTATTTTAAGAAGCATAGCTTAAGCTACACATTTTTTATTTGGGGTGGCCCTCTTGCAAAAATATTTTTTAAATATCATTTCTCAAAGACCGTTTAATCGATTCTCATGATTTTAACACCACATGGCTTTTATATGAAGGGGCACAGATTAGATAGTAAAAATTTTACTTAGGGTTCACACTTTGGGTGGTCCTCATACACAAATATTTTGAAATATCTTTTCACGAAGTAACTTTTACACCAAGTTACTTTTATATTAAGAGGCGTAGCTAAGGCTTCAATACTTTTATTTAGGGAGCATATTTAGGGTGGCCTTCATACAAATATATTTTTTAAGCATAATTTTCTCGAAGATCGCTTAATCGGTTCTCATTGAATTCACACCACGTGGTTTTTATATAAACAGGCACAGCTTAGAATAGAATGGGTGATGCCATGCCCCCTTATCTAAAAGAAAATAAGATTTATCATATCTTATTAATTATATGATGCAGATAAATGAGACTTGATACTTATATAAAGGGTAGAGAAAGAAGTAAGGTTCAATGCAAAAATGGGCGGTACCACGCTTCCATATGAGAAAAAATTAACTTTTTTATGTATCAAAATGGGTAGTGCCGTGCCTCCAAAATAAGAAAAGACTGTGACTATGTGACTCAGTACATATATAGAAGACAAGGACTATAACCAAATTAAACTCATTCAAAGGTGCTGATTCTACGCATTACAATGATTCCCGCCAAATCAATTGTTCATTTATGAGCCAAATAGAAAAACAAACAACGTTGTTTATCCAATCGCAATAAGATAAATATCAATAAAAATAAGTTTTACTTATTTAATCCAACTAAAATAAAAACACATTATATTTTATTTGTTGAGGCGTAGCAACGCGCGCCGGGTTTTGCTAGTTTTTTATATATTAATTTGACGAAGTTGATAACGTTTTGATCTAACGGTTGAATAAGCGCAGTGCAAGTGGGTGGTAGATTCATTGCTATAATTAAACCGTCATCATTTTTTTGTTCCTCAACTAGGTAGAATCGATGTTAAACGAGTATATGTATCTACTTCAACGAGAGCATGACGAGAACACTGATGCAAGTCAATTTGACGACAACGCCAAAGCCATAATTCTGGGCCAACTCATAGCCGTTTTCTCTTGCCGACAAGACAACGACATGTTTCTGGCTAGACAGTATAGTCAAATTTAAAAAAAACCAGTTAAGGTGTTATTTTCGGCGAGGCCGAAACTCACATACCCTACACTGCACTGAAAGTACCTTTTCATCAAATGTTGAGAAGACGTTGAAGAGGTTGAATAAGTCGAAAAAAATGTGAAATGTTAGAAAGGTTGAAAAATGTTGAAAAGTCGTAAATATATGCAAAATGTTGAAAAAAGTTGAGAGAGGTTGAAAAACTCTAAAAAAAATTAGAGAGGTTGAAAAAATTTGAAACTATCAAAATTGATGAAAAAGTCGAAAAAATAAAGAAACTTATGAAGAAAGTTGAAAGAGGTTGAAAAAGTCGAACAAATATTTGAAATATGCCACGCCCACTTCTCTAATTCCGCCCACTTTTGGTTCAACAAATTATATTTGTGATCGACATCCTCATATTAAATTTCAGCACAATAGCTTGTATAGTTTGCGATATATGCTGTAGTTTAATTTAAAATTTAGGGCGGTGACACACCCACTGGTACAATCCAGCCCGGTTTTGATCCAGAAATAGCTTTTCATAAGCAAACCCCTAACACCAAATTTTAATATGATTGCTCACACATTACGATAAATATGCCACTTACCGTATTTTATTTGTATGGGAGGTGCCACGCCCACTGGTGCTATTTCAGCCACTTTTGATTCAGATATACCTTATAGCAACTGAACCACTTTCATTAAATTTCATAGCAATTGCTGCAATAGTTTACTTAAAACAGCGCTTACAAATTTATGTTAATATGGGAGGTGCCACGCCCACTGATGCAATTCTGTCAAAACTAATTTATTTTTAAAGCCTATAGTAACTGACATCTAAACACCAAATTTTATGAAGATTACTCTCTTAGTATACTATTTATAACAATAAACAGTTTTTGCTTATATGGGAGGTGCCACGCCCCCAGGTACTATTGTAACAAATTTTTGTAATAAAAGACCTTACAGCAAGTTTATCTACCTCATTAAATTTCATCACGATTACGTTGTTCGTTCTCTTAATATAAAGTTTATAAATATTGTGGGCGGTGCCACGCCCTTCAACGAGTTTTTTCAATAAAGAGGCTGAGCTTGTATTGATGACAGCTTTCAGCGGCATCATCTCCAAAATTTTTATGAAAATCATTTGTGCCAATTTTGAGATATATGGAATCAAAATTTTTAGCAGTTGAAAAGTGCCACGCCCACTTTTTCAATTCCGCCCACTTTAATCTCAACTCAAGATATATTTAATATGTATCCGTTTACCAAATTTCATAACAATATCTTGCACGGCTTACGAGATATGGTGGTATAAAGGTTTAAATTTAGGGCTGTGCCACGCCCCTGTAGGAAGCTTTGAAAACTTGAAACCTAACCTAATCCTAATCTTGTTCACATGTGCATCAAATTACCAATTTTCATCAAAATCGCTGCAACTTTTTTCAAAATTGACCTGGGTATATATACATAAGGTATGGGCGGTAGGCGTGCCAGTTAACCGATTTCGCCCATTTTCAATAGCACGATGCCTGCAAGAAGATGTGACCTGTGTGTGAAAGTTTCATTGCATTAGCTCTCTTGGTTTTCCCGTAAACCTGATTTCAACAGACAGACAGACAGACAGACAGACAGACAGACAGACAGACAGACAGACAGACAGACAGACAGACAGACAGACATACAGACAGACAGACAGACAGACAGACAGACAGACAAACAGACAGACAGACAGACAGACGGACATCGCTAAATCAACTCAGATGATGACGCTGATCAAGAATATATATACTTTCCTATACCTGCCACGCCTCCTTCTATGTGTTACAAACGGATGGACAAAGTGAATATACCCTCGGTGTAGGGTATAAAAACAGATAAAAGGCGCGAAAATTGAACCCCGTTTTTCGTAAGCTGTCGCGATTATAGAACCTGCAATGTTAAAAATTAAGACGTCGCGATAATGGGTAGTCGCGAATACCGAGCTTGCACTGTATTAGGAAAATATAAAAAAATATCCCAATAAGTAAACTAGCTGCGTTTTATTCGTCATCCAATCCTAGCTAGTATCTACATATAGCTGGCAACGATATTTGTATGGAAAAGCAAACACAAAATCGCTAACTTAGATACTAAAATTATAGTTGTTATGTATACATAGCAAGTAGCAGGTTTGAATTTTGTCTATTGTGCATTTTAAAATAAAAGGAAGAGCTATTTCACAGAAAGACAATTGTATAATATGTTAGGCAGCAAATAGAAGCAATTAAAAATATTAAAAAAGTAGAAGAAAGAACAACGAGTACTCGTATAAGAAGCGTGTAGGAACTTAACAACTTGGTTGTTTTATTCGCATATTCGCATATAGGCGAATAAAACACAGTTTTATTACTTACAACAGTTTCAAGAACGAAGTATTATTATATGACCTTCAAAAAAAAACCATAACATATGCATGAAAAATTTGAGTTTAGTCAAGCACAAAGAACTCATATGCTCATTATATCTAAATTCAACCTCTTAAACTAATTTCTGGTCTTCAAAAACGCCATTAAACTGTGTAATTCTCTTCAATGTGAATACAAATCTCTTGATGGAATAACAAAATATGCTGTGAATTTTTAACTACTTATTGTAAACAAGTTAACCACAACTACTAGTAGTTCCCTCCCTTACATTTAGTTTAATCCTTAGTCATACTATTTATTAATACTCTACTCAGGTTTCTCTTCAGTAGATACAGTTTCTGTCAACACCAAAAAAAAAAATTAAACAAGTTAAGGTGTTATTTTCGGCCAGGCCAAAACTCACATACCTACACTGCACTGAAAGTACCTTTTAAATAAATGTTAAAAAGATGTTGAAGTGGTTGAATAAGTAGAAAAAATTGGAAATGTAAAGAAGGTTGACAGAGGTAAAATTATGTTGTAAAAGTCGAAAACATATGCAAAATGCTGAAAAAAGTTGAGAGAGTATGAAAAATTTTAAAAAAATTGAGAGGTGTTGTAAAATGTTGAAACGATTCAGAATCGATGAAAAAGTCGAAAAAATAAAGAAACTAATGAAGAAAGTTTAATAGGATTTAAAAAGTTAAACGAATATGGATAGGTATAGGATATATTGGAAAAAGTTAAAAGGTTGAAAAAGTCGAAAGAATATAGAAAATGTTGAAAAAAATCGAATAGAAATGAAAAAGTTTAAATACGCCATTCAATTTCTCCAATTCCGCCTACTTTTGGTTCAAAAAATTATATTCGTGGTCGACATCTGCATACCAAATTTTAGCACGCTACCTTGAATAATTTGCGATACATGCCGTATTTAACTTTAAAATTTAGGGCGGTGCCACACCCACTGGTACAATCCAGTCCGACTTTGATCCAGAAATATCTTTTCATAAAGAAACCTCTTACACCAAATTTAAGTATGATTGCTCGCATATTTCGATAAATATGCCACTTAACATATTTTATTCGTTTGGGAGGTGCCACGCCCACTGGTGCTATCTCAGCTACTTTTGATTCAGATATACTCTATAGCAACTGAACTACTTACATTAAATTTCATAAAAATTGCTGCAGTAGTTCACTTAAGGGCGTCCGGGAGTTTTTCGAAAAATAAAAAGACATTTTTTTAAAGTTCTTTTTTGAAGCTGAATTTTATCTTAGACCAAATTTTTTTTTACATTATTAAAGTATAACTATTCAAGATTTATCTCTGAACATTTTTTTTAAAAATATTCGTCAATAAGTAAGAAAAGTGCAATGCCGTGAATGACCTCAAAATTTGCGGTGAGCAAGATATCTGGAGACTGGTCCATCCGAAAAAAGAAAATTGAATTTTTTTCGGTTAAGCAAATAGTTAAAGGGCGTTTGATCGTTTATTTTTGAAAAATATTAATTTTTGACAAAATTGCGGGCGTACAAAGAAAATTTTCATTTTTTGTGCACAAACTTGTGGTCGTTTTAGGCTATAAATCAAAAAATATGTATCCAAAAAAAAAATCGAACGATCAAACGCCCCCTAACTATTTGCTTAATCGAAAAAAATTTAATTTTCTTTTTCGGATGAACCAGTCTCTAGATATCTTGCTCACCGCAAATTTTGAGGCCGTTCACGGCATTGCACTTTTCTAACTTATTAACGAATATTTTTGAACCAAAATTTCGGAGATAAATAAATAGTTATACTTTAATAATGTAAAAAAATGTTGGTCTAAGGTAAAATGCAGCTTCAAAAAAGAATTTTAAAAAAACGTCTTTTTATTTTTCGAAAAACTCCCGGACGCCCTTAAAACAGCGCTTACAAATTTATGTTTATATGGGAGGTGCCACGCCCGCTGATGCAATCTCGTCAAATTTCATTTAATTAAAGCTTATAGTAATTGACTTCTATACACCAAATGTTATGAAGATTACTCCTATAGAACACTAGCTAAGCCAATAAACGTATTTTGCTTATATGGGGGGTGCCACGCCCACAGGTACTGTTATATCAAATTAATATAATAAGAGACCTTATAGCAAGTTTATCCACATCATCAAATTTCATAACGATTAAGTTGTTAGTTCTCTTAATATAACGTTTATTAATATTGTGGGCTGTGCCACGTCCTTCAACTTGTTTTTCCAGAATATGCTAAGCTTGTATTAATGGTTGCTTTCAGTGGCATCATCTCTAAAACTTTTGTTATAATCATGTGTGGCAATTTTGAGATATACAGAGTCAAATTTTTTAATTGTTGCAAAGTGCTGCGACCACTTTTACGATTTCGCCCACTTTAATCACAATTTAAGATATATTTGATATGTATCCGTTACCAAATTTCATCACAATATCTTGCACGGTGTACGTGATATGGTGGTAAAAAGATTAAAGTTTAGGGTTGTACCACGCCCCTGTAAGAACCTTTGGAAACTTGAAACCTATCATTATCCTAATTTGGTACACATTTACACAAAATCATCAAGTTTCATCAAAATCGCTGCATTTTTTTTCAAAATGGGCTTGGCAAATATACAGGGTGTTTTTTTTAGAGGTATAGATCTTCGAATTGAAATAAAACACAAGAAAATCGTTTTAATGTCCATCAATTTGGCTTTATTGGAAGGATAATTTTATGCCATTTATGTTTAAATATGATTTCGGGCATGTGGCCGCCGCGGCTGGCTCGAATAAAGCCAATTCTACAGGTCCAATTTTGAACTACTTTTTCGAGCATATGGGGCCGTATGTCGACAATAACGCCACGAATGTTGGCTTCCAAGTCCCCTAACGTTTCTGGTTTGTTGGCGTAGACGAGCGACTTCACATATCCCCAAAGAAAATAATCCAATGGTGTCAAATCACACGATCTTGGTGGCCAATTGACAGGTCCATTCCGCGAAATTATGCGCTCATCGAATGTTTCCTTCAATAAATTGATTGTGACGTGCGCTGTTTGGCATGTAGCGCCGTCTTGTTGGAACCACAACTCATCCACATTCATGCCATCCAATTCGGGAACAAAATAGTCGGTTATCATGGCTCTATACCGGTCTCCATTAACGGTAACTGACTCTCCAGCATTATTTCGGAAGAAGTATGGCCCAATGACTCCACCAGCCCATAGAGCACACCAAACAGTCAGTTTTTGTGGATGTAATGGCGTCTCAAGGGTCTCATGTGGATTCTCTTCACTCCAAATGCGGCAATTTTGCTTGTTGACGTAGCCATTCAACCAAAAATGAGCCTCATCACTGAACAAAATTTTGCGATGAAAATCAGCATCGAGATCAATCTCATTTTCGGCCCATACACCAAAATCACGACGCATTGCATGGTCTCGCGGCTTTAATTCTTGCACAAGCTGGATCTTGTAAGGTCGCAAGCCAAGATCTTTGCGCAAAATCTTCCATAAAGTTGATGGACAAAGCTCCAATTGCTGTGCACGGTGGCGAATCGATTCATTCGGGTCCTCTTCAACATTTTGCTCTACAGCGGCAATTGTTTCTTCGGTGCGCACTGTTCGACGTCTCTGCGGATGCGTATTATCACATAGAGTAAACGTAGTGCGAAAATGACCCATGGTTAACCGAATTAATTGCTCTGATGGACGATTATGTCGACCATAAAATGGACTGAGCTTGCGGTAAACTTCGCGAACTGAACCATTATTTTCGAAATAAATTTGCACGATTTGCAAGCGTTGTTCTTTTGTCAACCTGTTCATGATGAAATGGCAAACCAAACTGAACATAAATGACATTAGAGTTGCCAGATTTTACCATAAAGTGCCAGTTTTATCTCTATTCGAAAAACAAACCTCTAAAAAAAACACCCTGTACATACATGCAGTATGGGCGGTAAGCGTGTCCGTTGACCGATTTCGCCCATTTTCGATAGCAAGATGCCTGCAAGAAGGAGTGACCTGAGTGTGCTAATTTCATTCAATTAGTTTTCTTAGTTTTCTCGTAAACCTGATTTCAATACGCGCTTACAGTCAGACAGACAGACAGACGAACACACCTAAATCAACTCAGGTGGTGACGCTTATCAAGAATATACATACTTGTCCATACCTGTCACGCACACTTCTATGTGTTACATACGGAATGACAAAGTGAATATACCCACGGTGTAGGGTATAAAAATACTAAACAAAGTGTAATACAACAAAAAAAGGGCTAAGGCTAATCATACTAGTTTCATCCATTGCTAAATAAAATCCCCAGTTTCCTATGAGTCGATTATTGAGGATTTCTAACCATTTCTTCTGTCTTCTTTACTTGTACCCTACAGCAGGGTTTCCCAAACTATATTCCGCTGAACCTAAATAGGTGTAAGGCAACAATTTGGAAACATTTTATCTACTGCAACACATTTACAGATCTTCTACTTCATATTTAAAAGCGAGTAATGATCAATCTCCACTGATTTGTATGACGTCAAACATCTAGATTCAGGTGGAGGACAATATTTTCTCGAGTTTAGATATAACAAAAGAATTTTTTAAGAAATAGTTTTCTTGGACGGAAAAATTATATACAAAAGTTCAAATAAAAAGTTATTTTTAATGGAATTTTTCTTTCAAAAAATATGCACATTCAAATGAGAGCTTATAAAACTTTACCAACAAAAACTTATAATAAATTTAACGAGTTTTGGCAAGCGCAAAAGAGATTTCAGAAGATAAGTATTTAGAAGGAAAAAACTTTGAAGTGTTTTTTTTACCGACGTTTTGTATTCTTTATGTTTCCTCCAAAATTAAGTATTTTTAATGAAAAAACAGGATATTTTAACGACAATTTTCGCTCAGAACTGGTTTGTGAAAAGTTGCAGATAAACTTTTTTCAAAATTACAATAAGCTGTGAACCTTCACACTGATTTCAACAAAAAGGCAACTTGAAAAGTGTAAGGGTAAGTTGATAATATTTATACCTTTGGACCAATGACGTGTTTGAAAAAGTGTAATTGTAAATTGAAACGGTGTAATTTTTTCTATTTATGTGACAGATTTCAGCAACGCTGCACAATATTTAAAAAAATAAATGGGAAACATATACATTAGACCATACCGCAAAAAAAAAAGTTCGAAACTGAAGCATTTTTGCAAGAATATTTCGAAATTTTTTTTTTTTTTACCGAAAATAGAGGTCGCGAATTTACATTTTCTTTATATCATCGGCATTTACAGTCCGATCTTAAAGTATGATATATGTATCTATTTTTTTGTCTCAAGTAGACCAATTTTTTGCTTTAAGGGTCACTGACATCAAGGATCCCGTTCCAGTACTTACCCACCAGATCTCAGTTCCTACCATCTTAACCCTTCTGTGCGTGACAAAAAAAACACCTTTCCATGCGTGACAGGGTACCTGGGTACCCCAATACAATTTGTATGAAAATTTCAAACTTTTTGGCTCGTACTGTACATAATAACGACATTTAGCTAAAATTTTGTTTTGGAATGTTTCGTAATGTCTTCATATGCATTCGGGGATTCCCCTTTTCATAACATTATACAACATTATGCATGATACAAATTCATTATTTAATTAATTTCCACAGTGACACTTGCACTAACAGAATTCACTTTAGCTGAAAAACCCGAAATTACTACATATAATAAAACCAAAGGAAGAGATAATATGGATGAGCTACTGCTAACTGGCCGTTAGCATTACTTTTAAATGTTATTGATATAGCAGCATTAGGAGCCTATATTATATTTTTGGAACACATTCCACAATGCACTTCAACAAACCGTCGCTCAATATCCAAAGATATTTTCGAAACCATCCACTAGAACAGCAATACAGGACGTACTTGGACGAGTAATTCGATTGAACATTGAGGATATTCACGACCATAATCGAGATAAAGTGGCCGCACATCAGTTGTGGGAACTTGTTATGTATCGCAGAAAAACTAGAAAAGCCTGTACAAGTTGCTCCAATCCAGTTTGTAGTTAGCATACTACTAATCGTCCCATGTGCGCTACCTATATGCAAGCCATTCACCGAATCTTCATTTCATTATCAGTTTTTTTTTCGCATATATTTTATTACTATATGAAACTATGGAGAAATTTTTATATCATGTTTGTAAATCCTTACATATAGCCTAGGACTGAGACTTATAAATTCTGTTGCATAAAATAATATTTTTGAAAATGTTTGATTTCAGCAATAACTACTTATGTACATACGTTATTTTAAGTTTATTGCTCAATAAAGTTTTTTTTTTGTCAAACAAAAGCAAAAATGTCATGCTACTCCATATAAAGTGTATAGAGGGTACCCGGGTGCCCTGTCACTCACTTAAAGGTGTAAAAAGAAAATTGGTATGCCAGGCTTCCTAGAATTGATTAGATGAAACCAATCATATGAAAATATAATTTTAAAATAATGTCAGGAGTTCTCGTGAAGTTTTAGAATTGTAGAGCATGTGCAACTATAAAAAATTTTGAGTTGAAAATGAAATGGGTACCCGGGTACCCTGTCACGCACAGAAGGGTTAATGTACCTTTTTAGTGTCAGATAATTAAAGCTTACAAAACATCATCAAACTTTGCCAACAGAAGTATTTCGATTATTCCATTAAAACTATAATAAAAAATGTTTTTAATTTTTTTGACCTCAAGTGTCTTCAGCATCTCGGAGGACCTCACCATATGGTACAATTAAATTCGCACTTCTTATTATTTAAATAAAACACACAATTTTTATAGTGGGAAAGCTTGTGTATGTTAAAAAACCCACATTAATTAATTTACTAAGCTACTTTTCACATGCACATTTCTCTAAGCTCTACTGTTGTCTTTTTATGTGGCATCGAGTTTTAATCGATCATATTTCGACGCGATTCAAGTTGGCTGATTTCTGGCGGCTCTCGAGCTTAGATAAAATATGGCCCATGCGTTGTTCATCGGTGACCGCCATGGCAGATTCATGCACTACTTGAACAAAACGCTCAGTGTTTTGAGAATGGCATGGATAAGCTGTAAAAATAATTAAGTTTTCTTAGATACTTTCTCGTATTTTTGATGGTATTGACATTTATAAATCTTTCCAATAAAAAAGTTTCAGCAGCTTGAACATATAGATTCGATACAAAAAAACCTTTGTGATCATAGTGATAAGAGTTTGAAATGAAATATTTTTTTCCCTCCAATTTTAATTCGGTCCTTAAAGAGTTAAGTTCTAACTTTTATGCCTTAACGGTTTTTCTACATGACGCGTATATTTTGAAATATGTACAAGCGTCCGAAAATCCATGTATTTTTAAAACTTGTGATTTTCAAAAAATCGTATTTACGAAAATAAGCCCGGAAAAACTTTTTCCAAAAACACTTGACGAATATTTTTTGACGAAGTATCAAAAAAAATTGTTTTTGAGAAACTTAAATTTTCAATGTCAAACGAGGTAGAATGACCCGTATACATATTGTGTGAATTTATATTCTTTGCACAAATACTATCATCTCTTAGCTTTAAGATACCCCCTCAAGTGTGTCTATATCATAAATAGCAAAATTTTGACAGCTAAAAGTATAGAAGCCTAAAAATTACGTTTTTCATATGCTTCAATTCGGCCAGGCGAATTTCCATCCTTGGAACCCTAAAAAGGGTTCTCGCAAAGTTTGAGCAAAATCTAAACTAAGCCAACTTTACTGACTAGACGTTTTCATCTGGAATGACTCATATGCATGTAGGTACATTAGGGTGGTTCTTACCATAAGTGTACTTTTTTGCGAAAATTAAATAGGACGCCCCTCAATTGGTTCGAAATAGGATAAAAAAATTTATTTAAGATTTTTATCTTTAACCCCTACGGACCCTATTTCAAACTGAAGTAGTTTTTAATTTTAAGAAAGAATATATTAAAAAAAGTATCGTTCGGATCTAGTTTTTGAGATATAGTCATGTGAAGTTCCGGATATGGGTTTTCTTAAAATCATTATAAGTAGGAAACTCCTGAACAGATTTTATATGCATTGATGTCATATGGAATTAACCCTATTAATACTACCTTGAGTCTTTGAGACTCATTTTGACTTTGCGCTGTTTTTCTGGCGTAAATTTTTTTTTTACACATTTGAGGTTTTTTTGTATTTTAAGCTGCATTAATTCTAAAAAGAATTACAATAAAAAATATGTATCCATATTTTTCTTTCTATTTTTTAACAAAATTAATTTATAAAACTAACACAAAGTACTGAAATGAGTCTTAGAGACTCATACACTTAGAGTGCAGTAGAGTGATGAGAATTTAGAATTTTTGGCTGAAACTGAAAATCAGATGTTTTTTTGGGAAACCTTTTGTACAAAGAAAATGCCTTGATCACAAGATCATTAGTGGTGGTGTTCATAAAGTGCCATTAGTGGCCAGCAAGCATGTTGTCACTATCTCATTATGCATACACGATGAAGTGATCCGAGTCATCATAAATTGTACAAATTTCAAGCACAGCGTACACTTCGTGAAATATGGAATCTGATGGATGAAATTGAAATGCACTGTTATATTGGACTTTTATTAAATGCTGACATAAACAAACAAGGACCTTCTGACTATAAGGACTTCTGGCAACCACTTTTCGGTAATGTTATTTAGTCAGCAAGTCTAGTGAGAGGTTTTGTGCTTTGATATATGTTCATTTTGATGATAAATAATCTCGAAGTTTTTGACGAGCTCGCGATTAACTCGCACCTATACGTGACATATGGAATATTGTTAATTCCAATTTCATCAAGTTATATATTCCGGGAGAAAGTTTAACCATCGAAGAATAGTTGGTGCCATTGCGAGGAAGAGTATCCCTTTGGTAGTATATTCCCTTCATGCCTGACAAATATGGCATTAAGATTTGGTGGACATGTGATAATACAACCAGTTATCCACTAAAGTGAATACTTTATCTTGAAAAAGGAGGACAGAGGGCTTAATTTAGTGCAAAAAATGGTGGTCAAGGAGAGTACAGAACCGTTTCACCGATTAAACCGTAATATTACGTTTTATAACTAAGTATTTAACGAATTTTAGTTTAGCTAAAAAATTGCTATCAAATGGCCTTACGTGTGTTGGAACGCTGAGGAAAAATAAGCGATAAATTCCGCAAAATTTCAACAACACCGTTAAAGAGCAGTTGAAACAAACGTTTTTGAATAGATTCAAAAAAAATATAACTCTTGTCAGTTATGTGCCGAAAAAAAGCCGTTATATTTTTATCAACGATGTGATAGGTAGAGAAGGAAAACAAAAACAAATCGGCCATAAATTTGTACAACAATTCGACAAGAGGTGGCGTGGATACTCTTGATCAGCTCGTCCATGCTTTACGCCATAACGCAAATCACAAACACCTAAAACCGTTGCCAAGAAACGACGCTACTGTATGTGCCCACCTGTATGAGAAAGAATGAGCAATCAGCTTTGCAGCCAATGGTATATGCAACGGGCATTTTCAAAAGGTTGTAATTTGTACCAAATGTATTATTAAAATAGTTAAATCGCTCAAATAAACTATGCTTATAATTTTAAAATGTTATAGTCGCTTTTCCTCATACGGAATGTATGTGAGTCCGAAAGACTCACTTCAGTACTTTGTGTTCGTCATTTCACCCAGTACTAATAGGGTTAAAGTCAGTTAATTGGGCTATCATAATATGTTAATAAAATTACAGATTAATATTAGAATTTTTAGAGATAATAACAGTTATTTCAAAAAAAAAAAACAATGGTGACAATTTTTATAAAACCTCCACACCTCAAAACACATGGAAATTATTTCAAATTTTTATGCATCAATCGTATAGACAGTAAAATGACCTTCCATATGACATCAATATGTGTAAAATATGTTCAGGAGTTTCCAATTTAAAATGATTTTTAGAAAAGCCATATCTGCAATTTCCCATGACTATATCTCGAAAACTAGATCCAAATGATTCTTTTTTCTAATGTATTCTTTCTTAAAATTAAAAGCCAATCAAGAAAAAATAGTTTAAAAATATGTTAAATTTAAGGTTAAGGTTAAGGATAAAAATTTTAAATTAATTTTTAAAATTTGTTTATCCTATTTCAAATCGATTGAGGGGGCATCCCACGTGATTTTCGCAAAAAATCCAAATAAGAAAGGTCAGATTTCATATTGAAATAGGGTCCATAGGGGTTAAAGATAAAAATTTTTGATTAATTTTTAAATTTTTTTTATCCTATTTCGCACCGATTTAGGGGGCGTCCCCAATATTTTTTTTCCTAAGAAATTTTCGTAATGAACATAGATATCAGTAGTGAAAATGTACCCATGAGATGTTACATGTGAGTTTGCACCGCAAACAAAAAACTTGCATACTGATGGGCCGCTTATCAGATTAAAATATACTGAGAGTATTCCCCTAAATGCGAAGAAGCCTCGAAAGCTGTTTAAACTGCGTAAACTGAGCACATCTTCGAGCCTCGAAAAAAATGTGTGTGAAGAAAAGTTTACGCAAAAACCTCGAAATTTTTCGAAGCAAATTTGATTTGAAAGCAACAGCGAAGTCGGAAAGTGAATCAGTGTTCTGTTTCTGTCGAAATAATTTGCTGACAGTTTGAAATTTCTTTAGAAATTTGCAAATAAATTTAACATAACGAGTTTTAAATATACATATTAAAAGCACAATTCTCAGGGTTTTTGTAGCTCTAGTACTAAAAATAATATTAATCGGAGAATTTAGATAGAATTTAGAAAGACTTCGAATGCTGTCAAACACCCAAATCAAACTCTTAAGAAGAGGCACGGTCAGTATGAAGCAACGAAAACGCAAAGTATTCTTTAACTAAGATACATCTTAATAGTGTCGGAGACATATTTTATATTTGCCACTTAAGCAAAACACATATGTATGTCTAATAAGCAAATAAACTATTTCGACAATAGTGCCTCTTATGACTTTAGTTTCTGAACGAAATACTAAAAAAAATCATTAAAAATTATATATATGTTAATGCTCTCAAAAACATCGCGCAATACAGACTTAATTTTTGTTGGAACAGATCTCTGAAATCGAGCCTTAGAACAGCCAAAAAAGACTCAGAGAGGAGCAAAACACCAAAATTCAATCTGGGAATACCGTGTGCAGTAGTAAAGGTGCTTCAAAAGAAGCATGAAAGAACTATGTACTTCTATTTTGTTAATGACTCAAATTAATTATGTACTCTCGTCTATTTGTTGCAGAACAGTATTTTTTTTTTTGCTACCACACTTGAAATATCAGGATATCGCCTGACTTCTTACATAATAAATGTTGCATATTTCATTTGTTTGGGAGGTGCATTATGTGTAATACCACCCACCCCCCATATACATGTGCAGCTGTGAGCTGAACTTCATTTTCTTCGTTAACACATGCAATTGATTTGGAACTTACTGACAAATATATCCATCAACATTCGTGCCACACGGTTGGCAGTAACTACGATGAATGAGTGAATACAGAGGAGTTGGACAGAAAAACAAACATAAAGTCGAATAGACGGTTAATCCGTTAGACAGCAAGGCACTCAAACTGTTGTTGCTACACTTTAACGTTTTTGTTGATGTTTATTTATTGCCACAGTGATTGATTAATGCTTAATTTTGGCCCCAATGGACACCATTAGTGTGCGAATTATTTGTTTAAGGTTACTGTTATTATTATTGGCTTAGATGTTATTTTTGTTGCTGTGATTTGCATTCATTTGTTAATGGTGAGAAAAACATAATAAGTTACCAGTCTTTTTTATTAAAAATTTTGTCACTTTTTTTTAAATAAAAAACCGACAACGTTGATCATTAAAATGCCAGGAATGCAAGCCCATTATACTTAAATCACTACGAGTAAGGCTGTAAAGACTTGAGGAATAAGCCCAGAGTTAAAAGTTTTAAATCAAAACTTAAGCAGTTCGCAGTTACTTAAAATAATTAAATTTTTCATCAAATTCTTTGTCAAATAATATAGAATCTTTAAAATGCCGCAAAATAGTGAAAAAAATAAATTGATTTAATTTATTGAAGAAAATGCTATAAGCAATTTACATATGCCGTTTCGATAAACGTCAACACTGAATCACTTTCCGACTTTTCGAGGCTACTTGCTCAACTAATTTACCTCGAAAGTTTTCGAGGGTTCAGCAAACTTGTTTTCATACAAATTATTTTCGAGGCTCGAAAATGTGCTCAGTTTTCGCAGTTTACGCAGTTTTCGAGGTTTTTTCGCGTTTTCAGGAATACCCTCACTATTTTGCGGCATTTTAAGGATTCTATTTAATTTGACAACGAATTTGATGAACAATTTGATTATTTTTCAATAAAATCAGCCATAACTGAAATAGTGGATGTTTTCACTAAAACTGCACCACGGCAGCACTGACGGAACTGTCAAATTGCCATTGCTCAATCACTTACGCGTTTGAATTGATAGGGGTGTTCCCGAAAGCAAGCTCGAAAACTTTCGAGTTTTCGCGCTTTTTGATTTTTCGCGCTAAGAGGAATACCCTTAGTGAAAAAAATAAACAAAATCAGCCATAACTGCAATAGTGCACGTTTTGACTAAAACACTGCAGCACGGCAGAACTGTCAAATTGTCTTTGCTCAATCATTTACGCGTTTGCATAGATAGGGGCTCGAAAGCTCGAAAACTTTCGAGGCAAATTAGTTGAGCAAGTAGCCTCGAAAAGTCGGAAAGTGAATCAGTGTTGACGTTTATCGAAACGGCATAAGTAAATTGTTTATAGCATTTTCTTTATTTTTCGCGTTTATGGGAATACCCTTAATATATTTGGCAGATGACAAAACTATTTCAGAAATATTCGATTACTGTAATGATTGGAATGCCATGACTCCCTTTATCTTTACAATGGCACACTGTAGCGCTCACTCCTGAATTTTCGATATTTTTCGCTTCATATAAAAATAAATTCGAAGTTGATTGAGAGCTTTTCTAAAAATAAAATAAGTCCTGCAACTTGCACCCGTCGTTGCAGAAATCTATCCTTGGATTCTTTGCCGAAAGAGATCATAGGCAATTGACTTTCTTTTTGTAAAGCTTTGATCTGAGCAGAAATGCAGCAAACATCTTTCCATTATGCTCATAGGGAACGTTCAAACTACAGGGATTTTGGTAAAGTGAATATGGAGCAGTAAGACAGCGTTAAGGTTAAATCGACAAAATTGAACTCCACCTATATTCCTTAGTAAGTTGTCTCAATGCATTTTACAATTTGAACCAGCTACTCTGCCGTACTAAGCGAAAAAGACGTATCTCAAAAAAAAAAAAATATCCGAGATTCTTATGGCATCGAATAGCTTAAGAAATTACGCGTCTAATGAAATACTCCAAATGTCGGCATCTTAGTTTAATCATATAAAAAATCTACTAAGAAAAATTCCAATATCTCAATTTTACAGGTATTTCAACAAATTGACATAAACAAAGCATCAATTATCTCGGAATGAATTTATTTGAGATACGTCTTTTTCGCTTAGTACGGCAGTACTGGCCCCCTTAAAAAATAAATACAAAGTATTTTATATATTCTCAATTCAAATTTTTTGATTAAATTATTTGAAGGAACAAATGTCAAACGTACTCAAGTTAACTTCGTTAATCGGAGAAATTTCTCATATTAACTTTAATCGACGATTTGCACATTAATAGCCGATTACACGACATAAGTTATCGATGTTTGTGACTAATCGGCGATTAAAACCGAATCGCAGCTTAAACTACAAGTTAACAGGCCTAAGTGTCCTAACTGCATTTTGGATCAAGCCAATCATACTTTTAACCTGAAGTTTCTGAATGAAATTCCAAGACAAATCCAAGTAATTTCAGAAATTTTTATGCCCTAACTGCAAATTATATAATTTGAGCTTACATTTCACAGGAAAACTGCAGCTAAATTTCAATGAATTTTTTTCAAATACCGTGTAGATAATTACAGGAATGAAAAATAATAAAAAACATTAATTCTCCGTAAGTCACAGACTAAATAACTTGAAAATGTAACTTTTTCTCCGTTTCATACTTTTGCCATTTGGAACACACTCTGAGGTGACGATATGTTTAGATATTTTTCAGCTAATATTTTTTTTGAGTTTTTTGCTATTTGGTTTTTCAGTATAAATTTTATGACACTTCACGCGTGATTCGTAACATGTGGCAACTCCGAAAATGCTCAATAAGGTTTGCGATTTTGCTATAAATAGACTAAAAAGCAAACAGCGCTTGCAAATCATTAAATTTTATTGTCAAAATTCGTGCTCTTTTAGAAGTCTGTTTTTTCTTCAATTTTTTTCAGCAACAACAACAAACAGAATTGCTGAATTTGGTCTGAAGAGCAGCCAGAGGCAGTTCAAAAACTGTCAATGCATCCTGAAAAGGCATTATTGGACCGTACTTTTTCAAAAATAAAGCAAATCACAACGTTACAGCTACACGGTTCAAGATTTAGGTTTAATTTTTCAACCGTACTCAAAATTGTCTGGTTGAAAACAATATTTTTGTTTTTTTTTTCTTCAAGTTTTCAACTTTTAAGAGATTTTACTTCTGAAGATGTCTTAGGTTCGGGTATGTGTACTCTTTCACAATTTGTTTTGAATATTCTTATCTACATTAGAGTGGCCAAAAAAAAATCGAGTTTTCGATTTCTATGTAGCTTATATGAAAAGTAGTTAGTGTTATGTCAAAAATTTAAGCCTTGAAAATTTCAGTTAAATATATATGTAGATATTTAGAGGTCGCTAGTGCCCGATTTGTGAATTAAATTCATTTTTTTTTTATTTGCGAGTGATTATAGCTCTGCCCAAAAGACAATTCCGCATGAGATACGGGCTGTTGGAATTGATTCCTATATTTTAGGGTCTGCTGAACACGATGGTGATGGTTGTTTTGCTATACAGTGGCTGGGTATATTGGTAGCATGAAAAACTCCCAGAAAACAGCGAAAAAACAGAGCAAATTTAGGTTTAAGTGAGGTAAGCTCGAGGAATTTATTTTTTTTTTTCTTAGTCTAATATTCTTGAACATTATTGTCCGAAAACAGACTAAGAGATTCTGGCTAGTCCCGATGTTCCAGAATTATTATCAGAACACCAGAACATCAGAGTAATAGAAAAAAGAAAAATCCTCGAAAACTGGCCAAAATTCAACCTTTAGGTGAATTTGGGTAATATATTTTTTAAAGTTTGTTTTCCGAATTTGGCCTCAAAACTGACTGAACATATCAGAATTCTGAAATATTTGAGGTTAAGTACTTAAAAAATTAGGTTTTTTGTCTACTTTTGAGGCCATGTATAGGATTCAAAAAAATTTGGTCAGCTTAATTGTAATAAAACCATTATTTAGTACCGTTCTTCCTCCTTAAAATTAGCTTTTAAATGATCATCTAGCTTGCGAATTTTCAACTCATTGCGTTGATAAATTCAACTTTGAAAACAATATTTTTGTCACCTTTGAGGAACTTTTTCAACTATTTCGGATGAAAAAGGAAACTTTTCTGCGAATTTTCAACTCACTGCGTTGAACAATTCAACTTTAAAAGCAATATTTTCATAATTCTGGGGAACTTTTTCAACTATTTCGGACGAAAAAGAAAACTTTTGCGTTAATTTTCAACTTACTACGCTGAATAATTCAACTTTGAAAGCGAATCTTTCATCTTTCTGTGGAGCTTTTTCAACTATTGCGGCTGAAAATGTATACTTTTGTGGAAGTTTTCAACTCACTGAGTTGAATAATTCAACTTTGAAAGCAACTTTTTCAACTATTTTGGACGAAATAGAAATTTTTCGATAGAATTTTCACTCAATGCGTTGAATAATTCAACTTTGAAAGCAATATTTTCATCTTTTTGCGCTACTTTTTCAACTACTTCGGACGAAAGATTCTGTTTTTATTTGCATTTTCAACCGAAAAGGTTTAAATTGTCAACGGATGAAGTTGAAAATGCCTTATGTATAACGTTTTCAACCTAAATAAGACAAAAATCTCAACTTTTTTGGAAAGAATGTATGTGTCAACTTAAAAATTTGAAAAACTATACTTTAATTTTGAACCGTGCAATAGAGCAAGGTATCGTGCGATGATTGCCGAAGTTTTTGCCCAAAATGGAAGAAATGTATTTGGTTGGCATGTGGTTTCAACAAGACGGTGCCAAATTTGTTGCCCAAAATGGAAGAAATGTACTTGGTTGGCATGTGGTTTCAACAAGACGGTGCCACAAGCCACATGGCACGCGATACCATGGACCTATTGTGAGGCGAGTTTGGTGAGCAATTAATCTCACGTTTTGAAGTAGTCATTTGGCCACCAAGATCATGCGATTTGACACCATTTGACTATTTTTTGTGAGGCTACGTGAAGTCTCTTGTATACAGATGCCATTGGTGAGATACCGGCCGAAATGCATAAATACATACACCTAATTCTATTTTTACACGGTAGATACATTCCAGGCAAAACCGTGTAAAAAAAAGTTCTATATCCTTCAACCCTATTAACCTTCTAACCCAATTCCCTAGCCAAATTTCTAAAAATTACAGTTAGTAAAAATATTTTTCTTTAAGTTTTCAATCAAATCGGTTTTATGAATCGTGTTAAATCGAAGAAAATCGTTTAAAAACGGAATATTTTTTTTTGTTCTAGACCGTGTTATATCAAACCGTGTAAAAACAGAATTGGGTGTACTAAAGAACTTCACTCCCGGCTTGTGAAGAGTAAAACCAACGGTCTTAAAATCAGGGGAAATGCGAATTTTGAAAAGAAAGTTATCATTTTTTTTTTTTTTTTTTTTGTTTTCAGTTAAGTTCCAAAAAAAAACAAATTTTTTGGTTCAAAAATGGTTAGAAAGCAAATATCTTGTCAAAAATTATCATTTTTTTCCTTTAATTAAAGCTTACTAAAATTCCAACAAATCTTTGGAGCCCGAATATGGAACAGGACAAAAAAATTAAATATTTTTTAGTTCATAAATTGCTAGGAACTGAAAATTTTGTCGAAAATTAACAATTTTCTTTTTTAATGAAATAAATTAGCGGAACCTGAATTTTGAAACAAAATTGTCTGTTTCTTATTATTTTAAGTTAAAGGTCTAAACAAAATTTTTTTTCAAATATTGTTGGGTTCAAAAAATGCTAGAGGGTGCAAATCTTGTCAGAAATTAATAATTTATTTTTTGAATAAAAGCCAACTACAATGCTAACAAATCGTTTTAAGTTAAGTTGCAAACAAATTTTTTTTTTTTAATATTTTTGGTTCTAAAATTGCTGGAA
Organism: Tricholauxania praeusta; assembly: GCA_949775025.1. Taxonomy (NCBI): domain Eukaryota; kingdom Metazoa; phylum Arthropoda; class Insecta; order Diptera; family Lauxaniidae; genus Tricholauxania; species Tricholauxania praeusta. The sequence continues at coordinate 114,726,223 of OX459029.1, forward strand.
AGCGCAAATCTTGTCCGGAATTAATAATTTTTTCTTTCAATCAAATCTCATTGAAATTACATCAAATTCTTGGAGCACTTTTAAGAAATGGCAAAAAAAAAAAAATTTTATTGAATAATTTTTTGGTTGAAAATTTTTTTAGCGTTTCTTGCCTTCGAGCACAAACGACTTAAGTCTGTAGATCTAGACATGGCTTTGAAAAGATTTAATGCACTGAAGATAGCAAAGTACAGTTATCTTAGAAAGTTATTTATTGTCACTGTCTTAGAAAAAACAAACTGTAAGCCCAGTATGAACTATAAAAATAAATTCCTTAATTGCTTTTACTTAGTTTCAACTTTTCTTAAGTTTTCCTAAAAAAACGCGTGGGGGGCAAAGGCCCTCTAGCCCCTGGGTGGATACGGGACTGATATGTAGGGTAAAGAATATCATCAACACAAATCCATAGCATTTTGTTATTTTTTTAATATAAAACGCGAAGCATTTGGATATCAGAGCTGCTTAAAACATTCTGTTATAATATCGGAAGATGTTTACAATAGGGGTGGCAATCCCGGGATCCCGGGATTTGCTCTAAATATGGGCTAAAGTAATCCCGGGATTACAAAGAGACAATCCCGGGATTTTCGGGATTAGAAAAACATTTTATATTATATAATAAATATTATTTTATATGACATATTTAAGTACAAAATCTGCAAAATAATTGTTTTCAATACATTTGATGTGCATGAAACATTATTGCATCAACCTGCTAAGTGAACTTCAATTGTGCCTGAACCTTAAATTAAGTAAAAATATTTGTTTTTATTGTATCAATTTTTGGTTTAAGATTTTTTTATTAAAAATTTCACATAGCAAAAAAAATATCTTTTTTAATACTTTGACTAATTTTAAGAATTTTTTACTAAGTGCGATTTGTATTGAAAATTGATAGTTCATGAGAAAAATGATAAAATGTGAAATTAAGTGTGTTTTTTTACTTTCCCAGTAACAATTATAAAGTAAAGAAATTTTAGAGAGTAAGAAAGTATTTGCTCACAGAGAAAAAAATTTTCATAAAAGTAAACAAACACAATCCAGTAAAAATTCGTACAAACTGACAAGTGAAAAAAAATATTTAAGTTTTTCAAAACAATTTGCTTTTTTATTTATGAAAAAATATTGACAATTGTCAAAATCATATGTTTTTCTTTTTGAAAAATGTTTCCTGGTAAAATTTTATCCAGTAAAAACTAGCAGGCCCTCTCGCAAAAAAATTGTCACTTTATTCTCTCACTGCCTCTCTCGTTACTGGATATTTTTTTGTTAACAAACACAATCCAGTAACAATTGTTCCAAATTTGTACAAATTCGTACAAATTTTCAGTTAACAAACAGACCTATTTAGACTAAAATTATTTTTATCAATAACGGAAATACTAAAAATGCAATAGAAAAACAACATAAGCAAAACATATCTATTTCTTATAATAAAATACAAATCTGCAACAAAAAATATAGGTTTGTCTTCAAAAAAAAAAAAAAAACGGCAGCCGACCTTGATTTGACATTGAAATTTTGACAAATACCTAGACCTACTAAAACTTAAGTTCTAAGATATAATTAAACTTTTGTCTGATGCTTTTTTTCTGAAATCAGCATCTAAAGATTTTGACAACTTAAGTGAAGCACACTTATGGGTGCGTCTACTGAGAGCGAACCATTCGGTGCCACTAAATGCCATCACTGTCACATTTGAAGAAGGTGATAAAGTATTAATCAAGTACAAAATGTGGTACACGAATTTTTAAATGTAAAAATTAAATTGATAGTTTGGTCATAAATGCTTGATTATCCTCTATCATCTTCTTTTAATAGAGGCTATCTTCTACTAGTCAAACTTAGTAAATGTGATTTAGATGTATTAAAACTCGAAGTGTTCTAAGTCAATTTTTAAGCTATTATTTTTTCTATTATTTTGCGTTCTTATTCTTCATTGTTACGCTGTAAAATAAGGCAATTTTAATTTTATATCGTATACAATAGTATAAACTTCTCGTATTTTTTTTGTTGTAGTTTTGTATGCATTTACTAGAACTATCAATCCCGGGATTGATCCCGGGATCCCGAGATTGGAAACTGCGATCCCGAAAATCCCGAAACTCAAAAAAGCTCCGGGATTGCCAGCCTAGTTAACAACTATATTAATTAATTTATCTACAAGCCACTTTCTTTCCTTCATCGACCTACGACATCTTTCTATGAGAAGGTTTTGAAGCACCACCGGATCATACATTTCATGTCTAATTAGTTTCCAAAAACATATTTTTAGCGTGAACACCAAATCGGCATTCGATTTATTATCAATTTCTTCAAGCATTTTATCTTTTGGTTTTGTTGAAGTTGAAGCTTTTTGATAATAAGCCAATTTAACCAAGTTTTTTTCTGCTCTTACTCTCTCTAATTATTTAACTAAAAAATATATACAACAAAATATAATACACACATATCTGTAAACATACACAGCAAACAACATTCGATGAGCTTGCGGTTTCTTCTAGTGTAGTCATCTAGGCCAGTGATAGCCCTTCGAATTATTTTGGATGTACTGCACTTAAAACCGGAATTTACTTTTCGATGTTCAAGTGTAGTTCTTTCTCAACTATTCTAAAATTGTCCAAAAAAAAAAAATACCTTGAAATCTAAACGATGAAGTTGTTCCATCTATCGAAAATAGTAGGTGGTGAACGCTGGTCTGTAAATACTTAGTAGTGTGAACTTTACTTTTGCTCCATGCAGTGTAGGGTGTTTTCATTTTCATGAGGCCAAAAATAGGAACTTGCTCGTTAAGATTTTGTTTCTTGGCATTTTATAAAAATTATTCTGGTTTACTTTTTTCTATTGGGACGGAATTGTCAGCCAAACGATTTACGTTTTACAGAGAGCGTGCGTTGAAAAATTGTTTAGTGCATGCGCTTTTATCTCAGGTGCGTAACCCCAATTTTAACATTTGACACTCCACGTATATTGCAGCAACAAAAATAAAGCTAGCAAAAACAAAAAGTTAAACTTTCCCAGCCATTTACTGTTGAAAAGATAAAAAATAGGTATGTAAAAATATCGTATTTTCTGTTTTTTTCTCCTCTACTACGTATTAATTTTTACGTTAATAACAGCGCATCAGAGCCATGTTAAACGCTTCGCCAGACGCTTGCTGGTCAACTATGTCCTGCTTCTTATTGTTGTTGCAGTTGTTGTTGAATATGGCTTAAAGTAAACCGCTAAATACATGTGCATTGATCATGCGAATATTAATTGGCAACGCAAAGCATTAGGCCAAGTAATGTGATGCGTGCGTAAACCAACAACAGTAATCAGTGAATTCAACAAAAAACAAATCTAGGGCTGCCAAGTGTATTGAGTTTGAATATTATTTCATATCTGTATGAAGCTCATACATGTGCATATGTATTAGATCGGGTCGATTTGTATGAAGCAAAATAAAGTCAGCCTGGCACCGACTCAACAGCTAGAAGGACGCTTAAAAACGAAGTCTGCACCATTTTTTTCTTTCGTTCCGAGAAAAACCAATGGAGCACTTTTGATTTTCCTGAAGGTCCTTTTTGGGCTAAAAAAACGTGTTTTTGCTCGTAACTTTTATATCTTCACAGAATGGATACTTGAATTCGCCTAAAAAATAAAGATTGCGTTCTTGAAAAAAATTTGACTATAAAAAATTTTAATTTTTTTTTCCTGTTATGGATAATATTTAGTCCCAAAATACGATATCTTCACATTTTTTATATCGAATTTTGGAATTAAATATTACGAGCAAAAAAGACATTTTGTTAGCCAAAAAGGACCTTCCGGAGAATCAAAAGTGCTCCATTGGTTTTTCTCGGAGCGAAAAAAAATAACGCAAACAACCTTTTTAAGGTCCTTCTAACTTTTGAGTCGATGTCTGGATGAATCTAAATTTCGACCCGGTCTATATGTATGCATGTATTTCTGATACTTATAGATAAACTTTTTAGTAGAATTACTGTGGCTAAGAAGCCGGTGTTGGATTTACTATGGGATGTAAGCGATTTTCATGCTTAAAAGAAATTAATGAATGTCTGAATTTCATATGCATTTTTCGTCTGAATTATAAAATATAAGAATTTTGTATCATTCGAATTTCAAATCATCAGATTTTTAAATGTTTGAGTTTTGAAACAACGGAAATACTACAGTTTGTACCCTAATTGATATTCAATCATTATAGTGACAATACAAAGCATTCCAGTACAATTTTACCTGATTAAATTTCATTGATCTCAAAAATAAAAATCATGGTATCATGTTGTTCAATCCCTATCTCTATCTTTTCCTTAGGGTGCAATCTATCTCCATACCAAATTTTATCAAAATCGGTACGTTAATTTAGCTGTGAAAAATATTTGAATTTAAGGGAAATGGCACTACTCACTTAAAAAAATACATTTACTCAGGAATAAGCCCATCTCAATACCAAATTTAATCAAAATCGGTACATTAGTTCAGCAGTAAATACGTATTTTCTTGCTAAAAGTGTGACATCGTCCATTTAAAAACTTTACTCAATAGTCAATTTTTTCCCATACCAAATTTCATCAAAATTGTGTAGCGACAGTTTTTTCGGGCGGGGTACCGGAGTACCGCCCACTTAAAGTGCACAGAGTTTTTAATACCCCTCTTTGGGGCTCAATCTATTTACAAGCAAATTTCATCATAATCGGTACATTAGCTTAGCCGTATTTACTTTTTAGAGGTGTGGTGCCGGCTATTATTGGAAACAATTTACATTCTGTACTGCCCCTCTCCCCTAACCTAACCTTTCCACAAAAAAAAAAATCAAGCAATTATGTTGAGTTATGGTAGTTTAAAGGGAACAAGGGAACCGTTTTGCCTTCGCCTATTTAGTTATAAATCTGAATTATGATTATATCGACCCCTGTGCGTGAAATTATCGTATGTGCCAAAAACCAAATTTTACAGGAGAGGGTTTTTTCTACTTTTATGTGCTTTAGCTAGCAGTACAAAACCAAAATTTCCATGTCAATTTTTGGCGTAACTATAAAAATTTCAGCTACAATATTTTACCAGGTAATGCGTAGTGGGGTATAGATTAAATTTGCATCAAAAAGTCAATTTCGAAAAAATGGCACATGCGATAATTTCGTGCACAGGGGTCAATATTTAATTACGATTTAATTTCATACGACGTCTTATTAAATGTTATGCAGTGTTTTAGTTAATTGATAGAATAATAAGGTGTTGGCAGCCCTCAGAGAATTAGAAGAGGAAGCAGCAGCACAAAATACGCATGCGCACACACACAATACGATCGAGTGGCCGCCACTTAATAAAATCTAAGATAGCGGCATCTTTGGCTTTTCGACAACAACAACTTATTGCAATTGTGATTTGTTGTTGCTGTTGTTGTCGATGTATCTGCCAATTCGTTTCGTTAACTTTTTTTGCTCGATAAATGCGTTTTTTGTTTTCGCCGTTGTGTAAATGTTGTGCGCATCTTTGAGTTAACGGTTATAAAACACCACGGCAACAGCAGCAATTACAAAAAAAGTAACAACAACAACAATACAAAAACAAAATTATCAGACAGACAACGAAAACGTGTAATTTGTAGTGTAAGGATTATCACAATTTTATTATTTGTAATTGAAATTGCGTGACTTTATTTTTTTAGCACATCCATCGTATTCATTCAATTCGAAATCACCGCGCAATTGCCTCGTCACCGCACGTCTACGGTGTTTCTTGCATCTTTCACAATTACTTTGGCTTTGTGATGTGCTTTTGGCTGCAGCGGAAATCAGTTTTTAGGAATATTATGGAAAATAATTTGATAAATTTATTTATTTATATTTTTTTAAAAGCCAATCTTAAGACTTATATTAGGTAAATAATTTACTTTATAAAATTATTCTTGCCACACACGTTGCATGTAACAAAATTAGTATCTTGTTGGGCCACCCTTAGTGTGTAAAGTGGCGTTCAATCGGTTTTTCATAGAAAACTTCAACGTTTTGGTATTTTCTGAAGGTATACGGTTACTTCCTTCAGTTAACGCGTTTTTGAGATCCTACTTATTTTTAATGGTTTTTTTTTTCGAACTCTGGGGCTCAATTCAATCCATAGATGTTCTATGGGATGCAAGTCTGGCACCTGAGGTGGTGAATAAAGTTGGAAGGGCACAGTATATGTATGTAAGCCATTCCTTGCTGAAAGTACCACCCTGGCTGGGGTTGGATTGGTTTATAGATACTGTAAGTGATCGTTTTAGGTACTTGGATATCCTACGTTGCAATCTCAAGGCATCAGCAACTAAGCTGGGTCGTTCTACAGGGTGGTAATTTCAGCAACACAATGACCCGAAACATACCGCGGTTGTTGTCAAGGAATGGCTTATATATATTGTGCCCTACCAACTTCATTCACCACTTCAGTCGCCAGACATGAATCCCATAGAACATCTATGGATTGAATTGAGCCCCAGAGTTCGAAGAAAAAACCATTAAAACTAAACAGGACCTCAAAAACACGTTAACTGAAGGAAGTAACCGTATACGTTCAGAAAATACCAAAACGTTGATGTTTTCTATGAAAAACCGATTGAACGCCACTTTACAAACTAAGGGTGGCCCAACAAGATACTAATTTTTTTCATATTATATATGTTAAATAGGTTATATTGAAATGTTTTTTAAGGTATGTATACTTTTTTGAGTTTTAAAAATGAATTTTACTAGTTTTTGTTACTAAATGTTTAAGTGATATCACTAACTGCTCAATAAATTTAATTCATTGCTTGTAAGGGGCCGTTCATAAATTACGTAAGACGTTTAGGGGGGGGGGGGGGGGGGGTCGGCGGATTCTTACTACATCTTACGAGAGGGGGGGGGGTGAATGATCATCTTACGTAAGATTTAAAATGCGTATTCATACATTAAAGTTGTATTAACGCATCGTCATTTGTGACAGTAATGAAATATATTTGAATTTTCGACAGTCACGAAAGATTCAGAAATATCGATTACAATCGATTTAAGTAATCGACTCTGAACGGGACAACTTCTCTTCTGTTTATGTAATGAAATATATGTATGTTGCTTACACGCAGGGTCGACTTGTAACACCGTCTCACAAGTTTGCTATTATTCAGGCATTTACACGCAGATACGTCGACTTTGAAATTTTGTTGATGTTGTCCCGGTTCTTTACCACCCCCTTGCACTTGTCGTCTTCAACAAGAAGATTCGCTTTCGATTCCTTCTTCAACAGGAGACCAAAACAGCAATCAGTTTTGTCCTCTATTTCTTCGCTTAGCGTTAAATTACCATTGGTCAAAAGTACATCCACAGTTCAAAATCATGCCTTACGATTTTTTTTGTCCTTCGCTTGCAAACGTCTTAGCTGATCGAGTTTGTAATATTTGTGACCAGTACTTGCCTCGAAAAAAGCTATTGTAATGCACAAAAAACTACATGGAAAAGACGGTAGTCGCACTCACATGATTCAACCAGTTTCAATTTTGAAACGTGGAAAGAGGAAAAGCCTTTGAATTTTAAAACAATCGGAGATTTGTAAAGTTGCAGAGTGGCATGACGACGAGGATATTGATGTTACAGAGTTTGAATGTGAATCAGAAAATTCAACAGACGAATCGAGTGTGCCAATTGTAGGTTCACTATCAGACTGGTTGAAAAGCGCATGGACTAACGATGACTTTTTTATTCATCTTGAAAAACAAATGTGTAGTTCGTAATTTCGTAATATTTATTTAATATGTAACATATGTATATTAAAACTAAATATACATAGTAATAATTATGAATCTTACGTAAGATTTCGGAAGGGAGGGGGAGGGGGGGGGGGGGGTAGTGAGAATCTTACTAAATCTTACTCGGGGGAGGGGGGGGGTCAAAAAGTCATGAAATTGTCTTACGTAATTTATGAACGGCCCCTAATTAATCATGTGACACAAGTTTTTATACTTTTTTGTGCCACTAAACATACTATATCCGTTTTTAGAAGGGCAAACAAAAATGAGTGGAAAATTAGGTTCGTATTAGATTCTGAAATATGAAAATACTCGTATTCTGAAATATAAATATTTTGACTCTTTTCAGAGGCATATGTAAGTGAGTCATAGTTGTAAGTGACTCATAGTTACTGTTCAACAGCAAAGACTTTTCGGTAAGTTGTGAGTATTTATGGATAGTAACATTTATCTCAAGAACGATCGACTCGGAATAATTCAAATTTAGTACACTTGACTTCAAAAGAGTCAAACACGAGAAATAAAACAATAGTAACATTTTCAGTTCACGTTTCACATTTCGTTTATACAGTACTGGATTTATAGTAAGGCAAACTAGGTATAGGGCATCAGTGCGGAGGGGGCACCAGATATATATTGAAATTCTGATATAAAATAAATGTGGGACGATAAATTTACATCCGCTTTTCCAAACGTAGATGCTGCTTTACGTATATTCTTGAGTTTGATGGCTACAAATTGTGCGGCATAAAGATCATTCTCACAACTAAAGAGATTTAAAAATCCTTGTCGTACTGTGATGAAGCAGCATTATCAATACTTTGCATTGAAAGTGATCTACTACGTGCAATCGATTTTGACGATATCATCAAGGACTTTGCTATTAAAAAGTCAAGGAAACAGTATTTTGGCCAATAAAGTATAGATTAAAAATTGTAACTATTTTACTTAAATAAAAAATCAATATAAAATTAAAAACCAGGGCACCATTTTCTATAAAAACCTAGCGCATCAACAATTTAAATCCGGCCATGCGTTTATTTCTGTTTATTCTGCTTTTCCCTTTGTTCTCATGAAATTCAGAATTTATGAAACTCAACAGTCAGAAAAGAGTCATAATGTCTGCGTGTTCCTTCAGAATTTATGAAACAACAGAGAGTCATGAAAGAGTCAAAATATATGCGTGGCTAGCCAACTAGTTTTAGGCCTATGTATTTATCAAAAATATGAATCATTTCAGACTCACAAATTTTGAATGCTTAGAAAATTGTTTGCTCGTACCAAAATTGGAGTGTTATTATTTCTTCAGTTACAAGTTTCTCCAACTTATGGCATCAGTGGCGGATACAAGGGCGGGGGGAACAGCTGATGCCAGTAAAAAAGAATTGTTAACTGTATGCATTTGTTACGTGAACTAAGACGAATGCATCCTACGAGAAGATTTTTTCGGGGTTCACTCACATCAAATTGACTGAAGCATTTACTATTAAACAAACAATAATAAGTGAATTGACATCATTGGATTTGTCTGTAAAAAAACTTGCGTGATCAAAGCTATGATGGATTATCGAACATGGCCAGAAATATCAACGGAGCTCGGTCTTTGATATCTGAAGTCCAACCCTTAGCATTTTACATTCATTGTTTCAGTCACTCTCTGAATTTGTGCGCAGGCAAATCATGTAATATTTCCGAAATTCGTAACATGCTATGCGCAGATGCATCAGTGTCAAATTCTCTCTCGAATTCATCTTAAAGAGTACAACTATTGAAAAATTTCCAAACGGAGTCCAGAAACAAAAAAAAAACATTGTGTGCGACTAGATGGGTAGAAAAACATCAATGCGTTGATACTTTCAGCGAATTGTTGCTGTTTACCTCTGAAACATTAGAAGACTTAGAACAAAGTAAGGATACCGAAACGTCTTCAAAAGCGGCCCGATTTTCAGCATCGATAGCACGCTCCGGTTTCTTAGTATCACTGCATTTTCTGAAAATTGTTAATGCTCCTATATTGCCGCTCAATCGCAAACTACAAGATCCGACACTACAAATCGCTTCAGCCTGTACTCATGTCAAGCAAATTATCAACCTGTTTTCACAAATGCGAAAAGATAAAATGTCATGTGATGATATTTTTAAAGAAACATCTACAATCGCTGTTGAATTAGATACTGAATTGATTCTTCCCCGCTCATGTGGTCGCCAAAAGCATCGTAATAACACTCAAAAAAAGGATTGTTTAGAAAGCGTTTGTAGCAAATTACCGAATGCTTAATATAAGCACTTATTATTTCAAGCAAACACTTAACTTTTGTCTTAAACTATAAGTATTTGTAGACCATATAAGAAAAACCAATGTATTTGACACAAGTAAATGTTAAGTTGTGGCAAGTGATTCAATTACTTCTAACAAAACATTTCATAAAATGTTGCTTCTAAATGATATAATTATTTACGACAAATAGTCAAAATATTTCAGTCAAACAATTCAATTTATGGAAGTGTTTCGACAAACACTTGTCTTTTGTCCCAAACACTTATTCATTTCAACAAACGATTTATCACTTATAAACTTTTCATGTTCATATTTTGTAGTGCTTTGATTCGAAATAACTTTTTTGTTACTTGCATTGTACATATACGATATCAAATGTTTATAAGTTTTTGGGAGCAAAGAACGATGACGATGTTGCCAGGCTGTGTTCTATGTTATGTTAAGTTTTAAAGAGTAGTTTTGTATAATAATTTTCAACTATCAATTTGTAAATAAAATCAAAAGTTATTGTGACAAAAAAAAATTTTATTATTTTGTAAGTAAAATCAAAAGTTTTTGTGACAAACATTTTATTATTTCACGCAAACACTTGAAGTAGTTCCATCTATATCATTTGTGGCAAACACTTTTTTTTTGAGTGAGCATACAGACACAACAATTTTCATTTTCATTTTCAAATTCGAATTCAGCAGGAAAAAGTACATAAGAAAAGTTACCTTTCATCAAAGGAACAAAGAAAAAAATTATTCTGTAAACTAGCGTTATTATAGATTTCAATTGGCGCTTTTACGCTTTATAAAAAAGAGTAAGTAAATTTCTAATTTAGAATTTAATAAATTTGCATTGCAGTTGCGATCGTGCTAAATTTTATCTAAAATATATTTGTGTTATGCTTCGAAGAAGAATGCTAACGGATCGCATTGAAAAATATAGAGAAAGGGACGTATAGGAATAATGCAGCACTAACAAAGATGTATATGTATATTCCATGTAATTCCAAATGTAAGGTGAGTTATGGTGCATCATAGTCCATGGGCAAAGGCGTTTTGTTAGTTCTAGGTCGGTAAAATTCTTCGGAGGTTAAAAATTGCAGAAAACGGTCCAATTTCGACCTCAGGCGATACTAGTTAGTATTAATTGTCTCCATTAATGCTGTTACACTTAACTTTACGTTTCTCCGGATCGATGAAACGACATAATATGGAGTCTGCCGGTACTTCAAATTCAAAAGGCATGGAAACAGTAAGTTCTGTAAGAAAATTTCTCTACTTCTAAGCCTCAAATCTGAACGGTTTAAAAGAAATTGGCAAGTATTGATTTTGAGTAGCTGTATTAACTTTTTGGACCGAGTACTTTCCAATAAAAACTCAAGCTTATAGGATGAACAAAGAAGAAACTGTAGAGCATATATTATATCACTGCATTGTTTTTAGCAGACTAAGACTCAAGACTTTGACAGATTCTTTCCAACTACCTTGAGGAACTTTCCGGCACTGGTCTTAAATCGTTAAAAAATTGGATCAACATTCAAACCCTTGAACTGTCTCAGGCTTTAAATATCTACTTGACTGATAGTTCAAGAAGCTGTGGTATCACTTTGGCTGGCTAGTATGTTTGGCAACTAGGGGCGCCAATTTTCGAAATTTTTTTGATCCCGGGATTTGAAAATGCGATCCCAGGATAGTCCCGGGATTTAAAAATTCTAAAAATTATCAATATAAATTTACCTATACGTCGGAAAAAATTAAAATAACTTAACTATTTATAACGTGGCAATATTATTTATTTAAAACAATAAATAGAAAATCAAAAAACTTATTCATAACAGTAAAAATAAATAACGAATTAACATTTCAAAATATAAATTTTATAAACTTTTACGTTAAAGTAATAAAGTCTTTTCTTTATGAGGAAATATTATAATAAAATTAAATTAAAAAAAAATTTAATAAAATTCATATAAAAACTTCCTATTCTTTTTAAAATACACGGAGGGAATTGATTTCTAAAATAGAAGTAGAATTTACGTTGAATCAAGAAATCGTAGTATGATTCTCGTCCAAACAGATTATTATTTAATTCAAACATTTGCTTTTCTTGATTCAAGAATCACTTAAAACAAATAAAATTACGAAATACTTCTTAAATCAAAGCATAATTATTAGACCTTCTGAGAATCAATCAGAATTTTTTTCTAGAATCCAGAAACAATAACTAGACCTTTACAAAATGAATAAGAAATTTTTTCTGGCATCTAGAAAAAGTTACTAGAACTTTCAAAAATAAATAACAACTCTTTTCTGGGGTTTCCAATATAGAACAAGAAATTATTTCTTGAATTGAGAAATTTTCAAAATAAGAACATCCACTTCTTTCTTGAATCAGAAAAATAATGTTCGATAGCAGAAAATACAGCTCAATCCGAGAAAAAAATTAATAAATCATAGAAAATTGGTTAACATCAACCGAAATGTTTTTTTTTCTGGTATCGTGAAAAGGTTATTTGGTTGTAATTTATATATATTATGTATGTATCTATGTATGTATGTAAGTATGTATATGTTTTGTATATGTATGCATTAAATAAATTGCATAGGTATGTACAGATATGTATTATAATTACACAAATATGTATTTTACACACAGCTTAACATACAATATTCAAGGAGCAAAGTACCTGAAATAAAAATAATTTTAAGTACCAAAAATAAAGATTAATGTTTGTAAATAATTTTTTTATTTTCATGGATAGATCACAAATTATCAAAATGAATCACAATGTGCTGCAGTTTCACCAAAAAATACACTATCAAAATCATTATCGAGACTCAATTGAAACTGTGGTGTTCCTGTATTGTTCAGAATCTTACAGGTATATACACTAGGGCGGATTAAATTGTATGGAGAAATATTTTTTTATACGGAAACTCTATTTTTCTGAAAATTCGTCTAATTTAAAGCAAAAAAGTCCACTACACCATATGGCTTCAATGAATTTCGAGCCCGCGAGTTTTTATTTGAAGTATTTAAAACTATTCAAACTGCTTATGCTACCATCTGGTGACAGTATTCAGAACTTAACAGTTTTGCATTCTCTTCCTCAACTCGTGAACAATAAAATGACGTTTTTTTCATTCAAATCGGTGTATTAGTTTCAGAGTTATTCAAGTTTAAGCAAAACTGTTGAACAACTCTTCCCTGCTGCTGTTACGAGCGAGCTTTAGTTTTTCATATTGAAAATTTCATAAAACATTAGGCAAACAGAAGCCATGAGTTGTTCAACAGTTTTGTTTAAACTGGAATAACTCCGAAACTAATTCACCGATTTGAATAAAGAAAACGTCATTTTGTTGTTTACGAGTTGAGGAAGAGAATGAAAAATGTTAAGTTCTGAATACTGTCACCAGATGGCAGCATAAGCAGTTTGAATAGTCTTCAATACTTCAAATAAAAACTCGCGGGCTCGAAATTCATTGTAGCCATATGGTGTAGTGGACTTTTTTTCTTAAAATTTGATGAACTTTCAGAAAAATAGAGTTTCCGGACCACTTAAAAATTTAATCCGCCCTAATATACACATTTGCGTTGAGGATCTTTTGGATGTGCGTAAATCTGCGTTGCTACATATCCAACTGGATAAATTTAATTTTGACAATGGAAATTAGGATTTACGGAAACTATCTATCCTGACGTATGCAAAATAAGAGTGCCGCCTAAATTAATTGGGTAAATTGGTTTGCCAGCTGCATCAAGGGAGAATTTTTCACGTGGACGAGTGGTTCTCATTTGTTTTTCATGTTTTGTGATGGATGTAGATTTTGCTGGTGTAGTTGTAGTTATTCCTGGCTGTACACGCTTCTTAAGCCGACGTTTTTTTTGGCACATGTTGCTGTACATTCTCAATTTCTGTTGCCATTGTTATTGACGCCTGTTCTTTATCTTGTTGCTGCTGTTCTTGAATTGCCTCCAATCCCTCATGACGCATAAGTCTCCTGATCAAAAAACGGCGATCCTCACGTGCAATAGTCAATTCAGCCTGCTCTTGTGATACCTCATCGCAGAGTGCTGGATTTTCCTGTACAAAATTAAATCGCTTTTAGAAAATAGTTTATGTACATCTCCCTACAAATTTTTTCCTTTCTTACAAAAACTACATTCTTGATTCTCCTTTTTATTTTTTTATACTTTGATTTGTATTTCAGGTTCTTCACTCTTGTATATTGACTACTTTGATACAGCATCGATTGCGGCTTTGACATCTTATAAATTAATTACTTTCTATTAAGCGGCAAAAACTAAAATATAAGCGTAGTGTTGTTTTAAATAAATGACAGTACGATTTATAATAATGAAAAACATTATTTTCATTTATTTCAAAACGACATAATAATATACATATGATAGGTTCGTATTTGTACAGTAGGTGACATAGGTTTTGTTTTACAAGAAAAAAATATTTGAATCAAGAAAGTTTTAAGTTTGTTTAGATCAAAACATAGTTCAACTAAAATTTGATTGAATCGAATCTCGTTGCTTTGAAAAAATTTTGTAAAAATTGTAGAAAACGCAAGAAACTACTGATTCAAACTCATGCAGATAATACGTGTTATCAAATAAAAAGTTCTTAATATTAGAAAATTCGAATATTTCGAGTACAAAAAGTATCCAACAATATACTTCTTAATATAAGAAATTATAGCTTGTGTAGCTGGAAAGTGTAATTTATGTGTATCAAGAAAGCGTTTCTGAATCTGAGTAAAAATTAATCAATACGAATAAAACAAGATTAAACTAAAAACAATTTGTTTGTTTTTGGATTTTCTTAGTTTGAGAAACGAAATGGATTGATTTAGAAAATATCATTCTCTCCGTGTATGACCTTAAAAAATTAAAGCATTCAGTGTATCATCCACCAAACGTGGAGGATAAGATGCACCCTTCTGCTTTAACATTTGTCGGCTGAATTGTTGCCAGGAAGTTAAAATCTTTTTGTAAATAGAAGTCCCTGTCCCCATTATTACAAAATATATCTATTTCTTTATCAAGAGCATCAAAGGGAATAACTTGTCTTATTAAAGGAATTTTGCGAAGTGTTATTTAAAACAAAACCTGATTTTGTTCTTTTAAACTTGCGGGTAGATTTAAGTTTCATATTTCAGTGTTAGTCGAAAAAAATTTGAAATGTAAAAAAGGTCGAGAGAAGTGGAAAAATTTTAAATAGTTGTAAAAGACTGAAAGGTCGACTGAAAGGTGGAAACCATTGAAGAAAGTTGAAAGAAATTCAAAATGTCGAAAATATGGTATATGAAAAATGTTTAAAAATGTCGAAATAATATGAAAACGTTCAAAAAAGTTGAAAGAGTTCAAAATCGCTGAAAAAGTCTTAATAATAAATAAAAATGAAAGAGGTTGAAAAAGTCAAACGAATACATATGGGATATATTGGAAAAAGTAAAAAGGTTGATAAAGTCAAAAGAATATGGAAAATATTGAAAAAAATCGAATAAAAACTAAGAAATTTGAATGTGCCACGCCCACTTCTCCAATTCAGCCTACTTTTGGATTGCTAAATCATATTCGTCATTGACATCCACATACCAAATCTTAGCCCAATAGGTTGTATAATTTGCTATATATGCCGTAATTAGTCTTAAACACACCAGTGGGTGTGTTACCGCTCGAAATATATGCCAATTAAGGTATTTTACTTGTATGGGGAGTGACACACCCACTCGTGCTATTTCACATATGATTCAGATATACCTCATAACAAGTGAACCACCTAAATTCAATTTCATACCAATTGCTGCAATAGTTCAATCAATAAAGCGATTGTGACTTTATGGTAATATAGGAGGTGCCACGCCCACTACTGCAATCTCGTCAATTTTCATTTCATTTCAAAGCAGCCGACACCTCTAAGCCAAATTTTATGAAGATAACTCTCATAGAAAACTATCTATAACAGTAAATGTTTTTCGCTTGTATGGGAGGTGCCACGCCCATGGAGCATCCATTGCGCCAAATTTATGCAAAAACATACCTTCTATCGAGTATATCTGCCTTATTAAATTTCATAACGATTACCTTGTTAGTTCTCTTAATATAACGTTTATAGGTATTGTGGGCTGTGCCACGCCCTTCAACGTGTTTTCTCAGTAAAGTGGCAGAGCATGTGTTGATGACTGCTTTCAGTGGCATCATCTCTAAAATTTTTATGAAAATCGTTTGCGCCACTTTTGAGATATATGGAACCAAAATTTTTAACTGTTGAAAAGAGCCACGGCCACTTTTACGATTCCGCCCACTTTTATCACAATACAAGATATATTTAAATGTACCTGTTTACCAAATTTCATAACAATATCTTGTACGGCTTACGAGATATGGTGGTATAAAGGTTAAAATTTAGGGCTGTGCCAAGCCCCTGTAGGAGGCTTTGAAAACTTGAAACCTATCCTAATCCTTATCTTGTTTGCATGTGCATCAAATCATCAAGTTTCATCAAAATCGCTGCAACTTTTTTCAAAATTGGCCTGGGTATATATACATAGGATATGGGCGGTAGGCGTGTCCGTGAACCGATTTCGCTCATTTTCAATAGCAAGATGCCTGCGAGAAGATGTGTGTGACCTGTGTGTGAAAGTTTCATTCAATTAGCTCTCTTCGTTTTCCCATAAACCTGATTTCAACAGACAGACGGACAGACGGACAGACGGACGTCGCTAAATCAACTCAGGTGGTGACGCTGATCAAGAATATATATACTTTTCCATACCTGCCACGCCTCCTTCTATGTGTTACAAACGGAAGGACAAAGTGAATATACCCTCGGTGTAGGGTATAAAAATAGCTGTCTGAATTTTAATTGAAGAACCTTGAATATTAATTCAAGACAGCCCTAGCTTCAAGAAAAACTATAGCTGAAAGATTTGTTCAAAAAAAAAACCAGGCCAGCTAAAATGGCAATTCCTGTGCATATGCACATACATACATGAATCTATAATGTACGTGGCTGGGCAAAACGTACCGCGCGCGGGACTGTGGCAGAATGAGAATAACTTTTCATATACGCATATAAAGCAGAGAGCGTAAAATTTAATTCAGTTTGCTTTGAAAAGCGAACAAAGCACAACTACACATGCATTGGAGAACATTTAAGAGAAACACACGTGTAGTGGTGCCCAGCTCTGGTAATGTAGTACATTCATATACTCGTATGTACAATTGGAATGGTTCTTTTTTTTAATACTTTAATACTAATTATGGAATCGACGCTGTAACTCGTTAAAGACAGATCTTGTGTATCTAAGTTTATAACAATTCCATCCTTTTACCAATGATATGTTCTGAGGCATATTCTGAATGGAAAACTTTGGTATACCTTCAAAGGAAGTTCTGTAGATGTACTGCAAACTTAAAAAAAAAATATTCCGGATAAAGATGCATAAGAAGCAGTGTAGAGTGAGGTAAAGTTCATGTTTTGATTATTGATTATATCAAACTTCGAGATGAGGGGCTTACACCCTAAAACTCACTCCTGCATCGCCCCTGACCTACTTCCATGATAATAACACGTTTCAATTCTAACTTTGCGTAATTATAGTAAAAATTAATGGTAAAACTTCGCACGCATTTGAGTCGCCATTACTTCTACATCTGAAATAACAACGAAGCAACAAAATTACGACACAAGTTACTCCAAATATGCAGATGTTGTTACTCGAAAATGACGTCAGAGGATTTCTTAGCGGATTCTTTTTTGCTGAAGTAAAACGAGTTCAAATTTTGCTACGCAATTTCGCTCAAAACAAACATTACAAAAAAAAAATATTTGAGACGCACACGCATTTTATCAGGTTTCTCACTTGTTGTTGCAGCATTACACCACTGTTTGTTTGCTGTGCCGTTTTTGTTGTTGCTCGTTCCACCTGTTACGATAACCTTGATCTAGAAATGAAGTTTTCCTACGAATTGATTTTGATTTTATGAGGTAGGTTTAATTTTTTTTTTTCTTTTTACTAAAATCATTGCGATGATTTCAAGCTGGGTTGTTGCGTAGACGTGGTTGTTGTTGTTGATGGTAGAGCATGCTGTTGCCAATAGATTTTTGTACTGTGCGCCAAAGTCAATACGCAAATTTTTGTTTTTGTTTCTTTTCGAGTTTTGTGCTAGTGTTATCGAGCTCATAATTTATGTCAAATAATGCGAGGTGAACGCGTGTTGCACTTTTTTCTTAAACATTTGTCTTTACTTGAATTTTTTAATATAAGTTTGTAATTAGTTGTTTATATCGTTGTTAGGTCTGTGTTGCAACATCAGACAAATCTGTGATGTAATTGCAATCAAAAATGTATGAAGGTTCTTAGTCGGCAACGCATTTGAATAAATCTATATAGTTTAAGTAGGCATGCAATCTCGTTCTCTTTAAACATTTGAAAGGAATTGCTTAGGACTTAAGGCCCAACTAAGCCATGGATCGGCTAGCTTGATCTACTGTCAAATTTGAACGAAAAGCCTGTCAGATACATAAGAAACTCAGAATAGACTTTTTAGTGACTATGTTGTACTTGCATGAACTTAAGAAACGATGTAGCCATAGTTGTAATCGTATGAAATATTCCCACAATTGCATAAATTTATTTCTTATGTTTCCTAAATAAATGGAATTCATTCAGAAAATGTTATTTAATGACATTAATTTAGATCAGAGGTTCCTAAACTTTTTTTTCTCATAGACCACTTTCAAAATTTAGCTGGTTCTGGTGGACCCCCTGAAGCTACGTTTCTACCATATTCCCAAAACTCGACAAAAAATGTGAAGATGGAAATTTGCGTTTCGGCTGAGTTCCAACCACGAAATAATAGTTTTCGAAAAAAAAGTGAGAATTGATTGGTTTACTAATTAATTGATTGTGCTGTGAGTGGATGTGAGAGTGTAGATGTTAAAAAAGTAAAGTTGGCCAATCAAAAAAGTGATTCCATCCAACTTTACTCTTTTGACATCTACTCACAGCACAAGGAACCAATCAATCCTCACTTATTTCATTTAGAAAACTCCCCATTCTGAGTGGTAAAAAGAAACAGAAAAAAATTATATTTTTTTGTGTTGTGTTTATTCAAATATGTAATTATTACACTATTAATTATTATTGTTATATTGTAATATGTAATATGATAGCAGTCGTAATATAATTAAATTTTTATCACAAAATAGTCATAATTTTAATGGGAGGCATCAGTTTTGTTAGGAATAACTGCAAATAACCCCGTTCCGTGACATTCAATCTACTTCTTTTTTTTGTTAAAAGGTTTGTAACGACACTAAAACTTTTTTCAACAAGATATGACGAGGGGAACGCTATCAAAAGGTTTCTCGCAATTCCCCACAGTCCAGGATATTTTTCAGGAATTTCTGCCTGCAGCCAAAATGTTTGATACCCTCTTTCTCTTTCAGCTTCAGCTCCTCATTAGTGCTAAGCTCGAGTAGCTTCTCTTGTAATATCACATTCTCCACTTCCGTTTCATCAAATGGATTTATGATCCATGGTGGTATTTCCATCGTCAGAATATCTTCGAATCTGATCTGAAATCTAACATCAATCTAACATTTTAGTTCTTCACTATCGACACAAAACACTCGGTTCGTTTCTATTTGATGACCTAGATGACCTGAAGCATGTTGGTATAGGTCAGCTATCAAGTTTTATTAAGAGATCTGGTTGGTTCAACGAGAGGGTATAGTGAGACACCCTGTGGTATCACAATGGATCATTTTTGGTCTAAGTGAGTCAGTTCGCAACTGACTGCCACTCCTACCTAACCTAACCTATCGAAAGCAGATCATTTTTCGTGGACCCCCGCTTACGAATTGTGAACCCCCATTTTTTTGTCACGACAGCGTAGACCCCCGTCGAGTCTCCCATGGACCCCTGGAGGTCCACCTGGACCACTTTGGGAACCAATGATTTAGAAGCTAAAACCATAAATATGAAATTCAATGATTGTTTTTACTAATTTAAAAGAATAAAAAAGCGAAATTCCTCATTTTGTACATTGCGTGCAGATTGTGGGGAAAAGTATTGGCAAAAGCAAAGCGTTTGAATTGTCAAAGAAATCGAAATTTTGGTTTGATTGTTTGACTTAAATAAAAGATTGTATGTGTTTAGTAAAAAATGGAAGAAAAATTAAGACGTTTAAGTAAACTGAAAGTGTTACTTCCTTTGTTACTTGCATTGAAAGGTATGTGCACAATTAAAAAAATAAGTGACCTGAAAGCAAAAAGAATATGGTCATGCTCAGTCTGGGAGATAAATCGTGACAGCAAGAAACATGGATTTTTTTGCGGTGACCTTTTTGAGAATGAAGGAGATCGACCACCAGCAATTTTTTAATAACACAAGGATGACGTCACAAATATATCAACTGTTACTAAACCTCGTAAAACCGTTCCTTCAATAAAAATTCGTTGAGGGAGCCTGTGCAGCCGGAATGTCGATTGGCGGTGACTATTGTAAGTTTCTTTACTTAAATTTAAGGTTTAAATGTACTATGAGCTTAAGTAAATCTGTTCCGAATATAATAAACATTTACATATAGGGTGATGGCACACAAGGTCGGCCACCGTCAGTAGTCGGCCACTTTGGCAGAAAGTACAGCATAATAGTAAATATTTTCATCGTTCACCAATGAAAAAAATATTTTTCATAAAATAAACGTTTTATTTTTTTGTTGGCAAAAAATTGTTACAATCAAGCGTTGCTCTCTGCGTTAAAAATGTTAGTTTGTAAGCGTCAGTCGCGACTGATTTGTGACTGTAAGTGGTGTCAAAAAACAAAAATATTCGTGCAAAGCATTGAAAATAAGTGAACTTTGTGATCGGTTTAAGGTAATTAATAGTCTATTTCAACGGTTTTTTGATTAAAAATGTAAAAAATATGTGTCGATAAATAATTACGGAGGGGGTCGGCTTTAGAAGACGATATTTTGTGAATTTCTAAGCTCGGCCACCCTTGGCCTACTACTGGAGACTATGATTTTTTTATTTTTTCTTAACTGAGTATGTCAAATGAATGGAGTTTTGATCCTCTATCGATTTTTTCAAAAATAGTGGAAAAATGTTTCACATTTTCAGTAGTCGGCCCCCTGTTTACATTGTGCAAAAATGAGTGGCCGACTTCAGGCGACTAGTTTTCTGAGCTCGACCATTGATGTTAAAAAACTTAAAATAAGTACCTAGTGTTGAATTAGCATTGGTCAATTAGAAGATCTGCTGCGAAATTTGGTGTCCCTAGAGACACATTGCAAGATAGAATCTCGGGAAGAATTGTTGAAAAGCCTAAAAAAATGAGGCCTGAGACTGTTTTAAGCTTAAATGAAGAAAAACGTCTTGTTAAATGGCTGACCGATTTAGCGAAATGCGGACTTTCGCAAAAATCGTCTGATCTTTCGAACACAGTGCAGAAAATCGTGCTGGAAGATAAAAGAAAGACACCATTTAAAGATGGTCTTCCTGTACTATGGCTTTTTAAATTGATGTCCCGAAATAGTGCGTAGAAACCCTAAGAGTCTTTGTATAGGTCGATTACTTCAACTCAGTCCAGACCACCATCTTCCTGTTCAGGCCCCCTTGCTTTTAATAAGCACCTTTACTACCCAGATCCCAGATCTGCACGTACAAAACCACCCAGCAGCATTTCATCATTACTATGGAAAAATTTTATAACAAGAAAGAAGAGGTGAAAGTAAAAAAAGTCATGGATGTAGAACGAAGAAAGCAAAAAAAAAATCTTTGTAAGAAAAACAAGCCGAAAACCAGGAAGAGAATACTGAAAACACTTGTCACAATTGTAATGAGGAGCTAGTTTCCGATGTCGAAGATAATTACTTGAAAAACATCGGATGCGATTATGATTCCATTTGACATGTACACCGTTTGCTGGAAAGAAATTCAAGACAAAATATTTTTTGTCCCAGCTGTAATGAATAATTTAGTTACATATTTATTTTAATTCCTTTGATTGTTTCTTAAGCAATCAACGGTCGTCTAATAAGTTCTTAGGCTTATTTTAAGTTTTACATGATGTCAGCCTTATGTTTTTTCTTAATAAGTCGATATGGAAAAATCCAAATTTAAGGTGTTTTTGTTACTTCTTACTGAAATATATTGTTACGAAATTTCCTGTCTCTTTGACGATAATTTCGATCTCTCACACTTTTCTGAGTTCGATCACTGCATTGTGTAACAATTAAAAACACACAAACTTATTTAGTTATAAAATGGTTTATTTAAATCACAAACGAAAACTCAAATGACACCCTTTTGTACTACAGGCATCACTTTCTCGAATAATCTACTACCTGCCAGATGGCGTATATTCTACCATTATCTACAACCTACCAGTGCTACTTTGTAGCGTGCATTCTACCACCATCCACAATCCACCAGCATGGCGCACTGACGTTGAGCTCACAATTATCCAGAATGTTGCTATTATGCTAGATGGCATTATACGTTGTACGACGGCGATAATTTCTCTCGGTTGTCGACTTTTTACTGTGTACTGCAGCGTCTGTTCGGTTTATTATTTTTAGTACAAAAACTGCACTTTGCCGCTAGATGGTGCTAATATCGTTTAGTTTATTTTGTTGGTATTTATTTCAAGAGTTTTCTAGCATAAACCAAATTTCGCTACAATATGTTCTTTTTTGTTCCGTTGCTATATATGACTTCTTTATTCATTGTTGATAAATAAAAGCCATAGTAGAAATAAAAATATGGTAACCGAAGTTGTAGCCGACTACTTGAACTTTTTTGGCCGACATTGAGAGAAGAGAGGGCCGACTACTTAAGAATCACGATTTCTATTGATTTTTAGTGAAAAAAAAAACACATAAGCTGGAAAAATAAATATATTATTAAAATTAGTATTTTTCTAAACTACATAAGTCAAACGTTCAGAAACACATAAAACCTTATAAATAACTTTAATAACTGATTTTTGGTAGCCATTTGAATTAAAAAACAAGTTAAGGTGTTATCTTCGGCCAGGCCAAAACTCACATATCCTACACTGCGTTGAAAGTACATTTTAAATAAATGTTAAAAAGGCGTTGAAGAGGTTGAATGAGTTGAAAAAAATGTGAAATGTTAGATAGGTTGAAAGAGGTTGAAAAATGTTGAAAAAGTCGAAAATATATGCAAAATGTTGAAAAAAGTTGAGAGAGGTTGAAATACTCTAAAAAAGTTGAAACAATTCAAAATGGATGAAAAAGTCGAAAAAATAACGAAACTAATGAAGAACGTTGAAAAATTCGAATAAATACATATAGGATATATTTTAAAAAGTAACAGGGTTGAAAAAGTCGAAATAATATCGAAAATGTTGAAAGAAATCGAATAGAAATGAAAAATTTAGAAATATGCAACGCCCACTTGTCCAATTCCGCCCACTTTTGGTTCAATAAACTATATTCGTGATCGACATCCTCATATTAAATTTCAGCACAATAGCTTGTATAGTTTGCGATATGTGCCGCAGGTAAATTTAAAATTTAGGGCGGTGACAAACCCACTGGTACAATCCAGCCCGGTTTTGATCCAGAAATAGCTTTCCATAAGCAAACCTCTTACACCAAATTTTTGTATGATTGCTCACATATTTCGATAAATATGCCACTTACCGTATTTTATTTGTATGGGAGGTGCCACGCCAACTGGTGTTATTTCAGCCAATTTTTATTCAGATATACTCTATAGCAACTGAACCACTTACATTAAATTTCATAGCAATTGCTGCAATAGTTCACTTAAAACAGCGCTTACAAATTTATGTTTATATGGGAGGTGCCACGCCCACTTATGCAACCCTGTCAAAATTCATTTATTTTTAAAGCTTATAGTAACTGACATTTATTGACCAAATTTTATGAAGATTACTCTCATAGCACATTATCTATAACAATAAAAGTTTTTTGCCTATATGGGAGGTGCCACGCCCACAGGTACTATTGAACCAAATATTTGAAATAAAAGAGACCTTATAGGAAGTATATACCTCATTAAATTTCATAACGATTACGTTGTTAGTTCTCTTTATATAACGTTTATAAATATTGTGGGCGGTGCCACGCCATTGAGCGAGTTTTTTCAGTAAAGTAGCTGAGATTGTATTGATGACTGCTTTCAGCGGCATCATCTCCAAGATTTTTATGAAAATCGTTTGTGCCAATTCTGAGATATACGGAATCAAAATTTTTAACAGTTGAAAAGTGCCACGCCCATTTTCTCGATTACGCCCACTTTTATCTTAATTCAAAATATATTTGATATGTATCCGTTTACAAAATTCCATCGCAATATCTTGAACGGCTTACAAGATATGGTAGTTTAAATGATAAAATTTAGGGCTGTGCTATGCCCCTGTACGACCTTTTGGAAACTTAAAACCCAGCCTAATCCTAATTTGGTTCACATGTGCACCAAATCACCAAGTTTCATCAAAATCGCTGCAACTTTTTTCAAAATTGGCCTGGGTAAATTTACATAGAGTATGGGCGGTAGGCGTGTCCGTCAACCGATTTTGCCCATTTTCAATAGCAAGATGCTTGCAAGAAGATGTAACCTGTGTGTGAAAGTTTCATTCAATTATCTTTCTTGGTTTTCCCGTAAACCTGATTTCAACGGACAGACAGACAGACGGACATCGCTAAATCGATTCAGGTGGTGACGCTGATCAAGAATATATATACTTTTCCATACCTGCCACGCCCCCTTTGAGGTGTTACAAACGGAGAGACAAAGTGAATATACCCTCGGTGTAGGGTATAAAAAAGTTAAGTGGTGCCATCACCCTATGTATTTTTTCTTTTTCGTTTCCAAAAAGATATTTCACACAAGGATCTTCCTTGCAATAGCATTATTCTTGAGACAACAGAGATGCTTTGGAGTGAACTAAGCAATGTTTATGTGTCTCGGCCAAGCGTAGAAGACTTCAAGCAAATTGAATCTATTGATTGCAAATATGGCGCCATTCAATGTCCCCCGATTAGCGGTAGTTAGTTTTTCTCTACAAAAATTTTTTTTCAATTGTTTTGTTAGCAGCATGTGATGCACGGTATCGGTTCACTCACATTGATATTGGAGCCTATGGAAGCCAGAGTGATATCGGTAAGTACATACATACACATTTGTAAAAGCTATTGTTTTGTTAAAATTCAACTTTTTGTTTTACTAAATATAGGCATTTTTCAATTAAGTCGATTGGGAAAGAGACTGTTTAAGAATGAGCTTCCATTTCCTCCACCGAAAAACTTGCCAAACACGAAAGTAAAAACTTCCCACTTTTTTGTTGGTGACGCTGCGTTCCCTTTAGGAACAAATTTAATGCGTCCTTATCCTGGCGAGCTGTTACCAATTGATAAAGATATATTTAATAAAAGATTGTCAAGAGCTCGTCGTACAATCGAAACGCATTCCGTATTTTAGTGTCTCGCTGGCGAGTTTTACTTACAACGTTGCAATTGTTTCCTGAAAATGCTGAAAAAATTGTATTAAGCATGTGTTACTCTACACAATTTTATAATGATGAATGACACTCTTGCTTCGTCCCATATCCTAACAGCTTCACTGATTGGAAGGAATCCAATGGGGACCCGCATGATAGATTGTGGCGAGGTGAAGTTGGAAGTAACATTGCTTCGATGACACGATCATCAAATTTGCACCATTACGGTGAAAGAAGTTCCACAGAAATTAGAAATAATTTATGCAGATTTTTTACACCTGTGTAACCCGAGCCCACTTCTATCTGTCTCCATATCTTCTTTCCTATTCTACTTTATACTCTTTATATTCTATTTTCTATTCCTATTCTGTCTTGTCATTGACCTATCCTTTTGGATCGTTTCCTATGATCGGTTGCTTTTTGCTATCCTTTGTATAATTATAATATAATCACTTTCTTAACATAAATTAAAAATTGTCTTCATTGACTAGGTAAAAATATACCAGTTTTTTAACATAGAGCAAAAAATAAAAATTGTCTTCATTGACTGCATTATTAATCTTAACTTAAAGTAAAAATAAAAATAAAAACTGTCTTCATTGATTATGCAAAAAAGAAAAAAAAAAAAAAAACAAAGTAAAAAAATAAAAATCCTCCTCAAGTGTATAGTTTTATACACCGTCTCTTTGTTCCATTCGTAAGCGATAAAGCTTCTGGAATATGGCAGCTTGGAACCTGTCCTTTATCACCACTGGCAGGTCCTTCATTAGACACACTACTGTCTTCATGAAAACTTCGTCTGTTGTGGTCTTCTTCGGCGGTGAAAGCATAGACTTTTCTATATTTTCAATAGTTTCACCAAATTTTTGGCAGTCTATCGAGCGTAGTTTTTGTCTTCTTCAGAGGGGGCGGACTCAGTGAAGTTGGCGAATTTGAACTGTCCTGACTCAATACCGTTTGTTACGAAACAGCATAATTTTCCTCATCAATTATCCAATTATCACGAGTACTGCAAAATAAAAATGTGTATTTTGAAAATAAAGAAAAATATCAAAAATGTATAAGCTTACAATTGGTTAACACCTGAGTTGGTAACAACAGGTTAGCAGTCAAATACTTAAATTCCTGTTAATTTTGTTTACTATGTCGGCATAGCAGCATATTTTTGCAAAATAAAAAAAATAGACAATGCATGGCAACAGAGAAATGCATTGATCCAGCAAAAGTGCTAATAACGCTACTAATATCGTGGCTTCTTTTTTTCTCAAATGATCTTTAGTAGTTTAGTTACAGCAAGGTTGTTACTATGAAAGGTGTAATATTAATAAGTTATAATTATTATGTAATAAAAAAAGTTTAATTTAAATAAATGAAATAAAAAATTAAATAAAAGTTTTAATTATTATAAACTGATCGAGTACCATCGATTATCTTATACTACATACCGGCGCGGTGCGAGAAAGTCCTTCAGAAACATCATCTTCAATCCTTTTCAGCTCCTTGCAGAACCGCTCCCGAAGTGGCTTCCACCTATGTTTGTAGTTATTAATTAAAACTTTTTTGTTTCCCTTGAATTGAATACAGAATTTTCAATAATCATGGGAATCTGATGAAGAGATCAGAGATGTGCTCTCTTTTTGCAAAGGCTTAGCTGTCGTAAATGACACCGCTAAAAGAGGTGTTGCGTTTGTGAAGGACTACAACCAAATTTTGTCAAATGATGAAGAAAAAAAAACAGCTAATGCTACAAATCGTAGAAGTATATCGCAAAAAGTATCCTTTTTTGTGAAATAAGCCAGTTAATATAAACAATGAATGTAATAAAAATGAATATAATACAACCTAGTACTGATGTGAATTATTTTTCGAAACTTTTTTCATTTTTTCAAAGGGATCCCCCAAAGGGGTTGAGATAGGGGGTAAGTATGTTCAGCAAAATGTAGGGAGGACCTGGTAATACATTAGACCACTCTACGGGTCACTCCGGGAAAGCTATGAACTATTTTTAGAAACTTTTTTCATTTGTTGTGTTTTCTTTAGGGGGACCCTCAAAAGGGTGACATATAGGCGGTAGGTATATTCGGGAAAAATATTGAAAAAAAAATATAATATGACTTAGTGATACATATCAACCCTCTTTGGGTCACTCCGGGGGAGCTATGAACTATTTTTCGAAATTGTTTGTGTTTTCTGTAGGGGGACCCCCAAAAGGGTGGCAGATAGGGGGTAGATGTGTGCAGGGAAAAGTTTGGGAGAGTAAAAATAATGCGAGTTCGTCTTGCGTTTTACCCCTTCTGAGGCATCTGAGAAGAGGGGCAAGTCAATTTCATAATTCCACAAGAATGTCATTTTTGCAGGGGAACACCCCTAAGAGGTTGTGATAGGGGGTAAGTATTTTCAGGAAAAATGTTGGAGAAGAAAAAATAATGGGACCTTGCCATACATTTGATCCCTCTAGGGGACAGCTTCGGAGAGATATTAATGATTTTTGATAGATTGAGGACCATTTTCCAGTTTTTAAAAGGGTGGCGGGTCCATCAAATGTTTTCTGAAATGGACCAAATTTTATGTGGTTCTTATTGGCACCAATACGAAACTTTTGGTGCCCGGGGAGCGAAGTTTGGAACAACTTTATTTTTTTCATATATGTCTAAACCACCCTAATGTACACCTTTCAACAAAGGTACTTTCCTTGGGCTTCACGGTTTCAAATTAATAGCGATTAATCGTTCTCTTATGGTAGAAGTGTTATTGGAAGATTCAACTCATTTCTGATTTGGGTAGAGGTTATAAATGGACGCTTTTGAGAAATCTTTGCGATTTGCGCTGGTTTTTTACGTCTACCTCTACTGTCAGCTTATGGTAACCAATTTTTTGCATTTTGAAACAGTTAGAAGGTCCCTTTTAAATGCAAAAGTTTTGCCTTCACTAAGCAATTTTTTCAAACATTTTTTTTTCTTCAGGAGAACAATGTTGTCTACATCAAATTTTTATGCGATTTTGTACAATTTTTTGCAAACTGTATATTTCAAAATGCACTCAAAATAAACCACAAAAATTCATATAAAATATACTTTATTTTAAGTAAATTTTGCTGTCCATGACAAAAAAAAAGTACATTCCTAGTATGTTCTTTACTTCTAATCTACATTTTCTATCGTTTTTGTGTAATGCAGATAAAAAATAGTTATGTATATCGAATCATAAAATAAATTTTTTTGGTTTGTTTTGAGACTAATAATTATTATATTAATAATTTTTGTATTGAACTTTTTAGTCATTTATACAACCAACATGACAAGTGGATCAATTTAACCTGGTAATTGGTGACATATGTTTCGGCTATTACCACGTATATACATATTTATATGCATATACATAGCCTCATCAGACCAGTTTTGGTTAAGTTGTACTGAGAATCGAACACCCGACCGTATGCATTTTTGAATTGCGACGGCCGCTCTAACACTTGAACTATTGGGTATGTGACCTTGATGTGTACAAAGTGCGTGTTTCTTTTGATTACGCACGTATTGTTCCATTTTTCTTGTTATCTTTCTGAGTTATGTTCAGTTGACATAGCTCTTTTTAAGCTTATTTGGCTTATACATGTGCTATGATTTTATAATTATAAATATAATAAAAAAAGTACCTGGAAAATTTTCCAGAACTTTGAAATTATATGAAAAATATAATTATAAAATCATAGCACATGTACAGGGTGTTTTTTTTAGAGGTATAGAGCTTCGAATTGAAATAAAACACAAGAAAATCGTTTTAATGTCCATCAATTTGGCTTTATTGGAAGGATAATTTTATGCCATTAATGTTTAAATATGATTTCGGGCATGTGGCCGCCGCGGCTGGCTCGAATAAAGCCAATTCTACAGGTCCAATTTTGAACCACTTTTTCGAGCATATGGGGCCGTATGTCGGCAATAACGCCACGAATGTTGGCTTGCAAGTCCCCTAACGTTTCTGGTTTGTTGGCGTAGACGAGCGACTTCACATATCCCCAAAGAAAATAATCCAATGGTGTCAAATCACACGATCTTGGTGGCCAATTGACAGGTCCATTCCGCGAAATTATGCGCTCATCGAATGTTTCCTTCAATAAATTGATTGTGGCGTGCGCTGTGTGGCATGTAGCGCCGTCTTGTTGGAACCACAACTCATCCACATTCATGCCATCCAATTCGGGAACAAAATAGTCGGTTATCATGGCTCTATACCGGTCTCCATTAACGGTAACTGACTCTCCAGCATTATTTCGGAAGAAGTATGGCTCAATGACTCCACCAGCCCATAGAGCACACCAAACAGTCAGTTTTTGTGGATGTAATGGCGTCTCAAGGGTCTCATGTGGATTCTCTTCACTCCAAATGCGGCAATTTTGCTTGTTGACGTAGCCATTCAACCAAAAATGAGCCTCATCACTGAACAAAATTTTGCGATGAAAATCAGCATCGAGATCAATCTCATTTTCGGCCCATACACCAAAATCACGACGCATTGCATGGTCTCGCGGCATTAATTCTTGCACAAGCTGGATCTTGTAAGGTCGCAAGCCAAGATCTTTGCGCAAAATCTTCCATAAAGTTGATGGACAAAGCTCCAATTGCTGTGCACGGTGGCGAATCGATTCATTCGGGTCCTCTTCAACATTTTGCTCTACAGCGGCAATTGTTTCTTCGGTGCGCACTGTTCGACGTCTCTGCGGATGCGTATTATCACATAGAGTAAACGTAGTGCGAAAACGACTCATGGTTAACCGAATTAATTGCTCTGATGGACGATTATGTCGACCATAAAATGGACGGAGCTTGCGGTAAACTTCGCGAACTGAACCATTATTTTCGAAATAAATTTGCACGATTTGCAAGCGTTGTTTTTTTGTCAACCTGTTCATGATGAAATGGCAAACCAAACTGAACATAAATGACATTAGAGTTGCCAGATTTTACCATAAAATGCCAGTTTTATCTCTATTCGAAAAACAAACCTCTAAAAAAAACACCCGTTATAAGCCAAATAAGCTTAAAAAGAGCTATGTCAACTGAACATAACTCAGAAAGATAACAAGAAAAATGGAACAATACGTGCGTAATCAAAAGAAACACGCACTTTGTACACATCAAGGTCACATACCCAATAGTTCAAGTGTTAGAGCGGCCGTCGCAATTCAAAAATGCATACGGTCGGGTGTTCGATTCTCAGTACAACTTAACCAAAACTGGTCTGATGAGGCTATGTATATGCATATAAATATGTATATACGTGGTAATAGCCGAAACATATGTCACCAATTACCAGGTTAAATTGATCCACTTGTTATCTTTGTCATGTTGGTTGTATAAATGACTACAAAGTTCAATACAAAAATTATTAATAAAATAAATTACTTTTTATTATATACGCAACATATTAACAGTTTGCCCTGTAATTTTTAACTGTCGATCATGCGATATTTTCAAAAAAATCAGAATTTTTTGCTAACTAAATTTTTCCTGGCCACTTCGAATATTTTCCATTCTGAAACTGTAATAATAAAGTTGAAGGCTGTAATGCTTGCAGTTTACCACCCATCAATTAACATATATTGAGTATCGCATGAAATTTCTAAATTACTGTAAAAATTAGTTACATATTGATGTATCCTTACGATCAGTTTTTTCCTTGAATTATTAACCATTATACTTTGTTGCTATGTCAGTGGTTACCGTGTTAACGTTTCTTTTCCGTCAATTCACTCTGGTATAGATTTTCTTCCCTACCCACCGTTAAAAAATTAACTTGTTTTGTAACCTCTGCATTTTTTTTTTTAATTCTATAAAAAAATCTAAAACCCAATCTTAAAGAAACAAAATCAGGACACAACTGGTTTTTGAGCATAACGTTTTCCCATACAAAATTGCAATTGCATTGTTTAAAATTATATTTTATCAGTAAATTTGTTGAGCCCAAAGTGTTTTTTTTTTTTTCACAAAGGAAGGGTTTTGCAAATTTTCAGCTCAAAACACATTCTCCTGTCTTGTTATTTGTTTTACCATCTAAACTCTAGTGCTCAGAAACCAAAAGCTGTAGACACAAAAATTGATATTACTTAGAAACTTCTTTAAAAATGAGTCCGTACGTGTTTTGCCATTTCTTACAATTTTTTATACCCTACACCGAGGGTATATTCACTTTGTCTCTCCGTTTGTAACACCTCGAAGGGGGCGTGGAAGGTATGGAAAAGTATATATATTCTTGATCAGCGTCACCACCTGAATCGATTTAGCGATGTCCGTCTGTATGTCTGTCTGTCTGTCTGTGGAAATCAGGTTTACGGGAAAATTAACAAAGCTAATTGAATGAAACTTTCATACACAGGTCACATCTTCTTGCAGGCATCATGCTATTGAAAATTGGCAAAATCGGTTCACGGACACGCCTACCGCCCATACTCTATGTAAATTTACACAGGCCAATTTTGAAAAAAGTTGCAGCGATTTTGATGAAACTTGGTGATTTGGTGTGCATGTGAACCAAATTAGGATTAGGCTGGGTTTCAAGTTTCCAAATGGTCATACAGGGGCGTGGCACAGCCCTAAATTTTATCATTTAAACTACCATATCTTGTAAGCCGTTCAAGATATTGCGATGAAATTTGGTAAACGGATACAAAAAACGCTTATTGCTATAGATTGTGTGCTATGAGAGTAATCTTCTTAAAATTTGGTCTATAGATGTCAGATACTATAAGCTTTAAAACTAAATGAATTTGACAGGATTTCATCAGTGGGCGTGGCACCTCCCATATAAACATAAATTTGTAAGCACTGTTTTAAGTGAACTATTGCAGCTATTGCTATGAAATTTAATGTAAGTGATTCAGCGGCTATAGAGTATATCTGAATCAAAATTGGCTGAAATAGCACCAGTGGGCGTGGCACCTCCCATACAAGTAAAATACGGTAAGTGGCATGTTTATCGATATATGTAAGCTATCATACTAAAATTTGGTGTAAGAGGTTTGCTTATGGAAAGCTATTTCTGGATCAAAACCGAGCTGGATTGTACCAGTGGGTGTGTCACCGCCCTAAATTTTAAATTTAACTGCGGCACATATCGGAAACTATACAAGCTATTGTGCTGAAATTAAATATGAGGATGTCGATCACGAATATAGTTTATTGAACCAAAAGTGGGCGGAATTGGATAAGTGGGCGTTGCATATTTCTAATTTTTCATTTCTATTCGATTTATTTCAACATTTTCCTTATTCTTTCGACTCTTTCAACCCTGTTACTTTTTAAAATATATCCTATATGTATTTATTCGAATTTTTCAACTTTCTTCATTAGTTTCGTTATTTTTTCGACTTTTTCATCCATTTTGAATTCTTTCAAGTTGTTTCAACTTTTTTAGAGTTTTTCAACCTCTCTCAACTTTTTCAACATTTTGCATATATTTTCGACTTTTTCAACATTTTTCAACCTCTTTCAACCTATCTAACATTTCACATTTTTTTCAACTCATTCAACCTCTTCAACGCCTTTTTAACATTTATTTAAAAGGTACTTTCAACGCAGTGTAGGGTATGTGAGTTTCGGCGTGGCCGAAGATAACACCTTAACTTGCTTAAAATCTTATTTGGGGTGTGCCACAGGAAGGGGATAAAGTGACAGAAAGGCTAAGCATGAAAAATCTACACCTCAGGAACCTCAGTGAAAACAATGCACCCTCATAAATTTACCTCCCAAAACTAAGCTAGTTGAGCTATACTTTATAAACCAGTCAGTCTTGCACTTATATTTATGGAAACAGATTATATACCTAGATAACGCACGACACACCTAGTTCCACCTTCTTATTTATAACGTTGCACTTAGATGTGCATATTTATTAAATAATAATTACGTGATGTAGGAATGTTTTAAAATTTCCTCCGGTTCAAACGTGTGATAATTTACTCAGATTAATTGCTTATGGCCTTAATTTTTATTGATGTTTAACTGGTTGCCTCTAGTGGTCATTGTATGAATTCTTATTTTACTTTGTTTTTAAATCGTGTAGGTTTTTTTTTATTTATTTTTTAATAAAAGTAATATCCATAATTTGTGGCAACTCCTAGCTAACCACCTGCAGAGATAACAAATTTCTATCACTGTAAAATTATGCAAATTAATTTGAAAATTCAATAGGAATCAATTAAAATTAACATAATGAGCGAAAATTGTCATGAGCAGCAGACAAATGGAATTTTTATTGAAATTTATTAATTTGTTTTAGCGACTAATTTGTAAACAAAGTAAAACAACTAATAAATTATTATGAAGAGATATTTAGTTTTGAACAAATTATAAAGGTCAGGATTGATTTCTGAAAATGTTTAATGCGCGAGTATGGAAAAAGCTTGTCATGCAGTTTATCAGCTCAGATTCAGCAAGCGAACGCTATAAATTCCGGTCACATATTTTATCGTTAAGATACTTGTACTCGCATGCTTCACAGCGTACGAAATTTAAGCCACCTAAATATGTTTCGTCGTTAATTTCGTCTTGAACTACAATTCCGAAAATGCGGCAACAGCTTACAAAAGACGATATGCCAATAAAACAAACAAATGTCCCTGACTTGTTCTTCTGCCGGCAATGAATTTATTTGCACTTTGAAACGAGTGCGATGGAGTGTGAAAAATATTTATTGTCAGTGAAATTCAATGCATGCAGATTGTAGTTTAATATGAAATTTCGCTCCATAAAATTATTCAAATGGTTGCGTTTATATCAATAACCCTTGGAGTTATGCTTTTTAAGATACAGTGCTATAAATAAAACTAGTATTACCTCTCCTAAATTAATAAACTGAGTTTAATCATTCGTGGCTTAAGTTACTATTGGTAATGCATTTCACATAATGTACAACAGGAATGTGATTTTGTGATGCATTTACACTGGGCCCTCACCATATAAGTGTGACTAAAAGCAAAATAAGAAACATTGGCCCATAATTATAGTCGCAAAATTGAGTTAAAACCTGGTTTTTACCCAAAATCGAAAATACAGAAAGACCTTATAAAAAAAAGAAAATTTCATTAAATTATGAGAAAATTTTAAAAAATTAAATATGTGAAATTTATGATTATTAAATTAGCTTATTGTTTATATTAACTTATTGCAAATAAAAAGATTATAAAAAAAAATGTAAACGCACAAGTACAATACTCTTCGTAAACGCAGAAAAAGCCCTCTCGACACTAACTTGAGATGCTGGAACACCTAATATGATCTCAGCAGCTTCACCCAATAGAGGTGTATCATTTTTTTTTTTTTTTTTCCGAGTATTCTCAAATCTTTTTTCTTTAGAAACCTTAGGATAAGTTTGATAAATTTTGAATTCCTTGATGTTGAATTGTTTTCCTTGTTCTTTAGCAGCTCCTCCAGCTACTACACTTGTATCGTTAATATTTTCAGTTGTAAGTTCCTTATATATTTCTGACTCTATACGTACATATATGTGTATTTCCACCGAAATTGTCATTTTAGCCGTCTACGTTTTTAATCTTTTGGAGCACACACTTCAACCATAGTTTTTCTTGAAGTTAAGACTATCTTGAATTAACCCTGCAGGGAATTGATCTCACTATAAACTAACTTGTCATTGACTGTCTTATAAGCACATCTAGCTCATTTCTAAATTGTTTTGCTGACTATTTTAACATAGGGATGTGTTTTGAACTAACTACAAACTAGCTACTCACAAGTTAGGTAATAGTAAGCCAAAAAGTACTGACTTTATCCCAACTATTTTGCAACTAACTACAAGCTCGCTGCCAAAAAGTTAGGTAATAGTGAGCCAAAAATTACTGACTATATCCCAACTATCTTGCAAGTAACCACCAACTGATTTTTTATTTCCTATATAATAGTGTGGTTCGTGAAAACTAGCAAATGATGAACCAAACGTTTTTATTTATATTATTTTCATTATTTTTTGGCAATATAAACATTATTTTTTATTTCTATTACATTTTTTATTTTTTTGAAATGCATACATTATGAAAATTACGTTTTTTAATTATTTTAAATGCTACCCTGAGTTCTTTATCCGGCTCGCCATCGCAAACTGTTTGAAAATAAAATATAATAACTATAAATGCATTCTTAAGTTTATTTATTATACACATACCCATTAACGCCTCGTATATTGTTGAAAAGTCCTTAAGTCGCTGCTTCCCATGTATGCCGTCAACATGCCCGTATCAAACGCACAAAATGTTTTTCAGTTAATTGTATTTTTATTTGACATTAAGTCAAATAAATTTTTAAAATTCAAAAAAAAATATATGTGTAAAGTGTGAACTGTCATATATAACGTGGCCCCAGCATGTTTTACTGACTATAGTTAGGTAGCTTGTACATGACGATAAATGCATTATTTCAGTAGCTAGTTGAAGATTGCACGACAGGGAATATTAAAGGAAGAACAATTAAAATTCAGAGGGAGACATAGTTAAAATTGCAAAGTAAATAAAACATGAAAAGTTACATATAAAGTTTTGTAATCTAATAAGCGTTGGAGCATATCAAAAGTGGAATTCCAGCGAGTTGGACAATCAAGCTTTGCTTTTTCTAAGCCTAATCTTTTTACCAAAGAAACTTTAATATGCGCTCCAGGCTCTTAAGAAAAATCTCTGCACTTAGTAATATTAATATTAACTGTAGATATTGTGTCATAAGCTGCAACTGGGAAGAATGCGCTATGCACCTTGTTGGATCTGGTCGTTAACTTACAAAAGCACTCTGACCTCACCCTAATAAACTTGAGATTTTTGACATTTAGGGCTGGTTTCACAGTGTTTAGTTAGTTGGAAAAAGCTGTCTTCTGAAAAAATTTTATTTCTTCTATTAAAAAATTAAAAAAATATTTTTCGATTATTTTTGGAAAATATATAATTTAAACAAGAAAATCACTCACAGCCATTAAATATTGTGCTTGCGAATCTGAATAAAATCATCAAGCTCAAGAATTAACTCAAATTTGTTCCAACGAAATTTCTGCTGCCGTGAGTGGGGTCGTCATCTTGAATTTTCTGAGTTAGAAAATTCTTGATTTATACGATGGCCGACTCCAATACTAACCAAAAAATGGATGATGAATTTAATATTGACAATTCTCAACATTCAACTAACAATTCTGATAAAGAACCATGGGTGGAAATCACGCCAAAAAGAAAAAGAAGGGCAACAGATGTGCCAACTACATTAAATCCGGCTCTCAACAACTCAAACCGATTTTCAATATTAGAGGGTTTAAACTGTGAAAATTCTGGTATAAAAGGTCAGTCGGATAAAAATGTTTCAATTAATAAGTCTGTCATTAAATTTTGCCCACCTATTATTATGTACGGTGTTAACACCCGTAAGTTGATTGCTGATATCAAAAATAAAGTTCCAAATATTCAATTCACATTAATTAACTGTAATAGCAAAAAAAGTAAGCTTTTTGTAGACAATGTTGGGGTGCACACCGAATTATTAAAGGTGCTTCGCGATTCTAATACTGTTCAGGCTTATTCTTTCACTCCGCCTGAAAGAAGAACGGTTAATCTTATTATGAGAGGTGTGAATTCTGAATATACTGATTCAGAAATCTTAAATGAACTCAACTGTATTTTACCTGACGTTGTTCAAAATGTTTCGAAATTTGAAACTCTACGTTCCAAAGAAAAAAATATTGACTATCCTTTATTTTTAGTCAAACTTCTTCCAGGTAAAACAGTTGAGGATATTCGGAAAATACACGCACTCTTTTATAACAGGATCACTTGGGAATTACCAAATGGTAATAAGGGTCCTACTCAATGTCGACGTTGCCAATCTTTCGGGCACATTGCTAAAAATTGTGCACGTAATTACAGATGCGTTAAATGTGACTCTGAGCATGACCCTGGTCAATGTAAAAATATAAAAAATCAAAATTCTACACCATACTGTGTAAATTGTGGACAATTTGGTCACCCTGCCAATTATAAAAACTGTGCCAAATTTGTGGAATATGTCAATAGACGCAAAAATTTGATTTATGCTGCTGCTGAAAACAAAGCTAAGCAAAAACAATTTGTCTCTGACATTGGGATTAATAAATCCAACATGGTTGGATTTATTAATCCCAATATTTCTTTTGCTGATCATTTTAAGCCCAAGCCTGTCTCTGGTATCCCTGAAATCTCTAAGAATCTAAAAGCTTCTTTGCCTGTGGAATCAAACTCGCTAGTGTCCACCTTTTTAGGACTTTCCCAAGAATTATTTGGTATGAACGTAACTAACCTTTTAATGAAAATTGAAAATTTTCTTAAAAATTTAAAAAAATTTAGTTCAATTGAACACAAAAGATTGGCTTACCTTGAACTCCTTAATGAAGTTCTTTGTTCATCAGCTCCATGAATTTTAACATCTTAAATTTTAACATTCGGTCATTAATAAATCACTCTAGAAGAGTAGAGTTATTAAATATTCTTCTACATAATGATATAACATTTGCTTTTATTCAGGAAACTCATCTAAACACGAGACATAAAGTTTTTTTGGACTCATATTCTTTTGTTAGAAATGACTCTCTTCAAGGGGTTGCAATAGCTATTAAAAATAAAATAAAATTTAAAATTGTTGACTCTTCCAACTTCAATTTTCCTTCGCTTTTTATTAAAATTCAAATTAAAATTAACAATTCATTGGAACGTTTCCTTTTCGGTTCAATTTACATTCCTTGTAATACTTCTTTCACAATTATTACTGATGAATTAAATAAAATTTCGAATTTGGCTAGTTCCTTTTATGGTACCATATTAGGTGGTGATCTAAATGCCCGAAATCCTTTATGGGGTGACCATTTAACTAATGGTAATGGTCGTAGTCTGGAAGCTTGGCTGAATTCTAATAACGATCTTATCAATTTGACTTCTAGTTCTCCAACTTTTCCTAGCAGTTCTTCTTTTTTAGACCAATTTATTATCTCAAATCATCTCTTGGATAGAATTAATCCAAATTATAGCGTTAAAACTCTAGCAACATTTTCTGACCATTTTCCTGTGATGTTGAAACTTAAAATTTCAGATGCTATTATTCCTCTTGGGTTATCAAGGTCCTTCATTTCATTTAAAAAGACAAATTGGTCAAAATTCAGGGAAGATCTTGATGATCACATTGCTCTTGATAAGCCTTCTCCTAATTTAAATCTTTCGAATTCTGATATTGACTCATATATTAATAAATTCAGCCAAGCTGTTCAAAATTCAATTCATCTAAATTCTGAGGTCATATCACCTTCCATTAAAAAATACTTTTTGCTTCCAAATCATATCAAAATTTTATTTAACCATAAGCATAATTGGAAAAGACGCCTTAAAAAAATTTTTCATATTAATAACAATAGAACTTCTATTGAATATAAACAACTTTCTAGTAGAATTTCTCTTTTAAATATAATTATAAAAGAAAAAGTTGCTATTTGGGTAAATGACCAATTAAAAAATCGACTCTCTAAGATTAAACCAGGTCCTAATGCTTTTAAAGAAATTAATAAACTTATTGGTAAAACCAAAAATTTTTGTTGTGATAAAGTAATTGTTAATAATGTTACAGTTACTGATGATGAAAAAAAAGTTGAGATCTTTGGTAATCATTTTAAGAAAATTTATGATTTGAAATCTTCTGGTTCAAATCAACACTTTAACGAATCAGTTCAAAAAAGTGTCAAATCTAAATTTGATTCACTTCCAAATAGAATTTTTAATTTTGATGCTGAACACTCTGCTCTTCAGCCAATAGCTCCACATATGTTTTCATCTGTATCTGAAATTTCTTCCGTTATTAAAAATTTAAAAGCTAAAAAATCTGTCGGCCCTGACAATATTTCCAACTTTATTATCAAAAAATTTTCAAATATGTCTTTCGAATTTTTAACAATTTTAATCAATAACTGCATAAATAATGGTTACTTTCCATTACCTTGGAAAATAGCCAATCTAGTTCCAATCTTAAAAAAACCAAATTGCTTTGAACTAAATAATTTCAGACCAATTTCACTGCTTTCCAATCTAGGTAAGATTTTAGAAAAAAATTATAAGTAATAAAATGGATAATTATATTGATGATTCTTTCCAAATTATTTCTGATTATCAATTTGGATTTAAAAAGGAGCACTCTACCGTTCATGCCTTACTCAAAATTCATAATGATATTACTCTTAATTTAAGAGAGCAAAATTGTACTGTGGCTTGTAGTCTAGATGTAGAAAAGGCCTTCGATAAAGTTTGGATAGAAGGACTTTTGTTCAAAATTATTCAAATTGGCTTTCCCCTTGAAAT
Organism: Tricholauxania praeusta; assembly: GCA_949775025.1. Classification (NCBI taxonomy): domain Eukaryota; kingdom Metazoa; phylum Arthropoda; class Insecta; order Diptera; family Lauxaniidae; genus Tricholauxania; species Tricholauxania praeusta. The sequence continues at coordinate 114,766,167 of OX459029.1, forward strand.
TTTAAAATTTTATTTAGTTTTCTTACTAACAGAAATTTTTTTATTTCTATCCAACAATTTAAATCTCAACTATTTCCAATTTTCTGCGGTGTCCCACAAGGATCTATTTTAGGACCTAAATTATTCAATATTTTTATGTTTGATTTTCCTCATACAATCCAAAATATTTCTTCGTCTCCATCTACGGCCCTTCTTTTTGCTGATGACACTTTAGTATATGCTCATTCCATGTTTCCTCATGATGCTCTGCAAATTCTTAAAAGTCATATCATTGAAATTATGAATTTTTATAAAAAATGGGGCATTAAGCTAAACTTTTCAAAATCCGAATGCATTTGTTTTAGAAATTCTTCTGGAAAAAGTAAACATGGTGTTGTTGGTCAAAGTAAAATTTTTTCTCTTCTTATTGATGGCTCTATAATTCCGCTTAAAACCAATATTAAATATCTTGGTGTTCAATTTTCAAATTTACTTAAATTTAACTCTCACGCTAGAACAGTTAAAAACAAAGCTACAAAGATTTCTAATATTTTATCCCCTTATCTGCATCATACTCATTTACAAATGAAAACTAAACTATTACTTTATAAAACCTTAATTAGACCCATTTTACTGTATGCTTTTCCATGTTGGTTCTCAATCTCTCCAACAGTTGCCAAGAAGCTAGAAATTTTGGAAAGAAAAATTCTCAGATGGTGTATCAATAAGAATTTTCAGACCAGGACGAAAAGATTCTCTAATTGTTTTGTGTACAATGAAGCTAAAATTGTACCATTAATGACATATGCGTTTAGTTTAATGAAAAAATTTTGCACTAAAATGTCCTTTTCTGAAAATGATATAATTAAAGATATTTACATCTCTCAGTCTAACATTTCTTGGAACGATTCATACTATCTTTCTCCTCTAGGAATCGAAATGTTGAATTCTGTCTCTGATTCGGTGTGCACTCTCCCTTTGTTTTATCAAAATTCAGGCTTTGGCTATAATCGCTGTTAATCTATTTGCATATCATTTTAATTGGTTAATTTTTTTTAATCTTAAAAATTTATTAAAACTTAATAAATTTTTATGTGACTGATCTTTATTATAAGTCTCATAATTTTAAGATATTTACATCTCTGTAAGCTGGACCAGAGTACAAATTTCAACCTCATGTTCATTAAAATTGTATTACATACATATATATTCATCAAGAAAATTACAAACACACTAAACAAGGAAAATTGTCTTTAAAAAAAATAAAAAAAAAAAAAAAAAAAACACATACACTCTACATTTGAATCTATGTACATTCATATATCATATTCTGCCTTTATACTATTCCAGCTATTTTTCTTGTACCTGAAGAGAGTGATTGTGTTTCTTATACTATTTCACTCTCTCCCTTTAATTTTAAGATATATTTTTTGTAAATGACACAAACGTCAAAACAACTGATATAAAACTTAATAGTCCAAGAGCCGACTGTAGAAAAGTCGAGTGTATAAGATTACAGGATGGGATGCATGCCAAATGATAGAGCTCGACGAGCCTAAATAGAATATCTAGGGTTGCCTTGCCAAAGCCTGTCCCGATGGCCGAAAATGCCCGAATTTTAGCCAATTTTATTGTTCTAATTAAAACTGTAGTACATAACAGCTCGAAATGAATGCCAAATGATAGAACTCGAAGAGGCCTAATTATAATACCTGTAAGTGCATAGTTGAATCCTGTCCCAAACATGGGTTTTCATCGGTTTTTTATGTCAATTTTCATTAATGAAGATAACAGCTTGAAATTTGTGCCAAATGATAGATATCGAAGAGCCTTAATAGAATATATAGGGTTGCCTTGTAGAATCCTGTCCCAAACATGAGTTGCCACTCATTTAAGAAAAGTTGACCCCAAAAACGGGTGTCAAATAATGTTTAGGACATGATTCGACAAGGCAACCCTATATATTCTATTTAGGCTCTTCGATATTAATCATTTGGCATGAATTTTAAGCTGCTATCTTCATTAATGAAAATTGACCCAAAAAACCGGTGAAAACCCATGTTTGGGACAGGATTTAACAATACAATCCCAGGTACTATATTTATGCCTCTTCGAGTTCTATCATTTGGCATACATTTCAAGCTGTTATGTACTACAGTTTTAATTAGAACAACAAAATTGGCTAAAATTCGGGCATTTTCGGCCACCGGGACAGGCTTTGGCAAGGCAACCCTAGATATTCTATTTAGGCTCATTTGGCTCTATCATTTGGCATACATCTCATCCTGTAATCTTATACACTCGACTTTTCTACAGCCGGCTCTCAGCCTATAATGAGCAAGAGTTATTAAAACATGTATTTAAACACTTTGTTAGTATCTGTAAAAGAAAGAGGGCCATACATTACAGTCCTCAGTTTTATTGTTATAAACTAGACGAATGTACTATAATTGTTGTTCAAAAGACTCAATAAATTGAAATTGACAGTGTTTAGTTAACCAATTAGTTAACTTAGCTAGCGTCTGTTAGTTAACTACCAAATTTATGTTTTTCAATTTCACAGTCCATTGGTTAATTAATGATAATCTTTTGTACAAAATATGGCATCACTGCACAAAAAATATGTTTTTTATTTGACATTTCATAGTTTGCGAAATGGAGTCGAGCGCGAGAAGCTCAAATTTTTCAACAGCAGAAAATTAAGTGCATTGTTTTCAATAAGTTAACTGTAATAAAGTGATAAAGTGTACTTAAAATTAAAAATTGTGTATATCATGCAAATTTTCCACTTTGTTTTCTGCCGCCGCCGCACAGTGGGAAATTTTTTAGCGTTTTGGGACAAAAATCCGTCTACAATGCAATTATTAATGGATTTGAAAAATTTTGTTTTTTAAAATAATTGTTAAGTACCACCCGATGTGTGAGTAATGCCCAAAATTTTGAGAACGTTCAACATAACCTCAAAAAATCCTATAAATATATGAAATTCGTGTATTTTACTTAAGCTACTTTACTAAAACTACTAGACCGATTTTCTTGAAATTTGACACACTCTTTAAATACATATAAGACTAGGTAATGACGAAAGGTCTTTTTTTTTGCATTGCAACTAGTTCTGCAATAATAAATTTACTGATTTTTGTCTTTTTTTTTTTTAAATCGTTTTTTGGCTTAAAAACTATGCCAAAATCTCAAAAATCGTCAAAGAAAAAAAAACCTTCGTCAATACCTTGAAAAACTTATAAGCTAACCAAATTTTTTGGTTTTTTTGGTTTCAGATGATAAAGTGATGAGTTATGTTGTCCACCACAAACCAACTTTTTTTTTAGGCGTCCGCGGAAATTTGATGCCAACGGCTTATTCTGCAATAATTTTTAATGACATTTTCACAGAATACTCTTTAAGAATTTTACTTTTATATGTTTTTTAAATAAATAAATTTACTCTTACCATATCACTAAAAAACATTTTTAAACTTATGCCTAAAATGTAGCGCCAAAACCCTACCCCCTCTATAAGTAAAATACACGAATTTCATATATTTATAGGAGTTTTTGAGGTTATGTTGAACGTTCTCAAAATATTGGGCATTACTCACATATCGGGCGGTACTTAACAATTATTTAAAAAAAAAAATTTCAAATCCATTAATAATTGCATTGTAGACGGATTTTTGTCCCAAAACGTTAAAAAATTTCCCACTGTGCGCCGCCGACTATAGAACTTCCATATTCCTGAATTTTGTTGGAAAAAAAGAAAATACAAAAGAAAGTCGATAGCAGAAAGAAAATCGCGTCCCAAAACAAATTTTGCAGGAGAAGGCGTGGGGATACACACGATGAGGAAAACTGTCAAGCCGCACTGTCAGCGCAGTCAAAACGGACACACGTACTAAAAATTTGTGCAATTCCTTAAAAAATTAAAGGAGAGTCGTCGCCTCTACCACTGCAGGTAGGAATCGGTGTTTGATTTAGTGTAATTAAATAAATCAATGTATTGAAACTGTTCTATTTTGAAGCATTCGTCTTAGCTTGAACATTAATTTTCTTATAGTCCTATCGATTGTTGCCTGCCCGTGTGGCTATTGTTGTATTTTGCCCGAAACTGAATTGCTACCGCTATTATGGGTGCATATCTCTCACAGCCGAAAACGGACAAAGTGTCTACTGATGAATTAAATGAGCTTTTGATGGTTGGCGCCAGCTCCATGCAAGGTTGGCGTAATAGTCAAGAGGTGAGCCAAACGTGTGTATAACCATTTCAGTGCATTTATTTTTATGTAGTTTCTTTTGTTGATTTAATGGGAATGTATACGTTCTTAGTTAAGTGAGGCAAAAGCTGTCAATCTTATAATCATTTAAAAAATAATTTTTGCACCTTAAAATGCTTAGTCAACCAATTTATAAACAATTATAGTACGGGACGGGTCTAACGTACTCGCGGACCCTTTGTTAACTTGACAGTGGTATAGTTTTTTTATTGAAAAAAAAAACCAAGTTAAAGCGCCAATTGCAATTTTCTAGTAATGGAACAGACCTTTAATTGTTATTTTGCATTTGTCTTTACAGAAATAGATCAAGACGAAACTGTAGTAAGTAGTTGGCAAAAATATGGCCCGGAAAAACTGAAGACCCCTAAAAGTCGACCTTTAAAATTAAAAGACAGCGATGAAGTGTCGAAGTCAACATGGACGAAATTGGTCACAGTTAAGTCTAAGTGGACCGAGGAGAAAATGAAAAAAGAAATTGAAGTTTTAGAGGAAGAGCATCAACTGCAGATGCATTTCATGACAGAAAAACATGAAATGGAAAAAAAAGAATTTGATTTGCGCCTTCAGCAAATGACTGAGAAACATCAGCTAGAAATGGAGTTGCTACAAAATAACAATTAAAGGTCTGTTCCATTACTAGAAAATTGCAAAAAAAAATTTTAATAATTTGTGATATTTTTTACTATTTTCAGTTCCTAGTCAAAATTTTCAAGCTCATGCAAAATACACCGAAGCTTACACTGCACTTACCTATAAGAGATATATCTTCCAAGCACTTTTGGGTTTCTGTAGGTACCTTGTAAGGAATTAAACTCTTCCACAATGGTCACCCATATTTTTTATTTCTCGTCCACACTCACTTTATCCGTCCTTTGCTCTCGAAAATGTTTTTATATATCTCGAAATGAAATTTTTTAATCAAAAAAATTAATTATAATTGATATAAAAAATGATAATAATAAATAACAAATATAATAAATGGAGCTTTTTAAATTTGTTTATAAAACTATAGGTCATTAATGGATTTTTTTGGAACAATAAATTTTTTGGAAAAAAATTGAAAATCGAAAAAAAGCTATGAATCGAAAATTGCTAGTCAACTAAATTGAAACGGTTGACATTTAGTGAAAATCGTATTTGCCATTTTCGAGTAATATTGAATCAAAATTTTCAATCATTGCGAAATGATACGCCCACTTCTCCAATTCCGCCCACTTTCGGTGCAATTTATCTATTATAAATGAATTGAGAATTTATATATGACGTAGTATCACTTGAGAACGGCTCGACCGATTTGGCTGATTACTTTTTTGTTATATTTGTAATTGTTAGGACAAGGTTTGTATGAAAGAAAATTTTCTTAAGGCTTCATATTTACAAAAATAAATTTTAAATTCACATTTTCTCGAAGATCGCATGGAATAGACACCACATAGCACTTACTATATATTAAGCGGCATTTATTAAGTTATTTGTTTTATATTTATAGTAAATATTTAGGGTGGTCCTCATACCAAAAAAAAATATTTTTAAAATCGCATTTTCTTAAGAATCGCTTCATCGATTCACATGGAACTAACACCACGTAGTCTTTATACTCAGAGACCATTTTAAAGTTCTATGCATTTTATTTAGGGTGGTCCTCATACAAAGATATTTTAAAAATTATCTCTTTTTCACAATAATAGAAGTGTTTTTACTTCCACTGAGCTATCGAGGCATAAGAAAAGTTTGTGAGATAAAATCTATTTAGGCCAAATTTTGCAACTTACGAATTTCTGCTCCAAAAGTTATAAAGCAAACCTAACAATAATAATCAATGGACATTCATAAATTCTTTCTTTTTTTCATAATAAATTGTATATTTATATATATGAAATACAAATGGTTTTATTATATATTTGCAAAGTGAGTATCAATGAGGCTTCTTCTAAGGTGGTTCTTTGTGATTTGTTCACCGGCTCGGCGATTATGAGGTGTACTGAAATTGTAGTGTCGTGAGTAGACCCTGGCCACCGCGAAACAATATCTCAAATGCGTCATTCACTGTCACAGAGCGTCTGCACATTAATTGAAAAAAAACCCCTTTCTGTTCCGAAACAATTCTGCATCATCACCTCCTGGAAATCACACATTAAATACATGCAAAAAGTTTCTTGATATCTAAGCTTACCAGGAGACGTTATTTTAACGTGAGTGCAATCTATAGCAGCAATTACCCTAGGGAACTTAGCAACCTTGTAAAATTTTATTTGGTTTTCCCGAATTGCCTCATTGGTTTCTGGCAAATAAACTTTTTTCGCAGCAATGCTATAGTATGTGAAACTAGAGTGACAACCCGTGTAGTTGTAGCTTTGGACACACCGAAAAGATCTCCACCTACTTGCAACATGCACCCAGTGGCATAAAACCGTAATGTTAAGAGGAGCACCTACTCTGGTAACATTGCGTTGTTCCTAGAAATATTTTTATTAGACGAGTATAAAAATATATTTAATAACAAACTTAAACTTACCACGCAGTCTTGTGTTGAATTTGTGGTCGTATGTGTTCGAGAACTTCCCAAGCTACATATTTACTAAGACGAAATCTTTCACGGAAATCTTAAGCGTCGTATGTTTGAAAGTAATATGGACGGTATCTTAATACTTTTTTACGACGAGCAATTACAATACTCCATACTACTTCAATATCTGAATCACTATCAACTTCGCAATCCCAATCTGAATCCATATTTATGTAGCTCTTATTTGCTTTTTTGGAACTTTGTGTTTTTATTTATTACGTTCTTTTTCGTTTTGACAGCAATCAGCTGTTAGTTAACAATTTGAAACTTTTGTTTTTATTTCTTATGTTCTTTTTCGTTATGACAGCAATCAGCTGTTAGTTAACTATTAGTTAACCTGCCAAATTCGGTTGGTTAACTAATTGCTATGAAACTGAAATAGGATAGTTAACTTCAAATCTCTAGTTAACTAAACACTGTGAAACCGGCCCTTAGATATACATTTTTAATTGATGCTAGATATTTGTACAAGTAGCACTTAAGCTCTTCAATTTGAATTTTTTCTTAAGTTAGAATTAACTTTAATAAAGTTGCTAAGGACAATAACGCAACGAATCCATTTCGTTTTATTCGGACTCTAATCATTGGTGCCTCCTGTGAGGACTCGCTGCAGCTATTTCGGACGGACAGCAAACTTTGGCCAATAGACCCTAACCTAAAATAACACGAGGTAAGTGCTTTTGATATTTTGTGCAAAATGGTAGATGATAGTGACGTAGACGCCATCATTGGGGAGCAAATGGCTTTAATTGCATCAATTCAAACAACATTAAAAAACTTTAAGAAAGACGGAAAGGAGTGTAAAACGGAAGCATATCACAACGCTCGTTTGGAAACCTTGGGTACATACCGTGCAGAATTTGGAGATAACCATCGGAGATTATTGCGGCAGTCAAAAAATGCAGAAGTTAAAAAATACATCAACGAGAAAGTCTGCGATCAATTTGAAGAAGCATACCTGGATGTCGCATTCATCACCGGGACAACTAGGGACATCTACGACATTGAACAGCAGCACCACACCAAGCATTTCACACGCGGACCGCTGCCTGAGGTTAAATTATCAACTTTCAATGGGAACTATATTGAATGGCCGGCATTTAAGGAAATATTTATCGATCGTATTCATCAAAATGAAAACTTAAATAATTTGCAGCGGTTTCACTATTTGAAATCTGTTTTATCTGGCGACGCTGCTCAAGACGTACAACATATAAGCCTTGTTGGCGAAAACTACCAAGAAGCATGGGATATGACGTGCAAACGTTAAGATAATAAAAGAATTTTGTTCACTCATTATATGGATGTCTTAGAATAGCAACCTAACGTTCATCGTGATGATCCTGCAACGATAAAACATTTTATTCAAACGTGTAGGTCAGGTGTTAACTCTATCAAAAAACTAGGAGTAGCTACAAATGACCAAGACCAAGTTTTAGTTTACTATATGGTAAAAGGTTGCCAAATGCAATCCGTATCGAATGGGATTGTTCGTTGCGAAAACAAAATGGTATTCCAAGTTTTTCAGAGTTGTGTTCTTTTTTGGATGAGCATTATCTCATGATGGTGACTTCTTCTAAGTCAAATGGAAAACATCAACCACTTCCAATATCTACACGACATAAGTTGAATGGTGCAGTTTCCTGTCAAAGGTTATATCAAATCAATGACTTCCGTGAAAAAATCTATTACTTGTCCAATATGCGAGAAAGTTGATCACGCAGTGCGTGAATGTCAAAAATTCATTGAAATGAGCGTGCCGGAGAAAAGGGAAGCTGTGGAAAAACATAAATTATGTTTTAGTTGGGACTAATATCACAACCGGCCGCTTTTGTGTAAACATTGTTGTAGATTCGAAATTTGATACCCATGTGCTGTATCAAGCCTTAGCGTATGTTCTACCTGGGATATGTGGAGTCTTACCCTCACATAAAATTACCACTACAGGGTTTAATCATCTGAACAACTACAATTAGCAGATCCTAATTATTTTGAACCTGAATCTATAGATGTGCTTTTACGAAATGACGTTTATGATGAATGATGTTCGTAGGGGTAGCTGGATTGCAGAAGATAAATGGTGTGAGGACTTTTATCAAAACACACACAAAAGGCAGGAAAATGGGAAACATTTAGTACTATTACCTATAAAATCTGAGACTTATTCGTCTTGTTTTATAGGTAGCTCTAAGTCATCAGCTTTAAAACTATTTGTGCAGTTAGAAAACCGTTTAACAAAAGATTCCAACTTAAGGAAAGTATGTACGGAACAGAATACGAATACTTAAATTTAGGTTAAATGAAACCAGTAGCAACTACGGAAGAACAACTTAAAATAGTAGATGCAGGCAACAATTGGCATTCAACGTGTTGCTATCTCCCTTATCACCCAGTCGTGAAAGAATCTGCTGTAAGCACAAAGGTTAGGATTGTATTTGGTGCGTCCAATAAAACCACAAACGGAAAGGCATTAAACGATATTTTGGCCACGGGTTCGGCCCTGCAGCAAGATTTAGCGCCAGTGCTAACAAACTGACGTATTTGGAGATATGTCTTCATGGCTGATATCGAAAAAATGTTTCGAAGTATCGACGTTGATGAGGAGGATGCTCAATATCAACGCATACTATGGAGGGAAAATCCTAATCAGCAAGTAAAAGAATACTTTTGTTCAACTGCAATGTTTGTAACCGCCTCTGCGCCCTACACAGCTCTACGCACGATTCAACAGTTGGCCAATGATGAAGGTGAACGTTTTCCTATGACTGCAAAGGTTGTTAAACAAGAGATGTACGTGGACGATATCTTATGCGGTGCTGATACGCTCGAAGTTGCTTTACATGTTCATGACGAAATTATATCTATGTTGCAGAGCGCATCATTTAATTTTCGAAAGTGGGCAAGCAATGACTCTCTACTTTTGGAGAATATTGACATATAAAGGACATGTTAGAATTTAAGTATTCGGGGTCAGTAAAGGCTTTAGGCATGTACTGGGATCCACACTTTTGATTCACTAGGTTGGCTAAATCCAGTCCTACACTAATAATGCAATAACTATGGATGAGTAACGTTGGATGTGACACACCAGTACCAGAAACTATTAAAAGGTCCTGGGAAAGGTTTGGTGAAGAGTTTCACTGTATAGAACACATTCGAGAACCTCGGTGGTTTAGTATAGATACTTCCAGAAGTCCTTGTAAATTGCATTTGTTTTGTGACGCATCCAGTCATGCGTACTCGGCGGTAGTATATCTCAGAGGTTTAAACGTAAAGGGAACCATTTCCGTCAACCTGATTTCAGCGAAATGCAAGGTTAGCCCAATAAAACCTAAATTAACGATACCTCGAGCAGAATTGTGCGGAGCAGTTTTGGCTTCAAAGCTTTTAAAATTCATCATTAGTTCTTTAAGCATTGCAGTGGATAGGTCAAACATCTTTATGTGGACTGATGCCTCTATTGTCTTGTATTGGATCCGAGGGGATCCTACCCGATGGAAGACTTTTGTATCAAATCGTATAAGAAAAATTTTAGAAACCACTTCAGTAAGTCAGTGGCGTCATATCACATCGCAAAACAACCCTGCAGACATAGCCAGTAGTGGAATAAGTCCCTCGAAGCTTTTAGATTGTGACCTTTGGTGGAAAGCACAAAGTTTTCTTCAGCTACCGTACCATGAATGGCCAAAATCTTCACTGAATACGGGTTGTTTGCATCCATCTATTAAAATAAAAATAGGAGAATTATATCGAATTCTACCATGGTAAAAAAGGTCAGTGAGACGTCGCTTTTAGAAAGATGGTCGTCTTTTTCATTATTGGTACATGTGATTGCTTATTGTCATCGATTTAAAAGAAATTGCAGTTATAAGGCTTCCAACAAAGGTTTTTTAACAGCTAAAGAATTGCAGGCTAGCGTTCACTGTATAGTAGGTATGATTCAGCGGGAAGCTTTCCCATAATAGTGGTGTACACTTTCGTCCCACAAGCCAATTAGAAGCAGCAGTAGACTACGGGCTTTTAATCCCTATTTCGATGATCAGGAACAAGCTATTCGATTCGGTGGGAGACTTGGAAATGCGTTGTTACCATAGGAACAAAGATGCCCATATATCCTTCCATCAAAACATCATGTTATCGACCTTATCGTTTATCGGAGCTCTTAACCGATTCGTTGCTCGGCGTGTTTTGTGCAGCGATTTAAACAGCGACTGTGGAACTAATTTCATCGGAGCAAATCATAAGCTTCAAGCGAATCATGTATCTTACATGCAATTCATTACTAAAAGTATCTGCCCTTATCTGGCTGAACGCGGTATGCAGTGGCATTTTATACCACCGTCTTCTCCCCATTTCGGTGGCCTATGGGAGGCTGGGGTGAAGTCCGTAAAATATCACCTAAGACGCACAATTGGAGAACAAAACCTTACATGCGAAGAATTTAGTATGGTCCTGGCCCAAATTGAATCCTGTTTGAGCTCTAGGCCTTTATGCCCGTTGACGCTGATGACTCAATGGAACTTACGCCTAGTCATTTTTTAGCATTAGACTTATTATTAGCCTTACCTACCGGTAATGTAGAAATTAATCTCAGAGATCGTTGGCTACATGGTCAAAACCTAGTCCAGCAATGGAGCAATGAAAATTTATCACGTCTGCAATCGCGCCCTAAGGGGCTAAAGGTATATCCAAATTTGAAGGTCAATGATGTGGAGTTAATTAAAGATGAAAGGTACCCGTGCAACAGTTGGCCGCTTGCTAGAATTGTGGAGTTGCATCCTGGAGCCGATAACATCATACGGGTTGCTGCGCTCAAGACTCAGAATGGTCTCATAAAACGTCCCATCGTAAAGATTTGTTCTTTACCTATTCCAGACAACTGGAACCCAGTGGCAGAAAATTCAGCACAATAATATCATAAAGCACTTATCTATCTCTGTTACAGGTTAGGAGTGCGATCTGAGTCAAGGCCGCAAGAGAAGACATCTTCACAAAGCGGTTGTTGTTACGCATGATGTTTAGAAGAGACATCATCGTCGGGGCGATATGTTGGATCTGGTCGTTGCCTAACAAAAGCTTTCTGACCTCACCCTAATAAGCTTGAGATTTTTGACATTTAGATATACATTTTGAATTGATGCAAGTTTTTTGTACAAGTAGCACTTAAGTACTTAAATTTGATTATTTTCTTAAGTTACTCAGAATTAACTTTAATAAAGTTGCTAAGAACAATAACGCAGCGAATTCATTTCGTTTTATTCAGACTCTAAACACACCTTAAGTGAATTATATCGTTGCATAAACTAGACAAGAGTCTAATCCTCCTTCATTTGCATTTTATTCTTCATCTTCAACTTCTTCAAAATCAGGAAATTCACATTCATTCCTTAGGAAATCAATGAAAATTGTCAAAGCAAATAAAAACCAAAAACAACAAATAATAATCTTGCTTGAATCAAAAAAATTCTGCAATATATGAACAATATTGAACCTGAACCGAATTTTTTAATGCCCAATCCCATTAAAAAATTCGGGCTTACATTATGTAAAAAAAAACCTAAGCGGTTCAATGCTTATGATTTTAATACTCAAATTAGCAATAACAGCATGCCCGACGATTGGAATCAGTGTCCTTTATCCTGTACTGAAAAAAAATGACCCGACAATCTGCGATAGCTATTGGGGAATCAGTCGTCTTGTGAAAGACTTAAGCCGTACGCCAACACACTGATTGGGCCTTATCAGTGCGGCTTTAGACCTGGTTAGCCCACCATAGATAAAAGCAGCTAGTAATCACAAGCAAGAACACATATCATTTTGACTCAAAACAAACTTCTTAACTACTCTTTTCCCTTAATTATATTTATAGTTTTTTAATGATGTATGACATGTGAATTCGGAATAATGTTAGGTTACATTTTGTAAAAAAGAGCTATTGTTGTGAAAACAGCCGAATTCGATGTTGTCTCTGGTTGACCTGGTTGATAATAAAATAAAACCAGTTTACAGTATTATGAATCACGAAAAATATTGCAATTGTTTGTGACTACAATCATAATAATGGCGATAATTTCTCAAGATTTAGTCATTTTAAAGACATTGGTGTCTACTTTGATCAAAAATTCTTGTTCGGCAGTCATCTCGAAGACAAATTCTCAATTTTCGGGATTCGAGAGAAATTTTAGATCCATTTACTCCTAGGAATATTTTCATAAGCTTAGTTAGTTTCCTGTTAGAGTACGCAAGTATAATCTGGGATCCATTTTACGAAGCGTCTATAAATCGTAATGAAAGTATTCAAAGAAGGGTTCAGAAGGTTGCTTTGCGAAGGTTGTATTCATTGGAAGATATGCCGTCTTATGTCGTTTATTAGATCTGAAGACTTAACCAAAATAGACGTGACGAGACGTTAGCAATTGAACGAACGTTTGCACTCGTTTCGTCTGTTTTGACATTTAACCCAAAATGTTACGCTAGCCAACGAACCAAAAAACCTGTTATGACGAGTAGCAACGTTTTGAAATTCGGTTCTTACGGAACAACTCGTCTCGTCAAAATGTTTCGTTCACTTTCGATCAATTACGTTGGTTCATTTTGGCTATCAACATTAGTTTACATACACTCGAACTTACTCGTTACGTCTCGTCTCGTCTATTTTGGTTTAGGCTTGAGGAGTTTGAGTGATAGGAGAGAAGTCTATAGTATTATTCAGTTCATTAAGGACGTAATGGATGGCATAATTAATTCTCCGGATTTATTGGCACTAATTCTTTTAAATGTCCTAGCTCCAAGTCTTACAGAACCTATTTTTTTACTATGCTCCCTAACATTGGACTAACTATGGTCTTAATGAGCCGATCTCAAGATGCTTATCATCGTGCAACTCGATAGCTAATCAATTAGATTTCAGTGATCATAGAAATATTTTAAAGAAACAGCTTGAGCAAATTTTTCACTAAATATTAAGTTTAGATATTGAAAATGTGGGTGATTAGGGTTTCTTTAGAAAATCCAGTCGCTAGAAGAGGCCGATGAAATGATTGATGGAAAACCGATTTTAATAACCAATGCTGAAATAAAATAACATTTCAAACTCGGACAAGTTTGAAATTTTATGCAAAGTGAAATAAAAGAATAGGAGTTAGGATTTTTTTGTGGTGTATTTATTTAGCAGGATAGTGGCGATCTTACCAAGTGAAGTGGTAACTGCAAAGTGAAGTAAAGGTCACTTTGCCAAAGTTTAGAAGATTACAAAATTACATTTATCATAAGTAATACCAACATAAGAAAAAAACGTTAATTGTTATACAAAACGGCTAGCGATTTTTTGGAGTAAAGTGTTGCCATCTGGCCTTAACATCGCCGCCCGCCTTGTAGTATTGCTGCAATTAAAATCTATCTTTGGAAATTGATTTGAAATTCATACAGTTATATATAGAGTTTGAATAATTCATTTTTAATTATTCTTAAATAATTATGAGATATATAAATATGTGCGTAAATACAATAATACCGGGCATGTGGCCGCCGCGCCTGGCTCGAATAAAGCCAATTCTACAGGTCCAATTTTGAACCACTTTTTCGAGCATATGGGGCCGTATGTCGGCAATAACGCCACGAATGTTGGCTTCCAAGTCCCCTTACGTTTCTGGTTTGTTGGCGTAGACGAGCGACTTCACATATCCCCAAAGAAAATAATCCAATGGTGTCAAATCACACGATCTTGGTGGCCAATTGACAGGTCCATTCCGCGAAATTATGCGCTCATCGAATGTTTCCTTCAATAAATTGATTGTGACGTGCGCTGTGTGGCATGTAGCGCCGTCTTGTTGGAACCACAACTCATCCACATTCATGCCATCCAATTCGGGAACAAAATAGTCGGTTATCATGGCTCTATACCGGTCTCCATTAACAGTAACTGACTCTCCAGCATTATTTCGGAAGAAGTATGGCCCAATGAGTGGATTAGTTTTACTGTGAAATAATCAAGTGGAATTGGTGGGAACGTTTGGTTTATTTGGTTCCCTTATTATCGGAATTTGAAGTAGGTGTTAGTGGTGGTCATGGTGATTAAGTGGGTTCACTACACTCCACCAGCCCATAGAGCACACCAAACAGTCAGTTTTTGTGGATGTAATGGCGTCTCAAGGGTCTCATGTGGATTCTCTTCACTCCAAATGCGGCAATTTTGCTTGTTGACGTAGCCATTCAACCAAAAATGAGCCTCATCACTGAACAAAATTTTGCGATGAAAATCAGCATCGAGATCAATCTCATTTTCGGCCCATACACCAAAATCACGACGCATTGCATGGTCTCGCGGCTTTAATTCTTGCACAAGCTGGATCTTGTAAGGTCGCAAGCCAAGATCTTTGCGCAAAATCTTCCATAAAGTTGATGGACAAAGCTCCAATTGCTGTGCACGGTGGCGAATCGATTCATTCGGGTCCTCTTCAACATTTTGCTCTACAGCGGCAATTGTTTCTTCGGTGCGCACTGTTCGACGTCTCTGCGGATGCGTATTATCACATAGAGTAAACGTAGTGCGAAAACGACCCATGGTTAACCGAATTAATTGCTCTGATGGACGATTATGTCGACCATAAAATGGACGGAGCTTGCGGTAAACTTCGCGAACTGAACCATTATTTTCGAAATAAATTTGCACGATTTGCAAGCGTTGTTCTTTTGTCAACCTGTTCATGATGAAATGGCAAACCAAACTAAACATAAATGACATTAGAGTTGCCAGATTTTACCATAAAATGCCAGTTTTATCTCTATTCGAAAAACAAACCTCTAAAAAAAACACCCAGTATATACGTTTGCATTTTTGTGAAAAAAAAATTAATTCTTGAAAGGTAGTATATAATGCGTGGTTTTTTTAAATTCATTTAGGATTATGTTTATTAAAGTTTTCTCTTTTGTAAAAAAAAAACAAAAATAAATATGCTGAATATAATTATGCTGCGCAGGATCCAGATAGGATCCATCCGAATATGGTGTTTTGGGCTACTGGAAGGCCCACTGAGCTGGGAATGACCCCAGAACGAATTATTTTTTGGTACAGATCAGCACCCAAAACCAAGGATATGGAGGCGCATCTGTCAAAATCTGGATCTGCCAAAATTATATTGGAAAATTTTCTTTTATACCGGCGTCCAAGAATTTAGACGGTGTCTTAAGGAAAATTCGATTTACGACCTAGAGCGTAGCTTCCATTTTGACATTTGGATCAGAGTGCGCACGGATGATGATGGAGCACACTTTTTCATTTCCTATCTCAGTGATAGGTATATGCAGGCTGTTTACCAGACTTGACGATATTCGGCTATGAGTTATACAAGGATCCAGGAGAGATCTTGAATAGTGCAGCCGCCCGTCAATTTGTAGGCGGATAAATGCCGTAGGGAACAGGATAATAATCGATCCGCATAATCCGCATAATCGAAAGATCATAATCTTTCGATTATGCGGATTGTGCTGAAATCAATCACTGGAATTTACAATTTATTAATAATGCAGCTTTGATTGTTTCAGTGTTCACTAAAACTGGATAAAATTATATTATTATTTGGAATGAAATTCAATTCAAAATATTTCAAATTGTTTTTAGCTTGGAATGCACAAAAAACTTTAAAAAAAATTCTTTCACTTTTTTAAATAAAATCAAATTCACAAATATCAAAAGCAAATTTCAAAAATTTGATATCACTTTTGTTCACCGAAAAAAAAAATGCCAACAATCAATCCTTAATCCTTTTTTTTTCACTGTAAATAAATTCTTTTCTTAGCAAATTTTATTTGGAAAAAAAAATTATTTAATTATTTTTGCACAAAACGTTCGTTTTTCAAAACTTTTCTCAACAAAATTAAGGCCAAATTACTTGCTTTTCTTTTTCAAAAAACTAAAAACAAATCACTTTTTAGCACGAATAATTCTTTCTTTATTATTTTTTTTTGTTAATCTGTTCACTTTCTTATTTTTTTGATATAAAAAATTTAAACTTCAAAAAAGTTTCTATTTGTTTTTGATTTTTTGTTTTTCAAACGAAAATTTAAAATCAGGAAACAATCGGATAATGTTGCATCGGAAAAAACGAAACGCAGTGGAATATGAATAATCACTTTTATGTTAAAAGTTCACTGACCTTTAAGTGTGAAAATATTTCTTCATAAGAACAAAACTGAATTGAAAAAAACCGAAATTGTGTTCCAAAAAACACATAAACGAAAAAAGTTAAAGTTGAGCGCATTTGAGAACAAAAAGAATATTTACATGCTACACAGCTATACAGCTACATAAGTCCGAAACATTTGACAATCTTTCTCTTCATGTATATATTCTTTTTGGTTGGTATGCGCTTGCCTTGTACCATGTAGTTCGAAGTTCGAATCCCGGCACAGCATATATATTTTTTTTATTTTCAATAAGACATAAGTATAGACATTTTAATAATTGCTTGGATAATTTAAATTTTTTTATTTTCAATAAGACAACATTATAGACATTTTAATAATTACATACATAATTTCAGTTTAGAAATTGATTTCCCAATTGCAACGAAGCTTAAAGCATTTCATTAGTTGCATTAGTTTTTACGATCTTAAAATAAGGGATGATTTTCATTTATATACAAAACAAAAAGGTAAACAAAAGAAAACAATAGCATATGTGTGTACGTAGGTGTTAGCTTCTTTAATACTACAATATGAACAATGAAAACTTTGCTCAAGTCAATAAAAATAAGAAAAAGACCGATGATCGATTCGCAGTACCTACTATCCCAAAAATGAAAGAAATTTTTTTTCATTTTTATATTTTATTTACATTTTTATATTTTTTAAAATATTTTTCATAAATAATAATAAGCAATATTGAAATAAAATTAATTGTTTGCATATTGCATCTAATAAGAAATCACATGAAAAAATAGCAATAAGAAACAAGCGCATGTGTGTGAAATATCAATAAGAAATCAGCCATCATATGAAAACAAAATAAGAAATCAGAATCAAAATCAGAAATTGAAGAACAACGAAAATGAAAACAAAAAGCAATAAGAAATTTCGTTTCATTCCGTTTCTATGGCGGCCTGCAGTTTCGTGTTTCAAAACTGAAGAAAAACTGATTCTTATATCCGTATTTATATATACATACTGATTCTTAACTTTGGACGCAACAGTCATCTACATAAGTCCGAAACCTTTGACAATCTTTCTCTTCATGTATATATTCTTTTTGATGTATCCTGGCTCAATATGCAGACTTTTGGCTAAATAACACTAGCAGACAAAAATGTTTTTTTTTCTTAATTTTTAGTCACTTGGTTTTCTATTACCCAAATTTAAGATTCTGTATCTTAGAGCGAATTTAATTCTGATTTATATCTAATTGATAAATTTTAAGTTATTATCGTAAATTTCACTTATATTTGTTTTTATTACTTAGAGATTTTTTTATGTAATATTATGCCGACAGTAGATATGAGACGAGTACCGGGACTATTTTTTTTAAATACCGATAAGCTTTCGAGTTTTGTGTGGATATGTCCGTCCACTTAAAGTAAATGTTTTTTTTTTTTTGTAGTATATATCTAATCGAAATTAATTTAAGTTTTTGCTATTTTACAAATTTTAAATATTTAAAACCGCGTTTTTCCACTTAATTAACACAGTCCGGATTCTCACACTTTGTTTAAGCACTTAAATTATTTTCGCGAATTATAATAAATTATACCGATACCGAGCCTACGCGCAATGTACCGCTTTTGATGATGGCGTACGCTATGAAGCCGTTGTTGTGGAATTTGAAGCAGCGTTCAGTGAAAGAGAATATAGTTGTTGTCTGCTAAAATGTGTGGAACTGGAACACGTATTGGCCTGTAGGGTAGACGTACCACTTTAGTGGATTTTTTCTGAAAATCTGAATAAAGTGTTTTGAAACACCAAAAACGTAATGCAAATGTAATATTTTATTACCTTTTAATGCTATGTTATATTCGATGATTTTAGGGAATCTTTATCGGCATGGATTTTTTTTTACTTCCAACTACTCAGAAAATCATTACGTGAAGAAATGTATTAAATTTATGAAGTCTTCGCTTCCGAAATTTTTGCAACTTAAAGACAATTAATTGCAGATTTTCATAATGAGAGACGATCAGATTTTTATTTGAAACTAAAAAAAATCAAAATTTCGAGTTAGGCGAAAAAAAATATTGCGTTAAGCATTCAGAAAAGCAAATTCTGATAAAAATTTGCATTAAAAATTGTGAAAAAGTTAAAAGATTTCATAAAGCTTACCAGATTTTTATTTTCTTCGGGAGAGCACTTTTTATAATAAACTTGTTACTTTGGAGGTTTATTGAAAAAGGAAGTTAGCAAAGTTTCAACAGAATAGCCAACCTTATGTTCTTACTTGATCATATGTTTACACATGGCAGTACTGCCAAATTATTTTTATTTGCATACTTTTTTTTAAATTCACGACATATGTACGCTCTATTCGACTGCCCATGACAATACCGGGGTAAAAGTGCACTAATGAACGCACATTTTCTGTACTTCGGCGAATGAAAATTTTTTTTCGATCAACTAGACATAGAACAATTCTGTGATGAAATGGAAAAAACACTTAAGTCTGATTTTGTCGTTTAGTAGGAGACCAAATCCATCTCAAATCATGCACGCGGATTAAGTCATGTTACGGAATTGGTTGCCGATTAAATATGTTGTTTTTCAAAGGATATAAGGGGAATTATATTTCCCCAATTTGATTAAAATTTTTTTTTATGAAGTTATGGCCATTTTAAGTTATGCCCATTTAAGGCTGAAAGTTCTTTCAAAAAAGCGGCATTTCCATCCAAATCAAAATAATTAACTTTTGTCTTTAGATACTTATAGAACTTCTTATTTTCTGTTAGAATCCTTAAAAAAATTTCAAAATAGTTGAAACTTGGCAGAGTTATAGCGCTTTTTATGAGACAAAACAAAACTAATTTTCTATAAAAGCACACCTTTTTTTCGCTTAAAATTTTGTTTTGGACTTGTAATAATATAAAAATGAGATATGAGTTTAATGCGCGCTTAGAAACATTTGAGGTGAGGAGAATTTTTTTTCCAAAAAAAATATTTAAATTTCTGTTTTAACCTTGCCGGCCATCTCTGATACTACAACTTTCAGCTTATTTTTAATAACAACATCATTTAGTACCGTTTTTTTTCTTTAAAATGAGCTTTGAAGTGGCAATCGGCAATGTTTCCTCGCAAAGTTACAGCCATTTGAAAAAGACATGAATTTGATCCCCTACGATCAAGATGAAATAAATTTGTAGCTGGTTGGCTAATATTGTTTGCTGGATTAAAAACAGCCATATTTGAAGAGTGGGAAGCTCTCGATGCTCAGCTGGTACAAAATTAAGCACACTCCATGCGAAACAGGATATTTGAATGCACCAAATCAAATGATGCCACTTCGTATTAAATAATAAAAAATTCAAATAAAAATTTGTTGTTTTTGTTGAAAAAAATTGACTTTAAACCATTTGTGCTATACTAAATGAACAATTTTTAGGCAGCAAAAATGCAATGTTGGAGATATTGATAACGGTTTATGGAGAGAGTCAAGTGAATATAACATTTGATAATGTCAGTTTAAAGAGAACATATCTAAGCACAAAATGCGTCAGTATGAGCGTCTGAGGTTCAATATCCAACATGCTACAGCACATTTTCTTAAAATACATAAATTTAAGAACGCATTGTATTTCAATAGAGCCTCTGTTAAATAAGGAAGAAACCGTTAGACTTTTTAATATTGATATCTAGCAAATTAATGAGTTATTCGCAATAAAACTTAAGCGGTTTTTCCACACGAGACAATTAAACTTAGTTGAACCAATTTTCAAATTGAATTGATTTGAATTTGTCAAACATAAATATTCCAAATAACTTCTAATATAATCCAATTATTTATAACATGGAAAAAAAGCTTATATCGACGTAAGCTGATTTGACATTGCCTGTTACTGAGTATTCAAGCTTTTTTTTTAAAACAGCTTATACTGCTTTAAGCTCTTATTCCCTAGCACAATTTTAAATACCTTAAGTCATAAGAACACTCAAACTATTATTCCAAATTAGATTTTACGTTTAAAAGAAAGTTCCTCCTTCCAGAACTTCCCAAACTTCAAAGTGAAGTGCAAGTGAATAAATACAAAGTTCTTATGTGTTCATTTATTGTCTATGTTTATCTTTATTGCCGATAAGATAGGTGTAATTATAGTCACAAATCACCATCCCCTCCAACCCCAGCCAAAGGAATCCCTCCCCTCCCCTCCCCTCTCCTAAGTATCCGTCGTCACTCGACACTCGAGTTTTATATGTTCTGCCGGCTCTGATATGTATGTAAGAAATTTAGCGGGAAAAATGTAGCAGTGCGAATTTTTTATACATGTATATTTTTCTAATTTTTAATATTTTACTAAACAGAAAATGATTTTTTCTTGATTTTCACTAGATCGATTAAAAAAAATTTTATTATTTTTTTTTTTAGCAAATTTTCTAGCGTACAAAAAAAATAA
The DNA here is from genome assembly GCA_949775025.1 of Tricholauxania praeusta. Classification (NCBI taxonomy): domain Eukaryota; kingdom Metazoa; phylum Arthropoda; class Insecta; order Diptera; family Lauxaniidae; genus Tricholauxania; species Tricholauxania praeusta. Next base: position 114,787,570 of record OX459029.1, read on the forward strand.
CACTTTTACTTTTCGTTTTTTTTACTGCATTTTTCGCACTATGTTTTTTTTATTAAGATTTTGTTTAACAATTTTTTAAAAGGTAAGGACTGTCCCAGAAAAAACTTGCACTTTTATTTTTTAAGATTATACTCTACCTGATAATCTTATAGGTCTAAAAAGACAAAATATTTATTCCATATAAAGTGACGTTTGATATGATGTATAACACTTGAAGATAGTACTTCTAACGACAAAGATGTCTAGCAAGCAAGAAAAGTCCGCGAACTGATTTTGTCCACATACCTGCAAAATCCAGGGTTAAAATATTCAGCTATAGCAAAAATAGTTGGTGCATCAGAAAAAACTGTCAAAACGGTTATTTTTAATTATAAGAATGGTCTACCTGTTTCACGAAAAAAGGGTTCAGGCAGAAAACCAGAATTTTCTAACCCAAAGGTAGCGGCGAAGGTGAAGCGCCTTTTTAGGCAGAATCCCAACACGTCAGTGCGAGATATGGCGGCTAGAGCAGGTACATCAAAATCTACTGTGCACAGGATAAAGGAGAAAAGAAAGCTAAAGACATATAGAGTTCAAAAAGTACCAGACCGTTCTGATGAAAAGCAGAAAATTGTATGAAAGGTACCTGACTAAATTTGGCTGCTGTGTTATGGACGACGAAACTTACGTTAAAGCAGATTTTAAGCAGCTACCTGGGCACGAATATTATACATCACCGAAGAAGGGGAATGTGCCTAGTAAATTCAAAGAAAAAAAAATTTCGAAATTTCCGAAGCAATATATGGTTTGGCAGGCCATATGCACCTGTGGCCTCAGAAGCAGCTTCTTTGTTACGCAAGGCACAATCAATTCCAAAGTTTATATAGACGAGTGCCTCGAAAAACGTCTTCTACCATTTATTCGTGCACATGAGGGTACCGTGATATTCTGGCCAGATTTAGCAACCTCTCATTACTCTAAAGCTACGATGGAATGGTATGCAAGTAAAAAGATAAATTTTGTACCAAAAATAGCAAATCCGCCTAACTGCCCAGAGCTTCGCCCAATTGAAAAATATTGGGCTCTAATGAAAAGAGATCTTCGAAAGAGTGGCAGGACTGCAAAAAAATTTTCAAGACTTCAGACTTAAGTAGAAAAGATCGTACCGTACTGTCGATGAAACAAATGTGCAAAATTTAATGAAGGGCCTTAAAAAAAAGTAAGAAATTTTTATAGAAAAAACAAAATTGTTAATTAGTTTTTAGATATTTATATTCTGAACACTAGCCATTATTAATAAGAAAATAAAAAAAAACCAAAAAAATTGCTGGGTATTTTTTTATAACTAAACAACAAAGTGCAAGTTTTTTCTGGGACAGTCCTTACGTCACTCCTATTGATGTATGAATTTATAGTCACTAAAAAATTATCTTATTTTTTTATTTATTCACTTTTTGCACGTTTTTTTGGGTTTTTTATTTTTCTTTGGGTGGGTAAGATGATTATAAAATAAAACATTCAAAGCAAAAATTTTTTCTATCATTCTTTTAAATTTTTTGATTTTAAATTTAACCTAATACACGTTTCTTTTCACGAATTTTCAATTTTAAACTTTTATTCTTGTTACGAGCGTTTGAATAATTCTTTTTTTCGTATATTGACTAATTTAACGCGACTTACATATTTGTATACTCGCACTGTTTCTCAAGAACAAACTCGTTAAGTAGGAAAAAAAATGCAAACGTACCTTATTTAGAAATTCGAGTGATCGCTGCAATTCGGAGAGAATTAATTTCTTTTTGATGAGAGTTGATTATAATGTTGATTAGTTGACACTAATAATATTCAGGACAATACCGCGAAGTCTCAATTTAATATTCAGGAAAATTAATTTAATAAAAACCAAAAAACCGCCTTAAATGACTACGCTATTAACTTTAAAAAAACCGTTTAAAATAAAATAAAAAACGACATTTTTTTAAAAAATTCTGGGATGCATTTCGACTTGCGTTTAAGTCATCCTCAGCCAATCGATTTTATTAGACTAAATTCTAAACTAACAAAATTATAGATAATAACATATACTGAACATATCATTAAAACAAAACATAAAATTGCGCAACAGAACAGAAAACTAACAAATTAAGGGCTGAGAAAACTTGTCATAAAATAAAAGAATATAATAAGAACATATGTAATGTAAATCGACTTAGACAAATGAAATAAAAACAATAAAAACAATCACACTGCAGCTACTTATTTTGCATGTTTTACTATGCTGAAGAGAGATGACCTAATCGGCGCTTCCATCGTGTTCATCATAATATTTTGGTTTTTTTGCATGTAAATGCTTTCGTACGCATCTAGGCTTCGGTCATCATTTATATGTTTTAATAATTTAAGTTTTGTTATTGTGAAGCTGTGCGAATTCTCGATTGCATGCAGAGCAACAGCTGACTTAGTCGGTCTCTGAAATTTGATGTGTGCTATATGTTCATTGAACCTTGTATCGATATTTCGTTTAGTTTGTCCGTAATATTTCTGCTCGCACTCATTGCATGTAATTTCGTAAATACCTGCTTTTTTTAAATACTCAGTTTTGTCTTTTATTTTCCTAATTTATGTTTTAGTTTATCATTTGAAGAGAAAACTAAATCTATGTTATGTTTTTTGAAAATTCTTTTTAATTTATTTGTTATCATAGGTGCAAAATGTATTTTTAAGCGTTTTTTGTCTTCGGATGTATTCATTGTTTTTAGTGTTGTTGAATTTAATCTTTTAATTGTTTTAGATTGTTTTTCGACCATTCTCGTTATTATTCTTTTGTCGTATCAATTCAATTCAGCAGCATATTTAATATAATTTAATTCCTCCATGTAATTTGTAACACTCAAAGGTAATTTACACAGTCTAAAGACCATACTGTTGAACGCTGCTTTTTTGTATTGAATGGGACAATGAGAATCGCTTGGAATATATCTAGGAATGTTTGTAGGCCTTTGCAGACAATTTATTGTGTAAATTTCTATTGACTACCAAATCTAGAAAAGGTAGATTTCTATCCTTTTCCAGTTCAAAAGTAAATTTGATAGTTGGCCATTTAGAATTTAAAATTTCGATAAATTTGTTGACCTTATTCGGGTTCATACAAGTAAATATGTCATCAACGTATCTAAACCACACAGATGGCAGGTTCCCTTCAGCTTCTAAATCCTTTTCAAAATTGGACATAAACAATTCAGCCAAAAACGGTGACAATGAATTCCCCATTGTTGTACCTTCTTTGATTTTATAAAATTTGTTTAAAAATTGGCAGCAATTGTACTCCATACAGAGTTTTGTTGAATTGAAAAATATTTCTTTCTTTCTTTCATCATGTTCCCTTTCATCAAGCCAGTTTTTTAAAAAATTTAGCGTTTCTTGCACTGGGACACTAGGAAAAAGCGCAACGACATCAAAAGAAATTAAAACTTCATCATCTTGCAAAGTAATATTTTTAATTTTTTCCACAAAATCAAACGTATTTTTGTTAAAACTTAGAAACTAGACACACATATAGCAAAATTTCACACACCGAAATTGAAGTTTATAACACTCATCTTGAGTGACTTACTTTCTTTTCAAGATGAATGCAGCCATAAGATAACAAAACAGTGATTAACTAAACAAAAGAAATTAAATAAAAAATTTAAGCAATTAATAAACAATAATAAAGTTATTTTCAACCAAAACCAAAACAGTTACAAAAAAGACACAGAAAAGTTTGTTCGCAACATTTCGTCACAAGTTTTCGATGAAAAAGAGATGGAAATATTACAAAAAGGACTAAACTACACAGCTAAACCTAAAAAACTTCCTTTTGATGATATTGTTGCTGATATTGAAACAGGTATTAAGTTCTTTCCTGAATTGAAAAAAGAAAAAATAAGAAGCGAAGTCAAGCCTGTATTAGAAAAACTGGTAAAAGTAATACCAAAGAATATTAGTAAACAGTCAAGTGACACAGTAATTATTAAAAAATTACGACAGAAAAAATGTGTTTACATGAAATCTGTTAAAGGACGAGATTTAGTCATAATGGACAGAACACAATATGATGAGAAAATGGGTGAGATTACTTCAGCTAACAATTTTGTTGAACTAAAAAGGTCACCACTACCAAGCATGATCAAAAAAACATCCGCCTTGTTAAAAGAAATTCAAGAAATTTTTGGTTCAAAAGTTAAATGGAAGTTAATGGTTGCAAATCCATCAGTTCCAAAAACTTTATGGCTTACCGAAAACTCATAAGCCTGTTCTAAAAATGAGACCAATTATCTCTAATATAAATTCACCAACGGAAAAAATTTCAAAATGGCTAGTGGAAGAATTTAAACAATATCACCATGGTTTCAACAAAAGTGTCAAAAATACGTTTGATTTTGTGGAAAAAATTAAAAATATTACTTTGCAAGATGATGAAGTTTTAATTTCTTTTGATGTCGTTGCGCTTTTTCCTAGTGTCCCAGTGCAAGAAACGCTAAATTTTTAAAAAAACTGGCTTGATGAAAGGGAACATGATGAAAGAAAGAAAGAAATATTTTTCAATTCAACAAAACTCTGTATGGAGTACAATTGCTGCCAATTTTTAAACAAATTTTATAAAATCAAAGAAGGTACAACAATGGGGAATGCATTGTCACCGTTTTTGGCTGAATTGTTTATGTCCAATTTTGAAAAGGATTTAGAAGCTGAAGGGAACCTGCCATCTGTGTGGTTTAGATACGTTGATGACATATTTACTTGTATGAACCCGAATAAGGTCAACAAATTTATCGAAATTTTAAATTCTAAATGGCCAACTATCAAATTTACTTTTGAACTGGAAAAGGATAGAAATCTACCTTTTCTAGATTTGGTAGTCAATAGAAATTTACACAATAAATTGTCTGCAAAGGCCTACAAACATTCCTAGATATATTCCAAGCGATTCTCATTGTCCCATTCAATACAAAAAAGCAGCGTTCAACAGTATGGTCTTTAGACTGTGTAAATTACCTTTGAGTGTTACAAATTACATGGAGGAATTAAATTATATTAAATATGCTGCTGAATTGAATTGATACGACAAAAGAATAATAACGAGAATGGTCGAAAAACAATCTAAAACAATTAAAAGATTAAATTCAACAACACTAAAAACAATGAATACATCCGAAGACAAAAAACGCTTAAAAATACATTTTGCACCTATGATAACAAATAAATTAAAAAGAATTTTCAAAAAACATAACATAGATTTAGTTTTCTCTTCAAATGATAAACTAAAACATAAATTAGGAAAATAAAAGACAAAACTGAGTATTTAAAAAAAGCAGGTATTTACGAAATTACATGCAATGAGTGCGAGCAGAAATATTACGGACAAACTAAACGAAATATCGATACAAGGTTCAATGAACATATAGCACACATCAAATTTCAGAGACCGACTAAGTCAGCTGTTGCTCTGCATGCAATCGAGAATTCGCACAGCTTCACAATAACAAAACTTAAATTATTAAAACATATAAATGATGACCGAAGCCTAGATGCGTACGAAAGCATTTACATGCAAAAAAACCAAAATATTATGATGAACACGATGGAAGCGCCGATTAGGTCATCTCTCTTCAGCATAGTAAAACATGCAAAATAAGTAGCTGCAGTGTGATTGTTTTTATTGTTTTTATTTCATTTGTCTAAGTCGATTTACATTACATATGTTCTTATTATATTCTTTTATTTTATGACAAGTTTTCTCAGCCCTTAATTTGTTAGTTTTCTGTTCTGTTGCGCAATTTTATGTTTTGTTTTAATGATATGTTCAGTATATGTTATTATCTATAATTTTGTTAGTTTAGAATTTAGTCTAATAAAATCGATTGGCTGAGGATGACTTAAACGCAAGTCGAAATGCATCCCAGAATTTTTTAAAAAAATGTCGTTTTTTATTTTATTTTAAACGGTTTTTTTAAAGTTAATAGCGTAGTCATTTAAGGCGGTTTTTTGGTTTTTATTAAATTAATTTTCCTGAATATTTTTGAGAGTTGATTAATTCCTAAATAATTTGGAGATTTATTGAGGTATCAAAACCAGTTTTTTGGTACAAATCCTCTTCTTGCTATCCGGTTCGAAATGGGACCATAAAAATGTGGATGATTAGGGTTCTTTAGAAAATCCAGTCGCTAGAAGAGGCCGATGAAATGATTGATGGAAAACCGATTTTAATAACCAATGCTGAAATAAAATAACATTTCAAACTCGGACAAGTTTGAAATTTTTTGCAAAGTGAAATAAAAGAATAGGAGTTAGGATTTGTTTGTGGTGTATTTATTTAGCAGGATAGTCGCGATCTTACGAAGTGAAGTTGTAACTGCAAAGTGAAGTAAAGGTCACTTTGCCAAAGTTTAGAAGATTACAAAATTAAATTTATCATAAGTAATACCAACATAAGAAAAAAACGTAAATTGTTATACAAAACGGCTAGCGATTTTTCTGAGTAAAATGTTGCCATCTGGCCTTAACAGATATTAGTTATGTTAACCTAGTTATAATATTATTATGTAATCTGTAAGGGTGCACACCCGGCAGGTGAAAAAGACATATAAATAACAGTTGTCATATTTTGCTGAGACCTACTTAACTTAACTAGGTCGCAACTACAAGTTTAAAAGCCTAGAAGCCTAATTTTCTTTATGTACAATAGAGAACATAACAAAAAAGAATAATTAAAGAACCATCAAACTAGGATTTGTAGGCTTTTAGGACTTAATTTATTAAAACGGAGTAAAAACAGCTATTTTCAGACTAAAATACGGCTAGTTATCAGGACCCCACCTACCTAGAGGGCTGAAATTCGGGCTGTTTTGATTTTTATATATTCCTCATTAACGCATTTCAATTTCATATAAAAAACATATTTTAAAAATAATTTCAAACGGAACATTTCAAAAACTGTGAGGAATAAAATAAATGCACTCGAAATCACTTAGAAAATGCCTTAATATTATAAAAATAAATAATAACCTATAAATAAATTTTTTTGAATATTAATTTTTTTATTTATAAAATTATTTTTTTATTTATAAAAATATGTTCGACATAACATCTTAGATAAGAAGACATAATCTTTATTTTTATTTTCTTGTGTTATTCTTTAATCAATCTTTGGAAGAAATGAATTTTTTGTGAAGGCGAGCTTAATTTGCTTAATTGTATGAATTGCATAATAGATTACAAAGCTTTGTCGGGAATTTCAATTTTAAGGCAAATACATTCTAAGGATTAAGGAAGAAAAATTGAAAAAAAAAATAAAAAAAATATAATTACCTCTTACTTATTAAAGAAGTCTCGTTTTCTACTTCATTTAGCTCTGTAATAAAAATTGCTCCTTTTGTTTAATTAAAAAATAAGTAATAAATGAAAGATGAAAAAATCCTTCGTTCAGATCCGAGTATTTAGTATCGAAAATAAGTGTGTAAAATTTTTGGCGAAATGGGTCCACAAGTTCTCGAGAAATTTTGACTACCGACTAACAAAAAAAAAGTTTCGTTTTGCTCCTAATGACTTAAAATTTTCTGACAATATTCCTTATGACTTGTAGTATCAGAAACCAAATTAAAAACAAATTGATTTTTTTACCCTTTTCCCCCCTTAAGGGCAGGGTAACGTATTAAAAATTTTTTTCTCTTTTTTTTTATTCGATTTTATAAATGAAAAACCTTTTAAGAATATTGTGTGAAAATTTGAGAAAGATCGGAGCAAAACTAACGAAGATACAGCAGTTTAAGCAACCGTGCTTCAAGCATGACTCAGTGCACGCTTAAAACTTTAAAGCGTTTTTCCCACAACTCACGTTTTCAAAGTTAGTGCCCCTCATAACTTCAAAACTCTGCATCGATTCTTTTGAAACTTGGAACACTAGTTCTGTACATAATTTACGAGGCAACGCTGGAGAGTTTTTTTTTTCAAATTTGTCAATATTTATTATTTTATAATAACAAATTATCCGATTTTTTTTTGCAAAAATCGCGTTTTCACTTCAAAGTGTTCCCAAAAATTGAAATTTTGAAAAACCTTTCCAGCGTTACTGGGGGAAAGCGATTATCTAACGACAGAAAATTTTTTTTTTAATTTAGACGATCCAGCACCGAGGTATGAGGGGCACCGCAATTCTACTTTTTTCTGAGGCGCTTCCAAATAATTGCTGCCATTGCCGTATTTTTCAATATTTCTAAATGACAAAATATTCTTTAAATTTCATACTTTGATGTACTTTGAAAAATAGATCTTAGCTGTGTTGTCGATAAAAATTCACAAAAATGTGACTTTTTTGGACGAATTAACGGCCACCACCCAAACCAAAAACCTAGTTCATTTCTTGCGCTTCTTAAATCCAACCACTTGTGCTTATGACATCCGGAACGTATCCACAATTTGGTTTCGGTAGTCTTAAAAGTACTTTAATAATACTAGAAAAAGAAATGCAAAAAAACAATAATTCAAAAAATGTTTTTACATACGATGAGCAAAACAAAGTCATCAATTATTCATCTCGAAATTCCAACAAAATCAAATTATTTGTGACAGTTACATATTTATTTTTACGTTGTTCTTGATACAAATTTCATTTTTATACGATTACTTGGTACTACTATGATATCAATTATTTTCAAAAAATCGTACGTTTGACTATAATAGGGTTAACAGATGACCTGCCTACGAAAGTAGTCCATTTGAAAAAATAGAAAATCTTTACTTTTCTCATTTCAACAAAAAAATTTTTGCTGAGCAAAAAAAAAAAGGTCCTCACTTCGACTTCTCCGAAAACATATGTTTCACACGCACTTGCACACCTTCCATTTCCACAATTTACTAAAAAAAAAGGTCCTCACTTTCACTTCCCAAAAAATATTTTACGAGGCAAAACTCAAAGGTAGTCTAAAGTATTACATTTCACCCAAAAGTAGTCCATTTCAAGTGAAAAGTATTTTTACACCGCAAAAGTAGTCAATTGACTACATCTGGTCCTTATGAGCATGACTTGTTATTAGTTACGTTATGGTTATCTCGTATTTATGTATTGCTTGGTAATTTATACCCTTAATTAATGAAAAATTAAGCTCTTAAAAAATTGCATTGTACAATCAATGCTAATTACAGTATTTAAGAGAAGTTTTTATGACAGTTTTAGCACATGCAACAACACTTTTTTCATTTTCTTTTTCCTTATAACCATAATGAAATTATCTAAAAACTCATAAAATCATCATTCAAATCAACCTACGCTAAATGCAATTACTGTGTGAAAATTGTGAAAAACGTGAAGTGTGAAACTGTGATGGAGTGCAATTTTTTTCCTGCTGCCTTTTTATCTTATTATCCGATGATTAATTATCTGCACATTAAATTTTCTAATAGAAATATATAGGTATATTGCATCTTTAAATTGCACATAATGCTGATGTGATTGTTGTCTTTGTTGCTGTTTTTGTTTTGCATGCTGCTCGTGCTGTTGTTTTTGTTGTGGTTTATGAGTTTTAACCTTTTTTTCTTTATGAAAAATGGTTGTGCACAACATGAAAGTTTACTTTTGCCAATTTTAATCTCCAATAACTCATGAGAAATGTGCAAAATGTCTACAGAGGTGAAAAGATTTTTATAACTGCATCATCATTTTCATCACCATCCGTATCATTATTTATCATCGTTATGGTAGAAATAAAAAATTATCTTTGTTAATGCATAAGTGTTTAAAGGAACCTTGATACTTTGTATATTCCATAGATGCTCGAATAATAAAAATTTGTTAATTTTGTAGCAGAACAAAACATTGAATATTAGACCGGATCGAAATTTAGATTCATCGCAACACCGACACAAAAGTAAGAAGGACCCTTAAAAACGATATCTGCATAATTTTTTTTCTTTTTCTTCCGAGAAAAACCAATGGTTCACTTTTGATTCTCCTGAATATTCATTTTGGCTAAAAAAACGTGTTTTTTGCTCGTAACTTTTATTCCCTTTACAGAATGCATACCCGAACTTACTCGAAAAATAAAGATTGCGTTTTTGCAAAAAAATTGACATTAAAAATATAAAATTTTTGTTTTTGCTTTTTCCAAAATTCCGAAAAATTAAAATATTGCAGATCTGGTACCAACCCTTAGAGTATTTTTTCTTTAATTTTTTAAATGAAGATATACTCGGTTATAAATAAATTTTCGAAAATCGAGTGTGCCCGAAGAGTTCTAGAACATGCCATTTATTTGAACATGTCTAATATACATATACACCCAACAACAAAATAAAGTTTCCACTCAACAACCAACAAAGTATTTTGTTGAGGTTAATGGTAATGTTTAATGTGCATGAGGTTGAAACATACATAATTCCTAATTTTAGCTTTTGCTACGGGTCTGTCTGCGGACACGGTTCGCTTCAAGTAAGATCAAGATCGATGAAATCGTCAACCAAATCTGACAATGCACGATTATTATATAGTGTCCGGAGATTCCAAATACATAACCCGAAAAATCAGAGCTGCTCATTTACTCGTTTTATGGTCATTTTAGGGTTAGCACTTTGGCCGACACGGTTCGTTTCAAGCAAGATCAAGATCATTTGCACAACTTAGCAGCGCAAGTCTGCGCGACCAAATTGTCGCGAAAGCTTTTCTAGTTTGTTCAAAAAACTTTCCATACGATTTTTGACAGTTCGTTTGCGACAGCGCAGAACTGCACAACTTGCACAGCTTTCGAGGGTTTTGCGCGTTTAGATGAATACCATTATTGTGTGTTTGAACGGAATTTCTTGTGCTGAATCGTTGAAAATGTTGCAAAAATCCTTTGGGAATCTGCTCTAACAAAAACCAGAGCATACGAATGGTATAAAGTGGTCGTGAAGTGGTTGAAGACTTTCTTCGTTCTGGACGCACTTCCACGTCGAATTTCGATGAAAATGTTGAAATTGTGAAGAAAACTGTGCTTGAAAATTTTTGTATGAATATTAGAGAGATTGCTTGTGATCTTAACAAGGATTATAAAGGAGTTTTGCCTCCGCAAGTGCGGAACTTCCGCTTGATATCGTACTTCCGCCTCCGCGGGAGAGGGAATTTTTTTTAAACAGACAAATTATCCATAAAATCCTTTTTTTTTTTAACATTTTTGCTCAAACTGACGCCATTTTGTCATTTTTGCATAAAATATAAATACCCTGGCTCAGACGATAGCCACTGTCACGCTGAGTCTAATTTTTCTTGGTTTTTGTATTACAATGGCTACGTTGCTATCATTTGCTTATGAATGGCTACGCAGTTGGCGCTGTTTTGCAAATATACACTGCGTTCATAAACTATAACACAATTTATGTATTTTAAGAAAATTTGCTGTAGCATGTTGGATATTGAACCTCAGACGCTCATACTAACATATTTTGTGCTTACATATGTTCTTTTTAAACTGACATTAATAGTTATATTCACTTGACTTTCTCCATAAACCGTTATCAATATCTCCAACATTGCATTTTTTCCGCCTAAGAATCGTTCATTTAGTATAGCACAAATGATTTAAAGCCAATTGTTTTCAACAAAAACAACAAATTTTTATTTGAATTTTTTATTATTTAATACGAAATGGTTCCACCATTTGATTTGGTGCATTCAAATATCCTGTTTCGAATGGAGTGTGCTTAATTTTGTACCAGTTGAGCATCGAGAGCCTCCCACTCTTCAAATATGGCTGTTTTTAATCCAGCAACACTTGAAAACTGTCGTTTATCAGCATATACTCGCCTGACGAGAATCCCCCAAATGTCCTCAATTGGATTCAAGTCAGGAAAATAAGCTGACCAATCCAAAACACTAACATTGTTCATTTCAAGCCACTCTTGTGTTATCGGATGAATAAATATCTACATATATTTCAGTTTTATTCAAAAGGATTGTTTTTTTAATTACGCACATAAAAAAGTGATATCATTTTTTAAGTAAAAGATAAAAAAATCGGTTATGGATAGTGTTTCACCGAGGCTACGAGGCAGCCTCGTTTTTGACTACGAGAACGAGGCGAGACCGAGGCGAGAACGAGGCGAGAACGAGGCGAGATGGAAAAATAAATTTTCCTCGCTTGACCGAGGCGAGGCGAGATCACACGGCACCTCGCCTCGTACTCGCCTCGACCTCGCCTCGTCCTAGCCTCGTTTTCGAAACCAAGAGCGAGGCGCGTTTTGACAAAATCTGAACTCGTAAGAATCATATGCAGATTCAAAATATGAATGTAATTTTTATAATAAAATCTATATTTAACTAATGTTTTAGTATTTTATTTTGAGTAAACTACTTTGTTTTATTGTTAACCCGCATGTGCTTCTTACGAGTTCAGATTTGGTCCAAGCGCTAATGCACAGAAGTGCTTGGATCGCATCAGCTTTTATGCGACTTCGCCTCGATTGATCGATTAGGGAAGCATGTAAGGCTATGTAAGGCTATAAGCAACACTGCATGATTGACAATACTGCATTGAAATTGATTTATTCTAATAGTCTTTCTAAGAACCGGTAAGGTGAAGCGAAACGCACAGGGTAATGCTAGTATATAAATAAAGATCAATATATGTATGTTCGTTGCTAATGGACTCCTAAACCGTTCAACCAACCGACGAAAGATTTGACATACATATATGTTTCTTATGATTTGGGATGCTCCGTAATATAGCTTACGATAAATGGGTGATGCCACCCCCACATAAGAGAAAAACAGAATTCATCATATATTATCAACAACTTGATGCAGATTAATAAAACTTGGTATATTTATAAAAGGTAGAGGCATAACTAAGATTCACTTAATAAAATGGGCGGTACCATGCCTTCAATATAAGAAAAAAATTAACTTTATCATATCTCAATGTCTATTTGACGTAGATAAATAAGATTTGGTACATATTTTGCTTATAGTTTGTAAAAGGTTCATAGCTTAGTTTGGCTTGAAAAAATAGGCAATGCGTGTCCTTCCCATATAAGAAAAGAATTAAATTCATCATATCTCATCCAATTCACCAAAAATAAAAACAGATATTTTATTTTATTTCTTGAGGCTTGATCAGCCTATCAGCCCTGATACATATATAATTTTTTATTTATTGTAATAAAAACCTCGCTTTTTTACCGAGGTGCCTCGGCCGAGAACGAGGCGAAGCGAGGCGAGGCGAGGCATGTGATGGCAAGATCTCGTCCGAGGCCGAGGCGAGGCGAGACTTAAATTTATAAAACGAGGCGAGACCGAGATCAACTAGAACCTCGCCTCGCCTCGGCCTCGGTGAAACACTAGTTATGGACGATTTTGCAGTCTATTGGTAAGAATTTCTCTCTCCATATTTTCTAATTCCTTGAAATATTAATTGTGGGGAAAAAATGTGTGCAAAGAGTTTGAATATTTTGAAGTAGCTCGCTAACAGTTGGAACCCTATCAGTAGTTTCTTCCTTTTCTTCCTCTGCTTATTGGGAGATTTCAGAAGTTTTAATGGTGCTGACGATTTCGTCATCTGTAAGGTCCCGAAAGCACAATATTTCGTCGTCGCATCTAACGTACTTGGTTAATTCGGGTGTTGGTTTACACCAGATCTATCTTGGATAGTGTTATATCGAGGTGTTGCACCACGATATTGTTTTTATGGAACAAAGGCACATAAACCTAGTTCCCCTTGGAGATTTGAATTGTGGATTGGAAACACAGGCACATAAACCTAGTTCCCTTTGGAGATTTTGAGTTGTTGATTGGAACAAAGGCACATAAACCTGGTTCCGCGTAGTTTAATTAAAAACAGTTGGCTTGATGAGTTCTGAATTAAAAATCACACCATTATTTTATTTCAGCCTTCTTTTATACAACTTAATATTACAAATAAAAATAACAATAATACAAAAAATAAAAATGTAAGCAATTAAGTGATTTACAAAAAAGCAACCCGCAAGCTATGCAGTTTTAATAAGTTAAATAATTTTAAGTACATTGACCAAAAGACACACTGCAAGCTATGCAGTTTTATTAGGTTGAATGATTTTAAGTACATTGACCAAAGGCAAAACTGCAAGCTACACAATTTTGATCAGTTTGTTGAACATAAACAAAAATGCAAATCATTCATACATAAAAGAATTGCAAAATAAAATAAAATAAATATTATAATTATATTGAATTAAATTTTGGATTCAAAATTGTCCAGTACTCCTCAAATACATTTTGCAACTCCGCTACAACTACAACTACATAGTGCACTGATGATGGAGAGTGATACAAAAAATTCAGGCTCCAATAGAGCGAAATATGGAATCCGCTGCCTCAGTCGATATTATTGAAGTGCCTGCCGTTTCCACCGCCATTGTATCTGCGCCCGCTTCCTCTGCTGCCGTCATTGCCACATCCTCTGCCTCTGCTGTCGTTGCTGCAACACCCGCTGTCTCTGCCGTCGTTACCATAGACCCTGCCGTTGCCGCACCTGCTGGCACTATTGCACCCACTGGTGTGTCATCAGAACCGGGGCTTCCGCTGTTGGTAAAATGGAAAGCTTCGCAAATGGTGTGTCATTTGCCGCCTCTGAAGTCACATCTCATGCTACTCGCAGAACAGTGACACTGAATATTGATGCCCACAATTTGGAAAAGAAATTGAAAGTTTTACGTCTACGACCCACATTGGGAACCCATAGGCAAAACGCGCGCATTGCCTGTTTTATGCGATAACTTCTATACTGTTAGTACTTTGGTCATTATCTTCAAATCTCTTCAAAAATTATCAGATAGAATTTTTTTTTAATTTCATACGCCAGGAACTGATACCGTACAGCCGGAAGTTAAGGCTTTTGAAGAATTACGCGGTGTTAAACCAAACTAAAATATCACAGTTCTGTCAACAGACTCTTGAATCTAGTCAAAAATAAGTAAACACGTTAATCAGCATTTTGTAAATTGACGTCTAAAAACTTTTAAAAAGGAGTTTAGAGTGGGGACCAAATCCATTTCAAGTCACGCAATCGGACTGACTTCATATTACGGAATTGTTTACTTATTAAATATGTTGTTTTTCAAAGGAAATAAGGCGACCCATATTTCTCCGATTTGATTAAAAAACATTTTTATTTAGTGTCATTTTAAGTTTTGGTGTGAAAAATTAAAAAACCGCTGAAAATTTTTTCAAAAAAGCGGCATTTCCATCCAAATCAAGATAATTAACTTTTTATTCTTATAAAACTTCTTACTATCTGTCAAATCTTTAAAAAAATTTGAAAATTGATAGAGTTTAGAGTTTTGTATGAAAAGAAACAAACTAATTTTCTGAAAAACTTCACCTTTTTTCGCTTAAATGTTATTTTGGATTTGTACTAATATAAGAAAGAAATGACATGAGTTTAATGTGCGTTTAAAGACATTTGATGTTAGAGAACTTTTTTCTCAAAATAAAAATTTAAATTTTGGTTTCAACATTGCCAAGCCATCTGTAATACTACTGCTTTCAGCTTATTTTTAATAATAACATCATTTGGTACCGTTCTTTCTCTTTAAAATGAGCTTTAAAGTGGTAATCTGTGATGTTTCCTCGCAATGTTACAGCCATTTGAAAAATACATTTGAAAAATGAATTTGATCCCCTTATTTTTTGGACACAGTATAAGTTAGGTTAGGGCTCCAGTATAACGTAATTTAGCATTTGTAGAATATATTATAGTAAATTGTATATTAGCAATGCTGTAAATTTAAACCTAACCGTACCGACGAGGTACCTGGCAACTTTGAAAGTTGCCGTTAACTCTGAAAGTTGTGATCGTAGCGCCTTGTAACTTCTAAATATAAAACTAGAATAGTCAAAGTTTAAATAAAATGAGTTTTAAACTACGAACATATTTTCAGTTTCGAAAAAGCTCTTGAAAACTCAATCCGAGATTCGGACGGACGCGGGTACCTTAGTACCCGACATTTTGTAGTGCAAAATGTATGGGAAAAATCAATACAACCATTTTGTTCATGGCTTTTCTAGCGTAATTTTACTGTTGCTGCTCGAAATATATCAAAAATTTCAAAACTTTTCAAACGGTTTTCATAGCAAGCACTCGAAATCCCAACTCGGTTGGACGGGGACGCTTGCATTTATGGCACACGCTTTTCAAAATTTTCCATCGATCGGAAAAATGCTGGTTTTTTCGTAGTATTCTGGACCAGGCCACACTATTTAGGTGACTGAGTTGACTCGCGAGATCCTCCAGAAGAATTTTGCAAAAACTTTCATATTTTTTCTTATTTTGGAGCTCTCGATGTTCTCCAACATGTTATAAAAAAAAAGAGATGCCATTTTTGTCATTCCATCTATAATTTACCTATTTATACCCTGACATGTTTTAAATTGGCTGAAAATTTTTTGAGTGATTAAGGCATTATCTAATATATAGAAAAATATTATATCAAACTTTTCCGACCAATAGTTTTGATAAAAAAATTAATTTCTTAACTCTGTTCAGAGCCGCTCGTAAATAACACAAAAACTTGAATGCTGAATATAAACAAACAAATACAATTCAAATTCGCTTTCATATTATTTTTAAGTAGCTGTGTACGAGTAGATGACAAAAAACTGCAAGTCTGGAAAAATTAACGCCTAAGCGTTATATATATGCTGAAAGAAAAAAATATTACGTTTCAGGAAAACATCGATTTCTCAAATGCTCCAAAATCGATTTCAGTTTTTTTAGGTTCAAAATGTTCAGAACATATAGGAGTACCATTTCTTAAACTTTCATTCATGTTCTTGCACACTATTTGATTTGACAAGCTTTTTAGTAAAGATTTATGAAGCTTCAAAATAAAATTTGGATATTCCGTTAATACTTTTGTTAATTTTTTGATGTTTTTTTGCAATTTTTATAATATTTTCAAAAATTCGAAATCTTCAGCTTTTTTCAATTTTTAAAAGTTACCTTAACTCGTAGTGAATGTAGTTTATTGACCAGGGTTGTGACTGGCCACTGCCTCATTGGGCATCATGCTTTCAGGCTGGGCGCAGTATCCAATAACTGGTGTAGAAACTGTCATGAACCCGATGAAGAGGAAACCATAGAACACCTTTTTTGCTTTTGCCCTGCTTTGGCTAGTTATAGGTTAAAATACTTTGGGCAGCCATTCTATATATCCCTGAAGGAACTAACTAAAGTCCATTTGAGTGAAATCAAAAGATTCGCTGTAAAAACAGGCACCTTCATGTTGGACGAGCACCACAATGAAAGGACCAGAATTTACTAATAAGACTGTAGCAGAGAGTTTGTGGTAACACTATGGAACCCTGTTGTCTATGTGAGGCCCTGGTATGAAAAAAACGAGGAAAATCCTAAAATAACATCTTGGATCACTAAGCAAAAAATTTCAAAGGAGAACCTTAGGGTTATCTATTATATAAAATTCATTTTTTGTCTGTCTATCTGTCTGTCTATCTATCTGTCTATCTGTCTGTCTGTCTCTTATGCACGCGGAACTATCCAGCCGATTTTGATGAAATTTTTACAGTATGTTAGTATTGATCAGGCAGGTGTCATAGGCTTCTTCTTCTTTCTTAGATGGCCATAACAACCCGTTGTCAGGTTACGGCCGACCTCATTAGCTCTCGCCAGGCGCCTCTGTTTTGCGCGCGCCTTCTCCAATCGTTAATGCCAAGCGCGGTTAGGGCTTCCTCAGCTTGGTCTATCCACCGGAGGCATGGTCTCCCTCTTCGTCGTTGACCGGGGACCTTCCCTTCGAATATCTTTTTCGGTGGAGCTTCTTTATCCATACGATGGACATGACCCAGCCAGCGTAGTCGCTGTATTGTTATACGCTTAACTATGTCAATGTCGGCGTAGAGCTCATACAGCTCGTGGTTCATTCGAATGCGATAGTGGTCGCCAACTCGAACAGGACCAAAGATTTTGCGGAGAACTTTCCTCTCGAACACCCCAAGAGCGGCTGCGTCTGTTGTCGAAACCACCCATGCCTCAGCGCCATAAAGAAGCACAGGTAGAATAAGCGTCTTGTAGAGTGTTAGCTTTGTCGATCGAGAGAGAGCTCTGCAACGTAATTGCTTACTGAGACCGCAGTAGCACCTATTAGCAATTGTTATTCTCCGCTTAATCTCCAGACTGACATCATTGTTGATGGTTACGGCAGTGCCAAGGTAGATGAATTCCTTGACAACTTTTAATTTACAGTTGCCCGCTGTAACATGAGAGTCTAGATCCCGTGCTCTCTTGTTGTTGTTAGTAGACATCATGTATTTCGTCTTGCCCTCGTTTACCGTCAAACCCACTTTGGCTGATTCCTTTTCAATAGCAGTGAAAGCAGCAGTAACATCTCTCTTACTCCGACCGATAATATCAATATCATCAGCGTACGCAAGGAGCTGAACACCTTTGAAGAAAATGGTGCCATTATGATGCACACCGGCTTTTCTTACGATTCCCTACATAATGAAATTGAAGAGATCGCACGAGAGCTGGTCGCCTTGTCTGAAACCTCGTTCGGTATTGAAAGTTCCGGAGAGGTCATTCCCTACCTTGACGGAGCTAAACGTATTGCTCAACGTCATCCTGCAGAGCCTTATCAACTTTGCAGGTATACCGAACTCAGACATTGTTGCGTATAGGCAATCCCGCACTGGGCTATCGAACGCAGCTTTATAATCGACGAAGAGATGGTGAGTGTCGATTTGATATTCATGGGTTTTCTCCAGGATTTGGCGTAGTGTAAAAATCTGGTCTATGGTGGACTTACCAGGTCTAAAGCCACACTGATAGGATCCGATCAGCGTTTCTGTATACATCTTCAATCTTTCACACAATACGCTCGAGAGGATCTTATATGCGATGGAAATAAGACTGATACCCCTGTAGTTGGCGCAGATTGTCGGGTCTCCTTTCTTTATTACAGGACAAAGCACGCTGAGATTCCAATCGTCGGGCATGCTTTCCGCTAGCCATATTTTGCTGATGAGTTGATGCATGCCCCTTATCAATTCATCGCCACCAGCTTTAAACAACTCAGCTGGCAGGCCATCAGCACCCGCTGCTTTGTTGTTTTTGAGTCGCTGGATAGCAACTCGAACCTCTTCATGGCTAGGTGATGGTACTTCCACTGCGTTATCATCGATTGGTGGTATCGTACTGCATTCTCTCTGGGCGGAATTGGTGGGATCATCGCCCGTTTGCAAGTTGGAGAAATGCTGCCTCCATACCTCAGTACACTCTGTGTATCTGTAACCAGATTTCCATTTTCGTCTCTACAAGTGGATTCTCCGGGCTTGAAACCTTGAGTTAGACGCTTAACTTGTTGATAGAATTTTCGTGCATCCTTCTTGCCCTGGTACACCTCAAGTTCCTCACGCTCACGCTTTTCCTGCTCCCTTTTTTTACGTCTAAAAATGCGCCTCTCTTCCTTCCTCTTTTCGCGGTAGTTTTCTCGCACGGCTCGCGTTGCGGCTGACTGCAGCGTCTTCTTGTATGCGGCGTTTTTTTTCAGCAGTCGCATCGCGACACTCCTGATCATACCATTGGTTTCGAGGTTGAGGGCGTCGAAAACCAATGACTTCCTCGGCAGCAGCACGCATGGAGTGGGAGATGTGTGTCCAAGGCCCACCGGCGTCGTCGGTTTCAGAGGTTGGTTGGTTGAGCTTAACCGAGAGTTGAGCGGAGTACGCCTCGGCAGTCCGTTGTGATTGCAGCTTGGCGACGTCCAGCTTTCGTTGCATGCCCGTGCGTACATTCTTCGCATTGCATAGCCGCATGCGGATCTTAGCTGCAACAAGATAGTGGTCGGAGTCAATGTTGACCCCCCGAAATGTACGCACATCCAGAATGCTTGAAGCGTGCCTTCCGTCGATCATAACATGATCAATTTGGTTTTTCGTTTTTTGATCCGGGGATAGCCAGGTGGCCTTGTGAATGTCGAGGTGTTGAAATCTGGTACTACTAACTACCATGTTTCGCGCCGCGGCGAAGTCGATCAGTCTCAGACCGTTGTTTGAAGTGGTCTCGTGGAGACTGAACTGACCGACTGTAGCGCCAAAGATGCCTTCTCTTCCGACCTTCGCGTTAAAATCGCCGAGGACTATTTTTACATCGTGGGTCGGACAACGATCATACACGTCCTCTAGGCTCGCGTAGAAATCATCCTTGGTGGCATCGTCCTTTTCCTCCGTCGGGGCGTGCGCGCAAATTAGGCTTATGTTGAAGAATTTTGCCTTGATACGGATCGTAGCCAGCCTTTCGTTTATTGGCGTGAACCGGGAAACTAGGTGGCGTAATTTTCGACTTACAACGAATCCGCCACCAAATTCGCGCCTCTCCGCATGGCCGCTGTAGTAGATACAGCTGCGGTCAAAATAATAGTAGTGTACCACACCGCATATAGAAAAGTAAAAAAAACTACTTATATTTTTATGCCAAATTTTTATTTAATATTTTTTAAGTAAGTTAACTATCTTAACAAGATATTCATAAAAAAACTCGAGATTTTAATTCATTTTTATACGTAAAAACTAAAAATTGTGAAAATTGCTTACATATGGACGGTCAAATTAATAGTAGTATGGTTTACGTTAATATAAAAGAGATTAAAAAAAACTAATATATTTCATAAATTCAATTAAATAGTGTAAGTTAATATATTTTAAAGAAATCAGTATTTGGTTGCGTAGCCTTTGTTGGCAATTACTGCGGCACAGCGCCGATGCATAGAGTTTACCAAATTTTCACATTTGGCTGCAGGTATTGAACTCCATGCACCCTGTACCACCTCCCAAAGTTGTGAATTACTTGTGGGCTTGGAATGAGCCACTGCTTTTTTCACATCGCACCACAAATTCTCAATGGGGTTTAGGTCTGGTGACTGTGCGGGCCATTCCATGAAATGAACCTCATTATTCAGAAACCATTCTTTCGCGACCTTGCTTGTGTGCTTTGGGTCATTGTTCTGCTGGAAGATCCAAAGCAGTGGCATTTCTTCTCTAGCATATGGGAGCATAATCTCCTGCATGATTTTCACTTATAAATGTCGATCCATGATTTGTTGGATCCAGTAAATTGGTCCAACTCCGTAAAATGAGAAGCATGCCCATATCATAATACTGGATCCACCATGTTTAACAGTTTTAGTTGTGAACCTAGGGTTGTATTCGGAATTTGGCGGTCGTCTGACATATTGGCGTGACCCCTTTCCACCATATAGCACGACCTTTGATTCATCTGACCACAAGATGTTCCTCCATTTTTCTGCAGGCCAATTCAAATGTTCCTTTGCGAATTTTATCCTTTTTGTCACATGTTTTTTTGTTAGTAGGGGTACTTTTCTTGGACTATGAGCTGCCAGATTATCCTCTCGCAAGCGTCTGCGGACTGTTTCGACACTAGCTTCCACACTTAGCTCATCTTTTATTTCAGTAGCAGCTGAAAAAGGGTTCTTCTTCGAGTATCTCACTACGCGTTCAATTAATTTTGGTGACATTACAGGATGCCGTCCACGCTTTTCAGGTTGCGGGCAATATTTTAAGGCATTACATATCATCATCGGAGAGCAACCAATAATATTTTGAACTTCTGCATACGTTTTTCCTTTCGAAATTAATTTTTTGATAAGGTCACGCTGATCAGTCGCACAGTGTTTACCTCGTCCCATTGCTGAACAAAATTCAATTAAATTTTTATTAAAAACTTAACTAAATGAAAAGAACATTGCAGTACTTACTATTTTGTAAACTTTAAATATAAATATTTTGTCACACTTAAATTTTTTAGCAAGACTTCTGCGAACACTACTATTAATTTGACCGACTAAATAACGATTGCAATTGGAAAATGTTGAATAACAACAACAACAACAAAACTTCTGCGAACATAACGGGACACGTTTTTATGTACTCTCTCTATATAACGGGATATTACAGTGAAGTCTTAAGAAAAGAAGGAATACACAAAAAAATTACGGATTAAGCATATTGAATAATATCACTACTATTATTTTGACCGCAACTGTATCACAGTTCGTCCGTTTAGTAGTAGCACCTTCCCTATGGAGGGTCCGGACATTCCAGGTGCATATCCGTAAATCATTGTCCGTTTTTCGTTTGCAGTGGTCGTCATCGTAGTGGGGGCTATTATCCGAGGCTGATTTGGTTTTCATTGGAAATGATGATAATGTGTGGTGGGACCCAAACCCTACGCACACATTCCAAGTTTTAAGTCTAGGAGAGACTCGCCTTCTCACAACTAGCTCACCCCCGGACGGGTGTCCAAGGGATCTCCAGAGGATACTTGGCCAAAAAAGGCCAGAAGTTTGTGAGCTGCTTGAACTGCTTGCAAAAGAATCATCTCTGGCCACTCCCAAGTGAGTGGCGATCAGGACTTTCCCCACTTACGTGGACTTCTACAAGCAGCCCCATGTCATAGGCTATAAAACTTTTATTTAAGGGCCTTCGTACACAAATATTTTAAAAATAGCGATTTCTCAAAGACAGGCAAATTGACTCTCATGAAACTTACACCGTATGGCTTTTATGTTAAGGGGCACAGATTGGATGGTAAAAATTGTATTTAGGGTGCATACATACTTAGGGTGGTCCTTATACAAAAGTATTTTAAAATATCATTTTCACAAAGACAGGTTAGTCGATTCACACCGAACTTACACCACGTAGCTCTTATGTTAATAGGCATAGCTTAGACAACAAAACTTTTATTTAGGGTGGTCCTTACACAAAAATATTTTTAAATATCATTTTCTCGAAGACCGCTTAATCGATTCTCATAGAACTTACACCACGTGGTGGCACTGCTTAAGTTGTAACAATTTTAATTTGGGTGCATACTAAGGGTGGTCCTCATACAAAAGTATTTTTTAAATAGAATTTTCACGCAGACTGCACATCGAATATACACCACGGTTGAGGTGAAGCGATGCGCACAGGGTAATGATAGTTGATAATAAAATCCAAAGGAAAATACGTAACACTTTTTTGAATAAAAATTTTATTGCACGAATCGATGGGAAAAGGCCGAAAATGGATTTTGAAGGTAACAAGTGAGGTCCCCGACCCTCCTAAAAGAGTTTTCTTGGACCCATTTTTATAAAAAACTTTACTGGACAAATCGATGGGAAAAGGCCGAAAATTTATTTTGGAAGTAACAAGTGAGGTCCCCGACCCTCCTAAAGGGTTTTTTGGACCCATTTTTGTAAGAAAATTGATTGCACGAATCGATGGGAAAAGGCCGAAAATAGATTTTGGAAGTGACAAGTATGACAAGAGGTATGACAAAATAATTTATACAAAATGGCGAGAAAAGAATTTGCAGAGCATTGGGAATATGAATATTTTTTTATGAATAATACAAGAATACAGAAACCTCAGTGCATTATTTACAAACAATTAATATCTGAAAAGCGAGAGAGCAACATTAAAAGGCATTGCAGAACAAAGCACTTAGAAAATTATAAAAACTTGGAAGGAGTCCCCAGACACTACCTCATTGCTGAATTGAAATCAATGCTTAGTCGCGAAGTAGCTACAGAAAATGTGGAAGTTAATTTAGCAGAATGTACACGACGCGCTTCATATATAGCAAGCTATAATAGTTGCGTTCCCGTACAATAATGCATTAGTACAATTTGCAGGTTCTTACAGGATTTTACCCAAAAAGCGTTCCCGTACACGAAAAACCTGTAAGTAAGAACGAAAATGAGAGAGTAATTTATGTTCTCTCATTGTAAGAAGTTACAGCTTTTTACCCGAAGAATTTTTGTGTGTAAACTCATTAAAAGTGTCAAACTATCAGCTGTTCTATGTTGTGCAAGCTGAATTGTAAACATTGAGTTTATTTTGACTATTTTTATTTTCCATTTTATTGTTTGCGTTTATAGAATTGAATTTATTGTTCAACTACATTCAATTCAAGATGTTTATTTATTGTCTGGACTTAGAAAATTAACTTTTTGCACCAACTAAATTTAAAAATTTTTGACGTTTATTCTCGTGCTAGAAAAATGGTTTTTTCCGTTCCTGTACTTTTTACATTATTTCTATTTCACAGAGCGCAATTTTCTTATTCTCTCGTGTTTGACAGTTTTACAGGATTTTACCCAAAAAGTTCTGGAACGAAGCTAATATTGCAAGATCGCAAAAGCCACTGACAGATGGACGCTTTTTAAAATCCACATGCATGGATATGATCAAGTACTTTGGCCCTGCTGCAAAGAAAATAGCTACTCATATAGATGCCGTACCATTATCAGCACCTACGGTCAAAAGAAGGCAAATTAAGCAAAAATTGACGGAGAAAATACTTTCATGTGCAGCATTTTCATTGGCCTTAGATGAAAGCACTGATGTTACGGATGTAGCTCAGCTTATAATTTTTAAAATTTGTGGATAAAGATTTTAATGTAAAAGAACTGTTGAACTTGGTTCCATTTACAATACTACTAAGGGAGAAGATATATTTAGGGCTGTAGAAATATCCGTAGAGTCTATAAATGGATTCCAAAAATTGAGCTCTGTATGCACAGATGGTGCTGTAAGTATGCGTGGAAAATAATGTACGTTATTGGGTCAATTAAAGAAACGAAATTTGAATATTCCATTTTACCATTGCACTATAGGTCAAACAGCACACTTGTCTGGCCAAAACCCAATTTATACAAGTGTTGCTATTTAATTTTTGTTAATGTAGTGTAACGGAGAATACCTCAAAATACACAAAATTGCATTTGGTTAAAAATAATTTACCGTTTTTTAGCGATGTGTCAAAGTTGATGCATTTGCATTCTGCTGTGATAACGCAAACAAGTGGTGACTTTTACTCCTTTTTTAACTCTTGTTAAGTAATTTAATTTGTTTTTTTTTTTTTTAATAAAAATGGAAAAAATTGATGATGGTATGTTTTATATAATTTAACTTAATACATTTAAATATGTTTTGGTTTTCTGTGAAATAAATTTAAAATTGAAATGAGACCTCTGATTTGTCAAGTTTTTTAAATTTCCAAATTTGTGCAAGCTTTTAAAACTTTGTTGGGATTTGTTAGTCTTATGACACCCTAAATTAGTTAGATGTTGCTATTTTGAGTGTTATTTAGAAATTTGGATGCCCGATTTTGCACGTTTTTTTGTAATGATTTTTTTTGTCAGTTGAATTATTCTTCCGAAATTCTGATTTATTCGAAATCTGGTTGCAAAAGACAGAAAAGGAAAAAGAAGAGGCTGTTTTCAATTAGTTATTGGAAAATACTGAGGATGCTAATAGTCCATGTTATTTGTGGCAAACTGCGCATAATTTTTGCACTAGAGCTTACGAAAAATGGGTAAAAAGCCACTGGTAGTTGCCTGTTTTTTTGAATTTGTATTATGTACATGCAGGTTACAAGTGCGGCATCCAAACGTGGCAGATCAGAAATGAAGATGATAAAAATACAGCATCAGAAAAAAAGAAAACAATACAAGATTTATTTTTCAAAAAGCTTGGCCTCATAGTAGATAAGCCGAAAGTAGGTGGTTTTGGGAGTACAAACGATGGCAACACTGCGCGCCGAGTTTTTGCGGAACATGAAATGTTTTCTCAAATTACCGGCATTGACAAGGACTCGATTTTTCGGCTAAAAATAATTTTTAATAAGCATGTCTTGTCAATTTTCTTTAAGTGTAAACAAATTTCAAGTTTACTGCTTTGAAACCTCAAAAATTATTCAGAACATGTATTCCTGACTTCCAATGACAACAACATTACACCAAATTCTTATTCATAAAAGGAAATTATAGAGGGCTTAGTTCTTCCTGTTAGTTGTTTTGGAGAAGAATCAGCAGAGTCTCGACACAAATTATACAAATCTGATAGACTACATCATGCACGCAAAAGTAGCCGCGTTAATACACTTTTAGACGTGTTTCATAGAGAAATGGACACATCAGATCCAATAATTTGTACGCTGACTTTAAATAGACGCATTTAGACTAAAAAGTGTCTCCAACTACTAGATTCGATTATTAAGGTGTGAAATCTCAGTCGAAGAACTTAGCTTAACAAGCTATGAATCACGCGAGAATGAAAAAGAGAAGATGAAATTGGGAAAACCGAAATTTTAAGATCAATGTATTTAAACATTTTAACTAATTTATATTTAGAAAATGATGCTTAAATAAACGTTATATATTTCTTAACCTAAAACTACAATCTAAAAATAAAAACACATTTTTTATTTCATTAATTATGGAATTTTAAAAATGTAGTACGTGCCATTTTTGACCCGGTAGCACAAGGGTTAAGATTTTTCTCAGAATTCTTCTTTTAGCCTAGAGTTAACATAAAAAATACATTTCCAGTTAATCACCATGATAATATAGCCGTTATTAATTTTGGCCAGTGAAATGTGCTATTTGACCTATAGTGCGTTGCTTAATTCATCAAGAGTCCCTATGTGCAAAAGTTATTGAACTGACTGACACTATGACTACAGTAATTCAAATAATTAACAGAATAAGAGCAGGTCACAATGCATTAACAAACCGCCAGTTTCAAGCCCTCTTATTGGAATTAAATGCAGAATATGGAGATTTAACAATGTTTTCTGAAGTCCGTTGGTTAAGCAAAGACAAGTGCCTCCAAAGATTTTTTTCACTTCGTAAGGTAGTTTTAATCCTATCAGTGTGGCTTTAGACGTGGTAAGTCCACCATAGACCAGATTTTTACACTACGCCAAATCCTGGAGAAAACCCATGAATATCAAATCGACACTCACCATCTCTTCGTCGATTATAAAGCTGCGTTCGATATCCCAGTGCGGGATTGCCTATACGCAACAATGTCTGAGTTCGGTATACCTGCAAAGTTGATAAGGCTCTGCAGGATGACGTTGAGCAATACGTTTAGCTCCGTCAAGGTAGGGAATGACCTCTCCGGAACTTTTAATACCGAACGAGGTTTCAGACAAGGCGACCAGCTCTCGTGCGATCTCTTCAATTTCATTATGGAGGGAATCGTAAGAAAAGCCGGTGTGCATCATAATGGCACCATTTTCTTCAAAGGTGTTCAGCTCCTTGCGTACGCTGATGATATTGATATTATCGGTCGGAGTAAGAGAGATGTTACTGCTGCTTTCACTACTATTGAAAAGGAATCAGCCAAAGTGGGTTTGACGGTAAACGAGGGCAAGACGAAATACATGATGTCTACTAACAACAACAAGAGAGCACGGGATCTAGACTCTCATGTTACAGCGGGCAACTGTAAATTAGAAGTTGTCAAGGAATTCATCTACCTTGGCACTGCCGTAACCAGCAACAATGATGTCAGTCTGGAGATTAAGCGGAGAATAACAATTGCTAATAGGTGCTACTACGGTCTCAGTAAGCAATTACGTTGCAGAGCTCTCTCTCGATCGACAAAGCTAACACTCTACGCGTCGTGCTCATTCTACCTGTGCTTCTTTATGGCGCTGAGGCATGGGTGGTTTCGACAACAGACGCAGCCGCTCTTGGGGTGTTCGAGAGGAAAGTTCTCCGCAAAATCTTTGGTCCTGTTCGAGTTGGCGACGACTATCGCATTCGAATGAACCACGAGCTGTATGAGCTCTACGCCGACATTGACATAGTTAAGCGTATAACAATACAGCGACTACGCTGGCTGGGTCATGTCCATCGTATGGATAAAGAAGCTCCAGCGAAAAAGGTATTCGAAGGGAAGGTCCCCGGTCAACGACGAAGAGGGAGACCATGCCTCCGGTGGATAGACCAAGCTGAGGAAGCCCTAACCGCGCTTGGTATTAACGATTGGAGAAGGCGCGCGCAAAACAGAGGCGCCTGGCGAGAGCTAATGAGGTCGGCCGTAACCTGACAACGGGTTGTTATGGCCATCTAAGTAAGTAAGTAAGGAAGTTTTAATATTTCTTGAACGAAATGTTAAAAATTCTGTAGTATTTCAGCAAATGTTAAAAGACGAGAAATTTTTAGCGGAACTTGCATTTTTAACTGGCAATTTTGAACTCTCTAAATCTTCATCTACAAACGCCCAAGCAATCCATCATTGACATGGTATCATCAATTGAAGGTTTTAAAAAAAAACTGCGCCACTTACAAGTGGAGTTGAATGCAAACCGACTCCAAAAATTCTCATCCTGTTTTTTAATTAAATCAGAACACCCAAGCATCGTGTTTGAGTCTTACGCTCAACAAATAAAAAGAATGGAATTAGAATTTGAAAATCGTTTTAAGGATTTTGAAGATATTAAAGAAAAAATTGAACCTTTTCTACGACCAACAAAATGTGACATTTTAAAGCAAAACCAACAAATTTACTTAGAACTTTTAGATCTTCAATGTGATTTAAATTTATTGGCTTTAAATGAAACAGGTATTTCTTTTTGAAGGCAAGTACCTGACTATAAATATCCGCTGCTTAAAACTGAAGTCCTTAAACTTGTATCTATGTTCGCAAGTACATATGGGCATTTCCGCCAAAAAGTCAACCGTGACAGCAAAATTAAAAGTTATTATAAAAGCGTTACTATCTGATATTATTTAAGGAAAATATTCAAATTTTGTTAATTTAAACAATTTACACCATAATTCATTTATCACATTGAGCAAACCACCTGCAAACTTGCATAAATGCAGTTTTTTTTTTTTTTGTAATATTGAATAGTATTTTGCCTTAAATATTTAAGTGAGTAAGAGAGGTGATACATGATGATAGTCTTTCCGAAAAATCTCTCTTCCAACGTCAATTAGCTAAAAACAATGCAAAAACATCAAACCAATCTCTATTAACTGTAAAATTTAATTAACTTAAGTTCATGTTATAAAGTCACAAATAAAATAGAAAAACATCATTTGTTCTCATTTCGAAATTGATAACAGCAGCAAGTGTGTCAAAATATTTGCAGGAACAGAGTTTCATGTACATAACTAATTAAAAAACAAACAAACGAGTGCAAAAAAAATAAAATTTTAAGTTTTTGAAGCTGTTTGAAGTTGGTCATGTTCGAAAACATAAGTGTAATAAATAGGCAGTTCAAAACGGTTAAGCCAATTTTTCACAGCAATAGCCAGTGATGTACCAAATCGGGCTTTTTCATTTTCGGAGCAAAAACCCAACGTTTTTGCTCAGCAAAAACAGCATTTTCACGAGCAAATTGGGTTTTTTCGATTTTATTATGTATTTATGGCTGGAAGCACTAGTGGATGATTTTAATTGCAAAATTTTTTTAAAGAAGTTCATTTTATTAAATAAAAATAGGAAAGAATTAGTAAATAATACATGTTTAAGAAATTAGTCATTCATTTTCAGAAATATCTGACTATTTAGAAGAAACTTATCCGCTGAAACTATCATCTGTTTGTGCATCCCATATTTCTTTGTACAATTTGTAGTTGTAAGAAAGTCATGTATGTGAGTTTTCCAGCACGCTCGGTAGTAAGTCGATATCGTTTCTTGTTTCCAAATTTACTAAATTACCTTTCTACAGCCGCTATGTTGTTGGCGCCAATAGTATTCGAATAGGGACTTGATTGCATATGTCTTCCACCATAATTCATTTTTTTGGTCACTTTCCATTTGAAAAGGCGTCCCCAAAGTCATTTCCGACTTTAATATTTTCCGAACTCCACTCTTACATCATATTCTTCCAGTCCCATATTTATGGCTATATCATGGAGAAATTCATATGCGTCCATAGATTCATTTGCAGACAAGACGCATTCTTGTGAGTTTGGATCAATCTTTCTTGGCTTTAATGCAAAGTGTTTGCGTTCTGATAGTTTTTCTCTCAGAGCAAACTTCTCCTTTTCACTAAATAGCTCCGATTGCTCAAATTCGTTATTCAGACCACTCCATTTGACATTTACATTACACAGGAAATAATACCATGATGATACCGTTACACTTTGTACGCACATTGCGTGCATCTATATGAAATGACGCTGTAAAATCGCTGCTTCATTGATAGTAGGTAGAAATCTGAGAATTCTTAAGTTCAATAGAGTGAACAATTAGTTCATTTATATTTCGCTAAAAAAGACTTAAAAAAATGAAAAAGTCCATTTTTGCACTGAGCAAAAACGATTTTAGCAAAAACCCGATAAAAACCCAAAATAAATGCTGAGAAAATTGGGTTTTTGCTCACCGGTACATCACTGGCCATAGCACAACATAATCGCATCATTTTTTTTTTTTTTTGTTGGAAAGTTGATGAAATTTGGTATGTAGATAGATTGAAACTTGAGTAAAAATATTTTTTTTAAGTGTGCGGTACCACGCCTCTTACAGGATAAACGTTTTAACAGCAAAAAGACAAGTTTTATATTCTTTTAAGAAAAATATCTACTCCTTCCTATTTTCTTTGTTAAAATTCATCTCACTAATTGATTTGATAAATATAAACATTAAATTTGTTTTTTTAATTACTGTATACGTCTTAAATATTATTATTTATATAAATATTAAAGTAGTTTTGAAAAATTGACCAAGTGAACATAAACGGAAAAATATGTTCCGTTCGAATGGATTATTATGCCTTGTAAGAAAAAAAGTAAATAAGATTTTTCAATCAAACGAAATCTATTAAAAAGTTACATTATTCCATAACATTTTAAAATTAGTCGCATTAAAAAATGTTGCCAGGTTTCGCTGACTTGTGCTTTTCTATAGATGGCTATGAAAAACACTTCCGTTTTTTGTCCCGTTCGCTTTTCATTCATATATTTTAAATATATCTCTTTACATTACCAGGGAATATTATAGTAACTACTTGTTAATTTTTCCAAACTTTACTTTATTAAGATTCAAACATGAAATTTTGTACATATCCTGCTATGACTTTTTGCATTTAAGTAATACTTACTATTTTAAAAGTGCGCACATTAAGAACATTAAGATATTTTTTACATCCACCTGCAAAGTCTTACAAGAAATTAATCTAACTGCTTTCTCTTATATGTTTTTCATATAAGATGTAAAGCATCTTCCTCTTGAACATATGCCATGGTTCTAAAATTTCTGCAGTGGAACTTAAACGGATACCATAACAATCTTCACGAATTGAACCTTATCGTAAAAAATGAGTCCCCGGACGTCATTGCTTTACAAGAAACACATTTAAAATCTTCCTCTATCAATTTATATAATTACGACTGCTACTTAAATAACTGTTCCCATGCATATGCTAAAGGCGGCACCGCAATATTTGTTAAAAAATCAATAGAACACCTTGAAATTACTTTACCTGGCCAAATATGCGCTACAGCTGTTAAAATTCAAGATCAAATAACATTAACAATCGTACCTATATACATCACTCCATCTACTAATTTTTCAGTCAATGACCTCAACTTAATTTATAATAACTTAAGCTCACCTGTCATACTCTTAGGAGACTTCATTGCTCACAGTACCCTCTGGGGATCACCAAAAACCAACAAAAAGGGAAAAATTATACAAAATTTCTTTCTTCAAACTAATTCATCAATCCTAAACGACTCATCTCCAACTCATCTCTCAACACACTCTTCATTTACACATGTTGACCTCACTCTTGCAACCACTAGTCTAGTTCCGTCACTTAATTGGAAAATTGACAGTAGCTTGCACGGAAGTGATCATTTTCCCATTTACTTAAAATATGAAAACATTTCTCAGCAAACAATTCCCATCTCAAAAAGAATATTTAGATTTAAACTCCAAGATGCAAACTGGTGTAAATTCCAACAACTTGTTGATAAGAATGTATGCGAAATCGAATTAACTGGAAATAACAATAGAGATGCTGCACGATTTCATAGAGCTGTCATATCTGCCGCAAACGAATCGATTCCAAAAACATCTCCTAACTTTCTTCAAAAAAAAAACAGTCCACTGGTGGAATAATAATCTTAGTAATTTGTTATATGACAAACATCGTTTATGGCAAGTCTTAAAAAGACATCAAAGCAATGACACTCTTTTAGAATATAAGAAAGCTAACGCTCTATTTAACAGAGAAGCTAAACTAGCAAAAAAGCAGTGTTTTCACGAATTCACCTCTACAATTAACCCAAATTCTTCTACAAGACTCATTTTTAGCCATACTAATCGCCTTTATGGTAAACAATCATCGAGCTCAATTAAATATATTGAAGCTCAAAACGGATCTATTGTAAATGATTCCTTCGATATTGCAAATATTTTTGCACAAGAGTTCTCAAAACAATCTGAAGATAAAAATTTTAGCCTAACATTTAACAATAATAAAGAAAATGTTAATACAACACTAAACTATTTACCACATAAATCAGGAATACAAATAGAATCTCCATTATCTATAGCAGAACTTAATGCTGCTTTATCTACAGTAAAAGGTACAACACCAGGATTTGATAAAATTAGCTACGCAATGTTGAAAAATTTGCCCCTTTCAGCAAAAACCTTCCTATTAAACTTATATAACAATATTTTTTCAAACGGCATTATCCCTCAAGAATGGAAATCTGCGACAATAGTCCCCATACCCAAACCACTTAAACCAAAAAATAAACTTGAAAGTTATCGCCCAATATCACTTATCTCTTGCTACAGTAAAGTATTAGAAAAAATTATTTCCACTAGAATAAACTGGTTTTTAACAAAAAATTATCACTTACGTCCTAACCAAGTCGCTTTCAAAGCTGGCAAAGGTACAATGGATGCTTTACTCTACTTAGATCACCAAATAACTATAAGTCGCATTGACCCTCTAGTTATACCAGAGGATAAACATCATCCAACTCTTCAACTAAAGTATGTTTTAGCATGTAGCTTAGTGAAAACAAATCGTGTAAAATCTCAGAACTCATGTTTCAACTACAAAAAAACGAATTATATCAGACTTAACTCCCTGTTAAACCATATCGACTGGTCAGTTATATTACCTGACAAACCATATTACTCTGTGGCTGATATTGAGAGTTATGTAAAATCATTTAATGAGCGCTTGCAAAATTGTATTTCTAAATCTGTGCCAAAATTTAATTCATCTGTATTGTCAAACGATCCTCCGTGGGTAACAAAAGAATTAAAATACCTTAAAAACATAAAAAATCGACGGTTTAAAAAATTCAAAATGTCAGGTAAATCCATTGATTATATAAGCTATTCCCGTGCTCGGTATAATTATCAAAATAATAATAAACGGTCATATTTAAACTACATTTCATATATAAAACTCAACATTAAGAAGAATCCTAAATTTTTTTACAAATTTATAAACATCAAGCGTAAATCTTCTGTGTATCCTCTTCAGATGTCCTATAATGGTATAACATCATCCGAAAAAAATGAAATATCCAATTTGTTTGCAAACTTCTTCAAGTCTACTTATTCATCTTCTACTTATGATTCTGACGTCAACTACCCATATAATATTTCGCGTATAAATGAAATTCAACTTCCACAAATTGGTGCTGATTTAGTTAGCAATGAACTGAAAATTTTAAAATGCACTTATTCAACTGGACCAGATAATATTCCTACAAACATCCTAAAGTATTGCGCAAGTAGTCTTTGTTATCCTCTCTCAAAAATTTTTAATATTTCCTTGAATTTGGGCTATTTCCCAAAATTATGGAAAGAGTCTTACATTATTCCACTTCACAAATCCGGAAGTAAGGCTAATATTGAAAATTACAGAGGTATTGCTAAGCTCAGCGCAATCCCAAAACTTTTTGAAAAAATAATTAATGATCATCTTACAAACATCGTTTCATCCCTGATGACAGTATCTCAGCACGGCTTTCTAAAGGGTAAATCTACATCAACAAATCTTTTGGAGTTCACCACGCTTGTTATAAATGGATTTAAGCGAAAACAGCAAACGGATGTTATATACACTGATTTCAGCAAAGCTTTTGACTGCGTAAGTCATAGCCTACTTTTAAAAAAGTTATATTTAATAGGATTTCCTTCAACGATATTAAAGTGGATTAGATCGTATCTGACGAATAGGAAGCAACAAGTTTTATTCAACAACATGTTTTCTAAACATATAATGGTTTCATCTGGAGTTCCCCAGGGCAGCCATCTTGGCCCCACATTATTTCTATTATTTATAAATGACCTACCTTCTGCTACAAATTCGTCCCATATTCTAATGTATGCTGATGATGTAAAACTTTTTTACTCTTTTAATGATCACTTTAATCATAAAACTCTACAAAGAAACCTAAATGAACTTGTTAAATGGTGTGATGTAAACTTGATGACATTAAATCTCAAAAAGTGTAAGCAAATGACTTTTTCAAGAAGTAAAGAATTTGAGACTTCATATTCAATAAACGGTTTAAAACTGGAGAAGGTTGACAATTTTGTAGATTTAGGCGTCACTATGGATAAAAAACTTCGCTTCAACGTGCATATTGGTTTAATGGTAAACAAAGCAAAAGGCGTCCTTGGATTTATTAAACGATGGTCTAAAGAATTTGACGACCCCTATACGACGAAGTTGCTTTTCACTTCACTTGTTAGACCAATAATGGAATATGCGTCAGTGGTGTGGAACCCCCAATATAATATATACATTGATATGCTGGAGTCGGTGCAGAAACAATTTCTATTGTTTGCACTTCGTCGGCTACCTTGGAATCCGGACTCAAATTTACCTTCATATGAAAGCCGCCTCAAACTAATACGTTTACCAACACTGCGCAGCCGAAGAATTATGCTTAACGTAACTTTTTTAAATAAACTGTTCTCCGGCTCAATGAACTCTGAGTTGTTGCTAGGTATGGTCAACTTTAACAATCCTGGAAGGGATTTGAGACACTTTCGTTTCTTAAGACTTGATATATGTAATTCTAACTATGCTCATTTTTGTCCATTTCGGTGTATATGTAATGATTATAATAACCTTTGTCATATTATTTCCCCCATGGATTCTCACAATATTATAAAGCAAAAAATAATTATTTTCTTAAATACTTGAAATTGTACTTTTTCCTTTGTTTCTGCTGCATAGCCTATGGGCTTAGTAGAAATTGTGCTCAATCTGTGATCGGAAATTGCTCTACCCATCATTTCGTTCAGAGAAATAGTGCAGTCCCGGTCACCGATCCGTACGATAGACGGATGTGCCTCACGTACGGTTTCGCCTAATGAAAGCAGAGCAGTCCGGGCTGTTCGTAGTCGGTCACCGATCCGTACGATAGACGGATGCGCCTCTCGTGCGGTTAGGCGGGTAAGTGGGACCGATCGCAAAAAAAAAAAAAAAAAAAAAAAAAAAAAAAAAAAAAAAATATGTATCTATAATATCACTTGATTTCGAAAAAGAATTTGATAAAATTGGAATACACGTCATTGTTGACCAATTAAAAGAATGGAAAATTGGTCCAAACATACTTCGCTACATATTTAACTTCTTAAAAAATAGAAAAATAAGAGTTCGAGTAAACTCCTCCTTTTCGAATACTTTTCCACTACATAATGGTATCCCACAAGGGTCCCCACTTTCTGTTTCATTATTCCAAATTGCTTTCGAAAAATTAAACAGCATAATAGCAAATCACTCCAATTTCAATCATTGCATTTATGCCGATGACCTATATATAATAACAAAACACAAAAATCCATCAACACTACAAAATAATATTGATACTCTTCTTTCTGACATCAACTCATGGACTGAAATTACAGGCGCTAAATTATCATTATCGAAATCAAAAGTTTTACACATATGTAGAAAACGTTTCTGTCAGTCACCCAACATATGTATCAATTCTAATATCTTAGATAGCGTATCGGAGTTAAAAATACTAGGTGTAGTATTAAATAGCAAATATACATGGGCCAACCACATTGAACATTTAAGAAAATCACTTGCTAAAAATCTTAGTTTACTTAAATGTATATCAAGCTGTAGTAGTAATTCACACCCTACCGCTTCCACAAATATCTTAAGAGCAATTATCATATCGAAAATTACCTATGGCTTACCTCTATATGGATATACATCGAAACCAAACTTAAGAAAAATAACTTCAATATATAATGCAGCTGCTAGATACTGCTCTGGGGCTTTTAGAACTACACCTATACCAAACTTACTAAGAGAATGTGGAATATTGTCTTTTGATGAACTTCTGGAACTAAGCATCACAAAACTTAGCGCAAAATTACTACTTTCCTCATCTAATGATCTCATACGCCGTGCACCGTTAAAAAAGAGAATTGCCAAAAAACAATCCGCATTACAAAAGATTTGTAACTCAATTCTTAAGCTTGGCTTCGAACAGAAACCCCTTGTCAAAGCGTTAAAACATCCACCATGGGATTTGAAACAAGCAAGCTTCATCAATAACCTCATGCATTTGCCCAAAAAAACACAAATCCACTAATTTATAGAGCAAAGTTCGACGAAACAATTAACTTTTTTAGAAATGATAAATGGGACACTTACTACACAGATGGATCAAAAGCGTAGGCGTAGGTTATGCTGTCATCAATGCAAAATTCAAAGTCGTTAGAGCTGCTCAACTAAACAATTACTGTTCTATATTTACTGCAGAAACAGAAGCCATACTTTACGCAACCAACTGGTGTAAGACCCGTAAAGGGAAACATATAATCTGCACGGATTCTCTGTCTTGTATTAAAGCAATTAACAACGTTTTACACCGCAACATCACCATTTGTAAAATAAGAGATACATTAATTTCGTTCCCCAACAAAATTAAAATCATGTGGATTCCAGCTCGTGTTGGCATAACCGGCAATACTATTGCTGACGAAGTCGCAAAATATGCAAGGATTGCTCCAATATTTTTACAAACAACATACCACACAAGGTCTCTAAAATGTATTGCTCAAACCAACGCAATAACAACTGGTTAAACTACACGCACTTATATAAACAAATTAACCATGACGGAACTCCTCCAAGACTTTCAGCCAATACACCCAGAATACACCTCAAAAAATTCTGCAGATTTCGGATGGGCCACACTCTGTTAACCCATCGTCATCTAATGGATAACACTTCAGCACCAGCATGTCCAATATGTCATCATCCAACTATCACAATATACCACTTAATCTTTGACTGCCTACCTATCAAACACGAATGTCGAAAAATAAATATCTCAATGCTTAACCTACTTCAAAAACCAACATCGGACAACATAGCTAAATTAATAAATATCTTTAAAAAATTTAATATATACTCTGTTATATAAACAATTAAAATACATCCATACACACATAAACATATACATATGTATGTGGGATTTGAATAAAAACCACGATTTTGTTTAATATAAAATGTTTATTTAATATTTATTAAAACTTTAAATTGGTATATTCCTTAAGACATGTTACTGCGTCTTTTCACTGCGTCGGCCAAAATTGTACTGTCCTCGTCATTCAAATCGTTCGTTCGTTTTTTCTATCGTCATTTTCTGTCAGCGTTGCCAAAGTCAAAACTCGCGTCCGCTTCTAGTCGAGTGAGGTCTGTTCGCGTTTACATTTCCTTGTCTGGTAGGGTCTATTTCCACATTCGGCCTTCCTGATGCTTCATTCGACTCGGATGAAGAGTGCCATCTTTTCATAAACTCGGCAACGGTAGAAGTTTGCATTGGTCCTTCATGTTGTCCAACTTTCTCCACTGAGTAACGTCCGTGATTTAACTTTTCGACCACTCTGTAAGGTCCAAAGTACTTCGGCTTTAGATTGAGCCCTACACCATACTGAGTGCGCTTAATGGCAACCAACTCGTTTACTGCATACTGTGTTTCAGGTACTCTGCTCTTGTTGAAACATTTTCTATTTTCAGCCTGAATTTCGGAAATATTGTCCCTGGCTTCTTGTCTTGTTAACTCTCTGTCTTGATTTAATTCTTCTATAGTAGCATCTTCTAGCATATTTCGTAAATCTGGATTTCCTTTAATACGCATTTCGAGACCTGTTAATATTTTGAAAGGAGACACTTTTGTACTCCTTGGTGGCGTACTATTAATTATCTGCTGCACCATTTCCGTATACTTGTACCAATTTGCAGGGTTTTCTACACATAACTTCGATATCATTGGAATAACTACTTTGTGAATTCGTTCGACCTGGCCATTTCCACGAGGCACACCGGTAGCAATAAGTAAGTGCTGAATTCCTTGATCTTCACAGTACTCTTTAAACATATTAGAGGTAAATGCTGAACCCCTGTCGGAAATTATGCGTTTGGGATTTCCGAAATTTGCTGCTTGCTTTTTGAGTTTGTCTAAAACTTCTTCCGAATTTGTGCTTCTAGTCGGGTACAGCCAAACGAATTTAGAGAATGCGTCGACTATGACAAATATATGGTTGTATCTCTTCTGTGTAGCTTCCATAGGTCCTACATGGTCAATATGGTATGTTCCTAAGGGTTTGTCTTCTTTGTTGATTGGTGTTAGGAATCCTTCCTTCCTTCCGGACTTTCCTTCTATGACGATACATTCTATGCAGTTTTTAACAACAGCCGCAACCTTATTGTGAAGGTTTGGAATAAAGAAATCTCTTTCCACTAGGTCTTGTGTCTTTTTCGTTGAAAAATGACCCTGATGATGAGCGATTTTCAAAATCTCGTCCTCCATTGAAACAGGTATTACCATGAGCTCCTTAATGGGATCCTTGTGCAACACGTCATATTTCATGAAATAATCTTCGTATGAGTCCTTCTCCAAAACTTTCATCACTGCCTTAGTCCACTGGTCTTGCAATTGCGCTTCTTTTATTCGAAACTTTAATGAGTCTTCGATAAGGAGGCAAGATACACGACTGAGTGCATCCACATGCTTCATTTTGGTTCCAGATCTGTGTTCCACGTTGTAATCAAATTCTTGTAAAAACATTGCCCACCTCGAAACTCTTAAGGGCACATCTTTTTTCTTCATTGTCATTGAAAATGCGTTGCAGTCGGTTACTATTTTAATCTTCGTGCCCAAAATGTATACACGCCACTTCTTTAGAGCCTCGACTATTGCAAGCACTTCAAGCTCATAGGAATGGTATTTCTGTTCATAAGGCTTGGTTTTTCTGCTCATATATTGGATTGGGTGTAACTGCTGATCTACACTATCCACTTGAAGTAAAACGGCTCCGTAACCGTACATACTTGCATCGGTATGAACCTCAGTTATTGCCGTAGGATCATACAACTTCAGTACCGGCGAATTTACTAAAGAAAACTTCAACTGTTTAACTGCAACTAGCTGCTCTTCGTTCATTTCAAATTTCACGTCTTTTCTAAGTAAATCTGACAACGGTCTTGCTATAATAGCATAGTCTTTTATAAATCGTCGAAAGTACGACGTTAGCCCTAAAAATCTTTGTAACGTCTTTCGATCTACAGGTACTTGGAATTTTTGTACTGCTACAGTCTTCTCAAGCGAAGGCCTTATGGTGCCTTTTTCGACAACATACCCCAAGAAGTTTACTTTTCGTGTCAGGAACTGACACTTCGACCATTTGATGTGTAAACCGCTTTTTGCTGCTACATCCAACACACGTTTTAACTTCAGAATTCCTTCATGCTCATCCTTGGAGGGAATGATGAGGTCATCCATGTAAGCCACCAATGTGCCATTATTAATTAACTCTCTCAAAACTGTAAATATGTATCTGCAAAACACCGCTGGTGAGTTACAAATTCCGAACGGTACGTATAAAAATTCATACTGCCCATTGTGAACAACGAATGCGGTATATTTTTTT
Organism: Tricholauxania praeusta; assembly: GCA_949775025.1. Lineage (NCBI taxonomy): Eukaryota > Metazoa > Arthropoda > Insecta > Diptera > Lauxaniidae > Tricholauxania > Tricholauxania praeusta. The sequence goes on from OX459029.1 coordinate 114,827,306, forward strand.
GAATTTGACTCAATAGGTACATGGAAAAAACCATTGACTAGATCCAAGCTTGTAAAAACATTGGCATTTTGTAACCTTTCTAGTACATCGTCAATTAATACCATAGGGAAGTTATCTCGAATTATCTTCGCATTCAATAGCCTATAATCGCAACATAACCTCTTGGTTCCATCTTTTTTCGTGGCCAAAACTATTGGAGACGCATATTCTGAAGTACTATGTTGTATTATCCCTTCTTTTAGCCATCGTGCAACTTGTTCGTCAACAAACTTTTGATCAGAGTACGACATACGTCTCGGTCGTTGATAAATAGGAATTTCGTCGGTTAGTATTATCTTCATTTCGATAGGAGATTTAAAGTTGACTGCAGGGTTATAATTATTTACCATTTCTAAAATTGTTGCTTCTTGGATTTTCGACAAATGAGTCAAATCTAAACCTGGTGGTTCAATGCATAATTCTCCATTTTCTGCTGCTACACAAAGTGCACCGAATTCTTCGAATAAATTATTTTCAATTGCGCCTTTCTTCTTAACTTGAGCCTTTTTGTTTTTATATTTCATCTTTACATCTTTAACTTCATTCATCTTTACATCTTTAACTTCATTCATCTTTACATCTTTACCGTCTTTCTTCTTTTCATCTTTAACTTCTTTTGCACTCTTTAGTGCCTTCTTTCTAAAACTAGCTCCGTCTTCCCTGACAACAATTTCAATTTCTTTTTCCATTACAACATGAAATTCAACATTTAAAATGACGTCATCAATTTCAAGTCTCACATCAAAACTGCCTACTGTATTAAAAACTGCTTCAGCAACACCTCTTAGCTGCCTCATTTCCGGTTTGAGTTCTATATCGCCTAGCATAAGCAAGATGTCATACCTCATCAAACATAAACAACATCCCGTGTCTATCAACGCTGAAAATTTGTAGTTGTTAATTTCAATATCTCTAAAAATCATGCCAGCATCATTTCTGAAATGTTTTATGGTAGATTTGTTTACCATGTTGATATTACCCTTTTCAACTTTCGCACGTCCTTCTACTACTTGCTTGCTTTCTTTACATTCAAATGAACGGTGTCCCATTTGGTTACACTTGAAACATTTAAATTGTCTTGATGGACAATCTTTTGCTATATGTGCCTCATCGCCGCACTTATAACATTTCCTAATATTTTCCTGTCTGGGTACTTGACGTAATGGTTTACTGGTTGACTGTGGCACATTCAATCTGTTTACTGACTGATTGGAACTGCATACTTTTTCATAAACCCTAATTTGTGCTTTTAATTCGGTTATATTTCGGGCTTGATATAAAATAGATTTATTTTGCTTCGAATCAAAAATTCCTTCCACAAAATATTCTATAAAACTCTCATCGTCAAGTTGAATTGGCTTGCTGATTTCTATCATACTGTACAAATATTCGCGCAAACTTTCTGTTGACCTCTTACGTCTATTTCGAAGTCTTCGATGAATTTCCGCTGACGGTAACTCAATACCAAACTCGCCTAACAATTCTCTTTTTAATGAAACCCAATTGTTAATTCCTGACAGACTTCTTACAAAAATTTTGGCGGCACCTTTCTATAATTGTTTTGCATAAATGAATTTTTGCATGTCATTCCATCCTACTGTGGTAGCACTTTCCTCAAACTCTTCAATCCACTGGCGAATATCTAACGAATCGGTCCCTGTGAAAGAAGATATGCTGTCTTCGATGTCTCTTAGCGTAAACGTTGAGCGTTGTGTGACCACCTCTTGCGGAACATTTGACGCAACATCGTCGTATACAGATTCATCGTCTCCCGAAAGACCGAAGTGTTCTAAGAGCCTACCTTGTAATTCCGTCTTTCGTCCTGTCGTTGACAGTCCTAACTCCTGTAATTTTTCTTTTAACCCGTCGACAGTCAAACTTAAAATGCTAGTTACGTCCATTCTTAGTTATATGTAATTCAATTAAAAATTAAGTAAAAGTTTCTAATATTACAATACATACAACAATTTTAGCAATGCAATAGTAAATTTTGTTGAATTACTATGATACGTTAAAATCAATCAATTATTAATTTAATTTATACAAGCTCTACTCTTTCAATTAATATTTTAAGTTGACAATATCGATCTTTTTATTTTTCAAAATAAGTGTTTTTAATCAATTTAAAAGTAAATTCAAAATATTCACATCAGCAACTAAAGATAAAATTCTACATACAGTTTGATGAATCGAAAATTATCGCTTTTGTTTTGGTTGTCTCTTTCTTTCTGCTTTAAATTATTTGCTGTCAGTTCATCGTTGAAAAATAAATTAACTCAGCTTCTCTTTACTTCTCTGCCTTACTTCTCTGCTTTACTGACGGTTCTCTTCTTTCAAGTTTATTTTTAAAACTTCGTTGTCTTCTTCTCTTCTTTCAATTTTATTCTTAAAACTTCGTTCTGTCTTCTTCTTATTTTAATGTGCGTTGTCTTCTTTGCTTTAAATTCTGCTCAATACTTCGTAACTTCTTTTTTTCTAATCAGATTTGTTTCTTCTTCTTTTGCAACCGTTGTACAATTTGAATTTGGCGTCGCTTCTTTTAAAATTTAACGAAATCACTTGGAATTTCACAATGATTTCAAAATTCAATGTTTAAATCATTTTGATTTGAGTTTTTTAACTTTTTCTTTGTCAATACTATAAAGTTTATACTTTATAACTTCTTTTTATAACTTTACTTGTTTGTGAACACGAGGTTTTTATTTCTTTAACGAGAAAATTTTCCTTTAGCGAGAAAACTAGAAACAACGCGTCACATCTTGGTTGAGCCCCCAAAAATGTGGGATTTGAATAAAAACCACGATTTTGTTTAATATAAAATGTTTATTTAATATTTATTAAAACTTTAAATTGGTATATTCCTTAAGACATGTTACTGCGTCTTTTCACTGCGTCGGCCAAAATTGTACTGTCCTCGTCATTCAAATCGTTCGTTCGTTTTTTCTATCGTCATTTTCTGTCAGCGTTGCCAAAGTCAAAACTCGCGTCCGCTTCTAGTCGAGTGAGGTCTGTTCGCGTTTACATTTCCTTGTCTGGTAGGGTCTATTTCCACATGTATATGTATACTTATATACATAACCATAACTTTATTTTAATCACATGTAAATTTAACTTATCTCCATCCTATTCTTATGCATATACTTAGATTTAATTTGTACTCACTGGGCTGATGATCTCTGTAATTAATGCCTATTTTTAAGTTTTTTTACATGATTTATTATGTAAATAAACTGATTATAATAATAATAATAATTGTGAACGCTTACACTATTTCGGAACTAACATTTGACCAACCTGACGGCGCAACAGATCCTAATTGTTGCATCATTCAAACGTGCAGCTTTTCTTTGTATTGCGTAATATTAAATACCGTTAGAAATTCCAGGAAAATACCAGTAATTTTGAACACATACGAAAATATAGCAAATGTGCGTCTCCGTATACTTAATTTTGAGCACGAGTGTATATTCTTAAAATATTTGTTGAAAAATAGATTTTCATCCTGAATATTAAAAATATAAGAAACAAAGGTAATGACTTTTTTGAAAAAACCAAAAAAAGTCACTCTTTTTGGAATATGACCGCTTGTAACTCCATCAAATCCTATCCTATTTTCTTGAACAGCAAACCGTTAGACAGAAGATAAAATTAATTTTTGAATAGTGTTCAACCGATTTATTTCGAAAAAAATTGATAGAAATATGACCAAATAAATGAAAAAAGTGCAGAAAAGAGGGTTTTTTCTTAACGGTTCTTGAAAAAAAGGTTGTCATTTTTGAAATCTACGCCCCAAAATACATAGGAAAACTTTTATGAGAAACCAGATCTCGAGATGAGGCCCAAAATTGAAAACTGGTGTAATGAGCAATGCTTTCATTGCATTCAAAGTATCTTCGAAATCGGTTTTACAACAATGCTGATGACACAATTTAATTTCGGATTAGCGCTCAACCTAACTGCAATTTTAATCACTTTCGTAAGTGAGAGCAGCCCCTATAATTTTGTCAACATGCATCAGCGAGTGATTACCGGTATAAAACGTTCTAAGGGTAAAATTCTCAAAAATGTACTCTGGAATTTTGATTTTAACTCTGAAATTTTATGATCCAAATAAGGATAGAATATTGCGGCTCTGAAACATTTGAGAAAGAAATGTGAAATAAAAATATATTAAAACTAGTAATATTCGGTACCTTTTAAATAAATGTTAAAAAGACGTTGAAGAGCTTGAATAAGTCGAGAAAAAATGTAAAAAGATTGAAAAAGTGTTGAAACAGGTTCATAAGAAGAAATTGAAAAATGCCAAAAAAATAAGGAAAATGCTGAAAAAATGTTGAAAAATTGAAAATGTCGAAAGAATATGGTAAATGATGAAAAATATTGAAAGCGGTTGAAAAACTCTCAATAAATTGAAGAGGTTGAAAAATGTTGAAACCGTTCAAAATCGATGAAAAAGTTGAATAAATAAAGGAAATGACGAATAAAGTTAAAATAGGTTGAAAAAGACGAAAAAATACTTATGGAATATATGTAGGGGAGGGTGGGGCTAAACCGGACGCGGGGCTAAACCGGACAGTCGCGATTAATCAAAAACTACTTCGAATATCGGAACGGCCATATGCGAGATGAACGCACCCTGTCATAAGCTACTAACTTCCCAAGTGTCGATGATATTTCATCATTCAGTTTAGCGTCAGTCGTCAAAGAGTGTATTTTTTCGCTTAAAGTAAAAATTTTTTTTTCAAAATTTTTGGATTGTGAAATTAATATACAAGTGCGCAGAATATTCGGTGAGTGTTTTTAGGTACTTAAGATGTGCTGAATCGAATGGTGTTAGTGGTTTTCATGATAAAATATTTTTCATCAATGTTTTTCGATCGAGTTAAAAAAATGACACGATGGGGCTAAACCGGACACTTTTTGGTAGGGCTAATCCGGACACCTTATTTGTCATTTTAAACTCGTGTTTGTTATTCATTAACACTTCTGAAGCACATTGAATGTTTCTACGACATAACTAAAGCACAATAAACATTGATATTAATTATTTTAAGTTATTCACAGCACATGGTGCGTAATTACAAACGTAAAATGCCTGCAGTCGATAAGGAAAAAATTAAATTAGCTGTTATTTCGGTGATTCGTGATAAAACGTCGATTCGAGATGCATCAGAATTGCATAGTGTCAAGCGAGCAACTGCCAATGTTGCCAATGTTGGATCAAAAAAACCAGATGAAGATTTTGAATGAATTTCAATATTTTCCGATTTTCCGTTAAGTTTTCGTTGAAAAAAAAATATTCTCATTTTTCTATCCAAAATTTTTTTCATCATCATTTTGCGTTTAGCACTTAAAATCAACATTTTTTCAATGAAATACAATCTTTTCTTGTACGAAACACATCGAAATACATCAATAAGGATTCAAAATAACATTTAAACATAATGTGCCTTCATGTTTGTTATTCATTTCGGTTTTGGCGCGACTGTCCGGATTAGCCCCACCCCCTGTCCGGTTAAGCCCCACCATTTTTTGCTTTTTCGATTTCGAGGTTGGTATAGTCTGAATGAGCTCACGCCAAACTGAATACATATTAAACCATCAAACGATATGCGATTTGTAGCTAAAGGATGTAGCTTTCGAATGATATATAACACCCCAGGTTTCGAATAATTTTTTTACATTATTTTTGCAAAAAGACAAAAAATGTCCGGTTTAGCCCCACCTTCCTGGAAAAAGTTAAAAGATTAGAAAAAGTTAAAATAATATGGAAAATGTTGAAAAAAATCGAAAAGAAATTAAAAAGTCGAAATATCCCACGCCCACTTCTTCAAATCCGCCTACTTTTATATATTAAATAAATTTTATTCGTGATCGACATCCGCATATCAAATTTTAGCACAATAGCTTGTATATTTTGCGATATATGCCGTCATTAGTATTAAAATTTAGGGCGGTGACACACCTACTGGTACAACCCAGTCTGATTTTAATCCAGAAATAGCTTTCCATAAACAAACCTCTTAAGCCAAATTTTAGTATGATGGCTCACATATTTCACTCAACGTATTTTTTTTTTGTAATAAGATATCTTATAGCAAGTACATCTGCCTTGTAAAATTTTATATCGACTACGGTGTTAATTCTCTTAATATGCGTTTATAAATATTGTGGACTATCCACGCCCTTGTGAGAGACTTTGAAAGCTCGAATCATTTTTTTCATTTCATTTTATTTATGCGTTTTTTTGATACAACGATTTAATTCGAGTATTCATAGTAGCATTTGTATCAAAAAAAGAGTATGGCATTTAATATAAAAGTAAATAATATAGTTCAAAATGCCATTTTAAACATAATTCTAGAATATACATATATAAGTATTGTTGGGCAACAACAGAATTTAATCACTAAATTTAGATATAAAATTTAATAAGGATGTTTTTCACAAAAAGAAAAGATAAAAATATGAGTAACAATATAAGAAAAATTACATTTAAGTTGAAGTAAATGAGTGGCAATACAATAAGACAATTATCAAATAAGCAAAAAAAAAAAATAAAAAAAAAATCATAAAAAACATTACAGTGTAGGTCTCAGCAAAATCTCGATTTCTAAATGATTGAAACTGAAAAGATTAATCCTAGCCAAATCCTAATTTTGCTCACATTTGCACCAAATCACCAAGTTTCATTAAAATCGCTGCAATAGTTTCAATAATAACTAAATAGATAGGTAAATATAAGAATATTTGTTGGTCAAATTACGTCGGAACGCAGAATTTGAAAAAAAAATTTTTTTTGAACTTAGCTTCTCCACGATCGGACCGGTCTCGAAATCTCTCATATTTATCAAAGTTTGTTTGAGAATTTAATGAATTAAATGAACTTAAAATAAACGATGAAGACTAAAATGTTTCATAAAGTCGTACTTTTTTCTTTAAAGAGCATCTATGCGTTACAAACGGAATGACAAAGTTATTATACACTCAGTGTTGGGTATATTTTTCTTTTTATTATTTATTTATTTACGAGCGGGGAATAATCAATGAAGTGTCTAACTCAACAGCGATTGAAGATGCTTCATTAAAAATATCATCAAATGACGTTTCATTTTTTCGCATTTCTGAAAATAGGTTGATAATTTGCTTGACATGAGTACAGGCTGATTTGAGATTTGTAGTGTCGGATGTTGTGGTTGCGACTGAGAGACAATATAGGAACATTCACAATTTTCAGAATATGTAACGATACTAATAAATTGGAGCGTGCTATCGAAGCTGAAAGTAATGCTTAAGAGATAAACAGTAATAATTCGCTGAAAGTATCAACGTATCTAGTCGTACACAATGCTATTAAACGATTCTTTTGGTTCTGGACTCCGTTCGAAAATTTTATCTTTCAATAGTTCTACTCTTTTAGATGGATTCGAGAAAAAGTTTGACACTGATGAAACTATGCCTAGCATGTTACGAATTTCAGAAATATTACATGATTTTTCTGCGCACAAATTCAGAGACTGACTGAAAACAATGACTATAAAATGCCAAGAGTTGGTTTTCAGATATCAAAGCCTGAACTGCTTTGATTTGTTCGATCCTCCATGAACGTTCTTGAATAAAAATTTTTCACTCCCAGGGGGGGCTTCAGCCCCTATAGCCCCCACCCCTTGTATCCGCCACTGGCTACAGTCGATTCTGTACTAGGTCTTGGCAAAAATCCTTTTCATCGGATTCAGCAAAAAAATAAAACTTCATATCTGGAAACAACAGACAGGTATTCGTTCGAACTGATTGTGTATTTATCAAATTGATACCTTTCTTATTATCGTAAAGCAGATACATGAGTGACAGATTTCGTTACATGGCATTTTAGGCGAAGCGGACTTTGAAAAAAAAATGAGATTTAGAAATTTGTTCATATTCGGCTTAATTGTACTTCTAGAAGGTGTAAACACTTATTTTTTTATTTTTTTTATATAAGTCTTAGTTGTCAAGATTTGGACTTCAATAAATTTACGTAATATGAAGAATGGATTTTTCGGAAGCAGTTTTTCGAACTTAACAAAATTTCAATAAAATATCAAACATTGTGGTCTCTATAGCAAATTTACTGCTCTTTTTATTTATGAAATCAGATTGAAAATTTTATTTTTTTTCTTGTGGAAAACGGATGTGAATATATCATATTGGAACTTAAATAATTTTGACATATTTTATTTTTTTATTTTAACTTTAAAATAAAGCATAAAATATACAAATAATTTTCAAACGTGATCGGTATTAGTTTACGAGATATCACTTTTAATTTAAAAGTTTATTTTAATTTTTATGATTTTTTTCAATAAAAATATAAAAGTTTCAAGGTCTGATGTAATTACGCTGACGTGTAGGCTTAAGTCTCAGCGACCCCGAATTACCCCATGTCGATGATCCTCTAGCATTTTTTCCTCACACAGTGTAATTAATGCTATAAATTTTGAAATTGCAAAACTCCAGCGGAGTTTCTGGATATAATGTACATAGCATTCAAATAATTTTGTAGTTGCATTTGTTTTGCTATTGCATGTAACTCACTCTATTCATTTGCACATACAGTCACCGACAAAAGTCTGGATACACCCTCTGTTTCTTCTAGTTCGAGAATCTGAAAACATAATGGATAAAAGTATTTATGCAGTTTTGTTTGAAACTTTTTTTAATAATAATGACCAAAAAAATTGTTCTTTAGTAAAAATTTAAAAAGTTATTTGAAAAACACACAAAAAACGAGTGACATAAGTCTACATGCACTATACAACTTATGCCTTGAACTATTAAAAAATGATTTAAAATGTTTTTATTACTTTAAGTTACAAAACTGTTCACAAAAGACTAAGTATAAAAATAACTACCCAAGTTAAACAAAACGTGGAATATTTTAGTTTTGATTTTTTTTAGATAGAATAAAGAATTTGCAAGTTTTCTGCATACTTTTTTTAAAAAAACTTTTTTACAAAAAAAAATACAGCCTTAAAACTAGAAATATGTTTTTTTGTGAACAGTTTTGTAAGTCACTGTATATCTCAGGGATATCAGCTTGATTTTAAAAGAAGTGGCCAAAATCCATAAAGTCAGTGCCTCAAAATTGATGGAACACATAGCTAACATATTAGATCATTTTATAAAACCTAGAACTTCACATAAAAAGCCTTTAATTTCTAAAACAGCCGCAACGACGGCTTCCCAAATCGTCATATTGCCACCACAATGCTTTACAGTTGAATTGATTCCTTAAGTGCATTGCCATATTTTTCTTTCATTAAACTATTTCTCTTCCATCAAATGAGTTGAAATTGGATTCATCAAAAAACAAAACTTGCTTCCAGAAATCCTCATTATTTTTAATCATCATGTGAACTGTTGATAGACTTAAGTCCAAAAATTTAAAAATTCCATCACAGGATTAATTTTCTTTTCCAAATTTAATAACAAAATTTCTCTTATCATTTAGTTTCGCGAAGTCGTTATATCAATCAAATATCACGTCCAAACCAAAACTAAGTAAACTAAGTACATTATACCAAAGTATGACTCATATTATAGATGTAAAAAATAAAAAAAACGGTACTTCCCGTTTTCTAAAAACTGCATCATTACTTTTATCTACTATGTTTTCAGATTCCCGAGCTAGCAGAAATAGTGGGTGTATCTAGACTTTCGTCGGTGACTGTATACGATAAGATCACATGGATAAGTATTTTTAAAAACACTATTTTCCCATTTTATTCATAATAATAAAGCCGGTTTCAATTTATTGCCAAAAAACTTACAATAATTCGTCACTGTCATTAGAGCAATGATGGCAGAAACTTTGAAATTGATTACACGCATTGCTTGCAGCTACGCCCGTTCTGTAAATATGGCCGACTAAATTAAGTAGTTTAGTACGTTTGCACAATGTTGTTACAGTTTTTCCCAATTAATACCAAATATTTCCTACCATAAAACAGTCATTTGTAGCGCACAGTTAGTGCGATTTTCTTAACAACTTTGGCCTGTACAAATTTATGTATTTCAATATATTCGAATATACATATGAGCATGGTAATGGATAAGACTTTAGCATCGAGAAAAATGATAAGTAAAAATTAATAATAAAAATTTTGACTTTAAATTACAAGGATGTTTCACCAGTTTCTTGAGATTGAAGCGGTAGAGGTTTTCTCCTGAACTATACAAAAATTGTTCGCCCTATGTTTTTTTTCACAAAAGCACATCTTTATTACGCTTCTTTTATAAAAAGGCCCAATTATATTGATCATTTCATTCCATATTGTTGACGAAATTTGTGATGTTGTGCTACTACCTTTGTTACCGTGGCGTTTTATGTGTAAACTCAGAAAAGGATCGAACTCAGCCAAAAGTTTAGTCCCACTGTTTTTCTATCCAAATTTCTAATAGGAACCTCTAGACGGCAATCCGCGTGCAGAGAGTGACCTCACAACAGCCACAATGCGCCTCAAACCGCATGCCAGTATTTTATTTCTTCTTCATTTGAAGAATAAGACTTGCCAACTCTGACGCCAGCATTTTTCCTAGCTAATATTGTCGCAAGTCCTGACCTGTGTTCGTCTGAATTCTCATAATACATAAAAACACTCCTCACAAACTCATCGACATACAATCCAGTATCTCAGTGGTCGCAGTAGAAGTAAACCTTAAAAATCACAATCACCAAGCCAGTCAATAACTACATCTGATTTCCACAATATAATTTCAAACATAAATACTCCCATAATTTTGGCAGGTGACCTAAATGGTTGGAGTCCCCTTTGGGGCTCATCCACCTATAACCGCATTGGTCAAATAATAGAAGACTTCATCCTACTATCCAACATAGCAGTCCTAAACGATGGGTCTCCGACTCGTTTTTCCACACATAAAACTTTTACCAACATTGATTTGACGCTATGTTCACCTCACTTACTTCCAAACACAACTTGGACCACACTAAACGATCTTCATAATAGTGATCACTTCCCCATATTAACAAAAATTACTCTTTGCACCCCGAGTCCGCACTGATACAAAAATCATTCGCTCCGCTGCTAACAATTCCATTCCAGTAACAGCTCCAAAAAATATGTCACGAAACGTACCATGGTGGAAAAGGAACCTTAACAAACTACGAGAAGATAAACAACAAGCTTGGAAATCCATTCTCAGATCTTTTTCTACAGAAAATCTAATTGCATATAGAAAAAAGAACGCAATTTTCAACAAAGAAAAGAGAAAAGCAAAAGCAGAAAGCTTCGAGAAACTAACATCTCTTATTAATCCGAACTCCACTACTGCTACTATTTGGCAGAAAATAAAAGTACTTACTGGAGCACATATACCTTTTTCCATAAATACAATAAAACTACAGAGCACTGTAATAAATGATCAGCATATAATAACATCCAATTTTGCTAAATTTTATTCCAATAACTCCCAGTTTGAAAATTTTTCTAACAACTTTAAAAGCACCTACCATTCAATATTATCACTACCTAGTCCAGAATATGTCAGCCAAAAGGCTAGATACTTAAATATGGACATTAACATAAATGAAATTGATTCTTGCTTAAGAACTCTGACAGGCAATACTCCAGGTTTCGACAAAATTACATACCAAATGATAAAAAACTGTCCCCAAAACATGAAGTTAAATTTTCTCTCTCTCTACAACAACATTTTTAGAACAGGAATAATGCCACAAAATTTTAAAACTGCAGTAATTGTGCCAAACCTAACAAAGCAATATATGAAATTTCAAGTTACAGGCCAATATCCTTGCTTCCTTGTTTAGTAAACTTTTGGAGAAAATTGTATCAAAACGACTTATGTGGCATCTTACTTCTATAAAGTTCTTAACAACCAATCAAGTTGGCTTTAAAACAGGTACCAGCACAACCGATGCTCTTATATACATTGACCATCTTATATGCAAAAATTTTTCTACGAAAAACCATATTTCAATCTTATCAATAGACTTTGAGAAAGCATTTGATAAAATTGGCGGTCATATGGTTCCAGAAAAACTTCAAGAAATAAAAGTTGGTTCCAACATATACAACTATGTTAAGGCTTCTCTAACGCATAGAAAATTTCGTTGTAGAGTTAACAATGCAATATCTTCCACATTTCCATTATTCAATGGAATTCCACAGGGATCCCCATTGTCAGTCACACTATTTCTCTTAGACTTTGATGATCTAAGTCGACTTTTATTGGAAAACAAAAACATACATCATTGCCTATATGCAGATGATCTATACATCCTCTGCAACAAAAAAGACACTAGAGAAATAAATGTACACCTTACAGATGCACTTAACATTATAAATCATTGGTCTGAGCGGTCAGGCGCTTTAATTTCAGAGCAAAAATCTAAACATCTGCATGTCTGTAGGAAAATAAACTGCAACAACATCAATTTATCTGTTAATGGAAATATTATAGAAAATGTAAATTGTTTGAAAATCCTAGGTTTAAGCTTTGACTGTAAAAATAGTTTTAAGAATCAATGTCTGTATTTAAGAAAAAATTTAGCTGCCAGGGTTAATGTTATTAAATATCTTTTGTCAAATAAAAGCCATATTCACACTAACTCATTGTTAAACGTTACAAAAGAAACAATTTTGTCAAAAATTGACTATGGCCTACATATATATGGTAAATGTTCGAGATCTTCACTCAACATCATTAAAGCTCCTTATCACACCGCAATAAGAAGAATTCTTCGAGCATTTAAAACCACACCCATCAGTAACCTTCTTGCCGAGGCTGGTTTTCTTTCTTTAGAAGAGAGATCCGAATAAGTAAGAAGCCGACTTATTTATAAACTCCACTGTGACTCAACGCATATTCTATTTAAAGAAATTTCACTCTTGAGAAAACGAAAAAGAAAACTTTCAATGTAATCAGGTTTAACAAAAATTATGGACTCACACAAAAATTTACTTCCTCATATCACTCCAATCAAACGACCTACATCAAATATTCCTCCTTGGAGGTTATCCGAAACGTCGCTTATCAATAATCTAACTGCTCTTCCAAAAGACAGCACGACTCACCAAGCTTACAATCAAACTTTTTTGAACACCATAAGCCGACTAACAGAAGAATGGAAACCATTGTTCCCAGATGGCTCAAAAAGTCAACATGGAGTGACGTTTGCCATAGTAAACAGCAACGGAGTAACTCTCATTAATGGTTTACTGCCTCCTAATGCAACAGTCCTCGAAGCTGAAATTCAAGGTGCTTTATCGTGTCTTCAGATGGTTCAACAAATTAAATCCAAATTCATTATTTGTACAGACAGTTTGTCGCTTTTCAAAGCTGTAAAGAAGGTTTGCAACAATAACGAAGCAATAACTTCCATTAGACAATTAATCATGAAAATGGAAAGGAAAGTGAAACTAATGTGGATACCTGGACATGTTGGCATTAGTGGCAAAACACATCTACATATAATAAAAGGGGAACCACAACCTATATGCCATTTTTGTAATAGCTCTGCAATATCTAGTTACAACCCACATTTTAGTTAACTGTAATGCTATTTCTGCAATTCGTCAATTGGTTTTTCATACCGCCAACCCTTTAGATTCCCTTAAACTCCCCACAGAAGGCAATATTACTACGGTATATCTATATCTAAAAAATCTAAATGTTTGTAACAAAATTTAATTATAATTAAAGCCGATAGCTGGAAAGATCGAAGATCAAGATGGTTGCCTACGCGGATGACGTCGTTATCCTGAAAAAGGGAAAGTTTATTTCTATGATCAGTGAAGTGATGGAATTAGAATTGGGAAACTGCTAGTCTGGGCAAATAGTAACGGACTTGGTGGCAATCCAAGAAAGACACAACTCGTTTTGTTCATAAGGAAATATAAAATATCATTGTTTAATTTGTCAACTTTAAATGATACCACACTGGCTCTCGCCAAGGAAGCGAAATATCTCGGAGTTATTCTGGATTTCAAGCTATCATGAAAGAGGAACGTGGATGAAATAACTAGAAAGACTTTGAGCGCTATCTACACTTGTAGTAGATCATTTGGGAAAAAATGGGGTGCAAAACCGTATATAGTATAGATGTAAACAGCAATCGTCAGACCTATTTTAACTCATGGGGCGCTGATATGGTGGAAGGCTGCCAACACCAAGTCACTACTTGACAAGCTTCGTAAAGTACATAGACTGGCCTGTCTTGGTATAACAAGAGAAGTGAGATCGACACCACAGGTGGGCCTGAAAATGTATCTCATTGACCTATAAATCAATAATACGGCTGCAAAAGGAATCCTTAGGTTATAAGAATGCAAAAAGCTTCAAAGTTCTGAAGGTCATGGGTCTATTTTAAAGAATATACAGCGGGAACTTTGCCTCACGGCAAGTGATTTCCCAGTACCAATACTTGACCTCGACATTGCCTACAACATCAGCTTTCCAACAAGAGAAGAGTAGAACTCTGGCACCGTTCTGAAAGGAAGGGAGCTAACCATATTCACGTATAGATCCAAGATGGAATTTGGCGTAGGAGAGGGTGTTTATGGGCATAGAGTTATCTTCCAGGCTACCCAATAATTGTAGTGTTTTTCAAGCTGAAATCTATGCTGTAGACCATGTCGCACAAATAATACGGAACAGGGAGCTTACTCACTCCATCATAACCATATGTGTGGACAGTCAGGCAGCGATCAAAGCACTGAACGCTAAAATCGTGAAGTCTAGGTGTATAGAACACTGCAGGGAGTCACTACGTTCAATCCGACAACATACTATAGAGCTCTGCTGGGTGCACGGTCATAGGGATATTTCCGGAAATGAGAAAGCTGACGAATGTGCCAATATAGGATCAGAACAACCGGAGAATCAACAAGTGGTAGATCTTGGGATACCGCTGGCAGAATTACACTATCTTATAGAGGACATAACCAAGAAAGAAACGAACTGAAGGTGGAACCTTACCACTGGATGAAGAACGTCTCGAAACACTTGGCCTGGACTGAATCTAGGAAGGACACAAACTCTCTAAAAGTTCAGCTGAGTAGAGGTAAGAACTGTTGTAGGAGTGCTGACGGTTCACTGTGTTACTAGCCCTGCCGAAGCTATAGCGACGAAGAAGAGGATGAGACGGTTAGGCATCTGCTCTGCAAATGCCAGGGGCTAATATGGAAACGAACCAAATATTTTGGTTCTGCGTTCTTTTTGGCCTTGAGGAACTAGCCGAGTTGGAGCTTACAGCATCTTCAACTTCACCAAGGTTTCTGGTGGTACACCCAGTCAATGAGATTTTTGAGGAGAAAGGAGGGAAACATACAATGAGCCACCGGACTGTTTACAACATATTTTTAGTTTTAAGGCTGTATTTTTTGAGTCAGCTTACAGTTTACCACTAATGCCAAAAGCGGCCACAGAAAATATTAAAAAATGCTTTATAATGTTTTTATTACTTTAAGTCACAAAACTGTTTACAAAAACTAAGTATAAAAATATTTTAGTTTTAATTTTTTTTAGCTAGAATAAAGAATTTGCAAGCTTTCTGAATACCTTTTTTACACAAGAAAAAATACTGCTTTAATACTAGAAAAATGTTTTTTTGTGAGCAGTTTTATGGCTCACTCTATATAGAGTATCAATATGGGCAAACTTCCTCCGAGTGAAACTTACTATATGCAAGTGACCCTTTTAACCTAACCTAACCTAAAAGAAGCGCAAAACACTGCTCTTCGAAAAAACGAGCCAAGATCAAAGCCGTGTTTCACCACTGTTCAACGTGCGGCTAAAAATAACTGCGCTAGATACCTGGTTTTATCTGCGTAGTGACGCCATGAAGAAGAAAAACCGTCATCAATATTTTATTTTACGCCATTTTGAACAAGGCACTCCAATGTATCTTCGTCTAGCCTAGGGCCCCTAGGCTGGCTGGTGCCCTAGGTCGGAGCTTTGTAGGCCTAAACCGAAATCTAAATCTTCCGAAGAAGATCTGAAGGCAGTGAGTTCTTCTTGCGTGTCTGAATGCTTGGTGGCAAGGAGGTACATATTTGCATAAGAGAGGTTGATTCTCGCAGAAAGTCAATTGAATGTCACGAATTGTAGAGTCTGGAGCTCTGATGAGAACATCGTCCAGTACTTTCTGGATCAAGATTGGTGGCACCACACATCCTTAGCGCACACTTGAGTCGGACTCAAGAGGATGAGGAAGTTCCCCATTTTATAACACCTTAGGAAACTTCGTGTTAAGCTTTGGTGAGATTAATAAACATGTGATGTTAAATGCATCCCAGATGTAATTGTGGTCATTGCTACGAGTATCAAAAATGCTACTAAGTTGATTAATACACAATCTGCTTGCCGAAAAGTGACAGTGATGACATTTTCAGTACACACAAAATCGACCTGAGTACATTGAACTCATTTTAAGTAAATTCTTGGTACATGGTGCTTTTTCAATAGACCTCTTTAATTGTTGTGGTAACGTTTCACGTGATAATATTCTTTAGTCTCAAAAAATAATGTGAAACAGCTTTACATAAGAATTTTTGAAATATTTAGAATTAAAGAAATTTTAATGGTGAAGTTTTGAATTGGTTGCCTAAGTTCGAACCGTATCATGTTTTTTCGAGAGAAACAAATATCATTATCTAAAGGGAATAAACTAATAAATGAAGAACAAAGAGCTCTTTCTGAAACCAAAGGTTTGAAACGTTTTAATGGCTTAAGTATAACTGATTTTTGAAAGAAAGTTTCAAACATCAAAAATTGTGTGGAGAGCATTTTTTCAAAGAAAAATTTAATAAAACCAAAATAAGGAATCGCTTGCAAGTTTACACAGTTTCTTATTTGATATAAACAAGAGATTTCTTAAAGTGTAAGTGTTAATGCTGTTATAACTTTAAGCTAACCGACACTTATGTAAAGGACATGTTAGTAGTGTTGCTCGGAATGAACCACTGGGCATTAAAATAATCGGCAGCTTTCGATGAATTTTCGAAAGCATTTAATAAAATAAAATCTTGTGATGAAAAATATTTATGAAGAATTTCAAAACTGCCAATTAGGATGCTTACAAATATAAAAATATTTTAAAACTCAAAAAGTATTTATCAAGGTCTTAACAACGTCTTGAGAGGTTCTTAAAACGTCTATAAACATTTCTTTCTTAAGGAGAGCTAAGGTACTTAAAAGGTATTAACAAGCATTCGGAAGATATTCATAGAATGTCTATTAATATTTTTGTATTCGTAAATTGAAACCCATTAAAAAGGTTTTGATACAAGAATTTAATGAAGAACTACAAATTTGATTGAGCTCTTCAACTTCTGAGTTTTAAATGCTCCATAGGTGCCAATATAAACTTCAACAATTACATGAACTTATAAAATACCTCTGTAAATATCAACATTTAATGAAGAGCTTCTTAAATCGCTGCTTATGGTTTGAAATGATAATTGTCATTGTCTTGAATAAGCTCCATCAGCAGGGCTGTCGCTGTCACTTCAATCGCAGTTTTTCACTGCGATTTAAAGTATGACACTGCGACACTGCATCTTTTTTGAAAACACTGCACTTTCAGAAAAAAGTGTCGCAAAAGTAATCTAGCAAAAAATTTTCAAATTATAAATTTTCAGTCATAAGCCATTTCCATTTATAAGCCATTGAGGGATGTATACCTTGGCCCGAGAGCTAAAACATTCATTCACGATGGTTTGTTAAGTGAGAAAGAAGCTACAGAAATCAAAAAGAAATGTCAACAATTTTATATGATTTTATGCAAACAAGTGCTAAAAATAAATAATTTTAAAGATCCTGCTTTAAAAGCGTTTCAATCTGAAAGTCCGGTTTCGTAAGCTTGTTGACACTGATTCTGCTTTTTCCTAATCTGATAAATCATGATGACATAGATGATGTCGAAGCCAGAAGAAAAAAATTTGGAAGAATTTTGGCTCGCTATATTTCATTAAAAAAAGCCTTAGGCGAAACTACTGTATGTATCCTGGTTTATAGAAATTTGTTGGCGCACTATTATGTCTACCTCACAGTAGCGCATCCAAAGACCGCATTTTTTCACTTACAAATCAAATAAAAAAATCAACTTGGAATGGTTTAAAAGTGGAGACGGTTAATTCGATCATGCTCATTAAAGGAACGTTTCCTAATGAAGATTTTAAAAATTAGGTGCCATCAAAACAATTACTAGCAAATTACAGAAAATAGTTGTACATAAATCATATTTTTATACTTTTTTGTTTAAATAAAAACACTTTTTCTGGCTTTAGGTCAGTGTTTTATATATAATTTTTCCCAATATTTCAAGGAAGATCCTTCCTTATCTTCAGGGGTGACTAAGAAATAATAATTAAAACAATACACAATTGAATAAATTAACAAAACAAAACTTACGTTAAAATTACAGAAAAGCTAAACTTAAACTAACCTAATTGTCAACTAAATGTCTGTATATATGAGCACAATTTTCTGTGTCGCTCTTGAAATTTATTCTCTTGTCAGTGAGGGTGTTAATAATGTGAAGCATCTCTAATATGAATCTCTTCTCATGATTATTTTCTTCTTGTAAGATCTCCACAGCGTCAAAATTAAAAAAATGTCCAAGCTCAGCACAGTGGGCTCATAGGGATGTCTTAGGGGCTTGTCCATTTCTGTTTTTTTGGTCCGATCTGTGTCCTGAGAGTCTTATCCTTAATTTGTGTTTTGTAGTGCCAACATATACCTTCTGGCATACATTGGACGCGTCTCCGTCACAAAGAATTTTCACTCAAAAAAAGGATTGTTTAGAAAGCGTTTGTAGCAAATTACCGAATGCTTAATATAAGTACTTATTATTTCAAGCAAACACTTAACTTTTGTCTTAAACTATAAGTATTTGTAGACAATATAAGAAAAACCAATGTATTTGACACAAGTAAATGTCAAGTTGTGGCAAGTGATTCAATTACTTCTAACAAAACATTTCATAAAATGTTGCTTCTAAATGATATAATTATTTACGACAAATAGTCAAAATATTTCAGTCAAACAATTCAATTTATGGAAGTGTTTCGACAAACACTTGTCTTTTGTCCCAAACACTTATTCATTTCAACAAACGATTTATCACTTATAAACTTTTCATGTTCATATTTTGTAGTGCTTTGATTCGAAATAACTTTTTTGTTACTTGCATTGTACATATACGATATCAAATGTTTATAAGTGTTTGGGAGCAAAGAACGATGACGATGTTGCCAGGCTGTGTTCTATGTCATGTTAAGTTTTAAAGTGTAGTTTTGTATAATAATTTTCAACTATCAATTTGTAAATAAAATCAAAAGTTATTGTGACAAAAAAAATTTTTATTATTTTTGTAAGTAAAATCAAAAGTTTTTGTGACAAACATTTTATTATTTCACGCAAACACTTGAAGTAGTTCCATCTATATCATTTGTGGCAAACACTTTTGTTTTTTGAGTGCAACTATCAATTTGTAAATAAAATCAATAAATAAAATCAAAAGTTATTGTGACAAAAAAAAAATTTTATTATTTTGTAAGTAAAATCAAAAGTTTTTGTGACAAACATTTTATTATTTCACGCAAACACTTTAAGTAGTTCCATCTATATCATTTGTGGCAAACACTTTTTTTTTTGAGTGTTGTAAATAATGCAGGATTTGTCAAGTTTTGATATTGCTGTAAAATTGTCCAACTTTATTATCTGTCTTATTAGCAATTTTTATGTCCTTAAACGCACTTAATTTCGCGAATCTCTCTGTCAAACCTGGAATATATGTCATCGATTTATATATGACTGTACACCTTTCCTGTCTTGGTCCCTTATCCTTATAAAAATTATCTTTTAATCTTTTTGTTGTGTGTTTTGGAAAACTAATTTTCTCTAAGATTTTCTCAATTCTTTTTATGTTGTCCCTATGGAATACTTGGTCGCTAATTTTTTTTAGTTTATTTTGATGTACACAGTACATAGAATATATAAACTTTTATTATTATCTCTTTTTTTTATAAAATGTACTGATTTATGCCATGAAGGCACAAAATGACAATGTTATTTGTTTAATTTTAACTATTGATTACATTTTAATAAAAATGTACCGAAAAAGTGTTTTTTTTTTTCATGTGATTTTAAAAATATTGTAGAATGTATCTTTTTCTTATAACACTGCAAAATTCACTGCACTTTTGTTTTAGAAACACTGCGAACAATTCACTTTTCCTCAACTTTTCGGAATTTTCACTGCGGTCAAAAATTCCAAAACGACAGCCCTGTCCATCAGTATTTTCCATATTTTCAGCTCAATTTCAGCTTCTTTGTAGCTAAGTAAATCGCTTCTTTTTAGAGAGCACATAACTTGTCGCCAATTTTTCTTTGTCTTTCACTAATTTTGCTGTCTTTGCCAATGGCCAATACAGTTTAGCATTGCATTCCCATGCTAAAGCCACAATACTGCCGTACTAAGCGAAAGAGCGTATCTCAAAAAAAAAAATATATACATATATGTATCCGAGATTCTTATGGCATCGGATAGCTTAAGAAATTACGCGTCTAACGAAATACTCCAAATACAGATAACTTAATCATATAAAAAATCTAAGTGAATTTCCTCTATCTCAATTTTACAGTCATTTCAACATATTTACATTTATAAAAAATTAATTATCTCGAAACGCCCTTTTTGGTTAGTACGGTAGAAAAGTCAACACAAACCTTTTTTTTAACACTTTGCACTACTTTGAATTTGAAACAATTTAATCACACGAGTACGTTACGATTTTTAAACATCAAAACATCAGAATACTATAACTGTTCTTAGACTTAAAATACAAAAAAAAAAGTATTGAAATTGAAAAAATTTAAAGAGGTATTTAAACTACAAAAGTCAAAAAAATCTTTTAATAATCAAAAATGTAGAACGTATAAAAATGTCTAATAACACTAGTTTACACTCAAAATGTTCCACTAATCTGAGGTTACTTTTCTTATGTAGATTTTCCTGCTGAGTTCGAAAATGAAAATGAAAATTTTTTGAATGGTACAGTTTTCGAGATATTGTGGTTTTTTCATTTTTTCGACCTCTTTTCACTTTGAAACTCATATCTTGAGCTACAAATGCCCAATTTCCTTTTTCTTAGTGTCATATTAAAGATAATAAAATGGCAAATAAACGTGTGTAATTATATATCTTATTAAGAAAGTGGTTCAAAAGATATAGATGAAAATAGACCAGATTTTAAGAAAAATCAAATTTTACATTTGATTCTGTGGCCACGAAAAAATAGAAATAAAATAAAAAAAAATAATTTTACTTTTTGCACGTAGAGTTAATACTTTTACACAAATATTAAAACATTCTACAACAAAATCGACTGTAAAATAATAACGTTAGAAGCGATTGAATGAATAAGTCTAAGTCCCACATTTTTTGATCATATAAATTTTTTCGACAATTTGTTGAGTTTAATCGCTGCAATTCTCTATATTGTTTGGTGTTTTCGTATTATTAGAATAAATTTGCTTAAAACCTTCAATAGCCCTGAAAATAAAAATGCACCGGTTGTTGTGGAAAAGGGACTATGTCCAAAAAACCACATTTATTTGCACACACAAGCACAGGCTAGCACAAACAATCATAATATACGACACAAAGTTATATATATGTATGTACTTAGTTGTGGCTTTTGTTTTGTCTTCTGTTGCTTTTGGGATCCGTTTCTCTAGTAAGGAACCATACGTAGTCTCCCAACATTGCTTCATCATATTTACGCCTGATAAAATAAATTTAATGGTAAAAAATACACTAGAATATTAATAAGAATGAAATGACATTCCGTACCCATCTTTTTGTAGTTCTCCAGCGAATCGGTAATAATTGCCTCGTAGTCAGGGCTTTTATGGTTCCCAAGAAAACTAGTAACAACCAGCTGAAATGAATTCCAAGCCTCGTTTTTAACCGATGTCAAATATATTGGAAAATCTGTGCTTTTCATCAATTTTCTTATGTCTGGACCATCGAAGACGCCTTCCTTAATTTTAGCTATAGACAGCTTAGGAAAAAGAGTTTTCAAGTAAGCGAAAGCTTGGCCTTCTACGTTGAGGGCCTTCACAAAATTTTTAATAAGGCCAAGTTTTATATGGAAGAATTATACTTTCTTTCTTGACAAGTGGAACGTATTTGATGTTGTCTTTGTCCACAGTAATGTTCTCCCTTTCTTGTGGAATGTTTTAATTTTTGCATAAAAGTATCAACTCTACGTGCAAGAAGTAAAATTGTTTTATTTTATTTTATTTCTATTTTTTCGTGGCCACAGAATCAAATGTAAAGTTTGATTTTTCTTAAAATCTGGTATATTTTCATCTATATATTTTGAACCACTTTCTTAATAAGAAATGTAATAACACACGTTTATTTGGCATTTTATTATCTTTAATATGACACTAAGAAAAAGGAAATTGGGCATTTGTAGCTCAAGATATGAGTTTCAAAGTGAAAAGAGGTCGAAAAAATGAAAAAACCACAATATCTCAAAAACTGTAAAATTCAAAATTCAAAAAATTTTCATTTTCATTTTCGAATTCAGCAGGTAAAAGTACATAAGAAAAGTATCCTCTTATCAAAGGTACATGAGAAAAATCTTTTTTTAACGATTAGGCTCAACAAATTGTCGAATAAATTAATATATTCATAAAATGTCGAATTTGGATTCATTCATTCAATTGCTTCTAACGTTATTATTTTACAGTCGATTTTCTTGTATAATGTTTTAATATTTGCGTAAAAGTATCAACTCTACGTGCAAAAAGTAAAATTATTTTTTTTTATTTTATTTCTATTTTTTCGTGGCCACAGAATCAAATGTAAAATATGATTTTTCTTAAAATCTGGTCTATTTTCATCTATATCTTTTGAACCACTTTTTTAATAAGAAATATAATTACACACGTTTATTTGTCATTTTATTATCTTTAATATGACATCAAAAAAAAGGAAATTGGAGATTTGTAGCTCAAGATATGGGTTTCAAAGTGAAAAGAGGTCGAAAAAGTGAAAAAACCACAATATCTCGAAAACTGTACCATTCAAAAAATTTTCATTTTCATTTTCGAACTCAGCAGGAAAATCTACATAAGAAAAGTAAACTCAGATCAATGGAACAGAAAAAAAAAATCATTTTGTAAACTAGTGTAATTATAAAAAGTTTATAAGCTTTGAAAATTGTAAAATCTACTTAATTCAATTTTTCAGTGTAAACTCACTTATACTTACACATTTGTGCTAGTTTTACTTTGTCGACCCCTGCCTTAGAACAATTAAAACCTCACAATTTAACTGATAATGAGCAACTAAATAGTGACAAGAAATGTTACAGAAGTAACGATAAATGTAACAATACATAATTTTTATTGTTGTTTGCTTGTATTTATCATTTTTTACCTTTTGTGGAATCTAGAAGGGTGCGTTTATGTTCAATTTAAGACTATTATATTTTTCCTTAATTTTGGATTGTCTAACAATATTACATTTGGAAATATATTAACACCAAAAATGATTAACCATGAGCCTAATGGCTAAGCGCGATAGTTTGAATCTTTTTGCCGCAAGGCTAATTTCCCTAGTCAACAGCCTATAGATAGCAGGCAGTTAAATTTTAATTTTAGCTTAAATTTAACGATTTAACGATTTAATGCAATCTTTGGTGTTTTCCACATATCCATGATAATCACAAAAAGAACGAATACAATTTCTTTTCAGTTTTGTTGAAAGAGTACATACATATATCCGTAACTCTATGTATGGCACATGAATTTGATCCCCTAAGACCAAACAACATTAACCAACCGGTCACAAATTAATTTCATCTTGGGGATCAAATTCATGTCACTTTCAAATGGTTGTAACTTTGCGAGGAAACATCATAGATGACCATTCAAAAGCTAATTTTAAATGGAAAGAAAGGTACTAAATGATAGTTTTATTAAAATTAAGCTGAACAAAGTTTTTTGAATCCCATACATCTCCTCAAAAGTTGTCGAAAAACCTCATTTTTTAGGTACTTAACCTCAAATATTTCGGAATTCTGGTGTGATGGGTTAATATTGAGGCCAAATTCGGATTCAGCGTAAAAAATTACTTCCAAAAACCATCTTTAAAAATGTATTACCCGAATTTATCTCATTTAAGCTTGAGTTTTGGCCTGTTTTCGAGAACTTTTTCATTTTTCTATTACTCTTCTTCTGATAAAAAATACTGGAACATCGGAACTGATCGAAATTTTTTCGTCTATTTTCGGACTACAATGCTGAAGAACATTAGACTAAGAAAAAAAATTTATTCCTCAAATTTACCTCACTTAAACCCAAATTGGCGCTGATTTTTCGTAGTTTTCTGGGAGTTTTTTTTATGCTACCAAGATACTCAGCCACTGTATAACAAAATAACTGTTCAGCAGACCCGAAATTATAAGAATCCATGTCAACAGCCCGTATTTCATGGGGAATTATCTTTTGGGAAGAGTTATAATCACTCGCAAATAAAATGAATGAAATTAATTCATAAATCGGACATAAGCGACCTCTAAATAACAATATTTTTTAATAAATTTTTCAGTGCCTTATTTTTTTACATAACACTAACTACTTTTCATATAAGCAACATCAAATTCGAAAACTCGATTTTTTTTGGTCACTCTATTGTACATATTTTTGAAGCAGACTCTTTAATTACGGTTTGTCTTGAAGTTAAGACTATCTTTAATTAGTATTCAAGGAGGAACAATTAAAATTCAAAGGGAGACATAGTTAAAATTGCATTTAAGTTAAAAAAAAACATGAAAAGTTACATATAAAGTTAAATAAAAAAAATACCTGTCTGAATTTTAATTGAACAACCTTGAATATTAATGCAAGACAGCCTTAGCTTCAAGAAAAACTATGGCTGAAAGATGTACTCCACAAAAAAAAAATAAACGAGGCCAGCTAAAACGCTAATTCTGGCGGATTTGCACATATACGCTATCAAATGTATATAAGTGGTTGGAAGCAAAGAATGATGACGATGTTACCAGGCTGCAGTCCTATGTTATCTTAAGTTTTAAGAGTAGTTTTGTAGAATCATTTTCAACTATAAAATATTATCACTACACAAAAAATAAACAGCTAAAATGTAACTGAAATCCTAAAATCCAGATCTATCTGATGACGTTTCAAAAATTGGAAAATGTACTTTTTTCTGAGAGTATAATTTTAATACTGTATCAGTAGCAAATTAATACGAATTTCCCTATGGACGACTTTTATAGGTAAAAAAGATCATTTTACATTATATGGAAAAATCATAGTTTTTTTTTTTTTTTGAGTATAGAAATCCCATGAATGAACGCTAAGGTACAACACAAAAAACAAATAAGATCTAATTATCGTCTATGTAACTACGCCAATGTTCTTGTGTCGTAAATCGCAGAAACCTTTATTTTTCAAAAAAATCAGAAAATCGAAGAGATTGGTTAAAATTTTATCCACATTTTATGTCAATTCCTATGAAAGGAGTCAATATTCATACATCCATTTTATCGTTTTACAAGAAAATTAAACAAAATGTCGTTAAAGTGGAAGCTGTATATGTAATTGTTGTTGTTGTATTATCATTGTCAAATAGTCTTTTAATTGAGACGGACGGACAGCAGCAGACAACCAAACATTAGCAATAAAAATTTAATTGGCGTCTGCGCAACTCTTGTTAAAATTTCATTTATGGTAACTTAACTTTGATTTTTTCAGCCGTGGTTTCTTTGACTTAAAGATTTCGGTTGATGTTGTTGTGATTGTTGTTTTTGTATCTAAGTGTACCTGTGTGGCATGTTACAATTTAAGGCGTGATTTATGCTTCACTTTTAATTTATTTCATTTTATTTCTAATGAGTAATTTACACAAAATTCCATTAATTTATGCGCATTTGATGTCATTTTCTCGACTTTATTTTGGCTGGATTTTTTTTTCTTCGCTTGATTTTTTGTCATTAGAAATAAAATCAACAAAACTTACACAACAATTTTGACATTTCCGTGATTTATTTCGTTGTAATAACTTGAAATTGAGATATTTAAATTAAAATAAATATCGTTACGAGCGTCTGAACTTAAAAATCTTACAATATGTGTGTGTTAGTCACGATTTCGCACATATACAAATTGAATAATTTTCATTACTGTATTAATTTTAAATATTTGGTATTGTAAATCTATACAATTATAAGTATGATTAAGGCTGTGAATTGGTCGATATGTTACGGATGGGCTCAACCAAGTACATATTTGAGTAATTTTATTTCTATCATAAAGTTCAAAGGTATGTCAGTTAAAGTCAGACCTTGAAACTTTTCAAAAAGTCATGAAAATAAAAGTTTCTAAAAACTTTTTTGCTATAAAAGTTTTAATAAACTTTTTTGAAAAACTTTTTTTTTTTTCCCATAAAACTTTTTCAAAAAATTTTTCCAGAAAAGTTTTTCTAAAAAACTTAAAAACAATAACTTAAAAGTCAAAGAAAACTTGCAAAAAAAAATTGTATTCCTGCAATCGAAAGGCGGTAAATGGATTTTTAAAGTGACAGGGACGTCCCGACGTTGTGGACCCATTTAGCGAAAAAAAAATTTGTTCCATAAATCGGTGGAAGAAGGCCGAAAATGGATTTTGGAAGTGACAGGGGAGGTCTCCAACCCTCCTAACGGGGTGTTGTGAATCCATTTTTTGAAAAAGTTTTGTTGCACGATTCGATGGAAGAAGTCGAAAATGGATTTTGGAAGTGACAGGGGAGGTACCCGGTGGTGTTGTTGAAAATTGATTTTAGACGTGACAGGCGAATTTTATTCTTTTTAGAAAGTTGCAAAGTATTTTCCTTTGGATTTTATTATGAATATTCCTGAGTGTTCTCCTTTGAAATTATTTTCTTAGTGGTCTAAGATGCTATTTTAGAATATTCCTCGTTTTTTCATGCAAAAAAAAAACCTTTATTTTCGACTTTAGTCGAAAAAAACTTTTTACATGCGACTGATAAAAGTATAAGTCAAAAAAAAAAAAAAAAGAAAAACGTTTAAAAAAAAGTTTTATTAATAGTAGTCTGGTTGAAGTTAAAAATTAATTGAAATTTTCAAAAAAAGTTGTGGCAATACCCCTACAAGTAAAAAATGTAATTAATTCTGGGTGTAAAAGTCACTAAGACAAAAAGTAACTTGATTTGAAAGTGTGTATTGCACATCTCTTTCAAGCATAAACTCTCAGACTGTGTAATTATAGTCCAGTTAGTTGAAATTTTTGCTTTCAAAAGATGAAAAATGGACAGATTTTACGTATGTTGCTTAAAGAAATTTCTATGAAGTTTCAAACTAGTGGAAAGTGTCGCAAGTTCAACATGAGAACGTTTGGTGAACCCAGCAAGAACTGGAAAAAGGGTGGGATTAAGTGGACGAAGCTCCTTCCATATAAACAATTGTATTTATTGAAGTAAATGTTTCTTGATATGACATTTGGTGACACAAAGTAGCATTAGAAAATAAGTGGGCGAGCTTGTTGTTGTGGGCGTAGTACTTTTTACACCAGCAATTCTATAAGACTATGTATAAGTGGAGTTAGTAAAATTCGGTTAGTGAAACAAAAGTTGTTGATAAACAGAAAAGTACCTATACCGGGTCCGTTCCACAAAACTGAAAAAAAAATCCTTTAAAATTCCAAATGACAATATTTTAACTTTACTTGTTCTATGTTAAAAGTGGTTTTGATAGTAAAACATATGTTCACATATGTACATACAAATTTATTAACATAATGTACTAAATACACGAATACTTCGGTGCGGGCGCGTTGTCCATTAAAAATTCTAACCCAAATAAATATCTACTCTAAGCGCCAGGCCATGAAAAATACATCATCTTACTTTCCAGTGGAACGTTTTGATAAGTGTCTGTGGCAACTCTCATAGTAGCAAGGTACTTACTTAAATGATCACATTAATAAAGCTTTTAATGGGATTGCAATGGAACTTGGGACTATGATAAAAAGTAGCACAAGCTTCATCGTAAAAAAATATTAAATATGATTAAAAATTAAGGTCACCATTAGTTGCACTCTAACGCCTCACATTGGGAAAAACATAGGCGAAACGCGCGCATTGCCTGCTTTAAGCGATAACTTCTATCTATCTATCTACTAATTATTATTAAACACGCTAAAATTGTATGTATATAAATTAATATACATACACATATGGTCAAAATAATAAGTACACTACCTGGTATCTTATTAGTTCTCAATTATTTTTTGTTTTACTGAAAATATCTAAGGAAATTCTTTTTTATTTTGATAATTTCAGTATGGCAATGCCTTTAAAAGTGAAAAAGAAGAAGGGATTTCCCCGAATTTTTCTATACGCGTATGTTTTCATTTAAAGGGCTTATTTCACTTGGACAAAATAATAAGTACATTAATCATTTCTTTAATTTTGCAACAATCTGATCGGCTTTTTCGTACAATTTTGTTAATTTTATTTATTTTCATATTTAGTTATATCAAAATAAAAAGAAAAAAATTTCATAGATGGGAAGAAATCAACATTGTACTGCCGAGGAGAGGCAGATGGTTTCGACACTCAGAAATTACGGCCAAAGTCTTCGTAATAATCCCGAAGCCATGGATCAGTCAATTTTTTCGTCCAAAACGCTTTAAAAGCTAAAAAAAGTGGTTGAAACCCGCGGAAGACCAAAAAATTCTTCAACAACGATAGATAATCATATTGTCACTGTCGCAAAAAGCACCATTTCGCATCTTCAAGAGCCATTTCAGCAGACATCGGCAATGTGATCTCGTTCCGAACGGTACGTCGATGATTACAACGAACCAATTTACCTTGACGGATAGCGAAAAAAGTTTCTATGCTTCGAAAAAAAAAATTGAAGATGCGTTTATCATTCGCAAAGAAACATTCAAATTGGTCCGGACCAGACGGCGAGAAGAAATAGCGTAATATTTTGTGGAGCGACAAGTCAAAAATAAATATGTTTGGAAATGACTCCGCCCGAAATGTTCGACGCCCCAAGGGTAATTAATTTCACGTACGCTTCACAAAAAAGACTGTAGCCAGGGGGTAGCCATATTATGGTCTGGGGTTATTTTTCATGGTACGGTGCCAGACCAATACATCAAATTTCCGATAGCATGACCAGATTCCACTATAAAGACATTTTGGAAAGTACGATGTTGCCCTATGCTGCTAAAATGGACATTTCAGCAGGATATTGATCCTAAGCATACTTCCAAGTTGGTGAAGAATTGGTGTCAAAACAATAGTGTGACCTTGCTTAACTGGCCAAGTCAATGACTGAACTTAAACCCTTTGGAAAACCTTTGGCGAGAGTTGAAGCAGAGAATAGGAAAGGAAGTATTCCAAAATAAGAAGCAATTATGGAGTTTTGTTCAAAAAACTTGGAATGAAAAACCAGTAGAGACTTGCCGTAAGCTTATCTCCAGTATGCCAAAAATAGTTCACAAAATTATTCAAAATAATGGTTGATATACCGGCTACTAATGATGAACTTTAAATATCAACAAATAGAGCTGATAAAATCGAGTTAATTTTTTTTTTTTATTAAAATGTACTGAATGTACTTATTATTTTGTCCAGTCATTTTATTCCATTTTTTACTTTTTTGATAAGACTGAAAGATATTTTTGTTTTTTATTAATGTTATACCTTTTTATTTTATTTAATATGTTGTAAGAAGTTAACTATAAATTTGTTTTTCTATTAACTTAAATAAATTTTTGCCTACAAGCCATTGAACTAATTATGTGAGCGTGTACTTATTATTTTGACCAATATGTATACGACTGAACTTTATTTCGAATACGGCTGCAGCGATTTTGATGAAACTTACGGATTTGGTGCATATGAAAACAAAATGAAGATTGGGCTAGGTTTTCAGTTCTTAAGGACTCTAACAGGGGCGTGGCACAGCCCTAAACTTTAATTTTTATAACGTGATAACTCGGAAACTACTTAAGATATTTTGACGAAATTGGGTAGACTGATGCAAATAATAAATGTTTTTAATAAAACCAAAAGTGGGCGAAATTGGAGCAGAGGGCGTGGCATCTTTCAACAATTCAAAATTTTGATTCAATATTACTCAAAAACGGCGCCTACGATTTTCATAAAAATTTTGACGACAATACTGGTAAAAGCAGTCATCATAACAAGCTATCCCACTATGTTGGCAAAACTCGTTGAAGGGCGTGGCACAGCCCACAATATTTATAAATGTTATAATAAGAGATCGAACAACACAATCGTTATGAAATTTTATGTGGTAGATATACTGGCTACGAGGTATCTTATGACCAAAAGTGGGCGCAATGGTGTCTGTGGGCGCGGCACCTTCCATGCAAGCGAAAATTGTTAAATGTTATATTAAGTGTGCTATGGGAGTAATATTTTTTAAATTTGACACAGAGATGTCGCTTACTATAAGTTTTAAAACTAAATACATTTCGATGGGATTGCATCAGTGGGCGTGGCACCTCCCATACATCCAGAAAATTGTAAGTGTTATAGTTAGTGTGCTATGGGAGTAATTTTTTTAAAATTTGGTTCAATGGTGTCGGTTACCATGGGCTTTGAAATTAAAAAGGTTTCGATGAGATTACATCAGTGAGCGTGGTATCTCCCATACAAGTTAAAACCGTTTAATGTTATATTTAGTGCACTATATGAGCGATTCTAATAAAATTTGGTACAGAGACGTCGGTTACCATAACCTTTTAAATTAACTGGATTTCGATGGGATTCATCAGTGGGCGTGGCACTTCCCATATTAGCAAAAAACGTTAAATGATATATTTATTAGTGTGCTATTGGAGTAATATTTTTGAAATTTGGTGTAGAGGTGTCGGTTACTATGTATATGCTTTGAAACTATATGAATTTTGATGGGATTTCTTTAGTGGGCGTGGCACCTCCCATTCAAACTTATAACGTTAATGCCATATTTAGCGAACTAAAGTAGAGATCCTAGTAAAATTTGGTCTCTATATATTCATCCTCATTCAACTTAGTTCGAATTTTTCAACCTCTTTCAACTGTTTCAACCTTTTTCAACCTCTTTTAAATTTTCTCAAACTCTTTCAACATTTTTCAACCTCTTTCAACTTTTTTCAACCATTTCCATATTTTTTCGAACTTTTCAACCTTGTTCAACTTTTTTCGAGTTATTCAAACTCCTCAACTTTTTCAACATTTTTCTCCTTCATTCAACTTTTTTTGAGATTTTCAACTAAGTATTTTCGAGGTATTCAAACTCTTTAAAATATTTTTAATATTTACCATGTTTTTTTGGACTTTTCAACTTCTTAGCTTAATACTGCTCATATATTATCAACTTTATTGGCCTTCTTCACCTGGTTCAACCTCTTTCAACTTTTTTCAACATTCTCCATATTTTTTTGACTTTTCAACTTCATCAACCTCATCCAACCTCTGTTGGAAGATTCCAACCTCTTTCAATTTTTTTTCGACTTTTCCAACCTCATTCAATTTATTTCGAGATTTTGAACTTTTTTTAAAGTTTTTCAACCTCTATAAGTTATATCGACTTTTCAACCTCATTCAACATTTTTCAATCTCTTTCAACTTTTTTTAACATCTTTTTTTTTTTTTTTTTTTTTGAATTTTCCAACCTTATTCAACTTTTTTCGAGTTATTCAAAATTTTTCAACCTCTTTCAAATTTTTTCGGCTTTTCAACCTCATTCAACTTTTTTCGAGACTTCCAACTTTTTTCGAGCTTTCAATCTCTTTCAACTTTTTCAACACTTTCATATATTATCGAGTTAATCAACCTTTTTCACCTGCTTCTACCTCTCTCAACGTTTTTCAACATTTTCCATATATGTATAATCAACTTCTTTAAATTTTTCTTAAAACTTGTTTTCGGCTTTTCAACCATATTCAATATTTTTTAAATATTTCCGACTTCTCATTCAATTGCATTAAATTTTTTAGACTTTTTTAACCTGAAAACGAAAAACCGAACTTTGGTCAGTCTCCTGGTACTACTGTTAATGCTAGATACTTGTACTTTTTTTTCAATTTCCAACGCAAGGAACTGACACCCTACAGCCGGAAGTTAAGACTTTTGAAGAACTACGCTGTGTTAAACCAAACTAAAATATCACAGTTCTGTCAACGGATTCTTGAAGCTAGTCAAAAATAAGTAAACACGTGTGTCAGCATTTTGAAATTTGACATCTAAAAACTTTAAAAAAAGAGTTTAAAGTGGGTATATTTTAGCGAAATCTATGTAATAAAATTATAACTACGTTTTCAATGTTACCGCATTGCGCTAAAACTACTGCATGCATTTCAATAAGAAATTTATTTTTTAATTCCTTAGATGATTGGTCACTTTTCCAATAAAAATATATGCATAAAAATGAATGTATGTCTGTTTGTTATCTATAGACCTGGAAGCTACTGAGCCGACTGAGCCCAAATTTGCAGACTATATTTGCTTCGATATCGCAAAGGCTTAGAGCATAGTTTTAAATTGTTTGGACACCGGAGGGTGGCGCTTTCTATACAACAAAAACACTTTAAGCCCTATACCTTATCGCTTGTGGTAGTCCAGCAAGTACTAAATGATATCATAAGAAAAAACTAGAGCAATTCAATATTCAGAGTATGTAAGTTTCCATCAATTTATTTAAGCATCGCTTGCACTTCTGACGGTAAATCTTTTTCTCAATTTCTTATTTTGTTAGAAGCACATAAGCTACTTATTTTAGGATCTGACTACTGCTAGATTCAGATCATATTCATATTTGTATTGATCTGGTTGCGAATATTTAGATGTCATCACGACAGCAAGTAAGCATAAAAGCTTATCTCTCACCGATATGTAAGTTTAAAGGTGTTAATAAGTTGGTCGCATAATTATTAAAAAATCTAGGTAAGCTTTAAATTGATTGAAAAAAAAATTTAAAAAATAATGAGGAAATGGAAAATTGAATTCTTCTAAAACAATTGCTTGCACCAGGCAATTTTGCAGTGAATGTTGGGAAAAGGTTTTAGCTAAACCCTCTTCAATTTCCATTTTTCGGAAAATGATTCTAATCGATATAAAATACTGAAAATTGCCTGAAGGCAGGCTCTTAGGGTACTGAAATAGCTTCATATAATGTCCGAAGTCAAACCTTACTGCAATGTACATATGTTTCAAATAGTTTATTTTTCCAAATATGGTCCGAAATCTTGAATTGCTTATGTTAATAATCGATATTCACCTTTTCGCCATTGAATGGTAAAAACTTTCTATTTTTTTCTGTAAAAGTGCACATTAATTCTTCTTCGGATCCCATGGAATGAAATTAAAACTAATTTAATTCCAATTTCAATTCCTTAGATGAAATAAAAAATTAATTCATTACTTTTGCTATGAAATTGAAAAAAGCGATCCCTAAATCCACCTTCCTAGAATTGCAATTGAATTATTCCCAGTGGCAAACAAAAAAAAAAGTATCCATTCTCTTTTGGTTCTCGAAAACACTAGTAAAATGACATATATTTTAAATTAAATTACAAAATCACCTTCCCATTATATAGAATTATTTGCATTTACAAAAAAAAAGGTCCACAACATCTACAAAATCTGGAAGTTATGCTAAAAACAAAATTTTTATTTCACATTGCGAAGACCATTTTGCCGTCTCCAAGCGGTTGCGCCCGGGGCGGTCGTCCCCTAGGTACGCTACTGACTATTTTTTACCAGTTCTGCGTAGAAAAAATCCATATGAATGCGGTCACAATTTATGAAAACGGAGAAACTGGAAAATAGGAAAATAATTGACTAATCACAGTAAATAGTTTAATCATCACACATTGAAGCAATGTCATAAGAATAAAAATTACAAAATCCAATTTCCTAACGTCCTATCTTTTATGCCAGTTTCTGATGTTGTTGGTGAAACGAGTTTAATGCAACATTTCGAATGAGATTGATTTCCTTCTGTGATTGAGTGAATGAAAATGAAATCTAGTAAAAATGTTAGCAATCTGATGTGGGATAGTAGTAACGCCAACAACAAGCAAAATCAGCAAATGCAGCTGCTGTTGCTGTTACTATTGCTGTTGCAATTGTAACAACAGTGCAGACCATAAATGCATACAAATTAATATGTACGAACGTCACTTAATGAAGATGATTGAAAAAGGTGCGCAATTATTTTTGGAATTTAAACAACTTGGCAACACTTGTTGCGGAAAAATGCATAAAATGTGGCAACACTAGACACCAAAAAACTATAAAAGATAAAGACATAAGAGTGTGATTTATTGCTTGTGTGAATTTTGATATCAAAATGCTTGTGAGCAAATGTGAGAAGACGCCTCCTGAAGATTAAGTAATTCCGGATATAAATTTGGGAATTATTAAGTTTAGATTCCTCTTCTCTGATATGCTTATCATCTGCTATGTATATCATTGTGCTAGTCTTCAGAGAGATCTATACATTGGAAGTTGTAGATAAAGTTTCACCAAAACAAATCATACGCTGGGAACCCCAGCCTTGAATTAAAAAGTAATAGATATTAGCTTTTGAGTTACAAAAAATTTTGTGTTCGCGAAAATGTATTACAGACCTACTATGTTTTTAAGAAGATATAGTAATAAATATTGCAGCGTACTTCATTGTCTATCAAATGATGTACAGTAATCCCCGCTTATAAGCATTTGTGAAAATGCTGAATTTTTCGTGCATATAAGCGGGGAATGCATTTAAAAAAACTCGGTTACATGCATGAAAAGTGCATATATAAAAATTCGGTTATATGCACCAGATATGCTTTTATAGAATCATAGTTTCATTTATATGTACAGTTACTTAATGCCAACTAACTAGAACCCTAGAAAAATTTTTTTAAACGCAATAAGTTGTGAAAATAAATATTTTACTCATATTTTATGAATGTATTCCAGTAAAAAAATAAAAACCAAGAAGAAAATACACATATGTATAGTATGTGTATACAAAGTTCATGTAATCTACATACATACATATATGTATAGAATTGTAAAATTATTCTTTCTTAAAAAAACCAGTAATCTTGGATTGAACATGACTGCAGCCCTTAAAAATATGTTCTTCAATGGCAACAAGCTCGTCAATAAACTTATTTATTGGCAAAAGGAACTTTCGAGGCTAAAGCTGCACTCAATGAAGGAATTGGCTCTGTTTCAACTGCAATGTCTGCTTCTTCGTCATCACCTGTTTCATCATCCGATTGCAAAATATGGGCAACAATTTCGTTTTCATTTAACTCTTCCCAGCATGGCAAGCTACTGTCTATTCCCACATAGGTGTCAAATTCAGTTTGGAGTGCATTATTGCCTTGCAAGATTTCCATCGAAACATCTTCCAAATCTTCTGTATCAGATGGTCCGTTTTGAGTGGAAACTATGTGACACTAAAAAGGAGATAAAATGAATAAAATAACCAAATTTAGGCACGAAATTAACCTTTTTGAAGCAGTTGAAAATTGTTTCGGGTTTTACCAACCAATATGCCCTTTTGGCTGTATGCAGTGCATTTAAAATATTTATAGATTTCTTAAACTCTTCAATTGTCTTTCCTGCTTCAACAAAGCAGATTTGTTTCCTTACTAAGCTCTGACGATAGCATGCTTTGAATGCATGAATAATTCCTGCATCTAAAGGTTGTGAAATTGAAGTCGTATTGGGTGGCAAGTACTGAACATTAACGTTTTTTAAGTTTGTAATTTTATGAGGCGCAGCATTATCCACAAAAAGTATGACTTTTCGATTTTTTCGCACCATTTCTTCGTCAAAATCATTCATTATTTTGACCCAAATTTCTTGTGTCATCCAAGCGCGTTTTTGTGCAATATATGGCATCGGCACACTTTTATTTTTAAAACATCGAGGATTATTGGACTTACCAATTGCAACCATTTTCTTATAGCTACCTGTGGCATTACTTATCAAAAGAATTGTAATGCGCTCTTTTGGTGCCTTAAATCCTGTAACATTGTTGCCTTTTTATGCATAGTTGAAGAAAGCAGAGCCTTAAAAAGCAATCCAGTTTCATCAGCGTTAAAAATATCATCATTTTCATAGTTGGAAAGCAAATTAGGCAGTAATGATTGAAAGTTTTCAGCTGCAGTTCGATCAGCGGAAGAAGCCTCCCCATGGATCTTTTTTACTTTTATTCCTTGGCGCTTCTGCCCGAACTTGGATTAAAGTCACTTTTAAATTTAACAGCGAACTGTTTTGCTTTTTCCAATATCATATTTGTGGTCACAATTGCATTTAACCTTTGCATTTGGTCGAACCACATTGACATTGCTTCATCCACTGCTTTTTATTTTCCGACTAGATTCCTTTTTCGGGCCAAATTAAATGCTTTACTTTCTTGTAAAATGCGATCTTTGTTTCGCAAAATCCGATTAATTGTGTCCATTGAGCACCCATATTTCTTGCAATTTTCAACTTTGCTCACGTTTTCACTTTCTCTAATGATTAATAATTTCTGTTTAAGTGACAAAGTTATTCTTTTTCCAGAATTTGTATTCATTTCGCTTTTTTAATATCACTTCGCACATTTGACATTTCAATAGGAATTGCCCAGTTCACATTATCACACATGCTGTCTAACAAGGCTTGACAACATCAATGTTCGATAATGTGAACGCAAAGCAAACACAGTCACACATGTTGTTAAGCTATGCAGGACAGTATCTGTGAACTGCCCTAATGGCACGATTGTTTGCTATCGAAATTTTGTTTGCCATTGAAAAAAAAAACCAAAGAATTTTTCGCTGTCGTGCATATAAGCGTGAAAGGAGGAAAAAATTTGAGATTTTTTGGTGCTTATATCCGAGGAATGCATATAAGCGAGTGCATATAAAGGAGAAAAATGTTAACAAATCTAAATGGAAAAATGAAATTGCACAAGTTTTGGTGCATATAAGCGAGAAATGCTTATAAACGGCGTGCATATAAGCGGGGATTACTGTATTTGCATTAAAGGAGTGCTTTTAATAGTCAGCAACTACCACAAAACGTCATCTCTAAAAGGCATGTGAGATTCACCACTATTTTTTGAAGTTTAACGCAAAATTTAATACCCCTTTTACTGCATGTTCCTTTGGGCGATTCAAAAAGTTTCTGAACACTTGTACACATGGCGGCGCTAAACAAACTTATTATGAAAGAATTTGTTATATCTTCAAGTTTGAATAGCGATTCAAAAATGTTGCTTGTGTAGGGCTACATCCAACCCCCACATTTTGTACAGTGCTGTCTTATATCATCAAATGTACTCGTATTGAGTCAACGTTGCTTAAATCAGGGCCGGACTTAGGGCTTTACCGTAAAGGCTCGGGTATTCGGAGAAGGAAAATTTTGCATGGATTGGAAAGAAATGACTTTTTAAATAAGCCTTTTCTTTGCCTGAGAAGTTCATCACATTTCTCTTGTTTTTAAACATAGTTTTGTAGGTCGAATTTTAGTTTTTCTTTTCTTTGTTTAACTTCTTTTCGAAGTGGCAGCCGCTATTCGAATGATGCCAAATATGGCACCGTCTTATCATCTTTAATCCTAACCGTAGCACAGTGTATTATTTTGGCAATCTAGCGCTACTAAACTCAAAAAAAAAGTTGATTTTTTGATGGAATTTAAATGCAAATATGTGAAAATTCCCCAATTAGGGTAAAACTTTAAAAAATTGTTAAATTATAGGGCAATACTTAAAATAACTGTACCTTGAAAGTAAGTAAAAAGAAAATGTCAAAAATAGTATAAGTTCGCTGAATTTTGCGCACAAACTTTAAAGTCTTGTAAATCCATTCTGAAAAAGTGAAAGGTTTCATTTTTTTAAAAAAAAATTAATTTCCAAGCTTTCTTGATCGAAATAACATAAAATCTTAACAGAGTTATTGATAGCAACAACATTTTGTATACACTGAAAGAACCTACTTTAACTGCAAGTATTAAAAAAAAAAAAACTTTTGTGAACAATAAAAAAATTGTTTAGAATAGTTTAGAGTTCTGACTATGATTAAAATAAAGCTTGATATGTATACTAATAGAATCAACAAAAAAATTCTGCGCCTAGCTGCGGCACCCATACAACCATTTTCAATTTTTAAAGATAACCTCTGAAATTTTTCGCTTCCAAATATTTGAGTTATGGCTTGATACTGCAGTAAACAAACGATTAAAGAGGATGATTTTATTTTTATCCGGAAATGTTGCTGGTGGATCGCAAAGTACTGTTGATATTGATTAGGCTAAGCAATAAGCCTAGAACTTGTTGTCGCTACTGAATTCCCGGTGGGCAAATGCTTGTCGGAAGAAAGATCGATTTATTTCATCAAATAAAGTTTGACTCGGAGGTAAATCGAATTCTCTTTATTTTTGTGCAATACACCGAAAAAATTTTCTGGTGGGAGACCAAATAAAGAATTTGAATAACGCGCCGAAAGTACTAAAAATAAAAAAGCCAGAAAAGTTGCAAGAGAGGTGAACGAAAATC
The DNA here is from genome assembly GCA_949775025.1 of Tricholauxania praeusta. Lineage (NCBI taxonomy): Eukaryota > Metazoa > Arthropoda > Insecta > Diptera > Lauxaniidae > Tricholauxania > Tricholauxania praeusta. The sequence continues at coordinate 114,865,981 of OX459029.1, forward strand.
AAGGCGTTTTTTCAAAGAAGCGGATATAACAGCTGAAATAACTGGTATAAATTTGGATCTAATTTTTCGTTTCCGTACCTTGCTTCAATCCTTAATCTTTGGTTTTTCAATCAATGTGGATGCTTTCCAAAAACACTCGCAGGATACGCTGTACCTATACTTAGAGTTATATCTTTGGTACTATATGCTACCAACAGTGCACAAAGTGCTTTACCATAGAAGCAGTGTAATAAAAACCTGCATTATACCTATTGCCCAAATGTCAGAGGAAGTACACGAAGCACGTGATAAGGATGTCCGGCGTTATATGGATCTTTTTACACGAAGAACTTCAAGGACCGATACAAATACTGATTTGATCAATAGACTCTTGATACCATCGGATCCATTTATAGCAAGTTTGCGCAAAGCGTCTAAAAAGAAGTATAGAGACCTAAGTCCGGACACGATAGTATTGCTTCAAATGAAAAACGATGACACTTCTGATTCGAGCGATTTAGATGAGTCTTTGGAGTAAATTTTAGAAATTACACTGTAAGCATTTTTAATATTTATCCTTTTCATAATTAAGTTTTGTTGATTAATTTTTTATGTATCAACTTTGCAGACATGCTTATGATAAATCTAGTCATAAAGACCTCGTATCTACATTTGTAATGGTCGCAAGTCTGAGAGCAGCATTCCTGAATTGAAGAACATATAAAAATTAAGAAGTACATATTTTGTTTTTTTTTAAATAAACGAAAAAAAGAAAATAATCTTTTATGTACGAGTTCATATTTTTGGTTCTATAGTATAATTTGTTAATCACTTCGTAATTATTTTCCAAATTCGCGTCCAAACCTCAGCTAAAATCATTATAACTCCGAAAACTGAAACTATTTATGTATAAACGAAACGCTGAAAAGTTCACTTTCTTATATTTTACAACTATCTTAAAAGTCATATTTTTGTATCTTAAGCAAGCTAAAAGTTATGTAAAAATTTTAATTTCAAAAACAGTTCAATGAAAAACTACGCGATGAAATATTTATTTTCATTGCAAAATGTTCGTCAGACACTAAAAAATAAATAATCTACTATAAACTCAAGCTTTACATACTTTTTTATTTAGGTCGCACCAAAACGAAAAAATCGGTTATATGGGAGCTATATCTTTAACCCAACCGATTTGCACCATTTTTACGTTGATGATGTAAAATGTAAATATTAACATTAGTGGAAAATTTCATTGACCTAGCTGCTATAGTTTTTGAGATATTAGTTTAGTACTGCTAGATTGGAAAATATCACACTGTGCGACGTCTTGAAACCCTTGACTGGACTACTGATTAGATAGTTGTATTATGTCAAAAAATATAAATATTGCTCGTTGAAAAATTTAATCATCTCCCCCCCCCCCCCCCCCCTCAAGAAAATCCTGGATCCGCCACTGACTGTAGCATGGTAGTCCGTGCATAGTTATAAGTTCCCCATTTCGATATTTTTACTCTGGGTTCGAAGTTGTTGCAAGTTTCTTTAGTAAGGGCGTTATGTTAGTATCTGTAAGGCATTTTACCTCTGATCTGTTGAAGTAGTTATCGGAGCCAATGTTGGCGCTTCTCCCGACTTACACGACATACAAAAATGGTTTCTCAGGAGTTAAATGAAACTCATCTATTAAAACTCATCTATTTAAGCATCTGTTTAAACATTTTTTATTCTTATCAGGCACTGTGTATAAGTTTTGCCATAAATATTAGTAATTCTTTAAACAAAACAGTTATTATGTCGTAAATGGCAAAAAACCTAATATTTTCAGCATCTAATATGCTTAAGTCAATACTACCTTGTTAACATGAAAACATAGGTAAATGAAATAAGTTTTGTCTGCACAATTCGTGATCCATTAAAAAAAAGTTTCATTCGGAATTAGGTTTTGCATCATAATTGAACACGACTCGCAAATACTCATATGTATGACAAAAGACGCGAACTCATGTAAAAATAGGTGCTTATGTTTGTTATTGAGTTTGACTTGAAATTATTATGACATGATGACGGCGTAGATAGGCCGTTATAATCATCATCTCAAGTTCCAATTGTCCTTCTGCAACTACTTATAGATGTTTACATATGTAGTATGTATGTTCATGTAGATACATATAAACCTTCAAGTGAACCGACAAAACATCTTTCGTGTGTTGTCTTTTGGTCAATCTAGTCACATTTTTGGGTAGGGTTAATTTTTTCACTGTATGTATGACACACTTGCATTACTTGTGTCAAAAATATTAAGCAAATGCTGTCTCGGCTACGTTCCTCAAAGTTAGGCCAAAATACCAAACAGCGATACATTAAGATGAAACCTGCGCCAATGCAAAAAAAAACAGCCTCAGCTTGGTTTCAAATTTTATGGTCTGTTTTCAGTTTTGCTGACATTGTCAACCTTGCGCCAAATTTTCATAAACTCGATTTCAATTGGCTTCCATTGCTCAGCTTTGGTGGTATGAATGCAAGAAGATGCAGAGGACGATGTATGCAATGTGCGAAGATTCGCTATAAGTCAGTAACTGGATTTGTTTTTATCGAATTTGGTGCAAGTTTGTTAGTAAGGTTGCCTCACTCAGTGTGTTGTCAACAAGAACAAGATAGTGTGTTTTAAAGTTTCCTTATATGGGATTTTGGAATATAGTATGAACGTCGAAAACAAAATAGTGACCAAGTTAGTTGCATAATTGCATTAAGTGAAGAAAAAATTTTCAATTTATTCACTTACACAAGAATGAGTAAATCAAAAACAAATATTAATCATTTTAATTAAAATTAATACAAGGTTCTTGTCATTTATAAAGATTAAACCAAGCCAATGGCAAGTGATCAAGTTTCATGTCTGCTCTTGAAGAAAAATCTACTTTTTCCAAAATATATAATATACTAGCATTACCCTGTGCGCATCGCCTCACCTCAACCATGGTGTAGATTCGATGTGCGGTCTGCGTGAAAATTCTATCTAAAAAATACTTTTGTATGAGAACCACCCTTAGTATGCACCCAAAATAAAACTTTTACAACTTAAGCAGTGCCTCTTAATATAAAAACCCCGTGATTTAAATTTCATGAGAATCGATTAAGCGGTCTTCGAGAAAATGATATTTAAAAAATATTTTTGTGTGAGGGCCACCCTAAATAAAAGTTTTGTATCCTTAGCTATGCCTCTTAACATAAGAGCTACGTGGTGTAAATTCGGTGTAAATCGACTAACCTGTCTTTGTGAAAATGATATTTAAGAATATTTTTATGTGAGGGCCACCCTAAGTATGCACCCTAAATAAAATTGTTACAATCTAGTCTCTGCTTTTTAATATAAAATCCATTTGGTGTAAAGTCCAAGAGAATCGATTATGCAGTTTTTGAGAAAATGCTATTTTTAAAATATTTGTCTATCAGGGCCACCCTAAATTAAAGTGTTGTGGCCTTAGCTATGCTTCTTAACATTAGAGATACGGAGTGTAAATTCGGTGTGAATCGACTAACCTGTCTTCGTGAAAATAATATTTAAAAATATATTTCTATGAGGGCCACCCTAACTATCCACTCTACATATAATTTTTACCGTCCAATCTGTGCTCATTAACGTAAAAGCCATACTGTGTAAATTTCATGAGAATCGATTTGTCTGTCTTTGAGAAATCGCTATTCTTAAAATATTTGTGTATGAGGGCCACCCTAAATATGCACCCTAAATAAAAATTTTATAGCCTATGACACCTGCCTGATCGATACTAACATACTGTAAAAATTTCATCAAAATCGGCTGGATAGCTTCCGCGTGCATAAGAGACAGACAGACAGACAGACAGACAGACAAAAAATGAATTTTATATAATAGAAGATAATATATAAATATAATTTTGTTATTCCTTATTTATAAATTCATATCGGCTCAATTCAAGACTGTTTAATCTTGATTTGAGATTGATTCGTGGTTGCGTTTTTATTTTCGAAATTCGAAATCACATTACCTCCAAAAGAAAAGAATCGGATAAAATAATTATAATTTATGTACTTGAGCTAATTTAAGTTATAAATATTTTCAACGTAAATTTCTTCAAAATAACAAACCAAGTGTACTTGAGTCCTATATTAGTTTTACCATTATTTATACAGTATGAACGTGGGAGAATACTTATAAAATCAGAAATTTTTTTAGATCAGTATTTTTATTTTCCAACCAATTTCATATGACTGAAAATGACAGTCAAACATATTTACTTGAATTAGGTAGCATACTGTATAAATTAGTATTCTCATTTTGATATGCAAAGTTTTTTATCTCATACAGTTCAAAAGTTGTTGTACTAATAGCTTAACAACAACAACAATTTCCTACAACATCAACTTTCCAACAAGAGAAGAGTGGAACTCTGGCACCGTTCTGGAAGGAAGGGAGCTCACCATCTTCACGGATGAATCCAAGATGGAATTTGGATTGGGAGTGGTTTTACTCGGCAAATATGGACATGAAGATGTCTTTTAGACTAACCAATTATTGTAGCGTTTTTCAAGCAGAAATCTATGCTGTAGACCAAGTTGCACAGATAATACGAAACAGGGAGCTTACTCCCTCCATCATAACCATATGTGTGGACAGTCAGACAGATAGGTGCCCGGTCATAGGGGTATTTCAGGAAAGGAGAAAGCTGACGATTCTGACAAAAGTTACAGAGATTATCAAATTTTCCAACAAAGTGGGTAATTACCCGAAAGGGTAATTATTGATCGGGAAATTCGAATCCGTGATTATTTTTTCTTCGTCTTCTTTCTTTCTTATACAAAAATTAAAAATTGACCGGGAAAAAATTAAAAAATTCTGATTTTGTACTTTAAAGTTGCAAAATCACCCCATATTATTTTTCCGTCGATCCCGTGTTACATCATTTTGAACGAACTGTTATTTGCTTAAAAGAATGCCGTAAACAGCATATTATTTTCTAACTTGCACCACTTTTTAAATCAATATTTTTGAAAATGGGTTGTCTACTTAAAACAGAGAGCGAAAATCCATTTTTCAATATTAACCATAATCCTAGTAATGGGCTTTGTTCAGACATATAAGGCTATTGTAATCCGCTGACACGTCGTGAAAAAATCAAAAAGTTTTTATTTTGAACCGCTCTAATGTACATAAATAAGTTTGACATAAAAACTTATATTTTCTCCGCAAAAATTAAGCGAAATCATATAAGGAGTTGCTCGACAGATCCGGATACGCTCCTCGAAGAAGTTAATAGTCGTCGCTAGAAATCAAATTTGATGACTTCAGTGAATTTTTAGTGTCTTATGAAACGGTGCATTTTTTTGGAGCTATATACATTGGATCAAAAAAATACGTATTCTTATTTGTTTGAGTTATTGAAACAGATTATAATTTAATATATTTTTTTTGCTGAGCTTCCTGCTCAGTACTTTTTAGTGCAAGCAACATAAAAAATTAAAGGATTCGCAGAAAGATTCGACGTTTGTCGGTTTTCTGGATACCGCAAACTCTATGAGACCTTTGGTAGCTTCAGATCGGCCAATAGCGGTGTCAGGAAAAAGGTTATGAGCACTCATGCGAACTCTTTGATTAGGCAGGTTGGTAAGCCAGACGTTGCGTGGTAGATGCTTCCTTGTTGACATCGCTCTCAAAATCTTCTTCGGTCAATTTGAAGCACGCTCCATTCTCCAAGATGTTAATTTATAGGCGTCCGGCAGTTTTTCGAAAAATAAAAAGACATTTTTTTAAAATTTTTTTTTTTAAGCTGCATTTTATTTTACACCAAAATTTTTTTACAGTATTAAGGTATAACTATTCAAGACTTATCTCTGAAATTTTGGTCCAAAAATATTCGTCAATAAGTTAGAAAAGTGCAATGCCGTGAGCGACCTCAAAATTTGCGGTGAGCAAGATATCTGGAGACTGGTTCATCCGAAAAAAGAAAATTAAATTATCAAATATAGTGAGCACACTTTTCAATTATGGTTTTTCTTGAAGTTAAGACTATTTTGAATTAATATTCAAGGAGGAACAATTAAAATTCAAAGGGAGACATAGTTAAAATTGCATTTAAGTTACAAAAAAAAACATGAAAAGTTACATACAAAGTTAAATAAAAAAAATAGCTATCTGAATTTTAATTGAACAACCTTGAATATTAATTAAAGACAGCTTTAGCTTCAAGAAAAGCTATGGCTCAAATATGTACTCCAAAAAAAAAAAAAAAAAAAAACGAGGCCAGCTAAAAGGCCAAATCTGATGGAATTGTGCATATATAGTGCAAAATGTTGTTTCATTCGCATATGAAAGGTGTGGCACCACCCATTTTTTTAATTGAAACTTCTTTTTGTCCGTACATTTTATGTATGTATCTAGTCTCATTCATCTGCAGCACAAATTTTGGTTTTTTCTTAAATGGGAGTCGTGGTACCTCCCATTTTTTTCTTTGAAACTTTCTTTTGCCCGTACCTTTTATGTATACATGTACCAAGTCCTTTACATCTGCGTTTCATACTTGATGAGATATGATGAATTTGAATTTCCTCTTAAAAAGGTCGGTGTAGCAACGCCTATATTTTCAACTAAACTATGTTTAGAATTTTGCATAAACCATATGAAACATATTGTTACGAAATTCCTGTCTCTTAGACGATAATTTCGATCTCTTACACTTTTCTGAGTTCGATCACTGGATTGTGTAACAATCAATAACACACAACTTTATCTATTATATAAAATTCATTTTTTGTCCGTCTGTCTGTCTGTCTGTCTGTCTGTCTGTCTCTTATGCACGCAGAAACTATCCAGCCGATTTTGATGAAATTTTTACAGTATGTTAGTATCGATCGGGCGGGTGTCATAGGCTATAAAACTTTTATTTAGGGTGCATATTTAGGGTGGCCCTCATACACAAATATTTTCAAAATAGCAATTTCTCAAAGACAGGCAAATCGATTCTCATGAAATTTACACAGTATGGCTTTTATGTTAAGGGGTACAGATTTGATGGTAAAAATTTTATTTAGGGTGCATACTTAGGGTGGTCCTCATACAAATATATTTTTAAATATCATTTTCACGAAGACAAATAAATCGATTCACACCGAATTTACACTACGTACCTCTAATGTTAAGAAGCATAGCTTAGGCTACAAAACTTTTATTTAGGGTGGCCCTCATACACAAATATTTTAAAAATAGCATTTTCTCAAAGACTGCTTAATCGATTCTCTTGGAATTTACAATAATGGTTTTTATATTAAGAGGCAGAGATTGGATTGTAACAATTTTATTTAAAGTGCAAAATTAGGGTGGCCCTCATACACAAAAATTTTTAAATATCATTTTCACGAAGACAGGTTAATCGATTCACACCGAATTAACACCACGTAGCTCTTATATTAAGAGTCATATATAAGGCTTCAACACTTTTATTTAGGGTGGCCCTTATACAACAATTTTTTTTATATCATTTTCTCAAAGACCGCAAAATCGATTCTCATGGAATTTACACCATATGGCTTTTATATAAAGAATCACAGATAAGATCGTAAAAATTTTATTTCAAGTTCAAACTTAGGGTGGCCCTCATACAAAATTTTTTAAAATGTCATTTTCACGATAACAGGTTAAACGATTTACACCACGTAGCTCTTATGTTAAGAGGCATAGCTAAGGATACAAAACTTTTATTTAGGGTGGCCCTCACACAAAAAAATATTTTAAATATCATTTTCTCGAAGACCGCTTAAATCGATTCTCAAGGAATTTACATCATGTGGTTTTTATATTAAGAGGCACTGCTTAGGTTGTAAAAATTTTATTTTGGGTGCATACTAAGGGTGGTCCTCATACAAAAGTAGTTTTTAAATAGAATTTTCACGCAGACCGCACATCGAATCCACACCACGGTTGAGGTGAGGCGATGCGCACAGGGTAATGCTAGTTTAATTATAAAAATGGTTTATTTAAATCACAAAAGTTAGTTTTTACACGGTACAATTGTTTATTTCATTAACATTCAAACTCTAATATTAATCGGGCACTGTATAGATAACTGTTTTACTTTATTACTTAAAATCCACTGTGTTAAAATCAAATGTCTTACTTTACTTTTAAAATCAACTGTATCACTTTATTTCAACTGCTTTTCGACAACTCAGGTGACCTTTTATACTGCATTCATCACTTTCTCGAATAATTGAGTACCTTCCAGATGGCGTATCGGCGTGGAATCCAAAATTATCTTAAATGTTACTAGTACCCTCTAGATGGTGTTTAACGACGGCGATAATTTCTCTCGGTTGTCGACTTTTATAGTGTACTGCAGCGCCTTTTCGGTTTATCATTTTTAGTACAAAAACTGCACTTGGCCGCTAGATGGTGTAAAAGTATTTATACAGCCAGTTATGCTAGCTAGTATCGTTTAGTTTTCTTTCGTTGGTTTTATTTCGAGAATTTTCTGGCATAAACCAAATTTCTCTACACTGCCCTCCGATTAAACTTGTTCGTCCCGAACAAGAGTCTCTCCGTCTCTAGTATAAGGTGCCAGCCTTTCGATGTGTACTACCTTTAATTTACTTTTGTTCCCGGGGTATTTTTGGATTCGATACACAACATCATTAATCCTTGTGACGATCCGGTAAGGTCCCTCCCAATGAGTCTGTAATTTAGGAGACAAGCCTCGTTTTCGTTGTGGGTTGACCTCCTTTGAACCCTTCAGTATTTGCTCGCAGGTACGTCTCCTGATAAGCTCGTGTATACCTGCTAGTTCTTCTCTTTTCCGCGACATGTAATCGTCAGCATGGGTCGTTTCTGGGACAACGCTTACTCCGTACTTCAAATCTGCTGGAAGCCTTAAGCCCGTACCAAAAATGGCTTTTGCTGGCGTGACTGTAGTAGTATCGTGTATTGACGACCGATAAGCCATCAGAAACATTGGTAGATGCTCATCCCAATCTTTTTGTCCTTTATCGACAACCTTTTTTGAATGCTCCTCTAGTGTACGGTTGAACCTTTCGACCATGCCATCGGACTGAGGATGCAAAGCTGTGGTACGTGTCTTCTGTATTCCAAGCATGTCACAAACCTCCTTAAAAAGTGTCGACTCAAAATTTCGTCCTTGGTCGGAATGCAACTCAAGTGGAGCTCCATATCGGCAAATCCAATTTTTGATGAAAATGTCTGCCACTGTTTTTGCTTCTTGATTGGGAATCAATTACCACAAGGATGTATTTATTTCCTGCATTGCTGATTGAAAAAGGTTCCGCTATATCCATGGCTATTCTCTCAAAGGGAGCTCCAACGTTATACTGATGCATTTTTCCCCGAGTGCGTTGCCTTGGTCCTTTAGCAATTGCACATTGGTCACAACGGCGGATGCAGTCAGCAACTGATTCTTGGTATCCTACCCAATAAAACCGTTTCTTTATTTTCTCTGTGGTTTTCGTTATGCCCAGATGTCCACCACTCGATCCATTGTGATAATCCTCGATTATTTCCTTAAATTTTGCCTTTGGAATAACCAACAGTTTTGAGCGAATTTTACCATCCTCGCTTTCCCAGATTCGGTAGAGACAACCATCATGCAACTCCAAACTTTGCCATTGCGCCCAGTATGCTTTCAGATTTGGCTTTCACTTGAAATTTCTTGCCATGCCGGTTTCCTACCCAGCTCCTTATACTTAATTATAGTTGCCAAATCTGTATCACTGCGCTGCTCCCGTTTTACCTCCTCTTTTGTACACTTTTCTTCAGGCAAAACGTTCAAAAGGCGCACATCAATTGTTCCAGCTTTATTTTCCGTTCGTGAACAATGACCGCATTCAATTTTACATGGACGACGGGAAAGTGCATCCGCATTTCCATGCTGGCTTCCTTTGCGATGTGCTATGGTAAAATCATAGCTCTGCAAGCGTTCTATCCACCGTGCGATTTGAATTTCAGGATCCTTGAATTGAAGTAGCCACCTTAATGCCACATGGTCAGTCCTCAGGAGAAAGTGCTGTCCATATAAGTACTTATGGAAGTGTTTCACGCATTCCATTACTGCCAGTAACTCTCTCCGAGTTACGCAATAATTCCTCTCAGGTTTCGACAGAATTTTGCTGAAATACAGTCGTGGTCAAAAGTATTAGGCACCACTAAAAATTCTTAATATCTACGATATGACACACTGTACGTCTATCTGATTGCGTAAAAATGGTCACGTGAGCACATGTACTGTTATAATTCATAAAAAATTATATCTGGGTTGCTGCGCCACAGAAGTAGCGTCTATTTTTATACCCTACACCGAGGGTATATTCACTTTGTCCATCCGTTTGTAACACATAGAAGGAGGCGTGGCAGGTATGGAAAAGTATATATATTCTTGATCAGTCACCACCTGAGTCTGTCTGTCTGTCTGTCTGTCTGTCTGTCTGTCTGTCTGTCTGTCTGTCTGTCTGTCTGTCTGTCTGTCTGTCTGTCTGTCTGTCTGTCTGTCTGTCTGTCTGTCTGTCTGTCTGTCTGTCTGTCTGTCTGTCTGTCTGTCTGTCTGTCTGTCTGTCTGTCTGTCTGTCTGTCTGTCTGTCTGTCTGTCTGTCTGTCTGTCTGTCTGTCTGTCTGTCTGTCTGTCTGTCTGTCTGTCTGTCTGTCTGTCTGTCTGTCTGTCTGTCTGTCTGTCTGTCTGTCTGTCTGTCTGTCTGTCTGTCTGTCTGTCTGTCTGTCTGTCTGTCTGTCTGTCTGTCTGTCTGTCTGTCTGTCTGTCTGTCTGTCTGTCTGTCTGTCTGTCTGTCTGTCTGTCTGTCTGTCTGTCTGTCTGTCTGTCTGTCTGTCTGTCTGTCTGTCTGTCTGTCTGTCTGTCTGTCTGTCTGTCTGTCTGTCTGTCTGTCTGTCTGTCTGTCTGTCTGTCTGTCTGTCTGTCTGTCTGTCTGTCTGTCTGTCTGTCTGTCTGTCTGTCTGTCTGTCTGTCTGTCTGTCTGTCTGTCTGTCTGTCTGTCTGTCTGTCTGTCTGTCTGTCTGTCTGTCTGTCTGTCTGTCTGTCTGTCTGTCTGTCTGTCTGTCTGTCTGTCTGTCTGTCTGTCTGTCTGTCTGTCTGTCTGTCTGTCTGTCTGTCTGTCTGTCTGTCTGTCTGTCTGTCTGTCTGTCTGTCTGTCTGTCTGTCTGTCTGTCTGTCTGTCTGTCTGTCTGTCTGTCTGTCTGTCTGTCTGTCTGTCTGTCTGTCTGTCTGTCTGTCTGTCTGTCTGTCTGTCTGTCTGTCTGTCTGTCTGTCTGTCTGTCTGTCTGTCTGTCTGTCTGTCTGTCTGTCTGTCTGTCTGTCTGTCTGTCTGTCTGTCTGTCTGTCTGTCTGTCTGTCTGTCTGTCTGTCTGTCTGTCTGTCTGTCTGTCTGTCTGTCTGTCTGTCTGTCTGTCTGTCTGTCTGTCTGTCTGTCTGTCTGTCTGTCTGTCTGTCTGTCTGTCTGTCTGTCTGTCTGTCTGTCTGTCTGTCTGTCTGTCTGTCTGTCTGTCTGTCTGTCTGTCTGTCTGTCTGTCTGTCTGTCTGTCTGTCTGTCTGTCTGTCTGTCTGTCTGTCTGTCTGTCTGTCTGTCTGTCTGTCTGTCTGTCTGTCTGTCTGTCTGTCTGTCTGTCTGTCTGTCTGTCTGTCTGTCTGTCTGTCTGTCTGTCTGTCTGTCTGTCTGTCTGTCTGTCTGTCTGTCTGTCTGTCTGTCTGTCTGTCTGTCTGTCTGTCTGTCTGTCTGTCTGTCTGTCTGTCTGTCTGTCTGTCTGTCTGTCTGTCTGTCTGTCTGTCTGTCTGTCTGTCTGTCTGTCTGTCTGTCTGTCTGTCTGTCTGTCTGTCTGTCTGTCTGTCTGTCTGTCTGTCTGTCTGTCTGTCTGTCTGTCTGTCTGTCTGTCTGTCTGTCTGTCTGTCTGTCTGTCTGTCTGTCTGTCTGTCTGTCTGTCTGTCTGTCTGTCTGTCTGTCTGTCTGTCTGTCTGTCTGTCTGTCTGTCTGTCTGTCTGTCTGTCTGTCTGTCTGTCTGTCTGTCTGTCTGTCTGTTGAAATCAGGTTTACGGGAAAACCAAGAGAGCTAATGGAATGAAACTTTCACACACAGATCACATCTTCTAGCAAGCATCTTGCTATTGAAAATGGGCGAAATCGGTTCACGGATACGCCTACCACCCATATCCTATGTAAATATACCCAGGTCAATTTTGAAAAAAGTTGCAGTGATTTTGATGAAAATTGGTGATTTGATGCACATGTGAACAAGATTAGGATTAGGCTAGGTTTCAAGTTTTCAAAGCTTCCTACAGGGCGTGGCACAGCCCTAAATTTTAACTTTTCTACCACCATATCTCGTAAGCCGTGCAAGATATTGTTATGAAATTTGGTAAACGGATACATATCAAATATATCTTGAGTTGAGATAAAAGTGGGCGGAATTGAAAAAGTGGGCGTGGCACTTTTCAATTGCTAAAAATTTTGATTCCATATATCTCAAAATTGGTTCAAAAGATTTTCATAAAAATCTTGGAGATGATGCCGCTGTAAGCTGTCATCAATACAAGCTCAGCCTCTTTATTGAAAAAACTCGTTGAAGGGCGTAAGGAGCAAAAACTGTTTATTGTTATAAATAGTGTACTAAGAGAGTAATCTTCATAAAATTTGGTGTTCAGATGTCAGTTACTATAGGCTTTAAAAATAAATTAGTTTTGACAGAATTGCATCAGTGGGCTTGGCACCTCCCATATTAACATAAATTTGTAAGCGCTGTTTTAAGTAAACTATTGCAGCAATTGCTATGAAATTTAATGAAAGTGGTTCTGTTGCTATAGAGTATATCTGAATCAAAAGTGGCTGAAATAGCATCAGTGGGCGTGGCACCTCCCATACAAATAAAATACGGTAAGTGGCATATTTACCGAAATGAGTGAGCAATCATACTAAAATTTGGTGTTAGGGGTTTGCTTATGAAAAGCTATTTCTGGATCAAAACCGGGCTGGATTGTACCAGTGGGTACAATTAAATTTTAAATAACGAAACGCATATAACGAAACGCTCACGATAAACGAACTCAAAAAACGAAGTATGTACATGAAAACAAATTACAGCGACCTAGACAAGCACAGGTCAAACTTTTAAATATTAATTACAAAAGCAATGACTGGTTCGTAAACAAAACCGAAAAAACAATACCGGACGAAGTTCAATGGCTTTTGTCACATGGACCAAAGTTCGCACTTCCACTACCAAAAAATAGATTCCCGATATTTAACATCATAGCAGCAGGTGAAGATTGTGTTCCAACTTTTACAGAAAAAGACGAACAAGAAACAGGGAGAACCAAATTGACGACGATGATAGGAAGACACTTAAGAGAAACGCGCACAACAATAAGAGATAACTACATAACAAATGCAGTTAATAACACAAAAGCTTTTTTGCGCGAAAACAAAGACATGATCGTGGTGGAAGCGGACAAAGGGAACAAAACAGTAACCATGTACAAAAAAGATTACGAAGAGAAAATGCGTACAATTTTGAGAGACGGATGGACGTACAAAACTATTAGACGTGATCCCACACTTACGTTACAACAAAAGAACAATAATTTAATAGAAAAGCTTTTTGCGAAAGAACTAATCACCCAACAGGAAAAACGAAAATTGATGACAAATACTGCGACGGTACCACGTATATATGGACTGCCTAAAATTCACAAGGAAAACATGCCTTTAAGACCAATTTGTTCTTCAACTAATTCACCGTCCTATGAGTTATGCAAATATCTTGCCGAAATTTTATCACACTTAACGGCAGATTCTAAATACAATGTCAAGAATGGCATTGAATTCAAAAATAAAATTAATAATACCTACATATATGATGATGAATCCATCGTTTCCTTTGATGTGGTCTCATTGTTTCCCAATACACCAGTTGAATTTGCTATCAAGACGATTGATAGAAAATGGAATATTGTAGAAAAGCACACCAAAATACCTAAAGCACTTTTTATGGAAATCCTCAAATTTTGCCTCAAAGAAAATAATTACTTCAATTATGAAAACGTCATTTATCACCAACTTAAAGGAATGCCGATGGGATCTCCTCTTTCCCCAATCGTCGCAGATATTGTGATGGAGGAATTACTCGATAAATCTTTGGAAAACATCGAACCAATACCAAGGTTGTTAACAAAATACGTAGATGACATCTTCGCAATAGTAAAAACGGAATCTATTGAAAACACTTTGAAAACGCTAAACACATACAACAGACACATAAAGTTTACCAAAGAGGATTTTTTTTTTTTTTTTTTGGTGAGGCAGGTGAAATGCTTTTCGCACCATCAACCAGGTCGTCACCTGGTCGGTGTGTGGGACTTCCGTAGTGGTATACCCACTAAAACACCTCCCTCTTTGTCCGGGAATTGATTCCCCCACTGGAAGGCTCTCTTGAGCATTACTTCAGTGGGGTTCCCTTTATTTAGGCATCCAATGCCATTAGCTGCTTTCTGAGCCTGCGGCCAGGCCTCCGCCTCCATCTTGTCTTCTTTGAAAAACGTCAAGGTCCCTTCTCTTTATTCGTAGTACGCTTTCGACGTATCTCGTTTTCAGCATCCAGTACTCCTCGCTTCTTAGCATCGTCGGGACGATGTTTTCGACTGTTAGTGGGCCAACTTGTTCTTCTAAAGTGCTCCTTCTTTCAGCCCAGTTCCTGCAGTTGAAGAACGTGTGTTCCGCATCATCAACGTCTGCGTCACCATATATGCAGTTTGGTGCCTCGGTTTTTCCCATCCTGTGCAGGTATTTTTGGAAATACCCGTGGCCAGACAGGAGCTGCGTTATGTAGTAGCCCACCTCTCCAAAACATCTATTCAGCCATATGTCTAGCTGAGGTATTAAATGTGCTGTCCAGCGCCCGTAGGTTTCATTTTGCCACCTTTCTTGCCACTTTTGTAATGTTTGGCTTCTAGCCTCTTGTTTTGTCAGTCGATTTTCGGCTTGGCTCCTCTGCTTCCATATCCTTTGCCGCTCCAAGACCAGTAGGTCAACTGGGATGGTTCCGCTTATTACAAGCTCCGCAGCTAGTGAAACAGAGGCTACCCTTAAAGCTGCCGTTCTTTGTACTGAACTCAGCACTTTCCGGTATTGCTCCTTTTTCACTGCGTCCGCCCATACCTCGCAACCATACAGCAAGGCCGCCTGAGTTGTTGCCATAAGGAGTTTGCGTTTGCTTGCTATTGGTCCACCTGTGTTTGTCATTAATCTTGACAGTGATCTTGTGGCTTGTGCTGCTTTTGTAGTCGCGTGCTGTATCTGCGCCCAATAAGTCAGCCTGGAATCCAGCCGAACTCCCAGGTATTTTACCGCCTTTTTCGTTTGAAAAGTCTCTGAGATCGTGTTTATCGGTATCCCTAACGGTATATGCTTCTTTGTAAGAATGAGTGGCTCCGTCTTTTCAGATGCCAGCTTGAGCCCGTGATTTGCCATCCACGCCTGCGTTCGTATCATGACCTGGTTCAGCTTCCGTTGAGCGTCTTCGATGTTTCTCGCTGTGATAACTGCTGCGATGTCGTCCGCGTAGCCGACCAGATAGGTGTCGTCCGGCATCTCAATGCGTAGTACTTCGTCGTAGCAAACGTTCCAAAGGTCTGGGCCAAGGATGGAGCCTTGCGCCGCACCTGATGATATTTCCATACGACGAGGGCCACTGCTGGTGTCGTAAATTAGCGATCTGTTATGTAAGTAACTACGTATCAGCCTTCTTTGATATTCTGGAATCCGGAATTTGTTTTCAAGGGCGTCGATCATATCTACCCACCTAGCACTGTTGAATGCGTTTTTAACATCTAATGTTGCCAGTAATACTATTTTCCTGCTGAAATGGCTCTGCGCAGATTGTACACTTTTTATTACGTCGGTTATAGCATCGACTGTAGACCTTCCTGGGCGGAATCCGTACTGTTTGTTTGAAATACCACCAGAGTTTTCTATCGCCTGGGATAGCCGCGGCTTTATCAGCTTTTCCAACAGTTTTCCCGCTGTGTCCAACATACAAAGTGGGCGGTATGAAGATGGTGCCTCTGGGTCGCCTTTGCCCTTGCCAATAAGAACCAGGTATTGTGTTTTCCAAACTTCTGGAAAAAGTCCATCCGTCAAACAAGCATTATACACTCTAAGAAGCAACTGAGGTCGTTCTCTTGCGAGAAACTGGATTATCTCGGCTGGAATCCCGTCCGGACCCGGTGCCTTTTGGTTATTCATCGTGCTGGCTGCCCTGGTAAGCTCTTCCTCAGTGAACAGTTCTAATGGGCTGTCATTTGTTTGCCTATTTCTTTCAGTAGGTCTAACTTCGTGTGTTGGGAACAGCATGTTTACGATGTTTTCTATTTTGTCTTCTGGCAAATTTGCCATTGGGGGTTTACCACCAAGTTTCTTCGTGACTAGTTTGTAACCAAGGCCCCATGGATCATTATTGATGTCGCTACGAAGTTCCTCCCATTTTTCGTTTTTACTTGCGAGTATCGCAGTTTTGAGCAGTTTTTTGGCTTCTTTGTAGTCCTGGGCTTCTACAGCTGCGTTGCCATGTCTCCTTGCTCTTGTGTATCTTCTTCGGCTACGGATGCATAATGTTCTAAGGCAGCTTATTTCATCCGTCCACCAATAGGCAGCTTTCCTTGGTTGCCTTCTACCAATTCTTGGCATTGATGCCTCGCAGGCTTGGGTGATGCAGAGCATCGTGTCTTCTACCATCCTTACAGTGTCATTTGTTTCTCCGTGCGTGATGGCGCCCGCATCAATGGCAGATAAGAAAACATTTTGTCGAAGCTTTGATAGGTTCCATTTTCGTGTACCTCTTCTTCTGTGGCCAGTCAAATATTGGTGGTCACTGCCGGTGTAATCCTCCAGAACTTTCCATTGCTGCAACTTATTGGCTATTCTCTCAGATATGAATGTGATATCTGGGACTGTACCCTCACAGCCTGGCCTCCTGAATGTTGGTGTTGAGCCCGTGTTTACGACTATAAGGCCTAATCTAGCCACCATATCCAATATTCGCCTTCCTCTGGAGTTTGTGCTAGGCATACCCCATTCTGTTGCCCTGGAGTTAAAATCCCCTGCAATGATAAAATTTCCTCCGATGCGGCGCGCTGTATATTCGATGTTGTCGAGTTTGGTCTGAAATTCTTGAATAGAGTCGTTTGGTGAGAGGTAACAGCTCATAACGGTGTAATTTCTGCTACTAATCCAGACGAAACATTCGCACCTTCCGTTTCCTGTGCTCTGGAACTTTTCGCTGTTCTTGTTACCAAAGAGGATGCTAATGAGGGAAAGTTACCATACTTAGACACAATGGTTAGCCAGGCCAATAACATCTTAAAAGTAGACTGGTATCAAAAACCAACCGCTTCAGGCAGAATTATTAATTTCTTTTCGAAACACCCAAAGAAAACAATTTTAAACACTGCAAAAAACTTCATTCAGAAAGTGCTCAACATTAGTGACACTGTTTTTCACAAAAATAACAAAGTCCGTATAAAAAATATACTATCCAGTAACGATTTTCCTGATGGCCTAATAAGACGCTTGATACGAGAAATTGAACAACAATCCCCCAGCAACAACAATAGCAGAAGTACACCCGAGCCAAAAAGTTTCAAAAGTGTGACATATATACATGGTTTCACGGAAAAATTAAAAAAATCCAACATTTACGACAGCCAAAAGTTCCAGCTAGCTCCAAAGACGAACTATACGCTCAGGAGCCTTTACAGCTATAATAAAAGCAAAATAGACAACATGGATAAGTCTAACCTGATTTACCAAATAACATGCAAAGGTAATCAATCAGAGTCCTGCGGAAAAATATATGTTGGTACAACGAAATGCAAATTGAAAACTCGTATATCGGGACATAAATCGGACATAAAATCGAACAACGGAAACAAAACTGCACTTGCGGCTCATTGTACATACAATAAACATGTCCCAGACTTCGACGGCACCAAAATACTGCAATATGAAAATATGTACCACCGACGCTTCACGAAGGAAATGTTGCATATAGTAAACACACCAACACAAAAAAGACTGAACTTTAAATCCGACACTGACAACTGTGCACATATTTACAAACATCTCATTAGACATAATTTTTAGTTGTTAATGACTCACCGTGACGCGAACAACGTAGTTTTTAAATTCAAAAAATAAATACAAAAATTGTGTTTTTTTTGGAAAAAATTTTTTATCAACGGCCAAAAGCCCAATACTTATAACTGAATTGAAAAAGGCCGATAATAACTATATGATCTAATTATTTTTAATAAAGTAGCTTATGTAAAAATTATAGATAATAATTTTTTTAATTTTCTTAGTTTACTACCAGAATTCAAAAAATTTAAGGGTGCCTAATACTATTGACCACGACTGTATGCGACGACTTTTTCTTGTCCATTGATGATTTGGCACAAAATTCCTCCAATACCATGGCCACTCGCATCGGTGTCCAATACAAATTCTTTGCCGGGTATTGGGTACGCGAGTATTGGCGCTATAGACAGTAATTCTTTCAGCTTTTGGAATGCAGTTTCCTGTGCACCAATTCATGCAAATTTCCGATTCTTCTGTGTCAGCTCATGTAGACTGCCTGCAACATTTGCGAAACCAGGAACAAAGCGTCTGTAATAAGTGTATAGACCCAGAAAACTTCGCAACTCATGAAGATTAGATGGTCGTGGCCAATTTTTCACAGCTTTTATTTTATCTTCATCTGTGTGTATTCCTTCTGACGTAACCTTGTGCCCCAGATATTTGACTTCACGCTGGAAAAGTGAACACTTTTTCGCACTTAATTTTAGTCCAGCTGCCTCCAAGCGCTCAAACACTTCCTCCAGATTTTTCAAATGGTCATCAAAATCTTTTCCCATGATGATTATGTCATCGAGATACACTAGACAAGTCTTCCAATGTAGTCCATTGAGAACTCGTTCCATTAACCGCTCAAACGTAGCTGGAGCGTTACAAAGACCAAACGGCATGACGTTGAACTGCCATAGACCATTCCGAATACTAAAGGCAGTTTTCTCCTTGTCTTTTTCATCTATTTCCACCTGCCAATATCCATGGTCCAGAGTGGAAAACCATGTTGCTCCAGATAACGTATCCAGTGTATCATCGATTCTGGGTAACGGGTAGCTACAGGTAGTCTTTTTTGGTGACGTCATTCAATTTTCTGTAATCCACACAGAATCGCATACTTCCGTCCTTTTTCTTGACAAGTACGACCGGTGAACTCCATGGGCTTTCTGATGGTGCAATGACATTTTCTCGCGCCATATCCTCTATAAGGCCCGTCACTTCATCTCTCCTAGCGAGTGCTAGCCTCCTTGGAGGTTGACGAATTGGCTGAAAATTACCTGTATCAATGCGATGTTTGTTCGGCCATCATTTTCTCCTTTGGACGCAAATATCCGCCAATGCTTTTGCAGAAACCTTTTTGCTTTATTTTTTTTCTGGGCAGACAACTCCTTCGTCCATTCTTTCGTCAATACTTTCAAGGCCGACGATTTCGTTAAAGTTGTACCTTGTGTGTTCTGCTGGTCATTTTCACAATTTATCACAGCCGTAACTTTCTCACATTGCGCTATAAGTTCACCTTTTTGCATCCATTTTGGCTTATTTGTTGGATTCAAAATTTGTACCGGTATTTTTCTGTCCGTTCTTGTTTTTACTAGGGTCTTTCCAATAATCAGGTATTTCTTTAAATTTTTCTTATCTGCTTCCACTACCAACAGATGGCTTGTCCCACAGTCTTCACTTGTTGTGGCCCAAATAATTTCTTCGGTGTTGGGTTCAATTCGACAGCGCTAACTTATGTAGACTCTTGCAATTGTTAATTTTTGTCCACAGCCAATGTCTAAAGGCAACTCTACATTGGCATACCTCAACGCTTTTTTCTTAAGATCCAAAGTGAACCCGTGTCGAATCATGAAGTCCACGCCAATGATAACCTCATCGGTGATGTTTGCAACAATAAAATCATGTTCCACAGTTTTGTTGCCGATAAGAATACTCGCTGTAACTTTTCCTACTATTTGCGCCATTTCTCCTGTCGCTGTTCTCAATTGGATCCCATTTAATGGCGTTACTTGTCGTCTATCAAATAAATCTCTCCTCACAATTGAATGCGATGCGCCTGTATCCAAAGTAAGCTCTCATGGTCTGTTGGAATTTCGGCAGAGCTTCGAAACTAAGACTATGGGGCAATCATCTGTGAGAGTCAGCTCACGCCCCGCTGTACTGACTCTCTTTAGTTTAACGACTGCTGCTCGCTACCATTTTCGCCACCGTCCACCCTATTTTCAATTCTTCTTCTTGGTGAACGTGATGCAGATCATTTACGACGTGATTTGCAGTCACGTGCCATGTGTTCCTGCTTTCCACAGTTGTAGCATTTTCCGCTGAAGCTACCGCTGGCGAACGATGAATTTTTCTTTTCAGCCTCCACCTCCATCCGACGAGTTTTCAGTGATGGGCGGCATGTCAACGCAATCATCTCTTGAGTGAAGGCAACCATTACTGTTTCGTTAAATGTTGTCTTTGGGCTCCTCATTGTCTCGCGTTTTGTTTCTGAGTCACGTATGCCGTCAATAAACGCCTCTATTTTGAATTTTTCAGCTACGACACTTAACTCGTCAGGATAGGAAAGGTGTGCCAATCGCTCAATATCCGCAGCATACTCCTGCAAGGACTCACCAGATTTCTGGATACGACTTTTCAACTCCAATCTGTGAATCTGCTTCATGTGGTCACTGCCATATTTTCTCTGTAAGGCATCCATCACCGCCTTGTAATTTTTCTGCTCCGCCACTGGAACCGTTTGCAATACTTCTCCAGCTTCGCCTTTTAATGCCACAATTAGCGCTGCAGCTGCGCTTTCGTTATCCCAACGATTGTGACCAGATGTTGTTTCGAACTGGAGCTTGAAAACACTAAATGGCGTTGTTCCATCGTACGAAGGTGCCTTAAGCCTCTCTGCACTGATTTCTCTTATCACTTGAGTGGTTGGTTCGCTTATTTCCAACTGTTGAATCCTTTTATTAACGTCCTCAAAATTATTTTGAACTTTTTCAAGATTATTTTGAACTTTTTCCTTGAATGATTCAACGTCATCTCGTAACTCAGTCATTTTTGCATCGAGGCCTTTTACCATTTTGGCAACCTCCGTTCGAACAGCCTCGTGGATCTGCATCGCGTTCTGATTTAAGCTCTGACCAATTTTTTCCCGAAGTGCCTGGATCTGCAGCGCGTTCTGACTTAAGCTCTGATCAATTTCTTCCCGAACCGCCTATATCTGCAGCGCGTTCTGACTTAACTTCTGGTATATTTTTTCCTGAACGGCCTGGATATTGCTATTCATCTGTCGATTTACTGTCTGTGTCATCGCCATTAACATTTTCTCGAAATTTGACATATCTACAACTTCACCACTTGCCGCCGGTCCAGAAGCTTCTTCCACTTTCGCTGCTGATTCTGATACATAAAATTCATGCTCTTCCAGGTTTACACCTTGAGCCTCAAGAGCCTGCCGTAAGCGTTTCTGTAACTCCACCTTTCCGCCAAATGATTGCAGATTCAGCTACTGCAACTCCTTCTTCAGTTGATTCACTTTTAGTTCGTCAAACTTTACCATTTTTTTTTTTTTTAATTGATTGTTAATTCTTTTTACACAATCCCACTTCTGACACCAATTGTTACGAAATTCCTGTCTCTTAGACGATAATTTCGATCTCTTACACTTTCCTGAGTTCGATCTCTGGATTGTGTAACAATCAAAAACACACAAACTTATTTAATTATAACAAGTTAAGGTGTTATCTTCGGCCAGGCCGAAACTCACATACCCTACACTGCACTGAAATAACCTTTTAAATAAATGTTGAAAAGACATGAAGAGGTTGAGTAAGTCGAAAAAAATGTGAAATGTTAGAAAGATTGGCAGAGGTTGGAAAATGTCGAAAATATATGCAAAATGTTGAAAAAAGTTGAGAGAGGTTGAAAAACTCTAAAAAAGTTGAAAAAGGTTGAAAATTTTTTAAACAATTCAAAGTTGATGAAAAAGTCGAAAAAATAAAGAAACTTATGAAGGAAGTTGAAAGAGGTTGAAAATGTCGAACAAATACACATAGGATATATTGGAAAAAGTTAAAAGGTTGAAAAAGTCGAAAGAATGTAGAAAATGTTGGAAAAAAATCGAATAGAAATGAAAATTTTGAAATATGCCACGCCTACTTCTCCAGTTCCGCCCACTTTTGGTACAATAAATTATATTCGCGATCGACATCCTCATATTAAATTTTAGCTCAATAGCTTGTATAGTTTGCGATATATGCTGCAACAAAAATTCAAAATTTAGGGCGGCGGCACACCCACTGGTACAATCCAGCCCGGTTTTGATCCAGAGATAGCTTTCCATAATCAAACCCCTAACACCAAATTTTAGTATGATTGCTCACATATTTCGATAAATATGCCACTTACCGTATTTTATTTGTATGGGAGGTGCCACGCCTACTGATGCTATTTCAGCCACTTTTGATTCAGATATGCCCTATAGCGACTGAAATACATACATTAAATTTCATACCAATTGCTGCAATAGTTCACTTAAAACAGCGCTAACAAATTTATGTTAATATGGGAGGTGCCACGCCCACTGATGCAATCCTGTCAAAATTAATTTATTTTTAAAGCTTATAGTAACTGACATCTGTACACCAAATTTTATGAAGATTACTCTCATAGCATACTATCTATAACAATAAACGTTTTTTGCTTATATGGGAGGTGCCACGCCCACGGGTACTATTGGACCAGATTTTTGTAGTATAATTTTAGTAAATTTTATAACGATTACGTTGTTAGTTCTTTAAATATAACATTTATAAATATTGTGGGCTTTGCCACGCCGTTCAACGAGTTTTTCGGTCCAGTAGCTGAGCTTGTATTGATGACTGCTTTCAGCGGCATCATCTCCAAAATTTTTATGGAAATCGTTTGTGCGAATTTTGAGATATACGGAATCAAAATTTTTAACAGTTGAAAAGTGCCACGCCCACTTTTTCGATTCCGCCCACTTTTATCACAATTCAAGATATATTTTATATGTATCCGTTTACCAAATTTAATCGCAATGTGTTGAACGGCTTACAAGATATGGTAGTATTAATGATAAAATTTAGGGCTGTGCCACGCCCCTGTACGACCCTTTGGAAACTTGAAACCCAGCCTAATCCTAATTTGGTTCACATGTGCACCAAATCACCAAGTTTCATCAAAATCGCTGAAATTTTTTTCAAAATTGGCCGGGGTAAATATACATAGAGTAAGGGCGGTAGGCGTGTCTGTCAACCGATTTTGCCCATTTTCAATAGCAAGATGCCTGCAAGAAGATGTGACCTGTGTGTGATAGTTTCATTCAAGTAGCTTTCTTGGTTTTCCCGTAAAACTGATTTCAACAGACACCCAGACAGACAGACAGACAGACAGACGGACATCGCTAAATCGACTCAGGTGGTGACGCTGATCAAGAATATATATACTTTTCCATACCTGTCACGCCCCCTTCGATGTGTTACAAACGGAGAGACAAAGTGAATATACCCACGGTGTAGGGTATAAAAATGGTTTATTTAAATCACAAAAGTTAGTTTTTACACGGTAAAATTGTTTATTTCATTAACATTCAAACTCTAATATTAATCTGGCACTGTACAGATAACTGTTTTACTTTATTACTTAAAATCCACTGTGTTAAAATCAAATGTCTTACTTTACTTTTAAAATCAACTGTATCACTTTATTGCTTAAATTCAACTGCTTTTCGACAACTCAGATGACAACCTTTTATACTACAGTCATCACTTTTCGAATAATCCAGTACCTTCCAGATGGTGTATCGGCGTGGATTCCACAATTATCTAGAATGACACTAGTACCTTCTAGAGGGCGTATCGGCGTGGAATCCACAGTTATCTAAAATGTTACTAGTACCCTCTAGATGGCGTTTAACGACGGCGATAATTTATCTCGGTTATCGACTTTTATAGAGTACTGCATCGTCTTTTCGGTTTATCATCTTTAGTACAAAAACTGCACTTGGCCGCTAGATGGTGTAAAAGTATTTATACAGCCACTGATGCTAGCTAGTATCGTTTAGTTTTCTATCGTTGGTTTTTATTTCGAGAATTTTCTGGCATAAACCAAATTTCGCTGCAATATGTACAAAATTTTATCCATCTGCGTCAAATAGTTGCTAAGGTATAAAAAAAGTTGGCTTTTTCTCATATTATAGGCGTGGCCCCATCCATTTCTTCATTGAAGCTTTCTTTTGGTCTTAAATTACTTAAACAAATGTACCAAGTCTTAATCATCTGCTTCAAATAGTTGATGAGATATGATCGGTCTTCGTGAAAATTCAATTTAAATCAATACTTTGCATGTGGCCCACCCTATGTATGCGCCTTAAATAAAATTTTTACGGCCTTACCTGTGCCACTAAGTATAAAAGTCACGTGGTGTAGGTTAGGTTAGGTTATGGTGGTGGATTGGAAGCCCCACATAGACACTTTGGTCCATAGTGATACCACATCTCTCAAGATTTAATCAGTAAAATTAGTTGTTTGGTTAATGTTAAAAGTATTGGTCCGCCTGGCGAAATCATATATTCGATGGAGTTTTAATTCAGCAACATCGTGTAATGAGAATAAGACAGCATGACCAAGTGATTTAAGCCTTGTCCGAGCGAGTGCAGGGCAGTTGCAGAGCAAGTGCTCAAGCGTTTCTTCTGTATTTGGTTCCATGCAGTTCCTGCATAAACCATTTTCAGTTATTCTCATTTTAAGTGCATGGTAGCCTATAAGACAGTGTCCAGTTGTAACCCCTGTCATGAGACGACAGTCATTCCTGGATAAAGATAATAAGAATTCTGTTTTGGCTCTATTCACAGTAGGCCAAAATATTTTTGTTATTAAGCTAGTTTCCAGCTGTACCCAACGTGAGGTAGCTATTGTTGACAACTAGATGTCTGCTTTAGAGTTAAAGTATTGTATTGGTGCTGCGATATTTAGAGGCAATGCATCCATAAACGCTCCTTGTTTCGCTTGTTCGTCCGCCATCTCGTTACCGATGATGCCTTGATGTCCGGGTACCCAGTACAAATAAACGTTGTTGTTGATGCCGAGATCTTGTAGAGATTTGTAACATTTGAGAACTGTTTTTGATTTTATTATGTTACCTTGGAGAGCTTTTAAAGCGGCCTGACTATCCACATATATTTTTATACGACAGTTACTGTTGCCCCTTAAAATGCTCTCTGCTGATTTTTGAATTGCGATTATTTCGGCTTGAAAAATGCTACATGGTGTTGGCATTGAAAATACCCGCACCTTTCCCTTCGTTTTGTTTGGAACCATCTGTATAAATGTTGATGCAATCTGGAGAATCACCTGCCCTGCTGGACCAGTAGTTTCTTGATGGAAATTTAATGAAAAATTTTTGATCAAAAACAGTTCTATGCTTAAGGTAATCCGTGGAGATATTTGATATGTTGTCTATGTTACTATGTCCATAGTGATTAATTTTGAAACAGCTAGACTCTTTTAGTCTGAGCGCTGTCTTATAAACTGCACTTCTGCAAAAAGATCTATAGGAAGCAAGTTAAGTATGGTATTTAGTGACGCTGTTGATGTTGTTTTCAGGGCTCCAGTAATGCCAATGCACATTAGTCGTTGTAACCTTTCCAACTTTAAGAGTATAGTCTTACTTTCTAGAGCCCTCCACCAAATCACGACTCCATAAAGTAAAATTGGTCTTACTATGGCGGTGTATATCCAGTATGTCACCTTGGGAGCTAATCCCCATTTGACTCCGAACATTTTTTTGCAAGCGTAGTATGCATTATGTGCTTTTTTAATTCGTTCTTCTATGTTTGATTTTCAAGATAATTTTTTATCCAAAATTATCCCTAGAAATTTTGCTTCGTTTGAGACTGAGATAATGGTGTTTTTGAGTGTTATTTCCCTAAATTTCGGAATTTTGTATTTTCTTGAGAACAGAACCAGTTCTGTTTTACGTGGATTAATGCATAGACCTTTTTTTGATGCCCACAAGCTTATGGTTGATAGAGCTCTTTCCATTAGCTCACTCAACACATTTAAATATTTGCCCTATATTAGAATTACAATATCATCAGCATATGCTACCGCCTTTACACCCTGTTTTTTCAGAATGTGGAGTAATGGGTCAACGGTAAGTATCCAAAGGAGAGGAGATAGCACCCCTCCTTGGGGTGTACCTCTTGTTGCAATTTTAGTTGAGCTTGTTTGACCCCATTCTGCCATCACCGTTCGACAACTTAGGAGTTTATTGATCCAGTCACGAATGTGTTGATTGATTTGTGCTTTTTCCATCGCATTTGTTATGGCTACGTTTGTTACGTTGTTAAAAGCGCCTTCTATGTCTAAAAAGGCACCTAATGTGTATTCTTTGTGTTGCAGTGAGGCTTCAATAGTCTGTGTAACCTCATGTAGAGCTGTTTCTGTTGATTTGCCTTTCTGATAGGCATGTTGGGAGTTTGAAAGAAAGTCACTGGGAATTTTCTCTCTTATATAGGAATCTATGACGCGTTCCATAGTTTTTAGCAGAAAGGAAGTTAAGCTAATGGGACGATAGTCCTTTGCTTTTACATGGCTGCTTTTGCCGCCTTTGGGAATGAAAATAACCCGTGACAGCCTCCATGATTGCGGAACTAGATTGAACTTTAAACATCTATATATATTACTCTAAGCCAGTATTGTATTAGGCCCTGAACGTTTTGTAACATTGCAGGAATTATACCATCAGGTCCTGCGGATTTGTAAGGGTTGAAGGAATTCAATGCACAATTTATGCGGTTTTCTGAAAAAATGTCAGGAATATTGCAATTGGCTGTATAGGGTACATTGTATGCGTTCAGATTAGAATTAAGTACACATCCTGGGAAGTGAGTTTGTAATAATAACTCAATTGTTTCCTTAGGGTCAGAGGTCCAATGTCCTTCTTCCGTTTGTAAGAGTGATGGCGATAGTTCCTTTTTAGTAAGAATTTTTCTAAGTCTTGCTGCTTCAGTGGTTCTTTCTATGCCTTCGCAGAAATTTATCCAGCTAGAACGCTTAGTATTACGTAGCAAGTACTTAAAACTTTTTAGTTCTGCTCTATAGGCATTCCAAAGAATTATAGAATTACCTTTTTTAGCATTTTTAAAAAGCGTTTGTACTTTTTTACGAGCTTCTGCTAATTCTTTGGTCCACCAAAGGGATTGGATTTTTTTCTTAGATTTACGAACTGGACATGAAATAAGGAAAGCTTTAAATAGAACATTTGAAAGCTTATTATTTGTCTCTTCGATTTCGAATACATTGTTAATGTGTGGAGTGACGTTTTTAAGTTTGGAACGAACGATATTTCTAAAGCTGGTCCAATCAGTTTTTTCCGGGTTTCTAAAAGCTTTATGGACTGAATTTGCATTAAAGTCTACTTCGAAGCTGATGTATTTATGATCAGAGAATGAAGCCTTATTAAGAATTTTCCAATTAATAAGATCCCATTTCATGTTACCAGAGTATAAGGTCAGGTCTAAAACATTTTCGCTGGTCACGCCTATGTAAGTAGGTTCTGTACCGCGGTTACCTATGCATAAGTTTGTACTGTTAATAAACTGAAGAAGAGACTCACCTCGAAAGTTATCATCTCTGCACCCCCACACTTGGTTATGTGCATTGGCATCGCTTCCTATGATGAGGCCTGTGTTGCTGCGGGTTGCCTCATTTACCAGATTCACTACATCTTCTGGTGGAGCTTCCTTATCATGTGCCATATATGAGGACGCTATTAGGAGTTTTCTTCCTCTTTTGTCCTGGCTTAAAACGGTTGTGAGGTCGTTTGTGCTATAATTTGGTTTTAGAGTAATATTAAACTGTTTTTTGGCCATTATTGCTGACCGTTTCTTACCCTCAATTTGTGCAAAGAAAATATTGAAGTTATGTGACGCCAGCCCTTTTATTATGCCGCTATTATCGACCCAGGGCTCTTGGATGAGCGCTACATCATATAACCCCTCATCGAGGGCTTGGTGCAGAACGGCAGATGCCGCCCTACTGTGATGGAGGTTTATTTGTAGGAACCTCATTTATAGGTTTTTGGATTATGGTGGCATTCAGCTCATCCATATCATCGCACTCGAGAGCCTCTTGATCAGAGACCTCATGAGTCTCCGAAAGCGTCTCTATAGGCGTTGAGATCCTTGTGGCTATCTCAAATAGTGCCTCTATCTCTAGGTCGGTCTCAACCTCGTCCAAAGCCAGTGTGTTTTTGTTGTCGTCCATTGGGTTTCGCTTTTTTAGACGTGAGTACACGCAAGCCATACCCCACGCCATTTTTCCGAACCTGGGGTAAAGAATGTCTTCCGCCTCCTTATTTATTTGAAGGATTAGCGTACTACCTTTCCCTTGATCGGTTCCTTCGATTTCCCTTAAAACTTTCCAGTCATCAGTCGGAATGTCTGGGTTCTGTCTTCGTAGAAGCCTTAAAACTTTTTCATGTGGAGCTTTCACCGGAAGGAAAACTTTGGCTTTCGGAGCCACTGGTATTTTCCTTCTGTCCACAATTTCCAGAGATGCGTTTTCCCACAGTGGTTCCAGACCTTTTACAGCCTCTTTGCACCACTCTAGTGAGTACTGATCACAGCAGCTGATAATTTTTACGCCCTGGTACCACCCGGCTCCATCGTACGTGGGCATTGGTGAGTCCTCATTGGCGTCCATAAATTCATATAGCTTAGATAGTAGTCTGGATTCCACAGCTCTCCAGTTCTTCACTGTGATCTGGCCGAACGGATGGCTGTGGTCCACTAGACCTACTACCAAATCTCTTTTTATCACTTCGCTCAGTGTCTTCTGCCCTGCCCAGGAAGTTGATGATGGTCCATGCCGACTTCTCTTTGACACTTGTGGGGCCATAGAAATTTCTTCCTGTGACCTCTGCCGTTTAGCAGTCGGTTTGGCCAACACCTCTTCCCCTATGCGGTTGGCAAAAGCTGAGTTTTTTGGTTATAGTTGTCCTTACTTTCAAAATGCTTACGACTATTGTCGATTGACGTTTTCGCCCACTCTAGTCTTTCCGACTCTTTTGGGGAAAGCTCTTTAGGATTTTTAGATCCCAGATTTAATTTTATGCCTATAGCCGCCTTTTATTGGCGTAGGGCATTACGAGGAAATTTGGGCCCCTTACTTGTTGTCCCTTCTGAGCCAGGTGAGCGCAACAGCTGTTCCTCCATGTCGACGGTGATTTTGCCTTCTGCCATATTGTTTCTTTGTCTGGATTTTAAAGTTCTGCATTTCATACAAATAAAACACTTATATTTGCAAATCCATCAGATTGGGCCTTTTAGCTGGCCTCGTTTTTTTTTTTTTTTTTTTTTTGGAGTACATCTTCCAGCCATAGTTTTTCTTGAAGCTAAGGCTATCTTGAACTCATAATAAAGGTTGTTCAATTGAAATTCAGATAGCGTTTTTTTTTTTATTTAACTTTGTATGAAACTTTTCATGTTTTTTTTTTAACTTAAATGCAATTTTAACTATGTCTCCCTTTGAATTTTAATTGTTCCTCCTTGAATATTAATTAAAGATATTCTTAACTTCAAGAAAAACCATGATTGAAGAGTCTGCTCCAAAAAAAAAATAAAAAATAAAAAAAAAATCGAAGCCATGGTCGAGGTAAGATGACAATTGGGTCAGAATACGCGAAACCGACATGTCTGAAATGTTTTTCAAAGTTTTTTATATAAATCAGTAGCTGCAAGTGGTAGAAATTAGTGTACTGAAAAATTTTTTAAAAAAAATTGTTGTTGCAATAATTATTGCCAGTCAAAGTTTTCATTAACCTTTTTTTTAAAATGCTATAAGTTTTGATTTGCTTGACTGATTGTGACAAAATTTCTTAATTTCTGTAGATAATAAGTTGAACTTATGTATTAAAAAAAAAAAGTTGCAAAAATTTTGCATTTTTGTTGTTAATTAGCAATTTTTCTATCAACAATTGAATTTTAATGACTTGCTCCGCCTCGAAAAAATCTGAAAAAAAATTACAGAGATGCATTGAACCCTTCCAAACTAGAATTCGTTAAAAAAATCGTGGAGCCTCAATTAGTTTTTACGGTATAAATATTATAGTGGTACCGGGCGGACGAAAATGGCATAAAAATTTTGTTGTTTTTCAAAAAAATCAATAACACTAGTTTACAGGAAAAAGGATCGGGTTTCTCATAGACTTTTTTCCATGTATTTTGGGGCGTAGTTTCCAAAAATGGCAACCATTTTTTTTTCTTAAGAATCGTTTTCGAGATATCCCCAAAAAACCCCTTTTTCGGCACTTTTTTCATTTATTTAGCTATATCTCGATTAATTTTTTTTCGACTCAAAAACGGTTTCCAGCACTCCAAAGATATTTTTATTCCTTTTCTAACGATATGCTGTTTCCTTGAATCGAATAAGATCTGATGAAGTTACAAGCGCTCAAAGTTCATAAAAACTGACTTTTTCAAAAATCACTAAATTTCAACTGCTCCTTTTGAATGAAAATTTTTTTTTTTCCATATTTTTAGAATCATTATATAAATAGGCAATCTCTAAACGGTTGCACCACTTTTTCTCAGCCATAGCACAACGTAGTAGAGGAAAACGTTACGGCGCGTTACATAGGGGGGAGGGGGGGTCAAAAATCTTCGAAAATTGCGTTACGTAATACTTGAACGGCCCCTAAGCTAACAGACCGATTTTGATGAAATTTTGTTAGAATATAGTCTGAACCCTAAAAAAGATTTCTAAAAACTCAAATTTTTTTAGGAGTTGTGGCAGCACCTCTAACAGGAAAAAGAGTTTTCACTACTAAGCTGATGTGCCAATTTTGATGAAATTTGGTACAGGGATAGTTTGAACCCTGAGGCAAGCTATTTGCTTTAAAGTGGACGGTACCAACCCCCAGTAGGAAAATATGTTTTCACAGCTAAGCTAATGAACCGATTTTGATGAATTTGGTATGGAGATAGATTGCGCCCTAAGTAAGAGAAAGAGATAGTGGTAGGGATGTAGCAACATGATACTATGATCTAAATTTTTAGAGTGATGACAAAAAATTACTCTTTCCAGTTCAGTTTTTTAATACTATAAGGGGAAGTCCATAAATTACGTTAGTCAAAAAAGGGGGGCAGAGGGTCCGGAAAAATCTCACCAAGTCTCACGAAGGAGGAGGGGGGTCAATAAAAATCTCATGTTAACTTTTTGATGCAGAGACAATGCTTATAGCAGATTACATTTAAAAATTATAAGGCAAGTCTCATGGGTGGGAGGGGAGGGAGGGTCTCGTCAGATTTCATCAAATCTCATCAAGGGGAGGAGAGGAGGGTCCGAATTTTCAAAAATACACCTCATGTAATTAATGGACGGCCCCTAATCGAATCTTAGAGTTGAGACATGCAACAGCTTCTTACTCTTTGTTTGTGAGAGAGTGAGGATTATCTACACATTCATCCTTTTTTTAACTGCCATAACACAACATAATCGCTTAGTTTTTTTTGTTGTAATAGTTATGAAGAGGACCAGTGCAGAATGTGAAATTTTTTTAATACTAGGCGAAGCCACGCCTTCAACAGGAAAATACGTTTCCACGGTTAAACAAGTGGACTGATTTTGGGGAAATTCGGTTTGGAGATTGTACCCTAAAAAATGGTATTAAAATCTTCAAGTTCTTTAAGGAGGCGTGGCGTCGTCACTAATGGGAAAGAACGGTATCACGGCTGTGGCACAACACCGATTTTGATGAAATTTGGTATGTAGATAGATTGAATCTTGAGTAAAGATATTTGTTTTGAGTTAGTGGTACCACGTCCCTTACAGGAAAAAATGTTTTACTACTAAGCTAATGGACGGATTTTGATGAAATCCAGAAAAAGGTTGAACCCTGAGGAAACGTATTTGTTTTAATGGTTGAATTTCAACCACTGGGCGGACTCTAGTTAAAAATAAAAGGCTATTCTTTTGCAATTATTTTAAGTATAATTTTGCGGATATCGGATAAAAAATGTAGAAGTTATTCGAGAAAACAGTAAAAAACTTGCAATAAAATTTAACGAAAATACATATGTTTTTTATATAATTTTATTGCAAGTTTTTCACTGTTTTCTCAAATAACTACTACATTTTTTATCCGATATCCGCAAAATTATACTTAAAATAATTGCAAAAGAATAGCCTTTTATTTTTAATTCTAAAAGTATGGAAAAAAAAAATTTTCATTCAAAAGGAGCAGTTGAAATTTAGTGATTTTTAAAAAAGACAGTTTTTTTGAACTTTGAGCGCTTGTAACTTCATCAGATCTTATTCGATTCAAGGAAACAGCATATCGTTAGAAAAGGAATAAAAATATCTTTGGAGTGCTGGAAACCGTTTTTGAGTCAAAAAAAAATTAATCGAGATATAGCTAAATAAATGAAAAAAGTGCCGAAAAAGGGGTTTTTTGGGGATATCTCGAAAACGATTCTTAAGAAAAAAAAATGGTTGCCATTTTTGGAAACTACGCCCAAAAATACATGGAAAAAAGTCTATGAGAAACCCGATCCTTTTTCCTGTAAACTAGTGTTATTGATTTTTTTGAAAAACAACAAAATTTTTATGCCATTTTCGTCCGCCCGGTACCACTATAATATTTATACCGTAAAAACTAATTGAGGCTTCACGATTTTTTTGACGAATTCTAGTTTGGAAGGGTTCAATGCATCTCTGTAATTTTTTTTCAGATTTTTTCGAGGCGGAGCAAGTCATTAAAATTCAATTGTTGATAGAAAAATTGCTAATTAACAACAAAAATGCAAAATTTTTGCAACTTTTTTTTTTTAATACATAAGTTCAACTTATTATCTACAGAAATTAAGAAATTTTGTCACAATCAGTCAAGCAAATCAAAACTTATAGCATTTTAAAAAAAAGGTTAATGAAAACTTTGACTGGCAATAATTATTGCAATAACAATTTTTTTTAAAAAATTTTTCAGTACACTAATTTCTACCACTTGCAGCTACTGATTTATATAAAAAACTTTGAAAAACATTTCAGACATGTCGGTTTCGCGTATTCTGACCCAATTTCGATTTTTTTTTTATATTTTTTTTTTGGAGCAGACTCTTCAAACATGGTTTTTCTCGAAGTTTAGACTATCTTTAATTAATATTCAAGGAGGAACAATTAAAATTCAAAGGGAGACACAGCTAAAATTGGATTTTAGTAAAAAACAACATGAAATGTTACATATAAAGTTAAATAAAAAAAATAGCTATCTGAATTTCAATTGAACAACTTTTAATATGAGTTCAAGACAGCCTTAGCTTCAAAACAAACTTTGGCTGAAAGATGTACTCAACAGTCTTTAGACTACAACGTAAAAACCCAATAAATTGACAAATTTTAAGAAACACGAAAAGTTTCACATATTTCTTACTTTAAATGCAAATTAAAAAAATAGGTATCTAAATTTTAATTAAACAACCTTTAATATGAGTTCAAGACACCCTTAGCTTCAAAAAAATCTATGGCTGAAAGATGTACTCAACAGTCTTTAAACTTCAGCGTAAAACCCCAATAAATTGACAATTTTTAAAAAACACGAAGAGTTTTACATATTTCTTACTTTAAATGCAAATTAAAAAAATAGCTATCTGAATTTCAATTGAACAACCTTTATCATGAGTTCAAGATAGCCTTAGCTTCAAGAAAAACTATGGCTGGAAGATGTACTCCAAAAAAAAAAAAAAAAAACGAGGCCAGCTAAAAGGCCCAATCTGATGGATATGCACATACATATACCACTTTGCGAAAACTAAGGTCATGACCAAAGCTTAAAAAGGCAAACTCAAAATCAAATTAAAATTAAAATTAAAATTAAAATTAAAATTAAAATTAAAATTAAAATTAAAATTAAAATTAAAATTAAAATTAAAATTAAAATTAAAATTAAAATTAAAATTAAAATTAAAATTAAAATTAAAATTAAAATTAAAATTAAAATTAAAATTAAAATTAAAATTAAAATTAAAATTAAAATTAAAATTAAAATTAAAATTAAAATTAAAATTAAAATTAAAATTAAAATTAAAATTAAAATTAAAATTAAAATTAAAATTAAAATTAAAATTAAAATTAAAATTAAAATTAAAATTAAAATTAAAATTAAAATTAAAATTAAAATTAAAATTAAAATTAAAATTAAAATTAAAATTAAAATTAAAATTAAAATTAAAATTAAAATTAAAATTAAAATTAAAATTAAAATTAAAATTAAAATTAAAATTAAAATTAAAATTAAAATTAAAATTAAAATTAAAATTAAAATTAAAATTAAAATTAAAATTAAAATTAAAATTAAAATTAAAATTAAAATTAAAATTAAAATTAAAATTAAAATTAAAATTAAAATTAAAATTAAAATTAAAATTAAAATTAAAATTAAAATTAAAATTAAAATTAAAATTAAAATTAAAATTAAAATTAAAATTAAAATTAAAATTAAAATTAAAATTAAAATTAAAATTAAAATTAAAATTAAAATTAAAATTAAAATTAAAATTAAAATTAAAATTAAAATTAAAATTAAAATTAAAATTAAAATTAAAATTAAAATTAAAATTAAAATTAAAATTAAAATTAAAATTAAAATTAAAATTAAAATTAAAATTAAAATTAAAATTAAAATTAAAATTAAAATTAAAATTAAAATTAAAATTAAAATTAAAATTAAAATTAAAATTAAAATTAAAATTAAAATTAAAATTAAAATTAAAATTAAAATTAAAATTAAAATTAAAATTAAAATTAAAATTAAAATTAAAATTAAAATTAAAATTAAAATTAAAATTAAAATTAAAATTAAAATTAAAATTAAAATTAAAATTAAAATTAAAATTAAAATTAAAATTAAAATTAAAATTAAAATTAAAATTAAAATTAAAATTAAAATTAAAATTAAAATTAAAATTAAAATTAAAATTAAAATTAAAATTAAAATTAAAATTAAAATTAAAATTAAAATTAAAATTAAAATTAAAATTAAAATTAAAATTAAAATTAAAATTAAAATTAAAATTAAAATTAAAATTAAAATTAAAATTAAAATTAAAATTAAAATTAAAATTAAAATTAAAATTAAAATTAAAATTAAAATTAAAATTAAAATTAAAATTAAAATTAAAATTAAAATTAAAATTAAAATTAAAATTAAAATTAAAATTAAAATTAAAATTAAAATTAAAATTAAAATTAAAATTAAAATTAAAATTAAAATTAAAATTAAAATTAAAATTAAAATTAAAATTAAAATTAAAATTAAAATTAAAATTAAAATTAAAATTAAAATTAAAATTAAAATTAAAATTAAAATTAAAATTAAAATTAAAATTAAAATTAAAATTAAAATTAAAATTAAAATTAAAATTAAAATTAAAATTAAAATTAAAATTAAAATTAAAATTAAAATTAAAATTAAAATTAAAATTAAAATTAAAATTAAAATTAAAATTAAAATTAAAATTAAAATTAAAATTAAAATTAAAATTAAAATTAAAATTAAAATTAAAATTAAAATTAAAATTAAAATTAAAATTAAAATTAAAATTAAAATTAAAATTAAAATTAAAATTAAAATTAAAATTAAAATTAAAATTAAAATTAAAATTAAAATTAAAATTAAAATTAAAATTAAAATTAAAATTAAAATTAAAATTAAAATTAAAATTAAAATTAAAATTAAAATTAAAATTAAAATTAAAATTAAAATTAAAATTAAAATTAAAATTAAAATTAAAATTAAAATTAAAATTAAAATTAAAATTAAAATTAAAATTAAAATTAAAATTAAAATTAAAATTAAAATTAAAATTAAAATTAAAATTAAAATTAAAATTAAAATTAAAATTAAAATTAAAATTAAAATTAAAATTAAAATTAAAATTAAAATTAAAATTAAAATTAAAATTAAAATTAAAATTAAAATTAAAATTAAAATTAAAATTAAAATTAAAATTAAAATTAAAATTAAAATTAAAATTAAAATTAAAATTAAAATTAAAATTAAAATTAAAATTAAAATTAAAATTAAAATTAAAATTAAAATTAAAATTAAAATTAAAATCAAAATCAAAATCAAACTAGAATTAAAATCAAAATCAAACTCAAAATAAATTAAAATCTTAATTAAAATCAGAATTGAAATCAAACGGCAGAAATTACACTTTGGCTACTTAGTATTCGGAATGAGCAATATTCGCTAAGTTACCATCCCTAATAAGTTGACTGTCCTTTACGAGTTCGACCAGCACTAACGTGCTCTCATCAAACCACTCAATACAGTCAACTGATCAGAACAGTAGTCACAATCAATAAAGTAGACCAGACAGAGAGCGTAGACCAATACCAGCTTATATTGTGCCGCTAGTCTGTTGCAACTCGTTCTAGTTTCTTTTATTTCTCGTTACTATCGAATTAAATATATATAGAAAAGTTTAGTTTTTAGAAAATGTATTTTGTACCACTCACTTTAATTGGTAATCAATACACACTTTTCACTTTGTTTAATTGTTTGTAATATTTTTACACTTGCAGTGCACTTTTTTAAGACTTTATATTTCACTTTGAACTGAAAATTCAATAAAAATTTCGGAGCACTTCAAAAACGCGTCTGTAGCAAATCGTTCTCTTGAGAGAAATTCCTCAGACCACGTGGTGTAAGTTCCATAAGAATCGATTTAGTGGTCTTCGAGAAAATGTGATTTAAAAAATATTTTTGTATGAGAGCCACCCTAAATAAGAGCTTTGTAGGCTTAACTATACCTCTTAATATAAAAGCTACGTGGTGTGAATCGATGCAGTGGCCTTTGGGAAATGCTATTTTAAAAATATTCTTTTATGACGGCCACCCTAAATATGCAGCCTAAATAAAAGTGTTATAGACTTAACTATGTCTCCTAATATAAAAGACACGTGGTATAAATTTCATCTGAAACGATAGAGTGGTGTTTGTGAAAATGCTATTATAAAAAAAAATTGTATGAGGGCCACCCTAAATAGAAGTTTTATAGACTAAGCCAAGTCTCTTAGTATAAAAGCTACATATGTGGTGTAAATTCCATGTGAATCGAAAATGCTTTTATAATAAATGTGAAAATGCTATTATAAAAAAAAAATTTATGAGGGCCACCTTAAATAAAAAACTTATAGCCTACCACCTATTCTCAGATCTACCAATTATACACAAAAAATTTCATAAGAATCGGTCAAGCCGTTTGGGAGAAGTTTGGTAACAAACACTGTGACTGTGCGAGAATTTTATATATTAACTAGATAAAGAAAGAATAGTTTTCTACTACCCTTAAAATAATTGCAGTACAGAAATACACAACGGATAGCCGTAGTATTTATGCACCAAATCCAACCTATAAGATTGCGCTAACATGTCTTAAGTTTTTTTCTTTATTTTGTTTTTATTTTTAATGATTAATAAATTCATTGTTATTATTTCATCATATTTTTTATAGACAAAACGTGATCATCAAAGTGTCGTAAAAAGATTTATGACAAAACTACAACTACTTCCCAATGTGCACAAAAACGGACGCGAATTCGAAACGAATTCGTTTTACTTGCAAAAAACGAATGCTCACAAAAAACGAATTCGTATTTGAAGTCCGTTATGAATTCGAAACGAATTCGTTTTACTTGCAAAAAACGAATGCTCACAAACGAATTCGTTTCGAATTCATAACGGACTTCAAATACGAATTCGTTTTTTGGTCATAAATCGAATTCGTTTCGAATACGTTTTTTGTTCATAAAACGAAATCGATGCGAATTTTGTTTTTTGTAAGTAAAACGAATTCGTTTCGAATTCGTAACGGACTTCAAATACGAATCCGATTCGAATTCGTTTTTTGTTCATAAAACGAATCCGTTTCGAATTCGTTTTTTGTTCATAAAACAAATCAAATTTTTTTGGAAAAATTTAAATATTTTTCCGGGACTTTTTCAAATTTTCAAAGAACACTTTTCAAAAAAAAATTTTGTGTCTTAGGGTTTTGCCAAATTTTGTTTTACCAATTTTTTTTTTGTTTTATTTAATAGTATAAGTCTTCAAAAGTATCCTGTTGAAATTTGAGGTCGATTGGAGTAAAACTGACGAAGATACAGTGTCTTGAGTCTCGATGATTCTGTGTAAGTATATGACAAAAAAGACAGTGCTAAAACTTTAAACGTGATTTCCTCGAAACTAACTTTTCAAAGTCGGTGGACACTTTTTCTCAAAAACTACTAGACCGATTTTCTTGAAATTTGACACACTCCTTTAACACATATAAAACCAGGTAATGACGAGGGCTTTCTTTTTCATTACAACCAGTTCTGCAATAATAAACGTGCTGATTTTTGCCTTTTTTTTCAAAAAAATTCGTTTTTTGACTAAAAAATTATGCCAAAATTTTAAAAATCGTCAAAGAAAAAAAACCCTTCGTCAATACCTTAAAAAACTTATAAGCTAAAGAAATTTTTTTTTTTGATTTCAGATGATAACGTGATGAGATATCTTGTCCACCGCAAACCACCTTTTTTTTATGCGTCCGCGGAAACTTGCTGCCAATGGCTTATTTTCCAATAATTTTTAATTAAATTTTTACAGAATACTCTTTAAGTATTGTACTTTTATATGCTCTTTAAATAAATAAATTTACTTTTACCGTATCGCTAAAAAACATTTTTAAACTTATGCCAAAAATGTAGCGCCAAAACCCTACCCCCTCCTTAATCGAATTAGAAATGTTTAAAAGTTGAAAAAAAAACTAGCATTTTTTAAACACTGAAATTAACAATCCGTTTTCGGATTCCGTTACGAATTCGTTTCGAACTCGTTTTCGCATGAAATTTCTCTCGAAAAACGGAAAGATCGTCCGCATTAACGAGTTCGTTTCGAATTCGAAACGGACTTCAAATACGAATTCGTTTGGCACACTGGGTTACGAGTAAATATTAGACACATTGGGCATGTGTAGGTTACCAACATTTACAACAACTTCTTCAAGACGAATGCATTGAACAACATTTAAAAATAAGATAAAAATCACAATCAAATTTGGTCATTTCAGTCTACAAAATTTAATCGAGATAACAAGGTTATGAAAAACCTTGTGGATATAATCAAAAATTATAGCGCTATTCTATCAGTCACAAAAATCATATCCATATCAATGATACAATTATATCAATTGAAATAATTTGATATCATAGAAGCTTCGAATAATTACAAATGATTAGGTTGTCTACGAGTATTTGGCGCTAAGTAATGACATCCAAATAGGTCGCTGCACTCAAAACTTAATTACACAAATTGAATAGAAAAATGTTATAAGTCCAAATTTTACCCGAAGAGTTTTTGTTCACAATTGTGAACGTGATGGGGATTATGAAATATTGTAATAAAACTTTTAAAATTGTGATATCGTTACTTATGACTATTTAAACAATAATCGTAATATTGATTTTGACGAGGTTTATATGAGCATGATTATAAAAAACGCTTACTATCAGAAATGATTTTTATAGATAGCGATCCGAACATGATCGGCATACCGTGCACATTGGGTGCCCGGGCAAAGAGGTAATGTACCGTCCCCTATACCAACAAAAAATAATCTCTGTTTTTGAAATTGTAAAAATTTTGTTATTACAAAAACAAAACAAAAAAAATCCTAATTTTTGGTCCTAGCAAAATTATAAATATTTCACAATGTACATACATAGGTACGCTACTGCCGAACAGTTTAAATAAAAAAGAAGATGTTAGTATTCTTAACAACATTTATAAGAGCCTGGTAAATATAACCGCTTTTAATTAGCTGGTGCCAGAAGACCGACCATAGTGAGGTTTAAAAGTCGAAAAATTGTTGAAAAACGTGAAATGAGGTTAAATGCATATTTCTAAAAAATATGAAAAATATTTAAAAAGATGAAAGAGATTGATAAAATATGAAATGTTGTAAAACGTCAAAAGAAGCAAAAAAGTATGGAAAATGTTGAAATGGTTTGAATAAGCCGAAGTGTCGGAAAAATATGGAAAAAATTGAAAAAAGTTGAATAAATTTTGAATCAAGTGAAAAAGACTGAAAAGTCGAATGTTGGAAAGTGTTGAAAAAGCTGAAAGAGGTTGAAACATTTTTAAACAGTTGAAAGAGGTAAAAAAATGTCGAAGTAAATTGAAAGACGTTAAAAAAGTCGAAAAAAATTGGAGTGAGTTTGAAAAAGGCTGATAAGGTCGATAATATTGAGAAATGTTGGAAATGTTCACAGATTGAAAAGTTCGGTTGAAAAGTTCAGTTGAAAAGTCGAAAAAAGTTGAACAAGGTTGAAAAAATCGAAAAAAGTTGAAAGAGGTTGAAAAATGCTGAAACAGCTGAAAGAGGTTAAATAAGTCGAAATAAGTTGAATGAGGTTGAAAAAGTCTATATAAACTGAAATACGTTAAAAAAGTCGAAATATGGATATGGTATATGTTAAAAAAATTAGATAAGGTTGAAATAACTTAAAATCGCTAATGAAGAAAGTTGAAATGGTTGAAAGTCAAAAAAATATGGAAAATATTGTTAAAAGTGGAATGAAATTGATTAAGTTCGGATGTTTAAAGAAGATGAAAGGAATATTAAAACAGCTAAAAAAGGCTAAAAAGCCGATAGAATATGGAAAGTGGCGAAAAAAGTTAAATACGGTTGCAAAATTCGAAAAAAATTGAAAGAGTTTAAAAAAAGTTTAAAGAGGTTGAAACAATAAAAAGTGGTAGATAACATCGATAAAATATAAAAAAAGAGTCTGAAAAAGTCGAAAAAAATTTAAGAAGTTAAAAATTTCGTAAAAACATAAAAGCAGGTTGAAAATGTCAAGTTGAATAATATTGGTAAATTCAATTGTGTTGAAAAAGTAAGCTCTTGACCAACAACTTCCTGTTGTTGAATTATTCAAAAAATACTTTCAAAACTCAACAAATGTCTCTCTTACAATTTTTTAGTGCAGTCCCGTCAAATTGCATTTAATAAAAAAGCTTACGGTAACCGACTTGTCTTTACCAAATTTTATTAGCATCTCTCATATAGTACGCTTAATATAGCACGCCACGCCCACTGATGTAATCTCATCTAACCCTTCATTTAATTTCAAAGCTTATAGTAACCGACACCTCTACATCGAATTTTAAAAATTCCCATAGCACACTAAATATAACATTTAACGTTTTTTACTTGTACGGAAGGTGCCACGCCCATTGCTGCCATTGCACCCACTTTTTGGTTAAAGATACCTTATAGCCAGTACTTCTACACTCTAAAAAATGAAAAATGCGATGTGTAAATTTATATATTAATCATAGTGAATTTACTAGTATTATTGTTGTAAAAAATACAAAAAATGTGTAAAAATTTTCAAGAGATGTGTATTTTTTAAAATGCTTGAATACACACACTTAATATGTAAAATTACAGAAAAAAATGTTTATTTAACTACCTTCTACTAATAAAAATATGTATTCTACTGTCTATAATTAAAAAAAATTGTATTCTGCTTTTATTACAAAAAATAAAGTGTAAGTATTGATCTGTCATTCAGTATTTCATCAATAAGAAAATATTCACATTTAAATTCAATTAAATGAAAATCAAGCAAAACTTCCGTTAAGAAAAAGAAAAGAAATAAATAAAATGGCTATCGTTCCAATCGGTTAATTTGGCATGTGAACTCGATTCTGACTACTACCGTTCTCCTGTAGGCGAACTGGATCATCTTTTTGACGATGATTTTGGTTTTGGCATTCATCCGATGGACTTATTATAGGCGGAGAGCCGGCTGTAGAAAAGTCGAGTGTATAAGATTACAGGATGACATGTATGCCAAATGATAGAGCTCAATGAGTCTAAATAGAATATCTAGGGTTGCCTTGCCAAATGCTCGAATTTTAGCCAATTTTGTTTCTCTAATTAAAACTGTAGTACATAACAGCTCGTGTTGTATCCCAAATGATAGAACTCGAAGAGGCCTAAATATAATACACGGGATTGCATTGTTGATTCCTGTCCCAAACATGAGTTTTCACCGGTTTTTTGGTTCAATTTTCATAAATGAAGATAACAGCTTGAAATTTGTGCCAAATGATAGATATCGAAGAGCCTAAATAGAATATATAGGGTTGCCTTGTCGCATCCTGTCCCAAACATGGGTTGCCACTCATTTAAAAAAGTTGAGCCAAAAAACTTGTGTCAACCAATGTTTAGGACATGATTCGACAAGGCAACCCTATATATTCTATTTAGGCTCTTCGATATCTATCATTTGGCACAAATTTCAAGGTGTTATCTTCATTAATGAAAATTGACCCAAAAAACCGGTGAAAACTCATGTTTGAGACAGGATTCAACAATACAATCCCATGTATTATATTTAGGCCTCTTCGTGTTCTATCATTTGGCATACATTTCGAGCTGTAATTCGGGGATTTTCGACCATCGGGACACGCTTTGGCAAGGTAATAAAGTACAAACGGAATGCGCACAAACGAATTCGTTTCGAATTTGCGTCCGTTTTTGTGCACATTGGGAAGTTCCAAGAATGTCAAAACTTTTTTCCAGAATCGTTTTCGAGATATCGCCCAAAAACCCGTTTTTTGCACTTTTTTCATTTATTTAGCCATATTTCCATCAATTTTTTTTTAACTAAATCAGTTGCACACCGATAAAATTTTAAATATCCGTAAAATTTTACCTTGCGAAATGGAATTTTCAATCATTTTACTCTGTCGTTGACATCGTCCTTTAGTCAGTGTCGGTTGTGTTGTTAAGTGTATCGTGATTTGTTTATAAATTTTTTGTCATTTAAGTGTACTAAATAATAAATTTCTAAACTTGTGTTTAATTGCAGTATCGTTGTAGTAAAATTGCATGCTAGTAGTAATAATTTTGCTTTAATTTTGTGCTTTTGTTTATTGAATATTGTTTTTTCATTTGTACATACAAACACACATATGTGAATATTTTTTTTCTGCAAGCGTAAATATTGTAAGCAGTGCGACAATTTTGTTTTTTGATTTGCTTTTATGCTTTATTCGTATACAAAGCTTGACTTTAAACTCAGTTGTTTTTTGTTATTGCTGATTAACGGGTGCATTTTGTACAATTATTAACCCTTTTTTTTCACGACACTAAAATTTTTTAAGCAACATTAAAACATTTTCTTATTTTATTTTTCTTTTAATTTTTTTGGGTGCCATATTTTCCACATACATACATATTTTATGATGGATTATTTTTCTTCCGAAAATTTATTAGCTTGCTCTCTAGGAGATCAATGCAAAAGCCAAAATATACTATGTTCTATGTTTTCTTGTTCAGGTCCCTGTGAACAAGTTTTTCATGCCTCTTGTGCAAACTTGACGAAATCTATTACAGATTTATTATGTTCTGTACGTTCGGGCCTGCATTGGTACTGTCCATCGTGCAGGGCCCTTTCCCCGTCGGTTTTTTTCGAAAAAATTAAGCAATTTGGGGAAAATCTTAACAATCTGAATACTAATTTCAGAGATATTCTCAACAATTATCTAGATTCAACTCCCCAAATTGAAAAATGCCTTAATGAGGCTATTTCACCTGATGTTAGTTTGCAAAATAAAACTATTACCGAGGCTCCTTTGGTGTTTGCTTCCACTCCTTCGATCTCTTCTTTACCTAAACAAGCTATTCCCTTAAAGAAGAAAAGAAAATCTAAGAGGAAATTAAACAAGAATCTGGGTAATGTGGGGAGAGCGAATAGTGCGGGCATCAGTCGTGACAAAACTTCCGTGGATTGCTCTCTAATTACTTCTCCACCTATTCGCAATTTTCCTGCTACTATTTCTGTAACTAACCCTCCGTCCCCTTCCTCCTCTTTAATTACTCCTCTTTCGATTTCAGTTATTCCCAATCCACGGGAGGTTGATGCGATTGTGCCTCCTGTTTCTTTGCAGGCATTGCCAAGGTTAAAATCTATTTTTATTTCACGACTTCAACATAACACTACCACTGACAATGTTAAAAACTTTATCAGACAAAAACATATTATTCCTGCCGACGCCTTCATTTCATGCAGGAAAATCGGTAATAAAACAACTCATGCGTCTTTTAAAATTACAGTGGCGACTTCTTATTTTTCTGCCATTCTAAATTCTAATGCATGGGTAGATAATATCTTTATTTCTGAATTCAAGTCGAAAAAAATTAATAAAACTGTCCGACACACTGTCCGTTCCAATTCAAAAAACTGAAACGGCTATCCCTTTACTATCAAAATGTAAGGGGTTTGCGTTCCAAGACGCAAGATATCTTTTTATCAACTCAGAATTTCTCTGAGGATATTATCGTGTTTACCGAAACTTGGTTAAATAACAGTTTTCTCAATATGGAACTTTTTGATAATAGTTTCCAAGTTTACAGAAGAGACAGACACTTGGAAGATATTTCTTCTGTTGGTGGAGGCGTCTTAATAGCTATAAAAAATCATTTAACTAGTTCATTAGTCGAAATTGCCTGTGCATCTAATATTGAACTGTTATGTGTTAAAGT
Source organism: Tricholauxania praeusta (assembly GCA_949775025.1). Taxonomy (NCBI): domain Eukaryota; kingdom Metazoa; phylum Arthropoda; class Insecta; order Diptera; family Lauxaniidae; genus Tricholauxania; species Tricholauxania praeusta. Next base: position 114,910,730 of record OX459029.1, read on the forward strand.
TACACATTGTAACACTAATTTATACATTCTTAACACTTATGTTCCTCCAAATAGTAGCGCAGATGTCTACGAATGTCTTTCGATGGCCGTAGAACATATTATTAATGAACTAGACGCTAATGACGACATTTTGTTGTTAGGTGACTTTAATCTGCCTGACCTAAAATGGACTCCTTCGGACGATGGTACATATTTTTATGCATCTTGTCCAAAAACTCGACAACAACAAATTTTTGTTGACGAAATACTTTCAAATTTACAACAAGTAAGTTGTATAACTAATTGCCACGGACGACAACTTGACTTAGTCTTGGCTACAAATAGTAGCAATGTTGTTGTAAGAAATGCTATCCATGCTCTGTCTACGGTAGATTCCTATCATCCACCTTTGAGTATTGTGTACCAATCTGACAATGAAAATTTGACTAATGCATGTTCATCCATTAATATTTACGAATTCAATTTTAAGAAAGCTGACTTTTTGAAATTGAACGAAAATTTAAGAAATAAATTAGACGACTTACTAAATTTTTTTAATAACAATACATTTGATGATTGCATTAAATTTTTCTATGGTGAACTTTTTTCTGCCATAGCATTGTCGGTGCCATATACAAAGAGGTACGTTAATAATTCCTCGTACCCTTGGTATACAAAGGATTTGAAAAAAATTCGGAATGGCCGTAATAGGGCATGGAATAAATACGTTTGTAGCCAGGACCGAAATGACCTTGTTGCTTATCAGCGACTGTTTATTGAATTTAAAGATATGTCAGCTTTAGTTTATTCTGAATTTTTGAATAAAATTAGGCTGAATATTCTTCATGACCCCAAGAATTTTTGGGGTTTTATTAATTCTAAAAAAAATCTGACGGGTTTCCATCTGAATTTAAAACAGTTGATGGGCTCACTAGCGACCCACAAATTATAGCCGGGTTGTTTGCCAATTTGTTTAAGGATTCATTTTCTACAGATTTATTTAGCCCTGAAATCAACTATTTTGAATATATGGATAACGACCCTTTAGTTTCGGTTAATGAGATATCTTTCTCTCCTGACCTCATAGAGAAATATATTTCATCTGTTAATGATGATTTCAGCTCCGGGCCTGATGGTATTCCTGCGACAGTTTTAGTTAATTGCAGCTCTATGCTGAGTCAGCCCCTCAGTTTTTTATTTAATAGATCAATTAGAGAAAGCTATTTTCCTAAATTTTGGAAAAATGCATACATTAGCCCCATTTTCAAGAAAGGGTGTAAAAATGATGTTTCAAACTACAGGCCCGTGGCTAAGTTATCATCAATACCGAAAGTTTTTGAACATATTTTATACGATCAGGTTAAGGAGTGCTGTAGTGAAGTCATAACAACTCGTCAGCATGGTTTTGTTAATGGCAGATCTACAGTTTCTAACCTCCTTGATTTCACCTCTTTTGCATTAAGCTCTTTGGACTCTGGTGGGCAAGTTGACTGCATCTACACTGACTTCAGTAAAGCATTTGATAAATTACCACATAACTTGATTTTGTTTAAGTTAAAGAAGCTTGGATTTCCTTTAAGTTTTGTCAGCTGGATTGAATCTTATTTATCTGATCGTACGTATCAAATAAAATTTAGGAGAGTGTTTTCCTCCCCATTTAGCGCGACATCAGGTGTTCCACAAGGAAGCCACCTGGGGCCGCTCCTGTTCATTTTAGCAATAAATGACGTTACACATATTATTAAAAACTCCCATCTGCTAATATATGCAGATGATATGAAAATTTACAGGAACGTAAAGGGGGTTTGTGATACTTTTCCACTTCAGTCTGACTTGAAATCCTTTGAAGTTTGGTGTTCTAAGAATAACTTACATCTTAATCCTGATAAATGCCAAGCTATGATTTTTACCAGGAAGAAAACTATTGTGGAATTTGATTATAAATTAAAAGATAAAAATATTTGTCGTGTCGATGTAGTCAAAGACCTAGGTATACATTTTGATACTAAGTTGACTTTTAATGAGCATATTAATCAAATTTGTAAAAAATCCTCATCTCTGCTTGGCTTTATTAAGAGGTGGGCTAAAGAATTTAATAGCCCTTTAGTAACGGTGACTTTATATAATACAATAGTGCGCCCTCACTTAGAGTACGCCAGCCAAGTATGGTCACCATTGTATAATATTCATATAAATAGAATTGAAAGAATTCAAAAAAATTTTATTCGTTTTGCTCTCAATGGCTTAAATTGGATTGACCCTTTAAACCTTCCTCCTTATGAGGATCGTTTAAAGTTATTACATATGCAGTCTTTGAGCTCGCGTAGAAATATTGCGGATATACTTTATCTGCATCTACTTGTAACTGGGTCTCTTGCTGCACCAGAGCTTCTTAACTATATACATTTTAATAGTAATCGGAGGAGTACTCGTAACTCTTATCAGTTATTTTACCAACCGGTTAGTAAAACTAATTATATGGCTACAGCTCCTTTTAATCGCATGACAACTCTTATTAATAATTGCGAAGTTTATAACATTAGCTTGTCAAAAGGTCAACTCAAGCTTAGACTGAAAACTAACTGTAGCTAAATTTGTAGCTTAATGGTGGTGTGAATTTTTTGGTTTGTGTTGTCCGAGCCCCACAGCATGCTGGGTAAATTTTTTCTAACATTTATGCCTTGGACCACGTAAATTTATACATATAATTATTTTAATATCTATATGTCTATTTTTACATGGTGTGAGTGGGTATGTTGAGAAAGTGCGATAAAGCTAAGAAAAAATTATAAAATAAATAACAAATTAATGTGCATGATAATTTTTTCTATTCCATTTTTTATTGAATAAGCTTTTTACTTGGTATAAAGCTTCAATGCTAAATAGCTAAGAAGGCTATAATAGCTGTAGTAGCTAAACTCTATTATATTATATAGAATGCTTTCCACGGCCCACTAAAATGCAAAAACTTGAAAAAATCATTGAATACTATACAAAAATAATAGAACTTACTTTTTGCGAACAAATTTTTTTAATAAGAGTAAATATCTAATCTTCAGAAGTAATGAAGTTGAACACTACTATTATTCTGATCACTCGAAGTTACAAATTACTCCATATAATAGCAAATTTAAAAAGTACCGTTATTTTTTTTTTTGGAACAACATACCTATATTTTAAAAGATTAGAAAAAAAAAATCGTCATTTGTTCGAAATGTTTTCTTTCAATTCATAAACGACATCGCACTACTATTTTTCTGAATACAACTGTACATTGTCGGCATATTCTTAAAGTCGTATCTTATTTTTCTTCGAGCTATAGAGGTAATTCGTTTCAAATGATCGAGTTATAAAGGTTGTAAAATCAAACATTGCTATGTTCGAGATGCAGAGGTCAAATTTATTTTTTCGAGTTATAGAGGGAAAATGTGTACTGAATTCACTTGTAGGGACTCACTAATTATTTCGACTTATAGAGGGGTCAGATTTCGAGCAATGGAGGTTCTAGGGCTTGAAAGGTAGGGAACAGAACATTTTTTCAAGTTTGGGAGGTTTTCGACTTATCGAGGTTCCACTTATAGAGGTTCCACTGTGTTACAAATGGTCGTTGATAACTTTTTCAACAGGTTTTTGGAAACAAAAGGTGAATATGAATTAAGTCAATCAACTTAAACATTTTTTACAATAAAAAGGTCTAATGAATTGGATGAAATAACCGCAGTAGATTATTTTGTTAGAAAAGATTCTATCATGTATATTTTCAAGAACACCAGAAAAAAATTATCCGCAGGGGTAAATAACGGGTAAGTAACGTCCCAAATATAATTTTGAAAAGCATTCCAGGCCCAATTATTCTTGATTACTGCACTCTTTTCAATAATATGTTAAACAATTCTTATTTTCCTATTGCATGGAATCGCAAAAATTATAATCTTGCCCAAAAAATACTACAAACAAATGCTATTAGCTTACTTCCCAACATTAGTAAAGTTTTTGAAGCGTGTGCCAGCAACATCATTACATCCCTTTGTCAAATAGAAAAACTTACAGTTCATGTCATACACATGCTTGTTTCTAACATTAATTGGAACTTAAATAAAGCCTTGTGTACAGGTGCTTAAATTTCGAAAAAGCTTTGGACCGTATTTGGATACCAGGGTTAATATATAAATTACCAACATATGTATAAAGCTCATATTCAATTAATCATACTCATTCACAATAGGGAGCGTTAAAGTATTGCGTATCGCAATTTTTGAAGATTTAATTGGACCTATTTTAACGTACGCTCGTCAACTATGGTTTAATATCTCCCCATCTTACATGGAAAAATTCGAAGTCTTGAAAGGAAATGTTTATGAGCATGTACAGATCTTTATAATTCAAGAAAGAGTGATTATATGAAACATACGTATATCAAGTGAAAGATTATAAAATGAAAATTGATTGCATCGAAAACAATTGATTCTGGCTCCTTCTTATGTTAGTGATGCATATGGGGCATTCCATGCCAAATCACAGAGGTTTTGGCCCGATCCTCTACGATTTCGCTAATTTTTTGATATGTTCTAGTACGTATTAAAAGCAACAAGCACACCAATTTTCAGCCTTTTATCGAAACCGTTATTGAGTAATCGGTTTTTTTAAATTTTAAGGCAAAAAATTTTCAATTAACGATAGACTAGTAATAAATATCGATATCAATGAAAAATAGGGTATAATTTTTTCGTCTTTGAATGTAGTTTTGAAAACAAAATAAAAAAAAAACATGCGAAGGAATTATCAGTTAGTTATCAACGTTTAAAGATTAAAATGACATTTTCGAAAAGTGCGACCCCTTCGATTTTCCCAAAATTCTACTTAATATTACGCAACTTTTAAGCCGTAGTTCAAGATGTGCCCACAATTTTTTCTTTGTTTTTTATGATTAAATTATCTATATCACTAGTTTACACAAGATAGATCTGGTTTCTGACATACTGTTTTTATGTATTGTGGGTCGAAAATTGCAAAAATTCCAACCATTTTTTCTCTTAAGAATCGTTTTCGAGTTAACCCCCAAAAACCCGTTTTTTGCACTTTTTTCATTTATTTAGCCATATTTCCATCAATTTTTTTCGATCTAAATTAGTTGCACACCGTTTAAAATCAGTTGCACACCGTTCAAAATGTATTTTTTTTTTTTCTTACTAGCGGCTTGGAGTTAATGAGAATCGAATAAGATTTGATGGAGTTACAAGTGATCAAAGTCCGAAAAAATTGATTTTTTTGCTCATTTTTGAAAGTCACTAAATTTCAATTGCTCCGTTTAAATCCAAAAACCTTTCTTTTCCATATTTTTAAGGCATTCCCAATCTTTAACAAATGTTCTTAACCCTCCGATTAGCGGTAACCCAAAAGGCGGTAAACCATACGTTGTGGTCTGACAGACCACATAATCTATTTTGCAGGCATAAACTATCAAATTGCGGTGTGGTCTATCTAGGAGTTATATAATGTGTGGAAACAGTGTAAAAGTTTTTCAATTTTTTTAAGTTTTCTATTTTTTTGAAAATTTCAAAAATTTATGAAATTTTAAAAATGGAAAAATTTTAAAAATTGGCATGAATTGAAAAAAGTTAAGTTTCTTAAAATGTTCAGAACATATAGGAGTACCATCCCTGAAAGTTTCATTTATGGTTTTACACCCTATTTGATTTGACAAGCATTTTAGTAAAGATTTATGAAGCTTCAAAATAAAATTTGGATATTCCATTGATTCTTTTGTTAATTTTTCGATGTTTTCAAAGTCTTCAGCTTTTTTCAATTTTTAAAAGTTTTTTAATTTTTTTAAGTTTACTATTTTTTTGAAAAATTCAAAAATTTTTTCAAGCTGCCGAAAAAGAACCCCCTTATCATTATAGACTCGCCACCGTGTGTCTCGAATCAAATTCAGCGTTCCTGGGCCGCCTAACGAAGATTTTCTTGTCAGAACCAGACAAATTACTTTTGGTTTCGTTAGACCAAAGTAGAAAATCTTCAAAAACAAAATTAATTTGTTTGGTTCTGACGGAAAAATCTCCGTTAGGTGGCCCAGAAATGAGGAATTCGATTCGAGATATAAGTACTATTAAGCACGGTGGCGAATCTATAATGATAATTGCCATGATGATGGCAAATTTTTTTGATAAAAGACAAAATATGCGCTGCAGATTACGAACACATATTTCGTTCTACAATGTTGCCTTATTCAGATGAGGAAATGCCTCTTCAATGGGAATTTATGCACGACAATGATCCAAAATTTTCGTCGAAGTTGGTAAAATCTTGGATTTCTTAATCTGCTCTCTCTTTTTGGAACTGATTTCAGAGCATTGCAAATCTGGCCATATCTCGAATTTTTGGCCTGATTTTCCCAATTTTTTAAAAGCATCTCTTTAAGCTTGGTAACAATGAATCCACGACCCATTTCCAATTAATATCGATTAAGTCTAGCAAGTAAGTAAAGGGTCCACACATAAAGTATTTACTATATCATTCTAAAATACAACTAACCACTTAAGATCACTTTTATTAATAGACTTTGTCCAAAGGACTTAAAATTATATTTTGTCCCTACTATTTTTTCCATCTTAAATATGAACTGTGCAAATTCAAGACGCTTCTATGCAAAATGTGTGCGCTTTCCAACTTGTTTGATTTTGCTAAATTAAGTCCCGTTAGATAACGTAACTTTACAGTCAATTTCATTAAAAACAGATTGTAGCATAATAAAATATTCCAACAATAAATATTTTGCTGCTTTTGTCGCTATTATTTTTTTCCAACACTGTATATCTATTACGAGTAGAAGAGAGAAGAGAAAAATTAACTATGTATTTGGATAGAAAAGCCGCTTTTTGGCGGTTCTTCGATTTTTGACACCTTAAATTAAAATGCGCATAACTTCGTAAAAATATTTTTCATTAAAGTCAGTCAGTGTCCTCTTATTTCCTCTGAAAAACAATAGCCAAAAGTCAGTCAGCCTGCATGATTTGAAATGGATTCGGTTCCTAATTTTATATTCTTTATTTTAGTGAAAGCAGATGGCTCAAGAGAAGACGTGTAACACGACCATTAGAGCACCCATGAAATGTGAAAAATTGTTATTTGTTTCGCTCCATACTACTTTTCTAATAGAATGGGGGCAAAAAAGATCTGCAATTAAATTTAGTGTTTCTATTGGAAACAGGCCAGTCGCATTTGCCCCAAAGGCTGAAAAATGAACTTAAAATGAGTTTTTTTATTTATCGATCTACAACTGTAAAACAAACGATTTTTGGTGATGACCCATGACATTTCGATGTAAAATTAAATGGCTTATACATCTTTTATGCACTATTTTGACCTATACGTGTGCGTTCGTGGTCTTAAATGATGTTAAACACAAATTTTAGGAAATTTTTTCCAATTTTTTTTTTTTAAACGGTCCCATTAACTATTTGAAGAAGATAAATTTGTTCCCGTCACCTTATTTAATAGAGAATCTCATGTACTTAGTTTAAGAAAAAACATTTTTTTGATTTTTAAATATTAATTTTTGATGCTAAACAAAAACTATTAAAATTCATTTAGGTCAGGGATGCGCACAAAAATTTGTTCGCGAGCTGGCGGCTACAACATAAATTTAGGTAAAAAAATGAAAAATATTTTGCAAAAATTTCCTAGTATTGACGAAAATTTTGAAATAGCGGCGGCAAGCTAATTGCATGTAAACAAAAACAAAAATCTCAAGGTTAAGGAGCAAATGAATTGAAAACAAAATAACACAAACAATAAAGTGCGTTGAAGAAAAAATTACAGGAACAAAATACATGCGGAGGTTGCGGACCGAAATTATTTAACTTAAGCAACGGCAAGGGTTGAACGAGTCGATGTGTTGAAGAAAAAATTACAGGAACAAAACACATGTGGTGATTGCGGACCAAAATGATTTTGCTCGAATAACGGAAAGAGCTCGAGATGAGCTCAATATTTTTTGTTATTGTTGTAAGAGCTAAATGAGCTATGGGATGCGCATCCATGATTTAGGTGACCAACGACACACAGTGTCGTTACTAAAGAGAAGAGGAAATTAACATTTTTGACAAGAATCAGAAAACTGTATTTCGAATACATGAGCTCCTGATTAAATCGAACGTTAACGTTGTAATCCAATACCGAAAACATTTAATACATATTGAATACAAAAAAATATTGTCGAAATCCAAAACTAATTTTTTCCTGAGCTGATTATTCCTTTAGTAAGAAATTGGTATACGCAAGAAAATATCACGTTTATAGCTTATGAATCATCACATGAAAACTTCACCGGATGCAAAAGCTAGTTTTTATTTTGAAGTTGGTTACCTCCTAAACTGGAACTTTGATGTAATTGTAATTGATGTAAATAGAGCTTTGAATATCCAGATGATTGCAAAACCTGCCAAACTATTTCTACAGTAGGTATTCATCTCGAGTAAGACTTAACCCTTTCGCGTCCGCTCCATGGCCAGCTGCCAGAAATAATTTTTCCCTTAATTTCCAGGCTTATTAAGTCTTTATAAGATATTATGGAAATTTTTAGCTTTCTGGTCACTAGACAATTAGAAGTTGCTTAAAAGCAAAAACTAAATATAGAAGCGTAATGCAATAATTCTCAAATGTTTTAAATTGTTTATTTAATTCCACCTTTTTTACGTGAAACGTAAAAGTACGCGTACTTTCATTTTTGAAAAAAATATTGTAAGTATTTTTATTTAATTTTTATATTTTGAACTGAAATTACTGCACGTGACTTTTTTGACTTCAACAAAATTACGACGTTTTTATTAAGATGATCACAACATAACTTTTCTTTTTTGAAGTTTTTTTATTCTAAGAATTGCAATCAATCAATGAGGTGTGTAATTTACAAAGTTTATAGCGATTGTGTCACTCAAACAAGGCTTAGTATTGAAGTTGCTTATAAGCAACTCGACGCGAAAGGGTTAAGAATAAAAATTTCAGTTCAAAAACTTGTAATTAGGGGCCGTCCATAAATAACGTGAGTCAAAATAGGGGGGAGTAACGAAAATCTCACGTCGACTTTTTAATGCAGAGAGTATACATTATTATAGCACATTACATCTAAAAATTATAAAAAAAGGCTCACTGAAGGGATAGGGAGTCCCGCCAGAACTCACCAAGGGGAGGGGGGTCCAAATTTTCAAAAAAAAACACCTCACGTAATTTATGGACGTCCTCAAAGCCGTAAAAATTGAGCTTTAAAAAACATTACAAAACCTGTCATATTTCTTAAAATTTTGATCATGCCATCAAATGTAAACAAAAAACATATAAATATAATATACCTATAAAAAGATTTTTGAATGTTTCTTAAAGTTTGAGCTATTGTTTTACTGGTTAACAGGAAAATAAAAAAACCTCAAAAACAATGTATCTATTTCTAATGAACACAATAAATCATTTTTTAAAAATCCCTTTTCTAATTCATCAATGATACTTCGTTCACAAGGGAATATTTTGTAGATAATCATTAAAACTTCCATCATAATTGTTTTTCAGGTTTTCTTTATCTAAAAATCATTTTGAATTTTAATTTTTTTAATGTAATAAGAATAAAATTACAGAACTTTAGGTGCCTCCGATAGTTCATCCAAAGGCTTGCTAGGTGGTGGAATTTTGTATTCTGTCTCTGGGGTCTCGTAGATCTTCTCCTCTTTTGGCTCGACGACAGACACGTTGTCGGGCAATGGTTTCTTGGGTCCAATTTTGTTCTTGGGATCATAGGGCAACATAATCTTGACCTTGATACCTAAAACTCCTTGGCGCAGCAACACATGACGAGTGGCGGTCTCGACATAGTCGTTGCATGGATCACCGGAATGAATCATGAGGCCATCAACGAACTTCATCGATTTGGCACGTTGACCGCGCAATTTTCCTGAAACGACAACCTCACAACCCTTAGCACCGGATTCCATAATGAAACGGAGCACGCCATAGCATGCACGACGAACTGCCAATCCACCGGTAAGCTTATAGCGTAGGGACTCGGCCTGAGCTATGGCGCACAAACCTCGGGTAGCAACCTTTTCAGCATATAATTCAATACGGCCGGCTTCGAAGTTGAAACGCTTTTGTACCATGGCGGTCAACTCACGAATGCGGCGACCCTTTTCACCCAAAACCTGCTGGGTCTTGGTGGCCATGATGATAATTTCAGTTCGGGAGGGTGTGACACGAACCTCGACGCCGGAGTAACCGTCTTCAGCGAGTTCTCGAGTAAGGAACTCATTCAACTCAGCTTTAAACATGCCATCGGCAACAAACTGCAAAAGAATGATGGATATCAGCATATGTTAAACTTTAGAGCTTCAACATTCACACACACACACACATACACAATTAAATTGACAATAGCATTTTGAGGTTATCATTGCTTTTACAGCAAGCCCCCTCGAATTTCACGAATTTTAGATAAATTATATATTTAAAATTCAGCTTAAATGCATTAAAATACAATTTTTAACAATATTCTTAATTACCTTCCGTTTTTTCGAAATCGTAAGACTCATTTTTGTTTTATACAACTTGTACAGAACGTGGTCAAAAAGAAAGAAAGACGTGCTGCGTTACCGACAATATGGTTGTCCGTCAAAATTATCGACTTAAGTGATGCCAAACTGTGAAGCCGTCTAAAATGACAGTAATGTTTATTTCATATTGCTATTTCCGCTTAACAGGCTGAGCAGAACTCAGGCGGCTGACCGAATACCGCCAGCGTAAAAACAATTGTACGGTAAAACCGTAGTCAAATCTTTGCGAGTTTAGTCCGGTTCACATGACTGTTTTTTCAACGGCGATTCAGCATAAAGCCCAATTTCCATGTGATCTTATTTTATCTTATTTCATCCCATATCAGGGATATCAAATCAAATTTTTGTAAGAAAGAAAAAGCATGCGAACGGAACCTAATGCGCTTGGAGAATGCGAGAGTGAATAGCATACATTTGCTATCTTAATAACATGTGATGTCCTCCCTGATATTTGATAAAATAAGATAAGATAAGATCACATGGAAATTGGGCTTAACTGTTCAACCTAAATTGGAGCGTTGACTTTGCAACCGCAACGATTTGGAGTTGAGCGCTGAACCTAAATAAGAGCGAAGCGTTAAATGTCATGTAGAGTTTATTTCTTTACTGATTGTGACAGAAAACAAAAATCAACATATGAAAATAAAAAATTAGTTGCCAACGCTCTGTCAAAATTGGAAAATCGAATACGCTGGCGTTAGAGCGTTGCTTATTTCGGTTGGCTTCATATAAAATGTATGTGCATGAGAGAATTTTGACAGCAAAATTACGCTGGCGCTCCAATTTAGGTTGAACAGTAACACAAAATTATTTGCAGTAAGCCACACCATAAGCGCGCATTGAATAAACATGCGTTGTATCGTGCTTTGGTTTTGTCAACGCCAGTGTTGTGCCAAAATGCGCGTTGGTTTTCAATTGCATTCCCGTGGCTTCATAGATTTTGTTCGAGCAGGAACTTTTCTTTTTTTATGTTTGTGCATGATGTATTTAAGGAGGAGAAAGGGTTTGAGCGCTATGATATGGTAAAAGTGAATTTAGTTATTTAAAAAACATAAAAGTACAATATTCAAAGAGTATTCATTAAAAAATAAGCCATTGGCAGGTGGTTTGCGGTGGACAACATAACTCATCACTTTATCATCTGAAATCAAAAAATCAAAAAAATTTAGTTAGCTTATGAGTTTTTCAAGGTATTGACGAAGAGTTTTTTTCTTTGACGATTTTTAAGATTTTGGCATAGTTTTTAAGCCAAAAAACGATTTTTTTTCAAAAAATTATGCAAAAATCAGTATATTTATTATTTTAAAACTAGTTGTGATACTAGTTGAAAAACCCCTTCGTCATTACCTAGTTTTATATGTATTAAAAGAGTGTGTCAAATTTCAAGAGATTCGGTCAAGTAGTTTTTGAGTAAAAGTATCCACCGACTTTGAAAAGTTAGTTTTGAGAAAAACACGTTTAAAGTTTTAACACTGTTTGTTTTTATATGTATATACTTACACAGAAGGTGGAAGACTCAAGACACTGTATCTTCGTCAGTTTTACTTCAATCGACCTCAAATTGCAACAGGATATATTTTGAAGAGTTATGCTGAAATCGCAATTTGGCGCTAGGTCGGTCGCGCTTTGAACAACTTTGACCGGCGTTTGAAAAACTTTACAAAAATATACGATATTGGCTGTCAAAACGCCTGACCTTACTTTTTGTAAATCATAATGTTGCGAGCGTCTGTCATTTCAACATTGTCAATAAAAGGAATTCTATTTGTCAGTTGTTTGCTTAATTTTGTCGTGTTTTTTAGTTTTGATTGTTATTTTCATAAAATAAATAGATTTCAACGAAATGGATAATTTAGTGGACCTTATTTTATCACTGCATGAAACGCTGGGTAAACGAGAAGTGTCAAAAGCACGTTCTAGTAGAAAGTATCTCTACTCGATCTTCGGGTATGGCGTTGATCGTATTTACGATAAAACGCAACGCAACGCCTGAGGTCGCATTTAAGATTACGGCATAAGCATGCATTGTTTTTACTTCAGCTGTCAGAGTGCGACCGACCGAACGCAGCATTGCGATTTCAGCATTATACTATCAAATAAAACAAAAAAAAATGGAAAAACAAAATTTGGTAAAACTCAGTTTGTAAACAGCCATAATCATAATAGCTTAATTTTTTTATATTTTAGGAAGGCTGTGAAGAGAGGGAGTGCTGTGTATACTTTTTTTTAAATGGTAGATGGTGCCACGCGTCTAACGGAAAATACGTGGCCACGGCTAAACTAAAACACCAGTTTTAATAAAATTTGGTTTGAAGATAGACTGAACCATACGAAAAGTAATTAGAAGCTCTAAGTTCTACAATGGGGCGTGGCATCATCCTTTTTAGGAAAAAAAGTTGTTTCATGTGAATCGCTTCATCGATTTTGATAAAATTTGGTATGGTGCTAGATTGAATCCTGAGTAAAGATATTTCTTTTGAGTGGGCGGTGCCACGTTTTCACTGCTAAACTAATAGATCGATTTTGATGAAATTTGGCCAGCATCTAATCAGTCGCTTAATTTAGCTGTGTCAATATATTTTTCTCTTATGAGCGTGTCACCGACCTATTTAAAACAAATACCTTGCAGTAAAAACGTTTTTTTCTTATTAGAGGCGTGGCACCGCCCACTCAAAAGAAATATCTTTACACAGGATTCAATCTAGCACCATACCAAATTTTATCAAAATCGATGACGCGGTTCAGCCGAAACAGAGTTTTTTCCTACTATGGGTAATGCCACGCCCTATTTAAGAACTCAGAGCTTCTAATTGCTTTTCTTATAGTTCAGTTTATCTCGAAACCAAATTATATTAAAATCAGTCAATTAGTTTAGCCGTGGCAAGGTATTTCCCGTCAGAGGCGTGGCACCACCTACTATTGGAAGAAGTATACACTGCACTCCCTTTCTTCACAGCCTTCCTAAAAAATAAAAAAATTAGGCGATTATGATTATGGCTGTTTACCAACTGCCTATTTATACATAGATATCTAAATGTAGGCGCCGTCTTATGGTCGCCATTTCCTTAAAAAAAAACAATCGGAAACACCCGTTCTCTTATGAAAGCTCTTGAACATATGAACATTTTGACACCTTAAAAACGTTTTTCCGCTGCGCTCAATTTTGGGCAGACCACTGTCCCGGTTGAAATGGAACGTCCCATAAATAAAAATTAAAAATTTGTGCGGAGTAAAATATAAGAAGACGGTTGGAATCCAATTACAAGTTCTAGGATATTACAGATTTGACAATATGGTCGATTATCGCCCAACTATTTGGATGTCACCAATTTTAAAGTCTAAGCAGAATTGGAATGTGCGATTTATCTTCTGTGTCAAATCGCACCAAAAAACAGAATTTGTTCTACATATTTCTCTGCGATAAATTTTGTACTCACTACAAACGTTTAGAAAAAATCTGGATTATTTCCCAATTCTGTTTAGACATTTACAATTCCTTTTCGATTAAAAATCGGTGAACTTTTGGTTTGCTGACGTGTTTGATAGCCATCAAAGAATTATATATGAAAGAACTACGCTCCCAGAAATGTCGATAATTGGTTCGCTTCACTAATTTTCTGACAATAAAATTACAGTCTTAGAATAAGGGAAAATGTGATTTTGGCTTATGCTGCGTATTGGGGTTTTTAGCAACGAAGCTGCAATTCCCTCTGATCTGATCTGATCTGCTACCAGGCAACCAGCAAATCCAACAACATGATTTTTATTTTGACTCCTTCAAACTTGCAAATTTGCAAGTGATCCCGCGTAAATTTTGTTGTTGGTTTTTCTTCAGAAAAATTCAGTTGAAAAAATCCTAATAAAATTGCGTGTATTTGTTGTTGCTTTTTTGTAGTTTACAACTGATACCGTTATTTGTAATTTTGTTGGTATTTTTTCGGCAGAAAAATCACAAAAATTATATTTATGTTGTTTGCTTGTGTGTGTGCTCAAATTAGGCTATTTTTTTGCAACCAGGTTTTTTCCTTTGGGGGCTATAAATACTATATAGAAATTATGATCTTATATTTTTCAATTTTCTCGTTTTACTTGAAACAAATCATTAGATGAAACAAGTTAATACTAAATAAGTTCAATAGGAATAGCTTAATTACTAGACCTGATCCTGCATTTAAAAAAACACGAAAATCAAATTTTCAAAGATAAAAAATGGAGATTTCTTTAAAATTAACACGGAAACTAAATCAATATGCCAAAATACACTACTGCTATCGCCGTGTTATTTTAATTTGGGCTTAAGCCTTTCCGAATCCAGAAATATTCATATAAGGGGCTTAGCACCCTTGATCCCTTGATCAAGTACGTACATTTTTCGGCTCAAACTGAAAAATAAAAATGATATTCATGTTGTTTTATTTGCTAAGCGCCTGCTTCAAACAAAATTTCATTTGTCTTACGGATTGAATTGAAATTATTTTACAAAACTACAAAAAAGCAACAACAAATACACGCAATTTTATTAGGATTTTTTCAACTGAATTTCTCTGAAGAAAAACCAACAACAAAATTTACGCGCGATCACTTGCAAATTTGCAAGTTTGAAGGAGTCAAAATAAAAATCATGTTGTTGGATTTGCTGGTTGCCTGGTAGCAGATCAGATCAGATCAGAGGGAATTGCAGCTTCGTTGCTAAAAACCCCAATACGCAGCATAAGCCAAAATCACATTTCCCCTCATTCTAATACTGTAATTTTATTGTCAGAAAATTAGTGAAGCGAACCAATTATCGACATTGTAGTTCTTTCATATATAATTCTTTGTAGCCATATACATAAGTCATAGTCAGACAGTCACATATGTCAAAACTCTCGTCGCGTGAAAAATGCAACAATGATTTTTGACGTCGCGTCATCACGTCGTCAAGCGTTCCATTGTGCGAAGTTAATGTCTAAGCAGAATTAGGACATGCGATTTTTCTTTTGTTTTTCCTATGCATTTGTTGTGAGTACAAAATTGACACTAAAAACTTTATCGCAGAGAAATAGAAAAAATTCTAGTTTTTGGTGCGATTTGACACTGAAGATAAATCGCACGTCCTAATTCTGCTTAGACATTTACACTAAGCCCAATTTCCATGTGATCTTATTTTATCTTATTTCATCCCATATCAGGGATATCAAATCAAATTTTTGTAAGAAAGGAAAAGCATGCGAAGAGAATCTAATGCGCTTGGAGAATGCGAGAGTGAATAGCATACATTTGCTATCTTAATAGCATGTGATGTCCTCCCTGATATTTGATAAAATAAGATAAGATAAGATCACATGGAAATTGGGCTTTATGCTTTGCCAATATTAGAGCGGTGGCGGTAAAGCGGCGACGAATATATGCTGTCAAAAAAAAACGCGACGAAAAATCGTTTGAATAAACAGAATTGCGGCGTACGACGAACGACGGAAAATTCAGGTATTATTCATTTTTTAATTTCTTATCAATATTTTTTTATTTCAATTAAGCTATTTTTAGCTATTTCTTTTATTTAAGTTAAAATTTCTTCGCGCAATTCGCATTTCACACGTAAACAAAAGAATTGACACAAGCTGATTGGAAATGCAACACTGATCGGACGGTAAAAATAGAATTAAATCTAAATCGACGTCTAACCGTCGACAGGTCAACAGTCGTACGCCGCAATTCTGTTCAATTTCACCTGATCTAGAATGTTATAATTTTTGCCAGCGTATATTCGTCGCCGCTTTACCGCCACCGCTCTAATTCTGGGAAAGCATTAGACAGCGTGTGTTTGAAATATTTTTGACAGCATTTGTAGTTATGACGCATAATAAATTATCGATTAAATGTAAAATTAATTTGAAAAATTGTAGCCAACTTCATGTATTGAAAATCGCCATTTTAATATTTTTCACAGCGTACAGAAAATATTAGCTTATTTGTCATATATTGAAAATTATTATTTAAAAAATTTTCATAGTACTTGAGATATATTACCTTGCGTTTTAGACATATAATTGAAAAAATGCCTGAAGCTGGGAAAAAATTAAATGAATTGAAGGTGAGCGATCTGAAGGATGAATTGGAAAAACGCAAGTTGGATACCGTGGGAGCGAAGGCCACGCTTTTAGAACGATTGCAGAATGTAAGCTAAAATTGTAACAAAAAACTAATCTGATAGTATTTTCATAAACATGATAGGCACTTAAGTCGCAGGGAATTGATCCAAACGCTCATGTCTTTACTTCAAATTCTAAGGGTAACTCACCCATCGTTAAAAAAGTTCTGCATTCGCCAATGAAAACGACTGTGGAAGTCACAGTAGTCAAGCAAGAGCCTGTTGAAGATGAATCCACAACTGTTGAGAACAATGAAGACGATGAATACCGAGAGCAAGGCCATGACGGCCATTACATAGATGAAGTAGGAACGGTGGATGATGAATGTGTTATTATAGAGGATGATGATTATGAAGAAGAGAACGGTGAAGAAGAAGAGCGGGATGAGGATGAAGAAAATGCAGTCGACGGCAACAACCAAGATAATGATGAGTCTATAAATTTGACTATTGGAGAAGAAGAGCAAAAATTGCTCCATGATGAGGTAAATTATCTTAAGTCTGTCCGTTTAAAAATATAGGTTTTCCATAAAGTTGACTACGTAAATGTCATTTGATTTTTGCCGCCTCATTTTGTGCATTTTTTTTTTAAAATCTGATAACGATAAATAATAAATATGACTCGGGTCTGGTTTCAGAGATATAGCTTTCGGGAGGTGCGGATAAAGCTTTTTTAAATATCTATAATTCGGGGACGAATGTAATAATTCTCAAAATGTTTTCAAAGCTACAATATTAGTGGACACATTGGCAATATTAAATTATATTTCAATCGCTTTCATCCTCATCCTATCAAAAAGTTTTGTTATGTGTCACATCATTTTAAAGGAAATGAATTGAGTTTTTAAATATGTAAATAAAAATATAGGTCAAGAACACTTTTTTTATAAAAAATTAACGTTTTAAAAAAAAAATCGAAAGACGAAATATCTCGGAAACTACGAGTGTGATTCTAAAAATTTGTAATACTGTGGGTTTTTAAATTACCTCTCATATGACGCTCATATTTTGAAAAACAAAGGCGTTCCCGTCAAATACCGATTTTCAAAAATGCTATATGCGTAACTTCCGGAGACTATCCCCCCTTTCGTGGTTGGCTGATATCTCGCCATTTTAGTCGCCGAGTATAGCTTTGTAAACATACAGCTAATTCTTATTCGGCGACTAAAATGCGAGATAGTAGCCAGCAATAGGAGGGCTGTATATCTCCGAAACCAGATACGAGCGACACTTTTTTTTTACATAATTTTCATTTATATAGTATTATTAGCTGTCCCGGCAAACGTTCTGCCCTTTCCGGTAGGTAACGCGAAGCTGTATAAACTCATGATATGGAATGTTAAAGCAAATCAGCCCATTTTTAAAGTGAAATCAACTTCTGTCCCTACTCTTTTACATATAGTATAGTATAGCAGAATTGGCAGACGTTGTTCTGGCCTTACTGCTAGGTGGTGCGATGAGTTTAATTTATTATAGCTTTTGTGTTTTACATAATTACGAAGTCTCAATCATCTGCATCAAGTAATTGCTGATATATACTAAATGTTGTTTTATTCGCATATGGAAGGTGTGGCACCACCCATTTTCTCATTGAAACTTCTTTTTGCCCGTACTTTTTATATACATATGTATGTATCTAGTCTCATTCATCTGCATCACAAATTTTGGTCTTTTCTTACATGGAAGACGTGTACTGCACGGTCATATCTGTGCCTCTTAATATAACAGATACGTGGTGTAAATTCCAGAGGTCTTTGTAAAAATGCTATTTTAAAAATATTTTTGTATGAGGGCTACCCTAAATAAAAGTTTTGTAGGCTTAACTAAGCTTCTTAATATAAAATTTACGTGGTCAAATTTGGCGTGAATCGATTTACCGGTCTTCGTCAAAATTAATTTTTTTAAAAAAGTTACATATGTTTGAGGGCCACCCCAAATTATAGTTTTCTAGACCAAACGATGTCTCTTAATATAAGAGACCGTGATGTAAATTACATGTGAAAATGCTATTTTAAAAATATTTTTGTATGAGAGTTTCCCTAAATAAAAGTTTTGTAGGATTAAATGGGCCTCTTAATATAAAAGCTGCTTGGCGTAAATTCGGTGTGAATCGATTAACCGGTCTTGGTGAAAATGACTTTTTTAAAAATATTTTTGTATGAGGGCCACCCTAAATAAAAGTTTTATGGACCAAACAGTGTCCCTTAATATAAAAGACACGTGTTGCAAACTCTATGTCAATCGATGGACTGGTCTTTGTGAAAATGTTATTTTAAAAATATTTTTGAATAAGGGCCACCCTAAGTACAGTGCCGATAAATGAAAAAGCACCGCGGTGTCATTTATGAATTGAAAGAAAATATTTCAACCAAATGACGTTTTTTTCTTCTAATATTTTAAAGTATAGTTACTTGATAAGTGCACAAGATAAGCACATGACATTTTTTTCGAAAAAAATAACGGTACTTTCTAGAATTGCTATTATATAGAGTAATTTGTTATTTCGAGCGGTAAAAATAATAGCACTGTTCAACTCCTTTACTTCTCAATATTAGGTATTTACTCTTATTAAAAAAATTTGATAGTAACAAGTAAGTTCCATTATTTTTGTATAATACTCCAATGATTTTTTCGAGTTTTTGCACTTTAGTGGGCCGTGGAAAGCATTCTACGAGAGAGCCAAGTAAAATTATTGAAATTTCCATTTCGCAAGATAAAATTTTTCAGGAAATTTAAAATTTTATCGGATGTTCTGCGAAAATGGTTTCGAATACGATAAAATTCACAAATACATAAATGAAAAACACGAGACCGAATGCCTTCCATGTCCCCCCGGGACGTGAAATGTTCGATACGGCTTTCGATACATAATAATGCGTAATATAGCAGTGAGTGTGGAAACCGTTAAAAGACGACTCAGGGAAACCAATTTGAGTGTCCAATATTCACGACGAATTTCTTTGTTAAAAAAAATACATATCAAAAACATACCAGACTTTGCGCACGGGTACTTAGTATGGTCGCTTGCAAAGTAGATAAGCATTATGTGGAGCGATCAGAGTAAGATCGTTTTTTTGGTGGAAAAGGCACTCGTCCATATGTAAGGCGTAGCCCAAACACAGAATATGATACTTGGAATAATCTTACTCTCATCGTTCCACTCAACTTTGCAAGTGGCCATTTTAAGTACCTATGCGCAAAGTCCGGTATCTTTGTGATATGCATTTTTTTTCGTCGTGGAATCTAGGCAATCAAGTTGGTTTCCCTGAGTCTTCTTTTAACGGTTTATACACTCGCTGCTATACTAAGCACTTTCTTTCTTTCCGTAGCAAACAAAAACGGATTATGTATCGAAAGCCGTATCGAACAATTCACGTCCCGGGGGGACATGGAAGGCATTCGGTCTCGTGTTTTTCGTTTATTTGTGTATTTTATCGTATTCGAAACCATTTTAGCAGAACATCCGATAAAATTTTAAATTTCCTGAAAAAATTTACCTTGCGAAATGGAAATTTCAATAATTTTACTTTGCTCTCTCGTAGAATGCTTTCCACGGCCCACTAAAGTGCAAAAACTCGAAAAAATCATTGGAGTATTATACAAAAATAATGGAACTTACTTGTTACGATCAAATTTTTTTAATAAGAGTAAATACCTAATATTGAGAAGTAAAGGAGTTGAACAGTGCTATTATTTTTACCGCTCGGAATTACAAATTGGTCTATATAATAGCAAACCTAGAAAGTACCGTTATTTTTTTGGAACAAAATGTCATGTGCTTATCTTGTGTACTTATCAAGTAACTATACTTTAAAATATTAGAAGAAAAAAAACGTCATTTGTTCGAAATATTTTCTTTCAATTCATAAATGACACCGCGGTGCTATTCTTTTTACCGCAGCTGTATATACCCGAAATAAAAGATTTATAAACTTAGCTATGTTTGTCTTCTCTTAATATAAAATAACACGTGGTGTAAATTCCATGTAAATCGATGGAGTGGTGTTCGAGAAAATGCTATTTTAAAAATATTCTTTTATAACGGCCACCCTAAATATGCCCCCTAAATAAAAGTTTTGCAGGGTTAACTATGCCTCTTAATATAAAAGCTACGTGGTGTAAATTCCATGTGAATCGATGCAGTGGTGTTTGTGAAAATGCTATTATAAAAAAAATTTGTATGAGGGCCACCCTAAATATGCAGCCTAAATAAAAGTCTCATAGACTAAACCATGTCCCTTAGTATAAAAGCTACGTGGTGAACTTAGGGCTTTTTTGATTTCATATGACGATTTTTAAATTCAAACTCAAATTTGACAAACAGTGCTATATACAAAAAAAAATAGCGCAAAAATGCAAAAAGGCCAATTATGCTTTTACGAATAAAAGTATACATATATTTTTCTCACAGAATTTGTTGAATTTTTCAGCTCAAACATGATATTTTTATTCCAAAAACTTAATTTTTTGCAAATTTCAAAAATGTCTCAACTTTGACTAACTGTAAAAACTAAACTACTTATCCGAATGGGTTGAAATATTAAATTTATCAGCTTTAGACATTTTTCTATCCGATGCGGGTATCAAACTTGTCAAATAGACCCACACCAAAATTGATTTTTACAACGCTTTTTTGAAAAGTTTCCCACTGTGCGCCGATGAATAAAATAAACCATATTTTCACATTTTGCTGCAGATATTGAATTTCAGTTGTCTGATTATGTTATTTTAAGCATTTGCGGGCTATTTCTACACTAGTTTCTACATTTAGCTCGTCTTTTATTTCAGTAGCAGCTGAAAATGGGTTGTTTTTCGAGCGCTCAATTAATTCGGTGACATTGCAGAATGCGGTCCATGTTTTTCAGGTTGCGGGTTATATTTTAAGGCATTACATATCCTCATCGCAGAGCAACCAACAATATTTTGGACTTCTGCGTACGTTCTTACTTCCGAAATTATTTTTTGATAAGTTCACGCCGATGAGAGTTCTTGGCGTTATATTTACCAAAACTTTACTTTGGAACGAACAAGTAGCACATATCGTGAATAAACTAGGTAAAATAAATAACCTATTGAAAATCAATAACCTATTGAAAATCATTTGTTCTAGAAAAAAGGGCCGCATATAGACACGGCTATTAAAATTTGCGGATCTCTTGCGGTTGGTTTAGTTCAACCATTTATAGTTGGACAAGTTCACGAAATATAAAAAAAATTGATGTAACACTTAACAAATGCTTCAGAGCACCCTTGAAGGCTTTAAGGATTGAAACTTGTTTTCAAGATTTTAGTGGCTGCCTTCGAAATCTTTAACATCCATTAGTGGAGGTTTACATGATTTGTTTTGGGAAAAACTTATTGAGGACAAAATTGAACATCGCTCTACGAATAATTGTTGCGGCATTTAAAACATAATTAACCTCTTTCCTGAGTACAAATTGCCTTAACATAAAAAACCAAATTTTCAGCCAATGGAACAAAATAAACTAACCATTGATACCGACATTAAATATGTCAATATAGGAAAAACCATACTGGTTCGATATGGTTCAAACAACTTTTATTTAATTGTAAATTTTGAACCGGATCTTTTTTCGAGGGCACAACTTCTTACGCTGTTTTTAGACAACTGAATAATAACTACATTAAAATTAAGCAAAGTCTGCTACCAATGCACGTTAAATATGTTTTAAGGCAACTGAATAATAGCTACATTAAAATTAAGCAAAGTCTGCTACCAATGCACGTTAAATATGCAGTCAAAAAACAAAGCAAAACTTTAATATGCTCAGATAGCCTAAGTATTCTAAAATCATTAAACAGTGGAAAAGGCAGTACATATAAATTTGTTTTTGAAAACATTGAATGTAACAACCTCATAAAAATAATGTGGATACCGGGACGTATAGGAATTCCAGGTAATGGAAATGCTCTTGTTTTTGAAAACCTCTGGTTAGACTCAGTGATTTTAAGCTGTTTTTACGCAATTCAAAAGAAACAAGTTAAGGTGTTATATTCGGCCAGGCCGAAACCCACATATCCTACATTGCACTGAAAGTACCTTTTAAATAAATGTTAAAAAGGCGTTGAAGAGGTTGAATAAGTCTGAAAGAATATGGAAAATGTTGAAAAAAATCGAATATAAATGAAAAATTTGAAATATGCCACGTCCACTGCCGTAATTGGAGACTTTCAGAATAATTCGAGCTTTGATTTTATCAGAGATATATGAAGCAACCCCTCCTCCACGTGATCCACAGCGATCATTCCTAAAAACTTTATATCCAGAGAAGTTAATCGAATTATTTGAAATATGATTTCAGCCATGTTTCCGAAGCTCCTACAACATCGAGATAGTTACCATTAAGTACATTTCCAATTTCATCTAGCTTATTAAAATTAAAATTCGGTTTAAGAGATTGAGCATTAAAATGGCCAATCCGAAGAGAATATTTTGTCTTAAAATAGAACAATCGAACCAATTAAGCTACCCAGTGTCAATAATTAACTCCAGAAAAATGGATACAAAAGGAAACAATTAAATTAATTTTGGTATTAAAACTATATACAAAAATAAAAATAATGCAATTAAGAATCATTTTAAAAATATTACTATTTTTAGTAATATTTTTTGCTGCAATCCAGTAAAGTATTTAATTGTTGATTGCACTTGGACAAAGGGCAGTTCAACAACACATGCTGAACTGTCATCGTTGAGTTGCAAAAATCGCACTGCATAGGTTCCGATTTTGTGAACAAGTGTTTTACACTAAATAAAGTTTTACCGAGTCTGACAATAGTTAACGTTACGCATTCTTCGCGTGAAAAGTGAATATTATAATCTGGTCTCTTCAAATTCATGTTGTGCGTTCTCAAAAAAGAGCTTGAGGACTCCCAGGCTAGTTCCATTTTTTCTTTTTGAATTGCATAAAAACAGCTTAAAATCACTGAGTCCAAGCAGGGGTTTTCAAAAACAAGTGGCAAACTAAGAGCCACCTTAGCCGCTGCATCAGCATTTTCATTACCAGGAATTCCTATATGTGCCGGTATCCACATTATTTTTATGAGATTGTTACATTTAATGTTTTCAAAAACAAAATTATATGTACTGCCTTTTCCACTGTTTAATGCTTTTAGAACACTTAGGCTATCTGAGCATATTAAAGTTTTGCTTTGTTTTTTGACTGCATATTTAACCGCAAATTTTATTGCTGCAAGTTCTGCATTAAAAACTCCAGCGTGCATTGGTAGCAGACTTTGCTTAATTTTAATGTAGTTATTTTCCAGTTGCCTTAAAACAGCGTAAGAAGTTGTGCCCTCGAAAAAAGATCCGTCAGTGTATAATGTCATATCCGGTGCAAAATTTGAAATTAAATGGTAAAAAAGTTGCTTAAACAATATCGGACTTGTATGGGTTTTGCTATATTGACACAATTGAATGTCGATATCAATGCTTAATTTATTTTGTTCCATTGGCTGAAAATTGGGTTTTTTAGGCAAAGGCAATTTGTATTCAAGAAAGAGGTTAATTATTTTTTTAATGCCGCAACAATTATTCTTAGAGCAATATTTAATTTTGTCCTCATTTAGTTTTTCCCAAAACAAATCATGTAAGCCTCCACTAATGGATGTTAAAGATTTCGAAGCCAGCTTAATACATCTGTTTTTTTGTAGCCATTGAAAGTCTTGAAATCGAGCTTCGATCCTTAAAGCCTCCAAAGCAGGCGCGGATCCAAGGGGGGGGGGGTCACGGGGGTCATGACTCCCCCCAAAACAGCCCGCATTTCAAAAAATAGAGTTGAAACAATATTATTATTTGGTTATTCTTGTTATTTTTGATTTTTTTCTATCCTGTGACCCCCCCCAGAAAAAAGTTCTAGATCCGCGCCTGCTCCAAAGGTGTTGGTGTAAGTGCGCCAGATGCAGTTCTGAAATAAATAAAATAAGTAAATTAATTAAATTAATTTGTAAAATAATTTTATAACGGATCATAACTCAATATTATATTTTTTTACTAAGTCTCCTGTTCAGTACTGTAAGGGCAAAAAGCACAAAAAAATGACAGCGCTAAATACATTAAAAAAAAAAACAAAAATGCGCAACTAGCTGCTTATACAACGAGAGCATAGCAATGGTAACAGTAGAACAAAAGTCAATTTAACCCATAGGCTTGATTTTCTGTGATTTTTCAATAAAATATTGCATTTTCCATGCATTCATCAAGCACGAATCAATTGAATTCGAAAATAAAAGCCACCATCACTTCTTTCCACAAATATATATTCGATAAATTAATATGGCATTATCTCCCATATCAACACCACCCATATGAAAATTATAATTTGTGATCGTGGGAGGCTGCGGAAAATTCGCACTTTTACTCACACGCAGTTGTTACGACGAGCCGAATCTATTGGTTCGATTGAATCGAAATTTGTTGCCATCGTTACCAGCGAATTATCGTTTCAAGGAATCACGTGCTTTTTGGTGAGACGAGGTTTTCTAATTGATGGACCAGGCTCTGGTTCTGATTATTCTAATTCAGGAGCAGCTATACCTTCATAGCAGTTTGTGAACTCTAATTTGATTTCACAATTTATCATTTATAAATTCCTCGTCACTTGCAGCATCAGAAGCAGCTGGAATATAAAAATGTTCAAAAACCATTCTTGTTTAACTTCATCATTCGATTCAGAATATTCCAGAATATGAATTGCACCCATCCGCAATGCTTTACGAATGCTTATCATAATTCACGGTGGGTAACCAAATTTTAATAAAAGTGTGAGTTACAACAAAAACTTTAAATGTGGATTGTTAAATATATAAGTTAGAGTCGATATATGAGGCGCCCAGTTGCAAAACCGGCCAAATCCAAAAAAATAAAATTTTGAGATATTCTCAAATATACAAATCTATACCATGCTTTATCTTTCTACAATGGTTTTAGTTAAAAAAAAAAATTTCTGACAGAAATATTACACTTTTTAATTTATTATTGATTCATGGGTTTCAAAACCGGCCAAGTCCATGAACTTGTATTCAAAACCACTCCAACGCCTTGGAATCAAAACCGGCCAAGTCCAGTACATTGGTATCAAAACCGGCCAAGTCCACTTTTTTTCCAACGCCTTGGAATCAAAACCGGCCAAGTCCAAAATTGTTTTCTCAAAAGCATTCGCAAATAAAACTTGAAATATCTGATCTGATAGAATTCATTTACCACGGTGAGCAAACCACCTGCAAGCATGTAAAATGCATTCTCTTTTTTTTGTAATATTAAATAGTATTTTGCCTTAAGCATCAATTAGCTAAAAAAAAAAATGCATAAACAATCTCTATTAATTGTAAATTTTTAATTTGCTTCAGCTCATGTTTTAATGTCACAAATAACATAGAAAAGCATCATTTGTTTTCATTTCGTGATTGATAACAGCAGTAAGTGTGTCAACTTTTTTGTGTCAAAAAAAAAAAATAAAATTTTTTTAGCTGTTTGGAGTTGGTCACGTTCGTAAACCTGCCGTACTAAGCGAAAAAGACGTATCTCAAAAAAAAAAAATATGCGAGATTCTTATGGCATCGCATAGCTTAAGAAATTACGCGTCTAATGAAATACTCCAAATGTCGGCATCTTAGTTCAATCATATAAAAAATCTACTAAGAAAATTTCCTCTGTCTCAATTTTACAGGTATTTTAACAAATTGACATAAACAAAACATCAATTATCTCGAAATAAATTATTTTGAGATACGTCTTTTTCAGAAAGTGTAATAAATAGGTAGTTGCAAAACGGTTAAACCACTTATTAGCTGCCATAACACATCATAATCGCATATTTTTTTTTTTTTTTGGCACAGAAGGCATTGCACAACATAATTTTCTTTCGAATAGTAGGCAGTGCCATGCCCCTAACAGGAAAATACCTTTCCGCGGCTAATCTAATAAACCGATTTTAATGAAATTTGGTAAGGAGATAGATTGTACCATAAAAATGGTTAGTAGAGACTCTAAGTCATTTAAGTTGGCGTGGCACCGCCTCTAATGGGTAAAAATGTAGCCACGTCTAAGTCGCTACACCAATTTTGATCACATTTGGTATGGGAACAAACTGATTCCTGAGGAGAAAAAATTGTTTTTAGTGGGGCGGTGTAACGCCCTTTACAGGAAAAAACATTTTAACATCAAAAAGAAAAGTTTCATACTCTTTTAAGAAAAATATCTGCTGTTTCCTATTTTCTTTGTTAAAAATTATCTCACCAAATTATTCGATAAATATAAACATTAAATTTGTTTTTTAATTTAATTTTTTTATTATTTATATAAATGTGAAAGTGAACCATAATGGTTCGTATCACGTTCGAATGATATTATGCCTTGTGAGGAAAAAAATAAATAAGATTTTTCAATCAAACGAAATCTAATAAAAAGTGATATTATTTCATAACATTTTAAAATTAGTCGCATTAAAAGTCCGGTATCTTCGTAATATGCATTTTTTTAAGAATGAAATTCGTCGTGGATTCTGAGCACTCAAATTGGTTCCCCTGAGTCTTCTTTTAACGGTTTCTACACTCGCTGCTATACTAAGCACTTTCTTTCTTTCCGTAGCAAGCAAAAACGGATTATGTATCGAAAGCCGTATCGAACAATTCACATCCCGGAGGGACATGGAAGGCATTCGGTCTCGTGTTTTTCGTTTATTTGTGTATTTTATCGTATTCGAAACCATTTTCGCAGAACATCTGATAAAATTATAAATTTCCTGAAAAATTTTACCGTGCGAAATGGAATTTTTAATAATTTTACTTTGCCCACTAAAATGCAAAAACTCGTAAATATCATTGGAGCATTATACAAAAATAATGGAGCTTACTTGTTACGATCAAATTTTTTTAATAAGAGTAAATACCTAATCTTGAGAAGTAAAGGAGTTGAACAGTGCTATTATTTTTACCGCTCGAAATTACAAATTACTCAATATAATAGCAAACCTAGAAAGTACCTTTATTTTTTTGGAACAAAATGTCATGTGGTTATCTTGTGCACTTATCAAGTAACTATACTTTAAAATATTAGAAGAAAAAAAAACGTCATTTGTTCGAAATATTTTCTTTCAATTCATAAATGACACCGCGGTGCTATTCTTTTTACCGCAACTGTACGTACGAAATTTAAAAAACATCCGATTTTGTTCAAAATTTTATACGTCCACAAACCTTAATAGATGGCACCACAGCCAGTTCCCTATGGGAAAGTTCTGGATATGAATTATTTTTATTATGTCATTTTATTTGCTTTAAAAAATATGTGAGCTCCTAGACCTAAAGACTTATTTTGCGACCCGATTAAGTTAAATAGGTCTTAGTAAAATATGACTGCTTTAAAAATGGTGCTCTAAGTCGTAGTTTTATTCATAATACTAAAGACAGATTTTATTTTGTTTGTCTTCCTATTCACTTTTAAATGAGATACATTTAGCGAAAATGGTTGACCAGGCTCAGAGATATTAAACATGGAATTCGGCTTTTTTCGCAAAAATTGCGTTTTTTCGAAATTTGACCTAACAGAACTTAAGACCCCGAATGCCTAAGGAGCTGAAATTTTAGCTGTGAAACTATCTTTTTAGGTTCTTTAACGTTTCAAAATTTGAGTACAATCGGATGTTTTTCAAATTTCATACGTACGTTATACATATTTATTACTAAAAAACAGTTATGGAATCAAAAAATAAAAAACTCCAAGGATTTTTTTCCTTTTAATGTATTTCAACTACGATTAACATCCCAAATAATTCCACATTCAAGTTTTTGTTGTAACTCAACTTGTCATTTAAAGTCCACCGTGAATTGACAATATTTATTGCGACTGGTTGAATTTTCGAGCCAGACAAAGTACTGGCCGAAAAATCGACCGTTTGGCGGGAATTGGTTAAAAAAAGTGCCTAACTTAACAATAACAAAGCTCGACCTTTTTAGACTTAAAAAAAAATATGTTTCAGATTTAAAAAAAATATTCCCAAAGTACTTTTTTGTTTTGTTGGGTCAGGGAGACTAACATACAAATATCATGCAAATAGAAAATTTATTTATTCATTTGTTATTTCAAAGCCTTAATTTCTAATTTCCAAATTTCTTTCGCTAATATGTGCAAAATGTTTTAATTTATACTTTTAGGCTCCAGATGATAAGGACAAGTCTATAAGTAAGTTTTCATTTACAACACAAATTTTCTTTAACTGTTGTTTATCACATTAAATTTCGAGCGATTGATTAAAAAAGTCAGATATTTTGCGAACATTTTGAACGTGACTTGTAGAAATCATAAAAAACTGCATTAAATAAAAATTTAGTTGCAGTTCCATCCATTTAAATTGATCAAAGTTACTTAATTATTAAAATACAAACTATTCTTATCCCGTAAATTGCTGTTTATCGATCCTGTTAATTATTCTTAGCTGATGAACAAACAAAAATTGTACGAAAGGATGGTGAACTAAAAACGGCTGGAAAGGAGAATAAAAGTGACAATCAAAAGAACAATACTGCTGGCAAGGAAGAAAAGAAAGGAGGGAAAGAAGATGATGGCAGTAAAAACAAAAAGAATGAGGATAAATCAAATGATAAAAAAGATGATAGGTTGGTTGATATTAAAGGTTTGCATATTGACTGCAATAGGATGTTCCTGCACCAAAATATAAATATGCAATTAAATTTATTTAGAGTGTTTTAAAAGAAACTTAATGACACAAGTGTTCAGGCAACATGTAGGATCACTCAAAAAATGTGCTGCTGCGATACAATACTCAAACTTTTAAGCAATCTTCATCATTTCAGACAATTGTGTACATATCTATAACGTCATTTGCAATAATACATATTTCTTTGGAAAATAGTCGTGTTATCTGGAAAGACGTCAGTTTCGAAGTGTTTTTAGTTTCTTTTAAAATGCTTTTACATTTTTTGTATATTAAGATTTTGCTCAACTGGATCAACAGACTCTTCCGCAGTTACCATCTCTTTACAACATTGTCCTGCATCGACTAATACTAATAATGTTTTTTTTATTTTTTTTATAACATCGTTTAAAACAGTGAACAAAAATCATCAAGTAAAACTTCACACAAGGAAGATAAAGGTAAATAACAAAAATATAAATGCAATATCTTGAATTAGATCGTTTTAAAAAAATATGTTAGCATTTAAAAGTGAAACTATATATGAGAGGCAAATAATTGAACAAGGCTGTAAAGTTTAAGTAAAAGATAACTGTTAAGGCTTACAAAATATATTGACGTAGAGTTTCTAGCGACATGTTTAACAACATTGAAGTTTTCTTTAGCAAAGGAGTGTGAATTATGTTGATGTTGACACAGGAGCGCTTTTACATACAATTACTCATTGCACGCGTCGGCTGATAAAATATACGAGTGTTTTTGGATGTTTGCTACTCAAATACGCCGAAACAACTAGGTGGAGTTTGTTAAAACTTGAAATATTTAACTTATAACACAGAAAAACAAATCAGACTCTTAACGTAACCGCGGGGAAAAACTGATTTTACTTATATTTGTAAGTATTGGCCACATAGCCAGAATATTCATGGATGTGATATAAAATTCTTTCGACGCGTTGCTGTTAAACTATGATAAAATTGGTATGGCGTTAACTCCTGTCTTGTATAAGTTTTGTAAGCGTGCAATATTACTTGCGGGAAGGTAGTTATATGAACAAAAAGGTGATAGTTTCCTGACTATGCGGCAGTATTCCAAAAGGACATTTAAACGATGGCGCTGGCGGAAGGAAGGATAATATTAAAGCTAAAATTGGCGTTAACCGACTTCAACCCACATTTCAAACCATTTTGTATGGTTTATTGATTTGACTTTTGTAGGCTTAGCAGCATCCTTAACAGTCACAATCCGAAGTATATAAAGACCGTACTTTTTGAGGATTTATGCACAATAGATGAATAAGGATCCTACAGTTTTATGTGTTAATGTTTGACTATTGTGTGTTTCGGGATTCATAATATTGTGGACTGTATATAATTTATATGAGCATCACTTGGCCAAGAAGAAGTTCTAAAAACGAGTAAACGACGATCTTTATACATCACGGCTTTTAAATAAAACAGGAACAAGTATTATTTAAAATTATGTCCGACTCAGCATGCAGTTTTCCATATTCAAATAACACTTTTTCATATAAGACGAATAAGTATCCCGGTACGTAGTTTTTATCAGATGCTGAAATTTTGATTGAATCTGGACATAACTTGCGCTTACCATACATCAGTAATTTTTTCATCAATCTCCAAGCCATCTAGGTAGAAGCTGTGCTAAGAGCGAATAAATTGGTGTTGGTGTTGTTACGATGCGGTCTTACATCGTCAGGTCATATAATTCACACTCTAATTAGGTGTTAGCCATCCAACTTAGAAACAAGTGCTTAAGTTCTATAAAGTTTATGTATATTTTTTTTTGCTAGGATTTCATTGAAAACAGTTTTTTATTGTAAAAAGCCCATAATGGTTGCTTAGCAATAAGTGCTTCCTAGAAATGAAAACTTCAATTAAAAAAAAAAAAAAAACATTTTTAAAAACAAGTTCCGCTTACCCTCACACTTCCACTATCTATTATTTATATGGAAATTGCAGAAAAGACAACTACTACATCATCGAATATTGCAGCCACCAATGCGGCGAGTGATTCGGCAAAATCAACAATCAATTCTAAAAGCTCAGCACTATCTCGTAATCTCTGGGTATCTGGCCTTTCATCACTTACACGTGCAAGTGACTTAAAAACAATTTTCTCAAAGTATGGTAAAGTCATTGGGGCTAAAGTGGTTACAAATACTCGCACTCCTGGAACGCGCTGCTATGGTTATGTAACCATGTCTTCATCTAGTGATGCTGGAAGTTGTATTGAACACTTACATCGCACTGAACTGCACGGGCGTATCATTTCGGTAGAACGAACAAAAAATGAGATTGGTGGCAGCGCATCATTAGCAGTGAACACTAGTAGCGGAGTAACAAAGAATTCCGGCTCTGGGGCCAAGAAGAGGGACACATCTGGTAAGGACTCCAAACCATCTCATGATGACAAAAAGAAGAGTGAAGATAAGAGAAATTCTACACGTGGCAGTAGCAGCAAGAAAGACGACAGCAAGAGAGATGATAAATCTAGACCTAAAGCCGATGAAAAGGAAAAAGACAAAACTGTTACCAAAGAAGGTGAAAAAGATAAAGACGATAAGGCTCGTTCTGAGACATCATCAGCAAAGCGTCAATCGCGGCGTTCTACAGATCGTTTACGTAACGATCGCACTCGTGACTATGATCGAGAACGTGAGCAACGTCAAAAAGAAAGAGAGCGAGAACGTGATCGCATACGTCAGCGGGAGATCCTTTCTTACCAAAAAATTCGGGAGGAAAGAGAACGACAACGACTAAGAGAAAAAGAACGCGAGCTTCGTGAAGAAGAACGACGCCGTCGTGAAATTCGTGATCGTCAACGGCAAGAAGAACAACGTTTAGCTGAAGAACGCAAAAAACTGGCTTTGGAAAGAGAGCGACTGGAAAGAGAGAAAGCTGAACTACTTCGCTTGGAACGAGAACGGCAGAAGTTGGAACGAGAGAAAATCGAGTTGGAGCGTCTTGAACTGAAAAGGCAACAAATGAAGTATGAATCAACTACAATGCATACAGTTCTTTAACACTTTTTTTTTAATTTTTGAAATTTTTAATTTTGAAATTAGTTTCCGTTCTTTTTCTCCTATGTAGGAGTAAGAGATGGACACTAAAGTGCTAAATCGTCTTGGTTTGACTATTCGTGAATTTGTGAAACAATTACCGGTTAAAAACAACGCGTTTCGTGTTTTAAAATCAAATTCGTTAGATCCCAAAGCTTCATAAAAGAATATTAATTTATTTAGTTAATTGTTTTAATATATTTTCTATTTTTTTTTATCTTGTTACCTCATTGGATTGGATCATATAAAGGATTATTCATGCTCGTGAGGATCCTTTGAAACGACCAGTTAAACGCTCTGCTGATGATCGCTATTCCGAAGTAACAGATCGTAAACGACCTTCAGGAAATGATACTCGTTTCGAGGCGCCACCTCCACCTAGGTTTGATGCTGCTTTAGTACAATCAAGAAGGTTACTTATTCGAAAACTTAATTTTTTTTGTATGAAAAGTAACTTATCTTTTAAATCTACAGCTATGATAAAAAACGTGAAGATTACAGCACTTCCACTTCGTCTAAACGTGCTATAGAAGATTATTCGTCCTCAAAGCGTGCTGACTACACAAGTACGGGCACAAAAAGGGCAGCAATTAGCGACTATGCTCCAATACCTTCGAAACGTAGTGCTGATGACTACTCAAAACGAAGTGCTGCTGATTATATATCATCCTCTAGCGGTAAGCGTACTGCTGATGACTATTCGTCTTCAAACAAACGTGATGACTATTCCTCAAGTAAGCGCGATGTAGAATTGCGTCATATTTCAGCATCGGGTAGCGGTGGTGGTACCACTTCATATCATAAAGGTAGTGGAAGTCGTTATGTCGAACCAGAAATACAAGTCCGTTCTTCCGTTGCAAGCTTTAGGCGAATGGATGATCGTAGTGATGTTAGGTAATAATCGGTTATTTAATTTGTTGTTTAAACTATGTAATAACTGTTTGCAGATCTGCTGTAAGTAAACGATATGACAATTCCAGTGGTTATGGTGCAAGCTCAGATCGTAATGTGAGCAGCAACAGTGTATGGGCTCCATCAAGTTCAAGTCATTTGGGACATTCGAGCAGCAGTGGTGTTCCTACCATGAAGTCATACGTAAGTAATGGAATATCATCAGGTATGCACAGCGGTAGTTCTGTATGGCAGAAATCTGGTACAATCGAGGAACCCAACTGGCGCTCTATTCAATCATCACAGGATCGGTATGATCGCACTTACAACGAACGTAGTGGAAACTACTTAGAATCATCTCGTACTAGTGGTGGTATGTATGCCGGAAGCGGACGTCCAGCACCGGATCGGTATGGAGGAGCAGTTTCTTCGCGCTACGATAATAGCAAATATTGAACGCAAAGTAAAACTTAATGAACGTATATGTTAGCATAAACAATTTTAATTTTTGTTTGACTTTCCAAAAAACTACCATATAAGTTTGCATTTACCCAATTGATTTCATTGAACAAGCATCATTTATGAATTTTGTGTTAATTCAGTCTCTTAATTAGTAATATCTACTATTAGTAAGTTAATACATTGTGTTGTTTGCACAAAAAAAGAATAGATTTGAGTTTTCTTACTAATTTTATTTGAAATTCAAACATATTACAATTAATTCAAAATTATTATTACATTAACAATAATGTACTACTTTCTACTTTGCTATCGACTTGTATATTAATGTTATAATAAATCAAATCTAAACTACAATTATGTCGTTTGATAAAGGCGAAATATTTGCCAATTCCCAATAACTTCTTTTATCAAACGCTGTCAAATTATCATAAATCAAATCTAAACTACAATTATAGTGTTTTATCAAATGCTGTCACATAATCGTTTGATACAAAAATTGTACTATTAGGCACTGGCATAATTTATGATTCAAAAATTATTAAACTTTTGTCAAGTGGTGTAGTCGTAGCATAAGTGAAAAAAAAAGTAATTATGTTATCCGTTTGGTATTTATCTCAGCTCTTCAAAAGACGAAATTAAAGGTGTCGTTGTGTCCACCAATATTAATACGCTGTGTGGTAAAGGATAAATATTGTTTACAACAACATAATAACCCTTATCGTATTGTTCCTTAGATGAGTATAAACTGAGAAAGATTTATATTTATTATTTTTGTTTTAAATTGATAATTTCGAACAAAAACGTACGCTAGTATATCGATAGGATTTAAAATGACTTCCGATTTATATACCGAAGCTAAAAAGTTTGTAAACGCTGCTGTGTTGTTTCCAATCTCTAAGTCAACTTCTGTGCTTTTTACTTTTGTCTATATTTTAAAAAACAATGATTATATAAAAATTGTATCGGACTGCTACTATTACATCATTATCTCCTATTTGAATGATGCTCTCTTTTGTCTCCGGAATTCCATTACGTGTGCCCCAAAAAGATATCACGTTATCTTCAGATGACACAACGGTGCATTGATCACTGCACTTTACCTTCTATTTAAACACAAAAACTCGAGTTTTTTTTAAAAGTAATATTTTCTTTTTTTTTGTATGATTCTAAGCAAAATTTTTCAAAATAATAAATAGAGCTGTGGCTAGCATAATCTAAAGCTCTTTCTATGTTTCAAGACTTTAGTTAAAGTGATATATGAATAAATAAAACTTTACGAAAAACGTACCGTTATGAATCGATCTTTTATAAAATCAACTAATGTTGGCGATTCTACAGTATTACAATGTCCAACTCCGCGTTGACCTTCTGAATTTCGTCCCATAGTAAACACATATCCACCTTCAACAAGAAATACCGAATGCGTAGAGGAAAGATCTAAATCCACGGACTTACGTGGTAGAATAATCTTTTTCTGAAAAATTTAAAATTTGATAATAAATAACCGAATTGAAATAACGATAATATTAACAATTACAAAAGTCATAATCTTGCCAGGTTTATTAAATCCCAATTTATTGTAGTCGTTGCTGCCACAAATATATACATCACCATTTTTAAACAAAATGGCTGATGTATCTGGTCCGCAAAATATTCTTTCTGCTTTAATGTTTACTTGAGGGAATAAAATCTTTTGTGGTGTTTTTCTGTAAAATATTTTGATTAGTAAACCGAACCGAAATAAAAGATATTTTAGGTTTCTTCCTGCCAGAAAAAATTGGTAAATATTTAAAAGGTTTTACCACAAAAAATGTTCCTGCCAGAAAATATGTGGTGTTTGAGAGAGAAAATATGAGAGTAAGAAACAGCTGATCACTTCCCCTCCCAAAAATAAGTTTCAATTTTCATCCAGATATATTCATTGTGGGTAAAACTTGAAGACTGTCAAAATCGTAGGCAACGTGACTGCATGAATGAATAAATAGAAGATAACGACATCAGACGAACAAAATTCGAAATCTACTGTACATGTACGTCACAGGTGCCTATACTATGTTCCAGCCAGATTTTGTGGTAAAAATTGAAAGGTGTCAAATCGCGAGAGAGTAAAAACTAAATTTCTCTGACTACTCGAACCACCATAATTCTGGCTGGAACGGAAAAATAGGTAAAAATTGAAGACTGTCAAAAAGTTTCGCGTATTTTAGTAAACAAACAATGGCAGAGCTTAGGAGCTAAAACTAGCACCATAGTTGCATCACCGTTTGGTTAAGACATTCTGAATGCAAGGCGAGTGAAGCATTTTCGAGAATATTGAAATAACTTAAAAAGTAAATGTTCGATTTTAAAGTTTTCTGCCTGATTTTTATAGCTTCATAAATTATCTTGAACTTTGATTTATTTTAAATGCATAAAATGCATTTTAAAACAATGCTTAGGATAAAAATAAGAGGTTTGACGTTAAGTAAATTTTAGCCAAAATTGTTTTACATTTTGAGTTAAACAGTTTTGTTGCACTATTTCTACTGAACACTACTTATAGTAGAAAAAAAAAAAAAATTAAGTGTTTATTAACAAAGCATAAAAAAATACTAAAGTTGTACAAGCGCGAATTCTTGCCGAAAAGTAATTAAGTTTAAATTTTGTGTTTCGCATTTAATTATTATCTGAACGCTGAAAATTATTTTATAAGGAAAGTATTTGACAGGTATAATTCAGACAGGAAATTTGATTTCCCTCGCATGCAAAAAGTGAGTCACCAGTCTCGTCGCCTACGATTTTGACAGTCTTCAATTTTTAGCCACAAGAAATTTATCTGGGTGAAAATTGAACTTATTTTTGGGAGGGGAAGTGATCAGCTGTTTCTTACTCTCATATTATCTCTCTCAAACACCACATTTTTAGTAAAGCGGCCCTCACACGATCAATATTACTGACAGTATAATTACTGACAGTATTTACATTACTGTCAGTGTACCACTCACACGGTCAGTATTGTTTATTGTCAGTAATCAGTTTTTTTGACATTCGACTGGTGAAGGTGCGAACTATGCTCCGGCTACGTGACCGACAGCCGAAAATGGCATGCCACTTTTTGGGGCAGATTCCGTCCAAACTTGCACCACGCCTCCAGCTAGGCATCGGACGACCATACCCTTGGACGCAATGTTCCATGCCACTGAATGAGGAACTTTTCCAAGTTTCTTAAAAGTTTCGCTGCCTCATCGTCTATCTGCCACAAAATGGGGCATGCCACGCCCCCTCCCAGGATTTTGCCGTCCCGTGCCTACTTGCACCCTCTGACCAACTTTCAGCCGGATCTGCTCTTGCCACTTTTTGGCCACTTTTCTGTGCAAATAATACTGATGAACTGTCAGTATTCACCTCACACCATCAGTATTACTGTCAGTATTTAAAAACTTCGTCAGTAATATCCGATTTTTTCATCAGTCATCAGTATCGTTTTTCTATACTGACAGTTCATCAGTACTCACCTCATACGATCAGTAATACTGTCAGTATGCAAAATACTGTCAGTAATACTGATCGTGTGAGGGCCGCTTAATAAAAACATTTTAAATAATTTTTTAATATTTTATGTAGCCGCTTTTGGCTTTAGTGGTGAAGTGTATTTTCTTAGGCATACTCGCTTTCAATTTATCTAGTATTTGAGTACTGATCACGGACCATTGTCTATTGGCGACCTTCGGTTATTTGACTCATAGGTATTTTTTTTTTAAAAATATTCCACAAATTTTCAATGAGGATAATTTCTGGTGACTGCTGGCCAATCCAAGCAGGTAATATTTTGGTTTCAAAGCCATTTCATTGCAATTTTAGCCACATACTTCGGATCATTATCCTGCAAAGGGATGATATCGCATGGTTCGTAGCCGAATTATTTCCGACTTGGTGGGTATAAGGCCACTTGAATACTTAAATAATCTCTTGCTTATTTTCTTTGTTATACCCTACACCGAGGGTATATTCACTTTGTCATTTCGTTTGTAACACATAGAAGGGGGCGTGACAGTTATGAAAAAGTATATACATATATATTCTCGATCAACGGCACCACCTGAGTTGATTTAGCTATGTCCGTTTGTCTGTTGAAATTAGGTTTACGGGAAAACCAGGAAAGCAAATTGAATGAAATTAACACACTCAGGTCAGACCTTCTTGCAGGCATCTTGCTATTGAAAATGGGCGAAATATGTTCATGGACACGCCTACCGCCGATACTCTTAATACTGAATATTTGCTCAACCCCATTTTGAAAAAAATGCAGCGATTATGATGAAACTTGGTGATTTGGTGTACATGTGAACAAAGTTAGGATTAGGGTAGGTTTCAAGTTTAAGATTCGCGTGGCACAGCCCTAAATTTTAACCTTTATACCACCATATCTCGTAAACCGTGCAAGATATTGTGATGAAATTTCTTTAGTTTTTCGACTTTTTCATCAAATTTGAATTTTTTCAACATTTTGCAACCTCTTTCAAAATTTTTAGACTAACTTCTCTCAACATTTTGCATATATTTACGACTTTTTCAACATTTTTCAACATTTTTCAACCTCTATTAACCTTTTAAACATTTCAGGATTTTTCGAATTATTCAACCTCGTCAACGTCTTTCTAACATTTATTAAAAAAAATATATGTATTTTCACTGCAGTGTAGGGTATGTGAGTTTCAGTTTGGCTGAAGATATCACCTTGTTCATATTGTTATTTAATAAAAAATCACACTTAATGTAATAAACATTTGATTAAGTTTAAAATATGTTAAAATGGCGTCTCATTTTTCGATAAAAAATTGAAAATTGAAGACTCAAAAAGTTGCGCGTATTTTAGTAAGCAAACAATGGCAGAGTTTAGGAGCTAAAACCAGCACCATAGTTGCGTAACCGTTTGGTTAAGACATTCTGAATGCAAGGCGAGTGAAGCATTTTCGAGAATATTATTGAAATAACTTAAAAAGTAAATGTTCGATTTTAAAGTTTTCTGCCTGATTTTTATAGCTTCATAAATTATCTTGAACTTTGATTTATTTTAAATGCATAAAATGCATTTTAAAACAATGCATAGGATAAAAATAAGAGGTTTGACGTTAAGTAAATTTTAACCAAAATTGTTTTACATTTTGAGTTAAACAGTTTTGATGCATGTTATGCTAGGCAAAAATTTTAAATTTCCCATACGCTGTTACGGAATTCACGTTTTTAACAGCTAGTTAGTCCAGAAAAGTTGTGCACTAATTTTTTTTTTGTTCAAACAAAGAGTTATGTTCGATGGAATTGTAAAAACAAAAAAAAATGGAGCAACTTTCATTTAGCAACACTTCCAATTCCTTATGTTAAAACTGCGCACTTCGAAAAACAGTATCTTAAAAATAATTATCTGGTTGACTACCTTACAGGTAACATTCAACTTTACGATTCCTTTTCAATAAAAAATCGCTCAGCTATTTAATTAAATAAATGAGCATTTACCAAAAATGTTTTGATTTCAAGCTTTTTGTTATGTTGCTTCTTCTTTTTTTTTTTTTTTTTTTTTAAAGCATAAGCCAACGCTCAGGAGATGCCCCCTATAAATGCAATGCACCGTGTTGGTTTTAAGAAAAGGAGAAAGGTTAGAGGGAAGGGGGATAGATGGAGTAGTGTCGGTGAACATTAATCTTGAATCTATGGATGTCACAACTGCCGGGGAAGACAGACGCAGGTAAGCAGTTCCACAACTTGATGGTTCGGCCAAAGAAAGAATTATCACGAAAGTGTGATGTCCTGTTGAACACCGGCGTGACGCAAAAAGGATGGGCCTGATGGGATGCCCGAGTGCTGCGAGAGAAAATCCTGGCTGATGGAATCAGTTCCCGTATTTCTCTAGAGCACATCCCGTTATAATATCTATAAAAAAGGGTTAAACACCCTACGTTACGCCGGTGGTGAAGGGAATCGATAGAGGCGATGATAGATTCATCACCTATTAGTTTCAACACACGTCGCTGGACACGATCTAGCAGCTCCAAGGTGGTTTTAGGAGCCCCGGCCCAAATGTGTGAGTTGTACTCTAGTTTGGGTCTAATATAGGTGAAATAAATAGTACGAAGATCAACTGGAGTGAAGTATTTCTTACACCGTTTCAAAAAACCAATACACTTGGCCGCATCTTTCGCCACATCGAATACATGATCAGACCACCTCAGGTCCGATTGAACCGATATGCCCAGAACGTCAAGAGTTGTTGACCTCGCAATATCTAAGCCAGCCATATTAAGGGAAGGAAGGGAGAGATCCATTCGTCTGTGAGACAACAGACAGCACTGAGTTTTAGAAGCATTAAAATTGACTCGGTTAATACGACCCCACTCGGTGATTGTGTTGAGGTCGAAAACGAGTGAGTCATTCATATGCCGCCTTTTACTCTCAACCTCCACAGAGCTCGGGCGATTTTTGAAGCAATAAGAATGACATATGTTGCTGTCGTCCGCAAAGGAATGGATTGGGTTGGTGGTCGATGACAGAAGGTCATCGATAAAGACCAGGAAAAGGGTAGGAGATAGGACAGAACCCTGGGGAACTCCAGCATTGATGAAGTGTTCGTTAGAGGTGAAACCGTCTACCACAACACGGATAGAGCGATCACTGCAGAAGCTCGTAATCCAACGAGCAAAGGAATTACCGACACCAAATGCAATTAGTTTTGATACGAGGGCGCGATGCCACACTCGATCAAACGCCTTAGAAATATCCAGAGCGACAACCATACTTTCACCGAAAAGGTGAACGGAATGGTTCCATTTTTCAGTGAGGAACGACATAAGATCACCGGTAGAACGAGACCTACGGAAACCATATTGGCGATCACTAAGTAATTCGTTGCGCTCCAGATAGTTCACTAGGTGAAAGTTTATTACACTCTCCATAACTTTGGAGAGCGCAGAGCATATCGCAATGGGCCGATAATTATTAGGGTTGGAAACCTCGCCTTTTTTGGAAACTGGCTGAACATTAGCAACCTTCCAACAGGATGGAAATATCCCACTAGTGTAGGATATGGAAAAAAGATTGCGTAATGGCCGAGCTAGTGTTGAGGCACACTTTCTCAACACATGGGCTGATATGCCATCAGGCCCTGAGGCTTTATTTATGTTGAGGTTTGCAAGGACTCTTTTTACTGCCCTTGTTCGAAAGTAAATAGTTGGCATTGCCGAAGACCTATTCTGAACAGGGGGTAAAGGCTGACAGCTATCTGGGAGTGTAGCATTTTTCGCAAAGATGCTAGCCAATAGATCGGCTTTGTCAGCAGGGTCAGTGAATATTTGGTCGTTCATTAAAAGAGTTGGAATAGACGATGAGGACTGATTCTTCACTCTCTTAACAAATGACCAAAAACTTTTGCTACCTTTCGGTAGTGAAATGATTCTTTTGCGCAGGTTTTGTTCGTAGAGAAACTTTTCTCGCTGAATCGTGGCATTACAGCAATTTCTAGCCTCAATGCGAAGCCTTTCAGTATCAGCATTTCTAATGAGCCGCCAATCCCGAAATGCTTCCTCTTTGGACCTGACTGCAGTCCTGCAAGTCTCATTAAACCAAGAGTGGTCCTTTGGCTTAACGTTAACTTTTTTATAAGGTATGAAGGACCGCATACCTAATAAAATTATTTCTTGAACCATTAAAGCCGCAGCATTTATGTACCTATCAGCGAAACACAATTTCCAATTGAAATTACGAAAGAAATTATTTAACGCAATCCAATTTGCTTTATCATAAAGCCATACAGTCCGCTTCGGGGCTTTCGGCGAAACAGTGCGTAAACTATTAAATGGGAAAGCAGCGGAAATAGTACAATGGTCCGAGTTACCAAGAGGTGCAAGGACAGACACATCGTATTTTTCATGATGTGATGTCAGAAAGAGGTCTAGTGTACTTAAGCTATGCCCCCCAACGCGTGGAATGAACGTGGGGTCATTCACTAGTTGAGTCAGTAAATTGGACTCGGCAAAAAACTCAACATAACGACCTTCAGGAGTTGTAAGGCCAGAATGGCGCAACCAATTAGAGTTATGAACATTGAAATCACCAGCAACTACAATTTCACTGTCTGGGTACGACTCTAAAATTTTGGAAATCGAATCAGAGAGGACGTCTATCTTTTCAAAAGTAGGAATCCTCCCTAAATTCGGGCTTCTATACAGGAAGCAGAAATGTAGAATGTGCGACTGGATTTTGAACTTAATCCACATAGAACTAAATTCGGCATCCGTCGTGTTCAAATGTTGCTGACACTGGTACGCAACATCGCTACGTATATATACAGCGAGGCCCCTATGGGGAGAAAATAATGGCAGAAGGTGATAACCAGGTATCTGGAAATCCAGTGGATCAGCATCCCCACACACCTGAGTCTCACCAACCGCCATTACTTGGGGATGGAAGCTAGAAACATGGGCATAGACCGAAAAAAAGTTTGACCTAAGGCCACAAATATTGCAAAAATCAAATCGGAATCTCTCCGACATTTGTGACATCTCAAAAACCCAAGAAGAATATTAATGCTAAATTGTAAGTGGAGTCAAGGCCAGTAATTAAGAGCGAAGAGAATAAGAGTGGGCAAGTGTTATGCCTTTGACCACTCAAGACTCAAGCTCCCAACATAGCCCCAGCCACACTTTACAAATAGCTTAGGATGGGAATAGGGAGAGAAAAGGCTACCAAACAACAGAAATTACAAAGGAGAGGGCATAGAAAAGCCCTTTACGTTAACATTAACTTTCCGTCAAATTAATCCCAAATTAAGGGAAAACTCTTTAATCTGGGAGCACTGCTGCGACTTGGCAGCGACGTCAGTAAGTAAAATTGTAACTGCAGTTTATGATGCTGGGCTAGCTGTTGTTGTTTTGTTGCAGTATTATTTTATTTTGTTTTGTTTTGTTAAGCGTCTAACGAACGACTTGTCGGTTTATTATTGTGGCGTTTAATAGAATATGTATTCAATTGTAGATTTTGTTGTTGCTTAGTAGTAGTTGGATTTATTGTTTTTGACTTTTCGGTTTATTATTGTTTTGTTTAATAGAATATGTATTAAATGGTAGATTTTGTTATTGTTTTGTAATAATTGGATTTCTTGTTTTCTGTATTTAAACATAGGTAAAAGAACACGCGACGAAAGCAATATAATAAAAGACACGCGTTACAACATTAAGACATAACATTAAAAACATCAAAACAAGACGCAACAGAACAGTAAGGGGGACCGCGCGACACGTCCTCTCCCTTAACACAACCTTAAAAGAAGTGAAAAAAAACAACGCTGAAAATTATTTTATATGGAAAGTATTTGATAGGTATAATTCAGACAGGAAATTTCATTTCCCTCGCATGCAAAAAGTGAGTCACCAGTCTCGTTGCCTACGATTTTGACAGTCTTCAATTTTTAGCCACAAGAAATTTATCTTGGTGAAAATTGAACTTATTTTTGGGAGGGGAAGTGATCAGCTGTTTCTTACTCTCATTTTTTCTCTCTCAAACACCACATTTTTTCTGTCTCGAACACTTTTTGTGGTAAAACTTTATAAATATTTACCTATTTTTTCAGTCTCGAACAAACCTATCTTCAGCCAAACCGAAACTCACATACCCTACACTGCAGTGAAAGTACATATACATATTTCAATAAATGTTAGAAATACGTTGAAGAGGTTTTGTTGGCTGTAGCTATTCAATAAGCATATAAACACAGAAAGCGTTTCATTATACACACCTAATTTTAAATCACCACCAGTGCTGTCGTTTGTACTACAATAGTACTTTTGTACTACCGTTCAGCCACGCGTACTACTGTACTACCCAATCCTCAATTTGTGCGATCTAATATATACAAAGTATATACTTCTATATTTAAAATAATACATGCACTGTTAGTTAGAGTGACTAATTGTTGAAGCAAAATATTGTCATTACTTGCTTATAAAATACTTTGAAAATTTTTGGACCCAAAATCAGATTTTATTTATTTTTTTTCTCATTTATTTTTTTAATGTGAATTCACGTAGTGGCATTGACAATTTCAAATTATAGTGTATTGAGGTGAATGCAGTGAAAATAACAGAGGATTATAGCTGTTACACAAGAAACACCAAAGCTCTACTCGCGCAGAAACCACAGCTTTATTCCTTATATATAGGCTTAAAAATAGCAGTAAACTTTTTTCGATACTTATATGCACATAAGGAAAATCGAAAAAAAATTATGTAAAAAATATTATAAATAAGAAAAAACTCAAATTTTCTTCATTTTTTTGGCCAAATTCCAAAAAATTAAGATTTTGCAGCTCTGGTGGCAACCCTAGGACTATTTTTTTTGTTGATTTTTTTAAATGAGGATATACTCGAATATGAATAAATTTTCGAAAATCGAGAGCTCTTGAAGTATTCTAGAACATTCCATTTGTTTGAACATGTCTAATGTACATACAGACTACAATAAATGAATTTCAACAAGTACTATGTTAACTTTTATTAATAATTTCTTTTTATCATAAGAGTAGGTGTAAGTAC
Source organism: Tricholauxania praeusta (assembly GCA_949775025.1). NCBI lineage: Eukaryota > Metazoa > Arthropoda > Insecta > Diptera > Lauxaniidae > Tricholauxania > Tricholauxania praeusta. Next base: position 114,955,105 of record OX459029.1, read on the forward strand.
ACGTAAATTAGTGCAGTACTACCCATTTTCACAAAGTACTACCCGAAAATATTAAATTGAGCACTCAAATTTTTTCGAAACGACAGCACTGATCACCACCCGCTAAAGTAGTTTCACTTGAAAAATAATGTTACGTAGCACGTTGTTCGAAGCCCCCCTCTCCTGTAACACATAGTAACGTTTTGCAAGAACCCTCCTCCCCAAAATTGCGTTACATAATACTTGAACGCGCCCTTAATCAAATAAGGACTACGTTTATGGCGATGGGCTCGTGCTACGTTACAAAAAAAATTACATATGCGCGTGTCGTAATCTTGTATTCTATCATTCTTGACGAGACTGGAGCCTCACTTTCCACTAGCGAGGTAGCGAGCACACAATTGGAGCAGCAGCAGCAGCAAAACGCTCTATGGAACACAATTGGGGCAGCAGCAGCAAAATCTGTCACAACTCCAAAAATTGTAAACAAAAAAACTAGTCAAAATAAAAATTTTCTCTATATTCAAAAAGAAAATGTTTGATATAAGCTTCATTATTTGTGCTGGATAAATTTAAAAAAAAATGACAAAAACACAATATTTATTCATGGCAGCTTGACTACAACACTGATATTTTGCTGCTTTGCTGCCGGATAAAAAATAGAAAAATTTATGTATCGGCAGCAGGGCAGCACGGCAGGAAACTTCACGATTTTCTATTTGTCTCTTTCTCACCTCCATAATTCTCTATAATTTTCATGTTGACAGATTTTGCTGCCCTGCTGCTTTGCTGCTGCTGCCCCAATTGTGTTCTCGCTAAGGGAAATGAAATTTCCTGTCTGAATTATACCTCTCCAATACCTCTAAAATAATTCAGCGTTGATTTTTGAAATGGTATCGTAAAGTTGAATGTCACCTAAATAGTTGTACGGTAGTTAACCAGATAATTATTTTAAAAAATTATTTATCTTAAGCCCAATTTCCATGTGATCTTATCTTATCTTATTTTATCAAATATCAGGGAGGACTTTACATGCTATAACGATAGCAAATGTATGCTATTCACTCTCGCATTCTCCAAGTGCATCAGGTTCTGTTCGAATGCTTTTTCTTTCTTACAAAAATTTGATTTGATATCCCTGATATGGAATAAGATAAGATAAGACAAGATCACATGGAAATTGGGCTTTAACATAAGGAATTGGAAGTGTCGCTAAATCAAAGTTGTTCCAATTTTTTTTTGTTTCTACAGTTCCACTCTTTGTTTATTTAGTTAAATAAATGAGCACTTACCAAAAAAATTTTTTGATTTCAGTCTTTTTGTTATGTTGCTCCTTCTTAACACAACCTTATAAGAAGTGAAAAATAAAAATCGACGCTGAAAATTATTTTATAAAGCCCAGTTCACATTATCACACATGCTGTCAAACATGGCTTGGCAACACGAATAACAGACGTTTTGCGTTCACATCATCCCACATGCTTGTCACACATCATTTGCAGAAAAATTTTGTGGCGTACACATCACTAAATTTTACCTCTGCTTTAACCTCTGAAGTGAAAACATTGTAATTGTTCTCTATGGTAACAATCGTATATCGTATTTTTTAGCACGTCAACCGTAGTATTTGGCTCGGCTTCCTTCAATTTTTCAAAAAAAATCTTGCTATAACTGATTATTATTAATGGCCGCCATTGAAGTTCACTCCATGAAGTCTTATTTGAAATGAAAAATTTGCACTAGGCACGACAACCAGCGTTCACACTAGTTGTACGGTTGGACAAGCCAGCAGAGAAATCAAAAATTTTTCAACTCCATCCAACATGTGTGTCAAGCGGTCCATCCTACAGTTCACATTGTCGAACATTGATCTTGTCACACCATGTTGGACAACATGTGTGATAATGTGAACTGGGCTTAAGGAAAGTATTGGACAGGTACATATATTCAGACAGGAAATTTCATTTCCCTCGCTTGTGAAAAGTGAGGCTCCAGTCACGCTGCCTACGATTTTGACAGTCTTCAAGTTTTAGCCACAATAAATTTATCTGGGTGAAAATTTAAACTTATTTTTCGGAGGGAAAGTGATCAGCTGTTCCTTGCTCTCATTTTTTTTCTCTCAACCACCAGATTTTTTCTGGCAGGAACACTTTTTGTGGTAAAACTCTAATTTAATTTATTTAATTCAATAATTCATTGTACATTAAGATTTCTCTTTTAGATTAGTACAAGTTTAGCTAATTATTTATTATAGACTTAAAATTTCAATTAATTTTAACAACTATTAATTAAAAAGTTAAAGAAGAGATTAAGTTAATTTTATAAATCAAAATAAAATGACATCAATTTAAAAGAAAAACAATTTCATGTAAGGAAAGAGAGATAAAGATAAAAGTAATAATAATATTTAAAGATTTTCTGAAAAGTGTTCAAAGAGCTTTCGCTTGAAAATGTTTGTGTTACAAATGCGTTTTAAACGTATGGGTAGCGTATTCCATAGGTGTATCGCATGAATAAAAAAATGACGTGAGGTCAACAGATACTTGTGCCTTTGATTCCTAGAAAACCTTAAAAGCTCAAATAAATAATCTGGTTCCTTTCTTTGGATGTTATTATGGAGCAGCAATAAATTGCTATAATTAAGCATTTCACTTAAGGAAAGTTCAGTTATATTTTTGGAATATGAGGATATATGACTAGTGTTTCACCGAGGCCGAGGCGAGGCGAGGTTCTAGTTGATCTCGGTCTCGCCTCGTTTTATAAATTTAAGTCTCGCCTCGCCTCGGCCTCGGACGAGATCTTGCCATCACATGCCTCGCCTCGGCCTCGCCTCGTTCTCGGCCGAGGCACCTCGGTAAAATAGCGAGGTTTTTATTAAAATAAATAAAAAAATTATACATGTATCCGGGCTTATCTGTTTTTATTTTTGGAGAATTGGATGAGATATGATGAATTTAATTCTTTTCTTATATGGAAAGGAGAGGCATTGCCTATTTTTCCAAACCAAACTAAGCTATGAACCTTTTACAAACTATAAGAAAGATATGTACCAAATCTTATTTATCTACGTCAAATAGATATTGAGATATGATAAAGTTAATTTTTTTCTTATATTGAAGGCATGGTACCGCCCATTTTATTAATTGAATCTTAGTAATTCCTCTACCTTTTATAAATGTACCAAGTTTTATTAATCTGCATTAAGTAGTTGATAATATATGATGAATTCTGTTTTTCTCTTATGTGAGGGTGGCATCACCCATTTATCGTAAACTATGTTACGGAGCATCCCAAATCATAAGAAACATATATGTATGTCAAATCTTTCGTCGGTCGGTTGAACGGTTTAGGAGTCCATTAGCAACGAATATACATATATTGATCTTTATTTATATACTAGCATTACCCTGTGCGTTTCGCTTAACCTTACATGTTCTTAGAAAGACTAAGTATTAGAATAAATCAATTTCAATACAGTGTTGTCAATCATGCAGTTTTGCTTATAGCCTTACATGCTTCTGTTATCGATTAATCGAGGCGAAGTCGCATAAAAGCTGATGCGATCCAAGCACTTCTGTCCATTAGCGCTTGGACCAAATCTGAACTCGTAAGAAGCACATGCGGGTTAAAAATAAAACAAAGTAGTTTACTCAAAATAAAATACTAAAATATTAGTTAAATATAGATTTTAATATAAAAATTACATTCATATTTTCAATCTGCATATGGGCCTTACAAGTTCAGATTTGGTCAAAACGCGCCTCGCTCTTGGTTTCGAAAACGAGGCTAGGACGAGGCGAGACCGAGGCGAGGACGAGGCGAGGTGTCGTGTGATCTCGCCTCGCCTCGTTCAAGCGAGGAAAATTTATTTTTCCATCTCGCCTCGTTCTCGCCTCGGTCTCGCCTCGTTCTCGTAGTCAAAAACGAGGCTGCCTCGTAGTCTCGGTGAAACACTATATATGACAATATCTATTTACACCAAATATGTACCTAGCGCAACTATTATAAGCAACCGTCAATTTTCTAAGCGATTCAAAATTCAACTTTGAAAACAATTCGCAACCATAGAGTATGATAGGCAAGATATAGGATCTCACGAGCCTTAGTTTAACAGCGGTTGGTAAGTAATTAGTGTTAGGACTAAGTCCCCGTAGTGCCCCATAAATTTTGGAGACTACACTATTTGTGTGGACGTTCCATGTGAAATTGCTATTAAAGTAAATACCAAGATTTTTAATGCTATCAACATATTCTATGGGGGAATTGTTTAAAAAAAGTGTATGCAACTCATTTTTATTTCGACTACTATTGATGACCATTGCTTTGGTTTTAATATGATTTCGTCTAAGTCAGCTTTCTTCCGACCAACGAAAGATCCTATCTAACTCTTGGTTGATGTCACTTATTAATTCAGTGTATAGAAGCATCAGAAAAAGTTTATATGTATAGCTGTATGCAGCGTTTAAACTTAAACATCGCATATGTATAAAGAAAATTTAAAAAAATATTAAGTATTGCTTCTCTACCTGCAAGCGAACAAAACAAAATATGAAGAAGAAGAAGAAAAATCAAAAAGCATCAGCGCCAAAGAGTCAAATGCGACTGTTGAAAAACTGATGCTGCCTCAAGCCGTTTTGACATTTAACCCAAAATGTTACGCTAGCCAACGAACCAAAAAAGCTGTTATGACGAGTAGCAACGTTTTGAAGTTCGGTTCTTACGGAACCCTTCATGATTTGAGGAAAAAAAATTATTATTGCTCCATAACGCCTTCAGAGACTGCAAGCCCTTCAGCAATTGAATTTGCTAAAATGATTGTTAGCGATGTGCGGCCCATTTATTCTGAAGCGCAAAAAGAATTATTCCAGGCGATAAGCCTTCAGTCGACAAGCGGGTACAGGTTCATGAGGGATGAACTCAAGTTCCACCTCCCATGCGATTCCTCCCTTTACAAGTGGCGACCCGTCAAGACCATCGGCCCTGGAACTACCCCAGCCGTTGAAAACATCTTCAAAAACATGGCCGGCAGAATGCAAAGAGAATAGCGAAAATGCTACGTTGCATTTGCTACGTCAGTATCGGAATTTGGCAACAATGTATTAATTGTATTCAAATTTGAAAGGAGCTAGAATAAACACCAATTTTCTTTTGAAAGTCATTTATGCACATACATATGTATGTATGTATTTCCTTTTATTTTTGCTTGCATTTTTAGTTAATTTTTTCTGAAATTTACTTGGACTTATTCGTTAAGTGTATTTTTGGCATTGTACGGTCAATTTTCTTATGGTTAGTTTTATTTTCAATCGGTTTTTATTTTTCCGTGGCCACAGAAAAAGGTATTAGAATGGTTAACCAACACATATAATTGGATATCTAATTGGCTAAGCGGTTCAAAAGATATCAAGCAAAAATAGCCAGATTTGAAAAGAAAGTAAGCAACTGAAACTATATTTTTATTTTGAGTCCATTTAAAGAGAAAAATAAAATCAAATGAATATAGGATTCGAAATGTAGCGTTTAAAATTACGGGAAATCAATAAAACTAAAATTAATTTTAAAATGCATGCAAATTACTGTTTAATGTGTAATGCGAGTAACATTAAGAGTTCAGCAGGTGCGATATTGAAAAAGTGATATATTGTTTAATCTACTGAGGTAAATTAAGCGGTGATGGTATAATTTGTTGTCATTTGTCGTCATCTTAAACACCTTTGCGCGTCTTATGAAAATATGAGCGAGTTATTTCATAGGCCTAAGGAGGAGTCCATAACTTTTGTATAGAAAAAGCCGTTCCGCCAAATGAGTTGTAGTCTTGTAGCTCCTAAGATATTAATCAAAAATCTCAATGGGAGGGACAAAATCCAACATTACTTTAGGTTATGGGCCAACAAAAGCCTCATGTTACGGACAATAAACAACAAAAAATATTTTTTTCTGAGAAATTCATTTTTTGATCAGAAATATTTTTTCCAAAAAAAAATAAAATTCATTTATAGCTAAAAAGTCAATACTTTGTCCTTGACATCAGCCTTTTATTAAACAAATATTAAAAATCCTGACATTCGATATTATCGTGCTTATTGAGACTTACGATCAGCATCACAAAAACAATTCATTCTCAAAATTTCTCTAAGAAGAAAAATTTCTACTAAGAGTTTTCATTAACACTCATAAACTTTTAACCCAAATTGCTACCATATTATAAATAAGTAAGTTTTGCAAATTAAAAAGTGTCAATTACATAATATATGTATAACGCTCAAAAAGTTTAAATTACTTGACACAATTTTATTGCTGCTTTGAAACTCTTAAATAAAATTGCCACTTCAAATAATGCGCGCACAGTTGATTCTGTGGCCACGGAAAAATAAAAACCGATTGAAAATAAAACTAACCATAAGAAAATTGACCGTACAATGCCAAAAATACAGTTAACGAATAAGTCCAAGTACAAGTAAATTTCAGAAAAAATTAACTAAAAATGCAAGCAAAAATAAAAGGAAATACATACAGTGACTTACAAAAGTGTTCACAAAAAAACTTATTTCTGGTTTTAAGGCTCAATTTTTTTTTGTAGAAAAGGTTTAAAAAAAAAGTATGCAGAAAACTTGCAAACTCTTTATTCTAGCTAAAAAAAATCAAAACTAAAATATTCCACATTTTGTTTAACTTGGGTAGTTATTTTTATAACTACTTAGTCGTTTGTGAACAGTTTTGTAACTTAAAGTAATAAAAACATTTATCATTTTTAAATATTTTATGTGGCCGCTTTTGGCTTTAGTGGTGAAATATATTTTCTTAGGCATACTCGCTTTCAATTTGTCTAGTATTTGAGTAATGATCACGGACCATTGTCCATTGGCGACCTTCCATAGCTCGTCCAAATTTTGTGGGGTTATTTGACTCGTGGGTATTTTTTTAAAAAAATATTCAACAAATTTCCAATGGGTATAATTTCCGGTGACTGTGCTGGCCAATCCAATCAGGTAATATTTTGGTCTCGAAGCCTTTTCATTGTAATTTTAGCCATATACTTAGGGTCATTATCCTGCAAAGAGATGATATCGTCTGGCTCGTAACCGAACTATTCCTGACTAGGTGAGCGTAAGGCCATTCGAATGTTAAAATAATCTCTTGCTTTTATTGTTCCATTGATTCACAACCGAATTGTCCGTAGCGGAAAACCAGGCAGGCCGAAAAAAGTCTTCAACACACTAAATGCGATGCAAGATATTGGCGCAGTTGCGATCCCAGAAAGTGCTATTTCAGTTTTAGATAATGAGCATGCAAGTGAGTGAATATGATGCTTTGATGGCGAATAAAACATGGTCACTAGTGGATTTGCCCGAAGGTAAGAAAGCTTTTGAGTCTAAATGGGTATTTTATTTGAAGCGAGACAAAGATGGTAACGTCGATAAGTTCAAGGCACGTTTAGTCGCAAAAGGTTGCAGCCAGCAGTTTGGTTTGGAATACAGTGATACGTTCTCACCTGTAATAAGATATGCAACTATAAGAATGTTAATGGCTCTAGCGGTGTAGCACAAGTTATTTCTTCATCAAATGGATGTATGTTCCGCTTACCTGAACAGTGAACTTCACGATGTTGTTTATATGAAACAACCTGAAGGCTTCACAAGCACCAAATACCCAAAGAAAGTTTTGAAATTATCTAAAGCAACATATGGTCTGAAGCAATCTGGGCGAGAATGGAACTCTAAGCTGCATGGTACTCTTAGATCGATGGGTTTTCAGCCGTGCAAGAGCGAACCATGTTGTATAAACAAGATATCAGCATCAACTTAATAGCTGTATATGTCGATGATATTATAGTTGCGAGCAAAACAAAAGATGATCTAATAAAGATTGCCAGCAGATTTGAATGTGTTGACAAAGGTCAACTACATTTTTTTCTTGGAATGCAAATCGATCATGAAGGGAAACTAGGAGCGGTTTCACTCAGCCAGACGCAGTATATAAAAGATCTTCTCAAAAAACAAGACATGGAAAATTGAAGGCCAGCCCCCACCCCATTAGATGCGGGATTTCAGACAAGGTGTGACAGCAATGACTGTGGAAAAGTTGATATGACAGAGTATCAATCAGTTGTAGGTGCTCTAATATATTTAGCAATATCAACTCAGCCTGACATTTTACACTCGGTAGCGAAGTTAGCGCAATGCAATACATATCCGCATAAAGAACATTTAGCTGCAGTAAAGCACATTTCGAGATATTTGTCATCTACGAAAGATTTGAAACTACACTATTGCCGAAATGGAAAACCAGTTGTAGGATACGTCGACGCCGATTGGGGGAGTAGTTTGTTGGACAGAAAATTATATACGGGATATGTATTCTTCATGGCAGGCTGTGTATTCTCGTGGGAATCTAAAAAACAAGAAAGCGTAGCACTCAGCAGCACCGAAGCAGAATATGTGGCTTTAGCCACAGCAGCAAAAGAAGCGATTTACCTGCAGAAACTGCTAAAGGAGATAGGTTTGTCATCATTTGATGGTGCAACCGAAGTATTGGGTGACAATTTAAGCGCACAGCAATTGGCGAAGAACCCAACTTAACATGCACAAAGCAAGCATATCCTTACTAAAAATTTAAGTAAAGTTGAACATGAATATTTTGTAAAATCAATGGGCATCAAATTTAATGTTTAAAATTAAATGTGAACTTAAAATGTGTGTAAATTATTTTATATTCGAATACTTGTAACTTTAAACAATGAATTAGGGTTGAAGAGGAGTGTTGAAAAGTAATTAAAAAGGTAGCTTTATACACTCGAAATGGCAACACTAATGCTTTGTTCCAATATATTTTTCTCCCTACTTTAGTTCTTAATAAAACTCGTTACAAACAAGACGTTTCGTTTCTCTTAGTAAAAAGAATATAAGGAAAATATCCCAACATGATACATAATTTTGAAGCAAATGAATTGGGCTTTCTTATAGAGCTAAAAAAATTATATGCTGAAAAACTAACGTTTTTTAGATATCTATTTTGAATATCTATACAGGGTTTTCCAACTTATACTGATTTTTATAAAAGCCATATCCGCAAATTCCGATAGCTATATCTCCGAAACTAGATCCGTCCAACCCTCTTTTATTGCAGGCTTATTTTTTATTTTTATAGCGCTACTTTTTCTTAAAATATTAAAAAAATTTGAGGATTTGTACTAAAATAAATTTAAGCCGAAAAATCAAAAATTAATCGGTTTAATGAGTGAAAAGCACTTTCTTCCTAAAGAGGATTGAGGTAGCTAAATAAATTTGTTTACTTACTGTTGTGTTTGCAAGCTTCCTAGTCCTAAGGCGCCATGCAAACTTGTACCCCAAGTATAAACTGATCCATCAGTGCTTAACGCTAATACATGTTCCAAACCAGCTTCAACTTGTTGTATTTTGATATCGTCAAGTCTTGTTATCATCTTTGGGCTATGATACGTTTTATTTTCGTCATGCCCAAGGGAATACTTAGAATTATTGCCACAACTTAATAGTGAACCAGCCTGTGTGAGTAATATCGTGAAGCCATCTCCTGCACAAGCTCTAAAAATAATGCACATTTTCAACGGAGGATTAAATTCGGAATTCGAAAAGTATTTCCATTATTCAATATTGAATTCTTTTATTAATTTTTGCGCTAATTTTTTAATAAATTATAGGGTGAGGTACTTAAAAAAAGTTCAAAAATCAAAATATCGGGTAATCTTTATTATTATACAAAAGAACATTTATTTTTTAAAGATAATTTCTGTGAAATGTCGGCCGTAACTGCGGCTAACATGGTCCATTAGGAAGGTACAATTGTAGACTGCGCGTTCAAGCATTTTGAGTGGTATTCGGCGAATGACGCGAGTAATGTTGGCTCCCAATGCCTCAGTCGTAGACTTTGGACTTAACGTAGCTCCAAAAAAAAAGTCTACAGGTGTGATATCACATGATCGAGATCGCCAATTAATTTCATAATTGCTGGAAATCATGTGAATTTCGGGTAATATAAAGTTAAAATTTTAATGAATGTAGTGAACTTCCACGATTTTCATTCGTTGTTCTAGAGTAAGTCTATTCATAATGAAATGTCAAACAACAATGAACAAAAATACCATGAGAGCTTAAGATCAGTCATAAAATTTCTAATGACAAAAAGTACCTCTAAGTGAATCACCCTATACATATGTACATTAGGGTGATTCAAACTTTTTTTTTTTTGTTTTTTTTTAAGGTGCTGTTGCTTAAAAAGTAAGTTTATGATATGAAGAAAAAGTTCACGAAAATTCAGCTCTATAACTCAATTTTATAAGGTGGCGCCGCAGCCTGTTAGTTTTACAGGTAAATTGTATGGAAAAATTATCTTTTACAAAAAAGGTGTCTAAATGAATAGGTGATTAGTGTTGTTGAGCTGAAAATCCGAATCTGGCCTCAAAATTGACCCATCATGTCAGAATCCTGAAATATTTGAGTTTAATTACCTGAAACATGATGTTTTTTGTCTATTTTCGAGGCCATGTATGGGATTCAAAGAAAGTTGATCAGCTTATTTTTAACAAAAGCATCATTTAGTACCATCCTTGCCCTTTATAATAAGCTTTCAAGTAGTGATCTGTGATGTTTCCTTGCAAAGTTACAGCCATTTTAAAGTACATGTACATATATTATTTTTTTGTTATATTTCTTTTTACAGAAAGAAGAAAAATCTTTAGTTACATGTTATCAGTTTAAGAAAGTGTTACCCCTAGTATGGTAGTAGGGGTGCTTCCTTAAAACAAAATTTTTTTAAAAATTCGGTTCACTAGACTCCATTCAGTTCTTGAACCGGATAATGTAAGATTGTTATGTTGACGACTTAACTGCAAAAGTACCCATAGTGGGCCACACAATGACCAAGAAGCTGTCTACTCTAGCACAAACGTTTCTTGGATACAGTGTAGTCCGTGTGGTTGTTAGTCTCTTCGTGTGTATCAAGAGAGATGCTCCAGCTGGGAATTAGTAATAAATATTTTTCAAAAAAAGAGTACGAGTCTGTTAAAACTGGAGTTGTCGATTTGCTCAGCAAGGTGCAGTCCTCTTTGGTCATTACCCTATCTCGAAAAACAGCTTCATGATGAGTATTGTAATCCTTTAGAAATGCACAATTCTCTGCTGGCAGCAGATGTTCAATGGAAGGTGGATAGCCTGTGCTGAACTTACTGGTTGGTGGAACATAAGCTATACAGCCCTTTCATGGTTGGCTACTATCTCGAAGTTTTAGTCGCCGAGTAAGGATTATGGATAGTAGCCAACCATGAAAGGGCTAAAAATTTCCACTTCTGTGCTACCAGACTTCATAACAACCATATTTCATGAAGCTGTTTGCGGTTTTTCGATAATATTCATAATGGAGCGGTGTTTAACGAGTACTGTGGAATGAATGAGATGTTGCCTCATTTGTTCTGTTCTGTCTCAAAATGTTCTTATAATGCTCACTTTGCTTTGATCTGTGTGATAATTTAGACTCCTGGGTGTTTCAATAATGGCATATCGCGTATATCCATACTCGCATACAGGCTTGGATTCGAAACATAGTGAATATGAAATATACTCATAGTTCGGCTGCGGCGTAGCTTACGACAGTATCAACTGAAAGACTACGGCGAAGTTCGGGACAGAGCTAAATTTAGTCCATATATGCCGCAGATTTAATAAAAACTTATTACGTACTGTGTAGTATGGAAATCGTTCATTTGAATTTTTTCAAAACTGCAGTGAATTCCGTCATGAAGATTCCCGATAATCGAATTCCTTTGACCTTTCGGCAGATTCACAAGTAGAATGAATGGTAAGGTTAAGTTAGGATGGCGGCTTTTTCAGAGCCTCACATAGACCACAGGGGTCCATAGTGTTACCACAAACTCTCTGCTATAGTCTTATTAGTAAATTCTGGTCCTTTCATTGTGGTGCTCGTCCAACATGAAGGTGCCTGTTTTAACAGCGAATCTTCTGATTTCACTTAAATGGACTTTAGTTAATTTCTTCAGGGATATATATAATGGCTGCCCAAAGTCATTCAGTCAGTCTTATTTCGACTGTCGTTTGCTCCGGTCATGCACTATGCGTTCTCGGTGTTTGATTTGTAGTAAGTCCAGCATGATACACTTAAACGTGTGAATTTTAAACTTGGAGTATCGTCGTCTCATTACAATACTATTACTGATTCTGAGCTTTGGCCGGTGGATGTATACGTTAAAGATTTTAAATTTTTTCGAAAAGTGGAAGAACTAGCAACAAAACAATAATAAATGCTAAGCCTTCATCATCTCATGAAGATAATATTTGTATTTATTATCAAAATGTTGGATGATCTAAAACATTAAATTTTTTTACTGCTGCCTCATATTGTCACTATGATGCCATTGCGTTAACTGAGACATGGCTAAATGACTCTATATTTTCTGCAGAGTTGTTTAATGATGATTTTCATGTCTATAGGAGAGATAGATCTGCCGTTGACACTGGTCTTTCCAGAGGAGGGGGTGTTTTATTAGCTGTTAAGACTAACATAATAAGTAGGCGTATTATATTAGAAAATAATATTGTTGAGCAAATTTGTGTTGAACTAATGTCTCCATGCAAGAATTTAACAATTTATATTTTTGTCTCATATATTCTAACAAATAGTGATGCGAGTGTTTATGCAGCTCATGTAAAAAAATATTTCTAATATTTTTTAATTATGTAATTCTACTGTACATTTAATAGTTCTTGGTGATTTTAACTTAGGTCATATTAATTGGCAATTCATGCCGAGTGAGAAATGTTTGTTACCATTTAATGCTAAACAGGATAGAGATTATGAAACCTTAAATGCATTACTGTCAATGAACTTAAATCAAATTAATTATGTTTTAAATTCGTTAGAACGCATTCTTGATTTGGTTTTTGTGGATAACGATATAAATGCAATCTTAAAGGTTTCAGATATCCCAATGTTAAATAATAGTTTTCATCACCTAGCGCTTGAAATAAAACTAAATTTCTTAAATTATTCCAAGCTTAACTTCTGCAGTGTTCATAGAAAATCTGAGCATAACTTTGCAAAAGCTGACTTTTTTTCACTAAACTTATTTTTTTCTAACACAAATTGGGAAGAAATTATGGTCCCTAATGACTTAAAGAAAAGTTATGACTCTTTTATGGCAAAACTTGAAGAAGCTTATGAAAAATTTGTTCCATTGAAAAGGGTGATCCGAGGGAATAAGCCCATTTTGTTTAACAGGCTTACTTACTTACTTATATGGCCATAACAACCCGTTGTCAGGCTACGGCCGACCTCATTAGCTCTCGCCAGGCGCCTGTGTTTTGCGCGCGCCTTCTCCAATCGTTAATGCCAAGCGTGGTTAGGGCTTCCTCAGCTTGGTCTATCCACCAGAGGCATGGTCTCCCTCTTCGTCGTTGACCGGGGACCTTCCCTTCGAATACCTTTTTCGCTGGAGCTTCTTTATCCATACGATGGACATGACCCAGACAGCGTAGTCGCTGTATTGTTACACGCTTAACTATGTCAATGTCGGCGTAGAGCTCATACAGCTCGTGGTTCATTCGAATGCGATAGTCGTCGCCAACTCGAACAGGACCAAATGGTTTAACAGGCGTTTATGTAAATTAAAAAACAGGCTTAGTAAACTACGCAAGAGATATAGTGCGAACCGTCATTTTCGAGTCGAATATATATCTTGCAGAAATAAGGACTGTCCCAGAAAAAACTTGCACTTTGTTTTTTAGTTATAAAAAAATACCCAGCAATTTTTTTGGTTTTTTTATTTTTTAATTAATAATGGTGTTCAGAATATAAATATCTAAAAACTAATTAACAATTTTGTTTTTTCTATAAAAATTTCTTATTTTTTTTTAAGGCCCTTCTTTAAATTTTGCACAGTTGTTTCATCGACAGTACGGTACGATCTTTTCCACTTAAGTCTGAAGTCTTGAAAATTTTTTGCAGTCCTGCCATTCTTTCGAAGATCTCTTTTCATTAGAGCCCAATATCTTTCAATTGGGCGAAGCTCTGGGCAGTTAGGCGGATTTGCTATTTTTGGTACAAAATTGATCTTTTTACTTGCATACCATTCCATCGTAGCTTTAGAGTAATGAGAGGTTGCTAAATCTGGCCAGAATATCACGGTACCCTCATGTGCACGAATAAATGGTAGAAGACGTTTTTCGAGGCACTCGTCTATATAAACTTTGGAATCGATTGTGCCTTGCGTAACAAAGAAGCTGCTTCTGAGGCCACAGGTGCATATGGCCTGCCAAACCATATATTGCTTCGGAAATTTCGAAATTTTTTTTTCTTTGAATTTACTAGGCACATTCCCCTTCTTCGGTGATGTATAATATTCTTGCCCAGGTAGCTGCTTAAAATCTGCTTTAACGTAAGTTTCGTCGTCCATAACACAGCAGTCAAATTTAGTCAGGTACCTTTCATACAATTTTCGGGCTCGCATCTGAGCCATCAACTGCTTTTCATCAGAACGGTCTGGTACTTTTTGAACTCTATATGTCTTTAGCTTACTTTTCTCCTTTATCCTTTGCACAGTAGATTTTGATGTACCTGCTCTAGCCGCCATATCTCGCACTGACGTGTTGGGATTCTGCCTAAAAAGGCGCTTCACCTTCGCCGCTACCTTTGGGTTAGAAAATTCTGGTTTTCTGCCTCAACCCTTTTTTCGTGAAACAGGTAGACCCTTCTTATAATTAAAAATAACCGTTTTGACAGTTGCACCAACTATTTTTGCTATAGCTGAATATTTTAACCCTGGATTTTGCAGGTATGTGGACAAAATCAGTTCGCGGACTTTTTCTTGCTTGCTAGACATTTTTGTCGTTAGAAGTGCTATCTTCAAGTGTTATACATCATATCAAACGTCACTTTATATGGAATAAATATTTTGTCTTTTTAGACCTATAAGATTACACTACTCAACAAGATTTTTCACAACGAATGGCGATAACATTTTCTATAGTGAAATTTTCCGTAGAATCCGAATATTGCAATGGTTTTTTTCGATTGGCCCCAATTTTCCATATAAATGGCAAAACTCATAAAAATTCACTTTTGAGAGCACATACTTCACATAAGTGCTGGTAAAAACTTTAATCGTCAGCTAACCAATTTTAAATTTTATCTATAGTGCAGAATAGAGTCTTACAAACATTTTAAGGTACAAAATGTGCAAATAATGTTTAGTTTATGGATGTTATGATCGAAAATAGGTAAAAAAATCCACTTTTTTCGTTTTATTAAAAAAAATTCCAACTTTGAAGCCCTCTATCTGGAATTAATTATACGGGTTACAAAAAGTTAGCCATCTCATCTTATAGAAAATTTTATAACAAAAATTTTAAATATACATATGTTTATAAAAAGTCATAACTAGAGTATTTTATTAACATCAATGCAAGCAATATTTTTTCCCATAAATGCACGTTATTTTTCAAATCGATTAAAGCGGACCACATCTATGTCATTAATTTGCTCAAAACTTACAGGTATCATTCTATCCTCAATTTTAAGAGACCTATATTTTTTTTTTTTTTTGCTGAAAAGCCACACTTTTCAAAGTTATCGTCATTTGAACTTTGTATGTTAAAATTACAAAATTCTGAAAGGACTTTTTTTTAAATTGTCGTTATTTCCTCAATACGTAATGGATTTTCATAATTTTTTTTTTAATTTCTTCATTATTGTATGTGTTTTATGAAAAAGTGACGTTTAGTGCAAAGAAAAGTTTACAATTTTTGATTTGAAGAAAGTGTCTCAGCCTTGCGGTATGAACAACATCCTTTGGAAAATAATTTGTTTTGCACTAAAAGTCACTTTTTCATAAAACACATACAATAATAAAGAAATTTAAAAAAAAAAAAATATGAAAATCCATTAAGTATTGAGGTAAAAACGACAATTTAAAAAAAGTCCTTTCAGAATTTTGTAATTTTAACATACAAAGTTCAAATGACGATAACTTTGAAAAGTGTGGCTTTTCAGAAAAAAAAAAATATGGGTCTCTTAAAATTGAGCATAGAATGATACCTGTAAGTTTTAAGCAAATAAATGACATTGATGTGGTCCACTTTAATCGATTTGAAAAATAATGTGCATTTATGGGAAAAAAATATTGCTTGCATTGATGTTAATAAAATACTCTAGTTATGACTCTTCTACTAACAGATGTATGTATATTTAAAATTTTTGTAATAAAATTTTCTATATGATAGGGTGGCTAACTTTTTGTAACCCATATAATTTATTCCAGATAGAAGGCTTCAAAGTTAGAATTTGTTAAAAAAAACGAAAAAAGTGGATTTTTTTTCCTATTTTCTATCATAACATCCATAAAATAAACACTATTTGCACATTTTGTACCTTAAAATGTTTGTAAGAGTCTATTCTGCACTATAGATAAAATTTAAAATTGGTTAGCTGACAATTAAAGTTCTTACCAGCACTTATGTGAAGTATGTGCTCTCAAAAGTGCATTTTTATGAGTTTTGCCATTTATATGGAAAATTGGGGCCAATCGAAAAAAACCATTGCAATATTCGGATTCTACGGAAAATTTCACTATAGAAAATGTTATCGCCATTCGTTGTGGTGTAAGTTGTTGTAAATTTGTAGAGTAGTGTTATCAGGTAGAGTATAATCTTAAAAAATAAAAGTGCAAGTTTTTTCTGGGACAGTCTTTAGTTATGAAACGTTAAAAAAAGTACTCTACAAGCAATTTTTATTGTCCATTGAATCAAATATAAAAACTGATTCTAAGTCTTCCTGGAAATTTCTTAATGCTAAAAAACACTCTTTTGGTTTTCCGTCCAACATGACTTACAATAATTGTTCGTCAAGTGATGAAAAAGAAATCTGCGATATGTTTGCATAACTAATATGGGTCAGTTGAGCTTAGATATGAACGAAGTATTACTTGAACTGGCTTCGTTAAAGAGCTCGTACAAGTCGTCCCCAGATAACACGCCACCAATACTATTAAAATATTGCTGCGAGAGCTTAGCAAAACCTCTAACGTTCATTTTTAATCTTTCGCTTTCCACAGGAAATTTTTTGGATACTTGGAAGGATTCTTATATTACTCCGATTCATAAATCAGGTTCGAAACAAGAGGTTATTAATTACAGACCTATTTCAAAACTGAAGTTGAGACCTAAAGTTTTCGAAGCGATTGTGAAGAAGAGGATATATTGGAATATAAGTATAATAATATTTCCCAAGCTCAACATGGTTTTGTAAGTGGCAGGTTCACTATTTCCAACTTGGCTATATTTGCGAATTTTTGTTTAAAAGGCATTGAGCGTGGTAATCAAATTGATGCTATTTATACAGATTTTGCAAAAGCATTTGATAGGGTTTCACATACGGTCCTGATAAATAAGCTTAACTGTATAGGTTTTCACTCTCAGATTCTAAGTTGGGTCAGGGATTATCTTTCTAATCGCAGACAATTTGTCAAGATTGGTTCAACAGTATCTAAGGAAATTTTTAACTATTCTGGAGTTCCACAAGGTAGTCACCTAGGACCTCTTCTCTTCATTATATTTATTAATGACCTCCCTAACAGAGTAAGATACTCTAATTGTCTGTTATATGCGGATGATTTGAAAATACAAATGGATGATACAAATGGACCTAGACAGTGTAGCACAGTGGTGTGAGGATAATTACTTGTATTTAAACCTATCTAAGTGTAAGAGTATTAGTTTCATTAGATCATCTTCACCCGTAAGTCATGATTATAAAATTTTAGATTGTTCCCTTGATAAAGTGGATTGTCAGAAAGATTTAAGTGTAATGTTTGACACTAAGCTAAGCTTTAACTCACATTATGATTATATCATTTCTAATTGCTAGGATTTTTGATACGGAATACAAAAGAATTTTCGGACCCTTACACATTGAAGTCAATTTATGTATTTTTAATTAGATCGATTCTGGAGTATGCTTCTTGAATATGGAGTCCTTCATACGCAATTAGTATAAATCGAATTGAGGCTGTGCAAAGGAAATTTTCAAGATATGCATTAAGAAAGATGAATTGGAATCTAAATATTTTGCCCACTTACAAAAGTCGTTGCTTATTGATTGACCTCAAATCGCTTCAAGCTAGAAGAACATATTTTAGTGTTATGCTAGCTAGAGATACGTTGTGCAATCATATTGACTGTCCGATGCTCCTTTCTCTTTTCCCAATATATGCTCCTTCAAGGCCATTAAAAGGAAGGCATTTTTTTTTTTGGATCCCACGTGCTTTCACGAATTACGGTTTATCTAATCCAATTACAAAGTCTTGCTCTGATTATAATAAATTTCATAATGATTTGGATTTATCATTAAGTAGAAATAGTTTTAAGTTACATTTACTTTCCTTACTTTGATCTATTTATGATATGATGTTAATTTAATTCATTTGTTTTTGTAAGCAATATTTAAGCTCTTATATATATATTTTATTGTAATAATAACTCAATGTTTCCAATAAAGTTTAACTAGATAGACATTTGTAAATGAATAAAAGTATTTTAACCTATATCTTGCCAAAGCGGGGCAAAAGCAAAAAAGGTGTTCTATGGTTTCCTCTTCATCGGGTTCATGACAGTTTCTACACCAGTTATTGGATACTGCGCCCAGCCTGAAAGCATGATGCCCAATGAGGCAGTGGCCTGTCACAACCCTGGTCAATAAACTGCATTCACTCCGAGTTAAGGATAACAAATATTTAGTGTCCTTTCTATGGAAACTGTGCCAAAAATGTTTGGTTACCTTGCTCGTGAAAGAGAAGGTCCACCTCGTATCCGCTACTGAGAGTAGTCCTCTGTCTTTTAACAAGTAGTAGTGTTGAAGAGGTACTGAAACTTTCATGAGTTCTGAATCTCACTGAGCACCCTGAAATGGCAGATTTACTAGCAAAGCAAATCTGCCATTTCATTCCCTACAATGTCGCAATGCCCAGGTACCCACTGAAGAAATACAAAATTCTCCTCACTTAGTGTAAACAAGGCATTAAAACACTCTAGGACTAATTTCGACTGAATGGAATACGATTGTAGAGCTTTCAAAGCGGCCTGACTATCAACGTAGAAATTAAATTTTCTGTTATAAGCACCTTCTTTAAAGTAGACTGCTGCTTTATAAATAGCAGCAATTTCAGCCTGAAAAATGCTACACTCTGTCGGCAGTTTGAATGATTGGCTTGTTTTGCAGTTTGAGACGTAAAAACTTGCACCCACACCTTCATTCATTTTAGAGCCACCGTATATATGTTTATTACGTCTGTTGGAACTTCAAGAATTCTCTTGAAGGAAAAATTTCCTGTCAATGTATAAAGTGGGGGTCACGTAGTCGGTGGTAACATTTACGATAGCACCTACGTTGCTATGACCAATTTGTCGGTATTTTAAACACCCCGATTATTTGAGCCTGAGTATAGTTTTATAAGTTACTCCCTTTGCAAAAAGGTCAATAGGCAATAAATGAAGTATAACGCTTAAAGATTCTGCAGAATTTGTACTAAGCGCCCCTGTTATGCCAATACACATGAGACGCTGTAGACGTTTAAAAAGCTTAAATGTTGATTTCACTTTAATAGTTGTCCACCAGACATGAACTCCGTAAAGTAAAACTGGTCTTACTATCGCAGTGAAGATCCAGAGGGTGATGAAATAGGAGATATTCAATTTTCTATTTAGCTACTTGCTTATACTTATTGTTTATGATATTAAAATCAACCCAATCAACAAAAGTTGATTTACAAATCAAGTTCTCCTTATGATTAATAAAATCAAAATTGACTACATTCTGCCTTGGGACTTACAAATAAGTAGCTTCAGAGCAGGGACGTGAACCGTGTGAAAAATTTGGTCGGTTCGGTTCATCGGTTCGAATTGTTTTTGCACTTTTGGATTGGTTCGTCAAAACGGTTTTTGTTTTCTTTGATCCGCGGTTTCGGTTCAGTTCGGTCAGAAAAGAAAAATATGCAAATTTGTGTTATTTTTATTCATTAACAATCCAAAAGAATATGGAAATGTATATGAACATGTAATTTATGTCATACGCTATAAGTACGTAGTAAAAAATTAGTATTTGAACAAAAATTTGGTTTACAATAATCAGTTGAGATTGATGAGAAAAATATCTTCTAACAAGTCCTCGTCAATATTTCCCCACAGGTCTCCGAGAATAAGATTTAGGGTGGAAAATGTCCTCTCTACCGAAACCTGGGTTGCTGAAACATCATAAATAACTTGAGCTAATTCAGATAATTCTTTGATAGGGTAGTTATTCCAAAAGTTCAAAACATTAACATTAATTAAAAGCCGCTTTATATTATCAAACGATTTGATTTTATCTATTAATGATTTTTTTTAACTCTGTCTCATTCTTCCCTACTTCTTTCAAAATTTCATCAATTTCCATATATATCAAAAAAAAAAAAAAAATAAAACAAGTGGGGAAAATTTGTCCATTGAAAATTGGTCAGAATGAACCCTCGAACCGTTATAAAAAGTGGTTCGGTATTCGGTTCGGATCAATCATTTGTCGAAAATTTCGGTTCGGTTAATGGTTCAGTTAATTATTAAAAAAAGGCGGTTTTCCGGTTCAAAATAATAAATAATAAATATTTGCTCCACATACGATACGACAGTTTTGAACTATCTAAGTTCTTGTACATACCCAATAACATGATAGTTTCGTACACTTTCCATACGAGAAGGGTAATGTTTCCATGCTTCCAATGAGCTGAGGCCCAGTTGACCGTGTGAACCTTCTCCCCAAGTGTATACTGAACCATCTGCGATTGTTACAGGTAATTTTTATTATTAATTTTTTGATGCATGTTTACTTATATCTATTATTACCATCATTAACAACAACAAAATGTGATTCACCGATAGCAACCTTTAGTATGCAGGCTTTAGGTGGTAATTGTATTGGATCCATAATTACATTCTTTCCAAATGATTTTAGCTGATAAAGTACCGATCTTCGTATAAAATTAAAAGAGACACATAATTTTTATAAAAATTCATTAACATAATGATGTACCTTTTTTGTATAGTTTCACAAGGAGCAATCGTTTCAGAATCCATTATTTCTTTAGTATCTGTCTGAGCTGTTGCCAGTTCCATGCCCGACATCAATGATTCACTTCCAAAGCTTTCATCTTGTTGAATTAAAATCGCACCTCCTGAATTTGATAAGGCATTGGTGACACCTATATCATCTCCATAGGAATATCTGGAGTTTTTGTACAGAATAACAGTCAGTCTAAATATTTATTACATTCATGTTACCCTTTATGCTTTCCCAAATTTCGAAATATTAAGGGAATCCAATACTCCAAAATTTCCGAAGATTTTGGGCGTTTAACGGAATCAACCTTTAAAAAAGAACTACATATATACACTATTATTGTGTTTACAAAATAAGATGAGTGAACGATCAGAACGAAACATATTCATGACACTTCTGCACCAAAAAAATTAGCTTTTGCCTTTGTACATACATGTGTTAACTGTTAAGTCACTGGAATCACACTAAACTTAAATTTTTCTACATTTAAATGCCAAGATGTATGCATCACATGTATGCAGTGTAAGAAAATGTACACTATGGTACAATTTAATTGTTCTGTGTGCCGATTTTAGTTTGTGCGCACAATTCAGTTTTGTACTGTGCAAACACAAAACCTTTATTTCACGATATAAAGATAGCGAGACCGAAGCAAAGAGGGCACAAAACAATTTTTCTTCTGTACAGAACATGCAACTTACTCTCATTATGTTTTGTGAAAAGAACGAAACAAAACCAGTTCGTGAAACGTGCATTTTGTGCTGTGAGAAGCTTACATTAATTTTGGCCACATGTTTCGATACTTTCCGAATTTTTGAGTTATGCGACAAAAAAAAAAAAAAGAAAAAAAAAACAGTTTAATAACAAAACAATCGTATTTCAAATTTTTTTTCAGCAAACAATAAAAAAAAAACAGATTTAATGCATATTTTACAATTATTCTACATATTGGGATTCAAAAAATTTAACAAAAAAAAAACGAGTGTGCTTTAGACCAGGGGTCGACAAGGATTTTATTTCAAGAGTGCAACAGCAATTACAACAAAAAACCAACAACAACAACAAATCGTTAAATTTGGTACCATAAGGATTTATACACATAAAAAAACATATAAAAGCAACAACGCGCATGCCGGTAGTGCACTCGGCAGGGCACAAGGGTTGAATTGTTTTGGTGCAGTTACGCCTGTCAACGATTCGGCGAATTACAACAATACGAAGTTTTTGTAAAAGAGTGGAAAAAGTTAGGAGCTGTCGACTAGGGGTGACAATCCCGGTATTACGGTATCCCGGGATTTTCTCTAAATATAGGCTAAAGTAATCCCGGGATTACAAAGAGACAATCCCGGGATTTTCGAAATTAAAAAAAAATTTTATATTATATAATAAATATTCTTTTATATGACATATTTAAGTACAAAATCTGCAAAATAACTGTTTTCAATACATTTGATGTGCATGAAAAATTATTGCATCAAACTGCAAAATGCACTTCAATTGTGTCTGAACCTTAAATTGAGTAAAAATATTTTTATTTATTGTAGCAATTTTTTGCTTAAGACTTTCTTAAAAAAAATGTCACAAAAAAAAATATATTTTTTAATACTTTGAATAATTTTAAGAGAGGAACCACGCCTTGCTAGTCCATCAGCCCTTTCATTTCCCTCAATGTTCCTATGGCCTTGAACCCATATGAGAGTAATGTCAAATTGATGTCCTAACCTGACAAGTTCTTTTTTGCATTGTTCTACTAACTTCAATTTTATATATGCCGAGCTCAAAGCTTTGATTGCGGCTTGGCTATCAGAGAGAATTGCTATCTTCTTCTCTGAATTAATACAGTACACTAATCTGCAAGCTACAAGAATGGCGAAAACTTCAGCCTGAAAAACGCTAGCTGAATCAGGTAAATGAAAAGCTTGAGAGATCTCTGGGTCTTTTGAGTAGACTCCTGCGCCCACTCCACAGTCCATCTTAGACCCATCGGTGAAAATAGTGGTTTCAAAATTTAAGTTGACGGTGCCCTCTTCCCACTGAATTCGCTCCGGAAACTTCACCTGAAAGTTTTTTTCAAAGCTAATTGTAGGACAGTGTAGTAGTCCGTTGGGAAACTTGAAAGTTCGCTTGGTAAGGTGTCCAATGTCCATATTGTTTTGGAAACCAATTACCTCCTTCCCTGAGCCTGATTGCACTGCACGCAGCTACTGCCTTGATGAAATAATTTGGAGGTAGCAGGTGCTGAATGACATTTTAGGCTGCCGTGGGACATGATCTCATAGCCCCCGTTACACCGATACTGGCTGTCCTTTGCACTCTTTCTAACTTTAGCTGGTTGTAGCCTTTCCCAGCAGCTGGCCACCAGACTAAAGCACTGTAAGTGAGGATCGGACGAACTACGTCTGTGTACATCCACAGTATCATTTTTGGTTGAAGACCCCATTTTTTAATAAAAGTTTTCTTACACGCATACAAAGCTATGTAGGCTTTTTTGCATCTCTGTTCAATATTGACTTTCCAATTGAGCTTTGGATCTATTATGATTCCCAAATACTTGGTTGACTTAGCGAGAGAAAGAGTCTGCCCTTTAAGACGGGGAGGGTTAAAATTGGATATTTTGGCCTTTGTGGTGAAAAGCATCAGGTCAGTTTTGGCTGAGTTTATTCCAAGGCCGCACCCAGTGGCCCAAGAGCACAGCTTACCCAGAACCCCTTCTATGATGTTGCTAATCACGTCAGGAAACAGACCTGATACAAGTAAAACCATATCATCCGCATACGCAATGACCTTAACCCCATTTCTATTGAGCTGAGTAAGGATGGTGTTTATAACAGCCAGCCACAGCAGAGGCGGTAATCTGCCATAATAATGTATAGTTTCTGCATTAAAAAGTTGACGTGAAATTTTTATTGACCCTCCCTCCCCATTGGTAAGATTTGGTGAGATTTTTCCGGACCGCTGCCCCTCTATTTTGACTCACGTAATTTATGGACGTCCCCTTACGTGAGATCGGTGGATTTGAATCGAAGTTTCTGGATCAAGTGAATGTTGAGGAAGACAAATTTTTCTTAAAAAACATTGAATTGTCACAGAGATTAAAAACGAGCTGAATGCCAGCGCAATCAGTTGACGATATTCGGAAGGATGTTATCGATTGTTTATCTGCTTTTTTAACAATTCGTCTACAAATTCCTGATAGTGACTTGTTGAACTTTATTAAAACATTTTTGAAACTCGACAACTCTGCTTCTAAAATCAATACATCGCACTATATGCCAAATAGCACATTTCACTGGCCAAAACTAATAACGGCTACATTATCATGGTGATTAACTAGAAATGTGTTTTTTATGTTGTAAAAGAAGAACTCTGAGAAAAAACCTTAACCCTTGTGCTACCGGGTCAGAAATGGCACGTACTACATTTTTTAAAATTCCATAATTAATGAAATAAGAGGTGTGTTTTTATTTTTAGATTGTTGTATTAGGTTAAGAAATACATAACGTTTATTCAAGCATCACTTTCTAACAATAAATTAGTTAAAATGTTTAAGTACATTGAACTTAAAATTTCGGTTTCCCCAATTTCATCTTCCTCTTCTTCATTCTCGCACGTTTCATAGCTTAAGTTATGTTCTTCGATTGTGATTTCACACCTTAATAATCGGATCACTTCTGTCGGAAGTTGGAGACGCTTTTTAGTCTGAATGCGTCTATTTAGAGTCAGCGAACAAATTATTGGATCTGATGTGTCCATTGCTCTATGAAACACGTCTAAAAGTGTTTTAACGTGGCTACTTTCGCGTGCATGGTGTAGTCTATCAGATTTGTATAATTTGTGTCGAGACTCTGCTAATTCTTCTCCAAAGCAACTAACAGGAAGAACTAAGCCCTCTATACTTTCCTTTGAATGAATAAGAATTTTGTGTAGAGTTGCTGTCATTGGGAGTCAGGAATACATGTTTTGAATAATTTTTGCGGTTTCAAAGCAGAAAACTTGAAATTTGTTTACATTTAAAGAAAATTGACAAGATATGGGCATTCCTCTCATGTTGAACGGGACGGAAGTTTTTCTTTAAAGTGGAATATAAGCTAAAGTAAAACACTTTTATTTTTTTCTGTTACTTTAAGGAATAGCCCTTTGATAGCACTATATTGAGTGGTAAAGTTGATGCCAGACGTAGCTTAGGCTCCAAGATAGAGGCAGTTAAAGAGCCATTAGAACGGGACAAAAAACGGAAGTGTTTTTTATGGCCATCTATAGAAAAGCAGAAGTCAGCGAAACCTGGCAACATTTTTTAATGCGATTAATTTTAAAATGTTATGGAATAATGTAAATTTTTAATAGATTTCGTTTGTTTGAAAAATCTTATTTACTTTTTTTCTAACAAGACATAATAATCCATTCGAACGGGACATATTTTTCCGTTTATGCTCACTTAGGCAATTTTTCAAAACTACTTTAATATTTATATAAATAATAATATTTAAGATGTATACAGTAATTAAAATAACAAATTTAATGTTTATATTTATCAAATCAATTAGTGAGATCAATTTTAACAAGGAAAAAAGGAAGGAGCAATTATACGCCCGCTTTAAGAAATCAGAGTTTCTAATAATCTTTCTTAGGTTTCAATCTATCTTTAAGAAAAATTTCATCAAAACCGGTCCATTAGTTTAGTCGTGATAACGTGGGCGTGGCTCCGCCTACTATTGAAAAAAAAAAGTATACATATCCCTCCTTCACAACCTTTCCAACAAAAAAAAAGTTATGCGATTATGTTGTGCTATGGCTGTGAAAAAGTGGTTTAACCGTTTTGAACTGCCTATTTATTACACTTATGTTTTCGAACATGACCAACTTCAAACAACTCCAAAAATTTTAAATTTAATATATTTTGCACCTGTTTTTTTTTAACTATGTACATGAAACTCTGTTCGTGCAAAAATTTTGACACACTTGCTGCTGTTATCAATTTCGAAATGAGAACAAATAATGTTTTTCGCCACCTAGGCAATTTTACTCAGGAGTAAAGTTTTCTCAACTGGGCACAGTAAAACCCAAGTCATTAAACTTAAACTTTTTATTGCATAACTTTGAAGATATATTGAATAATATTAAGGCCTTATACTTATTTTTGCAAAATTTGGATTTTTTAAAAAGTTATGAGCAAGTGAAATTTTATGTGGGTGTTTTTTTAAATTGCGATTTCTCAGTAAATATTGGGAAAAAGGTAATGAAATGTTCGTGATAGGACAAGAAATGTTTTACAATTTATGGGTCATTCTACCTCGTTTTTACATTGAAAATTTATATTTCTCAAACACAATTTTTTTTCGATACCTCGTCAAAAAATATTCGATATAATACGTGTTTTTGGAAAAAGATTTTCCGGGCTTATTTTCGAAAATACGGGTTTTTGAAAATCACAAGTTTTAAAAATACATGGATTTTTGGACGCTTGTATTTCAAAATGTACGCGTCATGTAGAAAAACCCCTAAGACATAAAAGTTAGCATTTGACGTCTACTTTCATATTATTGTATTGAAAATTTTCTTCTTTTAAGTTATAAGCAAAAATTTTGAAATTTAAAATTTAAAGTATTTGGGTATGTTTAATTTTTTTTTATTTTTTTTAGAGAAACAATTAAACTCTAGCAATCATTTTGCAATTTATTTCAGTTTGGGACGAGTACTGGTTCTCTAGATATGACTTTTTCTGTGTCGCCACGCGCAAAAATTAATCTCAAAATATCTAACAAAATCATAGAAAAGAATCAATGCAACGCAGTAACGCAAATGGATAACGGTAAATGTACGATGCACGATGTATGTAATATCAACGCTTTCGAGTGCGTCTTTTACCTTGCTCGCGGTGTTACAGAAAAATTCATATCTAGAGACAACTTTTCATATGTTCAGAAACGAAATTTTTCCACAGAATTGCTCTGTAAAGTCTACACAACTTTTTCCTTTTAAGTGGCGCCCCCTAGGCAATTTTATTCCCAAAAACCATCCGATAAGAAAAATTTGAATTTTCCAATTCAAATACAATTCAGGAAAAAAGAAACACAATCAAACAATGGAGATCTTACAAGAAGAAAATACTTAATCACGAGAAGAGATTCATATTAGAGATGCTCCAAATTATTAACACCCCCACTGACAAGAGAATAAATTTCAAGAGCGACACAGGAAATTGTGCTCATATATACAGAAATTTAGTTGACAGTTAAGTTAGTTTAAGCTTAGCTTGTCTATAATTTTAACGTAAGTTAGGTTTTGCTAATTTATTTAATTGTGTATTGTGTTAATTATTGTTCTAATTATTATTTCTTAGTCACCCCTGAAGATGAGGAAGGATCTTTCTCGAAATATTGGGAAAAAATTATGAATAAAAAACTGACCTAAAGCCAGAAAAACTGTTTTTACTTTGTAATAATAAAGGTCGAATAAAACTTAAAATGTATTTTTATAAAAACTTTATTTTATATAAATTGCAAAACATTTCTTGTCCAAACACGAAAATTTCATTAACTTTTTCCCAATATTTACTGAGAAATCGCAATTTAAAAAACACGTACATAGAAAATAACTTGCTCATAACTTTTTAAAAAATCCAAATTTTCCAAAAATAAGTATAAGGCCTTAATGTTGATCAATATATCTTCAAAGTTATGCAATGAAAAGTTTAAGTTTATTAACTTGGTATTTACTGTGCCCAGTTGAGAAAACTTTACTCTAACCAATTAGTTAACTAAACTAATGTCTGTTAGTTAACTACCAAATTTAAGTTGTTCAGTTTCACAGTCCATTGGTTAACTAATGATAATTTTTTGAACAAATATGGCATCACTGCACAAATCATATTTTTTTATTTGACATTTCAAATTAATAATAAAATTTTGAAATATTTGAAAAATGGAAATAAATAAATTTTTTCTTTGTTTTTTTTACAATAAATTGTATATTTAGGTATGTGAAATGTGAAATGCAAATGGTTTTTTACATATTCGCAAAGTGAGTATCAATGAGGCATCTTCAAAGGTGGTTCTTTGTGAATCCATATTTGCTTTTTTGAAACTTTGTGTTTTTATTCATTACGATTTTTTTCGTTGTCAGCTGTTAGTTAACTATTAGTTAACCTGCCAAATTTGGTTGGCTCACTAATTGCTATGAACCTGAAATTGGATAGTTGACCTCAAATCTTAAGTTAACTTAACACTGTGAAACCGGCCCTAAAACCTCAAAATTTATTATTTCGATTTTGTGATTTATCATGTGCTTAGAAGACTTTGATGCAACAAGGGGTTACAAAAAATTTGATGAAAATGAGATTATGCTGTCAAATAATAAAAAAAAATGCTCCACCCAATAGTTTGACCCATTTCTCAATAGAAAGCACCAGTTCGGCACAATTGAAGTAGACATGTTTCGCCTTGATCTCCTCATTAATTGCATATACAAAAACAAACCTGCAGCAAGTTGCTTAAAAGGCTGCGCAGACCAGAAGAGTATCCACAAGGAAGTGGGGTGTACGCACCCTGTAAAATATAATATTGAATGAGTTAATCAAACACAAAAAAGTAACTAATGAAGTGAAGTAAATTTTTTAGTACATTCACGCTTTGTACGCCTAAGAAAATATCGAAAAAATTTTTTTCAATATTTCCTAAGTCTATATAAGGAAAAAACCCACGATCACTGCCTAAATAAGCTCTTATTTTGCTATTTTCACTATATTGTCCTTCATACATTATTACTCGAAGTTCAAATCTTAAAAGAAAATATATATAAAAAAATTTTAATTTTGAAAATTTTTTGACTAAATAGTGACTGTGATTTTCTTCCTTATACTATACAGATTGAAAATTACTGAAATTTTTTTTTATATGTAGGGGAGAAGTGGGGGTTGTGGGCATAGTTTTGTTTTCGGCTTATAATTACCGACCTAGTGCATATTATTTGGACATATGGGTATCTGTGTAAAGCTAGACACCTAAGCTAACTAATTATAAAGAAACATACCCGATTCCGTCATGCAAAAAAATTTTACATGGACTTTCGTAAAATGGTCATTTTCAGCAAAAATTTTTTTTAGGGGGGGTTGTGGGCACCCTTGGAAAAAATGCTAAAAATGGAAAAATATGAAAAAAAAACCACAACTAATATAAACAAAATGACAGTTTATTAATCTCGAAGCCTGCATAGGATTTATTCATCGTCGGAAATACAATTTTGACATGTATAATAGCTTGCCCGCATGCCCGCACATTTCAAATGAAAAGCTCGATCGCAGATGTTACAATTGATGGAGTTGGCTGCGGTCAATTGGCGTGGCAAAAATTTCAAACAAAACAAAATTCTATGGAACTAAAGTTTAAAAAACAATATCAATCATAGTAGGCTACGTTCACCGTTCATATTTTTTGGTGGAATTTTTTTGTGATTTCGTGGAAAAAAACGGGTGCCCACAACCCACCCAATTTTTGTGCCCACAACCAACTTTAGCAGACATTTTAAAAAGTAATGAAAAAATGTTTATGCATAAATTTTTTGGTTCAAATCGATATTGTTCCATTCAGCATAATACTTCGACTAAATAAAAATACATTACACTTACCTTTCCAATCGATCCACTTTGATTGATACACTATTGAAAATGTTTGAAAAAAAATTCACCACCTTTTCAAAGCCCAAAAAAAACCAATTCGTTCATTTCCAAAAGCAAACGCGTCCGTTTACTTTGATATTTGGCATGAATCATACATAGGGTAATTGCTTGCGAATGACATTACCAACGAAACTCAATCTTCATTTTGTGAAAAAATACGTAGGGGTGCCCACAACCGACCCGGTGCCCACAACCCCCACTTCTCCCCTACTATATATCGGAAAAATGATAAATTTTTGAAAAACAAATTTTTAAAAGAAAAAAGTGCAATTTTCTAAAAAAATAAAATGAATATTTTACAACTAGAAGTATTTTTTTTTCTTTTAGCTAATTCTTTCCTTTTTCTCTTAAGCCGCTAGCTCATTCAGAATAAGAAAAGATAACTTAACTAAGCAAAAAATGTTGGGCAACGTTTTTTCGTAAGTGTTACCATCTTCATCTAAAATCTTTTGATTTGTAGTACTCATAATTATATATATAAAGTTATGGTTGAATCGCAACGTCAGATACATACATAGATCTATTTTCAACCGTAACTTCCCAGCAGATTTTTTTCATCGATAGTAATCTAAACTTTCATCGATCTCATAGACTTTCTATCGCCTTCAGAATACATGAATTTTAATACGGCGATGTCATAGCAAAAGTGGTGTATGATTCTTTGCATTACCGGGGATGTAAACTTTTCCACGATATAAAAAAAAGTTTAAAAAAAATGTCTGGCCGAGTATCGAACTCACGCACTTAGAGTAAAGAGTTCACAAACTAAACCATTTGCCCACGCTGTCAGTTGTTTTACAGGAATCTATTTTACACTATGTTATTCACTATTGTGAATTTGAAAATTTGTTTATACATTACGTCTTCACTTCCCTCATCATGCATGTTTTCCCCATCTAATTATAATACATATGCATATGAAATAAATTATTACAAAAATGGTAATGGTAAAAATGGTAATGCATGGTCCCAAAAACTGCTGGGTTGGAATAAATTTTCCTTCGAACAGAACTTGAAATAGCACTATGCCAATTCGACGGATTCACTTGCCTTTGTGTTGTTTTGTGGTGTTAATTTAGATGAAATTTAAAAAAACCTCCTGAAAATTAAGCAGGAGAGAAGGAAATATTTAGAAAGAAATACAACTTGAAAATATTAAATGTGTAAGAAAAGGGAACCAAACCCGGGGACCTTACTCATATATCTATATTTTCTTATACAGAATGGCGTCTTCTATATTCATACCATTTGGAGGACAACTTTTGTAAACCTACAAAACAGTCTAACAGATATTTTGTTGTAGATTGCTCAAGATACAAAAACTACCTACACAAATTTTCTGTAACATAATCACCCCTATTATGAATATCCGGAGGAAAACGATT
Source organism: Tricholauxania praeusta (assembly GCA_949775025.1). NCBI lineage: Eukaryota > Metazoa > Arthropoda > Insecta > Diptera > Lauxaniidae > Tricholauxania > Tricholauxania praeusta. The sequence goes on from OX459029.1 coordinate 114,986,272, forward strand.
CTCTCGGACTTTTTTGTTTCTCGAGAGGAGTATTTTGCGATCATAAATAATTGCGGATTGGAAAACTTCATATCGAGTCAGTGCTGCCAAAATATTTCCAATTATTTCCATTCAGTCCAAAATCACAGTTGCATTTTTCATATTTGACATTAGGTTATCAGTAATTTTGCATATTTGACATTAGCTTACCTGTCAGCTGAACAATTTTATAAATAAAAATCATGTATCTACATATATCAGAAAAAAAAATTACCTAAAATATAGTATAGCATAGCTTTATAGTTTGCCATCTACTCCTTTTCATGACGACGTTTACTGTATCCGAATTGGATTCCATGTACTGGACCAATATCAGTAATTGCTCTTTGTTTGTGTTGCTAGATCTTGTAAATATGTTAAAAAATGTTTTTATCAAATGAAATTACAAAATATTGCTAGCATTGACTCTTTCCTCATTAAATTCCTCGCCAAAAAGTTAGGGAACAAAATTTGCGTGAAACGTCAAAAAGTTTTCCCCAAAAAAGTATTGCCGATAACCTCGTTTTCCAGGGAATTTTTTCACATTCCCCAAAAATCTTCCACGATCGCAAAACAGGAGATTGGAGAAAAAATCCGAAGGAATGTTTATTCATGACAGGTAGGGGTGAATATTTGTATGCATTTATACGAAAGAAAATAAGAACACAATAAAATTTTTTAAGCTTTAGCCCAAGGGACAAAAAGTCTTATTTTGGCACTGATTCAAGTTCCTTAAAAATATGACCTAATCCTTTCCAAAATCCTGAGCTTATCCTCTAAATTTTGACTCAAGTTTTGCTCAATTGCCTTCAAAACACACTCTATAGAGCACTGCGAATAGAACACTCTGTGCCTACCACTCATGTACGGATGTATGAGAGGCAAACACGCCTTTATGTTTGTGTTATTGGCTTCACTACTACCTTCAATAGCCCATATGCAGATATACACATAGTAGCTGATCAATTTGGAAGGCAGTGGTATCAAGATATGTTCCTATCAAACTAACTAACAACACTACCAGGGCCTTAAATCACACACAACAATAATCTATCACTACCGATTGCTCCAATTATGGAGATCAAGTAGAGTTGTCCTCCCTGTTATTCCCAATTGTACTGGATCTTGAGCTAAGTCACATTCTTTTTTGAAATAATGTGATTCAAAAGGAGCCTTAGAGAAATCTAGAAACATTAAAATTGAATTCGCTTTGCGAAAACTGAAAAAAAATATTAACAAGAACTTTTCCCTCAAATAATAAATATAATAAAACACCTTCTTACTTGTATGAAAAGTTATTGTTTAGAGCTGGGAAAAATCGTTAAAAAAACATCGATGTTTTCGATGTTTTTTGGCAACAAAATCGATTATCATCGATAACATCGAAATGAAAAAAAAAACAGTTTTTCAGACATCTCGGGGCAGAGTGAAGCTCTCTTTTTGGATATGATAATGCCCGCTGTTGAATTGACGCTCTCCGATGATGTGGATGAAGCCGGAATAAACAGATATCGCAAGGCCACTCTTCTTAATGCATCACAATTTGTATAGTTATTCCAGTATTGAATTATGTTCGTTTCCTCACTTAACAAAGGCTCTTCGAGAAAAAAAATGAAAAAATGTGTCACTCGGATCTAGTTTCAGAGGTATAGACATCGAAAGTTGCGGACATAGCTTTTGGAAAAATGAATAGAAAATAGTAAATATGGGTGTCGTAAGAAAGGTAATTTAATGGCCTACAATAATGAAGCGTTTTTGAAATTTGACCTATAGTGCGGTCAAGTGAAGTTTTGAAATTTGACCTATAGTTTTGGAGATCTGACGAAATTTCTGAAACTTTGACTAATTTTTTTTTTTAAAAACCTTATTTCTTCCTAAAAATGTGTTAATAACCTGTAACTTTTTTAGCACGTTAAAAAAGCTTAATTTATTCCCTTTAAAATGGTATATAATTAGTTTAAAATTTTTTATATTTATACCCTTTTTAAAGAAAAATAAAAAAATTTATTCAATGATTAATAGATTTCGATTTTAATCGTTAAGGCTCAAAACTATCGATAGTTAGCGATGTTGAAAAACATCGATGAACATCGATATTAATCAATTTTTTTCCAGACCTATTATTGTTCAGTCAATCAATAAGAAGCAACACCTAAATCATGCCAAGATTCAATTATTTGAACTCTTCCAGACTTTTTTTCGTCAATGCTATCAGACTATGGAATTCATTGCCATACCATTTAAGATCGATTGTTGGTGCAAGAGAATTTAGGCTATCAATTTTTAATCATTTTTCTGCTCAGTAAGCTTATAAAAAACCATTTCGCTACTCTTTTTTTTCATATCATTGTTGTTCTCTTAGAGTTCATTTATTTATAGTTTGTGTTTATTAACTTATTTTTTATACATATATGTATTAAGCTAATTTAAGTATTGAATCTGTAAATGAAGCTTCAAAAAATTTCTGTTTTGTGCTGTAAAAGAACATAGTTCTTATTGTACTAAAGATTTTTGTTTTCAAATAAAATAAATAAATTTACACAATGCTACCTTAGAAGCGTTTTCACTACTAAAGACAGTACTGCGAAAGAAAAAGCAACAAAAATCCGCAAAGCAAAAGTATCTTTACATACATTAATTTCAGCAACTCTAAACTTTTCTTCCTCCTAAAAATATCGTTTGACGACCTTATAGCCAAAGTTTGGACTATTCGATTATATTTACAATTTTATATTAATTTTTCTGTATGTACTTACATATATATGTGTATGTGTACGAGTATATAAACTTACGGCCATAATTTTAGTGACTAATTCTGATAAATTAGTAGCTGCAAACGTTTTTTTCAAACAACACATTTCTCCAAGAATACATCCTAAAGCCCAAATGTCACTCTTGTGATCATATTCCTTGCCTTCGCACTAAGTAAATAAATATTTGGCTTGTATATAGTTATGTAGAAAAACTACTTGAATCGATTGTTTTTAAAGGGACGCAAGCCAATTAATTTTCTATTTTTTTTTTTTTTTGCCACTAAGGGCAGAGAATCTTTAAGATTTATTTATGCGTCTATCGCGACTTAGTAAATTTTAAATAATCGTTTTCACTATAGAAATCGAAGTTATACGCGGAGCAAATTTATACACGGAGAGTGAAAAATTCGAAAAAAATGGTTCAAAAATGAATAAAATTAAAAAGATTGTAGTTGACAGTTTTGGACCAAAAATTAAATATAATTTTTTTTCTCACCAATTTTTTAAACGATATTCATGTAGAGGCATTGACAATTTCAAATAATGGTGTATTAAGGCAAATGTAGTAAAACTTGCGGAGCTATTACCAAGAAAATCAAAAGCCGTTTTCGAGAAAATCGACCTTTTTCATATTTATGAAAAATGCGACCTTTGTCAGTCGCTTTGGTACCACAGCCACAAATGAAAATATTTTTGGTCCATTTTTTTGCATAATGTTTTCAAATAGTTATGCTATCATATGTGATTTAAAATTAAGCCGTAGGTACAGTGGATCTTTGAAAAATAGATGTTGAACTTAAAATTTTCGTTTTGATCCATATTTTTTTCAAACTTGAAGCTGGTGTGGTGTAAAAAAAATGTATGACAACCTAAGTGGCCACTTTGATAAAAATTGCCTATTTCATATAGATTCTAAAATGCTAAAAACATAAGCAATAACTTCTATGGTTGCAAAGATATTGCAATTTTAGTGGCAAAGGAGCTTTTTGAATGGAAATTAAATTTCAAACAAAATCAGGTCAATTTCGAATTTTATTAAGAAACTAGCATTACCCTGTGCGCATCGCTTCACCTCAACCGTGGTGTATTTTCGATGTGCAGTCTGCGTGAAAATTCTATTTTAAAAATACTTTTGTATTAGGACCACCCTTAGTATGTGCCAAAAATAAAATTTTTACAACTTTAGCAGTGCCTCTTAATATAAAAACCATGTGGTGCAAATTCCATGAGAAACGATTAAGCGGTTTTCGAGAAAATGATATATAAAAATATTTTTGTGTGAGGCTACCCTAAATAAAAGTTTTGTAGCCTAAGCTATGCCTATTAACATAAGAGCTACTTGGTGTAAATTCGGTGTGATTCGACTAACCTGTCTTCGTGAAAATGATATTTGAAAATATTTTTGTATGAGGGTCACACTAATTATGCACCCTAAATAAAATTTGTACGACCTTGTCTGTGCCTCTTAATATAAAGGCCATATGGCGTCATTTCCATGAGAATCGACTTAGCGGTCTTCGAGAAAATGATATTTCAAAATGTTTTTGTATGAGGGCCACCCTACATATGCACCCTTAATAAAACTTTTTTAAGTTTGTCTGTGCCTTTTAATATAAAAGCCATGTGGTGTAAAGTCCAAGAAAATCGATTAAGCAGTCTTTAAGAAAATGATATTTAAAAAATATTTTTGTGTTGGGGGCCACCCTAAATAAAAGTTTTGTATCCTTAACTATTCCTCTTAACAAAAGAGCTACGTGGTGTAAATACGGTGTGAATCTACTAAACTGCATTTGTGAAAATGATATTTAAAAAATATTTTTAAATATCAAATAAATAAAAGTCTTGTGGCCTAAGCTATGCTTCTTAACATAAGAGATACGTAATGTAAATTCGGTGTGAATCGATTTACTTGTCTTCGTGAAAATGATATTTAAAAATATAATTGCATGAGGGCCACCCTAATTATGCACCCTAAATAAAATTTTTACCATCCAATATGTGCTCCTTAACATAAAAGCCATACTGTGTAAATTCCATGACAATCGATTTGCCTGTCTTTGAGAAATCGCTGTTTTTAAAGTATTTGTGTATATGCACTAAATATGCACCCTAAATAAAAGTTTTATAGCCTATGACACCCGCCTGATCGATACTAACAAACTGTAAAAATTTCATCAAGATCGGCTGGATAGTTTCCGCGTCTATAAAGGACATACAGACAGACAAAAAATTAATTTTATATAATAGATAATGTATGGGAACTTGGAATTACGTCGTGTTTACAGCAACAGCTACCCTAACCGTAATCACGTAATATAATTTTATGATCTTGTGCACCACCTCATTTCTTAATCTACCTGTACTATGGGCATAAAATGTGGCACCCGCCTTATAATTTTGTCAAGTGTTAAAAAATTTAATTCATGATTTCGAAAGTCTTAGGTAGAAAATTTCAATTACCTTGAACTTGGATCTTGGCAAAACCAAAAGAAGCAAAATACTTCAGTCATTACATTTATTTCGAATGATGTAAAGCAGTTTAAGTAATGATTAAAATGTGGCAATTATAATATTTATCACACTTGTTCTATGGACAGTTGATTTTCAATACCAGTGCGTCTTGCTCGTGCAGAAACTGATGGATCTCTTTCAGTTTCACCTAGGACGATGTTATCATATTATATTGCGGTCTTCCTTCACTGGCACCGCCAACACCAGTACCAGGAGCTATTCCTTCAGAATACGCTCTATGCACTCTGATAAAAATGCCGTAATCTGGATGGCGTGCGTTCGGTAATCTTTCTCTGTAAAGTGCAGCGGCTGCATTTGCGTTGCCTCTGCATTCGCCGTAAATGAAATGCATGTTTGCATACTTGAGAGGTGTGTAGTGTCTTCGATTCATCGTTTTAACTTTTCGCTTAAAAACATCACTTTTGAATAATGTAATCTATAATTTTGAAATCACTTTTATATAGGATTAGGTAAACCATAGCGAAAGAATGCATACAATAAGCTTAGGTAAACCAAAGAAAAGTAATATATTTCTACCTAAGACATTTCGAATTCGAAATATTATGCAAAAAAAATGGACCAAAAATATTTTCTTTTGTGACTGTGGTACCTAAGCGACTGACAAACGTCGCAATTTTTCGTAAATATGAAAAAAGAGGATTTTCTCCAAAACGGTGCGATTTTTACGAAACATGATTTTACTTTTTCTGACCCGCATTGAAGTCGCCCATCTGCTGTTAGAAGGTTATTCACTATTTATGGAACACCCTGTATACAGGCTTGAAAAGTAGCAGTAACATTTTTTTGGTACTTCCTTATGTGCACAACAGGAAAACGGAAAACAAGTTTAAGAAAAAAAATTTTAAATAAGTTGAAAAGTGCAATTTTCTTACTCACAGTTTGAAAGCTTATATTGAAAGATTTTTAAGGAAAAAAAAATTTATTTTTTCGGCCTCTAAATTCCATGCTATTTTGTTTTTTTCTTATATCTCAGCTATTTGACGTCCGATCAAAAAGTATGGTACATCGTTGAAATGTCAGTTTCTACCACCCTAACGTGACAAAGGCACATCAGAAAATTAAAGTCCGTACCAAATCATAAAATTCATATCTAGAAAGTTTTCTCAAATTATTGAAATTGAAAAAGTTACAGTGAATCTAAAATTTCAGTGCAAACATTTGATCAGAATAATAAAATCATCTTTGATTTAAGTCCTAAAACTATGCAATAGTTTTTTCCAATCGACTTCCGAGATCATTGCGCTTTTATGTTCGTTTTAAAAAATTTTATATAAATAATTTAAAATGAAAATCGTTAAGGCAGGCCCGTGCGCAGGAATCATCCATGGGGGGGGGTTTTTAACACGGACATTTCATGTTAGATTATGTTCATAAAAAACGTCAAAAAACAGTTTACATTTAATATAGACATTTAATTATAATTAAATACATATGTAAATACATTATTAGAGATGTTCAAAAATACGTTCTAGAATACTTCGAGAACACTCGATTTTTGAAAATTTATTCAAATTCGAGTATGTCTCCATTTAAAAAAATTAAAAAAGAAATAGTCCTAGGATTACTATCAGAGCTGTAAAATTTTAATTTTTCGGAATTTGTCGAAAAAAATACAGAAAATTTGATTTTTTCTTATTTATAAAATTTTTTTTTAATTTTCTTTCGATTTTCCTTATATACACAAATGTTCCGCTATTTTTTAAGCCTATTTACATATAAGGAAAAAAATTGTGGTCTCCCCGCGAGTATAGCTTTGGTATTTCTTGTGTAACAGTTCAAATCCTTTGTTGCTTTCACTGCATTCACCTTAATATATTATAATTTGAAGTGATAAATGCCACTACATGAATTTCTATTAAAAAATAAATGAGAAAAAAAACAAAATTTGATTTTTGGTTCGAAAATTTTTAAATTATTTTATAAGCAAGTAATTACAATATTTTGCTTCAATAACCAGTCACATGACACAGTACACACAGCTTAAAAAAAAATATAAAATAAAAATTAATTTTAAATGAAAAACATTTTTTTATCATTTATTTTTTTAATGGAAATTCATGTAGTGGAAGTGACAATTTCAAATTACAGTGTATTTAGGTGATTGCAGTGAAAAAAATAAAGGATTTGAGCTGTTACACAGGAAACACCAAAGCTCTACTCGCGGAGAGACCACCGTTTTTCTCCCTATGTATTAAAAATAGCTTTAAAAATAGCAGTCCATTTTTTTCGATACTTCCTTATGTGTATACTCGTATAAGGAAAATTCAAAGAAAATGAAAAAAAAAAAAATGTTATAAATAAGAAAAAATCAAATTTTCTTAATTTTTTTGGCCAAATTCCGAAAAATCTAAATTTTGCAGCTCTGGTAGCAAACCAAAGGCTATTTTTTTGTGTTTTTTAAATGAGGTTATACTCGAATTTGAATAAATTTTCGAAAATCGAGTGTTTTTGAAGTATTCTAGAACATGCCATTTATTTGAACAAGTCTAGTGTTTATGTTATGATTCGATATTCAGTTATCAATACGTAAGTAGCTATATCTGCGAGTTATTTGAAAACTCCCGTTCAGAACTCTTTCCACATTGATTTCGACATCGCGATTTATATTTAGCGAGCCTAGGCCATTCAGCCGATCTTCGGACATAAGTAGTTAATCTGAGGCATGTCTTTAGACGACGTAGCGCTAAAAAGGAGCGTTCATTTGTTACTGTTGATACAGGAAAAGTTGCCATAACACGAAGCATTTGATGGAAATTTGGAAACGCGTCTTCATTGCAAATATCCAGTGCTTCAAGAGAATTTTTGATGTCTTGCCCGGCAATGCGTTGACGCCAAAGTTGAACTCATTTATCCACATGTCACGTGAACCATCATGCAAAATTGAAATATATGTCGCGAATAGTTTTTTGCATGAATTTTCATTGAAGCTGATTTTTTTGATGCCAGATTATGCTTAAACGCGCATTGAAAAAACGCTCGTGTTACTTAGCCTTAGTGACGCGCAGTGGTCCCAAATCGTATTTTTTGGTTCAAAAATAGCTAGAGAGCACAAATCTTGTCGAAAATGAAAAACTCGGGTTTCGACGATTTATTGACATTTTAGTTTTTTCATTAAAAAAAAAAAAAATTTGTTGTGTCTTTTTGATTATTCGTTTAAATGTCAATAAAAACCTATGTGCGAAAATTCCCAATGGGGGGGGTTTGAACCCCCAAAAGTCCCCCCTTGCGCACGGGCCTGCGTTAAGGTTTTAGTTATGTCAATTAAATTTTTTAATTTATTAATTCTATCCGTTTTTTGCCAGCGTGTAATTATCCCATTTGATTTTGATCCGTACCAAATTTCATCAAAATCAATCTAGGTAGAAAGCACATGCTTCGAAATAAAAATAAGAAAAATAAGTGTTTATGAATACTTAGAATTAATGGGCACTAGACTGATCAAATAAGAACGTAAGTGTTCTGCTTGTAGTAGCTACATATTCTTAGTCCTTAAAACTTAGGTTGTGTGTATTCTGCAACTTTATGATCATCAAATACGCTCCGCCAAAATAAAACTTTTCGATACTTACAATGGATCGGAATACGCGAAACCGACATGTCTGAAATGTTTTTTAAAGTTTTTTATATAAATCAGTATTTTTTGTCCGATATCCACAAAATTATAGTTAAAATATTTGCAAAAGAATAGTCTTTCATTTTTAGTTCTAAAAATATGAAAAAGAAAAAAATGTTCATTCAAATGAAGCAATCGAAATTTAGTGATTTTTAAAAAAGCCAGTTTTTTTGGACTTTGAGTGCTTGTAACTTCATCAAATCTTATTTGATTCAAGGAAACAGCATACCGTAAGAAAGGGAGTGAAAATATATTTGGAGTGCTGAAAAGCGATTTTGATTCGAAAAAAAACTTAATCGAGATATAGCCAAATAAATGAAAAAAGTGCCGAAAAGGGGGTTTTTTGGGAATATCTCGAAAACTATTCTTAAGAAAAAAAAAATGGTTGCCATTTTTGGAAACTACGCCCCAAAATACATGGAAAAAAGTCTATGAGAAACCCGATCCTTTTTCTTGTAAACTAGTGTTATTGATTTTTTTAAAAAACAACAAAATTTGTATGCATTTTTCGTCCGCCCGGTAATATTTATACCGTCAAAACTAATTGAGGCTCCACGATTTTTCTGACAAATTCTAGTTTGGAAGGATTCAATGCATCTCTGTAATTTTTTTTTCAGATTTCTTCGAGGCGGCGCAAGTCATTAAAATTCAATTGTTGATAGAAAAATTGCTAATTAACAACAAAAATGCAAAATTTTTGCAACTTTATATAAGTTCAACTTATTATCTGCAGAAAATAAAAAATTTCGTCACGATCAGTCAAGGAGTTCAAAACTTATAGCATTTTAAAAAAAAGTTCAATGAAAACTTTGACTGGCAATAATTATTGCAACAGTTTTTTTTGAAAAACTTTTCCGTACACTAATTTCTACCACTTGCAGCTACTGATTTATATAAAAAACTTTGAAAAACATTTCAGACATGTCGGTTTCGCGTATTCTGACCCCAATGTAACAGCAACCCGCAAGTTACCTGCTACTGAGTATTGGTAGATGAATCATTCAATGTCCTAATTATAGTGCGGCGGACTAAATTGTTTGGGTTTCGCAATGAATAATACATAAGTTGGATTTTTCCCATAAATTTTAGGTCAGGTAATAGATTTTGCTATATTATAAAAATTTTTTGTATATAAAGAGGAGTTTAAGACTATCACTTGTTAATCAGTATTGTTCAAGCTTTGAAAAAGAGTTCTTCAAATATTGAAAAATTTTTATACTTCAGAGAATTAAATAAAAAAAGAAAAATGATTTTTGAAAAGTGCGATTTGGAATAAAAGCAAATTGCCAACAAAGCGCGGTGTGATTCAATATTTATAACATCTGAAATATATTGAATCTGGCAACAGAAAGTTAAATGTTTTTACAGAAAAAGTATTCAGAGACATAACTAGCTTGTGGGAACGCGCGAACATTCCAACATTATCGAGGTCAACGATTCGCAGACACATTGAAGCATGTACAGTGAAAGCTCCCGCAGGCGGACACCGACGGTTCCAACAAAATCGTCCGCCTACGGGAGATGTCCGCTTGCGGGAGCTGTCGAAGAAAGTACATTTCAATAATACAACTCAAATAAAAAAAAAAATTTACATTACGTATCTCTTATGTTAAGAAGCATATTCTAGGCCATAAAACTTTTATTTAGGGTGACCCTCACACAAAAATATTTTTTCAATACTCTAATTTTCTCGAAGTCCGCTGAATCAATTCTTATGTTATTTACAACACATGGCTTTTATGTGAAGAGACACACATTAGATTTTAAAATTTTTATTTAGGGTGCATACTTAGGGTGGCCCTCATACAAAAATATTTTTAAATATAATTTTCACAAAGACTGGTAAGTCGATTCACACCGAATTTACACCACGTAGCTCTTATGTTAATAGGCATAGCTTAGGCTACAAAACTTTTATTTAGGGTGGTCCTCACAAAAAAAATTTTTTTAAATATCATTTTCTCGAAGACCGCTTAATCGATTCTCATGGAATTTACACCACGTGGTTTTTATATTAAGAGCCACTGCTTAGGTTGTAAAAATTTTAATTTGGGTGCATACTAAGGGTGGCCCTAATACGAAAGTATTTTTTAAATAGAATTTTCACGCAGACTTCACATCGAATATACACAACGGTTGAGGTGCAGCGATGCGCACAGGGTAATGCTAGTTTTATATAAATTGTAAAACATTTTTTGTCCTATCACGAAAATTTCATTAACTTTCTCCCAATATTTACTGAGAAATCGCAATTTAAAAAAACACCCACACTCAAAATCCAAATTTTGCAAAAAAAAATATAAGGCGTTAATATTGATCAATAAATCTTCAAAGTTATGCAAAAAAAGTTTAAGTATAATAAGTTTGTTTTTTTCTGTGCCCACTTGAGAAAACTTTACTCTCAACACCACACAAAGAAATAGATTTTAAAGAATAACAATCGACAACCCGAATGACAGAATAGAATGTCTTTTTTGTCCGCCAGAAGAGATGAATTGTATGAAATGTGTATAAATGTAGTGTCCGCGTCCGGCCAAGGGAGCGTCCGCCCACCGGAATGTATTTTGTTCTAAAAACATAACGAAAAACTTGGGACCAAGAAATTCGTCCGGCTACGAGAGATGTCCGCCTGCGGGAGCTGTCCGCGACGGGAGCTTTCACTGTATTGATAATTATTTTGAAATTTTAAAAGTCCCAAACAAACACAAATGCAACGCCTAGGCCATATTTTCTCAAAGCTCTATAGCAGTGAAGGGCACTTAGTGCCTCAATTTCCTCACATTGCTCTAACCGTTATTCGACGCAAAACCAAGCGAAAAAAAATTCCCAGAATTTCAACGCTATCGAGGAACAAAATTCGCAGAATTTCAACGCTATCGAGGCACGCTTGACGAATGTAGCAATTGTTTTTGTTTGTAGTTCAAATTGTTTTTTTTTATGCTAATGGCAATTTTGGAAATGAAAGTAAAAAAAAATTTAAAATTTCGTTTGTTATTGCTTGATGTTGTTGTTTTCCTCTTTTGTTATATTTTTGTGCCCACCTCTGCTCTATAGCAATGAACGTTACAGCAAATTGGATAGTCGTCAAAATCTAGTGGATTAAATTGTGATGAAATATAGTACATATTTTTTTTTATTTTATATTAATTTTGAATTTTTTATTTTATTTTAATTTTATATACTTTATTTTTTTTTTTATTTATTTAAGTATTTTTGAAGTTGTATTAAAAGTTATATTTTGTAATGTGTAATATATTTTAAGTCCTAGTTGAAGCTCTTACTTGCTGGTGTAGGGGAAAAAGTTTTCCTATGGTTTTTACTCTTTCGGCTAAACTTTTTCCTACTTGATAAAAAATTTGTTTTGACTTATTTTAGTTCTGCTAGTCAAGCAGTTTTAATGGCAGTTATGCCGCACTTAGTGAGAATCAAGAGAAAATAAGGCTGGTGAGCCACTTTAGAGTTTTGACTTAAATCTGAATTTTATTTACAATTTCCTAAGATTTATTAATATTTTCCATAACTCCACCCAAATTTGCTGCAATAACCAATCACAAGAATTGGTCACCAAATTAGTAAATTTGTTTCCACTAATTCACTAAATCAAAGTCATTGGCATGAGGGTGAAACATAATTCCTTCATTTGGTTGTGCATTTAGTTGTTGCTATTTAAAAATACGTCGCAACGGAGTGCTTATTGTTGTTGTAGTCACAAGCATACGATCGTAATTGTTTGTGTTATTGACAAGCGGTCAACGTTTGAGCTGCGCTTGAAATTAGAAAGCTCTAAATGCACAAGCAAATGCAATTTGAAAATAATTTCTTTGGGTTATGGATTTTATTTAACATGGAAAATATTTTCTCATAAAAAATGTAGGGGAAGGTGGGGCTAAGCCGTACACTTTTTGTCTTTTTGCAAAAATAATGTAAAAAAATTATTCGAAACCTGGGGTTTTATATATCATTCGAAAGCTACATCCTTTAGCTACAAATCGCATATCGTTTGATGGTTTAATATGTATTTATTCAGATTGGCGTAAGCTCATTCAGACTATACCAACCTCGAAATCGAAAAAGCCAAAAATGGTGGGGCTTAACCGGACAGGGGGTGGGGCTAATCTGGACAGTCGCGCCAAAACCAAAATGAATAACAAACATGAAGGCACATTATGTTTAAATGTTATTTTGAATCTTTATTGATGTTTTTCGATGTGTTTCTTACAAGAGAAGATTGTATTTGATTGAAAAAATGTTGATTTTAAGTGCTAAACGCAAAATGATGATGAAAAAATTTTTGGATAGAAAAATGAAAATATTTTTTTTCAACGAAAACTTAACGGAAAATCGGGAAATATTGAAAGTCATTCAAAATCTTCATCTGGTTTTCTTGATCCAATCTGCCAATGTTGCTCGGTTGACACCATGCAATTACCATCTCGAATCGACGTTTTATCACAAATCACCGAAATAACAGCTAATTTCATTTTTTCCTTATCGACTGCAGGCATTTTACGTTTGTAATTACGCACCATTTGCTGTGAATAACTTAAAATAATTAATATCAATGTTTATTGTACTTTAGTTATGTCGTAGAAACATTCAAGGTGCTTCAGAAGTGTTTATGAATAACAAACAGGAGTTTAAAATGACAAATAAGATGTCCGGCTTAGCCCCACCAAAAAGTGTCCGGTTAGCCCCATCGTGTCATTTTTTTAACTCGATCGAAAAACGTTGATGAAAAATATTTTATCATAAGAACCACTAACACCATTCGATTCAGCACATCTTAATTACCTAAAAACACTCACCGAATATTCTGCGCACTTGTATATTAATTTCACAATCCAAAAATTTTGAAAAAAAAATTTTTACTTTAAACGAAAAAATACATGTGTCTGCACTCTTCGACGACTGACGCTAAACTGAATGATGAAATATCATCGACACTTGGGAAGTTAGTAGCTTACGACAGGGTGCGCTTATCGCGGATATGGCCGTTCCGATATTCAAAGTAGTTTTTGATTAATCGCGACTGTCCGGGTTAGCCCCGCGTCCGGTTTAACCCCACCCTCCCCTACTTGAAAATATTTTCCCATAAATTTTAATTTGCTTATGTTAAATAAATTTATGGTCAAAATACTAATATGACTTAAATGAAATTTGTTTGTTTTAATTTGCTAGTGTCGGTCATAGTGAATATATGGGATCACTACACAAGTGCTAGTAAATAAGTTAAAACTGTTATCTTATTACTTTTTTAATAAATAATAACGATTATAATAAAAATATGCACTACATAAAATTTTTTAAAACGAACATAAAGCGCAATGATCTTGGAAGTCGATTGGAAAAAACCATTGCATAGTTTTAGGACTTAAATTAAAGATGATTTTATTATTCTGATCAAATATTTGCACTGAAATTTTAGATTCGCTGTAACTTTTTCAATTTCAATAATTTGAGAAAACTTTATAGATATGAATTTTATGATTTGGTACGGACTTTAATTTTATGATGTGCCCTTGGCACGTTAGGGTGGTAGAAGCTGAGATAATGTATACAACTAGTCGAAAAAAAAATCTGATACAAATGACTTCTATGAATAAAATGTAGTCCATGTTGAGACATTTACAACGATATATGTACATACCATACTTGTTGATCGGACGTCAAATAGCGGAGATATAAGAAAAAAACAAAATAGCATCGAATTTAGAGGCCGAAAAAAAAAACTTTTTACCAAATCTCAGGTTAGAATTTTCTAACCTGGTGGCTCATGTTGTTGAGTAAAAGCATATAAGTACTGCGCATGTAACAACACAGAATGCCTAGGTGCGAACCCCACAGGATGCAAAAAAGAAATGTTTTTTTTTTAATAAAACATAATTACATAGAACAATTTATCAGAGTAATGTGTTACCTGACGCAGCTTAGACCCTACATAAATATATATGTATATAGTCCCCTTCTTTCTCCTTAAATGATCTTATTTATTATAAGTAAATTACTGATATCCATATTTATGATATGATATGTGTTTAAAATTTTGGTAAGAAGTACATGTTACAACTTCTACGTCTGAACCAAAACTGGTCGAAAGCTATCTACTCCTAAAGATCTGACCCCCTCGTGACGTATAGCGTTTGAACTATAGCTTAAGACGTCCGTGCCTACTGTCCCATTAGATGCAATACTTTCTGTATCAGAACTTCTTTGACTAGGTGTCAACTTCCTGGAGCCTGAAAACAATAAAAAAACTTATTAATTTTTAGCTTGCAGCCAGATATTTTATGTATATTTGAGTTCTGCTGCATTTCACGGTTGGGAAAATTCTTTCTTTTTTAAGATTTGGGATCATCTGAGCTATATATACCTAACTTATGTGTTTAATTTTTTTTTAAGTTTAATTAAGTTAAAAATATGTCATGTAAAGACTAGATGTGTCTAGTTATGACATGTGATCTCTTAAAAACAATCGATTCAATCAAAAATTTTTGAAACTATGATCAATTTAATACCATTTCTGGACTAAAATAATATGGTGTGCCAAGTACAGTCTGTGCATGAATTTTTGTGTTCATGATTTTTGATATTCCGAAGTCACCAATTTTAACAATGCCACGTTTGTTTAGAAATACATTGGCAGTTTTGAGGTCCCTTTAAAAATCAATGCGATATTACAAATATTTTATCGCACTTGCTTGTTCCACTTACCGGTGTAATATATTCTCGGAATGCATATAGTTAATTGCACTAGAGATCTGCTCAAATATGGCAATAATATAACGTTCTGGAAAGTTGTCTTTGGGAGAACGTTCAGCAATAATTTGTGATAGTGTACCTCCGTCAGCGTATTCCATTTCTATAAGTAATGTATTATCTTTGATGAAACTTCCTAAGTAGCTACAAGATAAAAAACAATTAGAATTTTATATTTTTTTATTAGTAAAGGTATATCAATCAATTTAGTGTCCGATTTCAATTAATTTTTTGTACAATTTTCAGTCATAGAAACAATTTCTCTGATATAACAAAACATGATTTCTTGTTTGTCATCCTACAATTTTTGTTGAAACTTAAAATAAATTTATTGATTTCAAAAAAACATTTGTAAATATTCCAAATACTTAATTCGTGTTTTCAAGGAATTTTTTCTGTCAATCTTTGATTTAACAAAAACATTCTTTGCTTCAATTAATTCTTTGGTTTTATTAACGAACTTCAATTAGAAAAATTATTTAAAGATTTGGAAAATTCAACGAATTATAAAAATTAAAATTAGTTAAATTAAATAAACATTTCTGGCTTTAGCGAATTTTTTTTTCAGCAGTTTTGAAGAAAACAAGTGGTAGAATGAATAAGACTAATCTAAGAATTATTTTAACCATTTAGCAAGCTAGATTTTGGGAGCATTAGAGAAAAAATCGGAAGAATTATTTTCAAATATTTGCAAAAAAAACCTTGGTGCAAACATATAATGATTTTGGTATATCTAAGAAAAATTTCTAAATAATAGATGGATAGATTGGCTTTTGGTTGATCAGAGTAAAGCTTATGACTGCTTTCCATCTGGAGATTGCCAGAGCGATCTCTGAGCCAACCATAAGCAAATTGACACACAGCCTCCCCGCGGCTCCATCCGGGTAGCTATCTCCGCATCCGCTGAGATAGTGAGCGAATGTGTGCAGCGTGTCCTCCCTGGAAGTAAAATGGGTTGTGCGCAGGGTTTGGTACCCGCCACGTAAAAAAAACACTCCAATGAAGACTAAAAAAGCCTCGGATACAGAACCCCTCTACGTTGACGACCACTGCAAACGAAAAAAGGACTATGATTTAAGGATATGCACCTGGAATATCCGGACCCTCAATAGGGAAGGTGCCTCTATCGAATTGGCGGATGCCCTAGGAAAAATTAAGGCTGACATCACCGCCATCCAGGAAATAAGATGGATAGGACAAGGTTGCTCTAACCAAGCAAGTTGCAATATCTACTACAGCTGCCATGCGGAGAGGCGCGAATTGGGATGCGGATTCGTAGTAAGCAAGAGACTTCGCCACCATATCTCCAGGTTCACTACGAAGGTTGGCTACAATTAGCGTCAAGGCTCGATTTTTCAACTTGATTAACTTGATTTGCGCGCACGCCCCGACGGAGGAAAAGGACGATGCTGTCAAAGATGCCTTCTATGCGAGACTCGAGGAAGTATACGACCGCTGCCCGGCCCATGACGTTAAAATTGTACTCGGGGATTTCAACGGAAAGGTCGGAAGAGAATGTATATTTGGCCTCACTGTCGGTCAGTTCAGCCTTCATGAGACCACCTCAAACAACGGTCTACGGCTGATCGACTTCGCCGCGGCGCGAAACATGGTAGTAAGTAGCACCAGATTTCAATACCTCGATATCCACAAGGCCACCTGGCTGTCCCCTGATCAAAAAACGAAAAACCAAATTGATCATGTTGTGATCGACGGAAGGCATGCTTCCAGCGTGCTAGATGTTCGTACGTTCCAGAGAGTCAATATTGACTCCGATCATTATCTTGTTGCAGCCAAGATACGCATGCGGCTGTGCAATTCAAAGGATGTACGCTCTGGTACGCAACGAAAGCTGGACGTCGCTAAGTTGCAATCACATCAGACGGCCGAAGCCTATTCCGCTCGCCTCTCAGAGCTGCTCCTTCAACCTGACTCTCTACCCGATGATGCCGGTGGGCTTTGGGCGCATATATTCCGCTCCATGCGCTCTGCCGCTGAGGAAGTCATTGGTACAAAAGAACCCTGCAGTCAGTCGCAACGCGAGCCGTGCACGAAAACTACCGGGAAAAGAGAAAGGAAGAGAGGCGCCTTCTCAGACGCAAGAAACGAGAGCAGGAAAGGCACGAGCGTGAGAAACTCGAAGTGTTACGGGGCAGGAATGATGCTTGAAAATTTTACCAACAAGTCAAGCGTCTGACCCAAGGTTTCAAGCCCAGAGCATCTACCAGTAAAGATGAACATGGAAATCTGGTTACGGATACGCAGGGTACACTGAGATTATGGAGGGAACACTTTTCCAAGCTGCTTGCTGGCGATGACTCCACCAATCCCGCCTTTGGAAAGATTAACCCGATGCCACCAATCAACGACGATGGTGTGGAAGTACCACCACCTAGCCATGACGCGGTACGAGTTGTGATCCAACGACTTAAGAACAACAAAGCGGCCGGTGCCGATGGCCTGCCTGCTGAATTGTTCAAAACCGGCGGCGATGAGTTGATAGGGTGTATGCATCAACTCATCTGCAAAATATGGCTAGTAGAAAGCATGCCCGACGATTGGAATCTCAGTGTCCTTTGTCCTGTATTGAAGAAAGGTGACCCGACAATCTGCGCTAACTACCGGGAAATCAGTCTTCTGCCATCTCTTACAAGGTCCTGTCGACTGTACTGTGTGAAAGACTTAAGCCGTTTGCAAACACACTGATTGGGCCATATTAGTGCGGCTTTAGACCTGGTAAGTCCACCATAGACCAGATCTTCACACTACGTCAAATCCTGGAAAAAACCCACGAAAAACAGATCGATACCCATCATCTCTTTTTCGATTTCAAAGCTGCTTTCGATAGCCCGATACGGGATTGCCTGTATGCCAGCATGTCTGAGTTTGGTATACCTGCGAAGCTAGTGCGGCTTTGCAGAGCAACGTTGAGCAACACACCCAGCTCTGTTAGAGTAGAAAGGGACCTCTCCGAACCATTTGATACCGAAAGAGGTATCAGACAGGGCGATCCACTATCCTGCAACCTCTTCAACTTTGTGATATAAGGGCCATCGTAATGGCACTATTTTCTACAAAAGTGTCCAGATCCTTGCATATGCCGATGATATTGATATCATTGGACGTTGTAAGCGAGATGTTACTGCTGCGTTCTCTGCTATCGAAAAAGAGTCAGCGAAAGTGGGTTTGACGGTGAACGAGGGCGAAACAAAGTATATGATGTCCACAAACAGGGAGACGGGGCGTATTGGATCCTATGTTACTGCGAACAGCTCTACTTTCGAAGTTGTCAAGGAATTCACCTATCTTGGCACCGCTGTGAACACTCTAAACGATGTCAGCCTGGAGATAAAGCGAAGACTAACTCTTGCTAATAGGTGTTACTATGGTCTCAGTAAGCAATTGAGTAGTAGAGACCTCTCTCGCCCGACAAAACTGACACTCTACAAGACGCTCATCTTACCCGTGCTACTTTACGGTGCAGAAGCATGGGTTGTGTCGCAGACTGATGCAGCCACGCTTGGGGTGTTTGAGAGAAAAATTCTTCGCAAAGTCTTAGGTCCTGTTCACGTCAGCGAGCTCTACGCTGACATTGACATAGTCAAGCGCATCACTATCCAACGTCTGCGCTGGCTGGGACATGTTGCGCGTATGGACGAAGAAGCTCCGGCGAAAAAGGTGTTTGATGCGGAAGCCGCTGGGCGACGACGAAGAGGAAGACCATGCCTCTGATGGAAAGACCAAGCCGAGGGAACCCTATCCACGCTTGGTGTGACTGATTGGAGAAGGCACGCGCGACGTAGAGGTGCCTGGAGAGAGCTTTTGAGGTCGGCTGTAACCCGGTAACGGGTTGTTATGGCTACCCAAGTAAGTATTTCTAAATAATGCACATATAATGAAAGGAATATAACATTGAAAAGACAGAAACTATTTAGTAACTATTTAACTCATTAGAGTTAAAAGTATGATTTGAAAAATCTTATAATCCATTATATAAATTTCATTTTTTTCTGTCTGTCTTTTATGGACGCGGAAACTATCCACCCTATTTTGATGAAATTTTTACAGTATGTTTGTATCAATCAGGTAGGTGTCATAGGCTATAAAACTTTTCTTTAGGGTGGTCCTCATACAAAAATATTTTATAAATAAAATTTCCTCAAAGACTGCTTAATGGGTTCTCATGGAATTTACACCGAATGGCTTCTATATTAAGAGGCACATATCAGATTATAAAATTTTGATTGAGGGTGCATACTTAGGGTGGCCCTCATATTTTTTAAATACCATTTTCTAAAAGACAGCTAAATCGATTCTCATGGAATTTACACCACATGGCTTTTATATTAAGAGGCACAGATTAGGTCGTAAATTCTTTATTTAGGGTGGCCCTCACACAAAAATACAGCTAAGTTTGTAAAAATTTTATTTTGGGTGCCTACTAAGGGTGGCCCTTATACAAAAATATTCTTAAATACATAGCTTTTGCAAGATTTTTCCTTATGCTTTTTTTTTCTTACGTAAAATTTTTAAAATAACTCCGTTCCTTATGCTGCCAAAACTAAGAAAACATTGAATTCCCCCTAAGATGCATTCGCAATACTTGAACGCCTCCAAGACTATAAGCAAATTTGCACGGATGACAACACTGCATTGGAATTGATATATTCCAATACTTTTTCTAAGGACCGGTTTAACAATTTTAACAAATTCAAAAGCAAGTGAGTTTCAAGTGTTTATATTAAATTTACATAAAAATTAAAGTAACTTTTTCATTCTAAATAATATTTAATTTTATTTTATTGAAATAAAAAAAACCGGTGGGTTGCACTCCGGGAGTGCCGACAGAAGTGAAAACATGAAACAAAAAATTAATTTCACACGTCGAAAGAAGTATGCAAGCAGCGTTGCCGTTTTCGGTAGTTTCCTACCAAATCGGGTAGGTTTTTTTCCTCTTGGTAGGTTGGTAGGTTAAATCTGATTTTGGTAGGATTTAGGATAAATTTTTATGAAAATCGAAAATTGAAATTTCTTCGTGAAGTTTTTCGAATCAGGAAGCAAATATTTACATCTGGAAATAAGCTTTTACCAACCCTATCTTCAACAAGTGGGTATGGTCTCTGTTTTCTTGCATACAAATTACGTTTAGGGAATACGCATGTGCATGTACAATGTGACGAAATAGTGTTGCGACTGATCGCACATCTAAATTGTTGCATGTGTGCTCAGACCCGGCGTATTAGAAACATAAGTTACTAGCGCTATTAATAACATAATTTTTTTGATCGCAGCTGTGATCAAAATCGGGTCGCTAAAAAAGGTCTTAAGTTCTAAGGACTAAACTTTTTTTATGTACATAAGATGACATAATTAGAAAAAATATTTCCGGAATAATAAATTTGAATTTGTGGGCTTTAATAAATAGCATTTTAAAAACGGACTGTAAGTATACGGTTATTGTCAGGCTAAAATATGGCTCTTTTCAGAACCCCGATCACTTAGGGTGTGTTTACCATGCTCCAAAAGGAGAATATTTTAAAATGTGCTCTTTTGCGAAATTCAAGCGAAATTGTTTTGTTGATGCATGGCTTATCCTGTGCGACTCAGCCATTAAAATTATTTTTCTGGAGAACTTTTCGAACGGCATAGACTTCTTAATGAAAATTAGTTTTACCATTACAGTAAGTTTTTGAGTAGATGATATGAATGGATTTTTAAAAATTTCTCGGATGGTACATTTTTCGTCTCTCGAGCTAAACGTTTTTTTTTTTTTGCCACCGTTCGTTGTTTATTTGAAATCCTTTTGTCCTCTTTATATCATTTAATAATACCGTGAACCGCTGGCAAAATTTGTAACTTTGCGATCGGTTTTGCCTTCAAAATGATTTTAATTACTATTTTTCTTTCTTCTAACGTTCATCGCTTAATTGTACGCTGCATGTGTCATGTCATGTGGTAACTTTTTGCGCACACTTGCCCGACTTTTGATGTGAACGATTTAGCAACAGAAAATTTGTGCTATATGCGGTTAAGCATTTTAAACGACGACATACAAGAATATGTATTTTAAACAGCTTTAAATGTTAATAAACGAATTCAATGCTGCAAAAAGATTTTTTTTTTAATTTGTAAAGTTTTGGTAGGTTACAAACGATTTTGGTAGGTTTTCGAGAAAATTTTGGTAGGAAAATAAATTTCTCAGTGGCAACACTGTATGCAAGCATAACAAATCGTTTAATGGCAAGTTAGTGTGTTAGTTGGTATGTGTGCGTTTTCTTTTTATATGGCAATGTAATGGAAGACAACGGAATATGTATTCAAATTTTACTCTCGCTCTCATTCTCAATTTGTCAACGCAACAACGCGGAATTTGAAAGAAACAAACATGTAAGCATAGCAATCGTTGAATGAGAATGGAATATGTCAGTTCATGACGGGGAATCCCGATGACGGTCGGTGTCGCGAGTTTATACTTTTTTTCTCAGCCGCAAATGCTTTCTTACGGAGGTGCACAGCGTGCCATAAGAAGTTTTCACTTCAAAAATAAGGACGAAATTTTCTATTTAAGGTGAAGCGAAGCGCATAGGTAATGCTATTGATAAGATTTAAACAAATATGAGCTGATTAAAAATTCTAAAGCTTAAATTGATTTTACTAATTCAGTAACGAAGTTTTTTATTTGCACTATCTGTGAAACATTTAGCTGATTAATCTCAAATATTTTGTTGTAAAATCAGATAATTTGAATTTGTCAATCTAACAAAGTGTTTTGATTTTGAAAATGTTTTCTTTATTTTAAAGCAATGAATATTTGAATTCTAGAAATTTTATTCATAGAGTTGCAATTATTTGATTTTACCAATTCTGTTCTTTCTGTGTGTCAACATCATCATTGAGATGACTCGGTGGATCGATACACAGTCGCACAACGTGTTAGAATAGTGAAAATTTACTGCAATTTTCCTGTTTAATTTTTGTATAAGTCTAAAAAATATCCGATTTGTTATTCGCAGAATACAGTTGAAAGCATGATAAGAAAATTTCAGCAATAGAATGGCAGTTTGTAGCCAAAGCCGAAGCGGACATTTCACAGATATTGTATTCCATTATTAACTTAAGAGCTTGTACTTTAAATTAAAATAAAAATATCACCACTTTTCTCAAAATTATTGCGATTTAATATGACACGTCTTGTTGGATGACCCAGCATATATGGATGCAAAGCACAAAATTTCTTTGGGTTAAAAATTGAATATTGCAACTTCTATATTTCAAGCGCCAGAAAATGTTTAATACACAAAACCAGTGCTAAATAAAAATTAGTTTGAATTATTATTTATAACTATTCTTAATTGGAATCCTATTCTACCACCAGAAGCGAAAAGGGCGTATCTCAAAAAAATGCATATCAGTGGTTATTATGGCATCGGATAACTTAAGAAATTACGAAATACTCCAAATGGCATTATATAATTCAAACATATAAAAAATCTCTTAAGGAATTTTCTCTATCTCAATTTTACAGGTATTTCAACAAGTTGACATTAACAAAGAATCAATTATCTCGAAACGAATTTTTCCGAGATAAACCTATTTCGTTTCTGAGGGCAGTATTGTCCGCAGAATAAAATTTAAAAAGATAAGTCTTAAAGTACGATTAAGACTAATGAATAACAATATTAAATATTCATCTTCAATCAAACTAATAACCAATAAATATTTTATTAAACTGACGATTCAATTAAGACATTATTATTTGATAATATGCTCCCACTCTATGCAGCATAACTAAATTCACTTGAAACGAGAACGCCATAGCAAAAGCGCTTCATCTACAAGCATGCATGAGGAAATGAAAAATTTTACGAAATTTTATAGTTGATTAAATGACGCAATATCGCATCTAGATTTTTCATTGACATTTTGCAATGTTTAAAATGTTTCAGTAGATCAATGTGCTAATATAACATAGTTGAAGTCCTAACTTATAACAGTGAATAGCTACAATTGTATTCCGTTGAAGTGTCTTAGGGGCCGTTCAAGTATTACGTAACGCAATTAGGGGGGAGGGGGGTCTTGTGAAACATTACGATGCGTTACAGGGGAGGGGGGGGGGGTTTCGAACAACGCGTTACGTAACATTGTTAAAGAAGTAAAACTACTTTAGCGGGTGGTGATTTGAAATGAGGTGGGTATAATGAAACGCTTTCTTTATGTGTATGCTTATTGAATAGCTACAGCCAAAAAATTTTATTATAATGATAAAAGTTGATGGGATCTAGATAATTTACAGCAATAGATGATATGTTAAATTAAAGCACTTATGAAGCAGAATATTCTAAAACTATCATCTTCGAGATTGGTTAACCAAAACCAGAGATGTAAGCGTGGAAAGATTTCCTATTTTTCTCATTTATTGCTGTAGCTGTTCTAGATCCCATCAACTTTTATCATTTTAATAAAATATGTTCGTCTCATTTTTCGCCATTTTAACAAATTTTAAGCTTAAGCAAATGTTTATTACATTATGTGTGATTTTTATTAAATAACAATATGAACAAGTTAAGGTGTTATCTTCAGTCAGGCCGAAACTCACATACCCTACACTGCACTCAAAGGAGGTACATATATTTCAGTAAAAAAAGACGTTAAAGAGGTTAAATAATTCGAAAAAAGTGTGAAATGTTTAAGAGGTTGAAAACTGTTGAAAAAGTCGTAAATATATGCAAAATGTTAATGTTGAGAGAGGTTGAAAAAGTCTAAACAATTTAAAATCGATGAAAAAGTCGAAAAAATTAAGAAATTTCATCACAATATCTTGCACGGCTTACGAGATATGGTGGTATAGAGGTTAAAATTTAGGACCGTGCCACGCGAATCTTTGGAAACTTGAAACCTAGCCTAATCTTAATTTAGTTCAAATGTACACCTAATCACCAAGTTTCATCAAAATCGCTGCATTTTTTTCCAAAATGGGATTGGGCAAATATACATAGAGTATGGGCGGTAGGCGTGTCCATGAACCGATTACGTCCGTTTTGAATAGCAAGATGCCTGCAAGAAGGTCTGACCTGAGTGTGCTAATTTCATTCAATTAGCTTTCTTGGTTTTTCCGTAAACCTGATTTGAACAGACAGACAGACGGACATAGCTAAATCAACTCAGGTGGTGACGCTGATCAAGAATACCAGCTTGATCAAAAAGTTTTAGGACTCGTCACCGTGTGGCGCTCTCGTTCGTCCGATTTCAATTCTATTTTTTTTGTTGTGTTGGTAGAAGTGTCATGGACGTTATGTCAAATTTTCAGCTTGACAGCTTGACATTTCTTGAAGTGACGCCGTATTGTGTGCATCTACTTTTGTGTGTGGTTTCGATTTTTTACAATTTCATGCAAAAAAGGGACCGCGTTGATGACGCAAAAGACATGCTTTCCAAGGCTGAATCCGACCCAACATTCATCAAACGAATCATTACTGGTGACGAGACGTGGATTTACGAGTACGACACGCAATCCAGACATCAAGCGAGTGAATGGCGTTCACCCAATGAGCCGCGACCGAAAAAACCACGTCGTTTTCAATCGAAAAAGAAGGCGATGCTCACGGTTTTCATGGACTACAGAGGTGTTGTGCATCATGAATTCCTCCCAGAAGGTCAGACCGTCAACAAAGAATATTATTTGGGCGTTTTGAGACGTTTGCGTGAAGCAGTTCGCCAAAAAAGACCGGATTTGTGGGCAAACAACTCGTGGATTTTGCATCACGACAACGCGCCGTCGCACAATGCGATCATTATTCGTGAGTTTTTGGCCAAAAACTCCATGAATACCGTCCAACATCCACCGAATTCGCCTGATTTGGCTCCCTGCGACTTTTTCCTGTTCGACCACCTGAAGAAACCGCTCCGCGGATCGCGTTACAGCAGCCGAGAAGAGGTCATCGAAAAATCGAAGATGGCCCTGATGGCCATACCGACGGTCGAGTATAAAAAGGCTTTTGAGGACTGGGTCAAGCGTTGGCGTAAGTGCATTGCAGTCGATGGGGAGTACTTTGAAGGAGACAATATCGATTTTGATGAATAAACTTGTATTTTTCATTTTAAAAATAAAGTCCTAAAACTTTTTGATCAAGGTAGTATATCTATATACTTTTTCATACCTACCACCGCCCTCTTCTATGCGTTACAAACAAAATGACAAAGTGAATATACCCTCGGTGTAGGGTATAATAAAGAAAATAAACAACATACGCATGTATTTCCGGTACTTTTCGCAACATAATTGTGACTTTTAGGTAAATATGGTCACTTGGGTGTTATGTAACGTTTAAGGGGGGGGGGGGTAGAGGAAAACGTTACGGCGCGTTACATAGGGGGGAGGGGGGGTCGAAAATCTTCGAAAATTGCGTTACGTAATACTTGAACGGCCCCTTATCTGCTACACTTAAAAGAAATAAAATTGTATGTTTATATAAATATACTACCGGACCCTCGCTTGCTTCGCTACGCGTGAAAAAATAATATTTTGATTTGTCTAAAGAAAGAATTGGTCGGCTGGCAGAACGGTCAAAATGTTTTTTTCTCAAAAACTAAAAATTTGTTTTATTACTTTTTTAAAATATCACAATGGACCAAACTTTGTCTAAGTGAGTCGGTTTTTGTTACTGACTGCCACTCCTACCTAATACTTTTCGATAAACAACAATTTTTGTATTTTCCATTTGTTGTGTAAATGAATGATACTGATGATTTGCCTACTCCGTCTGAAGAGACTGGATACTCCAAGTCGATACCGCAGGTTTCCAAAGATTATCCTTTCGCCTTATTGATGGGGATCGCAAAAACAAGACGAACAGGAAATTGAAGGCGTTCAAAATCAAATAAAAAATCGGTAGAAATCATAGGAATTCGGGGAATCAAAACGTCTTCGCCTTTGTATTTTCCTTTCAAAATAGTTGCTTCGATGATATTGTTCATTAGTTTTTTCACGGCAAGTCTGGTACCCTTACAAAGTCGTAATTGGTTTATATTGCGAAGCATTATAATTGGTGTACGAACTTTCAGTTGTAGATTGTCTGGTGGCAGTCCTGGCAAATCAAGTATATTCAAAAATAACTATCCGCAATTTTTCGTCCTATGTAACTAAGTGCACAATGTCAACTACGAAAAGGAAATGTGAATCGTCAACATGCAGAAAGTTATGTACAACAACCGTTATGCATCATCGGCATATTTTATCGAAAACACAATTTTTACAAAGTGCAAAATGTTAACTTTGCATAGTAATTTCGATTCTTCAACGTAAAGAAAAATATCGAAATATTTGCTTCTCACATTTTTTGTTGTTTTCTAAACTTTACTTGGAAAAAGATCACTTGAAATAGTACACTTAAACACAATTGATTTTCTCCAAAAACGAATAGTTTATTTATGTACGATTAAAATACGATAAATTTTTTTTTGCACCGTAAACATGAAACATTTGACTTGAAAATATGAATAACTTCATTTCGGCAATATGAATAATGTGACACAATGGATTATTCGCAACTGGAATGGAATAAATAGCGTGCAGCGAATCAACACAGTGGCGTTTAATTTTCTCATATTGGAGGCATGGCACGGTTTTTTTTTTTTTCATTAATACTTACTTTAGTCCATATCTTTTATATTTATGTTCTATGTAAGTATGTACCAAGTCCCAGTCGTCTGCGTCTAATATTTGATGAGATATGATGAATTTGATGTCTCTTATGTGGGAAGGCATGACATCGCCTATTTATTTCAAGCTAACCTATGCTAAGAACTTCCCACAAACCATAAGAAACATATGTACAAAAATTTTATACATCTGCGTCAGGTATGTATCGAATTTTGCTTTTTCACATATGGGAGGCGTTGGACCGCCTATTTTTTCATTGAAACTTACTTTAGCCCATATATTTTATATACACCCTTGTGCAAATTAATGTGGACAAAACAATTTTTCTACTATTTTTACAAATTTGATTCTGAAAACACTGTTTAAAATTAGTTTTGACTGGTTTTGTTGAATTTTAAGTGACAGGTTGAATGCGTTCCAAAAACGGATATCGCAATAGAGATACTACTTACTTACATACTTACGTACGATCCCCTCCATAGTGAAATTGAAGAGATTGCACGAGAGCGGGTCGCCTTGTCTGAAACCTCGCTCGGTATTAAAAGTTCCGGAGAGGTCATTCCCTACCTTGACGGAGCTACACGTATTGCTCAACGTCATCCTGCAGAGCCTTATCAACTTTGCAGGTATACCGAACTCAGACATTGTTGCGTATAGGCAATTCCGCACTGAGCTATCGAACGCAGCTTTATAATCGACGAAGAGATGGTGATTGTCGATTTGATATTCATGGGTTTTCTCTGCGTTATCATCGATTGGTGGTATCGTACTGCATTCTCTCTGGGCGGAATTGGTGGAATCATCGCCCGTAAGCAAGTTGGAGAAATCCTGCCTCCATAACCTCAGTACACTTTGTGTATCTGTAACCAGATTTCCATTTTCGTCTCTACAAGTGGATGCTCCGGGCTTGAAACCTTGAGTTAGACGCTTAACTTGTTGATAGAATTTTCGTGCATCCTTCTTGCCCTGGTGCACCTCAAGTTCCTCACGCTCACACTTTTCTTGCTCCCTTTTTTTACGTCTGAAAATGCACCTTTCTTCCTTCCTCTTTTCGCGGTAGTTTTCTCGCACGGCTCGCGTTGCGGCTGACTGCAGCGTCTTCTTGTATGCGACGTTTTTTTCAGCAGTCGCATCGCGACACTCCTGGTCATACCATTGGTTTCGAGGTTGTGGGCGTCGGAAACCAATGACTTCCTCGGCAGCAGCGCGCATGGAATGGAAGATGTGTGTCCAAAGAGGTTGGTTGGTTGAGCTTAACCGAGAGTTGAGCGGAGTACGCCTCGGCAGTCCGTTGTGATTGCAGCTTGGCGACGTCCAGCTTTCGTTGCATGCCCGTGCGTACATTCTTCGCATTGCATAGCCGCATGCGGATCTTAGCTGCAACAAGATAGTGATCGGAGTCAGTGTTGACCCCCCGAAATGTACGCACATCCAGAACGCTTGAAGCGTGCCTTCCGTCGATCACAACATGATCAATTTTGTTTTTGTTTTTTGATCAGGTGGCCTTCTGAATGTCGAGGTGTTGAAATCTGGTACTACTAACTACCATGTTTCGCGCCGCGGCGAAGTCGATCAGTCTCAGACCGTTGTTTGAAGTGGTCTCGTGGAGACTGAACTGACCGACTGTAGCGCCAAAGATGCCTTCTCTTCCGACCTTTGCGTTAAAATCGCCGAGGACAATTTTTACATCGTGGGTCGGACAACGGTCATACACGTCCTCTAGGCTCGCGTAGAAATCATCCTTGGTGGCATCGTCCTTTTCCTCCGTCGGGGAGTGCGCGCAAATTAGGCTTATGTTGAAGAATTTTGCCTTGATACGGATCGTAGCCAACCTTTCGTTTATTGGCGTGAACCGGGAAACTAGTTGGCGTAATTTTCGACATACAACAAATCCGCAACCAAATTCGCGCCTCTCCGCATGGCCGCTGTAGTAGATATCACAGTTCGTCCGTTTAGAGCAGCCTTGTCCTTTCCATCGCATCTTCTGGATGGCGGTGATGTCAGCCTTTATTTTTACGAGGGCTTCCGCCAGTTGGATAGTTGCACCTTCCCTATGGTGGGTCCGGACATTCCAGGTGCATATCCGTAAATCATTGTCCGTTTTTCGTTTGCAGTGGTCGTCATCGTAGTGGGGGCTATTATCCGAGGCTGACTTAGTTTTCATTGGAAATGATGATAATGTGAGGTGGGACCCAAACCCTACGCACACATTCCAAGTTTTAAGTCTGGGAGAGACTCGCCTTCTCACAACTAGCTCACCCCCGGACGGGTGTCCAAGGGATCTCCAGAGGATACTTGGCCAAAAAGGCCGGAAGGCTATGAGCTGCTTGCAAAATAATCATCCCTGGCCACTCCCAAGTGAGTGGCGATCAGGAACTTTACCCACTTACGTGGACTTCTACAAGCAGCTCCATCCTCCAATAGAGATACGTTCTAAAGTAATTACACTGTCTGCATTCTTATTCGACACAAATACAGATTGCTAAAGAAAGTTGCATTTCTAAAAGTGCAGTAAACAGGCGTATTAAGGTCTACTTGGAAACTGACTCAATTTCACCTCAGAGGAAAGGAATATGCCGCCGTAAAAGAAAAACCAATACGAAAGAAGATGCTCTAGTGTTGAGGAATAGTAAAATTAACCCCACAAGGATCAGTGATAACTTAGAAAGATCTAGCTATTGCCGGAACGATAGTGCATGCTTCATAAATACGGCGTCGATTGTTAGAAATTGGCTAAAAGGCACTGAGACCAATAAAGAAACAAGTTTTGACCGTAGCAATGAAGAAAAAGAGTATGGCTTGGACTGAGAAGTACAAGAATTGGACTATGGAGGATTTGGTAAAGGTGTTGTTCTCCGATGAAAGCCATTTTTTCGTTCAGGGTATGTGCTACCAGTTCGATCGACGGTCTGAAGCGAAACCGATTTCACAAGCTCACATTTAGCAGTCAGCCAAACATCCTATAAAACAAATGTTTTGAGGATGCTTCTCATTTTTCGATCCTGGATCATAAATACCCATAACAGGGATGATGAAGGATCAAAATTATATGAATATATTTACAGCATACACTGGCTGCTGAGTTGTCAAAGTTGAATTTGGAAAATCCTAGTTTTCAACATGACTTAGCACCTCGCCATAAATCAAAAATAGTAAAAAATTGTTTCACTGATCATAGAATTACAGTGTTCGATTGGCTTGGTGAATACCTGACCTCAATCCAACTGAGTATTTATTGTCTATATGCATAACTAGGTTCAGAAAAATGGATTGAACAACCAAACTTAACCTGATTGAGTCAGTTATTAAAGTATGGAACTGGAATCCCAAAATCCCTAATGACTGCAAATAAATTATAAAATTCATGTCAAAACGCATTAAAATGGTGCTTAAAGAAACGGTGGACACATTGAATATTAATTTGTAAAGTTTTGTATATTTTTTTTATTTTTCATGAATAAAACACATTTTTTGAGTAAAGACTGGTTTGTCCACATTAATTTGCACAAGGGTGTACATATGTACCAAGTCCCATTCATCTGCGTCTAATAGTTGATGAGAAATGGTGAGTTTGATTTTTCTCTTATTAGTCGAGGAAATGAAGCACTGAACCTCCGATATTTTGCGCAGTAAGATGGATTTTAATGCGGTTTGGTGCATTAGATTCGTGAGCGCGCCCCGAAACTTTGTGACCGGTCCCCATGAATGAGAAATGATAAAGTGCATTTGTGCAGTAAAAAAATGCATTTGAAAAATGCATTTCAGAAGTACAATAAAATGAAAATTCATAATTCGTTTTAAAATGATGGAAATAAGTCCAATCTTGTTACTCGGGGGTTTTTAAGGTCGCTGAACACGAATATCACGACGGCGAAAGCCTAGGAGGTACCTGGTGCCCAGGGTCGACGATGCTCACCTCTTCACCTGGAGTATTATCGTAATTTTAAATTAAATTGGTCGAAACACGTTACTCGCGGGTTTTTGAGGTCGCTGAACACGGATATCATGACGGCGAAAGCCTCGGCGGTACCTGGTGCCCGGGGTCGACGATGCTCACCTCTTCACCTGGAGTTTTTATCGTAATTTTAAATTAAATTGGTCGAAACACGTTACTCGGGGTTTTTTGGGGTCACTGAACACGAATGTCACGATGGCGAAGGCCGCTGAGATAAGTGATCTGGTGACCAGAGCTACCAAATGTGCAACTGAAAAATATTTTTTTTTTTTTTGAATTTGGCGCCTCTATTATAGTTGGTAGCATTGATACTATATGTAACGATCTTCATCTTATACTCTCTGTTCTGCGTCTCATTTCATAGTCGCTGAACACGGACCTCAAAAACCCCCGAGTAACAAGATTGGACTTATTTCCATCATTTTAAAACGAATTATGAATTTTCATTTTATTGTACTTCTGAAATACATTTTTCAAATGCATTTTTTTACTGCACAAATGCACTTTTTCATTTCTCATTCATGGGGACCGGTCACAAAGTTTCGGGGCGCGCTCACGAATCTAATGCACCAAACCGCATTAAAATCCATCTTACTGCGCAAAATATCGGAGGTTGAGCCTTTTTTAGTGCTTTATTTCCTCGACTATATATGGGGGACGTGGCTTCGTATATTTGTTCCAAAATAAATTGTGCTATAACTTTCCATATACCATTTAGTCTTAGTTTGACTGCGCTACGTTATGGCTTAGTTGATGCATAGGTGTATAAAGTGTAAAAATAATGCAATCAAAATTGCTTTATTACTTGTACTTCGTGCAAAAATTCTTTTCATACTGACTGTGTAGAATCACTTGATGAAAATGGGATTAATTGCATTTTAAAATATAAAAACATTGTGTATAAGTGTCCGAATTGCTTTTCGGTGAAAATAAATATTTTCACTTTAATTTTAAACTTGTCTGCAGACATAAAAGATTTGCAAAACAAACTGTCTGTGTTAAGCAACAAAAACAATAACATTGAGTGCGGTGTAAGTTCTCTGGAAAAAAATAGTTCAAAGTCTACTTTGCGCTCGTCTTCTGTTTCTCCTTCGCTTATTGCCGAAAAATTTATATGCACTCGTTCTCGTGCTCGTGCTCAGGGAATTCCAGTGAGTGCTGCTGCTAAGAAATGTAGTGATCATAATTCCACTGCTTCTGTTGCTGTTAAGCGGCCCTCATACGATCAGTAATACTGTCAGTATGCAAAATTTATTTATTTCAGTATTTACATTACTGTCAGTGTACCCCTCACACGATCAGTATTACTGACAGTATTTTGCATACTGACAGTATTACTGATCGTATGAGGTGAGTACTGATGTACTGTCAGTATAGAAAAACGATACTGATGACTGATAAAAAATCGGATATTACTGACGAAGTTGTTAAATACTGACAGTAATACTGATGGTGTGAGGTGAATACTGACAGTTCATCAGTATTATTTGCACAGCGATGGAAGGTGAAACGAATTAAGTGCTTTTATTGTCCAATATAAAATCTTAAAATACTTATGGGATGTGCGTTCCAAGGACTATTCAAATAGGGACAAAAAAAATCCCCATACAATGACCTTTTAGTGGTCTATAAAGTAACAAAGCCGGACGCTGGTACAGAAAGACTGATTACTGACAACAAAGAATACTGACCGTGTGAGGGGTACACTGACAGTAATGTAAATACTGTCAGTAATATTGATCGTGTGAGGGCCGCTTTAATCAATATTCTGCTGATCAGAATTCTGTTTCTTTTGCTTCTGTTGCTGCTGTTGGTTCTGATGCTGCCTTGCATTCCTCTGCTAATGTTGATGCTGTCTCATTGGAAGTGCCGTCTTTGCCGTTAATAACAGAATTCTGTTTCTTTTGCTTCTGTTGCTGCTGTTGGTTCTGATGATGCCTTGCATTCCTCTGCTAATGTTGTTGCTGTCTCATTGGAAGTGCCGTCTTTGCCGTTAATAACATCTCAGTCGGAAAAGGTGTCACTTTTGAAGCCCCTGTCTGAAAAACAGTCATCAGAGATGTCTAATATGGAATGGACTAAAGTTCAGAAGAAAAAACGTATAAGGCCTGTGGTGGTTGGAAATAATGAAAATAATGATCTTGATGTTGCGAAGCTATTCCAAAAAAAAAAAATGGGTGCATCTATCTTCGTTCAAAAATACTGTCACTGAAAAAAATATTGTTGATTGTGTTGAAAAACACGCAGGAGTTAATAGCTGTCATCTTGTGTGCCATAAGTTAGTCAAAAAAGATGCCTCTAATGACAATCTTAAATTTATTAATTTCAAGCTCGGAGTTTCTCCTGAATTTTATAAGCTGCTATTTTCACCAAATTTATGGCAACGTAATATAAAGATGCGCCCTTTTCATTCTCTTCCAAGGCACGGAGAAACGCCACACCAGAATTAAGATCTATGCCGAATTGCCCAGATATGAGTGTTAATGAGCTAAAATTTTACTATCAGAATCTTTCTTGTATGCGTTGTAAGCTATCTGCTGTTAGTAATTTTATTGCTGACGATGGATTTGACGTTTACATATTTGTCGAAACGTGGCTTAACGAAAATTTTTATAATGATGAAATTGCGGACACATCGAAGTACCAAATCTGTCGCAAAGATAGGAATGCTTTAAAAACTGGATGCTCTAGAGGTGGTGGTGTGCTTATTGTTATAAGAAGGGATCTGTGTTCGTCACGGTGCAATATTGATGATTTGGATGGCTTACTTGATCAACTCTTTATTGCTATTTATCATCCTCTTGGCAATATCTTTGTTTGCACGTCTTATATTCCACCAAACAGCTCATCAGATCTTTATTGTAAGCATATTGACAATATTGTTACTTTATCATCTTCTGCAGAAAGTAAAGACTACCTTTGCGTCGTTGGAGACCTTAACTTCAGTAATTGAACCTGGGCTGCTTCTGATGATGATTTAGGACTTATTCCTTTAAATGTGAATAAATTACATGAAATTTATTTTCTAGATAGCTTACTAAGTTTGGATTTAGTCCAAATTAATCACATTCCTAATAAGCAGGGGTGGGCACCAACACGCATGCAAAAACTTTGTTTCCATGTATGGTACAACAACGGAATACGTCTTGCCTTCTTCAATGCTTGCGGTGAACTGAACTGAAAACACATTGTGAGCATAGAACTTATCTGTGCTTTGCACTGAAGAAAAAAATGTTATCGTGCTCTTGAAAGGTTTTATGTGCTTTGCGTATTTAAGGTGAAAGGTAAATATTCAAAATACTTATACTTATTCGGTTGTAATCAAATTAAAAAACGTATTGAACTCTAACGGTTATTAAATCTAGTCAATTAAATTGTTGTATTAGTTGTTATATATTTATTTTTATTTATTTAAAGGATTATCAAAGGAAAATTAATTAAGATTTTGAGTATTTTATTAATCACAATTTTTTATTTTTCAAAGGTTACTGGGATAAGTGATTGTCGACTGGGATAAAACTTAAGTGTTTTTTTTCTTCCTCTCAAAAATTTTAATGGACCCTTAAGCAATACGATGGCTTTCTACTTTTTAATTGAAATTGAAAACCAGAGAGGTTTTTATATGAAAAAAGTCTTATTTGATTTATAACACAGGTCAACACTAGTTTTAGTGCAGAGAAGCTGTACTTTTATTTTTACTAAGGACCTTATATTGAATACATTATTAGCGAAAATTTTGAGTTTGCTTTTTACAAAAAAAATTTACATGAAAAACAACTTACATTATTTAAACATAAACTTTCTTTTCCGCATCTTTCTTCCATAGTTTTTAGGTCCTGGTGAAACCGCTCCCCTTGTTCTTCGCTATAGGATCCAAGATTTTCTATGAATTGGTCAAGATGACTGTGAAGGTAGTGCACTTTGATGGACACATTGCATCCTAAGTTATTAAAGTGATCTAGCATGCATTTACAATTTCAGAGCAGTTATTTGACTTGCAATTTCTGAGAAAGTTTTTAGTAACTTCAACAAACAACTAAACGACTTCGTTTAGAACTGTCTATAAAGAGACGCTATTCATTTGGATAGTATTTTGAAAGACGCACTTCGAGAATAAGGCGTTGCACATCAAAAACAATATCATTTTCCGATTGAAAAAATGGTAGCAAGTCTTGCTCCCTTGTTCTTTTGTTTTTTCTTTTAATCTAAAAGCCAAAACCTCAGCAGGTTCTTTAGAAATTCAAGGTTTTGGTTCTGTAGATGGTATTCCTTCGCAATCGCTGTCGCTACTCACTCCATTAATGACTTCTTCAAATGATGATTCACGAATAGAACGAAATGATGGAACAGGTATTTCCTCTGAATGTGGTAAGGGTCTTCTAGCAGAACTTAAGTCTGGATAAGTTTTATTTTATTTTTACACCACGCAAATTAATACAGCAGAAGTAACAGTCATCGAAGTGATTTTTTGTTCTTTTCATTGCACAGGCATTCCGAGCCTCATATTGTTTCTTTTACCACTTATACACTATCTCAAGTGTTCATAACACATTCTACAAACAATTTGGGGTATCCACGGCTTGTATTCATCCACAATTTTCGACTTAACCCTTTGACGACCGCTCCTGAACCCCTGAAAAATTTTCAAATCCAACATCGGATTCGTGTTCAGCGACCCCAAATTACTCAACAAAAGTGTTACAAAATATAAATTATTTTACCAGCAAAGGTGTGAAAAATCGTGGGACCTATATGTCCCAATGGTCGTCAAAGGTAAAAATGTATGCAACTGTTTTTTCACTTTTGCAGTATTCAAACGCATTCTGGAATGCATTCATAACGAGGACTGAGTGTCACTTTTGGCGGGAAAAATAGTTGTTGACACGAGAGTTTATCGAAAGGAGTGACAAATATTATTGCATAACAATTTGTGTGGAATTTTATCAAATTTTCGTAAGTTTCATGTCTTTTTTTATATGTGCTTTAGTAATATTGTTATCGTTCGACTTTTGCAGTCACAAAATGCCGATATCACGCAGATTCTACCTCACAGAGGAAGGAATCATTCAATTGATAAATGCCGAGGATACCGATGACGATGAACGGGTATTCGAATTGGACGAAGAAGATATGGCTTTTACAACAAAATCTCTACATCAAATAATGATCCATTTTCTATATCTGCATTGGAATTCCGCTCGCATCTGGCAATTCAAATGATCAATTCATTCACCAACCGCCAAAGACCTCATCAGTAGTTGTAAGAGAGGGACCTAAGCGATTGAAACTTGCGGAGGTCGCTACTCTGTCCGGTCATTATCTCTGCAAAAGTGAACTGGGACGTAAGAGATGTATTGTCTGCTCCAAACAAGGCAAAGACCGTCGAACAAATTCTATTTGTGCCTTTTGCAAAAAACCATTTTGCTTCACCAAAGACAGAAATTGCTTCGAAATTTATCATAAAAAATAAACTTCAAAGTATCGATCAAAAATGTAACCAAATTTATTTTTTTTTTTTTCAAATAAATCAACTCGTCAACAAAACTAAAGTATGTCTTTGATTTTTACCGTTGACGACAATTGGGACATAAAGATCCCATCAGATCGGGTGGTCGCGTGGGTGGTCGAAGTGGACTACGTTTATTTTTTTTTTCGTTGGAAAGAAGAAGGTTGCCCCTAACTTTTCCAAAAATGTTGACCCTGTAGATCCACCCACCTTCAAAATATTCCAGCAAGAATATGGGGGAGAAAAAGTTAAGATTTTTCGACTATTGGGTAGTCTGGTTGGTAAAGGAATGAATATTCCTTTATAAATTAGGTACTTTCTGCAAACCACATTCATTCTCTATTGAATGATACCTTGATGATGAAAATCCATTCCATAGTTTTTTTCAGGAAAAGCTCGAAGGTAAAAGGGTCACCGGTGTACCAATGGTCGTCAAAGGGTTAAAGTAAGCATAATAAGCATTTTTTATAAAATCTGTTATAGGTTTTCTGAACTTTTTCAATGTGTATTCACCATAAATGTAACAAAACACATTTGGATCATTAAGACAACTTCTTTGCGATGAAGATATGATATAAAAATCAATTTATATATAGAAATCTGTCGATTACAGCGAATATTCAAAACTGACGCTTAATCAAAAATGACACGTAGGAAAAATAAAATAAAAATATTTTTAATGTTGTCAGTATATACTAAAGGGCTGCACAAGACATCTGAAAGCGCAATCATTGTTATGACTCGAA
This sequence comes from Tricholauxania praeusta, assembly GCA_949775025.1. Taxonomy (NCBI): domain Eukaryota; kingdom Metazoa; phylum Arthropoda; class Insecta; order Diptera; family Lauxaniidae; genus Tricholauxania; species Tricholauxania praeusta. The sequence goes on from OX459029.1 coordinate 115,023,810, forward strand.
TTTAATTGACTGATGGAGTGTTGCCATTGCTTTTGCTGTATTAAACGAATAATGTCTTTATGCTCTTCGCATGCACGACAACAAACGAACACCAACACCTTATGACAATGAATTGAAGTACAACACAACAGTAAACAGAATCGTCAATATTGTGATTCTAAAATTCTGTTGTGGAAATATTGAGCAACAAGAATGTATAAAAAAGAGTAAACGAAAGCAAATGATTTGTTAAAATTTTACATTTGTGTATGTATTAATGAACAGTGTCACAGTTAAAAAACGATTAGGCGACGGGGACTTCTTATGAAATGATTATATGCGGGTGTTACTAAAAACATGAGGGAACGATCAATTTGGTGTAGAGGCCCAATAGAAAAACTATGAAATGTCATGCAAAGCTTAATATTTGGAAAATTGTACTGCGATTCTTCATCAATGTAATGGCTATTATTTATGGTTTTTAATGCATATAATTCTGTAAAATTTTAAGAGTTTTTTTTCGATTTTCCCAAAACTTTAAGATTTTGAACTGTGGAAGTTTTTAAAAACGTGTGCAGTATAAAACGTTATAAGACATATCGACCCCTTTGAACGAAATCATCGTATGTGACATTTTATCGAAGTTGACTTTTTGATGCAAATTTGTTCTACATCCTACAGCGCATCACCTGGTAAAATATTGTAGCTGAGTGGTCGCTTAAGAAAATAAGGAACAATTTGACTAGATCTTCTGAATTTATTTAAATACGCAAATTAATATACAAATTAAAATTAATTAATTATCAAAGTAACAACACATTTTCAAGGAGATAATGCAACTTTGATATGATTACTTATGTAATTTTTTCGTATTCTAATTTTAAAAATTCTTGAAATAAAATTCATAAAAAGTAAAAAAAATATTTATTAAGGTTTGAATCCCTAAGGCACCCGATCGTATCACTGTACATTTTTATATCGCACTTTCTCCTTAAATTGCCTTGCACTCTTAAACTTATGCTACAAACAATGTGTACATATTTTGCTGTTCAGCTAGAAACCAATAACAACGAATTCACTAGTGTACTTGGTGCTCTTGCTGTTGCTATGTTTGCTTTTATATTGCTGTTTATTGTCATATGCTGTGGTTGACGCTGTCGTTAGGGATCAAAAGATCGTCGTGTAGTGACGAAGCAGGCAATTGGGTTTCGACACGACAATATTTATTCACTACAAACTATTCTATGACAATAATCAATACACAAAAAGTAAGTACTGAATCGAGATAAACAATGCTGTGAAGTATTGTTCTGCATAGAATAGAATGTCTTGTGCAGTGCTTTAGTATATACTTAATACAATACCACTAACTATATCTCGGCACCAAAATTTTTTTCGATTTGTTGACCTGAGTAATGTTTAAATTTGATGTGCTAAGTCTGCAAATATGTCATTTGTTTCTGCATTTCCTTTTGAAGAAGTTTTTAAAAATCGATCTCACCATAGTTAGTTCTTCAATATATCGCTCATTTTCTTCAATAACGTCATAACTCAAAAAATCAGATATTTCAGGGTAAGCATTTTAACTGGATTTTTACGTTAGGGTTATAAAGTTATTGAAGAAAATGAGTGATATATACAAAAAAATCTTAAACGCTTAAATGTTCATACATATGTAAAATTTATGTTTACAATTAAATTTAAACAACTAAATAAATTTTATAAAAAGAAAAAATTTGGTTGCAATATAAATGGTTATATACGATTTGATTTACAGAAGCCCTATTTATGTCAAAAAAGCCCTATTTTAGTTTGAATTTTGGCCCTTTTACAAATATGCCAATATCATCCCTGATACGTATACTCGATACGATCTAGTTACGCTCAATTACGCTCTTGTTAGAACTTGCAGAAGAACTTGTGCCCAGCTATGCTAATAAGCAGTGGTGCCCATTGCCACAAGCAACGATAAGCATGTGTTCTTTAACTAGCTAAAAACAATGCAAAAACATCAAACCAAATTCTATTAACTGTAACATTTTAATTTGCTTAAGTTCATGTTCTAAAGTCGCAAATAACATAGAAAAACATCATTTGATCTCATTTCGAAATTGATAACAGCAGCTAGTATGTCAAAATTTTTGCTCGAACAGAATTTCATGTAGATAATTAAAAAAAAAGCGAGTGCAAAAAAAATTAAATTTTAAATTTTTGGAGCTGTTTGTAGTTGGTCATGTTCGCAAACATAAGTGTAATAAATAGGCAGTTAAAAACGGTTAAACCAGTTATTAACTGCCATAATACAACATAATCGCATGGTTTTTTTTTTTGTTGGAAAGGTTGTGAAAAGAAGGAGGGACATGTATACACGCCCCTAACGGGAAAAAACGTTTCCACGACTAAACTAATGTACCGATGTTTATGAAAATTTTCTTAAAGATAGATTGAATCTTAAGAAATATTATTAGAAGCTCTGACTCTTTAAAAGGGCGTGGCATCGCTCCAAATGGAAAAAAACGGTATCACGGCTGTGCCACTACATCGATTTTGATGAAATTTGGTATGTAGATAGATTCAAACTTGAGTAAAAATATATTTGTTTTAGTGGGCGGCTCCAAGCCTCTTACGGGAAAAACGTTTTAACAGTAAAAAGACAAGTTTTATATTTTTTTGAGAAAAATATCTACTCCTTTCTATTTTCTTTGTTAAAATTGATCTCACTAATTATTTTGATAAATATAAACAATAAATTTGTTTTTTTTAACTGCTGTATACATCTAAAATATTATTATTTATACAAACATTAAAGTCTTTTTGAAAAATTGTCCAAGTGAACTATAGTGCAAAAATATGTCCCGTTCGAATGCCTTGTTAGAAAAAAAGTAAATAAGATTTTTCAATCAAACGAAATCTATTAAAAATTGACATTATTCTATAGCGTTTTAAAATTAGTCGCATTAAAAAATGTTGCCAGGTTTCGTTGACTTCCGCTTTTCTATAGATGGCCATGAAAAACACTTCCGTTTTTTGTCCCGTTCGAATGGCTTTTTTATTGCCTCTATCTTAGAACCAGTACTACGTCTGGCATCAACTTTACCACTCAATATAGTGCTACCAAAGGGCTATTTCTTAAAGTAACAGAAAAAAATAAAAGAGTTTTACATTGACTTTTATTACACTTTAAAAAAAACTTCCGTCCCGTTCAACATAAGAGAAATGCCTATACCAGCTTGATCAAAAAGTTTTAGGACTCGTCACCGTGTGGCGCTCTCGTTCGTCCGATTTCAATTCTCTTTTTTTTGTTGTGTTGGTAGAAGTGTCATGGACGTTATGTCAAATTTTCAGCTTGACAGCTTGACATTTCTTGAAGTGACGCCGTATTGTGTGCATCTACTTTTGTGTGTGGTTTCGATTTTTTACAAAAAAAAAAATGTCATCAACTTTGCAGCAACGAGTTTGCATTAAATTTTGTGTTAAAAACGGATTTAACGGATTAATCATTACTGGTGACGAGACGTGGATTTACGAGTACGACACGCAATCCAGACATCAAGCGAGTGAATGGCGTTCACCCAATGAGCCGCGACCGAAAAAACCACGTCGTTTTCAATCGAAAAAGAAGGCGATGCTCACGGTTTTCATGGACTACAGAGGTGTTGTGCATCATGAATTCCTCCCAGAAGGTCAGACCGTCAACAAAGAATATTATTTGGGCGTTTTGAGACGTTTGCGTGAAGCAGTTCGCCAAAAAAGACCGGATTTGTGGGCAAACAACTCGTGGATTTTGCATCACGACAACGCGCCGTCGCACAATGCGATCATTATTCGTGAGTTTTTGGCCAAAAACTCCATGAATACCGTCCAACATCCACCGAATTCGCCTGATTTGGCTCCCTGCGACTTTTTCCTGTTCGGCCACCTGAAGAAACCGCTCCGCGGATCGCGTTACAGCAGCCGAGAAGAGGTCATCGAAAAATCGAAGATGGCCCTGATGGCCATACCGACGGTCGAGTATAAAAAGGCTTTTGAGGACTGGGTCAAGCGTTGGCATAAGTGCATTGCAGTCGATGGGGAGTACTTTGAAGGAGACAATATCGATTTTGATGAATAAACTTGTATTTTTCATTTTAAAAATAAAGTCCTAAAACTTTTTGATCAAGGTAGTATGCCTAAAGTTGTATTCATCTGCGTCAAATAGGTGCTGGGATATAACAAATGTTGGTTTTTTCTCTTTCGGGAAAGAGAAAATGAATTTGTATTTGTACCACGTTCCATTGATATGCGTCCAATAGTTAATGAGATATGATGAAAATTAAATGATAATTGAACTTCAGCTATTTTTAGCAACGATCAATATTCAAGTAAAATTTTACAAGTTGATACAATGCTTTATTTATTAAACAAACTTTGACAACAAAGGAAAAAAACAACAACTCTAGAATAAAGACATATGTTTCGATTCTTAAAATCTCATCAGTATATTTTTGGTTGATGCCTACGTCAGCACTCAAATTACACCCGCCATACCAATGTAAATCTAACGAAAAGCTAATTTTTAATTTCAAGCAAATGTGGTAAATTTTTTAAGTGAATTCAACGATCACAATTCAATTGCGTTGAAATTTCAATCAGCTGTTCCGCTTTTTGTTTACATCATTAAAGCGAGACGCCACGTGAGTGGATTAAACCGTAGTTCTCCTTTGTTATCGCAGTTTCTTAAATTATTTGTTTATGTTGTAATGCACATCCATTGGCTGTGAGACATTACTTGTTCAAAGTTATGCGATCCTGGTGCATCGCAGATTTTGAAGGTTCGGAATGTTCTCCGTAATTTAAATTTTTTTTGGTTTGTTTTATTGGCTTTTTAATATTAATAATAATTAAATGATAATTAAACTTCAGCCATTTTTAGCAACGATCAATATTCAAGTAAAATTTTACAAGTTGATATAATTCTTTATTTATTAAACAAGAGATATGATGAATTTGAATTTTCTCTTATATGGGGGGCGTGGCATCGCCTATTTTTTTCCAAACCAACTATGTCTATAACCTTCCACAGACTAAAAGAAACATTTTAAGAAAAAAGTTATGAAAATCCGTTGAGCAGTTCGCGAGTTTATGTGCGACAGACGAACGGCGTTCCATTTTTATATACATACATACATACTTTTGATTGTTTCAGGATAAAATGAAATATTAACAAAATATAATAACACTTCGTATCTAATGGCTGATGGCATTGAGTTACCCAATTTTTGTAGAACCACCCATATAGAGATAAATATGTTTGTACGGTGCCGTGACATAACCCCCACGGACATAATCTCCATTTTTCAAATGGGGATTATGTCTGCAAATTTTCGGACATAATCCCCGGTATGGGGGTTACGTGCGAAAATTTTTCGAACTTAATCCCCATGTGGGTTATGTCCGAAAAAATAAGCTCTCTTATGTAAAATTACTGTGGCTAGCAAACTAGGTGTTGAAAATATTATAGACTGATCCGCGGCCGAAGGCCTCCACGAAGCCGGTGTTGGATTTACGAAATGGGGATTATGTCCATGGGGGTTATGTCATGGCACCTGTTTGCATATGGCTGGACTTTATTTCGAAAACGGCTGCAGCGATTTTGATGAAACTTAATGATTTCATGCATATGTGAACATTGGGCTAGATTTTAAGTTTTTTAAGACTCTGACAGGGGCGTGACAGATCCCTAAACTCTAATTTTTATAACGTGATATCTCGCAAACTATTAAATATATTGTAATGAAATTCGGTAGACAGATGCAGATTATAAATATCTTAAATTGTACAAAAATTGGGCGGAATTAGGAACGTGGGCGTGGCATTTTTCAATAATTGAAAATATTGATTCAATATTACTGGAGCGTCCAATTAATGGAGATTGTGAATTGAACACGAGTAATGAGTTTTTTTGTAATGATCATCAGAACACCAATCATGAATCATAGCAGCAGTTATTGGAGAGCGACTTTATGTAAACTTAAGTTATTTAGGATTTTAACTTTTTGTAATTGGGCAAAGCTAATAGTGAGTTTGAGTTTTTTTCATTCTTTTTTGTTATATTTGAATATAAGAATTTGCGTTACTGATTTCAACCATGTTTTAACCAATAATAACACATAACCAACAACAATTTTCCAAGGACTATTGCTTCGAGTTGATTCGTATCATGAACAATCGGTGTAAGGGACTTAGTGTCTGTCATATAAATGCGCAGAGTCTCATTAAAAAAATTGACGAATTTTTTTATTTGTTTGAAGCTTCAGACGTAGATATCGTTTGTGTATCTGAATCATGGTTTCCCCTGATTTTAACGGCTCCATGTTTAAACTCAATGGATACAAACTCTTTAGAGCAGATAGAGAAGCCATGCAGGTGGAGTTGTCATTTTTATAAGAAGTGGAATTAAATGTAAGCTATGTTGTAAGTCACCGTTTGGTAGCAGCATTGAGTATATAACTCTGGTAATGCTCTAAATGGCTGTACTTACAGACCCAATCGTAATGTTGACTTGGAACCCTTTATGCTAATTTTAGAAAACTTGCTTTTAGCTTATAACAATATCATTTTAACAGGTGACTTCAATAGTGATATCCTTGTTGAAAATCATTTGATGTACAAAATTTTATCTGTCGGACTTCATCCTGTTAACACTGTGCAACCAACTCATTTCACAAACACTTGTAACACTTAACTTGATTTGTTTTTAGTTAGCAACTTAGAACACGTACTTTTATATGATCAGCTGTCAGCACCAGTTTTTTCCAAGCACGATCTTATATTTCTAAAATTTAATTTCGAAACTGCAACATCCATAGAAACTTTTAGCTATCGGGACTTTAAAAATATTGATTATCCGCTGCTAATTAATGCAATTCAAATGATTGACTGGTGCCAGATCTATGACATGGTAACTACCGATGAACAAGTCTTTTTCCTACAAAGTAATATAACATCACTTTTTAATCATTTTGTTCCAACAAAGGTTAAAAGAGTTAAGAGTGCAGAAAAATCATGGTTCAGTGAAAATATTAAAAAACTCATTACTGATTGCAACACGGCCTATAATAAATGGAAAAGGTACAAAGCCCCACAATTGTACAAAAATTTTAAAAAAACTGAAAAATTATGTTGCAAAGGCAACTAAAATTGCTAAAATAAAATTTTTTGAAAATAAGTTTAGTTTCTGCTTAGACTCTAAGCAAAAATGGCAATATATTCGTAAAATTGGTATTGATAACAAAATTTCCACAACAGACGATTTTTCGGAAGTAAATAAATGCTGATTTTCTAAACTTATCTGCGCCTTTAGCCAGGAACAGCAGCATTATTGACACAATTATAAACCATTCCGATCACTCATTTAGTTTTTCATGTGTCGATCAGCTTGAAGTACTACAGGCCTTCTTGAAAGTAAAATCCAATGCTACTGGTTTTGATGAAATCAACCCTGTTTTCATTAAAGCATTGTTGCCCACTTTATTGCCTTTTTTTTACACATCTTTTTAACACAATTTTGACCACGTCAACCAATGGTGATTACAGGCCTATAGCAATCTTGCCTTATGTGTCAAAAGTATTGGAACATATTGCTCACAAGCAAATAAGTGATTTTTTGTTTAATTTTAAACTCATAACTGAGAGACAATCTGGTTTCAGGTCTAAGCGTAGCTGCCTGACAGCTCTTATTTATGTAACAGAAAATAAAAGATCAGCGGTGGATGCGAATAAGGCATCTATTTTAACACTTTTAGATCATTCTAAAGCGTTTGATTCTGTAAATCATGCCATTCTTTTTTCTAAACTTAAAAATCAATTCAATTTTTCAAAAACAGCAATTGATCTCTTAAGATCATATCTAACAGACAGAACGCAAGCAGTAAGTGTGGAAGGTTTCATTTCTGATTTCCTGGCAGTACCTTAAGGTGTTCCCCAAGGGTCTGTGCTGGGGCCTTTGAATTTTATAATGTATGTCAACGATCTACCAAAAGTCTTAACACGTTGTGAAATTCGCATATATGCGAACGACGTTCAGCTCTACTTAAATAGTGAAGTCAAATGCCTTGATTCCTGCGTTGCTGAGCTCAACAAAGACCTAAGTCGCATAAAGATCTGGGTAGAAACAAATGATCTCTGCCTAAATCCAAACAATTCAAAAAGTTTACTGATTTGCAAAAGGTCCCTTGACCATGATATTTTGCCAAAAATATTGCTTAACGGCTCTGAACTTGAGCTCGTATGTAACGCAAGAAATCTTGGTGTAATTTTCAATAAAACTCTGACTTGGAACGACCATATACTCAAAACTATCGGTAAGGTGTATAGCATGTTGCGGGTGCTATGGGTTACGCAGTATTACACTCCATTCAAAATACGTTTATTGTTAGCGAAAAGTTACCTCATTCCAACATTGCTTTATGGCTGTGAATTGTTCGAAAACTGTGACAGTCATTGCAGACAAAAAATTAATGTTATCTTTAACAATATAGCAAGGTATATTTATGGCTTAAGGCGCTCAGATCGAATATCTGCCTATTCCAAAAAAATCTTCGGTATCTCTTTTGATAATTTATTGAATATTAGAACTATACTGCAGTTGCATAAAATTATTTTTACTGAAGAGACGGAATATCTTTATTCGCGTCTCAAGTTCTCTCGCTCTGCTCGATCGAGACAAATTATCCACATTAAACATAGGCTTTTAATATCGGACCGACAATTTTATATTCATGCAATTCGTCTTTGGAATGCGTTGCCAACACGACTGGTTAATTTAAGTTACGCAAAACAATTCAAATCTTATATTTTTAAACATTTCTCCGAAGAAACTCACTAAAATATTAGTTTTTGTTTTTAGTATTAGCTTGCCCAAAACCCCCTTTATTTTATGTTTTGCTTAATTTTTACTGTTTATATCGCATTACTTGTAATTTAATTAGTTTACCAAATGTACCTTAAATTTTACGTAGCTGTGACTTAAGCTTGTCAAATTCAGGATATCTGTATTATCTTCTAGCTTAAGGATATTCAAAAAAAATCAATAAAATAAAAATAAACGACACCTACGATTTTAATAAAAATTTTAAACATAGTACCGCTTAAAGAAGTCATCATAACAAGCTATAACACTATACTGGGAAAACTCGTTAAAGGGCGTGGCACAACTCACAATATTTATAAACGGTATAATAAGATCTAACATCTCTTAAAATCTTAAATGGTAGATATACTGTTCATAAGGAATCTTTTTACCAAAAGTGGGCGGAATGAAACCTGTGGGCGTGGTACCTTCCATACAAGCAAAAAACATTAAAAGTTATATTAAGTGTGTCATAAGAGTAATATTTTTTATATTTGGTATAAAGATGTCGGTTACTATAAACTTTGAAATTAAATCGATTTGAAGGGAATGCATTAGTGTGCATACATGCAAAAAATGTTAAATGTTATATTTAGTGTGCTATGATAGTAATATCTTCTAAATTTGGTATAGAGATGTTGGTTACTGTAAGCTTGGAAATTAAATGGAATTCGATAGGATTGCATCAGTGGGCGTTCCATACTGTTTTCGACTTTTTCAAAATCGTTCAACTTTTCAACCTCATTCAACTTTTTTTGAGATTTTCAAGTTTTTTCGAACTTTTCAACTTTCAGCTTTCAACTTTTTCAACACTACTCATATATCGGGCATTTCACGCGAAGCGGGCAATGTAAATAAAGTGAGGTCGTGAAATTTGTTTATATTCCCGTAAGTTATACATCTAGTAGACATAAATCTGTACACATATTTTCGTATGAGGCTTAATTGCCGAGCTATGGGCTTCTGAAGAATTGGCGAAGTTTAAGGACCGTCATTTTTGAACGCTGTTGTTGGAATCAAGGAATTTATGATAAAATATAAAAATATTGATTCAACTAGTAAAAAGGATGCTCTTTTTAATTTTTTAGTTAAATTCGAATTTAAAATTTTTTTAAGGAAGGAAAACTGGAAGTAAAAATTTTAAATCAAATTTTCAGTAACTTTGACATAATAGTTCTTAAATATTTTATTTTAAAAAAAAAACCTTAAGAATATAAATGTTTCTCAAGAAAAATTTTAACGTGATCGTCATTAGTTAAGGAGATATATAAATTAAAGTACTTAAGAAAGTGGCACGTCCCATACATACTGCGGCACGTATACACTTCAATTCATATATCTCGTGAACTAATGTAGATCACGTTAAAAAAGTTTTAGCATATTACCGGTATATTTTACGCTTTATTTTAAAGTTAAAATAAAAAAAATAAAATATGTCGAAATCATTTCAATTCTGTTTGAACAAATTCCATTGACTTATTAGCAAGATAATGCTCCGATACATACAGCAAAAATCGTTAAAGCCTGGATTCAACACAAAAATATTCAAGTTTTGTCATGGCCGCCATATTTTCGCGATATGAACATCATGGAAAACGTCTGGGGATCATTGGTTAGAAAATTTTATGAAAACGGAAGGCAGTTTGAAGACAAAAAATCACTAGTTCAAGCCATGGGCAACAATTTCTTGGAATTATTTAGTCACTCTACGATGCAATGCATAACCGTATTTTTGAACTGATTTTTAAAAAAAGAGGCTTCACACATTACTGATAGTTTGAATTTCTTAAATATGAGCAAATTTTCAAAAAAAAACATCAGATAACATTTTTTTCTATATTTTTTTAAGTGGTCTTATTCAAGTGGCGCAAATAAAAACGCATTTTTTTGTACCTCATAACACACGGTGGGCTTTAACCAACTTTAAATAAAAGTGTGAGTTACAACAAAAACTTTAATTGGGGATTATTTGGGATGTAATTTAGAGTCGATATATAAAAAAAATATAAGAAATCCGTAGAGCTTTTTTTTAATTCCATATTACTGTTTTTTAATGATATTACATATGCATAACATATGTACATACGTATGAAATTTAAAACTTATTCGATTTTCTTCAAATTTTGACACGTCAAAATACTTTAATAGATATCACTACAGTCTAAATTTCAGCTTCCTAGGTGGCCGGGGTCTAGAGAAAGAACCATATTTAGACCTGAAAATAGTCGTGTTTAGTTCAGTTTAACCCTTAAATGCAAAGCGTACCATATATGGTACTTGCTTAAAATCAAAGCCAAGTCTACCCAACTTGTTTCAACTTGTATCAGACATTACCAGCTTTCACATAAATGTCTCTTCAGCTCTCCGATGTCCACTTTCAGTTCCCAAAGTGGTCGAACGTTGTGTTTACAAATAATTTTAAAAATTACCCTCATCAGTGAATTAAATATTGATTATTTCCATTATTCGTTTCCATATTTCATTATTATTCATTTTTCATTAATTTCTAACAAAAAAAAGTTTCTAAAAAAGAGTTTTTCATTTCAAATATATAGGCTCAATGCATCGTGTATGGAAATTTAATAATTCATAATTTATTTAAACATATTTACAACCAATTAAATCCACGCCGACCAGGCTTATCTTATTCGTCTAAGTGTAAACTATTATTTTTCATTAACATTATTTTCTTAAGAAAGATTGAAGGTAGTAGGCCAATCGCAGTACGATCTTTCGATGATCTAAATAAGATTTAGCCGTAATTTTATTAGTTATTTAACATAGTATTTTTTGTTAATTTTTTTAAATGAATATTCATGAAGATCTATCTGCATTGGATACTGCCTTCAGTTCATCTTATCTTAATTGTGATAGAGTTTTTAAACCTAGTAATTATATTTCTAATACTGATCTGTTTGTTGTACCTACATCAGAATATTAGAAGTATGAGAGAGAATTTTATTCAACTTGAGTCTAATTTGGAGGGTTTTGCTTGTGTACCGGATTCTATTTTTGTCTCTGAGATTTGGATATATAATGTCGAAGTCACTGATTTTGTATTACCTGGTTATAATTTCTATGCTAACACCAATGAAAGTTCTGCAGCAGGGGGTGTCGGATGCTTTGTCAAAGATATTTACGAGTCATGATAGATATTTACATGTCTGAAATATAGTCTCGTTAGCTCTGACATTTTAAAGATATCTTGTAGAATTAACTGCGTAACATACACTTTTTACTGTATTTACAGATTCCATAGGCATAACTTTAATATCTTTTATGAGGAATTTTCTAGTTTGTTACAAAGCGAGAAGTCTAAGAATTTAATAATATGTGGTGATTTGAATTTTAATATCTTAAATAATAATGACGAAGTTTTTAAGTACATGACACTACTTGCTTCACATGGTTTGACTTCTTTTATTAATGAGCCCACCAGATTAGCTTCTAGTAAATGTTTAGATCATATCTATGGTCATTTTTCTTCATCTACAAAATTCAGTCAATGTGAAAAAGGTAACTTTGACCTAAACATCACCGACCATACTATGACGGCTTTATTGATTCATAGTATAGTTGAAGGTGGTGGTGCGAAAAAATCTTCTATAAAAATTATTAAAAAAATCAACTTTAATAAACTAAAAATTAATCTTTGTTTTGAATTTTGGGAAGATGTGTTGGCAGAAAAAGATATTTCTAAAGCATATGATGTCTTTGTTAGAGTATTAAACTCTCATATAAAGAATTGCAGCTTTTCTAAAATAGAAAAAAATGCATTTCGAAGGCGTAAACCGTGGCTTAATAGATGCTTAATACGCAAAATAGTCCTAAAAAATAAGCTTCGTATGAAAAGTTCGAAGCATCCACAAAACCAACGATTAAAGAACAAATACAAAATGTTATGCGCTCAATTAAAAAAGGAAATGCCTATATGCCGCGAACAATTTTACAAAAATAAGCTCGACTCAGTTTGTGGTGATCTCAAAGCCGAATGGAAAGTGGTAAATGACATTACAAATAAGTCAAAACAAAATGATCCGATAATGTAAACGATGATAATATTATGTCCGATCCATTAGATTTAGCTAACGAATTTAACAAATATTTTGGGTCCATAGCAGACAGTCTTTCACCTAACTTTAGTATCCTACCGAGTACATCCCACTTGCTTGGTTGAAGAAATCTCAAAATAATAGCTTTTTCTTTGAAAGAATTACTCCCGAAGAACTTTTAAATATAATTTTTAATTTAAAAGACTCAAATTCTAGTGGACTGGATGGTATTTCAAATAATGTTCTGAAGAATATTGCTTATTTTGTGGTCGACACGTTAGGTTTTATTTTTAACAAAATTGTGCTCTCTGGTGTATTTCCTGATTTGCTCAAATGTGCCGATGTCTTGCCACTTTTTAAAAAAGGTGATCGGAAAATTATAAATAATTACCGACCAATTTCGTTACTCCCTACAATAAGTAAAATTTTTGAAAAGGCTATTAGTGCTCGAGTATTAAATTTTTTGAACAATAATAATTTTTTTTTGCCCTGTACAGTATGTACAAAAGGAAAAATTACTGAAGACGCTCTTCTTGCTTTTTGTTCTGAAATTCTAAATAGTTGAGACAAAAAAAAATCTACAGCTGGGCTATTTGTGGATATCACGAAAGCCTTCGATATGGTACATCATGGTATTCTTTTAAATAAAATTGAAAAAGCTGGTATTCGTGGTTTTATGCTAAATTGGTTCAAGTCATACCTAATGAACAGAGCAGAAAGAGTTAAAGTAATTGACAAAAAAAGTATGATAAAATACCTTGGACTAGGCGTTCCTCAAGGGTCTGTTTTGGGACCTTTGTTGTTTTTAATTTACATCAATTCCCTTTTTAAACTTCCGTTTAAGAGCAAACTTACAGCTTTCGCAGATGACATAGGTTACGCATACTCTTCTACAGATCCCTTAAACTTGATTGCTGATATCAATTGGGACTTAAATCAGCTTCGTATTTGGTTTGGTAAACATCGCCTTTTGATCAGAATAAAACTAAACTAATGTTTTTTAACTTAACAACGCAAAACCTATTGATGCAGAATTATTTGATCATGCTCCTGATTGTAGCCGATTTAAACTGTGTGATTGCTTTTTTAAAATTGATTCAAATAACATGTCTTTTTGTTATAATAAAACTTGTGATAAACACTGTTTTATGACTGAAGCAGATAAAGATATCAAATATTTAGGTATTGTTTTTGACTACAAAATTAATTGGATTAATCATACGGCCTACTTACAAAATTTCTTGCGCTCAACTATCAGAAGTTTGAGAAATGTATGCTCTTCCAAACTTTTGTCCTCTATTTATTACGCTATTTTCCACTCTAAGCTACAGTATGGCATAACTTGTTGGGGGGGTTCGTACTTTAATAAAATACAGCCTCCTAACTCTGCAAAAACATGTTACTAGAAAGATTTGTAAAAAGAATCGTTTGCATCACAGCTTCCCACTGTTTATAAAATTAAAAATCCTTCTTGTGCGACACTTGCACTGTTTCAAAGTGCTTAAAACATTCTTTATTAGATCTGGTTACTTAATTAACAGGGTTTTTAATGAACGCAACCTTCGAGGTAACAATATGCAAATTGTAAATGTACCATATTTTCGAACCACAGTTTTTAAATGCTTTTATGATGTTACGTCTCGCCGCTTATATAACATACTTCCGCTATATCTCAGACAAGTAAATTATCGAAATATTTTCTTTAAAAAACTTAAAAATTGGCTTTTAGCGCTAGACTTCCATAACGTGGAAAGCTTACTGAATTGAATTAACATAGCTGTCAACTATATCTTGCAGTAATTTTTAAATTAAATCCAGTCTAAATTATATTCAGTTGTTCTTATTTGATTTTTTTTTTTTTTTTTTTTAAAACAATATATTATGTTATGTACTAATTTTAGAAGTTTATCAATCCAAGCTCACCCCACAAAGTATATTTATATACTTAGCCTTTAATTACTTATATGAAGTGCATTTTGCGCTATTTTTATTTTTTTCTAAAAAAAAATAAAGAAATAAAAAATGTTCTCATTAATAATTTGATTATGCAATTAGAATCATTTTAATAATCTTAAGAACCACTGTAATTCATAATGAGAAAAAAAAATAAAAAATGAATGAATGAAATGAAAAATGAATGAATGAAATAAAAAATAATTTTAAGCCCTAGACCTTAAGACTTATTTTTGCGACCCGATTAAGTTAAATACGTCTTAGTAAAATATGACTGCTTTGAAAATGGTGTACTAAATCGTAGTTTTATTCATAATTCTAAAGACCAATCTTATTAATTTTATCTATCTATTAGCTTTTAAATGAGATACCAGGCCCAGAGATATCAAACATCGAATTTGGCTATTTTCGCAAAAATTGCGTTTTTTCGAAATTTGACCTAACAGTACTCAAGACCCCGAATATCTAGGGAGCTGACTGTGACTGGACTGTGAGACTGTCTGTTTAGGTTCTTTGACGTGTCAATTTTACGTTACACACATACTCAGGTATTATTACTAAAAAACAGTAAATATGGAATCAAAAAAAAAAAAACTCTAAGGATTTTTTTCCTTTTGATGCATTTCTACTTTGATTAACATCCCAAATAATTCAAATATGGATAAAACATGGATGGGCCTACATATGCGGCCTGGGCAGGTTAGTCATATAACGTCATCTACTTATTGATAACATTGATTTTGCGACAAGTGAAAAAATATTCATTCTAACATAAAAAACAGCCAGAAAAAAATTACTTTAAAAATATATAATAATGGGGATCGGTAACCCTTGGGCATATGTACATTTGATAAAAATTTCAAGTTTCTACATGTTAACGTTTTTGTAGAGGAACATGTTGTGCGTTTTCGCACCCATCGGCGCTAGTGAGTACATTTTTACTAGCAAAATTTTGCAGCAAGATACACTAAACGTAGCATGCTGTGCGTTTTTTGCGCTTCATTTGGTTTTGATTGTTTTAACGACAGTGATTGTGAGTGATTGTATTTTCGGAGAGAGTTATGGCGACATATTCAAGTGTAATTTCGAGAAGGAAAATCTTTTTAATTCATGAGTTGGAAGCCATTATTGAAAATGAGTGGTCTGACGATGAAAAAACCGAGCCACAAAGACAACTGACGAACGCATTGGCAATAAATATACATATAATTCGCTTAGCAGCCTCCAATTAAATGCCAGCAAATATTGTGCCCTTAAGCGAAAAATGCCCTTAGCCAAATTTCTTTAACCGCCTTATAGCGCATCAGAAGGGCTGTTAAGAGTGATAATTTTTTTTTCTGAGTTCTTACCAAGAACATGTTCAGCAAAAAAATTTACATAGTTTTCAACAAAATCATAAAGCTTATTTTAATAAAAAACATAAGATAAAAAAAAAACATTTCATTTACATATATGGACATTTAAGTTAAAAGTAATAAAGCGCTAATATATACACATAAATTGCATGTATTCTTGCGTCCTGAGACTGCGGGAAATTTGAAGTGTTGCATTTTTTATCAAAGTCTGTTAAGTGTAACTTTTAGTATGAAAACTGAATTTAACTGACCAATAATTAAGTGCTGTTAAAGCAAATGTGCCCATAAGCGGGAGGCAACTAAAAAAGATATTTTCTCACATATGTATATGTACGTAAAAAATGCAGCAGAATCTTGATTTTGGGCAGGTAACTTAGATGCGCCCTAAAACGAATAGGCAGCTAAGCGAATTAAACTGTAGTTGTTTTGCCGCCGGATGCTGTGGACGAGTTGACGGATACCGAAGTTGTCCCAGACGACCAGATATTCTGTGATGATGCTGGACCAACCGAAACTGATGATGCATTGGAAAGTATGCCCGAGATTTGCGGTACCACAGAAATGTATGTTGAGTACGCGGACGCCGACAATGACGATTCGCTTTGAAGCAACGCGTGGTCGTGATCGTTCCTGCTCAGAATAACAGGTGACACAGGCTTTAGAAATTGAGCCACCGAAGTGGCGCAAACGTGCCTTGCAAGCATTTCAGCAGCCCATCGACATGTCGGAAATTACAATGAAGAATTTGGCAGAAAAGTATGGTAAGTGTTCGAGCCCTTTCGATATTGTTTTTGTGCTTTATGTGTTCTAATCTTCATTCCAGGCTCGTACTCGCCCATGCAATTGTGGCAGCTATTCATAGATGATGAGCTGATTAATCACATAGTGGAATGCACCAATACCTATGCTGGACAAATGAATAATCATTTTCAAACGTATGTCGCAGAAATGCGCACTTTCATTGGGATTTTGTATATCACAGGCATCTTAAGATTACCATCAGTGCGAAACTATTGGGCCCAGTCAGTAACTGGCCTTCCTTTTGTGAAAGACGCAATCTCTCGTGATCGCTTCCTGAAAATTAAACAGTTTATACATGTTTGTAACAACAACGAATCGGATGCAAATGACAAGTTTGCTAAGGTTGATCCATTCAATGCTATCCTCAATCGTAAATTTATGCAATTTGGTGTGTTTGCTCTGGTATTTCGGTAAGCACAGTTACAAAATGCTTATACGTGGCAAGCCGATTCGTTTCGGATTCAAATACTGGGACCTTTGTTCATCGGAAGGTTATTGTTTCCAATTTCTACCATATGCTGGTGCTAGTCAATCTTACGATAACGATTTGTACCTTGGCGAGAATATCGTAATGCAGCTGATGGAATTTTGTGCTGAGCCAAAGCACCACACAGTTGCAGCCAGACATCATTTACCAATACAACAAACGAATGGGAAGCGTTGATCTTTTCGACAATGCAGTTAATAATTACAGAATTTCTCTCCTTGGAACAAATGGTCTCGATGCTGCCATGGTCAATGCTTGAAAGCTGCATTGCGCTTATCCGCAGTTACCAGCGTAAGAACGCTACGGCTAATAAGAATGACTCCAAAAAGGAATTCAAGCAGATGGGTCAGTTTGAATTCCGCAACATTTTTACTGATTCCTTGCTACAAAGTTAGGTAGTGGCTCATAACCGAGGTCCTAAAGCTCAAGACACACCCTCTCAAAAACGATTGAGACTGGATAATATTGGCCACAACATTGAGAAAAGACGAAACGCCTTCGCTGTCGCCACTGTGCTTTGAATACTATTTACTATTGTAACAAGTGCAACGTGGCAGTGCATCCGAAATGCTTCCCTGCATACCATGCTGGGAACTAGATTTCATGGTTTTTTTTTTCATATTTAATTTTTTTCCATGAATTTGTTTTATTTAATTTTTAAATAAATTTAATTTAAATTTTAACTTGATCCATGCATTTCTTTTATAATACACCATTTCATAACTACTCTTTCCACTAGTAAAAATGTATGTACTCACTAACGCGACGGGTATGCATCACCCTCTACATGGGTTATGGGTAGAGGTAGGAGGCTAATTTTTTGTGCGCGGAATATGAGTGCAACTAAGGCATCCTCCTCGTAGTTTCCACTCTCTATGTCCACGAATAAAGCGCCGGCGTTAATGGGTTAAGCATTGCGCATTGCCAAAAAAGAATTTTCAACGAAAAAATATTTATTTTGCCATTTAATTTCAAATGTTTTGCATTGCATTAACGAAATAAACAGCTCATTTTGTAGTTTGCACATTTACTTGAACTAAAGCATTTTAATATATTAAAAAAAAAAAATATTTTTAAAAATAGTCTAATGTTTACGAAAAATCGATATTTTGTGTCGTCCTTTTGCTGCAATGAGAGCTGCTATTCTCTATGGTATGCTATCTGCGCAACTTTTTGCCACTTTCTGAAGGTGTGTATTACAATCCAGACGTCAATCATCTTCTTTCTGGGACATTGTTTTCTTGATATTGCTGTTTTCCTAAGCTCGCGTTTCATGAGCTCCCATATTGGGCTCTGGTCTGGCGAATTACCAGACCAGTCCAACACAGTGATGGTTTTTATCACCTAAAAACTTCCTGAATTTTTTGCTCTATGGTAAGGAGCTATAGCGTGCATAGAAATTGGTTCCTCTCCATCACCACATCATTTACATACCTTAACTCTTAAACTCTTAACCATGAAAAATAAGAGATTTTTAACCGCGAAACAATACAGTCAGGATGAGTTTCTTCTCTAGACCTTCTTCCGAAAAAGCGAGACTTATCAGTCAAAATGGACTCGTCTAAAAGGCAAACTTGCGGAAAACGAAAAATACCCCTTCACTCAAAAAAAGCATTGTTTAGAAAGCGTTTGTAGCAAATTACCGAATGCTTAATATAAGCACTTATTATTTCAAGCAAACACTTAACTTTTGTCTTAAACTATAAGTATTTGTAGACAATATAAGAAAAACCAATGTATTTGACACAAGTAAATGTTAAGTTGTGGCAAGTGATTCAATTACTTCTAACAAAACATTTCATAATATGTTGCTTCTAAATGATATAATTATTTACGACAAATAGTCAAAATATTTCAGTCAAACAATTCAATTTATGGAAGTGTTTCGACAAACATCTGTCTTTCATGTTCATATTTTGTAGTGCTTTGATTCGAAATAACTTTTTTGTTACTTGCATTGTACATATACGATATCAAATGTTTATAAGTGTTTGAGAGCAAAGAACGATGACGATGTTGCCAGGCTGTGTTCTATGTTATGTTGAGTTTTAAAGAGTAGTTTTGTATAATAATTTTCAACTATCAATTTGTAAATAAAATCAAAAGTTATTGTGACAAAAAAAAATTTTATTATTTTGTAAGAAAAATCAAAAGTTTTTGTGACAAACATTTTATTATTTCACGCAAACACTTGAAGTAGTTCCATCTATATCTTTTGTGGCAAACACTTTTTTTTTTGAGTGTTATGACTTAAATGTTGTTACAGTTAACCCCGTTTTAGTACCTCCCCCTTTAAGCACCATTCCCGTTTAAGTACCAGAAATTCGCTGCATCTAATACTTTCTGAAAATATACATACTGATTCCCCCTTTTAAGTACCTCTCGCTTAAGTACCACTTCCGCTTAAATGCCTCTTGAATTTGCGCTTTAATGTGAAAATTACATATTATTTTCCCCTTTAATGTCCCTTACACCGTGTCGAAAAATAGATTCAGCCAGACACCGACTCAAAAGTTAAAAAGACCCGTAAAAACGATTTCTACGTAATTTTTGTTTCGTTCCAAGAAAAACCAAAGAAGCACCTTTGATTCTCCTGAAGGTTCTTTATGGCTAAAAAAAAGTGTCTTTTGCTTGTAACTTTTATTTCCTCACAAAATGGAACCTGAATTTCCTTGAAAAATAAAGATTGCGTTCTTGCAAAAAATGTAACGTTAAAAAATTTAAAAATTTTTTTCTGTTATAGATGATTTTTAGTCCCAAAATTTGATTTTTCCATACAAAAAATGTGATGATGCATGATGATAGATACACTTAACATTATTAAAAATTCTTTGGATTCTAATAGTATGGACAGCAGTGTTGGCATGTCACAAGGACTTTTAGGTTTACGGCGGTCGCACGTCGTAAACTGACATAAATGTCACAAATGTCGCAAGCTCCAGATCAACCTCTGTTTCACAACTACTAAAATTGTTTGTATGTAATTTGATGAGAATTTGAATAGGTTTGACAAACAATTCGATGATCTGAATCAAGATATGAATAAATAATTTTTCTTAGTATGAACTCAAGAATTCGTCTATGTCACAAACTCAAGTTGTGTCACAAAGGCTCGAAGATTTACGACTTTTGCGACTGTAGGTCGAAAAGGTCGTAAATGTCGCAAATGTCGCGCGAATTTGTGACATGCCAACACTGATGGACAGTGAAGATTTGAGGTTTTGGAGGAAAAATTGTTCAAGAGCAAATTTCAAAATAGTTTTCAGAAAAAAATTACAAATTTTTTTTAAAACATTAAACTAAATTAAATTATATTTAGTTGCGGCCGCCTCTCCTTTGCTGTTTCTTAAAATGCGATGAACGGTGGAAATATCGCAGTTAAATTTGTTTTTAATTTTTCAATGAAATCATTAACTTCTAGTTAGTAAATAAAAAATATGTTTTTTTTTTTAAGAGTGATCTCATAATAAAATGCAATCCATGTACAAACATACATACATTGTATATGAAGGCAATACCTTATCAGTTTCGTTTATGTATCATATATACATATGAAATTTTTAATTTTTGTTCAATAAAATTCGATTAATAAAACCGATTTGAGTAAGTTATATATGTATGTACATAAGCATTGTTGCTTAAGAAAATTGAGACACTTCCATGAGATTGTCCTTAGTGCATTAAGGTTCTTAAACGGGTTATTTTTTAAGTACCTTGAGGTACCTTAGCGGGATTTTTTTAAGTACCTTGAGGTACTTAGGCGGGAGTTTTTAAGTACCTTGAGGTACTTATGCGGGATTTTTTAAAGTACCTTTCCCGCTTAATTACCTCAAAAACCTGACATCTTGAGTTGAGGTACTTAACCGGGGTTCACTGTATATGGAATTTTCCGCAATGGGTTTAATAATATGGCACACCACTGTACACTCTTAGAATTGACATTTTGAACAAACTTTTTGGTTTTCCGTTCAAAAAAGGGTAAGAGCGCAAAAATTTAGAAGAAACGATACATCATTTGAACGCAAAGGAACTAAGCTTTTTACTGATTCTTACAAAAGCTATATCGGCAGTTCTTTTCAAGGTCCGGATCTATCCTAAGCTATGAACAAAAACCATTTTCAACCTTTCCTTCCCAATTGTAGCAATTTAGGGTGGATCAAAATAAATTTTTTTTTCTCGAATCGATAGGGAAAAGTCGAAAATAGCCATTTTCAAGCTTTATCTGTCCATTGGTGCAAAAAATAATAATTTTTTGATCCACCCTAAAAATTATTTTGCCCCAACTAATAAGGAAAGGTTGAAAATGATTTTTGGACATTACTTAGGATTCCTCCAGATCTTGAAAAGGGCCGAAAGGGTCGAAAATGGAAAGGACCGTTTCCCCAGAAGAATGTGTACCATAACATAAATCCAAACCATGGCCGGGCTAAGATGATTTTTTTTGGAGCACACCCTTCAAACATTGTTTTTCTTGAAGTTAAGACTATCTTGAATTAATATTTAAAGAGGAACAATTAAAATTCAAAGGGAGACATTGTTAAAATTGCATTTAAGTTAAAAAAAAACATGAAAAGTTACATATAAAGTTAAATAAAGAAAATAGGTCCTTAAATTTTAATTGAACAACCTTGAATATTAATTCAATACAGTCTTATCTTTAAGAAAAACCATGGTTGGAGAGTGTGCTCAAAAAAAAAAAAATTAAAAATGAGGAAAGCTAAAATTACATTTTTGATGGAAATGGCGATATACACATTTTATCTTGGTTATGGGGAGGTCATGCGAAATACACCGTTTTCTAGCCTCTAAAGAAGAATGAGTCAGCTTGGTAATGTCTGGCAGTCTTTGTTCCTATTAACGACAAGAAAGCGCAAAATGTTTGAATCATATGTTGAACTTGGTAAATCAATGTCGAATTGCTCACCAAACTTATTACTTTTTTCGGACTTTGATTAAATTTTTAATCAGAAAAGTACGGGAGCTTCACCGATACGAGAACGATACGATAATTTATCGTTCTCGGCCTCGGTCATACGAGAAATAATTTTTTTAATATCGTCTCGTTATCGGGACTTAGAATGATAACTTTATTAATCGGTTCTCGGTGAAGCACTAGGGAGCACACTATCTTAAATCATTGCATGTACAAATTTGTCTTTATTTCTTAGTTCGAATTGTTTATCAAGACTGGCCAAGTCTAGACTATAAGGGCGCTAATGAAGTTACACTGTTTCAACAATGTATCATTTGCTGATTGATTTTGATTTTCCAAAAATAAGTATATTTTGTCTTACCTTATAATATTTGGATGATGCAATTTGGAAAATACTTCAACCTCGTTCATGGCTAGGTCTCTTTCAGACGGCGTCAGGTCAGCAAGGTTAATTTGCTTGAAAACGATTTGATGATTGTCCGATTTGCGGCGATATAAAATAGCAACACCAAATGATCCTATTATTGCACACTATGAGAAAAAGCAATAATCATTTTAACTAAAGTTTTACTTACCTTGACCTACCACTTTAACTTTCTCATAATTGCTTAATTCTGCACCAATAATATTTAACGATTTTGTGGTCAATTGTGTAAAATTTCTTGAGGCGAGAACTTGTGAGGCTTCTTCATTTGGAGGAGTTGTTTCTTCAGTTTCAAATCCATCTTTCAAAAGTGAGGAAACCGATGATGATGACGTTGATATAGCAAATACCGTGGGTGGTATAACACTACTTAAAGTGGCGCGTTTTCTTGCTTTGACAGGCATCACAACTGATGATGACGTGCTTGATGTTGAGGAATCGGATATTTTTCCATTAAAGATTGGAAGGGAACTAGCCTTTGCTTTAATTTTTTTCATATTTGAATTAAATTAAATTTCTTATGTAAAAACGAAACAAGCAGCCTTGCCCATAATATTCAATGTGGTAAGAACGTTTTTTTGTTGTGGTCAGTCGTTACCAAGGAACTTTTAATATCAACCAGTACTCTTAGAATGATAAGTTTTTTGAAAGCAGTACATGCATATGTGGAACAACTCAAGCTAAGCACACAGCTATGTACGGCAGTGTAGTTCTATTTAAAAAAAATTAAATTGTTTGCCGGCATCTGCTAGTCCATAATAAAACTGTAGTTAAATTAGAAGTAGCAGAGACAGCACTTTGCGATAAAGTAGCAAAACCGATTTCTAATTGCATTGACAAAAATACTAATAACGCCCTATAAAATTTTTTTTTCTTCTAACGTTCTGGGAAGAACTCATTTAGGTTCACGCACTTTGATGCACTTGCATTTTTGTCGCGATTAATGACCCAACCGCACATTGGTATTAACATGCTCAACTTCTGCTGAGCTCGCAATCATAAATAACAACAACAACAATCCTCTTGAATATGGTCGCAACTGCTTAGGGAACAAAAATAAAGAATCAGAATCAAAAATTTTACTGCACTAATCGATGGGAAAAGGCCGAAAATGTATTTTGAAGGTGACAAGTGAGGTCCTCGACCCTCCTAAAAGGGTTTTTTGGTACCATTTTTCGAAAAATTTTTTATTGCACGAATTGATTAGAAAAGGTCGAAAACGGATTTTGAACGTGACAAGTGAGGCCCCCGACCCTCCTAAAAGGGTTTTTTGGACCCATTTTTGGAAAAAAATTTTACTGCACGAATCGATGGGCAAATGCCAAAAATGAATTTTGAGGTGTACACTTCTTTTTTTTTTTAATTGTTTTCCGGAAAACCCGTTAAAAAGGTTCGGAGACTACTCCCCTCACTTCCAAAATCCATTTTCGGCCTTTTCCCATCGATTCGTGCAACAAAATTTTTTTCGAAAAATGGGTCCAAAAAACACTTTTAAGAGGGGCGACAACCTCTTCTGTCACTGTCAAAATCCATTTTCGGCCTTTTCCCATCGAATTGTGCAACAACATTTTTTTCAAAAAATGGGTCCAAAAAACCCATTTAGGAGGGTCGTGAACCTCACTTGTCACCTTCAAAATCCATTTTTGGCATTTTCCCATCGAATCGTGCAACAAAATTTTTTCGAAAAATGGGTCCAAAAAACCCTTTTAGGAGGGTTGGGGACCTCACTTGTCACCTTCAAAATCCATTTTCGGCCTTTTCCATTGATTAGTACAGTAAAATTGTTTTCAAAAAATGTGTCCAAAACACCTCTTTAGGTGGGTCGAAAACCTCCCCTGTCACTCCCAAAAACCATTTTCGGTCTTTTCCCATTGATGCGTTGAGCACAATTTTTTTAAAAATATAACTGCGTGAAAATTCTATTTAAAAAATACTTTTGTATGAGGACACCCTTAGTGTGCACCCAAATTAAAGTTTTCACAACCAAAGCAGTGCCTCTTAATATAAAAACCACGTGGTGTGAACTCCATGAGAATCGATTAAGCGGTCTTCGAGAAAATGATATTTAAAAATATTTTTGTGTGAGGACCACCCTAAATAAAAGTTTTGTAGCCTAAGCTATGCCTATTAACATAAAAGCTACGTCGTGTAAGTTCGGATTACCAGTCTTCGTGAAGATGATATTTGAAAATATTTTTGTATGAGGGTCACCCTAAGTATGCACCTTAAATACAATTTCTACGACCTTGTCTTTGCCTCTTAATATAGAAGCCATGTGGTGTAAGTTTAATGAGAATCGATTTAGCGGTCTTCGAGAAAATGATATTTAAAAATATTTTTGTCTGAGGGCCACCCTACATATGCACCCTAAATAAAAGTTTTGTAGCCTAAGCTGTGCTTCTTAATATAAGAGCTACGTGGTGCAAGATCGGAGTGAGTCGACTAACCTGTCTTCTTGAAAATGATACTATGCACTCTAAATAAATAAGTATGATAAGTATGCACTCTAAATAAATTTTTTTAAGCTTATCTGTGCCTCTTAATATGAAAGCCATGTGGTGTAAGTTCCAAGAGAATCGATTAAGCAGTCTTTGAGAAAATGATATTTAAAAAATATTTTTGTCTGAAGGTCACCCTAAATAAAAGTTTTTTAGCCTAAGCTATGCTTCTTAACATAAGAGATACGTGGTGTAAATTCTGTGTGAATCGATTAACCTGTCTTCGTGTAAAAGTATATTTGTATGAGGGCCACCCTAAGTATACACCCTAAATAAAATTTTTACAATCTAATTTGTGCTCTAACATAAAAGTCATACGGTGTATATTTCATGAAAATCCATTTACCTATTTTTGAGAAATCGCTATTTTTAAAATATTTGTGTATGAGGGATGGATTGGCTTTTGGTTGATCAGAGTAAAGTTTATGACTGCTATCCATCTGGGGATTGCCAGAGCGATCTCTGAGCCAACCATTAGCAATTTGACACACAGCCTCCCCGCGGCTCCATCTGGGTAGCTATCTCCACATCCGCTGAGATAGTGAGCGAATGTGTGCAGCGTGTCCTCCCTGGAAGTAAGCTGGGTTGTACGCAGGGTTTGGTACCCGCCATGTAAAAAAAACATTCCAATGAAGACTAAAAAAGCCTCGGATACAGAACCCCTCAACGTTGACGACCACTGCAAACGAAAAAAGGACTATGACTGAAGGATATGCACCTGGAATATCCGGACCCTCAATAGGGAAGGTGCCTCTATCGAATTAGCGGATGCCCTAGGAAAAATTAAGGCTGACATCATCGCCATCCAGGAAATAAGATGGATAGGACAAGGTTGCTCTAACCAAGCAAGTTGCGATATCTACTACAGCTGCCATGCGGAGAGGCGCGAATTGGGATGCGAATTGTAAGCAAGGGACTTCGCCACCATATCTCCAGGTTCACACCTATGAGCGAAAGGTTGGCTACGATCCGCGTCAAGGCTCGATTTTTTGACATCAGCTTGATTTGCGCGCACGCCCCGACGGAGGAAAAAGACGATGCTGTCAAAGATGCCTTCTATGCAAGACTCAAGGGTATACGACCGCTACCCGGCCCACGACGCTAAAATTGTACTCGGGGATTTCAACGGAAAGGTCGGAGGAGAAGGTATATTTGGCCCCACTGTCGGTCAGTTCATCCTTCACGAGAACGCCTCAAACAACGGTCTACGGCTGATCGACTTCGCCGCGGAGCGAAACATGGTAGTAAGTAGCACCAGATTTCAACACCTCGATAGCAACAAGGCCACCTGGCTGTCCCCTGATCAGAAAACACGCAACCAAATCGATCATGTTGTGATCGACGGAAGGCATGCTTCCAGCGTGCTAGATGTTCGTACGTTCCAGAGAGTCAATATTGACTCCGATCATTATCTTGTTGCAGCCAAGATACGCATGCGGCTGTGTAATGCAAAGGATGTACGCTCTGGTACGCAACGAAAGCTGGACGTCGCTAAGTTGCAATCACATCGGACGGCCGAAGCCTATTCCGCGAAGCCTATTCGCCTCTCAGAACTGCTCCTTCAACCTGACTCTCTACCCGATGATGCCGGTGGACTTTGGGCGCGTATATCCCGCTCCATGTGCTCTGCCGCTGAGGAAGTCATTGGTTTCCGACGCCCACTTCCGCGAAATCAATGGTATGACCAGGAGTATCGCGAAGCTACTGCAGTGAAAAACGCCGCCTACAAAAGAACCCTGCAGTCAGCCTCAACGCGAGACGTGCACGAAAACTACCGGGAAAAGAGAAAGGAAGAGAGGCGTCTTTTCAGACGAGAGCAGGAAAGGCACGAGCGTGAGAAACTCGAAGTGTTGCAGGGCAAGAATGATGCTCGAAAATTTTACCAGCAAGTCAAGCGTCTGACCCAAGGTTTCAAGCCCGGAGCATCTACCTGTAAAGATGAATATGGAAATCTGGTTACGGATATGCAGGGTACACTGAGATTATGGAGGAAACACTTTTCCAAGCTGCTTGCTGGCGATGACTCCACCAATCCCGCCTTTAGAAAAATTAACCCGATGCCACCAATCAATGACGATGGTGTGGACGTACCACCACCTAGCCATGACGATGAACGAGTTGTGATTCAACGACTTAAGAACAACAAAGCGGCTGGTGCCGATGGCCTGCCTGCTGAATTGTTCAAGACCGGCGCACAGTGGGAAATTTTTTAATGTTTTTGGAAAAAAAGGCCGTCTACAACGCAATTATTGATGGATTTGAAATTTTTTTTTTTTAAATAATTGTTAGGTACCATCCAATGTGTGAGTACTGCCCAAATTTTTGAAAATGTTCAACATAACCTCAAAAAATCTTATTAATATATGAAATTCGTGTATTTTACTTAGGGAGTTTTTCGAAAAATAAAAAGACATTTTTTTAAAATTTTTTTTGAAGTTGCATTTTATCTTAGACCGAAATTTCTTTTACATTATTAAAGTATAACTATTCAAAATTTATCTCTGAAATTTTGTTTCAAAAATATTCGTCAATAAGTTAGAAAAGTGCAATGCCGTGAACGACCTCAAAAATTGCTGTGAGCAAGATATCTGGAGACCGGTTCATCCGAAAAAAGAAAATTAAATTTTTTTCGGTTAGGCAAATAGTTAAGGGGCGTTTGATCAAAGAAAATTTTCATTTTTTGGGCACAAACTTGAGGTCGTTTTAGGCTATAAATCAAAAAATATGTATTCAAAAAAAAAAATCGAACGATCAAACGCCCCCTAACTATTTGCTTAACCGAAAAAAGTTTAATTTTCTTTTTCGGATGAACCAGTCTCCAGATATCTTGCTCACCGCAAATTTTGAGGTATATATATTTATAGGATTTTTTGAGGTTATGTAGAACGTTTTCAAAAATTTGGGCAGTACTCACACATTGGGTGGTACCTAACGATTATTTAAAAAAAAAATTTTTCAAATCCATTGAAAATTGCGTTGTAGACGGCTTTTTAATCCAAAACATTAAAAAAATTTCCCACTGTGCGGCGGCGATGAGCTGATAGGGTGTATGCATCAACTCATCTGCAAAATATGGCTAGTAGAAAGCATGCCCGACGATTGGAATCTCAGTGTCCTTTGTCCTGTACTGAAGATAGGTGACCCGACAATCTGCGCTAACTACCGGGGAATCAATCTTCTTGCCATCTCTTACAAGGTCCTGTCGACTGTACTGTGTGAAAGACTTAAGCCGTTTGCCAACACACTGATTGGGCCTTATCAGTGCGGCTTTAGACCTGGTAAGTCCACCATAGACCAGATCTTCACACTACGTCAAATCCTGAGTATTCAGAAGAAACTTATCCGCTGAAATTATCATCTGTTTGTTCATCCCATATTTCTTTGTACAATTTGTAGTTGTAAGAAAGATATATATGTGTGGAACGTATCAATCTATACTATTATATAAAGAGGTAAGGTTTGTTTGTTTGTATGTTCAGGGTAATCTCTGGAACTACAGAACCGATTCCAAAAATTCTTCTACTAATAGAAAGCTACACTATTCCTGAGTAACATGGGCTATATTTTGTTTTGATAAAAGCAAGGGGCGTAGCACTTTACGTGCAATTAAAGTCTTTAACTCGCTATATCTTGGTTCATATGATAGCAAGAGTCTTAAAATTCGGTGTCAGAATGCACATAGCCTATGTTAAGCACTTCACAAAATATGAACGGGATAAGACACCAGGGGCGTGGTGGCTATAGGACTTTAATTTAGGGTGGCCCTTATTCGCAAATATTTTTAAAATAGCATTTTTACAAAGACCACTTAATCGATTCACATGGAATTTACGCCACGTATCTCTTATGTTAAGGAGGGGGTAGGGTTTTGACGCTACATTTTAGGCATAAGTTTAAAAATGTTTTTTAGCGATACAGTAAAAGTAAATTTATTTATTTAAAAAGCATATAAGAGTACAATATTTAAAGAGTATTCTGTAAAAATTTATTTAATAAATATTGGAAAATAAGCCATTGGCAGCAAGTTTCCGCGGACGCCTAAAAAAAAAGGTGGTTTGTGGTGGACAAGATATCTCATCACGTTATCATCTGAAATCAAAAAAAAAAACCTTCTTTAGCTTATAAATTTTTTAAGGTATTGACGAAGGGTTTTTTTTCTTTGACGATTTTTAAAATTTTGGCATAATTTTTATGTCAAAAAACGAATTTTTTTGAAAAAAAAGGCAAAAATCAGCACGTTTATTATTGCAGAACTGGTTGTAATAAAAAAAAAAAAAAAAAAAGCCCTCGTCATTACTAGGTTTTATATGTATTAAAGAAGTGTGCCAAATTTCAAGAAAATAGGTTTCGTAGTTTTCGAGAAAAAGTGTCCACCGACCTTGAAAAGTTAGTTTCGAGAAAATCACGTTAAAAGTTTTAGCACTGTCTTTTTTTTCATATACTTACACAGAATCATCGAGACTCAAGACACTGTATCTTCGTCAGTTTTACTCCAATCGACCTCAAATTTCAACAGGATACTTTTGAAGAGTTATACTATGTATTAAATAAAACAACAAAAAAAATTGGAAAAACAAAATTTGGCAAAACCCTACCCCCCCCTTAAGAAGCATAGCTTAGGCTACACAACTTTTATTTAGGGTGACCCTCATACAAAAATATTTTTTAAATATCATTTTCTCAAAGACCGTTTTATCGATTCTCATGGTCTTAACACCACATGACTTTTATATGAAGGGGCACAGATTAGATAGTAAAAATCTTACTTAGGATTCACACTTTGGGTGGTCCTCACACAAAAACATTTTTAAATATCTTTTTCACGAAGACAGGTTAATCGATTCATACCGAATTTACACCAAGTAATTTTTATATTAAGAGGCGTAGCTAAGGCTTCAATACTTTTATTTAGGGAGCGTATTTAGGGTGGCCTTCATACAAATATATTTTTTGAACATTATTTTCTCGAAGATCGCTTAATCGGTTCTCATGGAATTCACACCACGAGGCTTTTATATAAACAGGCACAGCTTAGAATAAAATTGGTGATGCCACGCCCTCTTATCTAAAAGAAAATAAGATTCATCATATCTTATCAACTATTTGATGCAGATAAATGAAACTTGGTACATATATAAAGAGTAGAGAGAGATAGAAGTAAGATTCCATGCAAAAATGGGCGGCACCACGCTTCCATATGAGGAAAAATCAACTTTTTATGTATCAACAACTATTTGACGCAGATGGATAAGATTTGGTACATATGTTTCTTATAGTTTGTAAAAATTTCTTAACATAGTTTGGTTTGGAAAAAATGAGCCAAAAAGAAAGAAAGTAAGATTCAATGAAAAAATGAGTAGTGCCATGCCTCCAAATTGAACTCATTCAAAGGTGCTGATTCTACGTATTCCAATCATTCCCGCCAATTCAATTGTTCATTTATGAGCCAAATAGAAAAACCAACAACGTTGTTTATCCACTCGCAATAAGATAAATATCAATAAAAATACTTTTTATTTATTTAATCCAACTAAAATAAAAACACATTATGTTTTATTTGTTGAGGCGTAGCAATGCGCGCCGGGTTTTGCTAGTTATTTTATAAAATGACTAGCATTACCCTGTGCGCATCGCTGCACCTCAAGTGTGATGTATATTCGATGTGCAGTCTGCGTGAAAATTCTATTTAAAAAATATTTTTGTATGCGAACCACCCTTAGTATGCATCCAAATTAAAATTTTTACAACCTAAGCAGTGCCTCTTAATATAAAAACCACGTGGTGTAAATTCCATGAGAATCGATTTAGCGGTCTTCGAGAAAATGATATTAAAAAATATTTTTGTGTGAGGACCACCCTAAATAAAAGTTTTGTAGCCTAACCTATGCCTATTAACATAAGAGCTACGTGGTATAAGTTCGGTGTGAATCGACTAACCTGTCTTCGTGAACATTTTATTAGAAAACATTTCTGTATGAGGGTATGGAACTTAAATACAATTTCAACGACTTTATCTGTGCCTCTTAATATAAAAGCCATGTGGTGTAAGTTCAATGAGAATCGATTTAGCGGTCTTCGAGAAAATTTTATTTAAAAATATTTTTGTGTGAGGGCCACCCTACATATGCACCCTAAATAAAAGCTTTGTAGCCTAAGCTATGCTTCTTAATATAAGAGCTACGTGGTGCAAGATCGGAGTGAATCGACTAACCTGTCTTCTTGAAAATGATACTTAAAAATATTTTTGTATGAGGGTCACCCTAAGTATGCACCCTTAATAAATTTTTTTTAAGCTTATCTGTGCCTCTTAATATAAAAGCCATGTGGTGTAAGTTCCAAGAGAATCGATTAAGCAGTCTTCGAGAAAATAAAATAATCAAAAAAAGGTCTTCAAGAAATATTTTTGCCTGAGGGCCACCCTAAATAAAAGTCTTGTATCTTTAACTATTCCTCTTAACATAAGAGCTACGTGGTGTAAATTCGGTGTGAATCGACTTACCAGTCTTAGTGCAAATGATATTTAAAAAAATGTTTGTATGAGTGCCATCCTAAGTATACACCCTAAATAAAATTTTTACAATCTTATCTGTGTCTCTTCGCATAAAATCTATGTGGTGTAAATTCCATAAGAATCGATTTAGCGGTCTTCGAGAAAATGATATTTAAAAAATATTTTTATGTGAGGGCCACTCTAAATAAAAGTGTTGTAGCCTAAGCTATGCTTCTTAACATAAAAAATACGTGGTGTAAATTCGGTGTGAACCGATTAACCTGTCTTCGTGAAAATGATATCTAAAAATATATTTGTATGAGGGCCACCCTAAGTATGCACCCTAAATAAAATTTTTACCATAAAATCTGTGCTCCTTAATATAAAAGCCATACTTTGCAAGTTTCATGAGAATCGATTTACCTGTCTTTGAGAAATCGCTATTTTTAAAATATGTGTGTATGAGGGCCACCCTAAATAAAAGTTTCATCGTCTTAGCTATGCGTCTTAATATAAGAGACAGGTGGTGTAAATCCCATGTGAACCGATTTAGTGGTCTTTGTAAAATGCTATTTTAAAAATAATTGCGTATGAGGGCCACCCTAAATTAAAGTTTTATAGCCACCACGCCCCTGGTGTCTAGTCCCGTTCATATTTTGTGAAGTGCTTAACATAGGCTATGTGCATTCTGACACCGAATTTTAAGACTCTTGCTATCATATGAACCAAGATATAGCGAGTTAAAAGTTTTAATTGTATGTAAAGTGCCACGCCCCTTGCTTTTATCAAAAAAAAATATAGCCCATGTTACTCAGGAATAGTGTAGCTTTTTATTAGTAGAAAAATTTTTGGAATCGGTTCTGTAGTTCCAGAGATTACCCTGAACATACAGACAAACAAACCTTACCTCTTTATATAATAGTATAGATTTCATTTTTTATTGAAAATTATTATTACTTTTTGAAAATTGAATGAAAAATTTACTTTTTCAATTTGAAACAAAAAACAATTTTTCTTAAATGAATACAAATTTTAATTTTGAGAATGTGGTGTATTTGGGTTAAGTGTAAGTGTTGGATGTGTTATGTTTGGGTCCTTTCATTACTCCGCCATCTAAAAAAAAGTGTGTGTTGTTGTGTTTGACTTTATGACACGCTTTGGCGGTTTACTCATAGTTAAATATTGAATACTTTGATTATATTATTACAGTTAACCAGATCCTGGATCGTGGTTTTATCTTACTGTAATTATAATCAAAGTATTGTGTTTATGTATAGGGCTACCAGATGGCATACTAAAGTAGCAAAATTGCTACTTTTCACTCGTAATGTCCTACTTTTGGATGGTTTTGCTACTTTCGATGTTTGCATTGAAAAAAAAAGGAAGTTGAAATATTCTTTTAATTTGCTGCGGTTTTGTCGTATAAAGTGAGGACCTTTTTTTTTTTTTTTTTGCTCATGAAAAATATTGGTATGGAATTAAAAAAATTTTTGGTTTTCATTACAAAATTCGAATTTAATTTTTGCTTTTCATTACGAAATTGAAATTTTTTGATATGTGCTACTTTTGAAGGCACGCCATCTGGTAGCCCTATTTATGTATATGTGTGTATGGAGCAATGTAGAGACTAGTGTTAGATTAATCTTTGTGGTGTTGTATATTATTTCATTGAAAATGGTGTTTGTAAATTTTTTTTTCTCTTTTTTAATGAAAGTCTAAATAAATTTGTTGAAGTTTTTTGTAATGTGTGGTCTTCTTGACTGTGTGTGAATGTGAGAAGATGTTGGTGTTATTGTTGTTATTTATTTATTTATTTATTATTATTACGGTCTACAGATTTAATCTTACAGACTATTTAAAAATTAGTTAATTAAAAAGAATAAATAAATTTAATTTAAAAAGGTATAAACTTACATTAAAATTTAACAAATGTGAAAATCGGTTAGAAATACGAATACACCTTGCAATAGGTTCATTTATTGCATAATTAGTTCTATGAACTTGGTCTTCGAATAAACGATTAAGTCTTAAATTTCTATTAGGAATATATAAAACAAATAAATTAAAATTTCCTGACATTTAATTTTATCTGACAAAACATTATAGACAAATAATAAGGAACTATATATGCGCCTATCTTTTAAAGATTGCAACCCAAGCAATTTACGCCTTGCATCATAAGACGGAATACCATCCGGCCATCGCAATCTATATAATGCAATCTTAGAAAAACGTTTTTGTATTTTTTCAATACGATTTGAACGTTCATCATAAAATGGATCCCAAATAATTGAACAGTACTCTAAAATACTTCTGACCAAAGAAACATAAAGAGCTTTCACTGTCATTGGGTCCTTAAAACTGTCCGAATTTCTTTTTATAAAACCTAACATAGCATAAGCTTTTGATACAATATAATCATAGTGAGATTTGAAATTGAATTTGGTATCAAAAATCACACCTAGGTCCTTATTTTCTTGCTTTCTAACTAATATGCAATTATTTATCGAGTATTCGAAAATAATAGGTTTGACACACTTAGTGAATGACATAACACAACATTTGGTAATATTTAATTTAAGATTATTGGATGAACACCACTGAATAAAACGTAATAAATCATTCTGTAACATATGACAACTTGAAATATTAGAAACTTTCAAAAACAATTTGACATCATCAGAAAACATCAGACACTTGGAATATTTTAAAATATTTGGTAAATCATTAATAAAAATTAAAAACAAAAGCGGACCGCAGTGTTGTTGATTGTATTGTTGGTGTGGGGTGTATTATTTTGTTCATTTTGTAATGATTCGAATTTTAAAATATTTGACGATGTTCAGCTACGATTTCAATCAGAATTCCAGACTGAGCCGCTTTGGCAGCACAGCGCTAAGTGTTGTTGCTGCTGTGGTTTTTAATATTACTGTCGCTAGAGTTGTTGCAAGAAGTATTGATTTTATTATTGTTGTTGACAGGAAGATTTGTAAAGCTGCTGGTATGACTAGATTAGAAGTTGTAGTTGTTCTGGTTAGTGGTAGTTGCTGCTGCCAAGGACTTAACTGATTTTACATGGAGTGTTGCTGATGAATTTTACATTTTATTGGTGTTGGAGCATCCCAATTTAAACGTTGGTGTTGTAGACCAAGGGTCGGCAAAAAACAATGTGTGTGATGTACTTCAGCTCAATTGAGCTATGGAAAATCAAGTTTTGCCAACCCCTGTTGTAGACTTAAAATCATGAGGTGAACGTGGTTTGCTTGTGTTTTTATTACGCAAAGTGTTGCTTGATTTGCTGCCGAGTGTGTAGCCACCACTGGCACTGCTACATTTTGTGGTGAATGCCATTTGTGCGGAGCGTGATTTCAATTCAGTTTTTTTTTTGCACTCGCTTAGCTTTCGATTCGAGCTGCGTTTTGTTATAAGCGATTGTTGCTCCTGGCAGGTTCGCCAATGTGGAATCCAAAGAACGTATCAATTATTTTATTAAATGATTCTATTTTTTATTGAAAATTATTATTACTTTTTGAAAATTGATAATTGAATGAAAAATTTACTTTTTCAATTTGAAACAAAAAACAATTTTTCTTAAATGAATACAAATTTTAATTTTGAGAATGTGGTGTATTTGGGTTAAGTGTAAGTGTTGGATGTGTTATGTTTGTGTCCCTACATATGTGAGTTTTCTAGCACGCTCTGTAATAAGTCGATATAGTTTCTTTTAATGAATCCATCCGAACTTACTAAATTACCTTTCTACAGCCGCTTTGTTTTTGGCGCCAATAGTATTCGAATAGGGACTTGATTCAATTTACTTTCTGGTGCATATGTCTTCCACTATAATAACGGATTCGTTTCTTGGGCAGCTTTCTATATGAAATGGAGTCCCCAAAGTCCTTTACGACTTTAATATTTTCTGAACTCCACGAACTCCACCATTACATCATATTCTTCCAGTCCCAAATTTATGGCTTTATCATGGAGAAATTCATTTGCAGACAAGTCGCATCCTTGTGAATTTGGATCAATCTTTCTTGCTGCTAAGTGAATTCGCTTTACTGCAAAGTGTTCTTCTTCTTTTCACTAAACAGCTCCGATTGCTCAAATTCGTTATTAGGACCACTCAATTTGACATTTACAATACCATGATGATACCGTAGCACTTTGTACACACATTGCGTGCATCTATATGAAATGACGCAGCAAAACCGCTGCTTCATTGATAGTAGGTAGAAATCTGAGAGTTCTTAAATTCAATAGCGCAACCAACTAGTTCAATTATATTTCGCTAAAAAATTTTAAAAATAATGAAAATTTGCACTGAGCAAAAACGATTTTAGCGAAAACCCGATAAAAACCCAAAATAAATGCTGAGCAAATTCGGTTTTTGCTCACCGGTACATCACTGCCTGTATGCCACCATGTCTGAGTTCGGTATACCTGCGAAGCTTGTGCGGCTTTGCAGAGCGACGTTGAGCAACACAGCCACCTCCGTCAGAGTAGGAAGGGACCCCTGCGAACCATTTGATACTGAACGAGGTATCAGACAGGGCGATCCACTATCCTGCAACCTCTTCAACTTTGTGATATAAGGGCCATCGTAATGGCACTATTTTCTACAAAAGTGTCCAGATCCTTGCATATGCCGATGATATTGATATCATTGGACGTTGTAAGCGAGATGTTACTGCTGCGCTCTCTGCTATCGAAAAAGAGTCAGCGAAGGTAGGTTTGACGGTGAACGAGGGCAAAACAAAGTATATTCTGTCCACAAACAGGGAGACGCGGCTTATAGGATCCTATGTTACTGCGAACAGCCATACTTTCGAAGTTGTCAAGGAATTCACCTATCTTGGCACCGCCGTGAACACTTAAAACGATGTCAGCCTGGAGATAAAGCGAAGACTAACTCTTGCTAATAGGTGTTACTATGGTCTCAGTAAGCAATTGAGTAGTCGAGACCTCTCTCGCCCGACAAAACTGACACTCTTCAAGACGCTCATCTTACCCGTGCTACTTCACGGCGCAGAAGCATGGGTTATGTCGCAGACTGATGCAGCCACGCTTAGGATGTTTGAGAGAAAAATTCTTCGCAAAATCTTCGGTCCTGTTCACGTCGGCGACGACAACCGTATTCGAATGAGTCACGAACTGTACGAACTCTACGCTGACATTGACATAGTCAAGCGCATCACTATCCAACGTCTGCGCTGGCCGGGACATGTTGTGCGTATGGACGAAGAAGCTCCAGCAAAAAAGGTGTTTGATGCGGAAGCCGCTGGGCGATGACGAAGAGGAAGACCATGCCTCCGATGGAAAGACCAAGCCGAGGAAACCCTATCCACGCTTGGTGTGACTGATTGCAGAAGGCGCGTGCGAAGCAGAGGCGCCTGGAGAGAGCTTTTGAGGTCGGCCGCAACCCGGTAACGGGTTGTTATGGCCACCCAAGTAAGTAAGTAAGAGGGTCACCCTAAATATGCACTCTAAATAAAAGTTTAATAGCCTCTGACACCCGCCTGATCGATACTAACATACTGTAAAAACTCCATCAAAATCGGCTGGATAGTTTCTACGTGAATAAGAGACAGACAGACAGACAGATAGTCCGACAAAAAATGAATTTTATATAATAGATAATCCTAAGTGTTCTCCTTTGAAATTTTTTGCTTAGTGATCCAAGATATTATTTTAGGATTTTTCTCGTTTTTTCATACAAAAAAAACTTTTATTTTCGCCTTTTGAAAAATAAAAGTCAAAAAAAAAACTCTTTGTATGTGACTGTCTTAAATATAAGTTAAAAAAAAACTTTTAAAAAAAACTTTTATTAATAAAAGTCAAAAAAAAAACTTTTATTAATAAAAGTTTTTTTTAAAAGTTTTTTTTGACTTTTTGAAATATAAGTTTAGAAAAACTTTCAACTTTTATCTTCGGATATAAAAGTTTTAAGGAAAATTTCACTTTTATTTCACAAATATAAAAGTATAAAGTTTACTTTTACCTAAAAAAAAACTTTTATAAAAGATTATTCAAGCTCTGGTTGATAGGTTACTGTCAGTGATTATTTGTTATGAAAACTGAGTGAGTTTTGTTTGGCTTTTATAAGCTTATTTTTTACACGCTCAATTGTTTCGGAAGATGTTTGGTGAATGATATCGAAGGGCTTTCTGTGATGGAATGGATAGTATTGTTATATTTAAATGTTGACATAGTTGTAAGTTCTTTCATGTCTGAAATATTTTGCTGCGCTTTTGTGCTTCGTGCAATCTCTAGAAGTGTAGCGTGGAACCTCTCTATTTGGCCGTTGCTTTCACTATGTAGTGGGGGAACGTAAAAATGTTCGATAGAAAAATTGTCTCTTAAGAGTGTATTAATTGTGCTAGTTTGAAAGGTTCCTTCATAATCGGTTACGAGTAACCTAGTATTATTAAATTGCGAAAGTATTTGGATTAAAGCTGGTTTAATATCTACGGAGGATCTTGAAACAATCGGTATTGCTATGGCATATTTAGAAAAGTTATCAATACAAGTTAAAAAGTGCTGTTTGTTAGTGATAAGAATGTTTGCATGTAGTATTTCGCTTGGGGAATTTGGTATGCATTGTATCCCGGAATTTGGGAGTTTCCTTTGATACTTATTTTCTTGACATATTTTACAGTTTCGAATAATTATTTTAAGGTTTTTCTTTATGTTGGGAAAAAATTATTCTCGGGTGATTTGCAAATAATTTTCATGTAATGATCTGTGTGCACGGTTGTGTTCCGTGGTCATAATTTCCATTTGGTCATCTTGATTAGTTATATCGCTTACTAACCTTTGGGAGTGCAGAAATTTTACAATACAATGTCTTAGATTTCGGCTAGAATTGGGAGATCACAGTGAATGGCGTTAACAGTGTCTGGATTAACCGCCTCTTTTAAGTATTTTATAAGGTTTTCCGTACTTGTGAAATTTATGAGGTGTCTTATACATTTTTGGGACATAATTTTTTTTCCTTTGTAACTATGGTTTGATTTGGATAGTACTATTTGGTTCCGAAATAGGCTTACAGGAAATTTCGTGGGTCTTATAGTTTCCGTGAGGGAGATCTCGCTATGGTTTGTTTCACCGTAATCTAGTGTATCTGATAGATTGTTCATATACTGTCTTGATAACGCATCCGCGATAATATTATCTTTACCGGGTTTGTAGTGAAATTTTGGCGAAAATTCTTCAATAAAACTGCGCCATCTCTTGATTTTCGAATTCGGGTACTTATCTGATATGCAGAAGGCTGGTGGCCCGTATATAAACTTATATTTGTTATCCCGTAAAGGTAGTGTCGTAGGGATTTCAGGACCCAAACTATGGCCAAAAGTTCCCTTTCATTTGTTGAGTAGTTCTGTTCCGTTTTGGATAATGTCCTAGAAATCATGGTAATTGGTTTGCCGTTTTGGGCTAGAACTGCGCCTAAGGCTTTCGAGGAGGCGTTCGTTGTAAGGTCAAATAATTTTGCGTAATCCGGATAAGCTAGTAGAACGTCTTCTGATACTAGGATATGCTTAAGTTTTTCGAATGCTTCTAATGCTTCCTTATTAAGATTAATATTTTTATTTTTTGACTTAGACTTCCCTATATTTTCATTTTTGCCATGGAGATAGCTTGTTAAAGGCTTTGCAATCCTAGAGTTGTCCTTAATGAATTTTCTGTAGTAACCGGACATACCTAGAAATGATCGTAATGCTCGAAGGGTTTTCGGAACATGATAATTGAGGATATCTTGTACTTTCTGTGGGCAGGTTCAAATTACTTTTTCTGATACTAAAAATTCTAAGAATTCTGTCTGTTTCTTGAAGAACTTGAGAAACTCGCATTCCTGCTTCTTTTAATTTTTTTAGAATTCTGGAGATATGTGCTAGATGACTCTTCTCGTTTTGCGAAAAAATGATGACGTCGTCCATATAAATGTGGCAGATCACACCTATGTCGTCACGAAACACATCATCAATTGCGCGATGGAAAATGCTTGGAGCGTTTTTCAGTCCAAAAGGTAAACGACAAAATTCGTATTTTCCATTGTTTATATTGAACGCTGTATTCTGTCTATCTTTTTCGACTGAGTTATTTGGTAGAATCCGGATTTGAGATCTATTGTACTAAAGATTTTTGATTTCCCCAGATTGGCTAGTATTACTGAGATGTCGGGAATCGGGTACCGATCCGCAATAGTGTTATCGTTGAATTTTCTGAAATCTATTACCATTCTCATCTTGGGTCTATTATGTTCGTCGAGACCCTTTTTACTTACTACATGGACAGGGGAGTTATATGGGGAGTTAGATTTTCTAATTATTTCGTCTTTCAGTAGGTCACTTATTTCTTTATTTATGAATTCTGCCGCTGATATGGGGTAGGGATAGCTTCTGGTATAGATTGGATCTTCGGTCTTGGTTTTGATAGTTGCTGCCACGTTCGTGTTATAAGGAAGCACTATGTTTGGTTCCGCAAAGGCATCTGCGTGGAACAAAATTATTTCTTTGAACTCTGGTTCTAGATTAATTGGAACTGTTGAAGAATCTATCAGAATATTATTGACATATTGGCAACGGGTATGGAATATATCTTCTATTCCGTCTTTGTAATGAAGTTTGTTTTCTTTAGTGTCTATTTTTGCTTCTATTTGTCTTAAAAAATCGTATCCTATGATAGCGTCAAAACTTTTTAATTCTTGCAGTAGGAAAAATACTGTGGTTTGGTTTAAAATATTGATATGACATTTTTGTGTAATAGTATTTTCGCCGTTAATTGATCTTACATTAACGGGTTTTTCGACAGGTGTGAATTTTGAAAAAAATATACCAGCTTTTATGTAGATTTAAGCTGATCCTGTATCTAAAAGAATTTTTAGCTCTTTACCGCTTTTAGTCCTTTTCACTATAAAGGGCAAGAGCGAAGTTATTCTAAAAAATGGGCCTCTTCTTCGTATTTTGGCTGTAACTCTGCTTCATAAAAGTCAGGTACAACTAGTTGCTGTTGAGGTAAGCTAACGTTAGATTGGGAATGTGCTTCTAGTTCATAGTTGTAAAAATCTTGTTGTTGCTGTTGCAGGAGGGGTAGATCGAACAGTACTTGTAGATCGCGTGCATCCTGCTTTCCTTGGGGTAGGTCAATAAAATTAATGCGTTGGATTTTCTGTTGTGGTAATAATGTTCTATGGGATAAATTTTATTGCACGTATGGGCGTTTGGCTACTTGCGGTTGTTGTGGAGATTGCTGCTGTGTCATCGGAAATGTCTGCTGTTGAGCCTGATTTTGTTGAACGGCAGTGGGTTCTCTAACGACGGATGATCTAGAATCGATGCTCATTGGGGTATGCCTATCGGTCTGTTGCCTATAGACGAACGTTGGATGTGCAAAATTACGGCTATAGTTTGTTTGGGGTTGGGTACAATGTTGGTTTCTTTTCAGTTGACTTATTGCAAAAGATCTGGCGAAATCATGTCGAAAGTGATTCATTTCCAATTCTTGGGCAGTTGCCAAGGCAGTGGTAAGGTCTACGGGTTTTGTAGAGAATAGTATATCACATAAGGGCTGTCTTAAACCTGATATAAAGACGCGAAGTGCATTTTCTCTTGCTCGCTGATTCATTGCGACAGTAACCATTTCGTTGCTATTGTTGCTCATTAAATTTTTATTGACGATCAAGGTGAGTTGTTTATCTACCCTATCGTAATATTACCCTGTCGTCATATACTTAATTCATTCTCGAGGACATGTAAGGGACGTTTATCAGAATAGTATTGGTCTAGTCTGGCTATAATAATCTTAAAATTCAGAGGGGTGCTAAATGACGATAAAATTGAATTTGCTGGACCAGTTATCTTATTTCTAAGAATTCCCGTGGCAATTTAAGCATTTTCTGATCCCGTGTGCCATTGGGGACATTTGCCGTTATCGTTACTGGTGAATAGCTTTCAACCGATGGGGGCTCTAGCTGTTGTAACCGATCTGTGAGCGACCGTATTTCGCCTTTGAGGTTTTCTGAATTCACCTCAATAGCATCTTGTACTAGTGATAATATTTGATTTCTATCCATTTTTTTTTATTTATGTAACGAAATTTAGTAAGGGAAAAAAGGAAAAAACGAAAGACGAACGAAAAACATATAGAGTCATTCCAGATAAAAACGTCTAAAAAATGGAAATTTCGTTGCTGCACTACTTTAAATTTTGCTCAGACTTTGTGAGAGTCTTTGTTAGGGTTCCAAAGAAGGAAATCCAAGGGCTTTTAATTTTCGGATGCGTCAGTCTCCGCCAGGCCGAATTGAAGCATATGAAAAACGTCATTTTTGGCTTCAATATTTTTAGCTGTAAAAATGTTTCTGCTTAAGATGTAGACACACTTGAGATGGCATCTTAAAGCTAAGAGATGGTAGTGCTTGTGCAATGAATATAAATTCACACAATCAGTATAGGCGAAAATTACACGGTGCTGAAAATACATGTATTTTGTTTATTTTTCGTGATATTTAACTGGCTCCAGTGTCGCGACTGTTAGATACAAATCATAAACATTTCTTGTAGATCAAGTACACATATCGGATATGAAATGAAATTTAAAATTAACTTCTTCGGTTTACTTTTTATAAGAAAAATCTGTGCTTGAAATTTCGAACTTTTGAAAAAATGCATTTTTTAGGCCATAATATCGGCATGTGGACTACGAGATAAAAATATGAAACTTACAGGATATTTAGTTTTAACCTTGAACTTTAAAAGCCTGAAATCTCGCTAACCGGTTTTCATCCTTTCTACGTGTTCAGGTGGCTTAAAAGAAGCACAAAAAAAAATTAGACTGAGTTTTTTGTTTGAATTTCGAACCCAAACACCAATGGTACAAATGAGAAGAAAAAAAAAACAACAATTGAGGAGTGTGAGAAAAGAACGGCACATGTCCAGTTGCAAAAATTTGAAGAAATCGCGAAAAAAGGGCTTATGTCTCTGAACTAATTATTCACTTTGCTATCAAAAAAGTACCTTTTGAAAGTGTCTGAGATTGAAATAATTATCCAGAGTTAAAAAAAATTCATTTCTTCAACTGCACATTACAAAAACAAAAAAAAAATATATGCCATCACGAAGATGATTTTGAATTGAAAGCAGAATGGCATTTTTTTGCAACTTCTCACGGCAAGAGCCCATGTGATGGTGCAGAAGGTACAATCAAAAGGACCGTGAAAAAAGCTAGCTTACAACGAACTGCAGATCATCAAAAACTTACTCCAAAAGCAATGTTCGATTTTTGTTGTGTTTAAATTCCTGGTATACAATTTTTTTTTTTGTATCGAATCTAAATGTTGATGCTGCTCAAACTTCTTTATCGGAAAGATTTATAAATGTAAATACCATCAAAAATACGAGAAAGTATCATAGTTTTGTTCCTTTCTCTCACTATCAATTCAAATCACGGAAGTATTCAGCTTTCGATAATTTTGAAATTGTTAATGTTATAAAACCCAGTAAAAAATAATATTTTAATATTAATAATTTCATAACTTGAATTCTGTGTTATAATTGGAGAGTCGGCGAACAGAACATGACACTAAGTCTGATTCTATATTTTTTTTCCCTAAGCAGTTGTGACCATATTCAAGAGGATTGTTGTTGTTGTTATTTATGATTGCGAACTCGGCAGAAGTTGAGTACGTTAAT
Organism: Tricholauxania praeusta; assembly: GCA_949775025.1. Taxonomy (NCBI): domain Eukaryota; kingdom Metazoa; phylum Arthropoda; class Insecta; order Diptera; family Lauxaniidae; genus Tricholauxania; species Tricholauxania praeusta. The sequence continues at coordinate 115,067,362 of OX459029.1, forward strand.
ACCAACGTGCGGTTGGGTCATTAATCGCGACAAAAATGCAAGTGCATCAAAATGAATAGGTATGTTAACTTAGGTACGTTAACTTATATGTCCTCGATACAGAAACAAAATATTTTTAGAATGGCACCACTGGTTTACAAAATATGAGTCTTTGAACATTTGAGAAATCGTAAGGTATGTACTACTTCAAATGCCATTATTCAGCTTAAAAAAGTCTGGTAAAATGAATTAACTACTGGATTTTGTACTTCATTTATTGGCCTTTTTAACCTTTTAAAAATAAAAAAAAATAGACTGAAAAAAATGAGAAATATTTTTCTTTATCGTTTTTTAAAATGTTCGCCTAACAAAAATTTTTTTAAGTGCTTAAAATTTGATAATGGTCCGCTCAGTCGTTTTGGAGCTATATGCATTGCAATGCCGAAACCCGTTTCGAGTCAGTTATTGTTAATAAAAATATCAAGAATTTTTATAAATATCTTGACATTTTTATAAATATTTTGTTAGATTTTAGATTTAGATTTATTTATTTCTTGAATATTTAGTGGAACAAGTTACAAAATCTTATAATAGTAGTTCACATAGCCAATTTTTTTAACAATTAAAACTTAAACTGGAGTTACTTAGTCAATAAATATAAACATAAAGTATGGTTTCGAATTCGAAACGAACTCGTTTCTTCGTACTATTTATCCGAAATGGACTTCGTTACGAATTCGTCTCGAACTCGTTTTCGTATGAAATTCCTCTCGAAAAAACGGAAAGATCGTCCGCATTGACGAATTCGTTTCGAATTCGTAACAGACTTCAAATACGAATTCGTTTTTTGTTCATAAAACGGATCCATAAAAATTAAAAATAATTTTATTTAATTATCAAATTATTTAATATGCAAATTGTAAGACATCATTGCATATAATTTTATTTTATTATCAAATTAAATTTTACTTACGATTTACATATTTCCAAAGTCAGGCTCAAACCCATGTCCCAGCGATTCATAGTCATGTGCGCTACCTACTAGGCTACCTGGCATATGTTAAAATATATGCCAAAGGCGAATGATATCTTTCTCTCATTTGATCCGTTTTATTTACAAAAAACGAACTCGTTTCGAATTCGAAACGGTCTTCAAATATTAAACGGTCTTCAAGTACGAATTCGTTCAGAATTCGTTTTTTGTTCATAAAACTGATCAAATTTTTTTGGAAAATTTTAAAAATTTCCCGAAAAAATTTTCAAAGAAAAATTTTCAAAAAATATTTTGTGTCTTAATCGACTTAGAAATGTTTAAAAAGTCGAAAAAAAATAATATTTTTTTTAAGACTGAAATTACAATTCGAAATGGATCCATTTTATAAACAAAATACGAATTCGAAATGAATTCGTTTTATGAACAAAAAATGAATTCGAAACGAATTCGTATTTGAAGTCCGTTTCGAATTCGAAACGAATTCGTTAATGCGGACGATCCTTCCGTTTTTCGAGAGGAATTTCATACGAAAACGAGTTCGAAACGAATTCGTAACGGAATCCGAAAACGGATTGTTAATTTCAGTATTAAAAAAATATTAGTTTTTTTCGACTTTTTAAACATTTCTATTAAGACACAAAAAAAAATTTTTCCGGGAAAAAATTTTCCAAAAAAATTTGATCTGTTTTATGAACAAAAAACGAATTCGAAACGGATTCGTATTTAAAGTCCGTTACGAATTCGAAACGAATACGTTTTACTTACAAAAAACACAATTCGCTTCGATTTCGTTTTATGACCAAAAAACGAATTCGTATTTGAAGTCCGTTACGAATTCGAAACGAATTCGTTTTACTTGCAAAAAACGGAATGCTCACAAACGAATTCGCGTCCGTTTTTGTGCACATTGGGGTATCACAGCTTTATAATTACAAATAGAACATATTTATATATCTTAAGTTATCGTTTACATAATATATAGAGACAAAAATTATTAATATTAAGTATACGAGAACAAAATAAAAACAAAAATATGAAAACTATAATAATATTGCACATAATGAGACCACTTATGGTAGACTCAATAACATATGCAATACTATTGCACATCTCGGCTACCACGAAGACAATCGTTTTTGTGGTACTCGAAACCCCCATTCGGGTAGACTGAGACCTAGTTCGTCTCAGCTACCAAGCCAAGACCGGGACCTCGGTCGTCTCGGCTGGCAAAGAATATGGGGAGAAGCGATCGTCAGCTGCGTTCATACCTATGCTCCAACGAGTTATTCGCTCTTGTGCACTCGCTGTGCTGAGCCATTCACAAGCTGCACCTACTACACAAGAAGTATAAGTCCCTGCTAACTTTTGTTTCTGGAGACAAGTTCATTATTAAATTATATATATATTCATTATTCACAATAATAATGTATAATAATGTTACTTAGTTTAAGATTTTAAAACTTATTGTTAGTCTCTTAAGAGAAGATTCAATAAAAGAAAATGAAGTTAAAAAAAAAAAATTATTCTTCTAAATAAACTTTTAAACTTTTAATTTTATTGCATCAGAGAAAAATGTACGTGTAATTGCTTTTTAAGACTTATCGCGTCACTTATTGATCTCAAAAATTGGGGAAGAGCGTTCCACAAACGGATTGAATATATAAAAAAATTGGCGTTCAGATGTCTGGCAAGAGTGTTGAAATGGTTTCAGTGTCATATTTCTGTTTGAACGAGAAAATACAAGTCTATCATGTAAATAAGAGTGTTCAGATGAATTTATTATTTTATGATTATTTTTATGAATATCTTGTTATTTTTATATCAACAGACTCGACTCGGGTTTCGGCATTGCAATGCATATACTTAGCTCCAAAACGGCTGGGTGGACCATTATCAAACTTGGCACGAAGTATAAGCATAATATAAGCATTTTTTTAATGCACTTAAAAAAAATGTTAGGCGGACATTGTAAAAAACGATAAAGAAAACTTTTTCTCATTTTATTCAGTGTATTTTTGTTATTTTTAAAATTTAATTATGAGGTTAAAAAGGACAATAAATGAAGTACAAAATCCAGTAGTTAATTCATTTTACCAGACTTTTTTAAGCTGAATAATGGCATTTGAAGTAGTACATACCTTACGATTTCTCTAATTATCAAGACCCATATTTTGTAAACCAGTGTTGCCATTCTAAAAATATTTTGTTCCTGTGTCGAGGACATATACAGGTACAACATGTTACAAAACCCTGGGTATCGTACCCAACGCGGTCCGCACCGGCTAGCTTGCGGTTTCAGGGAGGTCTTTAACCCGCCGCGTTGGGTCGAGGGAGCAACAATAAAATTCCACTTCCGCCGGAAGTGGAATTTTAAAGATAAAAAAACTCATTATTCCAAAAATCATAAAAAAAACTAATAAAAAAAAATAAACTGAATTTAATGATGAATTTCCTATCCCCTCTACAGGCCTATCCACACCAAAGATGGGAGCGCGATGTCAGCTCCCCACGCACCCGCCCAACCTGTGATGCACAATCCATTTTGGTGCATCACCCACTGTCGAATCATCGCTGGAAATCACCACTTAATTAAGCATCGGTCAGGTTTGTACCCCCCCTTTATTTAAGAAATCAAGTCCTCATTTTAACCCAAAAGTACTCAAAGCATTATTTTTTTATGTTTTCCTAAAGGTATAAAATGGCAAAACCTTATCGAGACGAGAGCAGGATTCAAAGGAAAAACTAAATGAACGAAATCAAATAGGATGCTGTTCCAAAAGAAAATGCTTATAATTAAGATTACGAAAATATAATGTATATGAAAATTATTGTACATGAGAACATAATGTATGTGTTAATATAAGGTATACGTGAATATAATGTATAGATTTATATAATGTGAAATGTGTCACAATTGAAATTGTTCCAATGATTTCAAATAAAAACGGTCTTGTACAAAATTTAAATTAAACTAAAATTTAACGTAAAACGACTAAAATTGTAACAACACAAAAAAAAACAGCTATTTAAACAACAAATTGAATTTAAAATTAAAAAAAACTAGAAACATCGAATTTTCTTTTCAATTAGAACAAAATCAATTTATGACGACAAAAAAAAAATGTGATATAGGTATATAAGTATATAAAAAAAAAGTTTTCTTAAAATAAGTAAGTTTTATATCTATAAAAAAGGAAGATCTTTGAATCTAAACCTAGGAAAACTTTACAACTTCTAGTACTTCGGAGAATCTCTTGAATATTTGTTTTTTTTTCTTTAAATTTTAAATTTCCACCTTTTCTGGGACCTTTTGAATATAATTATTCGTCGGCTTGACCTAGAAGAGCTCTTTTAGTTCGGGCCTATACAAAAAAAAATCAACGAATCTTTCCAAATTTCCCCGCAAAATCAACTTCTCCGTGAATACTATTACAAAAAAATTTAGCTTTTTTTTTTTTTTTTTTTTTTACAGAACAAAAACTTAAAATCGATCGAAATACAAAAAAAAACTGTCTAAAATTTTAAGCCAAATTTGCACATTTTGTGCCACTGTCCTGGTTCGATCGAACCTTCAAATTTGAACTTCTTCACTTTTTTATAACTGCAAATATATTCGCCGTGTCCGAGCGATTCACAGGGCTTCCACCATTTTGTTTTTCCGAACAATACAAAATGGAATCTTTCAGACGCGGCCGCTTGCGCGCGATTAAAATACTTTTTTTTTTTTTTAAATTTTATGAATATTGAGATCGGTGTACGTAGGTAGGGAATATATGGACATATAGGTATGCAAATAAATAAATAAAATGAATTGTGGCTGACTTAGCTTTTCTTCCGGAACTTTCTCACAAATGTTAAGCGGTGCCGTCGATTTTCTTGGGGAGTCAGCCACACTAGAAAAAAATTTATATTGAACAATGCCTAGCAAAAAAAAAATTGTTCATGTTTTATTTCCACTTACATTTTTTATTTAAGTTCTGGAACTTTGTAGAACAAGAGCACACCAGCTGGCAGGGCACGATGGATTAGCTGGCAAAATTCTTGGCTTCGTAGACTTCTATAAATGTTAATTTCTTTTTTTAAGCCCATAAAAAAAACGTTAATTGAATTTCAAACAAATTACCAGTTCAAATGGACTTTCTAAAATTATCGGCTTAATCAACTCACGGCCGATGTAGATATTTAAAATTTAAGCGCTTTAATATTACACGGCAACGATTAGAACATTACAAAATTTAACACCTTTTTTTTTTTTTAAAAAAAAACTTCCAAAATTTAAATAAAAAAAACTTTAATTTCCGGAGCTGAAAAACTGTTCAGAACTGACCGCTTCGAGTTGCACTTTGATTTTGAACTTTTGCGCTTAGTGATAACTGAAACTGAGCCTAATTTTGCCAGCCAAATCCGTTTAGTGCCTTTACATGCTCTTATTTAAATAACATAATTATTTAACATATACAATAAAAATCATCCCACCAGTATCCAGCCCTAATCCCACTAATACCATCCTGTTTCGCATCGCTTTCACTCATATCCGCCTCTCTCGTCTTATGTGCGGTCTTATGACAATTTGTTGCTACGATTGCCCTAGCGACCTTTGATCTTGCCATTTACCTAGTCCACCCTAGTTGGAAAGACATCGCAGCACTGCCTTACCGACTTTGACAGTTGCGAATTGGCTGACATTTGACAGTTGTGAATTGGCGTTTACTAATTTGTCCACTGACAAGCCTGCATGCGTTTTGCAGAGGCCAACAAGCAAATTATATTATTTTATAATTTTAATCACTATTAAGTGAAAAAATTTACTCTACGACTGTGAGCAAAGAGCTCCAACAGTCGTCGCCAAAAGGGACATCGGATTTTTACCCCAACATTGACTTCTGTTCAACCACAACCGACGCACACCAATCTTTGAACACCTACACTGAAATTTCAGTCCAAGGAATTATTTTGGAATGTTCTCCAGCATCTGCCATCTCCATTGCAGAGTCCCAAAAACTAGCAACATCAAGCAAAAGCACCCCCCGATTTTGCTTCGCAACCACACCAGCTCCACCACCATTCTAATAGATTATTTACCCTCGTAGTTAAATTTGTAGCTAACTCTGTAGTCACCCTTTTGAGAAAAAAAACGCACTTGGTCTCAAAAGGTTTTAAATAAAAAAAAAGTTAACAGACAATAATAGAAGTACATATAGTCATATTAGCTCAGTGTCAAACACGAAAAAGTTATTTTATTACGATCGTCAAAATTTTAATTCGCTACAGAATTTTTATTTTGATTTTAATTAAGCAATTTTATCTTTCTATTTTAACTACATAGGTATCAGTTAATAAGGTATTTCTCGAGTTTTAATTTCGCGTGTATGTTTCTAGCCGGTGCATTTATGAACAAGAAAAATACGTTCAAAATGAAATTTGCACACAAAACTGAAATTTTTGTTTGCTTTTTTTTTGAATAGCTGTTTTGTTTTGATAAAATTCAACTACCAAATATTCATTTTTTTAAAGAACGTTCCCGCACACAACAAATATATCTGAAATTGGAAACATGAACCCCATTTCCCATATCCGCTTCGCTTGAAATGCCCCATGTGTACATTGTACACATGTATTTTTTCGGAAACAAAAATAAATAAAAAACCGGTTTGGAGATTTATTTTTTAAAAGACGTTTGGTTTCGGTAACCACTCTTTCAAATAATTTAAGTTTTTAATGAATGAAGTTACTGCAAGTTTATTTTTACTAGCCACGTTCAATAATCTCGGGAATGTCCCAAATCCAAGGACGCACTTAAGCATTTTTGAAGGAAAAATCATTTTTCTTTTTAAATTAATTTTTACTGAGCCTTCTGTTCAGTACTGTTAGTGCAAAAAAAAAACACAAAAAAATTACAGCGCAAAATGCATAAAAAGAAACAAATCATTTCTTTTGGGCAAACCAGCAGCTTATACTAGTTTCGATGACCGCTACGTCATCATCATCAGTAAGCTTTGTTCGCCGAAATTTAATAGTCTACTAGCATACTATATCTTACTTCTTGAGTAAGATATAATGATTTAAGAATCATCGCAACAATATAAACATAGCACGCCAAAAACTACATTTCCCTCTTCATATGCAATTGTTCTTGTAATCTTTTTGATATCACACATTTCTTGACTAGCGCTCCGTTGAAAGCTTATTTGGCGATACGAACGAAGGTGCAAGTGCTAATATGTAAAATCGGCAAGCTCACCGAAGTGCGCTGTAATTTTTTGTGTTTTTTTTCGCACTAACAGTACTGAACAGAAGGCTCAGTAAAAAATAATTTAAAAATTATGATCTGTTCTATAAACACAAACAAAAAAAATTTTTCTTTTTATTATTTTTATTTTCTTAGAAATACAAATTATTTTCAAGCATTTTAATAGGGCCTATATCTACACATATTTATTTAATCAAAATTTGTATTAAGGGATATTTACGTTACATTTTAAGTAATTGACACAAATCAAATATATATGTGTATGTCTATTTATGTGTCCTATGAAATATAAAAAACTAATAATATACATATTTATTTTTCCAATAGAGATAACATATAATAAGAATTAGAACTCATACATATTAACTACATATTATCTATGTATTTACAATACATTTAACACGTCCTCAGCTATTTCCGGGTAAACATTATGTTTTTTTATATTAAAATACACTGTTAAAAACTTATTGGACAGCATTTAACGAAGCTTACTTTTAAAACAAAAAACATTTTCTTGGAGTTATTATGATCGTTGGGAATAACTGTAGAATTGGTTCGTCACTTGCTCTACATAATTTTATAGCTTTATTTATAAATAAGTTACTTATCTAGTTAAAACCGAAATATTTGTGAAAAAATATAAACTTCATCTAAATTTTGCAAAAAACGATGTAGCTTTGTGCAAATTTCACTACGAAAATAATGTAAGCGTAGTACATAAAATTGCTTGACACAGTTTTTTTTTAAATTTTATAATTTCTTAGGAAATTAAAATATTAATTTTTATATTCGTATAGTATTTTTATCTACAGTTTTTTAATTAATTTTTATTATAAATAATTTCATTTATTGTTTTCTGTGTGATTTTTGACTTAATTTTAGTTTTCAATTTATTAAAAAAATAATCATAATTTATAATCAAAGTGTATCAACCCTCAGATAAAATAATTTGTAACAGCTCATATCCTTTGTTGCTTTTACTGCATTTACCTTAGTACACTATAAAGAGAAATTTTCAATGCCACTACATGAATTTCCATTAAAAAAATAAATGAGAAAAAAATTTTTTTTATTTTTGGTCTAAAAATTATCAAAATTAAATTATTTTTATATATATTTTTCAAAGTAATACTTGCACTGTTAGTTAGAGTGACTAGTTAATGAAGCAAAATATTGTATATTACTTGTTTATAAAATACTTTGAACATTTTTGTACCAAAAATCAGATTTTATTTTTTTTTCTCATTCATTTTTCTTAATGGAAATTCATGTAGTGGCATTGACAATTTCAAATTATAGGTAAATGCAGTGAAAACAATATAGAATTTGAGCTGTTATACAAGAATCACCAAAGCTCTACTCGCGGAGAGACCACAGTTTTTCTCCTTATATGTATATAGGCTTAAAAATAAGAAAAATCGAAAAAATATATTATAAATAGGAAAAAAGTCAAATCTTCTTCATTTTTTTTTTTTTGGCTAAATTCCAAAAAATTAAAATTTTCCAGTTCTGGTAGCAGCCCTAGGATTTTTTTTAAATGAGGATATACTCGAATATGAATAAATTTTCGAAAACCGAGTGTTCCTGAAGTATTCTAGAACATGTATAGTTTTAAGGCCCAAAAAATAACTGATGAAAGGTTCAAAGAAATTCCACCACCAACTCAGCAAGAAATTTGTTAGGCGATTCTTTACGGCTTTCGAGTCAACTCAAGCCAGTACAAAGTTTCAGTGAATGCCAAAATGGATATGGAAAAAATGCACCATCTCTTCAGACTATTTCCAAGAGCTGTCTATATAGGACAGGCCACGATAAGGTCTGCCTAAGTCGTCGACCGAAGAGAGAAATGTGGCCCAGGTAAAGGCTGCAGTCGACAAACACTCTCGATTGACACAAGGAATGATTACTGACGAATTTGATTTAAATGCCATGACTGTGTTGCAAATATTGCATAATGATCTGGTGAACACGAAGAAATCTGCTAGATTGGTTCCACGAATTTTGAATGAGGTCGAAAAAGAAGCTCAAATTTGTTTTGCCCGATATTTCGAAAACGGACGACCTAGCAACTTAAATAAAATTATAACAGAAGATTAACCTAGGTTTTATAAGTACGACCTGGAAACGAAACAGCAACGGTATGAAGCCCGGAAGGACCAAATTCTCCTGTTAAAGCCAAACAACAAAGTTATGATGTCTTTTTACTTCACTAGAGCAAAAATTGTACCTACCATTCCCTTGTATACTGCCGTACAGATGAAAAAAAGTACTATCTGCATTAGAATCAAAGTCGAATAAATAAGAAAAACATTTAAAAAGTTATTTTCTCTTATAAAATCGGTGTGTTAACATTTTAGAATTTTTTTTTATGGTTTTTGGTACTTTTGGGGGTGCTCTTTTTAATGATGTAAAAAATTTGGAAAATTATTTCATTTTCTAGGTGAAATTGCAGATAGGCAATTTTTCTATGCCGATTTATCAGAAATCGCAGATAGGAATATTTTAAATGTATAATAAATGAATATTTAAACTCAAACAGATGAAAAAACGCACTATCTGCAAAAATGTGAAAATTATATTTAAACTGAACAGATAGGCTGTTTTTCTATGTGATTGATTGTTTTTATATGCCGATCTATTGGAAATTACAGATAAACAAACGCATTATGTACGTAGGCATTTTTTATATTGTTACGAAATTCCTGTCCCTTAGACAATAATTTTGATCTCTTAGACTTTTCTGAGTTCGATCACTGGATTGTGTAACAATCAAAAACACAGAAACTTATTTAACTATAAAATAGTTTATTTAAATCAAAAAAGTTAGTTTTTACACGCTATAATTGTTTATTTCATTAACATTCAAAGTCTAATATTAATCTAGCACTGTATAAGCAATTTACTTTTAAAATCAACTGTATCACTTTATTGCTTAAAAATAACTGCTTCACTTTATTGTGAAGTGATCAAAGTGATACAGTTGATTTTAAAAGTAAATTGTCTATACAGTGCCAGATTGATATTAGACTTTGAATGTTAATGAAATAAACAATTGTATTTTAAAAACGTTTTTGTATGAGAGCCACCCTAAGTAAAAGTTTTGCAGGCTTAACTATGCCTCTTAATATAAAAGCTACATGGTTTAAGTTCAATGTGAATCGATTAACAGGTCGTCGTGAAAATGATATTTTTCAATACATTTTCGTATGAGATCCACCCTATATATGCACCCTAAATTAAATTTTTATAGACCAAACAATGTCTTTTAATATAAAAGATACGTGGTGTAAATTACATGTGAATCGATGGAGTAGTCTTTGGGAAAATGCTATTTTAAAAATATTTTTGTGTGAGGGCCACCCTAAATATGCACCATAAATAAAAGTCTTATGGACTATGTCTCTTAATATAAAAGACACATGGTGTAAATTTCATGGGAACTAATGGAGTGGTCTTTGGGAAAATGCTATTTTAAAAATATTTTTAAATGAGGGCCACCCTAAACATGCACCATAAATAAAAGTTGTATAGCCTACAACCTATCCTCTGGCCTACCAAATATACACAAAAAATTTCATGAAAATCGGTAAAGCCGTTTCGGAGGAGTTCGGTAACAAACACTGTGACACGAGATTTTTATATAACGGGTGTTTTTTTTAGAGGTTTGTTTTTCGAATAGAGATAAAACTGGCATTTTATGGTCAAATCTGGCAACTCTAATGTCATTTATGTTCAGTTTGGTTTGCCATTTCATCATGAACAGGTTGACAAAAAAACAACGCTTGCAAATCGTGCAAATTTATTTCGAAAATGATGGTTCAGTTCGCGAAGTTTACCGCAAGCTCCGTCCATTTTATGGTCGAAATAATCGTCCATCAGAGCAATTAATTCGATTAACCATGGGTCGTTTTCGCACTACGTTTACTCTATGTGATAATACGCATCCGCAGAGACGTCGAACAGTGCGCACCGAAGAAACAATTGCCGCTGTAGAGCAAAATGTTGAAGAGGACCCGAATGAATCGATTCGCCACCGTGCACAGCAATTGGAGCTTTGTCCATCAACTTTATGGAAGATTTTGCGAAAATATCTTGGCTTGCGACCTTACAAGATCCAGCTTGTGCAAGAATTAAAGCCGCGAGACCATGCAATGCGTCGTGATTTTGGTGTATGGGTAATGAGATTGATCTCGATGCTGATTTTCATCGCAAAATTTTGTTCAGTGATGAGGCTCATTTTTGGTTGAATGGCTACGTCAACAAGCAAAATTGCCGCATTTGGAGTGAAGAGAATCCACATGAGACCCTTGAGACGCCATTACATCCACAAAAACTGACTGTTTGGTGTGCTCTATTGGCTGGTGGAGTCATTGGGCCATACTTCTTCCGAAATAATGCTGGAGAGTCAGCTACCGTTAGTGGAGACCGGTATAGAGCCATGATAACCGACTATTTTGTTCCCGAATTGGATGGCATGAATGTGGATGAGTTGTGGTTCCAACAAGACGGCGCTGCATGCCACACAGCGCACGTCACAATCAATTTATTGAAGGAAACATTCGATGAGCGCATAATTTCGCGGAATGGACCTGTCAATTGGCCACCAAGATCGTGTGATTTGACACCATTGGATTATTTTCTTTGGGGATATGTGAAGTCGCTCGTCTACGCCAACAAACCAGAAACGTTAGGGGACTTGGAAGCCAACATTCGTGGCGTTATTGCCGACATACGGCCCCATATGCTCGAAAAAGTGGTTCAAAATTGGACCTGTAGAATTGGCTTTATTCGAGCCAGTCGCGGCGGCCACATGCCCGAAATCATATTTAAACATTAATGGCATAAAATTATCCTTCCAATAAAGCCAAATTGATGGACATTAAAACGATTTTCTTGTGTTTTATTTCAATTCGAAGCTCTATACCTCTAAAAAAACACCCTGTATTAGATTTCAAAATTTTAAAACCTACTGAAAATACTTTTTCAGTGCAAACACACTAAACTTATACATTTGTGCTAGTATTGCTTTGCCTACCCTTGCTTTATGAAAATTGATGTTCTTGATACAAGTGAATGAAAATGGTCAAAATAAAAAAACAGAAAATGAATGAATAAATGCAAATTAAATTTAAAAAATGCGTGTTCCAAGCCAAAAAAAAGAAAAAAATTGTTTTTTTTTTAAAAGAAAATAATGAAGAAGCTTTTAAGTTTTACTAATCCTCAATCTGGACGTTTTTCCTAATATTTAAAAAAACATATATTTCTATTTATTTTATTAAATTCTGTTTGAAAACCGTGACCTTCCTCGAAACTGATTTCGTCTATTTAGTACCAACTATTCAGGATATTTTAAGCCTGAGGCCGTTAAAGTAAATAATAACCCTAGTTTATCCTATGCTAAACTGGTTCACCCCAACAGGCTTCGGATGAACTAGTTTGGCCTAGGAAAAACTAGTTCATCCTAAAAACTAGTTTGGCCGGTAACACATGCGCTCAGGAAAAAATACAATGAAATCAATTAGAATTTGTATTGAATGAATAGTATTGCTATTTTCACTATATTCACCTTAACTATTATTCGAAACTTTTAATACCACTACATGAATATCGCCTAAGAAAATATATGAAAAAAAAAAAAATTCTGCAAATGGTTCAAAAATTACACTTATAAACAAAAAAAAAAAAATAGCTCGGTGATTCGGTCTCCTTTATAAAATTCGTATGTGGTATGGTCCCCTTATTTCAAAACAACTTTTAAAAGTTATATCTGCTTAGATTTTCGAGATATCGACCGATAATATTTTTGCTCTTTTCGAAAAAGATAACCTTTAATTATTCGCAATAAATTCCGTTTGGACTGAGGGATTTCATTGAAATTACCTTTAACAAGTCATCTATTATATAAAATTAATTTTTTGTCTGTCTGTCCTTTATGGACGCGGAAACTATCCAGCCGATCGTGATGAAATTTTTACAGTATGCTACTATTAATCAGGCGGGTGTCATAGGCTATAAAACTTTTATTTGGGGTGCATATTTAGGGTGGCCCTCATACAAAAATATTTAAAAAATAGCATTTTCTCAAAGATAGGTAAATCGATTCTCATCGAACTTACACAAAATGAGTTTTATCTCAAGAGGCACAGATTAGATCGTAATAATTTTAGTAAGGGTGCATACTTAGGGTGGCCCTCATACAAATATGTTTTTAAATATCATTTTCACAAAGACAAGTTAATCGATTTACGCCGAGTTTACACTACGTATATCTTATGGTAAGAAGCATGGCTTAGGCTACAAACATTTTATTTAGGGTGGCTCTCACACAAAATATTTTTTAAATATCATTTTCTCGAAGACCGCTTAATCGATTCTCATGAAATTTACATCACGTGGTTGTTATAATAATAATATTATTTTTATGTTGTAAAAATTTTATTTTGGATACATACTAAGGGTGGTCCTCATACAAAAGTATTTTTAAATAGAATTTTCACGCAAACCGCACATCGAATCTACACCACGGTTGAGGTGAGGCGATGCGCACAGCGTAATGCAAGTTTAACAATAAAAATGAAGACTTATAAAAATCTTTGACGATTTACTTAAAAACTTTAGGAATATAGGCGTCAACATGTTTTTAAAAAATCATTTCCTACACTCGCATTTGGATTGCTTCTCAGCAAATCTTGAAGATGTTAACGATGAATACGGAGAGAGATTTTATTAACAAATAAAAACTATTGAGAAACGATGTCATCACTAAAAAAGCACGGCTGTAGAGCTATTGCCTATGCGGATGATGAAGCATGAAATTCTTCAGGATGCTTTAAACAGACTCGTCTCATGGGCAGATGAGACTTGTTTTAGGTGTAAGTACGAGCAAAACTGAACTAGTACTCTTTACTAGGAGTCACAAACTTTCAATTATAGAACCACCTTCGCTAAAGGGTACTATACTTGCCTTAAAAGTTAGTGCGAGGTATCTTGGTCTGGTATTGGATAGAAAATTAAGCCCAACAATGCCGCTTGCCTTTTAAGCGGCCCTCACACGATCAATATTACTGACAGTATAATTACTAACAGTATTTACATTACTGTCAGTGTACCACTCACACGGTCAGTATTGTTTATTGAAGGTGCGAACTATGCTCCGGCTACGTGACCGACAGCCGAAAATGGCATGCCACTTTTTGGGGCAGATTCCTTCCAAACTTGAACCACGCCTCCAGCTAGGCATCGGACGACCATACCCTTGGACGCAATGTTCCATGCCACTGAATGAGGAACTTTTCCAAGTTTCTTTCAAGTTTCGCTGCCTCATCGTCTATCTGCCACAAAATGGGGCATGCCACGCCCTCTCCCAGGATTTTGCCGTCCCGTGCCTACTTGCACCCTCTGACCAACTTTCAGCATGGCATGCCACTTTTTGGCCACTTTTCTGTGCAAATAATACTGATGAACTGTCAGTATTCACCTCACACCATCAGTATTACTGTCAGTATTTAAAAACTTCGTCAGTAATATCCGATTTTTTCATCAGTCATCAGTATCGTTTTTCTATACTGACAGTACATCAGTACTCACCTCATACGATCAGTAATACTGTCAGTATGCAAAATACTGTCAGTAATACTGATCGTGTGAGGGCCGCTTTAATATGATGGAAAAGAAAAGTGTTGGCATGCCACTTTCTACCTGCAAGTTACTGCTTAAAAAAACATGATAAAAAGGCTAACAAAAGATGAACCCAAGGGCTGACTTGCAATATAACAAGGCAAATCTGGCCGAAATGGAACGCTAACCGATCTCTAGAGTTGAAATCCCGCACTAGACATAGTGTCTCGTAAGTTGTTGCAGTCATAACTGGCCACTGCCTTATCGGCAGACATGCGGAGAAATTAGGTTTTTTTTTTATTCGGTTTTTGACTTCTGTAGAAGTTGTAGGGATGTGGAGGAGGAGGAAACCATTAAAAAATTTCCTTGCTCCTGCCCTGCACTTGTTAGAAAGCGCCACAAACACTTGATGTTAGCATAGGTCAGCTATTTAAATTTATTACGAAATCTGATTGGTTCAATGAAAGGGTATAGTCAAGTACCCTGTGGTATTATAATGAACCAACATTTGGTCTAAGTGAGTCATTTCACAACTGACTGCCACTCCTACCTAATCTAACCTATCGATATCACGGGATCTGGGAGTGATTGGAGGTGGTTTCTCGTATAAGAAACGAGAAACCACAGGTAGCGTGGATGCAGAAGAAGCCTGAATCACTTTTGAAGACTTTTCAAACCTTGAAATATATCAGTTATTATTTATATATTTATATTACAGAAATTTTAATTGTTGGCAATCAGTTGATAGCTACAATAAATAAATCTATAAAAATCAATCATAAATAATCTGTACTAATTTTTTTTTTTTTTTTTTTTTGATTAGAAAAATATGAAAGAAGTCATGCTCACCTTAATGCCTATAACTTTCTTATCTATCAACAAATTTTTTTTCAAATTATGCTTCAAATATTTGCATGAGTCCGAAATTTACTCTTAAGGAACCATTTGGTGGTCACCTAACATTTTCTAAATTTTTCAAGCAGTGAAGTGAATTTCCTATTACGGATTTCGCAAAAAAAGAAAATAACAGAAGTTTCTTAAAATTCGTTTACATATCCTGAAATACTTATCGGATAGGGCCAAAATGTGCAAATAAAATCCCTTAGTCCTAATGGAATTTATTGAAATTATAGGGCACTTTTTCCGAAAAAAAACCATCGGTCGATCTCTCAGAAACCTAACCAGAGATAATTTTTAAAAGTTGATTTTTGAGATTAATGGCCCATGCCACGAATTCCATAAAGGAGTTCATGTCATTTTTGGACTGTAATCTAGTGTTATCAAAGTATTTTATGAACAAGTGATTACATTGTTTTGCTTTAATGATTAGCCACTCTAAACAACAGTCAATATATTAGGCTGAGTTTCTAAACGTCAATAAAGAAAGCAGTGTTACGGTTAGCATACTGTTTCGAAACAAAGCAACCAAGTTACATTGTTCAAACACATTGGGGCTTACCAGTGCCCGAAGGCGTTACAGTTAGCTCAAACTGGAACTACAGCTCATTGTACCATGTACCTTAAACTTTGTGCAGTGTGTACTTTTTACTAAGCCTGACTAAAGATGAAGGTGCAGTTTGGTACAACGGGTTGTCAGGAGCCCCTAAGTTCTAGCCTGGCAGTTACGTGAAGCCCAATAGGGTGGATTGCATGCGGTAGGCCCCTTCAGGGGTGGCCGTACCCAAGGATGGCAAGAGGTGAAGATAGATCTCGACTCAAAGCAAGGGTGAAGTTATGTCCATAGCTAACTTTACTTGGTAACTATTTATTTAGGCAATGAGTCAGCGCTTCTCATTTACCAAGAAGTCGGCATTTTCGTTTAGATGACCAAGACCGTGCTTTCCAATGACATGTTCGATGTTGTTGTTATTTTTTCCAATTTGAGCAATATAATTGACTATTAACATAGTCCTGTCTTGTCTACTGAGAAGAAACACGAGTTCCACAGCAAATTAACCTCAACTATTGTTTTGATTATCATCAAACATCCGCAACTTCAGTCAAGACAGACACATATTTATGTACAAACATTATTGACCTTACTCTGGAGTGGAATTGTACTGAGTAAAATCTGGAGGAGATCGGCTGCTACTCTATGAGCGATTGTAATGTTTCCGGGGTGTATACATTTTTCTATTATGGGGATGATATGTTTCGCTTTTACCGTCCAGAAGCATTTTTTGCGACTCAAGATGTCAAGCTTAAAGCGCTAGAACTCGAAAATGGTCTGGTGAAGACTGCCGCATTGGATTAATATTTTCTAAAGGGCAAGTAAATATTAATTCAAGTATGTAGTTTGTTAGGAAAAGACTTCACTATTTCATCCAATATTTGCTTTATGTGTTTTACATAAAATATGATTGATACAGATTAATTACTTGCTGCGTATAAAGTATGCAATTGATAACAATAAGTCCTTTCCTCAATGTGGTCATATTCTTGTTTTGTAAATGTATCGTCCAAAAAGAAAAGAAATTAAGTCAGTGCTTGTGTTGGATAAAGCAGTAAAGCTATTTTCTCTTAGCACTTATCATTGAGAAAAAAACCTTGAACGAAATTTTCTAGAAGCTGATAGTAAGGTCGGAGGCTTGAACAGACCAGGGTTAAAACTTTGCGGCTTATTCTATCTTTTAACTTATTACGATTTGTATTTTCTAAATAATATTTGGACATTGGTTTTAATTTGCTCATTTTATTTATTTAAAATTTAGCAAGAACATCTACTAGCCTCCGATATGCCGCTAAGGCTAAATGTACCTATTCCATTTGATCCAGGTGATTTTTTATCTTGCGGCTTGTCGTCGTTATCGAAATTGTCTCCCTGCAAAAAAAAAAAATCATATAAGAATGGTATGTAAGTAGGTGTTTCTGTGAAATTTTTTATGTAGTAGATATTTTGTTCTATTACAGTTTTTCATACATAAAAACAAGCTTGAATTTTTCTATGTACAGTGAAATCTGGATAACTGGGATCTCCAAGGGACCAAACTTTTTGTCTCAATTAAAGATGTTCCTATTTACACAGTTTCCCAAATTCTATGAAATTTTATTAAAACAACCATTTCACAGCACTCAAACCGATAAAACGTGAATATTCAAATTCAAAATAACAAATTATAAGCACGTAAATATTATTTCCCGTTATTTCTAAACGATCCCAGCTAAAGAAGGAAAAGCCCATGTTATAGATGCGAAAACGCACAAGAACTTCAAAAATCATATCCCAGATATAGAGGTTTTAAAAATCCCAGTAATAGAGGTTTTTTGATGCAAAAGTGCTGGGACCATGAAGTGAGTCTCACTAATAGAGGTTTCCTACTTATCCAGATACCGCTTAACCAGGTTTCACTGTATATGAAAATTATAAGCGAATAACAGATTGATTGCATATCATATTTTACAACATAGGGCCACGTGCTTATAAATAACATTTCTTATTTACTTACTCTGCGTTCTCGTTGTTCTCGAATCTTCCGTGCCAAAGATAAAAATGCATCTTCGATATTAATGTTCGACTTGCAGGAAACCTCAAAAAAAGGCATTTCAAAATTTTCAGCAATCTGACAACATAAAATATTATTAATTTTAAATAACTCCGAAAATGCTTAAGCACAATTACAATGAGAAAATGAATTATTTGAATATAACAACATATATTTGTTTATTTAGAGCAGCGGTGGGCATAGAAATCTAACAAAAGAGCAAACCAACAACATCAAGCAACAACAAACGAAATTTTAAAGTTTTTTTTACTTTCATTTCCAAATTTGTCATTAGCACAAAAAAAAACCAAATCGGACTACAAACAAAAACAATTGCTACATTAGTCAAGACATAATGCGGCGCCGTCGTTTATGCCTTTGTGTTTTGTTTTTGTTTTCATTTGAATTCAAGTCAACGCTGTGCCTCAATAGCGTTGAAATTCTGCGAATTTTTTTTCGCTTGCTTGTGCGTCGAATATCGGTGAGATCAATGAGAGCAAATAGAGCCACTATGTGCCCATCTCTGATTTAGAGCAATGAAATATTTGATTGAGTCAAACATAAAATACTTCAACCAACATATACCACTATTTGATCCAAATACAATATATTTGACTCAAATAAATATTCGATTGCTCTATATGAAATATACAGTAGCGAGCATAAAAAATGCAACTGCGATCACTGAGTCAGAAAATTTGCGATATCTTAAAAAAAATTGTGTTAGAGCTTTATAATTTTATATCTACATGCAAATGATCCCTCACGTTATTGATGTAAGTTTTTGTTGAATTATCTGCATCCAGTATTCTGTAATGCATAAAATAACAAGAAAACCTCAAAAATTAAGCTAGCTAAAAATGCAACTCTTTAAAATTGAATTTATTTAGTTTCAGTACTATTGCACGGGAATACTTTTATCTTAAGTTAATACTTAGAGGAGTGCATCTGGAGTGCATACAATCCACTAAGAACACTAAAGTCTCAATGGATGTCTTATTCCACTTTTCCTGGAGGAATTTTTACATCGGAGTGGTTTTTCTCTTTCACTTCGCGATCTCTTAGTTTCCATAGATCCTCTGTGGGTTTGAGATCCGGTCTCTCCAAAACTTTCACATTATGGTCACTTAAGACTTCCCGAGGTAAGTGACTCTGTGTTTGGGGTCGTTTTCGTGATGAAATATACTGCCGGGAGCCCATTCATCGATAAGATGTAGCAGCATGTGCTCTTTAATGATCCCGCAGTAAAGGCTGGCATTCATGATTCCATAAATTTTGACCAACGGACCAACTCCATTACAGGAGAAAGTACCTTAGAACGATGTAGAGTTAAATATCAATTGTTATCATATTAATTTTTTCATATCTTTAACAATTATGGACCCGCTGCCATTTTTAACATGGGTAGTTGGTGTATAGGTAAATAACGTTGTATTGGGAGCTTCCGCACGTAATTTATTCAATCAGAGCCTAACAAACCAAACTTGCTTTCTTCGCTTCATACTTGACCCGCTTGCTTCGCTTGTCCACTGCAGATACCACTTTGAAAATGTAGGCCGCTTTTTTTATTGACTTTCCTTATATGAGGTATTATAGCTTTCTGTCTGGCAAACAAATTTCCCTAACCGTCGCACAGTGGCGCCTTTTGCGATTTCGCGTTGCTAAAATCATAACTTTTGAACGGGTAAAGATATTTGAGTATATTTTTGATTTTGGTTGGTAATTTCTGTAGATATGACATATATAAGATTCAGGTTTGAGGCTTAGCCATAAATACTTTTAAAAAGAGGTGAAAGTCCAAATTTCGAAATTTTTGGATTATAGTGGTATGAATTCATAAAAAAATATTTATTTTGTATAAATTTTAGTGCGCTTTATTCAATTAATGAACTTTAAATAATTTAAAAATTTTTTAAATACTTTTTTAAAAAAAAAAAAATTTTATTTTTACTAATTCTTTCATATGCATTTATTTTTTTTATCTCTTAACATAATTTATAAACAGTCTTTCTCAAAGGCTAGAAAAGTTTTAAAAAAAGGGTTACAGCAATAAATTAGGTAATTTCCTTAAAAAATCAACAACAATCTTCAATTCTATAAAAATATCATCATTATTTTGGATATCTAAGAAACTTAAAACAGTACTACAGTCAGTTCTTTTCGTGACCTAACGTGCCTGAGTGATGAAATCAAAGGATCTGAAGATGTTGAAAGTATATTGAACAAGTTCTCATTCTGTCGAATACGTGAAATTTTACATGTATTGCTATATCTATCTGTACTTCTTATAATCTTTGTTTTGAGACTCTTGGGCTTTTTCTGATAACTCTCCTATGGGTAAGGCTTGATAATTTGTCCACTATGAGCTAAGGTATTATGGACAGAGGGGGTCAGTAATTTTTGGCTGTATTTATGTTCTAATATGTCTGCAGTTTCCTTGATATACTTTTCAAATTTTTCTACTTTAACGGGTTCTCTACAGGATAGTACGTTTAAAACAACTTTTAATCTTTTTATCACGTCCTCATCGACTCCCGTTATTTCTGAAGTTGTTTCTGGTTTCTCAAAAAATCGCCTTGCTGTGTTTCCGTCATATCTACTATAATACCCAATTTTTCTCGAAATTGATCTTGTATTATTTTTTTTCTTAACTTTTGGACTGAGTTATTGAGCCTTAAAATTTGACTTTTATACAAATACAGGTACAAAATATTGTGCTACAAACCTCAAACATAATACTTGTTCAGCGAAAAAATTGAACTACCTAATAAGCTAAATTCCTTGTATGATATCTCAGTGATGGCATTTTCGGTACATTTGTACTTTTTTCGGTACATTTGCATCCTGAAAAATCGTCTTCAGTACATTCGACAAGTTTTCAGTACATTCGGTACATTTGGGTCATTTTCAGTACATTTGGAGAATTTTCAATACATTTTCAGTACATTTTCGGTACATTTGGACAATTTATAATAATAACCTTTTTTTAGTTAGTGTTGCTAAAATATGTGATTAAAATTCGTACGACCATTTTTTTTTTTGACAATTGAATGAAACCTGATGTTGAACATTGCAGTAGCTAGCAAAACTTCGAATTAATTTGAAATATTATTGGAACACTTCCGAATTAAATTTGATACTGTAGTAGATATTACGGACTCATTGTAAGAGTGAAGTTTCATTATTATGCTGAATAGATATTGTTCGATTGAATCAGAACAGATATGTTAATAAGCAAAGAATGAATAAATAGAGTATAATTAATGTAGAAGGTTTGTTTTTTTGGTTTTTTGTAATTAAATTAAGGTATGAGGTACTGCTCATGTTTGCATACCCAAAAGTAATCACCTTTGGTTTTTTTTAGTAAAATATAGAAATTACATAGTTCAGTACTCACCCAGAAGTGAATACTTTTTTTTTTAAGTGAAATGTCAAAACTTTTACACATCCCTAGTAGCATCATGGGAAATTATGAAGACAAAAATCTAGCTTACAAAACAGTGATGTCTTTTAAATAAGTAGATGTGTATCAAAATTAATAAGATACTTCGCCTTTGTAGTGAAATTTGATTTTATAATATCTTGCTAGAACAAGATATAAAATCATGATACAGAAACCGCATGTCTCTTATGTTTTAATACTGTAGCCATATAAGTCACTTGAAAAACATGACGTTTGATGTTTTTAGAGACTCACGATATAGGGCACATTATTGCCCATTTTCTTGTCGCCTACCAAAACAAATGAGAGAAAGATATGATTCGCCTTTGACATGTAATATGACATATGACAGGTATCATAGTAGGTAGCGCGCACGACATGAGTTCGAGACTGACTTTGCAAATTTTTAAATCGTAAGTAAAAATTAAATTTGATGTTAAAATCAAATTAAGTATAATAAAGTTTCTACAATTTGCGTATTAATAAAATAATTTGATAATAAAATAAAATTATATATAATGAAGTTTTGCAAGACACGGATATTTTTTTTTAAAGTTTTTAAGGTGTCTTTTAAACAGCTCAGAATGATTCTTTACCGAGTCTCTTGAAAGATAACATTGAGGGGAAAGTGTCTTTATACTTCATACGCCAAATATCTCTTATAAGTCCCTATAAAGAATTTATAAAGATAATATGTTGTCTTTCTACTTGTCTTTAAAAGGCCTGTAAAAGAAGCTATAAGACCTTTCTTTGCTACTAGGGATATTATTAAAATTTGGCAAAATAAAGACAATAATACCAAAAAAGTACATTTGGCCTCAAAAAAGTACATTTGAAGTATCGATTCAGTACATTTCCACAAAACCCAAATCCCATCACTGTGATATCTACCGTAATAAAACAGGTGTCTATAAAGTTGGCCTGCACTAGAGTTCAATGTTATCAGAAGTGCATCTACCTGTATTCTATACAAAAAATACAGCTTTATTCTATTTGACATTACTAGATATTTTTAAATTGCATTAAAAACTTAGATATAAATATCTTAGGCAAGTATTACTATTTCGCTATACAAAAGCGAATTTTCTTAAAAAGAGTGAAATGATTTGGAAAAAGTTATAAATCAAGCGTTTTGGAGGTGGGGTAGAGCCCATATTATATGGACAGAAGTTTTATAGGTACTCTTTATAGATGCATCTATTTGCGTCAAATAGTTTTGGAAATAGGAAGAATAAATTAAGAAAGGGGCGTGGTAACGTCCATATTTACAATTTTTAATTTATTTTGAGTTATGTCTATATTCGCTAAAAACATTCTATCAAATTCATATTAACAATTTCCAAGTCAAAATATCATAGACTGAAAATCGTCATCACATAACAAATTCAGTTGTATGCATATCATGTCACATAAGTAGCTATAACTTCTTACCTGGCAAATATTGGCCAGGATTGGACTGGATATGTCAACTATAATTTCTCATTCACCAATCCTTGATTGACATTGATTTGTGGATTGTAGGCCAAGGTAAATTTGAAAAACTATGCTAAAAACGACCTTTTTTGAAAAATTCATGAAAATTACTAACTAAAATTTTTTTTCTACATCTTGTGAAAATTATTTATTTTGAAATACCATAAATTCAGAGAGCGTACTTCAAATTCCCATGTTTTTTCAAACTTTTGAAATTTTCCATTTTTAATATTGCGAAAAATGTAAAAAAATGCTATTTTAATGAACGATAAAAAGTTATCCAACTTTGAGCACCCATAAAAACCAAAATACTTGTCATAAATCAAAAATGTTTTCGGTTTTAGAACCTTTGGTGAATTATCTGTCAAATAAAAAAAAAAAAGTTTCGAAAATCAGAAATCGAAAATTTGATTTTAGCAATCACTTTTTGAAAAAGGAGCCACTGTGCGTCGTCTAACTGTATGAACACGAATGCGAATGTCAGTTTTTTCGATCACGTAGTCAGCAACATCTTCTGTCGTGGCCATTGTATCATTTTTTACCTTGAACATCATTTGTCGATCTTAGCGGACCGTTGTTTTTCGTGGATCTCAACCCTATGGGAGCTAATAGATCGCGAAATAAAAAATAAAAACCACTCCAATGTAAAGAACTTGGATAAAATCCTCCAGGAATAAGACATCCATAGAGACTTTAGTGTCCTTAGTGGACTTTATGCCCTCCCCTAACTGTAGGTATTAGTTCTCATTTGATATGACACCAAATAAATACATATTTGTCGTCTGCTATAATATAATAGAAAATAAGTCTTAAAGCTACAGATTTCGGTCCGTAATTGGTTCTCATTGCAATATTCTGCAAAAATTCTATAATATCGGCATAATATGTGCCATAGCAATATATTATGGGTTACCTTTTCACCTCTCTCCTTATCAACCATACGTTGTGTAGCTGAACATTCGCATTTATTACCGGCTAATACCTTAACGACATCTGGTGAAGCATTCTGCAAAAATTAAGTCTATTAATTATTTAACAAATAACAACTATGTCAAACTAACCTCCTGGATATTTCGCAACCAATATGATAAATTATTGTAACTTTCCAAATTAGTGACATCATACATTAATAATATACCCATGGCTCCGCGATAATATGCTGTCGTTAGCGTTCGAAATCTTTCTTGACCGGCTGTATCCCAAATTTGTAATTTAATTGGTACACCGTCGAGATTTATTAATTTCTGCTTAAAGTCGATACCTATCGTATGGTTATATACAATTTATGTTAGTAAAATATTTTGCATCTTACAACTTTGTATGCATTGCATTATACGAGTAAGAAAAAAGTTTACTTTTAATGTAAATGATTAATTTCACAATGCAATTTAAAATCAGACATTTTGCATATTGTATTCGACTATAAATGCCAAACGATGATAAAATATGAAGCGAAAATATTTCGCCATTGCGAAATCGACTTAAAAATGAGCATTTATCAAAATTTACAGTGCATTACAAAACCCTTCAAAAAAAAATAATTTTTTCAATTATTTCGTTTTATTTTTGTATAGAAATACAATATTATAAAGGTAAGTACACAAAAACTTTAACCGACTTACTAAAACGTAGAAAAAGTCTGTCTTATGTGCCAACGAAAAAGCAAAACAACGGAAAACAGAAAATTTACTAAAACGCAAAAAAAAATCTGTTTTTCGTTGTTTTGCTTTTTCGTTTTTCATGTGAATTGTACTAGGAAACAAATTGGATGCGCCGTTCGCAGGTTTGATCTAGGAAGCTGAAATTTTGGGAGAATTTTCTTCAATCCCGATTCCATTATACAGGCATGTAGGACCGCAAATTTTTTTAAAAAAAAATAAATATACCTCCTTCGGGTGTATTTTTTTCGCATTTTTAGTCACACGAAAAATGTGGGCGTGATTTTACAACAGTGGGTGACGTCCCTCCATTCAATAAAAAATCCCAAAACGCTATATCTTGGCACCCAAGACAGACTTTTTCTACGTTTTAGTCAGTCGGTTATTTCGTTAAATTTCAACGAAATTGGACGTAAACTCTGCCCGCGCCGTTTACAGGTTTGAGCTAGGAAGCTCAAGTGTTGGGACAATTATTTTTATTCCTCAAGCTATTTGGTAGGGTCATCTTAAAACAATACTGTCACTCAGAACAATACTCTCAGTTATAATTATTCTCACTAACTTAAGATTAAATGAAATGTAATTTACTTTGTTAGTTGTTAAGTGCATCTCGGTCAATAAAGACCTCATAGTGGCGACGAATATAAAAAAAAACAGAAAAATAATAATTTTTAAAGTGCGTGCAATATGCCGGAAGAAAAACAAATGGTGGGCACATTACCATTTTTTGACCACGCTGAGGGCTCATGGCGATTTTTTAAGGCTAAACTGGAGCAATTTTTCATCTGCAACTTAATTACGTCACTGTCAGAAGGTTCATAACTGCTTTTACAAAATTTGCTAAGTCCTAAGGTAGCAAACGCTGCATCAACTTCATTTGAAAATTATGTAGCATTGGAGACACATTTTAAGCCGCTGGTGTCGGGGTTTGCAGAGAGAATTAAGGCTTACAGCGCTAGCAAACAATCATCCGAAACAGTGAGTGAATGGGCAGTAAGAGTACGCACATTGGCTTCAACGTGTGAATTTGATAATTTCTTGGAGCCGGCTGTGCGTGATAAATTTATCATGGGTCTACAAAAAGGAGTTATAAGGGACAAGCTTCTTATGGAACCAGTGAAGACATTTACATTTGCACGTGCGGTGGAAATGACAAGGTCAGCAGAGTACAGTCAGCAACCAATAGAACAAGGCAGTGCTATAAAGCAAGAAGACGAAATTTTTTTCATGCGCAAGTACAACAACAACTCAAAATATCATGCAGCAGGCAAAAACATACGATCGCAAAATGACGGGCAGAGTCAGCAAACGCAAGGGCAGCATAGCATCGAGCAGCAGCAGAGACAGAACTTTCACAGCGAAAAGCAGCAACATAACGGCGAGCAGCAGCAATGCAAAGTGTGTAGCTACAACAACCATACAAGCAGTTCGTGCAAATTTAAAAATTTTAAATGCAAAAAATGTCATAAGAGAGGGCACTTAAAAAAATGTGTAAAGCAAGTAAGGCAAGAGAGCTTAACTTTTTTGAAAAATCAGATTTCTTTTCATTAGCAAGCAAGCGAGACGGTCCAATTGAAGTTGAAGTTTGTGTAGAAGCAAGCAATTTTGTATACAAATGAACACAGGCTCTCAATACAGTATTTTTTCTCTAAACGCTTTTAACCAGCATTTTAGTGAAATAAAACTCTCTAAGGCAAACATTATTTTAAGAACATATGATGGTATGGAAATTAACCCTGTAGGTCGTGTAGACATGCTCGTGAAGTATAAAATTTTTTGTAAATCGGTTTCATTTTTAATAACTAAAGGTGATGGTCCTCCTTAATTGGGTAGAAATTTTTTGCGAATTTTCGGTATTGAAATCCAAAATATGAACTACGTTAATACGGAAGCACTTAAGTAGATATGGCAACGTGAATTCGAATTGTTGTTTAGTGGTAAATTAGGTCATTTTAATAAAGGCCAAGCGAAATTACTCTTGAAAGAGGGGACAGCAGCAAAATTTTTTAAGCCTAGGCCAGTGCCATTGATACGATCATATCTCTGCCTACTCGAAAAAAATTTTTGGTGTTTCTTTTACAAACTTCCTGAAAATGCGTACACTGTTTCAACTACACAAAATGATCTACACCAAAGATCCAGAATATCTGTATGTACGGCTCAAATTTCTCCGCTCTGCTCGAGCGAAACAAATCGCACAATTCAAACATAAAATATTAACGTCGGACCGTCAGTTCTATATCTATTCAATTCGCCTTTGGAATGCTTTACCAACACGTTTCCATAATTTAAGTAACGCACAGCAATTTAAGTTTCAACTCCTGAATTATTTTTCTACTCAGTAGTTCTTTTAGTTTATTTTGTTTAAGCCCCAGCTTCCCCCAAATAAAATTTCCTTATCCTACTTTGTATTTGTAAGTTGACTTACTGACAACTCATATTATATTTTTTAACATAGCTTTAAGTTTTATATCATTAAAAATTATTAAATTATTTATTCTTTTATACTCAATTAAATGACATCCAATCTGTGACTTTAAACTTTTTGTAACTTAAGCTTGTCAAATTTAAGATGCTTTGTATCTCGTAGCTTAAGGATTCCTCAATGTACTCAAATAAATAAATAAATAAAAATAAAATAAATTGACAATTCAGAAAAAATTAGAAAACGAAATTGACAAGTTAGTCGAAATTCAAGTTTTAGAACCTGTTGATTATAGTGAATGGGGTACACCGAATGTACCAATTTTGAAGAAAAATAGTAATTTGAGAATATGTGGGGATTTTAAAGTGACGCTGAATCCATTACCTCGTATTGAGGATATTTTTTCTAAATTACACGGCGGACAAGAGTTCACGAAGTTAGACTTGACCATGGCATATCAGCAGATTCCACTGGATCCAGATTCACGAAAATTTACTACTATTTCAACAACAAAAGCATTATTTCAATATACGCGGTTAGTGTATGGCTTAGCGTCTGCACCCGCTATATTTCAAAAAATCATGGAAAGTTTACTTTTACAAATACAGGGAGTAGTCGTTTTTCTTGATGATATTATCACAGCTCCTAATAGAAATGAACACGTTAAGCGAGTGGAAAATTTTTTACATGTCTTGCAAGATGCAGGTTTAACATTGTCGTTGGAAAAGGGTCAATTTTTCTGCAACCAAATAGAATATTTGGGCCAGATAATTGATAAGAAGGGCTTACATACAAATCCACAGAAAATGGAGGAAATTAACAAAATTCCATATCCTAAGAATATAAAGCAACTCCAAGCTTTCTTAGGGGTTGTTAATTTCTACAGAAGATGTTTACCAAATGTGGCAAATATTGCATCTCCTTTGTATGATTTATTAAAAGAAAGTAATCAATTCATATGGACAGAAGAGTGTGCTAAGGCAGTTGATATTTTAAAAAGCTCGTTGAAAGCAGGCAACTGTTTAACACATTTTAATCCTACTTTCAATACCAAGTTAACAGTAGACGCTAGTCCAGCAGGTGTTGGGGCTGTGCTCTCGCAAGTATCTCCAGAAGGCATTGAAAGCCCAATTGAGTTTGCTTCTTGGAAATTGACATCGGCGGAACAAAAATATTCTCAAGTTGATAGGGAAGCTGTGGCTATCCTTTACGGTGTGGAAAAATTTCATCACTACCTGTATGGTCGTGAGTTCGTGCTGGTAACGGATAACAAACCTTTACAGTATATTTTAAGTCCAAAAAAAGGGACTCCGCAAATGGCAGCGAATAGACTGCAGCGTATAGCACTAACTCTGTCAGGTTATCATTTTGAAATTGAGCACATCAAATCTGCGCAAAATCTAGCAGATTACTTTTCAAGATTTCCATCTAACAAAGAGTCGGAAATAAATTGGTTACCAAGTAATGTGCATTTTAATTTTATTAAAGATATTAACCAAATTCCTCTTGATTTTGCTCTAATAAAGAAAGAGACAACTAAAGATAAATTACTACAAAAAGTCAAGCATCACATAATGAATGGTTGGCCTAATAAGTGTACAGATTGTGAATTAAAACCAAACTTTCTTAAAAAATATGAGTTATCGTACGAATCGGAATGCGTATTTTGGGGTTTCTGAATAATAATTCCTAATAGCCTCCAATATAAAGTAGTAATATTATTACATTCATCCCATATGGGCATTGTTAAAATGAAGTCCAGGGAACGTGAATGCTGCTGGTGGCCCAATCAAAGTGAAGATCTTGAAAAAGTAGTAAAGTCATGCGAACCATGTTTGAAAACGCGAGCAACACCGCCAAAGCAGCAATTAATAGTTTGGGAGTGACCGGATCATCCCTGGTCCAGGCTACATATAGATTTTTTCGGGCCATTTTTAAATCGATGGTGCTTAGTCGTGGTAGATGCACATAGCAAATGGATTGAGTGTATCGACATGGGCAAAAACACTACCAGCAAAGCAGATATAGGAAAAATGCAGGAATTGTTTGCACGTTTCGGTGTTCCACATAAAATTGTTTCCGATAACGGAACTGCATTCGTTTCGAAAGAATTTAATGATTTTTTGCAAGAGTGTGGAATCGAGCATGTCACCACGCCAGTTGGGCAACCCGCTACAAATGGACAGGCGGAAAATGCCGTTAAAGGAGTAAAAAATGCATTAAAGCGAAGCCTACTTGGTGTGAATGTATCACAGTTCGACAATGTCCTTAATCGATTTTTTTTTTTGATTTTCGTAATACAAAGCATTCAAGCATTGGCGTGGCACCCACGGCACCCCCACTAATTTTTAAGGGGCGCCAATAATCACCAAATTTAAAAATAAAAATATCTATTTTTTCCAAATAAATTTGATTAATTACTTCAAACAAAGAAAAATGCAACGTCTTTTCCATGCACAGTAATTGATTGGCTTAGTTGGTTTTCTATCCAGAATAGAAAATTCTGTTACCCCGTCTTTTTTAAATTAATATCTACATTTGCGTCAATTCTTGTCACAAGTTGTACCTGCGAGCGTAGCTTCTCTAAACTTAGCATTGTCAAATCAAAGTTACGCTCAACAATGCTGCAGGGTCGCTTGGAAAATTTGATGGTTCCATTCATCGAACAAGAATTAACTGTAAATATTAATCTTGGCACTGTAATTTAAGAATTTAAAAAAATTGTTCCTTTTGACAGACGCATGGTGCTGTAAAATAAATTAATTTTCACACAATTTGAATTTATTGCATTTTATTTAATTATCTTCTTCTTTTTTTTTTTTGCTTTTTAAATGCGTTTATGTCTCTTTCCGAACTGACATTATTTAATCATCAATAAGAATTTTAAAAAAAATGTTTGTACTTATTATAAAGCTTTAAAAAAAGAGATGCAAGGGGCGGAAAATTTGAAGTTGGCACCACCACTAGTTCAATCCTGACCACGCTAATGCATTCAAGTACAGGTGTTTCGCCAGCTTTTTTAATGTTTGGTCGTAATTTGCGTACAAAATTAGACTTGCTGAATCTTAAAAGAACCGTAAAAACGAATTTTGATGTAAAGCATGTTGTTAATCAACAGCAAAACAAACAAAAAAAAACACCACGGATCTAGGCAAAATAATTATAGTGTAGGTCAGGCCGTCATGGTAAAAGGTTATGCCATACCAGACAAGCTTACATGGACGAACGGACTTATTTCCAAGAAGATGGGTAGACAGACATATATAGACAACATAGATGTCACACCTATTATAAGTGGAACTACTATTGTAAATCCACCAATAAGTTTGGAAAATAACGAAAATATTCAGATAATGTCCAGAAAATGAAAATTATCCTGTTGCACAGGAAAACAATGTTGAAAATAAGGAAAATGTTCGAACTCTATGTCATCAAAATCAAAATGATCCTGTTTCACAGGATATCAATATTGAAAATAATATCATTGAATTATCTGTAAACACTGAGACACAAGATAAAGATAAACCCAAATATAATTTGAGGCAACGAAAAAAAAATTAATCAAACTTGTGGCTCATTGGAATAAATTTTTTTTTTCTCAATTAAAAAGGGGGTATTGTGGTAGGGTCACCTTAAAACAATACTGTCACTCAGAACAATACTCTCAGTTATAATTATTCTCACTAACTTAAGATTAAATGAAATGTAATTTACTTTGTTAGTTGTTAAGCGCATCTCGGTCAATAAAGACATCATAAGCTATAATATAGGAAAAAATAAATAAAATCCCTCCCCAAAAGTTTGAAAAAAAACACCCCAATACATATATGTACATTAAGTATTTATCATTAAAATTAAATTATTTATTAAATTTTCTTTTCAAAGTTTGCTTGTTACATATATATAAGTATATATATATATATACATGTATATTATACACACCTGCCCCAAATAATAGGCACATTTTTGAGTTTTTAGTTTAAGCTTTGTTACAAAAATATTTTGGCAATTTAGAGGAAAAATCGTAGTGTATAGATTGCGTAAAGTTTTGAGAGTTTCTACTCACTGTGCATAGTTTGAAAATTTGCCTGCTGAAAATAATAGGTACACCTGCACATTGATTTAAATTTTCGTTTGAAATTTAATTTTTTTAATCCTTTTTTGAAGAACGTTAAGTTTTCTTTGATTAAACCTTAAAATGCAGTGCATTGACAGCAACATTTTACTTGAGATGGGTTGTAAGCTACATTACTATGCTGTAACGTCAGGCGATATGTAGTATTTTCTTATGATCACTTGTACATAGATATTATATACATATATGTTCTTAAATATATACTCTATACATGCTACTGCTGCAAAATTTAGGAAACAAAGAATTTTTGTTTCTGAGATTTATATAAGACAAGTTTTTATGCTCGATGTCGCGATGTCATATATCAACGTAGAGTTACCGTTAATATCTACCAAGTCGTTTATATCGACGAAGAAAACCGATGTATGAAAGACAAGTTGTAAGTTTGACGGTGCGGTGTCGTATATCAACATGGAGTTACCTTTAATATCTACCTAGTCGTTAATATCGACGAAGAAAACCGATGTATGAAAGACAAGTTGTAGGTTCGACGGCACGGTGTCGTATATCAACGTGGAGTTACCTTTAATATCTACCAAGTCGTTAAAATAGACGAAGAAAACCGATGTATGAAAGACAAATCGTAGGTTCGACGGCGCGGTGTCGTATATCAACGTGGAGTTACCTTTAATATTTACCAAGTCGTTAATATCGA
Source organism: Tricholauxania praeusta (assembly GCA_949775025.1). Classification (NCBI taxonomy): domain Eukaryota; kingdom Metazoa; phylum Arthropoda; class Insecta; order Diptera; family Lauxaniidae; genus Tricholauxania; species Tricholauxania praeusta. The sequence goes on from OX459029.1 coordinate 115,099,472, forward strand.
CGAAGAAAACCCATGTATGAAAGACAAGTCGTAGGTTCGACGGCGCGGTGTCGTATATCAACGTGGAGTTGCCTTTAATATCTACCAAGTCGTTAATATCGACGAAAAAAACCGATATATGAAAGACAAGTTGTAGGTTCGACGGCGCGGTGTCGTATATCAACGTGGAGTTAGCTTTAATATCTACCAAGTCGTTAATATCCACGAAGAACTATGTGGACGGTCTGAGCGCCCAATGCAGACTGACTGCTAAGTGCCGACGCGATGCCCATATTAACGTGGAGTTACCTTTAATATCTACAGAGTCGTTAATATGGACGAAGAACGATGTGGACACTACGGCTGCCCAGGCTCGACTCCCCTGATGCTGAATTTACATGTTTATAATACTGTCAGATCGGTTGCAATCGCGTCGCTGTTCTGCTCGTCTTATTGTTTGGTGTTGTAGTCGCTCATGTTGTGGTTGCTTGTTGATTTATGTTTGAACATACAGTGAATTAGGATTTCACTATACATATTTAAATAAGTTATCTTGAGTTTAACATGTGAGCAATTTTTATTTAATGATAAAAATCGTCGTCACAATGCTGAGGAATCGAGGAATCGTGGTAGACCACCAAAACCGCTCCAAGAGTTGATCTTCATATAGAAAATAGACTCAATTAAGTCTTCAAAGACAATTTTAGCAGAAATTAGGAACGTGGTTAGTGTTCAAACAATTCTACGATGTTTACTCAAGGCTAACATACTTGGGCGTTTAGCTAAAAAATTTCCTTTGTTGCGGAAAAAAAAAATTTCAGCATGATGCCAAATTTTGCAAGGATCACGGAAACTGGACGGGTTTATGTTTTTTTTTTGTGAATCTGACGTGAAACTCTTTGATTTTAGGCCATCGCACAATCCTTTCTAAATCAGTGCCAAATAAATTGATCTTAGTTTCATCACTTCTTAAGATATTGCTCCACTTTTTCTCCCATTAAGGTCTTCAAAAAGGACAAATCCTGGTAAGGTGCTTTTACCGCTAAAGCGCTTGCAGCCTAGGCTTGACGTAGAAAGTCACGATAAACAGGCTGACGTCTAACAGAGCTGCCTTATCCTTGTTTGATATGCTGAATTGAGAGCTAAGTAATAATGTTTTTAATGAATAAATTGCTTTCGCCATCCATCGAGCTTGGTGCATGGCAGCTGAAAGCCGAATCTTAAATTTTTGCTCTGTATCTCCGCCAAGAAATATTCACCCCTATCATCATTGTCGAAGTCGACTCTAAAATGCTCGACAGCAGTATTGTCGCATCACCATTGTCGAACTCGACATTTCAAATGACAAATGTAGAAAAATCTATTACAATTGTCGAATTTCAAATGTCGATGTGAAAACTGAGCGTCGACGAAAATAGTCATTTTTTGTCGAGTTGGTTTTTTTAGTCGACACTTGAAAAATTATAGTAAAAAGTTGAAAAAGTTAAGTAAAATACGAGGACAAAAATGAAGATAACAAATTCAAATCAATTTGAAGCTTTAGTGGAGCACATGGAGAGGCATGTGGAATTTGCGAGAAGCTTCAATAAAGGCTTAACAAAACTGGATGTTAAGCAAGAGTGGAACTCGCTAGCTGGGAGACTAAATAGCTTGGGTCCGCCAATATGTGAAGGCGATGGCTGGCAAAAAGTAAGAACAAATTTATTAAAGTTCTTTGTTGTTAGTAAGGTAAAACGTTTAATTATAGGTTTGGATAGACTTAAAAGGAAAAGTAAAAAAGAAAATTGCGTACAACAAACGTGAGTCGCACGCCACTGGAGGCGGAATATATAAGCAAAAGAGCCTTTCAACGTTGGAAGAAACCGTTGCTAACATTCTGTGCTTCAATGAAATGATAAATCCAGTCGGTATTGCCTTAGGCACTTCCTCCGTGGTCGCAGCACAGACATCATCACCTGATCCAATACCATCAACATCCGCAGAAGCGCCCAGAAGAGATACAACAGATGAAGTATCTGAAAATGTTGACGCAACTTGCACCATAAATTGTAGCACTCAAAACAAAAGAATGAAGAGCAAAACTGAACTTCTGTTGGATCAGATTGAAATTCAGAGAAATTTATTTATTGAAGTGCGGAACAGACTCCAAAATATTGAGAACCACATGAAGGAGTCTGAACGTTATAATCGAAAGCGGTTTAAGTTAGAGGAAGAAAAACTTAAATTAACCACCAAAAAATTTGAGTGGAAGAGGCGCCAAGCTGAAAAAAAAAGAAAATAAAAAATGAATGTCCACTTTAAGTTTTTTTCCAATAAGTTTTTATTCGTGGGCTAAGCCTACAGAAAAAGTAGTTTACACTTTTTGTTAAGTATTTTAAAAGGAATGAATATGTTTATTGATGAAAAGAAATAAAAATTAAACGAACTACATATGTTTGTTGTTTTTTGGGCATAGTTAATACTTAAGTATTTATAATGGCATTCATTATTGCATTCCTAGTATTTACTGCAGCTGCATTTCCTGTAGTTTCGATTGCGAAATTTGTTCTTTCAGTACTAGAAAGATCACTTGGAAGCGCATCTTCAACCGGCACTCTATAATGAATGCAAATATTATGCAAAGCTGCACAAACATTTGCAATTTTAATAGCCTTTTGCGGCTTATAGTGCATTTGGCGGGCACCAAGAAGACAACGAAACCGATTTTTCAGAACACCAATCGTTCTCTCAATTATGTTGCGAGCTTTTGCATGCGTTGCATTGTAAGTACCTTGAGTACTGCCTTCTTCAGGAGATCTGAACGGAGTCATCAGAAAAGGCTCCAGTGGGTATCCAGCATCACCTACATATTAAAATATTTGAATAAGAAAAGCAATAATTTCGATAAAACTAAATACCAAGTAGCCAAGAATTTTTTTCGCCGCTGTCGAATTTCAATTTCAAGTACTCCCTCAGGTCGCTTGTGTTCCAGATGAGCGCATCGTGGCTGGCCCCAGGATGTCTGGCGTCCATGCTTCTGATCACCATGTTATGATCACAAACCTTTAATATATATAATTCAATAATTTAAGAAACAACTATTGGATAAAATACTTACAATCATCGCGTTCAAACTGTAAAATCCTTTTCTATTGTAATATAAATGTTGTTCGTGCTTTTTAGGTGCTATGATTTTGATGTGGGTACCGTCAACACATCCAATGACCCCCGGGAAACCAAATTTTTCAAAAAACCATAATTTAGAATCAGATTTTTCTTGATTCGTCATGTTCCCACGCACCCACTCCGGACATATTTTATGTTCCAACACGTCAATGACTTCGTTGAAAACCTTTCACACTTTGGATTGTGCCAAGCCCAAATGAAAATCTTTGCCAGCACCATGTTGATAACTGCCTTCTGCAAGCAATCTTAAAGTTGTTGCTAGCTTTAAGACAAGCGACACGCATGTGGAGTGTTTAGTAATAATTTGGGCTCGCATTTCCTCAAGTAAATATCTAAAAGCCTCCTTGCTCAATCTAAAATTGCGCACAAATCTACGAAAACATTAATGTAAAATAATTGTAAATAAATGGACTGATCTGAACTTACTGTGAATCTGGTAAGCTAAACGGAGTTGATTGTGTTCTTATGCTTCGTCGGATTTTTATTAATTGGTATTTCTAAACTTCATCCTCTTCTTCATCACTGCTAAAAAAATGTGTGACACTATCCATTACACTTTAACACTTTATTTTAATTAATAGAATAAATATTTTTTGCTAAACGGGTCACAATTGACAGCAAATTTAAAAATATTTTTGAATTTCATCTACTCAGACTGTAAAAGTCACCTGCCACACAAATTATTGACATACTATATTATATTCTATTACAAACATCGTCGAGTCGAGCTAGTTCGATGATCGCTTTTATAGGTCGACTCGAAAGTAAAGTCGACAGTCACTGATGTCGACGCTCGACAGTGGTGATAGGGGTGATTATTGAAAGCTCTATTGATTCTCGATAGCCATATCTAGCAATTTTTTTTTGCCTCAAACACGCTTTTTAATAACAATTCGTAGATGTGATGGCGGCAAGGAAAAATAAGCATTTCTGTTTTCAGTTTGTGATCGACAAGTACACAGCAAAGAGTATAAAATATAAAGATATTTTACACTCTTTATATATAAAGATATTTTATATAAAGATATTTTACACTCTTTATATATAAAGATATTTTATACTCTTTGTTGTTTGCTATCACCAATCCTCTTTTTGATAGTACTTGACGATGTTCTTAGCAGAGCCCCAGACTCTACAAATCGCAGCATTCAATGAGCTTTCAGCAAGCATCTGGAAGACCTCGATTATGCCGATGACATATGCCTCCTCGCCACAAAGCAGTCAGACATGCAAGAAAAACTCACTGCCGTCAGATCTTCTCCGGAAGGAGTAGGTCTGACAATCAACATAAATAAAACAAAAAGTATGTTTATTCGTCCGACCGATGCCAGCAATAGCTTCATGATTGGCCAATCCAGTATAGAAGAAGTGTTTAGGCAGCAAATTAATGTTTGTACCATAGATGCTCATACTATAATAAACAAACCAAAAGGTACCTTTGCCCAACTTCGTAATGTCTGGCAATCTTCGTTCCTGTTAACTACAACGAAGCTCAAAATTTTTGAGTCACACGTGAAGCCAGCTCTTTTGTACGGATGTGTAAGTTAGCTGAAATCCTGAAAATTTGGTGGCATAGAACCGACTCTAATGTCGATTTGCTTACCCGATGCCGTCAAAATCCGATTTCTATTGGAATAAAACTGCGAAAATAGAAAGTCTGTCGGCGAGAGTTAGAATGAAATTCTCATGGAAGTAGAGAGCGCAGTCGTCTTAAATCATCGTGGAAACGATCACTAGAACAGGAAGTACGTGAATCAGGAAAATGTTGGAGAAAATTGAAGGCACTCGCTACAAATCCTGCATGTTGGAAGAAATTTGTTTAGGCCCTATGCATAAGAAGAATTTCCAAAATATTTATTCAAGAGAAAAATAATTTTCATGAGAAATGGAGAGAATTACATGGTCCTATTTATTTTCGTCGAAGGTGACGCCGTTTTGGAAAAAAGTTTTGTTGGTTAAAAATGAGAAGGTAAATCAAGTTTCATATTTTAAAAACTTTAAACTCGAATTTCTCAAAAATGATTTCATGAACACTTAGCATATTGGCGGAAAGTACTCATACATTGTTTCCACTTTTTAAAAATCCATTTATATTTATATTATCGCCCTTATATGAATTTTACGGATTTTTCAAAAGTTAGAATAAAACATGGAGGAAAAATTGCAAACTTTGACAACAAGAAATAATATATCCCTGGATTTCAAATAATTTTTTATATATTGTGTGGGTAAATAAGGTTAACCAAAATTCATAAATAATTTTTTTTTTTTACTTAAATGCAAAAAAAAATCTGCCTTTCGTTTTTCTGCTATTTCGTTGTTTCATATGAATTGTAATACTGCCGTACAGATGAAAAAAAGCACTATCTGCATTAGAATCAAAGTCGAATAAATAAGAAAAACATTTAAAAAGTTATTTTCATTATAAAATCGGTATTTTAACATTTTACAATTTTTTTTAATGGTTTTTGGTATTTTTGGGGGTGCTCTTTTCAATGGTGTAAAAAAATTTGAAAAATTACTTCATTTTATGGGTGAAATTGCAGATAGGCAATTTTTCTATGCCAATTTATCGGAAATTACAGATGAAAAAACGCACTATGTACATAGGCATATTTTATATGTATAATAAATGAATATTTCTCAATAAAACAGATGTAAAAAAGCACTATCTGCAAACAAATGAAAATTATATTTAAACTTCAATGTAGATAGGCAGTTTTTCTATGTGATTAATTGTTTTTTTATGCCGATTTATTGAAAATTACAGATGAAAAAAAGCACTATGTACATAGGCATTTTTTATATGTATAATAAATGAATATTTATTACTCAAACAGATGAAAAAAGCACTATCTGCAATAAAATGTAGATAAGCTAAATTCTCATGTAATTTTCCATTTTATCTATTAGTAATACACAGAAAATGTAGATAGGCATTTTCATTTTGGAAAATATAAGGATTATCCGTTTTTTTAATTAACAGATTGATAGAGCTTGATAGACGAATCCAACGGTATAAAAAACTCAATTTTCATGAAAATGTAGATAGTGCTTTTCTTCATCTGTACGGCAGAATAGGAAACAAACTGATTGCGCCGTTCGTTTGATGCTGAAATTTTTGGAGAATTTTCTTCAAACCCGATTCTACAATATAGGACCGCAAATTAAAAAAATCAAACCCATTCGGGTGTGTTTTTTGTGCATTTTCAGTTAAACGGAAAATGTCGGCGTAGTTTAATAACAGTGGGTGGCATCTCCCATACGAATAAAATACATAAATCACTACATCTTGGCATCTAAGACAGACTTTTTCTTCGTTTTAGTAAGTCAGTTTTTTCGTTAAATTTCAATGAAATCGGACATAAGCTCTGTCCGCGCCGTTTACAAGTTTGAGCTAGGAAGCTTAATTATTGGGACAATTATTTTTAATCCTCAAGCTAAATATAGACAAAAAAAATAAAATCCATCTTCAAAATTTTCGAAATAAACACCCCAATAATATACATTATTTAAATTTATTAATTGTCGGAGCCCATTAGACCTATTCAATAAATCCTCATGTTCTAGAACTCAAAAATTAAAATTCGAAAATGAATAGACTTCGAAGTTTTAAGCGTCCCCGAAGAATTCTAGAACATGGGGTTTTCTGAATCTTTTCTTAGTTTACAAGTGTGTGAATTCTTGCTCTTTTACTGTGAAAACTATATTTGGTTATTTGTGTCTAATAAGGTAATGTAATGTAAAAAGTTTACCTACAGCGGTAGGCTCAAACTTCACAGGTCATTATCAATAGTTGGATCTGTTCAAGTCTTTCCTAGTTGGCAATTTTAAACGAAAAAAATCTATGATTATTAAACGGATTTAGGCATTTTGTTAACCAAATACGTTCATAAATTAATATTAATTTCAAAAACAGCACTAACTTCGATATGCATATGTCAGCATATTTTTCAAACCTTAAAATTTTTGTTTCAAACTCAATGCAATTTTTTTTATAATTTTACTTACAATTAAAAATCAATATATTTACATACGCAAAAAAAAATTTTACCGTACACCATCGAAACTGAAGCATTTTTGCAACACAATTTCGAAAAAAATTTTTTATTTTTACCGAAAATAGAGCTCGCGCATTTACATTTTTCTTCATATCATCGGCATTTACAGTCCGATCTTAAAGTATGATATATCAATGTTTTTGTCTCAATTAGACTAATTTTTTATTCTAAAGGTCGTTGACACCAAGTACCCCGTTCTTGTACTTACCCACCAGATCTCAGTTCCTACCATTTTAATGTACCACTTTAGTGTCGGATAACACCTGATGAGAATCTTATGAGGATCATTTTCAAGATATGTAACGCTATTGATATCCGCTGACACATCGTAAAAAAAACATTTTTTTGAACCGCTCTACCGCTCAAAATGTTTTATACACATATGTGACCGAAATGTGTCTCTAATTAAATTTGTGTACGAAATGGTCATATTTTGAGTCACTTTTACTGATATTGAGCCTAAAATATCGTGATTACGAACAGGTTACTTTTAAAAAGAACTGTGTAGTTATTGTAACTAAAATTTGATCCACATAGGATCAATTTGGTACACAAAAATTACTGGAATGTTATCATAAAGTCAAACTGCGCTTTTCAGTATTTTGTCAGCTACAAATCGGTTAATGTGTCTCAATACAGGAATAGTGACTTTATTTACACAAAATTTAGTCACTGTGTGACTCGCATGCGAATTGTGTGACCTTAAAAGTTACAAATTTCTACTTGGGGAAATGAGAAATGAGTTTTTAACCCTTTGGGGGTAAATGGGGGTGCTGTGGTAAAAGTGGGCAGTTAAAACTCATTTTTATTGTAAGATATTATTTTGGCACACCAAGATACGCTATATAAGTAAGGTCTATCTTCTGGATCTTAAACCTTTTTTTTATTTTTTGAGGGACTTTTTTTTAATGTATTTTAAAGTGTAATTTTGAAGCTTGCGAAAAATCATTAAACTTTGCCAAGTGAAGTATTTCGATTATTCCATTAAAACTATTTTAAAGAATGTTTTTAATTTTTTTACCGAACATTGCGGTTACCTTATTAAATTTTTCGTCATATCTCCGGCATTAACAGTCCGATCTTAAAACATGATGTTTCGATGTTTTTGTCTGGAGGAGACCAATATTTTTTTGCTCCAAAGGTCATTGACCTCAAGTATCTACCCACCAAATCTTAATTTCTATAACAAAAATTAAAAAATTAAAATCAAATAAAGTGTCTTCGAGCCGTTGCCCAGAGTCAATGGGTTGAACATACTAAAATGATCTCAAGTTGAATGACAGCTGGAATAATACCGTTGCTACTCTCTTACTTTGCTATTCATTTTACCTGTGAAATATCAGTTAAATTAAACAACACCAAATTGCCAACGGAGCGCGATGTGATTAATTTCTTATTGTATCTGCAGAATAACTGTTATCGACGTCGGAAGTTGCTTTTAAGCAAGAAGCTGTGATAAACTTTATTCTTTTGTGGAAATGCGCGGGCATTCCAATTTTATCAAAATCAGCTATTCGTAAACGTTTAGATAAGCTTGTGAATAACTATTATAAAATTGCTAAAAATTCATTACGTTTGTTCTTGATTTTGCGTTGCAAGTGCGGCATTGAAAGAAATATTTTATGCAATTGCAGTGCCTCTAATAAAATTCCAGACGTTGCGAAAGTTTTATTCATCTATCAGTGCGGTCCACGATTGATGACTTTAGATGATGTTACCAAGGTTGCACATGACAAATAACTTTATTTCATAGCTTTCTTTGCTAAACTTAATTATTTTCCCAGCTTATCCATGCCATTCTCAAAACAACGAGCGTTTTGTTCAAGTAGTGCACGAATCTGCCGATAAACAACGCATGGGCCATATTTTATCTAAGCTCGAGAGCCGCCAGAAATACAGCCAACTTGATTCGCGTCGAAATATAATCGATTAAAACTCGATTCTACATAAAATAAAACAAGTTAAGGTGTTATCTTCGGCCCAGCCAAAACTCACATACCCTACACTGCACTGAAAGTCGCTTTTAAATAAATGTTTAAAGACGTTGAATAAGTCGAAAAAAATTTGAAATGTAAAAAAGGTCGAAAGAAGTTGAAAAATGTTGAAACAGTTGTAAAAGACTGAAAAAATATGGAAACCATTGAAGAAAGTTGAAAGAAATTCAAAATGTCGAAAATATATGAAAAATTCTTACAAATGTCGAAATATTATGAAAGCGTTCAAAAATGTTGAAAGAGTTCAAAATCGCTGAAAAGTCTTAAAAATAAGGAAAATAATGAAGAAAAATGAAAGAAGTTGAAAAAGTCAAACGAGTACATATGGGATATATTGGAAAAAGTTAAAAGGTTGATAAAGTCAAAAGAATATGGAAAATATTGAAAAAAGTCGAATAAAAACTAAGAAACTTAAATGTGCCACGCCGACTTCTCCAATTCCGCCTACTTTTGGGTTACTAAATCATATTCGTCATTGATATTCACATACCAAATTTTAGCCCAATAGGTTGAATAATTTGCGATATATGCCGTAATAAGTCTTACAATTTAGGGCGGTAACATACCCACTGGTGAAATGTGGTCCGATTTTTATCCAGAAATAGCTTTTTATAAGCAACACTCTTTCACCAAATTTTAGTATGATTGATCATATATTTTTAAATATATGTCACTTAAGGTATTTTACTTGTATGGGGAGTGACACGCCGACTCGTGCTTATTCGCCCACTTTTGATTCGGGTATACCTTATAGCAAGTAAACCACCTGAATTAAATTTCATACCAATTGTTGCAATAGTTGAATCAATATAGCCATTGCAACTTTATGGTAATATAGGAGGTGCCACGCCCACTACTGCAATCTCATCAATTCTCATTTAATTTTAAAGCCCGTAGCAGCCGATACCTCTAGGCCAAATTTTATGAAGATTACTCTCATAGCACACTATCTAAAACAGTAAACGTTTTTTGTTTGTATGGGAGGTGCCACGCCCACATGCTCCATTGCACCTAATTTTTGCAAAAACATACCTTCTAGCAAGTATATATGTCCATTTCCACCAAAAAAGGCCTTTTAGCTGGCCTCGTTTTTTATATTTTTTTTTGGAGTACATCTTTCAGCCATAGTTTTTCTTGAAGCTAAGGCTGTCTTGAATTAATATTCAAGGTTTTTCAATTAAAATTCAGATAGCTATTTTTTTATTTAACTTTATATGTAACATTTCATGTTTTTTTTTAACTTAAATGCAATTTTAACTATGTCTACCTTTGAATTTTAATTGTTTCTCCTTGAATATTAATTCAAAATAGTCTTAACTTCAAGAAAAACCATGTTTGAAAAGTCTGCTCCAAAAAAAAAAAAAAAAATTGAATTTGTCATCTTAGCTCGACCATGGAATCGATTTTTTTTTTTAATTTTTTTTTTTGAAGCAGACTCTTCAAACATGATTTTTCTTAAAGTTAAGACTATTCTGAATTAATATTCAAGGAGGAATTTTATTTTATTAAGTCAAATAAAAAAAATAGCTATCTCAATTTTAATTGAAGAACCTTGAATATTAAGTCAAGACAGCCTAAGCTTCAAGAAAAACTACGGCTGAAAGATGTAATCCAAAAAAAAAACGAGGCCAGCTAAAAGGACTTTTTTGGTGGAAATGGACATATGCCTTATTAAATTTCATAACGTTTACGTTGTTAGTGTTAGTTTATAAATACTGTGGGCTGTGCCACGCCCTTCAACGAGTTTATTCAGTAAAGTGGAAGAGCTTGTGTTGATGACTGCTTTCAGTTGCATCATCTCTAAAATTTTTATGAAAATCGTTTGAGCCAATTTTGAGAAATATGGAATCAAAATTTTGAACTGTTTAAAAGAGCCACGCCCATTTTTACGATTGCGCCCACTTTTATCACAATTCAAGATATAGTTGAAATGACCCGTTTACCAAATTTCATAACAATATCTTGCACGGCTTACGAGATATGGTGGTATAAATGTTAAAATTTAGGGCTGTGCCACGCCCCCGTAGAAAGCTTTGAAAACTTAAAACCTAGCCTAAACCTAATCTTGTTCGCATGCGCATCAAATCACCAAGTTTCATCAAAATCGCTGCAAATTTTTTCAAAATTGGCCTGGGTAAATATACATAGGGTATGGGCGGTAGGCGTGTCCGTTAACCGGTTTCGACCATTTTCAATAGCAAGATGCCTGCAAGAAGATGTGACCTGTGTGTGAAAGTTTTATTCAATTAGCTCTCTTGGTTTTCCCGTAAACCTGATTTCAACAGACAGACGGACATCGCTAAATCAACTCAGGCGGTGACGCTGATCAAGAATATATATACTTTTCCATACCTGCCACGCCTCCTTCTATGTGTTACAAACGGAAGGACAAAGTGAATTTACCCTCGGTGTAGGGTATAAAGCCAAGAGCAGAGCTTAGAGAAATGTGTATGTAAAAAGTAGCTTAATAAATTAATTAAAGTGGGTTTTTCAACATACATAAGTTTTCCCACTATAAAAGTTTTGTGTTTTATTTAAATAATAAGAAGTGCAAATTTAATTGTACCATATGGTGAGATCTTTCGAGATGCTAGGCAACGGCCTGAAGACACTTTATATTTTTTTTTTAAGCTTTTCTCTTATTTATTGTATCTCTTTAAGTTTTAAAGACTAACAATAAGTTATAAACTCTTATTTCTAAACAAAACTATTACAAATTATAAATTTTATACAAATTAGTATATGTATTATAATAAGTAATTCAAAGCTATGCGGGACTCAAAGACTTTAGCTGGTCTGAAAATAAATATTACTAAGCAATTTCTGCAATTAGAGCGGTGTCGCAGCGATTGACCATTACGTATCCCCCGATTAATTTTCAGCCGAGACGAGCGAGGTCCCGGTCTGCGTTGTCGTGGTAGCAGAGACGGGCTAGGTCCCTGTCCACCATCATAGAGATAACTAGTACCTCGATATGAATGTGACATGGTAGCCGAAACGAGCTAGGTCCCGGTCTATTATGTTGAGAGGTTGTGCAACGAGGATAACTTTGAAGCGATAGCCGAGATGAGCTAGATCCCGGTCTAGCACCCAAAAGCATCCTAAAAGCACACTGCTCCAACACTCATGCTGCTGCACTCTCCACTCATCGGGCAGCAGCCGAGACGGGCTAGGTCCCGGTCCAGTGCCCTCATAGGGATGGCGATTTTTATTTTTTTTTTTATTATTATTATTATTATAAGAGAACAGTGCCCGAGACGAGCTAGGTCCCGGTACAAAGTCCTTTTTACGTATAATTTTTAATGCTTCATGGTTGTGTATGCACATGCTCAAATGGAAGCTTCACCATCGATGCCATTAAGCGTGGAGGATATATTTATAATAGCTGGACGGTCAGACCTTTTTAAACGCGAATGTGCTGAAGTGTTGGCAAGTGACGTAGCTAATGGATTGATGTGATTTTGCAGTTTTTGGAGGTATTTTCCTCTTACTCTTTCAAACTCTGCCTTAACCATAGGTATATGGAGATCTTTATGGATATGCTCATTTCTAATGAACCAAGGTGCTCCTGTTATTGTCCTTAGTATCTTTGCTTGAGCTCTTTGTAGAATTTCTATATTTGATGAACTAGCGAAACCATATAGCTGTATATCATAGGTCCAGTTAGGCTTGATGACACTATTATATAGTAGAACTTTATATTCCAATTTTAGAGGAGAGTGTCTGTTAATTAACCAGTGCAAGCTTGCAGATTGCAGCTTACGCCAAGTTAAGCGTTTATCTAAGTGAATGCCAAGATAAGTTACATCATTTGCTTCTGGAACTCGAATACCATTTAATGTTAAGGTTGAAGTTAGATTTCTATTTAATGTAAATATGACATGTCCGCATTTTTGCTCATTCACCTTGATGCGCCATTTTGGTAGCCAGTTTTCAATAAAGACTAGATGATTTTGAAGCTGGTTGGTGGCAACCACAGCATTTTTGTGACGACTTAAAATTGCCGTATCGTCCGCAAAAGTGGAGGTGACTAGCTTGTCGGAATATCAGAGGTGAATAAAATATATAAAAACGGACCAAAAACACCACCCTGAGGAACTCCAGCGCCAATCGGAAATTCAGATGTATTAAAACTTTGATATTTAACCCTATAGCACCTGTTTGCCAAGTATGACTCTAGGACTGCATGAACATTTTGAGGTAGGAGCTGTCTGATTTTATAAATTAGACCTTCATGCCGTACTTTATCAAAAGCTTGCTCGACATCTAGAAATATGGCGGAACAGTATTATCTATGTTCAAACGCATTTCTAAGTTCGTTTGTTATTCTAATCACTTGCTCAATGGTTCCATGTTTTTCCCTAAAGCCAAACTGGTGTGAAGGAATAAGTTGATAATCTTGAAGGTATGACCTAAGTTTTTCTAATACTTTTTGTTGTGATCTTTTGCGGATGGTTTCCAATAAATAAACTCACTCTATATCTATTCAAATTAATTCAACTTTATTTCTTCAATAAACTGATAAAAACTAAACTTCTTAAAAATGAATGACCTGTCAAAATCATCTTCTGCTTTCAGTGTTGCCACTTCAATATCAATAGTACCAAAATTGTGTTTTATTCCAACACCTTCCCTATTTAGCTGTCCGCTTTACCCGGAACAAATCTGTCCACTGGTCGCCGGGATCGTTCAGATCTTCTTGGAATTTGAGGTGAAACTGTTTGTGAAATATTGTTTGATGAATTGGTAAGACTGGCATCTTCAATGTTCACCTGATCCGTAGAAGTATCACATGAGTCGAATGCCCTATTCCAATTTTTAGCATTCATTTGAATGGCTGGAACTTTACGGTGATCTTTTTGCAGTTGATTTATGTGTAAACGTATCAGCTTACCGTTGTTGAGTTGAACGTTAAACATTACATTTCCTACTGATTCAATTACTTGTCCAGGCTCCCATTTGAACCTATTATTACCAACATATACCCTTGCATATACTGCATCCTTTTCGAAAATAATATCGATATTTTACTCCATGTTTTTGATTGAATTGCTTTTCCATTTTCCCTATCGGATGATTGGTATGTGTAAAATTTTCTTTTAAAACTGGTTTTAAAAGGTCAATACTGGTACGAAGCTTTCTTCCGAACAATGCTTCTGCAGGCGATATGTTGTTTAATGTGTTCCTATTTGGTGTTGTTCTATAGCAATACAGAAATGTTTGTAAATTTTGAGCTCCATTTAATTTGTTCAGCGCACGCTTAAAGGTATCAACAAATCTCTCAGCTTGGCCGTTTGACATTGGATAATAGGGACTGGAGCACAGATGTTTAATACCATTTTTCTTTATGAATTGCTCAAACTGTGCACTTTTGAATTGCGTTCCGTTATCCGAAACTAGTGCTTTTGGTATCCCAAAATGAGTAAAAATCTCTGTGAGTATTTGAATTGTTTGTTGAATTGTTATAGACTTTGTTGCAACTATTTCGGACCATTTTGTAAATGAGTCTACGACTATTAAAAAATAGTAATCATCAATCGGACCTGCGTAGTCGATATGGAGCCTTTCCCAAGGCTCTGTTGCTGTGGGCCATGGTTGGAATGTACTTTTAATAGGCATTTTTTTAGCTGTTGCACAGTTATTACAGTTTTGAACAAGAGTTTTGATATCAGAATCGATATTAGGCCAATATACAAAACTTCTGGCGATAGCCTTGGTTTTCTCTATGCCAGGATGCCCCTTGTAAAGCTGTGCCAGTACACGTTTGCGATAAGCTTCTGGGATCACTACGCGTTCACCTAGCATAATGACACCATCGATAATGCTGAGGCTGTCCTTTTGATTTAAAAATGATTCTAATTCATGGTTATTTATTTGATTTGGCCAACCGTTTGTAATGTAGTCAAATATTAAACGTAAAGTTGTGTCTTTTATTGTTTCAAATTTTACCATGGTATGAGTGACTGGTAAATTTTCTAACGTTTCTGATAATATTTGTTTAATTTGGTTTTCAAATTTTATTGCTGCGACTACATAGTCTTCATTTTCATTAATTTTTTTGTTTATTAGGCGTGATAGCACATCTGCGTATCCAAAAATTTTAGTAGAAATAAAACTGATATCAAAGTCGTATGCTAATAGTTTTATCGCCCAACGCTGGAGACGGTTGGCTTGATGGATAGCTATTACTTTTTTCTTACTAAAAATTGCTAGCAATGGCTTATGGTCGGTATACAATTTGAATTTTCTACCGAAAACCATTTTATGGAATTTTGTTACGGCAAAGACTAGCGCTAACCCCTCCTTTTCAATTTGACTGTATGCTTTTTCAGCAGGAGTGAGTGATCTTGACGCGTGGCAAATGGCTTTAACTGTTCCATCGGAAAATTCATGAAGTATACATGCTCCTAACTCATAATTAGATGCATCTGCTGCCACAATGATGCCTTTATTTGGATCATAGTGTGTCAAAAGCAAATTTGATGAAAGTATTGTCTTCAGATTGTTGAAGAATTTACGATGTGTTAATGTCCACTGCCACTTAGTATTTATCATTAGTAATTCATCAAGTGGTCCCCTATAGAGTCGCATTTTGTTTATAAATTTCCCGTAGAAATTAATTGCCCCCAGAAAAGAACGAAGTTCTGAAATATTTGTTGGCTCTGGCATTTGATTTATTGCCAAAATGCGTTCAGGATCAGGTTGAAGCTCTTCTTGATTAATAATGTACCCTAGATACTTGATTTCTGTTGCAAAAAATTTACATATTGAAAATTTTACCTTAAATCC
This sequence comes from Tricholauxania praeusta, assembly GCA_949775025.1. Taxonomy (NCBI): domain Eukaryota; kingdom Metazoa; phylum Arthropoda; class Insecta; order Diptera; family Lauxaniidae; genus Tricholauxania; species Tricholauxania praeusta. The sequence continues at coordinate 115,115,460 of OX459029.1, forward strand.
GTAGTCTTTAATTCGGCCAAGTACTTCATGAAGATTTTTGTGATGTTCTTCTTCATTTTTGTCTGATACAAAAATGTCGTCGATATATGCTACAGCACCGTCCATTCCAGCTAGCATTTCATCCATTATTTGTTGAAAAATACCAGGGAACGTCTTCACACCAAAAACCATTCTATTGCAGCGAAATAGTCCCATGTGCGTATTTATTGTGAGCAAATGCTTGGAATCTTCATCGACCTCAACTTGAAGAAAAGCATCAGATAAATCAATGTGGCTAAAATATTTAGCCCCACTTATTTAATATTTAGCGTTTGCAAGTTTAGAAAAGATATCCTCAGGAAGTGGCAAGGGATATTGATGTGGCTCCAAAGCATCATTTAAGCCAGTTGAAAAATCAGCACATATTCGCATGCTTCCATTTTATTTTTTTATAACCACAATAGGTGCAGCCCATTCAGAATAATTGACGGGTGAAATTAGATTTATATTTTGTAAACGTTGAAGTTCGGCCTCAACAAGATTTTGAACTGCATAGGCCACTGGTCGCTTTGGTCGATTTGCGTGGTTGATTTGATTTTACAACCAAATGTGCCTTAGTTTTATTGCACCAGCCTAGTTGCTCATTAAAAATATCTGAAAATAAATCTTTTAAATTTTTAATACAACTATCTGCCGATATATTATTGCAAATTTTATCAATAGGAATATTTTCAAGCCTTAATACGTTAATCCAGTCAAGACCCATGACGTTCAGTCCTTTAATTGATGTGACAAAACAAGTGGATGTTGCTTTCTTATCTTTGAAGTTTATATCACACTCAAATTGAAACAAAAGTGGTAATTTACCTGTTGCACTTCTTGCTGTGTGTACAACGTCGATAGCATTTGTTACGTTTAGCTTTTTAAAATTGTCTTCCGATATGATCGTGATATCGGACGCGGTATCTAATTGTAGATTAATTTCAACATTGTTAATTTCAACTCTGACATATTTTCGTAAGGAGTCTACTTTGTTGACTATGAAAATACTTTTTGTTGAAATATTTGTAGCTTTAAAACCATTACCCTTTTTTCTATTTTTCTTTTGCCACTGCTTTTTCTTTCCTGTCTGACAGTACCCTTCTTTGTGTCCATATACACCACATTGTTCACACTCTTGCGATATGAGCGCTCCCATGCGTAGTGCATATCACCACAATACCAACACGGTGACTTTGGTTGTGAACTCAATTTTAAATTTTTGGAGTGTACTTGATTTACTTGAAGTTCGGTTTTATGACTTTCAATAAGTACTGTATCTGTTTTCAGATTAATTAACCTCTGACATCCTCTTGAAAGATGATCTAGCGTGACCGCAGCTCCTTCATTATCTATCTTACTCAGCATTTTGGTGCGAATATCAAAATCCGATGGTGATTTTAGCCCCATCACAAATATCAAACATTTAAATTGATCCAAAGAAAGATCTTTCAATTTAAAATTTTCGCAATGTTTGTTAACAATGCCGGCATAGGTAATGAAATCTGCAGATGCTTCTTTGGTAATCTGCAAGCAGTTGTATCTCAAATTAAATTGTGACGGTTGAAGTCCAAAAAGATGTGTGAGTTTTTCCACAGTTTTCTTAAAAGTGAAGTCGCGAGCGTGCTTTGGCAAAATATAATTTGATTATTTGCTATGAACATTTGTGTTAAGTTTTCTTAACAAAAGCCTGACTTCGGCTGCGTCGTCCAATTTAGCTGCGTCGACTGCGAACAAATCTTCGTAGCGAGTGTACCACATGTCAAATGTGAGGTTAGACTCGGCATCGTAGCAAAATTCGGTAATATTAAAGGCAAGCGCCTCTATAACAAATTCCGCGCTGTCGCCTTTTGATTTATCAGCCGGTTTCACTGTCACCAATTGCCTTACCAACTGCTGCATTGCGATGCTGTCCTTATGTTGCTGCTCCAACAGTTGCTTAATCCATTCTTCCATGACTACTGCAATTCGTAAAATGCAAATTCTATTTGCAAACGAAATAGCCAGGATTTGTTCCTTTCTTTTGCTTCCAGATCCTCGTCGCCAATGTTGTGATCTTCTGCGGATGGTTTCCAATAAATAAACTCACTCTTTTTCTATTCAAATTAATTCAAATTTATTTCTTCAATAAACTAATAAAAACTAAACTTCTTAAAAATGAATGACCTGTCAAAATCATCTTCTGCTTTCAGTCTTGCCACTTCAATATCAATAGTACCAAAATTGTGTGTTATTCCAACACTTTTTCAAACAGTTTTGAGAGGCAGGGAAGCAAGCTAATAGGTCTGTATGAAGATGGTAAAGTGGAATATTTGCCGGGCTTCGAGATCATTTTGATTATTGATTTTTTCCACTCACCAGGATAATGGCCAAAATTAATTATAGCGTTAAAGAGCTTGGTTATGAAGACTATAGCTGTTTGGGGTAAATTTTTCAGCAATATGGGGGTTATGGAGTCATGGCCGGGAGCTTTTTCTTCATTTGAAGAAATATGCATGTTTATATTTTGGGTGTTTCTTATTTGCGGAGCAAGATCAATAATGTTTGAGGCACAATTTGGTTTAAATACTAGGCTTAGATGTTGTGGAAAAACATATGCTCTTTCCTCATCACTTCGTGCCCAATCGCCATTACTATCCCTTAGTGGAGGCTCGGTCTCAATTGGATTTTTAAATACGCGGCTGGACTTCCAAAGGGACAATTTATTAGTTTTGTTTGGAAAAGGTTTTGAATAAAACTATAATGGTAATTATTTTGCTCCCTAGACAAAGCAGCTCTTATCTTCTTTTCGGCTTCCTTAAGCTTATTTTTTGATGCTGGAGACCTATACCTCTGCCTTTCCCGTCTAAGCCTTATCTTATCAGAAACTAATTTTTCAATTTCACCATTCGTTAAAAATCTATCATTTCTCCCAATACATAGTTGAATTTTTAGGTGTAGCGTTTTTTGCTGCTGTAATTAAAATGGAATTTATAACCCCAACAGCATCATCAACATGCTCTTTACATCTTATTGTATAATTTGTGTGGATATATGTGCTTATGTATTTTTTGTATTTAATCCAGTTTATATTAGGAGTTGTTAGGGTATGTGAACACTTTGATTTTAATCTTTTAATTCATGTTGTAGAAGATGCTTCAGATTAGATGGTGTACGGTGAACTTATCTTTTTTTTTTGCCTGTAAGGTGTTACGGTCTAATGTACATACATAGCTGGACATTAACTCGTTAATCCGTTAATCGTTAATTAACGAAGTTAACATTTCGCTTAACGGATTAACTTTTAAGTTATCTTTAAGACATGTTAACGGACTCGTTAACTTCCGTTAAATTTCCCCAAGACATGCTAACGGACTCGTTAAATTTCCCCAAGTCCGTTAATCGTTAATCCAGCACCTACTATTTACCAAAGAGATACCGCACGCACCGTGCCGCGAAAAACACATTCCGACAACAAGTATGTTCCAGCTGATATGGCTGGAAACGTATGGCAGCAGTCGAGTTTATGCAGTAAAAAAATGCATGAAAAAAAAGGTAGAAGAGACATTAAGACAAGAAGCTGCCGAAAGTTCGAAGAACAGAGATAGCATAAGTGGTGGAGGCAACAACGCTAGTAACAACGACGATGATGAGGAAGACTTTTTCAATACTGTCACTCAGTCTAAAGAGAAACTTAAGAGCTACAAATCTTTAAAGAGTAAAGTTCAAAATCTCGTAAAAATGTGTTTAAACATGAAATCAAAAGACTTGTTCAACGATGCGGGGAACAGATATTCATAAATCAGTTTATCAAATGTAATACTGCTATACGAGTACCCTCAAGCGCTGCAATTGAAAATCAATCAATTCAATCAATTTCAACTTTATTTAGCATAAATGCCATTTTGACATTATTTAAATATACAACAATTTTATTTAATTTCTTAATGATTTTAGTTTTAATTCTTATTTGTACATACATATGGGACGTTCCACGTCAACCGGGACAGTGGACTGCCCAAAATTGAGTGCATCGGAGAAATGTTTTTGAGATGTCAAAATGTTCGTATGCTCAAGAGCTTTCATATGCGAACGGGTGTTTTTGAATTTTTTTTTTTTTTAAGAAAATGGCGACCATAAAACTGCGCCTACCTTTAGATATCTAATATATAAAATTCTTGTGTCACAGTGTTTGTTACCGTACTCCTCCCAAACGGCTTGACCGATTCTTATGAAATTTTTTGTATATATTTTGTAGGACTTAGAATAGGGGGTTAACTAAAAAAATTCTATTTAGGGTGCATATTTATGGTGGCCCTCATACAAATTTTTTTATAATAGTATTTTCCCAAAGACCACTGCATCGATTCACATGGAATTTACACCACGTAAATTTTGTATTCTGAAGCATGGTTTAGTCTATAAAACTTTTATTTAAGGCGCATATTTAGGGTGACCCTCATACAAAAATATTTTAAAAAAATAGCATTTTCACGAAGACCGATGAATCGATTCACACCGAATTTGCACCACGTAGCTTTTTTATTGAGAGGCATAGTTAAGCCTACAAAACTTTTATTTAGAAGGCATATTTAGGGTGGCCCTTACCCAAAATATTTTTAAAACAGCATTTTCATAATGACCAGTCCATCGTTTAACATAAAGTTTACACCACGTGCCTTTTATATTAAGAGACATAGTAAAGCTCATAAAACTTTTATTTAAGGTGCATATTTAGGGTGGCCCTCATGCAAAAATATTTTTAAAATAAACCACTTCATCGATTCACATGGAATTTACACCACGTGTCTTTTATATTAAGAGACACTGTTTGGCCCATAACATTTTTACTTAGGGTGGCCCTCATACAAAAATATTTTTAAAAAATCATTTTCAATAAGACCGGATAATCGATTCACACCGAATTTACGCCAAGTAGCTTTCATATAAAGAGGCATAGCTAAGCCTACAAAACTTTTATTTAGGGTAGACCTCATACAAAAATATTTTTGAAATAGCATTTCGACTCACACCGAACTTACACCACGTGTCTTTTATATTTACAGACATAGTTTGAATAAAATTGTTTATTTAGGGTGCATATGTAGGGTGGCTCTCATACAAAAATATTTTGAAAATAACATTTTCCCAGAGACCACTCCATTGATTCCCATGGAATTTAAACCACGTGTCTTTTATATTAAAAGACATAGTTATGTATATATTTTTAAAATAGCATTTTCACAATGACCAGTCCATCGTTTAACATAGAGTTTAGACCACGTGCCTTTTATATTAAGAAACATAGTAAAGCCCATAAAATTTTTATTTAAGGTGCATATTTAGGGTGGACCTCATGCAAAAATATTTTTAAAATAGCATTTTCACAAAAACCACTACATCGATTCACATGGAATTTACACCACGTGTCTTTTATATTAAGAGACAATGTTTGGTCCATAAAATTTTTGTTTAGGGTGGCCCTCATAGAAATATATTTTTAAAAAAATCATTTTCACTAAGACCGGTTAATCGATTCATACCGAATTTACACCACGTAACTTTTATGTTACGATGCATATCTAAGCCTACAAAACTTTTATTTAGAGTGGCCCTCATACAAAAATTATTTTGAAATAGCATTTTCACAAGGACCACTGCATCGATTCACATGGAAGTTACAACAAGTATCTTTTATATTAAGAGGCACAGCTAAGACCGTGCAGTACCACGCTTTCCATATAAGAAAATACCAAAATTTGTGATGCAGATGAATGAGACTAGATACATATATTAAAAGTACGAGAAAAAAGAAGTTTCAATGAGAAAATACGAATAAAACAACATTTTGTATATCAGCAATTATTTGATGCAGATGATTGAGACTTGGTAATAATATAAAACGCAAAAACTATAATAAATTAAACTCATCGCACCACCAAGCAGTAAGGTACTTTATGTAAAAGAGTAGGGACAGAAGTTGATTTCGCTTTAAAAATGGGCTGATACGCTTTTACATTCCATAGCATGAGTTCATACAGCTTCGCGCCACCTACCGGTAAGGGCAGAGCAACGTCTGCCGGGATAGCTAGTCTATGTATAAATAGGCAGTTGGTAAGCAGCCATAAACATAATCGCTTATTTTTTTTATTTTTTAGGAAGGCTGTGAAGAGAGGGAGTGCAGTGTTTACTTTTTTTTCAATAGTAGGTGGTGCCACGCCCCTAACGGAAAATACGTTGCCAAGGCTAAACGTATGCACCGATTTTAATAAAGTTTGGTTTGGAAATAGACTGAACCATAAGAAAAGTAATTAGAATCTCTGAGTTCTTAAATGGTGCGTGGCATCACCCTTAATGGAAAAAACGCTGTTTCGGCTGAACCGCGTCATCGATTTTGATAAAATTTGGTATGGTGCTATATTGAGTCCTTAATAAATATATTTCTTTTAAGTGGACGATGCCACGCCTCTAATAAGAAAAAACGATCTCACTGCTAAACTAATGAACCGATTTTGATGAAATTTGGTCAGGATCTAATAGGTCCATTAATTTAGCAGTGTCAACATATTTTTCTATTATGGGCGTGTCACCGTCTTATTTAAAACAAATAAAAAGCAGTAAAAACGTTTTTTTCCAATTTTTTCCTGCCAATTTATACATAGATATCTAAAGGTAGGCGCAGTTTTATGGTCGCTATTTTCTTAAAAAAAAAAATTCAAAAACTCCCGTTCGCATATGAAAGCTCTTGAGCATACGAACATTTTGAATTCTCAAAAACATTTCTCCGATGCGCTCAATTTTGGGCAGCCCACTGTCCCGGTTGACGTGGAACGTTCCATATTTATATAATTTGATTTACGTTATTTTTAGTATATTCAACAAGTTTTCTTTTAAATACACATAGCCTCATTTCATTTTTGATAACTATTGGCAAGTAATTAAAAGCTTGAAAGCCTATTTAATTTATCGTTCCTTGCCCTTTTGTAGTTCGGGCTCGCTGAATTCTAAGATCTCTGACTCTTCATAGGTTTTAAGATGTTCCGTCAAATGTTCTCGTACTATCACTTACACGGTGGGCTTTAACCAACTTTAAATGACAAGTTGAGTTGGAATTATTTGGGATGTTAATCAATGTTGAAATGCATCAAAAGGAAAAAATTCTTGGAGCTTTGTTTTTGAAGTGAAAACTTCTTATGGCACGTTGTGCGGCTGAGGAAAAAAGTATAATTGCGCGACACCGACCGTCATCGGGAAGACTTGGGAAACGAACTCGATTTTGGAATTTTGAAGACTTGGGAAACGAACTCGATATTGGAATTTTGAAGACTTTTGAAACGAACTCGATTTCAGAAATTTGAAGACTTGGGAAACGAACTCGATTTCAAATTTGGAAGACTTCGGAAACGAACTTGATTTTGGAATTTTGAAGACTTGGGAAACGAACTCGATTTTAGAATTTCGAAGACTTTGGAAAAGAATTCGATTTCAGAAATTTGAAGACTTGGGAAACGAACTCGATTTCAAATTTGGAAGACTTGGGAAACGAACTTGATTTTGGAATTTTGAAGACTTGGGAAACGAACTCGATTTTAAAATTTTGAAGACTTGGAAAATGAACTCGATTTCAAAAACTTTATAAAACGTTGCCTACATTTAGGTGCTATTAATAATTTGCCCCTAAAAGTAGGCAACACTTTCTGACAAATTTCAAAAAGAACGCCTAAAAGTAGGTAACGATTTTAAAAATTTCAGATAATGTGTCCTAATTTTAGGTGCAATTTTTGAAATTCGTCGGAAAGTGTTGCATACTTTTAAAGCGGCTCTCACACGATCAATATTACTGACAGTATAATTACTGACAGTATTTACATTACTGTCAGTGTACCACTCACACGGTCAGTATTGTTTATTGTCAGTAATCAGTTTTTTTGACATTCGACTGGTGAAGGTGCGAACTATGCTCCGGCTACGTGACCGACAGCCGAAAATGGCATGCCCCTTTTTGGGGCAGATTCCATCCAAACTTGCACCACGCCTCCAGCTAGGCATCGGAAGACCATACCCTTGGACGCAATGTTCCATGCCACTGAATGAGGAACTTTTTCAAGTTTCTTTCAAGTTTCGCTGCCTCATCGTTTATCTGCCACAAAATGGGGCATGCCACGCCCCCTCCCAGGATTTTGCCGTCCCGTGCCTACTTGCACCCTCTGACCAACTTTCAGCCGGATCTGCCCCACTTTTCTGTGCAAATAATACTGATGAACTGTCAGTATTCACCTCACACCATCAGTATTACTTTCAGTTTTTAAAAACTTCGTCAGTAATATCCGATTTTTTCATCAGTCATCAGTATCGTTTTTCTATACCGACAGTACATCGTACTCACCTCATACGATCAGTAATACTGTCAGTATGCAAAATACTGTCAGTAATATTGATCGTGTGAGGGCCGCTTAATACTGATGGTGTGAGGTGAATACTGACAGTTCATCAGTATTATTTGCACAGAAAAGTGGGGCAGATCCGGCTGAAAGTTGGTCAGAGGGTGCAAGTAGGCACGGGATGGCAAAATCCTGGGAGGGGGCGTGGCATGCCCCATTTTGTGGCAGATAGACGAAGAGGCAGCGAAACTTGAAAGAAACTTGGAAAAGTTCCTCATTCAGTGGCATGGAACATTGCGTCCAAGGGTATGGTCGTCCGATGCCTAGCTGGAGGCGTGGTGCAAGTTTGGATGGAATCTGCCCCAAAAAGGGGCATGCCATTTTCGGCTGTCGGTCACGTAGCCGGAGCATAGTTCGCACCTTCACCAGTCGAATGTCAAAAAAACTGATTACTGACAATAAACAATACTGACCGTGTGAGTGGTACACTGACAGTAATGTAAATACTGTCAGTAATTATACTGTCAGTAATATTGATCGTGTGAGGGCCGCTTTACTGTCAGTATTTAAAAACTTCGTCAGTAATATCCGATTTTTTCATCAGTCATCAGTATCGTTTTTCTATACTGACAGTACATCAGTACTCACCTCATACGATCAGTAATACTGTCAGTATGCAAAATCCTGTCAGTAATACTGATCGTGTGAGGGCCGCTTAAGGGTAAATTATTAATAGCGCCTAAAAGTAGGCAACGTTTTTTGAAAAAATTGGCCCATGAAAGTATGTAATTTTGTGGAAAAAAATTTTAAATTTGTAGCATACATATGTTGACTTCCGGTTAGTTGTTGCTCAGTAAGCAAATTTTTCTCTGCTAGCGCAGCCGAAAGCAGAGCCAGCAGCCCAAAGCAGAGAAAAATCTGAAATACCAGGCCACCTTGAACCAGCAGCAAGCAAATTGGTTTTTTGAAAAACTTTAAAACGTTATATCTCGGCTATTACTAAACCGATTTAGACAAATGAGGTGTAATAGTTTTTTTTAAGAACAAGCAGATTTTTTTGAAGTCATTTGTATTATGATTAACTGTCACAAGATGGCGTTTTAAGCAGTTTGAATATTCTAACAGCCAGAACTCGGCAACGAATAAGCCGATTTTGATAAATGTGGTGTCATAGTGTCTGTTAGAAGAAGCAGATTTTTATCTTAAGTTTAAGAAAATTTATGTTTAAGCTATGTAGTCACAGGTCCAGGTACTTTTTTTACCTGATTTTTTCTTATACTTACATAATTCGCAATGATGTGTCTTACTGCAATCAGAATAAATTTTTGTTTTTAAACATAAGGAGTACTTAGCTCAAATTTAATTATTCACAGTTGAGGCTACTGAGCCGAATATACTTCTTCCAGCAATTTTTGAAGTGAAAACTTCTTATGGCACGTTGTGCGGCTGAGTAAAAAAGTATAAACTCGTGACACCGACCGTCATCTGGATTCCCCGTCATGAATGCGATGGTAAAATTTTAATGTTCTATTGTTTCTTTTAAATAAAAAATATTCCAAGTGGAAGACAAAAAGCAAAGCATACACACTAACTGACACATTTAATTCTCATTCAACGATTGTTATGCTTACATGTTTGTTTCTTTCAATGTCCGCGTTGTTGCGTTGACAAATTGAGAATGAGAGCGAGAGTAAAATTTGAGTACATATTCCGTTTTTGTCTTCCATTGCATTGCCATATAAAAAGAAAACGCACACATACCAATTAACGCACTAACTTGCCATTAAACGATTTGTTTTCACTTCTGTCGGCACTCCCGGAGTGCAACCGCCGTTTTTTTTTAAATTCAATATTTACTGTTTTTTAGTAATATTACCTAGCATAAAATGTGTATAACGTACGTATGAAATTTAAAAAACATCCGATTGTGCTCAAATTTTGCCACGTTAAAGACCACCTAGGAAGCTGAAATTTAGACTGTAGTGCTATCTATTAAAGTATTTTGACGTGTCAAATTTTGAAGAAAATCGAATAACTTTTAAATTTCATACGTATGTTATGCATATGTAATATCATTAAAAAAACTGTAAATATGGAATTAAAAAAAAAAGCTCTAAGGATTTCTTATATTTTTCATATATCGACTTTAAATTACATCCCAAATAATCGCCAATGAAAGTTTTTATAACTCACACTTTTATTAAAAATTGGTTAAAGCCCACCGTGCTTAGATACGTTGGGCACTGTCCGTTTTTCATTTTGTATATAAATATCATCGCGTTCACAAAAAGTCTCTGACTAACACTTAACCAATTTAGTAAATTCAACATAAATGATATTGATGTATAATTGTCACATTTCAATCATTATAATCTTTTTTCCACGGGCAAAGATACTTTAACGCTGGCTTTCAGACGAGATCTTCAATATATTAACCTATTAATTCCCATTGTCATATACATATGTAGTACACTATTTTTTATACCCTACACCAGCGGTGGGCACAAAAATATAACAAAAGAGGAAAACAACAACATCAAGCAACAACAAACGAAATTTTAAAGTTTTTTTACTTTCATTTCCAAAATTGCCATTAGCACAAAAAAAAACCAAATTACACTACAAACAAAAACAATTGCTACATTCGTCAAGACACAATGCGGCGCCGTCATTTATGCCTTTGTGTTTTGTTTTTGTTTTCATTTGAATTTAAGTCAACGCTGTGATAGCGTTGAAGTTCTGCGAATTTTGTGCCTCAATAGCGTTGAAATTCTGCGAATTTTGTGCCTCGATAGCGTTGAAATTCTGGGAATTTTTTTTCGCTTGGTTGTGCGTCGAATAACGGTTAGAGCAATGTGAGTAAATTGAGGCACTAAGTGCCCTTCCCTGCCCTACACCGATCACGGATCTTGCAGGCATCTTGCTATCGAAAACGGATGAAATCGGTTCACGGACACGCCTACCGCCCATACTCTATATATATTTACCCAAGCCAATTTTGAAAAAAGTTGCAGCGATTTTGATGAAACTTGGTGATTTGGTGCACATATGAACCAAATTAGGATTAGACTGGGTTTCAAGTTTCTAAAGGATCGTACAGGGGGTTGTTATAGATAGTGTGCTATGGGAGTAATCATCATAAAATTTGGTGGATAGATGTCAGTTACTATAAGCTTTAAAAATAAATGAATTTTAACGTGATTGCATCAGTGGGCGTGGCGCCTCCCATATTAGCATAAATTTGTAAAAATTTTTAGTACTTTCGGCGCGTTCATCAAATTCTTTATTTGGTCTCCCACCAGAAAATTTTTTCGGTGTATTGCACAAAAATAAAGAGAATTCGATTTACCTCTGAGTCAATCTTTATTTGATGAAATAAATCGATCTTTCTTCCGACAAGCATTTGCCCACCGGGAATTCAGTAGCGACAACAAGTTCTTGGCATATTGCTTAGCCTAAGCAATATCAACAGTACTTTGCGATCCACCAGCAACATTTCCGGGTTAAAATAAAATCATCCTCTCTAATCGTTTGTTTACTGCAGCATCAAGCCATAACTCAAATATTTGGAAGCGAGAAATTTCAGAGGTCATCTTTAAAAATTGAAAATGGTTGTATGGGTGCCGCAGCTAGGCGCAGAATTTTTTTGTTGATTCTATTAGTATACATATCAAGCTTTATTTTAATCATAGTTAGAACTCTAAACTATTCTAAACAATTTTTTTATTGTCCACAAAATTTTTTTTTTTTTTTAGTACTTACAGTTAAAGTAGGTTTTTTCAGTGTATACAAAATTTTGTTGCTATCAATAACTCTGTTAAGATTTTATGTTATTTCGATCAAGAAAGCTTGGAAAATAATTTTTTAAAAAAACTTAAACCTTTAACTTTTTCAGAATGGATTTACAAGACTTTAAAGCTTGCGCGCAAAATTCAGCGAACTTATACTATTTTTGATATTTACTTTCAAGGTACAGTTATTTTAAGTATTGCCCTATACTTCAAAAATTTTTTGAAGTTTTAACCTAATTGTGGAATTTTAAACATATTTGCATTTAAATTCCATCAAAAAAATCAACTTTTTTTTTGAGTTTAGTAGCGCTAGATTGCCAAAATAATACACTGTGCGAAGTCAACGACAACACAACCGACCACGCTTTAGAATGAGGTTATAGTGTAATTTACAGATCACACGATAGTGCCGTTTTCATGAGTAGCGTTATTTACACAATGCTTCGGTAACAAAGTTCTCTAAATGCAACGGCAAACGATTCAAACAGAGAGTTTACGATGGCAACTTCGTAAGAGCAAATACACTTCAGCACACCGGCAGTGAAATAATGCGCGATATGAACCAAACAAAATATTTTTTAGAGGTGATCTGTAACCTTCAATGTATTTGTCTTCTGGAGACATCTTTGTATATATTAAATTATTTGTTTTTTCTCACGCGAAATGTTAATAATAAGTTTCACTAATTGCGAGTTGCAATGTTTCAACTAGTGAATTAAGGATAGTAAATTTCGCTACTTATGTAAGCGCAGGTTGCTTAGGGGCCGTTCATAAATTACGTAAGACAATTTCATGACTTTTTGACCCCCCCCCCCTCCCCCGAGTAAGATTTAGTAAGATTCTCACTACCCCCTCCCCCCCCCTTCCGAAATCTTACGTAAGATTCATAATTAAGGTGAAACTAGTCAAAAAATGTATTTTTCATGTGATGTAATATATTACTATATTTAATATTAATATACATATGTTACATATTAAATAAATATAACGAAATTACAAACTACACATTTGTTTTTCAAGATGAATAAAAAAAGTCATCGTAAGTCATCGTTAGTCCATGCGCTTTTCAACCAGTCTGATAGTGAACCTACACTTGGCACACCCGATTCGTCTGTTGAATTTTCTGATTCACATTCAAACCCTGTAACATCAATATCCTCGTCGTCATGCCACTCTGCAACTTGACAAATCTCCGATTGTTTTAAAATGCAAAGGCTTTTCCCCTGTCCACGTTTCAAAATTGAAACTGGTTGAATCATGTGAGTGCGACTACAGTCTTTTCCATGTAGTTTTTTGTGCATTACAGTAGCTTTTTTCGAGGCAAAGTACTGGTCACAAATATTACAAACTTGATCAGCTAAGACGTTTGCAAGCGAAGGACAAAAAAAATCGTAGCGCATGATTTTGAACTGTGGATGTACTTTTGACCAATCGTAATTTAACGCTAAGCGAAGAAATAGAGGACAAAACTGATTGCTGTTTTGGTCTCCTGTTGAAGAAGGAATCGAAAGCGAATCTTCTTGTTGAAGAGGACAAGTGCAAGGGGGTGGTAAAGAACCGGGACAACATCAACAAAATTTCAAAGTCGACGTATCTGCGTGTAAATGCCTGAATAATAGCAAACTGGTGAGACGGTGTTACAAGTCGACCATGCGTGTAAACAACATACATATATTTCATTACATAAACAGAAGAGAAATTGTCACGTTCAGAGTCGATTACTTAAATCGATTGTAATCGATATTTCTGAATATTTCGTGACTGTCGAAAATTCAAATATATTTCATTACTGCCACAAATGACGATGCGTTAATACAACTTTAATGTATAAATACGCATTTTAAATCTTACGTAAGATGATCAATCACCCCCCCCCCCCCCCTCTCGTAAGATGTAGTAAGAATCCGCCGACCCCCCCCCCCCCTAAACGTCTTACGTAATTTATGAACGGCCCCTTAGCAGAGGATCGATAGCGAAGAACTTCGCGTTGTACGAGCGCAAGTTATAGTTTTGCAAACTTATTTCGACCTAGGATTCAACTGGTGAACCTATTCTAGGCTTGTATCATAATTTGGATAGGACACAAAGAGTTGGATAAAGTTTGTGTTGTGTTCGGTATGCGACCTAAGAGCGACGTTTTATTGTTGCTTGCGTAGTGCACTGGAGTTCAGCCGGTGAACTAACAGCGTTTGGCCGCTATTTGTGCAAGGCACAATGTATTTTATTAAAAATACTTATATTTCGTTCGACAGGCGAACGAGTAGCAAATTTCGTTAATTACGCGACCCAATGATTCAGCAGGTGAATCGACAGCAGCACGTTTCGCTGCTTGCTTTGACTGCGAGAGCACATATGCCGGGCACGAGGTTAAGTCGAATCTAAAGACTTGTGCGAGTTCTTTTATTTAAATACGCACAAATAAAGTATACACGTTTGATCCAATGACAATGTAGAGCGTTCTAGTAAAGAATTAATTTTATTTGCGATTGTTGAAAGAACCGAGCAAAAGTACAAGTATTAATTTAACACGAATTCCGAATTATTGCTGTTAAGATTCGCGAGTGACCGCAGTTCCCCGCAAGGGTAGGGCTACCAGATGACCTGCTTGCAAAAGTAGCACATTTGTAAAATTTAAGAATTTTAAAAAAACACAAACAAATTTCGTAATTTTTACAAAAAAAAGTATAGTAATTAGCAAAAAAAAAAAAACAAAGGTCCCCATTTCTACTTTCCCATAGCACTAATAAAAAACATCATTATTGCGTTTTTATTTATTTACATTCTTTTCATAAAACATTTTTTGTAAAATTTTGTTTGACCAAAAAAAAAAAGGTCGTAACTTCGAAAGTAGTGAAAAGTAGCGCATTTCAACCAAAAGTAGTACATTTCAAGTGAAAAGTAGCAAAGCCTTGCAAAAGTAGCACTTTTGCTACTTTAGTATGCCACCTGGTAGCCCTACGCAAGGGTTGCCAATGTTTCGAATAAAACAAAAATCGCGTTAATTTTAATTCAAATCTTTATTTAAGACTATTCAAAGCTAAAATTTTCAACTGGTACAAAGAAACGGTGTTCGCACGTTGTCAAAAGAATGACTCGAAGACTCGACTGCGCCAAATGCCAAAAAACAGGGTTGCCTTTTCAGTTTTATTTTCAGGGCTGCGGTATACAATTTTGAACAAGGTCACTAACGCAACGATAAAAAAAACTCAGTTTTTATCACGTGTTAACGGATTAACGATTAACGTTAACTTGCGTTAAATCTTCCGAAATGTAACGCTTTAACGTTTAACGAAGTTAACTTTTTGAGTAACTTAACTTTAAATACTTCTTGTCCAGTTTTGTTGAATGTCAAATGACTGATATTTTGAATACTTAAATGTATACATATGTTATGTTACAGTAAAAACAACTTTTTTGGGAAAGCTAGTTCTTGTTTTCCGAAAAGTATGTTTCTTTCACTTTAAATTAAACAAAAAATGTATATGGGACGTTCTCGAAAGAAGAAAAAACTCGAAAACACCCGTTCTCATATGAAAGCTCTTGAGCATACGAACATTTTGACATCTTAAAAACGTTTCTCCGCTGCACTCAATTTTGGGCAGACCACTGTCCCTGTTGACATAGAACGTCCCATATATATTTATTTTTTTGATTTTTTTTATATGTTATTCTTCCATCTATCCTAAGGATGTTACTGCTTTCAAATCGAAATTCCCAATTTATTTTGGAAAACATGAGCTTTTTATTGAACCATACAATTCATGCGGTTAGTCAGAGAATGACCGATATGCATATTGAATTATTTCTTTATTTTAATTTAAGTATTTGAAAACCTGCCTGTACATAAAAAAAATATACCATATTGTAATCATAGCTAGAAATCAGAATTAAAAGATTTTTAATTACAATTACTGTGATCGTATCCTTATCTTAAAATATTGTGATTGAAATTTTTTTTTTTTTTTGCATTATGTGTTCCATATCAAATATTTTTGACACAAACAAATATTTTATTGCTCTATATCAAATTTAGATTGATATGTTAAATCAAATCTTTTCTCAGTGTAAGATGAATAAAATCATGTGATTTTTACTCAGAGCTGTAAAAAAAAAGTGCCAGAATCGAGAAATCTGAAAATTTGTAAGTGTCAGTATATAACTTAAGTGTTCATACTTAAGTATCAGTAAATAAATACCTACATAAATAAGAAAAATTTACATACAAATATGGTGAATATATGTAAGTACCAAGTACGGTTTTGATTTAACACGGTCTAGAAAAAAAAATTAATTCTGTTTTTACATGATTTCATTCAATTTAACACGATTAACAGCTACTTGATTGAAAATTTAAAGTATAATTTTTATTAACCATAATCTTTTAGAAATTTAGTTACAGGGTTGAAGTATATGGAACTAATCCCCTTTTTTTCTATGTATTAACATACAATCATTATGTTTTTTTTTACACGATTTTTGGTTACTCGATTTTTTCTGGAACGTATCTACCGTGTAAAAACAGAATTAGGTATACTTTAGTATAAAGTATTGATATGGTACTTAATTACTGATACTTGAGGTACCTACTGATACTTAAAGGTACGAATATCAAATTTTTCAAGTACCAGTATCTATGTACTTAAGTATAAGAACCAGCCTTGTACTCGTAATCGGACTTATTATCTGAAATGCTTAAGTATTTGGAGCTACTTTTACCGTACCATAAATAAATGTATGTACATAATATCGTAAATTTTTCGATTCAAGATGCTTTTCGATTAAATCCAAAAACCATATTTGAACCTATTAAATCCAAAAACCATATTTGAACCTGTCTGGCGCTAAATTCAAACACTGACTTGAAAAAAGTTCATTTACTGGACTATCAATATTTAGTAAACATTCATTATTGAATTGGTTTTTATGATTTCTTATTGTCAGTGATTTTTGGACAGAATTACTGAAATGTATAGATTTAAATGTCTCCAAAACACAAACAAAAAATAAAAGTACTCCTGACTAGGCATGTGTTTAATATGAACTGAAAATTCACGGCTTTTATCATAAAAGTCCTTCATTTACTGTTAACTTACCAATTGTCGAGATATAGGTGTCATAGTACTTTTCATCACAGTATCTATGTACGATGCAAGTTTTTCCAACATTTGAGTCGCCTAAGACTAAAACTTTGTACGTAGCTACAAAATCAAGAGCCATTTCCTGATGATTTTATATATGTATCAAGTCAATGACAACGTCAATCGAAAAAAAAGGCAGCAAAATGTGATACTGGTAATGATAGTAATCCGACGTGGGCTCCAAAAATTGGTGTAATCGCACCCTTATTTTGTGAAATTTGTTGGGTTTGTTATTTTTTTTTTTAATAAAAATGTTGGTGATTTTTTAATTATTATTTGACACTTTTTACTTTTTATATCTTATTTTATATCTTCTATGTGCAAAGCCCATGAAAAGTATGATTCAACATTTGAGCATTTTGGTTGCCAGAAAAATCAATATCCTTAGCTGCTTTTGCAGCGCACCAAACAAATAAAATAAAACAATCTCATTCCCCTTGCACAGTAGTTGAGAGAAACTGAGCGAGAGAGTTGTTTATTCGAAATTTCGAATATTTTGAATGTGCTTAGGGGATGTGATTTTAGTTTGTTTTCAATTTGCACCACCTGTAGACACGATTAAGACAATTTTACTCTTTATAAGAGCCACAAAATAAGACATATGTAGTACAAATATTCCAGTGCCCCCAGAGATAGCCGCGATTCTACGGATGAATTAAAACTAGTAATGACTAGGCCAGGCCAAAAGTTACATATGGGGCATTCCATGCCAAATCACCGAGGTTTTGGCCCGACCCTCTTCGATTTTTTGATATGTTTTAGTGCGTATTAAAAGCAACAAGCACACCAATTTCCAGTCTTGTATTCAAAACCGTTATTGAGTAATCGGTTTTTTTAATTTTAAGGCAAAACATTTTCAATTAACGATAGACTAGCAATAAATATTGATATCAAATAAAAGTAGGGTATCATTTTTTGAATGTAGTTTCTGAAAAAATGTAAAAAAAATTATTCGAAGTAATAATCAGTTAGTTATTAACATATAAAGATTAAAATCGACATTTTCGAAAAATGCGACACCTTTGATTTTTCTTAAAAATTTTTTCAAAACTCTACACTATACCATATTACGCAACTTTCAAGCTATAGTTCAAGATGTGCTGACAATTTTTTTCATTTATTTTCGAACTTTGAAAATTTTATATTTGTTTTTTATGATTGAATTATCTATATCACTAGTTTAAACAAAAAAATAATTGAAAATTTTTAGCCTAAAAAATTAAAAAACCGATTACTTACGAATAACGGTTTTGAACACAAGACTGGAAATTGGTGTGCTTTTAATACGCACTAAAACATATCAAAAAATTAGGGAAATCGAAGATGGTCGGGCCAAAACCTCGGTGATTTGGCATGGAATGCCCCATATACTATACCTTCACTACGGAAAATTGTAGTTAACCCTCTACTGCATGAGCATATAAGCGTCAGTAAAAAAAAATATTTTTATTCAAATATACGCTTATTTATTCATTTTATACACGAATTTAACAAAAAAAACTGTTCATCCTGTTCGTGTTCTTTTTATCCCTTGCATCCTTTTTATCCTCTGTATGCACACAAAGGACTTTTCGATCAATTTGTGAACGGAAAAATTTTTGTTTTAGGCAACGTTGTGAAATTAAGAAAAGCAATTTCATTTAGTTATTATAACAAAGATATAATTTACATTTTTAGCAATTCACTTTTTTTGAAATTTGGACTGCAATGTAAGATCGCACTAAATAATTGATTTTGCTTCAAACCAACTTTTCGTTACGTATATATGTAGGTAAAATATTAAAAAGCGCGAATATAGTGCTTTTAATACGCACTAAAACATATCAAAACTAGCGAAATCGAATAGGGTCGGGCCAAAACCTCGGTGATTTGGTTTTGAATGCCCCATATATACATATTATTTTAAATGAATTAAAAAAAACATTGTTCGTGTATTTCAAAAGTGTATTTATTGATCCTGAAAAGAATTAAAATACGAGTAATATCTCCTAATGAGGTTTGCATAATAAATTCTGAAAAATAGCTTCTTCAGCTGGAAATCTATGATGTCTACTATTATTCATTTAATACTAATACTAAATTTTAAATATTTTCAAATTGTTTTTCCACCTCCGCTTCCGGTTCCGTTAAAACTCCGCATCCGCGGAGATCAATTTCTGAACTCCGCATCCGCATAGATGACTTCCGTTACAACCCTACTCTGTATGCAGTAGAGGGTTAAGTTTCAGCCCCATTTAATTTAGTCAAGCAGAATTCTACCGGAGACTAAACATAAATGATAGAATTCCGGAACTGGAAAAATTTTGCCCTGCGTGTGACGCGCAAAACAGGTTTCATAGACTTTTTAACATTATATTTAGTAGCAGGAGACCGACCATAAGTTCGGTTTTCTGTTTTGAGGTTTAAAAAAAGTTAATGAAAAAAAGTATGTTAAAAAAGTGAAACGAGGTTAAAGACACGTATGTATGTACATATGGGCACTTCTCTTGTCTTGAACGAGACGGAAGATTTTTTTTTAAAGTGGAATAGAAGTCAGAGTAAAACACTTTAATTTTTTTCTGTTACTTTAAAGAATAGCCCTTTGGTAGCTCTATATTGAGTGGTAAAGTTGACGTAGTAGACGTAGTACTGGTTCCAAGATAGAAGCAATTAAAAAGCCATTCGAACGGGACAAAAAACGGAAGTATTTTTCATGGTCATCTATAGAAAAGCAGTAGTCAGCGAGACCTTGCAACATTTTTTAATGCGACTAATTTTAAAATGTTATGGAATAATGTAATTTTTTAATAGATTTCGTTTGATTGAAAAATCTTATTTACTTTTTTTATTACAAGGCATAATAATACATTCGAACGGGACATTCGAACGGAACTTATTTTTCCGTTTATGTTCACTTGGGCAATTTTTCAAAACTAATTTAATATTTACATATGTAAATAATAATATTTAAGATACATACAGTAATAAAAAAAACAAATTTAATGTTTATATTTATCAAATCAATTAGTGAGATCAATTTTAAGAAAGAAAAGAGGAATGAGTATATATATTTCTTAAAAGAATATAAAACTTGTCTTTTTGCTGTTAAAACGTTTTTCCTGTAAGAGGCGTGGCACCACCCACTTAAAATAAATATTTTTACTCAAGTTTCAATCTATCTACATACAATTTCATCAAAATCGGTGTAGTGGCACAGCCGTGATACCGTTTTTTCCCATTTGGAGCGATGCCACGCCCACTTGAAGGACTTAGAGTCTCTACTAACCTTTTTATGGAACATTCTATCTCTTCACCAAATTTCATTCAAATCGGTCCATTAGCTTAGCCGTGGAAATGTTTTTTCCTGTTAGGGGCGAGGCACCGCCTACTATGGAAAAAAAAGTATACATGTAAGATGAAAAAGGTTGATAAAATATGGTAATTGTTCTAAGAGGTTAAAAAAGTAAGGAAAATATTAAAATGGGTTGAAAAATCTGAAAAATGTTGGAAAAGTCGGAAAAATATGGATAAGATTGTAAAAGTTTTGAAACAGGTGAAAGAGTCGAAAAAACATGGAAAATGTTAAGAAAAGTTGAAAGAGGTTGAACAAGGTCAATAAAATATCGAAAATGTTGAAAAAATTGAGAAGTTGAAGCTGGTGGAAAAGGCTGAAGTCAATAATATATCAAAGGTGTTGAAAAAGTGGAATCCAGTTGAAGGAGTCGAAAAAAGTTGAAAGAGGTTGAAAAATGTTGAAACAGTTGAAAGAGGTTGAAAAATGTCGAAAGACGATAAAATATCGAAAATGTTACAAAAGGTTGCGTGAGCTTAAAAAAGGCTGATTAAGTCATTAATATATGAGAAGTGTTGAAAGAGATTGACAAGCTCGAAAAAGTTGAAAATCTCTAAATAAGTTGAACGAGGTTGGCAAAGTCGAATAAATAAGGCAAATGTTGAAAGAGGTTGAAAAATGCGGAAACAGTTGAAAAAAGTTAAATAACTCGAAATAAATTGAATGAGGTTGAAAAAGTCGAAATTCAACAAATTCATGAACGTACATATACAGTGGAACTCCTCTTACGGACAGCCCCCATAACCGGACAGCTCCCATAACACATTTCAGCGACACTCACTTTTCATTACATTTTCCATACAAAATTAATTCCGATAGCCGGACGATCCAATAACCGGATGCGGACACTAAATTCTATATCGTTTTGATCAAAATATTCCTTTTAAACGGACATAATTAAATAAGAATTGTATTAAATTTGTATTAATTTCCCTTTTTACAAATTCTAATTCGATCTTGTTTTGTAAGAAACTATTTTGGTGGTTCCCCTAATAATGCGAGTGTACACATTTATGCATGCCAAAAATGTTGAGTAGAGTTGGACTTTTTCGTTCATTCTGTGAATAAGTCAGGTGCAGTTTGGTTGCTTAGTTCGTGTTACTCGTTCTATTTAACATCAGAGCCATAAAATGACTCTAAAAAATAATGTACTATCCATGGTACATTACCTGATAAGACTCTTGCCCTTAAATTCGAAACCTTCTAAGGTTCACAGTTTTGTTGTGTGCAAACATGGCTGAAGAGAAAGAGCTGATTTTGGTCATGGGTAAAGCATCTGGCCTTTGAGCATTTAAAGATCTTCCCATTATTGCACTACCGGTTGATTTAAAATCTAACAAAAAGCAAGGATGACTCGAGAAATCATGTCGGAATGGTTGCAGCGGTTGAATCGGAAAATGATATCTTAAAAACGAAACATTCTTTTGTTCTTGGACGAATTTTTAAGCCCAATATTTTAAGTTGAGCCAATCGAAGTTAAAACGGTCTACTCCCACTAGATTTTTTAACCACATTAGTATGTAAACTTGTGTAAAATGCTAGTGGTGTGTAAGTTCGTTCAGTTAAGTCAGTTTGAAACAAAAATTCTTGTTCCTCCCCCATTAGCAGACATCTCCCATAACCGGACAAAAATACTGCGACGGTAGGTGTCCCGTTATGGGGAATTTCACTGTATTGTAGCGAAATTTGGTTTATGCCAGAAAAAATTCTCGAAATAAAACCAACAAAAGAAAACTAAACTAGCTAGCATCACTGGCTGTATAAATACTTTTACACTATCAAGCGGCCAAGTGAAGTTTTTGTACTAAAAATGATAAACCGAAAAGGCGCTGCAGTATCCACGCCGGTACGCCATTTAGAAGGTACTAGTAACATTCTGGATAGTTGTGGATTCCACGCCGATACGCCATCTAGAAGGTACTGGTAACATTCTGGATAGTTGTGGATTCCACGCCGATACGCCATCTAGAAGGTACTGGATTATTCGAGAAAGTGATGACTGTAGTATAAAAGGTTGTCATCTGCAAGATCAATATTAGACTTTGAATGTTAATGAAATAAACAATTGTACCGTGTAAAAACTAACTTTTGTGATTTAAATAAACCATTTTATAATTAAATAAGTTTGTGTGTTTTTGATTGTTACACAATACAGTGATCGAACTCAGAAAAGTGTAAGAGATCGAAATTATCGTCTAAGAGACAGGAATTTCGTAACAGTATAAACATTTTGCTGAAAAAATTATATGTTCAAAGATATCCGCACATGAATTTTCGATAATTTGCTGAGCTTTATCTAATCCTCTAACGCAGTGGTGGGCATCGAAATCTAACAAAAGGGCTAAGCAACAACATCAAGCAACAACAAACAAAATTTTAAAGTCTTTTTGCTGTCATTTCCAAATTCGCCAACAGCACAAAAAAAACTAAATTGCACTACAAACAAAAACAATTGCTACATTCGTCAAGACACAATGCGGCGCCGTCGCTTATGCCTTTGTGTTTTGTTTTCATTTGAATTCAAGTCAAAGCTGTGCCTCGATAGCGATGAAATTCTGCGAATTTTTTTTCGTTTGCTTGTGCATCGAATAACGGTGAGGGCAATGAGGGCGGATAGGGCCACTACGTGCCACTACTACCCATCACTGCTCTAATGCTTGAAGCCCATTATCTCCATTTTTACTGATCGGATCAGTGTCGGAAAGATGAGATATGATTCGTCTTTGGCATATAGTTTAACTAGCTGATGCCCGCGTTTTTTTAGTTTTTTCTGCGAAGGCAAACAAGAGTGTGTTTTAACCAACTTTTAATAAAAGTGTGAGTTACAACAAAAGTTTATTTGAGGATTATTTGGGATGAAATTCAGAGTCGATATACGATAAAACTGAAGAAATCCTTAGAAATTTAATTCCATATTTACTGTTTTTTAATAATATTACTAATCTATGTCATACGTATAAAATTTAAAAACGATCCGATTTGTTCAAAATCACACGGTTATTTATTTTATAGGTGGCACCATTGCCCAAATTTCAGCTCCCTAGGTGGTCGTTCTGGCCTGAAAAAAGCTGTTTTTAGTCTGTTTTAAAAAACTTTAGTTCAAAAAGCCCGCAATGCTAAATTTAAGGTTATGTACATATGTACATTAGGGTGATTCAATTTTTTTTTTTGTTTTTTTTAAGGTGATGTTGCTTAAAAAGTAAGTTTATGATATGAAGAAAAAGTTCACGAAAATTCAGCTCTGTAACTCAATTTTATAAGGTGGCGCCGGAGCCTGTTAGTTTTACATGTAAATTGTATGGAAAAATTATTTTTTTTCAAAAAAGGTATCTAAATGAATAGGTGATTAGTATTGTTGAGCTGTAAAGGGTCGTTTTTCGAAGTAATTTTTTACGCTGAATCCGAATCTGGCCTCAGAATTGACCCATCATGTCGGAATCATGAAATATTTGAGGCTAAGTACCTAAAACATGATGTTTTTTGTCTACTTTCGAGGCCATGTATAGGATTCAAAGAAAGTTGATCAGCTTATTTTTAACAAAAGCATCATTTAGTACCATCCTTGCCCTTTAAAATTAGCTTTCAAGTGGTGATCTGTGACGCTTCCTTGCAAAGTTGCAGCCATTTCAAGGTGACATGAATTTGAAACCCGTTGGTTAATATTGTTGGGTTGCAACCCTTTGTAGGGGATCCAATTCATGTCACTTTAAAATGGCTATAACTTTGCAAGGAAACATCACAGATCACCACTTGAAAGCTCATTTTAATGGACAAGGATGGTACCAAATGATGCTTTTGTTAAAAATAAGCTGAACAACTTTCTTTGAATCCTATACATGGCCTAGAAAGTAGACAAAAAACATCATGTTTTAGGTACTTACTATAGCCTCAAATATTTCAGGATTCCGTCCACGTATGTGCAGGTCCACGTATGTGCATGCCTATTAATTCTCGCTACACATATTTACTATACAATGCCGTAAAGAAAAAGCAAAATTCTTACAATTACAGAAAAAATTGACTTGATTAACCATTACAAAAAAAAAATATCTTCTAAGTTGTCGAAAAAATACGGTGGTGGCTTACAAACGATTTATGTGTGATCAAATAAATACTTTTGTAAAACGGTGCTGTAAGCATTAAAATAATATGCATACATATTTGCGTATACATATTAAATATGTATTTCCGACTTTGAAAATTGATAAGAAATAATATAAAATAGTGATTCCATTATCCGGGATTTTCGATTATCCGGGATGAGCTTGGTCCCAACCATCACGGATAATCGAAGTTCAACTGTATTGACACAAGATTGTTTCACGAAAGCACAAAATTGGTAAAGAAAAAAGTTTACGTGAAGAATAAATTTACCAAACTAATTTTATTTAATAACACAGTGCAACATTTTTCAGATAATTGTTTTGGGACTCATTTTTGAGACTTGCCGGTGAAAGTACTTGTAAAAACTAGAACTTCTGCATTATTACTTTTGTCAAGTTGGCTCATATAAGGATTTTCTGATTTTGTGGAAAAAATCGTTCAAACTGGATTTTTAGAATTTTTTGAATATTTTCACACGGCGATTCCTCAGTCAACCGTAATGAATATTGTTTTTGTGTCCTTAGCAAAGTTGTAGGTATTGAATAAGAAAAAAAAAATGCAAAACAAACTTTCCCGAAAAAACTGCATTTTTTCGATTTATATGGCAAAAGGTCGAAAAAAATTCAATTCGAAATATCCCCAGTAGGAAAAATTCATTTCGATATATCCCCAGCAGGAAAAATATTGCGATGTTGACAAAAGTTGTCTTATTTGATGGTTGATGATTTTATTTTTTTTTTTCATAAATTTTTGTGCGCTTTATTCAATTAATGAACTTTTAATAATTTAAATACTTTATTAGAAAAAAATTTTTAATTTTTACTAATTCATTCATATGCATTTATTTTTTTATCTCTTATCATAATTTATAAACAGTCTTTCTCAAAGGCTGGAAAAGTTTTAAAAAAGGGTTACAGTAATAAATTAGGTAATTTCTTTAAAAAATCAACAACAATCTACAATTCTATAAAAATATCATCATTATTTTGGATATCTAAGAAACTTAAAACAGTACTACAGAACTTATCAGTCAGTTCTTTTCGTGACCTAACGTGCCTAAGTGATGAAGGATCTGAAGATGCTGAAAGTATATTGAACAAGTCCTCATTCTGTCGAATACGTGAAATTTTACATGTATTGCTATATCTGTACTTCTTATAATCTTTGTTTTTAGACTCTTGGGCTTCTTCTGATAATTCTCCTATTGGTATGGCTTGATAATTGATAATTTGTCCACTATGAGCTAACATCTTATGGACAAAGGATGTCAGTAATTTTTGGCTGTACTTATGTTCTAATATGTCTGCAGTTTCCTTGGTATACTTTTCAAATTTTTCTACTGTAACGGGTTCTCTACAGGATAGTACGTTTAAAACAACTTTTAATCTTTTTATCTGAAGATGCTGAAAGTATATTGAACAAGTCCTCATTCTGTCGAATACGTGAAATTTTACATGTATTGCTATATCTGTACTTCTTATAATCTTTGTTTTTAGACTCTTGGGCTTCTTCTGATAATTCTCCTATTGGTATGGCTTGATAATTGATAATTTGTCCACTATGAGCTAACATCTTTTGGACAAAGGATGTCAGTAATTTTTGACTGTACTTATGTTCTAATATGTCTGCAGTTTCCTTGGTATACTTTTCAAATTTTTCTACTGTAACGGGTTCTCTACAGGATAGTACGTTTAAAACAACTTTTAATCTTTTTATCACGTCCTCATCGACTCCCGTTATTTCTGAAGTTGTTTCTGGTTTCTCAAAAAATCGCCTTGCTGTGTTTCCGTAATTTTTGTTACCAAATCCTTGCTTAGGAGTATCTACTATAATACCAAGTTTTTCTCGAAATTGATCTTGTATTATTTTTTTCTTAACTTTTGGTTGTTTGGATTATCATCATTTCCTTTGCTGTAGGCTAGTTTAAGAATAAATTCCATGGATCTTATCCTTGCATGTAATTACGAAATGCCGTACTCATAATTGTGTTCATCGTTGGAGTCATCATTACTTCGGAAATCTTTTTGTGAACGCTTACATATAGCAGAAGATCTAGTAGATTTGGTGCCAGTTATCTCATTAAGTACTTTGCCGTCAATCATTGTTAAAAATAATTCGTGCCTAATTATAATTTTTTTGTCATCATTTCCTTCAAATAATCGTATGGTGGGTTGAAGTTCATTTATTTGTTGTTTTATATTGCTGATGGTGCTTCTTATTTGATCTGAAGATTCTTTTGCGTACTTAAACATTATAGGTCGACAATAAACTACTGATGATGGTCGAGGGTTTTTCCAATGTTCAGCATTTTCACTCCTTATTCGAAGTGGGGCTATTGAAGCCATAAACATGTTGGTATCTGAAATATTTTGTCCATCTTCTGTACAAATTTTTTGTTTATATGCACTTTGTCCAGATGATCCATTACAGCCCAACTTTGTTAACAAAGAAATATTATCTGGGAACGATTGTATTTCATGGTTACTTTTACTGCTCAAAATTCGCTTAGCGGTATGATCTAAGTAGTAAGTCTTGGAGTCTAACTTCAGCTGATGTTTATGTCACCGTACAGTTACCAGGAATCGCTTCCTTGTTGGCTTCTGACAGAACTTTGCTGGGAAAAACATCTGTGTTGTGGCTTCTTAATGAATTTCTCAAGTTGTTATATTTTTCCTTTGAAAGCCCCAAATCTAGGAAAAGCGCTAAAGCACTGGAACCGTCATATTTTATGGGATCACATTGTGAAGTAGGAATAATTTTTTTGATTCGATCGACTCTTGTTGGGCTTTTATACAAATACAGGTAGAAAATATTGTGTTACAAACCTCAAACATAATACTTGTTCAGCGAAAAAATTTAACTACCTAATAAGCTAAATTCCTTGTATGATATCTATTGTAATAAAACAGGTGTCTATAAAGTTGGCCTGCACTAGAATTCACTGTTATCAGAAGTGCATCTACCTGTACTCTATACAAAAAATACAGCCTTATTCTATTTGACATTACTAGATATTTTTAAATAGCATTAAAAACTTAGATATAAATATCTGAGGCAAGTATTACTATTTCGCTATACAAAAGCGAATTTTGATTGAGTGAAATGATTTGGAAAAAGTTACAAATCAAGCGTGTTGGAGGTGGGGCAAAGCCCATATTATATGGACAGAAGTTTTCTAGGTATTCTTTACATATGCATCTATTTGCGTCAAATAGTTTTGGAAATAGGAAGAATAAATTAAGAAAAGGGCGTGGTAACGTCCATATTTACAATTTTTAATTTATTTTAAGTTATGTCTATATATTCGCTAAAAACATTCTATCAAATTCAGATTAACAATTTCCAAGTCAAAATGTCATAGACTGAAAATCTTCATCACACAACAATTTCGGTTTTATGCATATCATGTCACATAAGTAGCTATAACTTCTAAATAGGCAAATATATGCAGGTAAGACCCATATGATTTTTGTTGGCAGATATGTCAACTATAATTTCAAATTCACCAATCCTTGATTGACATTGATTTGTGGATTATAGGCCAAGGTAAATTTGAAAAACTATGCTAAAAACGACCTTTTTTAAAAAATTCATGAAAATTACTAACTAAAATTTTTTTTCTACACCTTGTGGAAATTATTTATTTTAAAATACCATAAATGCAGAGAGCATACTTCAAATTCCCATGATTTTTCAAACTTTTGAAATTATCCATTTTTAATATTGCGAAAAATGTAAAAAAATGCTATTTTAATGAACGATAAAAAGTTATCCAACTTTGAGCACCCATAAAAACAAAAATACTTGTCATAAATCAAAAAAGTTTTCGGCTCAATTATCTGTCAAATAAAAAAAAAAAAGTTTCAAAATCAGAAATCGAAAATTTGATTTTAGCAATCACTTTTTGAAAAAGGAGCCACTGTGCGCCGCCCCTAAGTCCATTTTGCATTTAATGTATTTTGTTTACCATGATTTAACTAACATTATATCATTACACCATGTTTGTTTACAAATATTTTTAAAAATCAACAAATACAAAACTAGCGCATGCGCAAAACAAACTGTAGCTTTTAGATATGTATGTCAGCAATCTTGATTAACTTCAAACATACTGAGCAGGTAGGTTAAGGGCCAAATAGACTACAAAGACCGTCTGCGCAAATACGTCGTTTTACGCAGTCTTCACTGTACGAAACATTCGCGATTATGACGAGTCTGCGTGAATTTCATCACTCACTATACAGACGGTCGCACAAACGCGCGCGAAAATCAAAATATTCTAATTTTTGGCAGATATCTGTGCAGACCAAAATCAGCCAAGTATACTACACAGACACGTGTTTGCGCAGACGGTCTGTGTAATCTATTTGGCCCTTTAGTAGCAATAGGTCTGTTCCGGCCAGATTTTGTGGTAAAAATTGAAAAGTGTCAAATCGCGATTTTCGAGAGAGTAAAAACTGAAATTTCTCTGACTACTCGAATCACTACAATTCTGGCAGGAACACAAAAAAGGTAAAAGTTTAAGCTATTTCTGGAGGATGGAGCTGCTTGTAGAAGTCCACGTAAGTGGGTAAGGTTCCTGATCGCCACTCTGGGGATCCTCTGGAGATACCTTGGACACCCGTCCGGGGGTGAGCTAGTTGTGAGAAGGCAAGTCTCTCCTAGACTTAAAACTTGGAATTATCATCATTTCCAATGAAAACCAAAACAGCCTCGGATAATAGCCCCCACTGCCATTGCGACCACTGCAAACGAAAAACGGACAATGATTTACGGATATACACCTGGAATGTCCGGACCCTCCATAGGGAAGGTGCAACTATCCAACTGGCGGAAGTCCTCGTAAAAATAAAGGCTGACATCACCGCCATCCAGGAGATGCGATAAAAAGGACAAGGCTGCTCTAAACGGACGAACTATGATATCTACTACAGCGGCCATGCGAAGAGGCGCGAATTTGGTTGCAGATTTGTTGTATGTCGAAAATTACGCCACCTAGTTTCCCGGTTCACGCCAATAAGCGAAAGGTTAGCTACGATCCGTATCAAGGCAAAATTTTTCAACATAAGCCTAATTTGCGCGCACGCCCTGACGGAGGAAAAGGATGATGCCACCAAGGATGATTTCTAAGCGAGCCTAGAGGACGTGTATGACCGTTGTCCGACCCACGATGTAAAAACAGTCCTCGGCGATTTTAAGAGAAGGCATTTTGGTGCTACAGTCAGTCAGTTCAGTCTCCACGAGACCACTTCAAACAACGGTCTTAGACTGATCGACTTGGCCGCGGCACGAAACATGGTAGTTAGTAGCACCAGATTTCAACACCTCAACATTCACAAGGCCACCTGGCTATCCCCGGATCAAAAAACGAAAAACCAAATTGATCATGTTGTGATCGACGGAAGGCACGCTTCAAGCGTTCTAGATGTGCGTACATTTCGGGGGGTCAACACTGACTCCAACCACTATATTGTTGCAGCTAAGATCCGCATGCGACTATGCAATGCAAAGAATGTACGCACGGGCATGCAAAGAAAGCTGGACGTCGCCAAGCTGCAATCACAACGGACTGCCGAGGCCTACTCCGCTCAACTCTCGGTTAAGCTCAACCAACCAACCTCTGGAACCAACGACGCCGGTGGACTTTGGACACACATCTCCCACTCCATGCGCGCTGCTTTCAAAGAATTCATTGGTTTCCGACGCCCACAACCTCGAAACCAATGGTATGACCAGGAGTGTCGCGATGCGACAGCTGCAAAAAATGCCACATACAAGAAGACGCTGCAGTCAGCCGTAACGCGAGCCGTGCGAGAAAACTACCGCGAAAAGAGGAAGGAAGAGAGGCGCATTTTCAGACGTAAAAAAAGGGAGCAAGAAAAGCGTGAGCGTGAGGTGTACCAGGGCAAGAAGGATGGACGAAAATTCTATCAACAGGCTAAGCGTCTAACTCAAGGTTTCAAGCCCGGAGCATCCACTTGTAGAGACGAAAATGGAAATCTGGTTACAGAAACACAGAGTGTTCTGAGATTATGGAGGCAGCATTTCTCCAACTTACTTACGGGCGATGATTGCACCAATTCCGCCCAGAGAGAATGCAGTACGATACCACCAATCGATGATAACGCAGTGTAAGTACCACCACCTAGCCATGAAGAGGTTCGAGCTGCTATTCAGCGACTCAAAAACAACAAAGCAGCGGGTGCTGACGGCCTGCCAGCTGAGTTGTTTAAAGCTGGTGGCGATGAATTGATAAGGTGCATGCATCAACTCATCAGCAAAATATGGCTAGCGGAAAGCATGCCCGACGATTGGAATCTCAGCGTGCTTTGTCCTGTAATAAAAAAAGGAGACCCGACAATCTGCGCCAACTACAGGGGTATCAGTCTTATTTCCATCGCATATAAGATCCTCTCGAGCGTATTGTACGAAAGATTGAAGCCGTATACAGAAACGCTGATCGGATCCTATCAGTGTGGCTTTAGACCTGGTAAGTCCACCATAGACCAGATTTTTACACTACGCCAAATCCTTGCTTCACGAAAAAAATGCAAAGACCTTTTTTATAGAAAATTTTATGATCTTTCCAATAGGCTAGGTCCTGTTTATGTAACATTTTTTTTTCACGAGATATAGAGACAAATGTCTTGTCAAGCATTTTTCCCCATACAAATCGTATGGAAAACAAAAAAGCTCGATGAGCCACCAGTAAATATCAATATTATGAGCTATAATTTCACCAGAATTTTCCTTTCGTGTGCCTGCAACTTTTGAACCTGTTTCAAGCAACAAAAAAGAAATTTGAATCACCCTAATGTGCTCACTTAATGCACAAGCATATCCAGACAGATACTTGGAACTATTGATGAAACTCAAAAGCTTCACATTCGTACCGTGAAACTTGGAAAAGCACCACGCCGCATTGCTTATCAAGAATCTTAACAAACATTTGGTATTGCTACTTTACGTATTGATGTACATGGTAGTGGTTTACCAAAACCTTTGAGACCAAGTGCTTCTACGCAGGCACAAAAAACAACTTTCTCTTCGAGTATCGTAATAAAGCCAGGAGGCGGTAATTCCCCCACAACAAACGCAGGAATTGGGCAAGAACTCAACATTAATGATTTGTTAATTGCTACCAGAGGTGGCAGGTTTTCATTTAGGTGATTTGTTAATGTGTTTCGACTTAATTTAATTTTGTAATGCAAACATATGTATGTACATTAGACCGGTGCGTTTTGCACAAATGTTGAACAATCGTTGGAGCACCGGCAGTTTTAGTTAGTTTAACTATTCAAATGAAGAATGCCGAAACCCTAGCTCCGATAGATGACGGAAACAGTTCTCGATATATTTTTGAAGGTCTAAAAACGTGAGGCAAAAATCCAGCCTCGTCAGTACGCTGTACCTCAATTCCCAGCTTACTTTTAGGTCAAAAATGAAAATCGAAGATACGTAATCTTGTCTATTTTTTTCTGGTGAATCAGATGGTGGTATCAGTTTTTAGATCGGACGTCAAATTTTGGCTCTACGTAGACTTTACTGAGCAGGAAAATCGAGTATTTTCGTAAACCCCCAGTTTACGCACTCTGCAAAAGAACAGAAAAAATCTGAAAAATTTTTAAAACATATTTTTTTTTAGGGTTTTTTCTGCCAAATCCAGTGATATAATTGGTTATGCCCTAAGAAATTATTTTCATTGATAAAAAATGAATTTTCGATTTTTCGAAAAATTAAAATATCACAAAATTGGGCTTGAATAGTTGCTGAACGATCGTAATCTCTGAAATGTAATAGCTAGGCTTTTTTAACAATTTACCAAGTTACTGTAGTGAATCAAACGGAAATTAATGTTAACGTAGGCATATATGCCGTCGCAGATCGACAGCCGCTATATTCGTAAACAAACCAAATTTTCCCAATTATCGACAGATCATCAGGGTGAAGATAGCGATCAGTACGTACCTCCAAAAAAGCGTCAACGACGTCAGAAAGTTTGTGGTAAAAATATGGCATCGTCTTTAGATCGATGTGGTCTTAGTGATCGACAGACAGCTCTAATATTAAATGCAAAAGCTCTCGATGAAGGTAATGAAACGAATCCGATATCTAAAATTCGAGCATGTGTCCGCAGAAAAAGGATATAATCCAGAATCTTAAAATCAAAAAGCTTGAAAAATGTGCCATTTACTCCTTTGACAGTTCATTGGGACGGAAAATCAGTCAAAAAACAAGATGATAAGTCTAGATTAGAACTTTTGCCAATCGTTGTCACTTCTGGTCTGGAGGAGAAATTGCTACATTGTGCACTTCTCGATAAGGGCACAGGCTCCGAAATAAGTGCCTCTGTATTTGAAACGCTGCAAGCATGGGACGCAAATGTTATTTCTATGTGCTACGATACAACCTCTGTTAATACAGGATGCCTTGCGGGAGCTTGCAGATTATGAGAATTAAAGCTAAATAAAAATTTACTAAATGCCAGTTGCAGACACCATGTAGCGGAACTTGTGCTTGGATCAGCATTCGATCATTGCTTTCCAGAATTTTCCAGAAGTCCAGAAATACAATCACTCAACAATTTTCGAGATGGCTGGTCGAATATTAATAAAGAAATTTATATCAGTGCTCTGGCAGATCGTGACAAATATTCCAAATTTATTACTCAGAAAAAAACAGAAGTTTCAAGCTTTATTCAGCAATGTTTGAGTTTAGATAAACAGCCACGTAAGGACTACGAAGAATTACTTCAATTGTCTCTTATTTTTTTTGGTCACCTCGGCAACTAATGCATAAAAAAACCTGGTGCAAATACTAGGGCACGATGAATGGCCCGAGCTATTTACGTCGTCAAAATGTATTTATTTAGAGAGCAGCTATCGTTAACAAAAGAAGAAAAAATTAATCTACGTAAATTGTCGGTATTTATTGTTTTAATATACGTACGTTATTGGTTCAAAACTCGTCTCCCTCTCGAAGCTGCTACGTCAGATATTAAATTATTACAGGATTTAGATGAATTCAAAAATTATGACAAGAAATTATCAGAGAAAGTTATAACAAAATTTTCTCATCATCTCTGGTATCTCTCGAAGGAGCTAGTGTGCATTTCATTTTTTAATGATAATGTCGATATAATTGAAAAGAGAATAATGAAAAAAAATTTGACTAAGTACGATCAAGGAGACAGAGAATTACTCGCTAATATTGAAGATGTTGCATTGAAAAATATTAACTTATCCAGATTTGTGACTCAAAAGAGTATGAACTTTTTCGATTCTACGGGAATTCCTACAGACTTTCTGAATTCAGACCCGAGTGAATGGGCTGAGAGTGAAAGTTATACTTGTGGCCAAGAAATATGTAAAAAATTACAGTGTGTCAACGATGTAGCTGAAAGAGCCGTTGCAATGTGCAGTAGAGTTCATAAAAATTATTTAACAAAAAATAGTGAGCAATTACAAACATTGTTCTTGACGGTAAACGAAGACGTAAAAAATAATAAATGCGATGACTAATTTCGACATTTCGAAACAAAATATGTATTTCTTTTGTTTATTTTTCTTGTAAATTTTTAATTAATTTTATGCGTACAATACCTGCGTTTTTGTGCATACATCCTGTTATATTTTTTTATAAATATATGATACACAATTTATCTAGAACTATGCAAAATTATTAAAATTTTTTCTTTTCATTCAAGCCCGATTTTATGATATTTTAATTTTCTGAAAAATCGAAAATTCATTTTTTATCAATGAAAATAATTTCTTAGTGCATAACCAATTATATCACTGGATTTGGCAGAAAAAACCCTACAAAAAAATATGTTTTAAAAATTTTTCAGATTTTTTCTGTTCTTTTGCAGAGTGCGTAAACTGGGGGTTTACGAAAATACTTGATTTTCCTGCTCAGTAAAGTCTACGTAGAGCCAAAATTTGACGTCCGATCTAAAAACTGATACCACCATCTGATTCAGCAGAAACAAAATACACAAGATTACGTATCTTCGATTTTCATTTTTGACCTAAAAGTAAGCTGGGATTTGAGGTACTGCGTACTGACGAGGCTGGATTTTTGCCTCACGTTTTTAGACCTTCAAAAATATATCGAGACCTGTTTCCGTCATCTATCGGAGCTAGGGTTTCGGCATTCTTCATTTGAATAGTCAAACTAACTAAAACTGCCGGTGCTCCAACGATTGTTAAACATTTGTGCAAAACGCACCGGTCTAATGTACATAATAAAGAAATTTTATATGTTTCTAAAGCCCAATTTCCATGTGATCTTATCTTATCTTATCAAATATCAGGGAGGACATCACATGCTATGAAGATAGCAAATGTATGCTATTCAATCTCGGATTCTCCAAGCGAATTAGGCTCTGCTCCCATGCTTTTTCTTTCTTACAAAAATTTGATTTAATATCCCTGATATGGGATAAGATCACATGGAAATTAGGCTTAAGGTTATGTCCTTTATTTTTCATCTGCTCTGACCTATTTACGTCATATCTGACTATTGAGAAACGCTCTCACTTATCAGCAATGTCAAAAAATGCAATCATGAGTGATTAGAATAATCGAGACAACTGAATGTTCGATGAAACCTAAAATTTGATGTGATAGAAAAGGATGTCAAATCACATGTATACTAAAGTTTCCATCAGATTTTTCGCACTGCTATTCAGAAACTGATAGTAGCTTCTGACCGAAATTTCCACCAGAGCTGTCTATCAGATGACCTATCATCTGACTGACCAAAAATGATATCCATCATGCGTTCATGAATGGTGTGTGTCGAAATAATGATGGCGTCGTCATTTTATTGATCATGCACGCATGAACCTTTATATGACCCTTTACTCGTGTCGGTTTACTTCCAAATGTAGTTAAATATTAGCGCGAAAATGAGAGAAATAAACAGCTATTCACTCTCTCTCTCCGAAAAATAGTTAACAAAAATCACCTAAGGAATTTTTGTAGTTAAATGTTGTTAAGTCTCAAAAACAAAACAAAAATTTAATTTTTGTGCAAATATAATCTTTGAACCTATTCCTTTTGTTTATAAATGCATTTGAAACTTGTACACAATAAATTAAAGCTCAATAAATAACCTATCAACTGACACCTATAATGTTAAAACAGAAATGTAAAATTGCTTAACTAAATCAAAATTATTTAACCACAAATTTAACTACGAAAGTAAACAGACACAACTGAAAATATGAATTGGGAATTCTGTATTTTTTTTTTTTTTTGACAGATTTAATTTTGTTTTCAATTTGAGCTTCATTTGTTCGAAATAAGACAACTAACGCTCTAGAATTGCCGGTCATTAAATGGCCACTTGCCGCTTTATCGCTGCC
The DNA here is from genome assembly GCA_949775025.1 of Tricholauxania praeusta. NCBI lineage: Eukaryota > Metazoa > Arthropoda > Insecta > Diptera > Lauxaniidae > Tricholauxania > Tricholauxania praeusta. Next base: position 115,151,573 of record OX459029.1, read on the forward strand.
CGTTTTGCACCTAAACGCTTGCCGCTCATTGCGTGCAAAGCCTAAGGATACGCTTCGTCAAAGCGACAAGCGGTAGAGCAGCAAATCGCAGAGTGGCAAGTGGCCATTTACTCAGTGGCAACTTTAGAGCGTTAGTTGTCTTATTTCTTACAAATGGAGTTCAAATTAAAATTAAATTCCAGACGTTAGTTAAAAAAATTCCGTTATCAAGTTTGTCATAGCAATTTGCTTGAAAGTCGGCTTCATATTTTGAAATTTATTTTATTTTTAAGAAAAAGAAGATATACTTGCTATATGGTCAAATAACGTTTGTTGTTATGGATAGTGTGATATAAGAGTAATCTTCATAAAATTTTATGTATAGATGTCAGTTACTATAAGCTTTAAAATCAAATAAATGCAGACGTTATTGCATCAGTAGGCGTGGCACCTCCCACATTAACATAAATTTGTAAGCGCTGTTTTAAGTGAACTATTGCAGCATATGGTATGAAATTTTAGTAGCAAATCAAACGCTTGTATTGACATACGTAAATATTGCCTGAATCGCTCAGGATGTTTCCGAAATTGTTTAAATAAATTATGCAATTCACCATAACTTAATCTTTTGCGGTTAATTGGATGCACACCAAATCTTCTTTTTCTTAAAAATAAAATAATTTTCAAAATATGAAGCCGACTTTCAAGCAAATGGCTACGACAAACAGCACTTGACAGCGGAATTTTTTCAACTAACGTCTGGAATTTAATTTTTTTTCAATTTGAACTCCATTTGTAAGAAATTAGACAACTAACGCTCTAGAGTTGCCGCTGAGTAAATGGCCACTTGCCAGTCTGCGATTTGCCGCTCTACCGCTTGCAGCTCTGACGCTTGCCGCTCATTGCGTGGCCGTACCCTAAGTCAACTTAATTTTTTAACTAAATAAAAATAATTCAAAATTATATTTCAGGTGCTAACTTTAGTTTATTGGGCGACCACCACAAACTCGTTCAAGAAACTTGGAAATCAAAAAAATGTTCGAGGGTTGTAGATGAGCTTGGCACAACCAAAAAGTACTGTCTTTAGACTCAAAGATAGTCCTCTAGAAGTGTGGGCTGAAAGAAAATCATTAGAGTTCTCCCTTGCTGAAAACCGCAATAAGGTACTTAACGGTGATGGCGACATCTCTTCCATCTGAGCGTGTTTTTCTACTGCTGGGAATATTGTCACCAATAAAAAATCTGTCTAACGGAAGATAAATTGGACAAATTACTTTTTTTACAAACTGTCAATAAAAAGTTTTGGTGTATAGGTAAAATTTTACACTAGATTTTAAATATTTACTTTGAATAACATGGTTATATGTATTACTTACAAAATGTGACTAGTTTTCGTCTTTTAAATAAAACTTAACATAATATATTATTAACAAGATTAATTTTCAATTCATTGATTTCTTTTAATTTTGATAAATTTCAAATATTTTCTTTTAAAAATTCTTAAATTTTATTCATTTTTAATATCATTTGTAAGGCTGTTAAGTATTTAAAAACCTTTCTGGAAAAGGGTCCTTTGGGCTGCGACTGGTCTCTGATATTCGATTCTAAAATCACAGTTTAATTTTTCAATCACTATCAATTACGAATTCGCTTGAAACTTGTTTGGCCAAATTAGTTTTCGCATATAAATAACGTATTTTCGTATTACAATGTAGATAAAAGGGACGCGGCTAGTTTCGGAAACAAGTTCAAGATGCCGTACTTGTCATTTATCGGAGTATAATTGGGTTAAAAATGTGAAAAATTAAAAAAAACTTTCAAAAAGAAAATAATCGATTTTTAAAAACATAGATGTTTCATCGACATCGAACATCGGTCAAAAAAGTCATCGATGTTCGGAACATCGATGTTTGCCGTTCGATGTCGCAGCTCGTAACGACATGATATGTATGGAAGTAATGTAATGCTACCATCCAACGCTTTTTAGTTGTCTCATTCTGATCATTCAGTCTGCAACTTTTTGGGATGTATTTTAAAATTAGTGAAAACTTAAACTCAAAAACTGCTGAATCTTGATTGTTTAAAAATCCCCTCTCAATCAACAAGAGTTTCTGAACCTCATTCCACGTAGGTATCTTTATAAGATTCGCCCAATCAAAACGTGTTCATTATTGAGCTGAAACCACTGCATTCTGGTCTCAAATCAAGTTTTTTGATTCAAAAATGGCTAAATAGCGCAAATCTTGTCGGAAATGAAAATTTCCTTTTTAAATTAAAGCTTACTTAAATTCCATTAAATCCTCGGAGTTCGAAATTTCACAATAAATTTTCCTTTTTTAATATTTTAAGCTAACGTCAAGAAAAAAAAGCACATATAAAGATATAAAATTTTTTGGCTACTTTTACTCAATCACAATAGATTTGAGTTTAACTTTCTATTTGACAACTGATTTTGCTTGATTTTATTTTTTAACTAGCTTTAATTATTCTAAAAACTTCGGAATATTTTTGTCCGAATAATGTAAACTGTAAACTATAAGCAATATATCATACTGACATCAGAAATACTTGAGTTATGATCTTCAGCTTTAAGGAATCGATATTTTTATTCGTGTACATACATTTATTCAGTATATTATTATATCAAAAATTATTTCAAAAATACTTTACTTTAATAATAAAAAATGGAAACATTTTTTGGTTTTCAAAGTTCGTGCTCCGAGAGCTCCGTGAATTTTGGAAAGCTTTAATTTAAAAAAATTGTTCATTTCCGACAAGATGTGCGCTCTTTAGCCATTTTTGAACCAAAAATGTCGATTTCGGACTACTGTGCAGTGGTCCAAATCAGGCCCGTGCGCAGGAATCATCCATGGGGGGGGTTTTAACTCGAACATTTCTTATTAGATTACATATATTCATAAAAAACGTCAAACAACGGTTTACTTTTAATATAGACATTTAATTATAATTAAATACATAAACACAGGTGTTTATTATCTTTTCGGAAATTGGCCAAAAAAATTAAGAAAATTTAATTTGTTTTCTTATTTTTAAAATTTTTTTTCGATTTTCTTTATTTCCATTAAAAAAATAAATGAGAAAAAAAAATAAAATTTGATTTTTGGTCCAAAAAATTTTAAAAGTATTTTATAAGCAAGTAATTACATACAATATTTTGCTTCAATAACTACACGGTTAGAAATTTTGGATTAAAATGACTACACCAGAATTGTATTAAAATGCAATACTGCCTTAAATTTAAAAACGATACGCTGCTTTTGTGCTGCGTTCTTAAAACTTTATATGAGAACTTAAGTTTTTTACCTGTCACCGATCAGAATTGAACCTAGGTCGTCGTCCTGCGTCATGCCATTGTTCATATACGCTCATCTTTACCAATTGAGCTACTGTCATTTCCATGAACGACTAAATCTCAATTACTGACTTTTCCGTCAAAATTAAATATTGAACTTTTATTTTATGTTGTTGTCAATTGATAATTTAAATATACTTTTAGCCAAACGAAATACGATACTACGTTGGCTGATGTCGTTAAACTGCTCATGCAACCATTGTACTGAAAGGGAACCAGGTTCGAATCTCAGTGCATATGACATATTTTTTTTTTTAATTTAATAAAGAAAGTATTAAAATATAATACAGTATGGTTTAAAAATCAAATGTAATACTTGCGATATTAAAATTTAATACAAACGGTCTTTTGGCCCAAACATACAAACATTTTTTTTTCCTCATCTATTTTTTTAATGGAAATTCATGTAGTGGCATTGAGAATTTCAAATTTCAAAACAACAAAGGACTTGAGCTGTTACACAAGAAACACCAAAGCTCTACTCGCGGAGAGGCCACAGTTTTTCTCCTTATGTATAGGCTTAAAAAATAGCGGTCAATTCTTTTCGACACTTCCTTTTGTGTACATAAAGAAAATAAGGAAAAAATTTAATTTTCTTAATTTTTTTGGCCAAATTCCGAAAAATGAAAATTTTGCAGCTCTGGTAGTAACCCTAAGACTATTTTTTTTATTATTTTTTTAAATGAGGATATACTCGAATGTGAACGAATTTTCGAAAATCGAGTGTTTTGAAGTATTCTAGAACATGCCATTTGTCTAGTGTTAATGATATGATTCGATATTCAGTTATCATTACGTAAGTAGCTAAATCTGCGAGGTACTTGAAAAAACTCGTCCAAAACTCTTTCCACTTTGATTGAATGTATATTAATTGATTGAATGTATATTAAGCGAGGTTGAGCCGTTCAGCCGATCATTGGACATAGTTGATCTGAGGTATGTCTTTAGACGACGTAGCACTGAAAAGGAGCGTTCATTTGTTGCTGTTGTCATAGGCAAAGCTGTAAAAACACGAAGCATTTTTGATGTCTTGCCCCGCAAAGCGTTGACGCCAAAGTTTAACTTCATTTATGTCACGTGAACTATCATGCAAAATTGAATGATATGGTACAAATAGATTTGTGCATGAATTTTCATTGAAGCTGATTTTATTGATGCCGGAGCTAAGTATGCTTAAACGCGCATTGAAAAAAAGGTCGTGTTACTTAGCCTTAGCGACGTGCAGTGGTCCCAAATCGATTTTTTGGTTCAAAAATAGCTAGAGTGCACAAACCTTGAGAAAATAAAAAACTCGTTCTCTGATAATTTATTGGCATTTCAGTTCTTTTATTTATAAAAAATGTTGTGTCTTTTTGATTTCTCACCCTTGCCGATTTCAAACACAGATTACGAATGCTTCCACCGAATGACGCTTTGTTTTACGTTCGAAATATTGCAGATTTTGACATTAATTGAAAAATTTTGTGAAAATAAGGACGGTTCTGTGTTCTTTCACAACGGGACAGAAAGCTTTAAACGGGGCAGTCCCGTTCAAAACTTGACGTATTGCCAGCTTACTTGTACACAACTTTATGTTTATTTATGATGTAATGTATGTTCATTTATGATATAATGTGTGTTCATTTATGATGTAATGTATGTATGTTCATTTATGAGGCAATGCTTACTGTCCTGATCTTCTTAAGCTGATAGTTTTAATATTCCTTCTAGAACCCTACGCTCCTCAGACTATTTTTATATTAAGTGTCATATTTCAAACTATGCTATTAATGAGCTCATTTAATAGAACTCTTTTAATATTAAACATATTATATAAAGAAAATTCAATGGATATATGGTATGCCTAAATTTAATTTTGTAACTTATCAACTTCCTTATATTTTAAGACAATTTGTTTTAGTATGTAAGGTTTTTCTGTGGACTCAATTAATTCTTAAGTTTCTTAGTAAGACTGAAGCACCAAAGATATTTTCAAAAAGATTCAAATCTATGACTGAACAAAACATGGTTAAGTTCTCATTTTCTTTCAATTTTACATAAAAGTTTTTATATATGTATATAAAGGCTTTCGTGAGGGACAACGTCAATGAATATGTGTTGAAAAAAAAAAGTTAAACCAAAAAAAAATTCCTTCATATTAACTGTCGTTGGCTCCCTTATGTAAAGTAAAATTTAAGTGTGTAAGTCTATATGTTAACTAACGTTAAAAAAGAAAGGATATAAGTTCCATGAGCAAGAGCTAATTAGCCTTTAAAAACAGAAATAAAAGCTATGTAGCATTCAATAGTAAAAGTAAAAGCAAAAGCAGGCCATACATTTACAGCCGCTAATGTATAACACAAAAGAGAAAATGTTAAAATACTTATACTGTAATCAGTGTTTAAAGCCTCAATAAAGAATTCAATTCAATTCAAAAATACATAAACGTTTCACTGTTCAAAATTAACACAAAAACGCTTATAATCAAATAAGTCATCACATTTTTCTTTTTATTTTTCTAAAACAGTACACAATTTTTAATAAGCAAATTAATACACATTTAATAAATTGTTTCCGATTGCTTTTAAAGCTTGAAGCATTTCTAATATGTGCAGTCTTTTTGTTTCATAAATTTGCCACGATAAAAGTTGTTGATTTACTTCATTGTAGAAAAAACGTTCAGCAAACTTCATGCACTTACTAGACATTGATGGTAATACGATCTGTTGACATATATTCACAGTAGCGATCATAAGTTGACTGGAATCTAAATATAGTAAAATAAACATTAAAACATTCCTGAAATTTACTTTAACATTGTGAGGAAACATTCTGGAATCCATTGACATATTCTTCGGAAAAATATATAGCGCCGGATGACTTTCCACATTATATATCCACGGTACATCATTAATATCCATATTTATTCGAACAAATTGAACGTCGCTAACGTTTAGTCTTATTGATACTTGTAATAAAATATGTAACATATGGGTACATAATGGACAGTTTGATGAATACATTACAGCTACTAAGGTTGAATTATTTGACGATAGCATGTTTAGAAATATGGATGTATCAATATCATTTATACTAGGTACATTCCTGTCTTCTTTAATTACAGAAATTCGGGCGGCGTCAAAATATTTGGTTTGAAAATTTAAATTAACGTTGTAAAAGTCACCAATGAACGACTTTATATTGACTTTTGGTAATTTATATACAGCCTCATCCTTACTATCAATTACAACAACGAAGTCCTTGTTTGTGTCCTTAGAAACATCGCCAACTAATTGAAACAAAACCTCATCCATAAGATCGGCATTGATTATAAAAAAGGAAGTTGTTCCGTTGTAAAGTAATGAGTTCTCATACTGGCAAGATGTAAATGCCTTAATAGGAATGTGTAGTTTTGATTGAGTCCTCATAAAAGTATTGTATGTAAGTGTTTTAGCTCGGAAATGTTCTAAAAAGAGATCTGTTGAAGAGCTATCTTTAAATATTTGTTCATATCTTCTTATGAATTGGTGGCAGCTCATTTGGCATAAAATGTTGTAATCAGTTTTTAATGTACACAGCTTTTTCTGATTATTTATACTAAAATGTATTAGTAAAATAACTGGACCGCTTACCGCTAGAGTTGCTAAGTTTTTTATTTGTTCACGAATATTATTCGAATGATAGCGTGCATTACTTTTTCTTAAGACAAAAGAATTTATATCATGAACTTTTGTTTTTTCGTTTATTTGCATCTCCTGTGAGCTATTACCATTCATTATATTTAATGTAGGTGTTTTGATAGTTGGATCTAAATATACAGCAAAGTGAACATTTTGGTATGGATCCAGCTCCAACCATTTGAGAGATGAATGTACAAATAATTGGTATTCTAGGGAATCACTTTTAGTAAAAAATCCAATCACCACTTGCGCATGGTTATCTATAACTGAAACGTCGTGATCGTTTTGTATACGATTAAGCGGCACTAAGACACTGTCTACAAATTTTGTAAGAGAAGGAGTAGTCCACAGTCCATTGTATTGAATTTTTGTTTTTCCTCTAATGTAAACTCTTAATGAGGGCCAATTCGTTTCATCGTACAAATTGGTGCAATAGTGCTTATATTCCCAGCAGTTAACAGCAAAAAAGTAAGCCCTTTTGTAATAAGAATTGGCTATTTCGTTGAAAATCGATATTGCAACCAGAGATTCTTCGTCCCATGGAACATAAAGCAAAACAAGTGAAACCTCAGCGGAAACCATTGTTGCTTTCCAATTATCTTTCAAGTTTTTGATATTTTCATTTTTAAAATAAGATTGCGTGCTTAAACAATCTGCGTAACTTCGCCCATTCTGAATAGGAGAATTATTTGCAGTAATACCAAAAACTATAAAAATTTTAAAGTAAAACACTAAAAACATAATTAATAAATAACAGTCTTATCTAATTGCAGAATGCCACAAATGGTACTTCAAAAGCGGCTATTTAGTTATGTGGACTGTCAAAAACAGATGATGCCTTTAACAGTTTGTTAATCAGTGTAATATTTCTGTGGTCGTAACACTTGAATCACATATACGTTATTCACACACACCAAATTAGATCGAAGCTTATATGACTTCGGAGCAGGGTTGATATTTGAGGGATTTTAGGGCTTTTTTGAGCCCTTTTAATTTTCAAAAGCCCTGTGGCCCTTTTTATTAATTTTTGGCCCTTTTGCGAATTTCTACCAAAAAATAATCACAATTTTTTATTTTTCAAAGGAAAGCTTACTGGGATAAGTGATTGTCGACTGGGATAAAACTTAAGTGTTTTTTTTTTTCCTCCCAAAAAATTTTAGTGGACCCTTAAGCAATACAATGGCTTTTGACTTTTTAATTGAAATTGAAAACCAGAGATGTTTTTATATGAAAAAATTTTTATTTGATTTATAACACAGATCAACACTAGTTTTAGTGGCGAGAAGCTGTACTTTTACTTTTACTAAGGACCTTATATTGAATACATTATCAGCAAACATTTTGATATCTTACGTGCAGTTTTCTAGATTTTGCTTTGTAAAAAAAAGTTTCCATGAAAAACAACTTACATTATTTAAATATAAAATTTCTTTTCGCATCTTTCTTCCATAATTTTTAGGTCCTGGTGAAACCGCTCCCTTTGTTCTTCGCTATAAGATCCAAGATTTTCTGTGAATTGGTCAAGATAACTGTGAAAGTAGAGCACTTTGATAGACACATAACATCCTAAGTTATTAAAGTGCTCTAGCATGCATTTACAATTTCAGAGCAGTTATTTGACTATATAATTTCCGAAAAAGTTTTTATTAACTTCAACAAACGAATAAACGACTTCGTTTAGAACTGTCTAAAGAGACGCTATTCATTTGGATAGTATTTTGAAAGACCCATTTCGAGAATAAGGCCTTACACATAAAAAAAAAAATAATCATTTTCCGATTGAAAAAATGGTAGAAAGTCTTGCTCTCTTGTTCTTTTGTTTTTATAGAGCAAAATGCTGGAACAGGTATTTCCTCTGAAGAAAGTCACTTAAGCGATGTATCATGGCAAATGTCGTACAACTATCTTCCATGAGTGACTTAAAAGCAAAGAATACAAAAGAAGTGAAAGTCTTTTGCGGCAAAATTTTTCACTCTCACGTATTGATTGTCAAAGTTCGCTAAAAACAATGTACCCGTATATTGGAAACTAAATTTTTTGGAAATTTATTTCCGATTTTGGGCATTATTGGGGATTTAGGAAAAACTTGAGAAATTAAAAAAATATTAATATGTACATAGCACAATCAGGGCCGTATTACCGCATACGCCACCGACGCCATGGCGTATGGGCGGCAAAATTTTGAAAAAGAGGACCTTTTTTTTTTTGCTCATCAAAAATATCTTTATATTAATCAAAAAAATTGTTGCTTTTATTAAAAAATCCGATTTTTTCACATCTTTTTTTTTTTTTTTTTAATTTTGGGGGCGACAGAATTTTATTGGCGTACGGGCGGCACATAACCTTAACTCGGCTCTGAGCACAATAATTAGTTCTTACATGAAATAATTGTAATAATGCGAACATATGTTGTATATTAATAAAATTTATGTATCACCATCTATGTGTCTTAAGAATCGCTTTGAAAATCCCTTATTTGTTTTAAAAATATGCAAATGTTAATGAAAGTTTTTTCTTTGTAGCTGAAATAACTGCTATAACTATGTTCGCGTAATAAACTGACATAAAAAAAAAAAAAGATTTTAGTACGAAATTACCGATGTGAGGGACTATCACAATGGTCGCATTTTTATTTTTCAAATTCAATTTCAACTTGCAATTTAGTTTTTGTTGGTACGTCTATTTATGATTGTGATTATAAGCAAATAGATTCTCAACTTTTTTTCATCGCTGTTTGCTTAATTCAGAAACACTGATTGGTTGATAAATGGATGACCTGTCAAATGCGCATACAACATGCTAAATAGTGGAATTCAAGAAATTGCAAGACTTCCATAAAGCTCTTAGTGCAATTAAGTGCTATGAAAAACAATATCGAATATGTAAATTCTGTAATGATGATGTAAAAATCAAAACATTTGCTGATAAACATCAACTAAGTATAGTACATTTTAAAACAAAATTTGGGCTTTATTTTACACAAAAGAAGAAATACATTCAAACTGACAACATAATAGATACTAGTAAAATTAAAAATTGGCTTTTTGTATAAAAGTAAGCTGTAATTTCTCAAGCATTTATGTTTCGAATAATTATATGAAATTATTTTTCAAATTCTTAATGGAACACAAAAACAAAAGAATTGATATTTTTCGTTCAGGGTAATTGAATTACTTTACGAGAAAACCTTTCCACATATTTTACGGCATAAACGATATGTAATTCATAGTGATGGCAACTTCTCAACACTGCAGTGAAACGAAAAAGTATTGAAAAATATGCAAAAATATGAAGATTTCAAAATGAAATTGCAATGTTTTTTGGGTCTTGCAAAAGAACTTGGGTACATTTTTGATTTTTAAAAATCTTTATTGTTGTTTGGGTGTATAGAATATTCTTCATACTATTCAGAGTTTTGTATAAAAAGCTTATGAAAGGAGGTAGAATATTAAGAAATTTTGGGAAAAAAATGTGGTGAATAATTTTTACGTTTGTTGGTGCGGGGTTTTTCTGCAAAGGTGAGGTGTAAAATTTTGTCCACGTTTATACTAGAGCGCGGGAAAAGGAAAGGATTAATGCATACGTGGGTTTGGTGAAATTTTTTTAGGTTTGGTGAATAAGGACAGCTGATTTTGAAGTTTGTCCAAATATGATAAATGAAAAATATCAAAACAGCGTAAAGGAAGGTAAGCTATAACACAATTTAAATTAATGAATTTAAATAATTCAATTCAATTTTATTATTAAAATCGCAATAAAATTAAATCGAAACTAATTTGGTTTCCTTACAGCTTCAACACGGACATACTACTTCGCTACATCTGTGGTTTTCAGACGATGCTTGTGGCTACTGCCATTCATCAGAAGTTGTTGTCGCATACTGTTTCCGTGCCTTTACTCATGCGCTTGGAGTAATTCCATCAACATTTGCTGAGAATACTGACCTGAATCCAATCGCAACAGTGATATCTACGAAATCGTTATGCTCAAGGCGATAGGAATGCTGGCATTAATGTGCGAGTATTCAACATAATAGTTGCTACTACTACGAATAACAAACACTCGTCATTATATTCGGCAAGTACCACATACGGCAGTGCCATAACCACCACAGTTGGTGGCGGAACCATAGTAACAGGCACCTTCTGTCACCCCGGTCATACTTGCTGCAAGCAACAGCAAAGTAACGCATCTCGGCCGACAAGCGCAGGTGCCAAACCACCACATGCAATAGCTACAGCAATAAATCGCTACCGCCATTGCGCCGCCGCAGTCAGCTGCTGCTTCTACTAATGTTCCTACTTCAACTAATGTAAATGATATGCAGTTTTATGTGACAAAACATTGATAAAAGTTTAAGTGTAATTTGATTTTAATGTTTTGTAGGTTATGATTGAATATACTATTTTACGAAATTCAATATTACTTTAAATTTGTTATCTTGGAAGAAAAGCGGCACGATTACGATTTCCGTGGCGCTGCAATCTAACGATGTTTTATATTTAACATATTCGGTTTATTTAGGCGTGATTTATAGAAAGCTATGGCACAGGTTTACTTTAGCTCCCATGCTCAAAACAGTAAAAAATTATCAAATTATGATCTGTTCCAAAAAAGAAAAAATTTTTTTTTTTATATTTGCTTAACCCCTTAAAATGAAAATAAAAATAGTGAGAAAAAAAAGTGTCGCTCGGATCTGGTTTCGGATATATAGCTATCGGAAGTTGCGGATATAGCTTTAGTAAAAATCCATATAAGTTGGGAACCCCTGAATGGATATAAAAAATATGGGCATCATAAGATAGATAGTTTAATGGTTATATAGTTTAATCTAACCCATGGTTTTGGAGGTATGACGATTTTTCTGAAATTTTGACCAATTTTTTTTCAAAAATCTGTATTTTTCCAAAAAATGTGTTAATAACATGTTACTTTTTTGGCATATTAAGAAAGCTTAATTTATTTCCTTTCAAATGGTATGTAGTTTGTTGCATATCTTTACTTAGTATGTTGCCATATGATATGATTTAAGGAAAAATCAAAAACTAAATTGATTATTACATATAAAAACGATAAGACTATCGCTTACTATTTTATTTAATAATATCTTATATTTTGTCTAAAAAGTAATGAAATTTTCATTTATAACAAAAAAAAATTCAAGAATATTCCAAGTTTGGAATAAGACACCCAAAGTGGTAAAGCCATATTAAAAATAGTCACCACAACGGGGTGAGTTTCAAAAAGTACCAAAAAAATTAATTTTAGTTTTTTACTGGTATTAGTATTCTGCCGAGACTTTCGCTTCTTTTGATATTATTTGCTTAAAAGTTACTTGACAAAGGTAAGCGATGAAAAGATCTTGTAAATGCTGGCAGGGTTGTATTCATCCAAGGGTTGTCAGATTTTTGAAACACGAAATCAGTACATTTAGCGCAAAAAATCAGTACAAATCAGTACACAGTACAACATCACGTTGCAAAATTTTTTTATTTCCAAACAAAAAAAACAAAAGGTCAGAACTTTTAGGATTCCTAGCAAATTAATATAAGATAAGTTACTTAAATCAGGACCGTGTGCAAGGGGAGCTTTTAGGGGTTCAAACCCCTCCCATAGAGAATTTTCAAACATATATTTTTATTGACATTTGAATGAAAAATCAGAAAAACACAACAATTTTTTTTTTTTCAAATGTAAGATAACTAAAATGCCAATAAATCGTCGGAGCCCGAGTTTTTAATTTTCGACAAGACTTGCGCTAACTAGCTATTTTTGAACCAAAAAACATGATTTGGGACCGCTGCGCGTCGCTAAGACTGAGTAGCACGAGCGTTTTTTCAATGCGCGTTTAAGCATAGCTCCGGCATCAATAAAATCAGCGTTAACAATGAAGACGCGTTTCCAAATGTCCATCAAATGCTTTTTGTTATGGCAACTTTGCCTGTGACAACAGCAACAAATGAACGCTCCTCTTCAGCGCTACGTCGTCTAAAGACATATCTCAGATCAACTATGTCCGTAGACCATCTAAACGTCTTAGCCTCGCTAAATAAACATCGTGATATCAAAACCAATGTGGAAAGAGTTTAGGACGAGTTTTTTCAAGTACCTCGAAGAATTCATTCAAATTGAAATTCCCGCCATAACTTTGGAAAATATCAGTTTTTATAAAGGCGCGCATCAGCCTAATTGTTTGAATTGTGTGCTATTTTCCAAAGTTATGTCAGGAATTTCGATTTGAATGATATACATACATATATATTCTTAGGATTGATTAAAAATAACATTACAAAAAAAAAATAAAAAACAAAATTTTATATCGAATTTTATGTAGACAAAACATGGTGCGCGTTCATCAGCAAAAAATTCGTAGTTTCCAAAGTTTTGGCGGGAGTTTCGATATGAAAGCACATGCATTCTAAAAGGCGGTACACACTAGCAATCATGTTCGTCAGTTTTGCTCAAATTTCTCTTGTTTGCGTGTGTGACCATTCTTTTTCGTCAGTCAATAGTCAACAGCCAGTCAGCAGCCATATTTTTTTTTTGACTGATGAATTTTTGAAGACGAATATGATCGCTAGTGTGTACCCCCTTTTAGGATTGATTGAGGAATAACATAAAAAAAGAAACTGAAGATGTTGTATTGAAAATATTTTGAGAACAATTTTTTTTAATAAAAAATTAGTGTTTTAACGAATTTATTTAAATTTTTTTAACTTTTTTTATAAAGTTATAGTTGTAGGTATCTACTCGATTATTATTTACTTTAAATATTATAAAAATATATTGTTCAAATTTTAATAATCATTGTGAAATTTTTTAATTCTGAATTTTTAATTTTCAATTTAAAAAAAAAAAGAAAAATTATATTAAATGCTATCACACGTATTTGTGAAAAATATTAAAAAATAGAATTTTAATTTAAACTTAAAATACGGCTAAAATTGGCGAACCTGCCAGGAGCGATTTGCTTGCATGAAATAAACAAGAACAAAAGACCACATTAAAGGAATAAAAATTTAAAGATTCTTCATCCACTAAGCAAATCTCATTGTACAAGCCTTTTAAAAGCAACGGAAACCTCAAACGCAACTTCAATTTCAATCTAACCCAAAGCGAACAGAACTGATTGATCTCATTTGAGTTACAAGAAGAACCAAAACCACAAAAGAAAACAATCAACAAAAAAAAAAAAAAAATATTTTAACTGACTATTCCTCCAACTATCTTTCTTCAATCGCTCAACTGTGTGACTACAAACGATACATCCGCAACTAAGTAGTAATCAGGATCAACAAAGAGATACTAGGGAACAAGATTCGAAACAACAACAAACTAAGTAATTATAACTAAGATAAGTACATAATATTATATGTTATATATGTATGTATATTACAATTACATAATTTAAATTTTATACAATTTTAAAAATTATTTATTGGAAACATTATACTATTTGAAAAATATTTTTATCACTTCATTGTAATCCTTCTGCAAGAATATTTTATTTAAAATGTTTCGATCCCCAATTCAGTCTCCAACCGGTGGAGATACACAAAATCTCATACAATTAACACATCTTGAAACAAATAATCCACCAACTCATTCAAATACACAAACCAAATCACCACATAGTCAACCAATTCATACGAATACACAAATCACATCAGTGGAACAATCTTTAGAAATCTACGCAACTTCAGTTAAACTTCCACAATTTTGGACAAACCTCGTATTTTCACCGTAGAAAATAAGTTCACACAACTCCTTAAACTTTATCCCTCCATTACAGCCGAAACAAATTACACTTTACCTGTAAAACATTCAACTGTACATCATCTTGTTACTAAAGGACAATTACCTTTTTCAAAACCCAGACGTTTAGACCCAATCAAACATAAAGTCGCGAAAACAGAGTTCGAATTTTTAGTAAAAACAGGTATATGTCGTCCTTCCAAATCATCAACTTTATCACCATTACATTTAGTTGCTAAAAAAGAACCAAATGAATGGCGACCTTGCGGTGATTATCGTAGATTAAATGTTGTTACTATTCCAGATAGATATCCACTTCCACATATCCACGATCTCAATATTGACCTTCGCGACAAAACTATCTTTTCGAAATTAGACCTCATACGTGCTTACCATCAAATTCCAATGGCTGAAGAAGACATACACAAAACTGCGATAACAACACCTTTTGGAATGTATGAGTTTACCCGAATGCCTTTTGGTCTTAGGAACTCAGCGCAAACATTCCAAAGGTTCATCAATGAAGTTTTTACCGGTCTTAATTTTGCTTTTGTTTATCTTGACGACATTCTGATAGCAAGTCAAGATGAAAATCAACATCTTGCACATCTAAAAATCGTTTTCGAAAGATTAGCTGAATACGGGTTGAATATTAAACCAACCAAATGTATATTTGGAGTTTCAAATATTGACTTCTTAAGCTATAACATTTCATCCGAAGGGATAAGAGCTTCTGAAACCAAGGTACAAGCTATAAGAGATTTCGAACAGCCAAAATCAATTAAACAAATACAGAAATTTGTCGGAATGTTAAACTATTACCATCGTTATATTCCAAATTTAGCACATACACTTAGTCCAATTCATTCTATGATAACTGCTGCAACAAAAAGTAAATCAAAGTCACTTTTATGGAATACTGACACAGTAGAAGCATTTAAGCAAGTTAAAGAAAATTTTGCTAAGAATACATTGTTAAATCACTTTAACAGTAAAGCAAAATTGTCCATTGCAGTTGATGCTTCTACATTTGCAATAGGAGGAGTTCTTCAACAAGAAATAAACAACAAAATTGAACCTCTCGCATTTTTCTCAAAGAAATTATGTCCGGCTGAAATTAAATATAGTACTTTCGATAGGGAATTACTAGCAATATACTTAAATTTGAAACATTTTAGACATTTTCTTGAAGGACGATCATTTTCTGTACTAACCGACCATAAACCTTTGACCTATGCTCTTAACTCTAAAGTAGACAGAAGTCCAAGACAGACAAGACATTTAGAATTCATATCTCAATTTACCAATGACATAAGACATATACGAGGTGACACAAATATTGTTGCAGACTTACTCTCTAGACCTTTTGAAATTGAAGTTATTAAAAATGAAGACATTAATGTAAAACTTTTACACATTGAACAACAAAAAGACAAAGAATTAGAGCAATTAATAACTAGCTCGCTAAACTTATACAAATTAGAACTGATTAAAATAGAATCTTTGAACATTGCGATCTGGTGCGAAAACTCTTCAAAATCTCCTAGACCATTTATTACGGAGATTTTAAGAAAAAGAATTTTCGAAAACTTACATTGCATCTCACATCCTGGAACAAGATCATCACGACATCTTATCTCAACAAGATATTTTTGGCCGAAGATGAACAAAATGATAAATCAATGGGTGACAGAATGCTTAGCCTGTCAAAAAGCAAAAATTCAACGACATACAAAATCTCCAATACTTAAAATTGAAATTCCCCCAGGACGTTTCGAACACATACACATGGACATAGTTGGACCGTTACCTTCATCAAACGACCATAAATATTTATTAACGATCATAGACAGACATACTCGTTGGCCAGAAGTGTATCCCTTAAAGAATATTCTGACAGCAACTATTGTTGAAACTTTCCTTCGACAATACATTCCACGTTTCGGTGTTCCATTAAAAGTAACAAGTGATCAAGGTTCACAATTCATGTCAAAATTCTTTACTTCCTTAATTGATTTTCTAGGATCTCATAAAATAACAACTTCATCCTACCATCCTCAGGCAAATGGAATGATTGAACGTTTTCACAGACAACTCAAAAATTCCATTTTAGCAAGTGAAAATACTGAGAATTGGTACTACGAATTACCATTTATTTTATTAGGATTGAGATCTTCTTTTAAAGAAGATATTAAATCTACAGCTGCGGAAATGGTTTACGGTCAAAATCTAAGATTACCAAGTCAACTAGTTGTTCCTTCTGAAAAGTCAATTGATCCTACAGATATTTTGATCAAATTAAAAAACCACTTCTCAAACGTTCGATCAAACATTTCACATCATAACACATCAAACAATTTTTACGTACCTAAAACCCTTAAGGAATGCAAATGCGTTTTAGTACGAGCAGACAATAAACGATCAAGTCTACAAAATCCATATGAAGGACCTTATGAAGTTATAGAAAAAAATCCAAAATTTTTCACTCTCAACATAAACAATCAACACAAAAACATTTCAATCGATAGAATTAAACCAGCCATTTTAGACAATAACAAAATTACACAACTTAAAACTCCTTACACAAAAAAAGTTACATTTAATTTACTACCTATTAATATTCTTGGAGGGGGAGTATTGTAGGTATCTACTCGATTATTATTTACTTTAAATATTATAAAAATATATTGTTCAAATTTTAATAATCATTGTGAAATTTTTTAATTCTGAATTTTTAATTTTCAATTTAAAAAAAAAAAGAAAAAATATATTAAATGCTATCACACGTATTTGTGAAAAATATTAAAAAATAGAATTTTAATTTAAACTTAAAATACGGCTAAAATAGTCTTTTTTAACAAATATGATGAAATGATTTTTTATACTATCTACTATAATTTTTGAGATATTTCTTTTCAAAAAATGTTCAAAAACGTCAAAAAATCAAAGTGTACAGTTATTAAAAGAATGACCGGTCTATATTAAAAGTTAACTTTTCTTTTTTGACTTTTTTATGAAGATAATCTAACAGTTAATTGGCCAAATAAATGATGAAAATTTGATTTTTTTCTTATTTATAATATTTTTTTTAAAATATTTTTTCGTTTTTCCTTATGTACACATAAGAAAGTATCGAAAAAAAACTTGCCGCTATTTTTTAAGCCTATACATACGGAGAAAAACTGAGGTCTCTCCACGAGTAGACCTTTGGTGTTTCTTGTGTAACAACTCAGTTCCTTTGTTGTTTTTACTGCATTCACCTAAACCAGTCATGCACAACCTTTTTATCGCTGTGGGCCGCATTAGAAAGTTAATAATTGAATGGGGGCCGCATTAGGAAATTATTAATTGGGCAATCACAAAAACTTAAACTCTAGAAACAGTTATTATTACATATATACTTTATTACAGAAACAAGAAAATTCACATTCAAAATAATTCAAAATATTATAGTAACTTAATCAAAAACAAATTAATTTTAATGAGATTTTTGTGGTTGCATGTTAGATGCTAACTTTTTTACATCCGGAGTAATATTTTTAGTAGCTACTTTTACCACGGCGTTTAGGTTTTCATTTGTAAGTCGGTTTCTTTGAATTGATTTATTCAACTTCATTATTGAAAAAGTTAATTCACAAATGTACGTACTTCCGAATAAACTTCCACAAAGCGCTGAATTTTGTTGTAAATGTGGAAAGTTTTCTGTAGGAAGACATCTGTAGAAGTTCATTAAGTCTCCTTCCTTAAATTTGGACTTCAATTCTTCGTTGCATTGAATGACAATAAGCTCAAGTTGGAGTTTTGATTCAGCATTTTCATGTCATGCTTCGAAAGGATTAGCAAATGTGCTGAACAGTATTTTGTACCGGTCAAAGTCTTCAAATCGTTCATTGAAAGATTGCTGCAGTTGTTGAATATAAATACCATATTGATATAATAATCATCTTGTATTTTTTAAATATTTCATCGCAGTTGGAAAAGTGACAAGTATTATTATTGGTTATTTGGGAATGGAACAATGATAACTTGATTCGAAAAGCTGATACGTCACCATGTAATGTCGTGATTAATTGAGATTTTCCTTGAAGTTTAAGGTTCAGATCATTTAAATACCGCATATATCTGTTAAAAACGCGAGGTCACATATCCATTTTGAATCATCATTTTGATTTAAAAACATTTTAATTTCTTCAATAAGGTTAAGGAAACGTTACAGAACTTTGCCTCTACTTAACCAACGAACTTCACTATAGTACAAAACATCACCATATTCGCATTCAATTTCATTAAGAAATTCCTTAAATTGTCTGTGATTTAATCAACGTGATCGGATGAAATTTACTGCTTTCACAACTTTTTTCATAACATGGTCGAAACCCAGATTTTTGCCAGTTAAATTTTGTTGGTGTATAATGCAGTGATACTTCATTAAATCCGTATGTACATATTCCTTTTTGTTTCATATGTTCGGATAAAAGAGTTGTCATACCGATTTTAGGACCAATCATTGAAGGAGCCCCGTCAGCCACTATACCAGAAAGCTTTGATAAATCCAAATTATGCTTCTGCATGCTAGACAATAATGCCTGCAATAAATCCGATCCTCTTGTTTGATCTTTCATTGGATAGAGTTCAACAAGTTCTTCAAAAATCTCATAATCTGATGTTATACAACGGGCATATATACACAATTGAGCAATGGAAGTTATATCGGTTAATTCATCAACAGCTAATGAAAACTTGATACAATTTGTGACAACAAGCGAGAAAGTGACAAGAGATAATAAATGGATATACGCAATTTGTACAGTTCCTCAGTAGCTCAGTTGTTAGAGCGGCCGTCGACAGATATGCAATTGAAATGCATGTACGGTCAGGGGATCGACTCCATGTACAACATTAACCAAAAACTGGTCTGATGAGGCTATGTGGTAATAGCCGAAACACATGTCACCAATTACCAGGTTAAATTGTTCCATTTGTTATCTTTGTCATGTTTGTTGAATAAAAAATAGCATTGATCAATAAGTAAAAATTTACAATATTGGTCTTTGCTAAAATGACTGTAAGTTCATAATGTTTAATTATAATTTTTGAATATTCTTGAAAATATAGTCAAGATATCAGCAGAAATATCGGTGATACGCCGTTGTATTGTCATTCGGTTTAAACTTAGTGCTTCAAATTTCGAGGTGCATTTTGTACAACATAATTTTTTTGATGCTACGATTAAGCAGTTCTTTACAAAATCACCATCGGTATACGGTCGAGATGATTTTGCTATTAAATTCGCAATATCAAAACTTACTTCAACTGCTTGCTCTGCAGATTCATTGCACTTTTTAAATATATCTTGTTGTGCTTGATATAATTGGACCATTGAAGTAATTTTTTGTGTTCTTTAAGCACCAGAATACTTTTCATCAAAATCAAAATGTTTACTTTGAAAATGTCTTTTTAAGTTATAATCTTTCGGCACTGCAATTGTTGCTTTACAAATTAAACATATAATGTTTCCTTTATGTTCGATAAAACAAAAATTTTCAGTCCATTGCTCTTGGAAAACTCGTTTTTCATCTTCTAACTTCTCGTTTTCTTAAGTTGTTTTGATACCGACATATTATTTTTTGGATACACAAATTAAAAAAAACTGAGTAAAACTAAACAAACTACAAAGTACAAACTCAAACTGAAAAGTAAGAATAACTTACTTACTTACTTAGATGGCCATAACAACCCGTTGTCAGGTTACGGCCGACTTCAGTAGCTCTCGCCAGGCGCCTCTGTTTTGCGCGCGCCTTCTCCAATCATTAATGCCAAGCGTAGTAAGGGCTTCCTCAGCTTGGTCTATCCACCGGAGGCATGGTCTCCCTCTTCGTCGTTGACCGGTGACCTTCCCTTTAAATACCTTTTTCGCTGGAGCTTCTTTATCCATACGATGGACATGACCCAGCCAGCGTAGTCGCTGTATTGTTATACGCTTAACTATGTCAATGTCGGCGTAGAGCTCATACAGCTCATGGTTCATTCGAATGCGATAGTCGTCGCCAACTCGAACAGGACCAACGATTTTGCGGAGAACTTTCCTCTCGAACACCCCAAGAGCGGCTGCGTCTGTTGTCGAAACCACCTATGCCTCAGCGCCATAAAGAAGCACAGGTAGAATGAGCGTCTTGTAGAGTGTTAGCTTTGTCGATCGAGAGAGAGATCTGCAACGTAATTGCTTACTGAGACCGTAGTAGCACCTATTAGCAATTGTTATTCTCCGCTTAATCTCCAGACTGACATCATTGTTGCTGGTTACGGCAGTGCCAAGGTAAATGAATTCCTTGACAACTTCTAATTTACAGTTGCCCGCTGTAACATAAGTGTCTAAATCCCGTGCTCTCTTGTTGTTGTTAGTAGACATCATGTATTTCGTCTTGCCCTCGTTTACCGTCAAACCCACTTTGGCTGATTCCTTTTCAATAGCAGTGAAAGCAGCAGTAACATCTCTCTTACTCCGACCGATAATATCAATATCATCAGCGTACGCAAGGAGCTGAACACCTTTGAAGAAAATGGTGCCATTATGATGCACACCGGCTTTTCGTACGATCCCCTCCATAATGAAATTGAAGAGATCGCACGAGAGCGGGTCGCCTTGTCTGAAACCTCGCTCGGTATTAAAAGTTCCGGAGAGGTCATTCCCTACCTTGACGGAGCTACACGTATTGCTCAACGTCATCCTGCAGAGCCTTATCAACTTTGCAGGTATACCGAACTCAGACATTGTTGCGTATAGGCAATCCCGCACTGGAGTGTCGATTTGATATTCATGGGTTTTCTCCAGGACTTGACGTAGTGTAAAAATCTGGTATATGGTGGACTTACCTGGTCTACAGCCACACTGATAGGATCCGATCAGCGTTTCTGTATACGGCTTCAATCATTCACACAATACGCTCGAGAGGATCTTATATGCGATGGAAATAAGACTGATACCCCTGTAGTTGGCGCAGATTGTCGGGTCTCTTTTCTTTATTACAGGACAAAGTAAGAATATCTGCTACTGTAAATTTCAAATCTCTATAATTCCATGTAAAAAATGTTGTGGTCCATGGTATACTGAGATTCAAATTTAAACACTTAAACAAGTAAATAAATTTAAACAAGTGAATATGAGAATTAAGGGAATGTATTTCTATAATTTCATAATTAATTATATTTATACTTATTCTTTTATGTTATTTGAAAAACATATTTATTTTTTTCTTAGTATAGTAAATAATTTATTATAAAAAATATATAAAAAAAAAATTTATTTTATTTTAAGATGTAAGCAAATTATAATAGTTTAGGGCCGCAGGAAATGTTGAATAGGGCCGCATGCGGCCCGCGGGCCTCGGGTTGTGCATGGCTGACCTAAACAATATTATTTGAAATTTTCAACGCCACTGCAAGAATTTTCATTAAAAAAATAAACGAGAAAAAAAGATAAAATTTGATTTTTGGTCCAAAAATTTTAAAAATATCAATACAATTATTTAATAATATCTATATTCTATAGTTTAGGAAAACTAGAGGCGAATACAGATTGAACTATATAAACTTAAAAATACATTTATAACTTATTGAATTGGATTGTGAGGTCAAATCAAAATTCGCAAAATTAAAAATTTTCAGCTATATCGACTTGAATTGACTTTATATAAGTTCAAAAAGAGAGTGAGAAAAAAATGTATGTACTTATTATTATATATTCTATATTATATTCATTATTATTTTTATTTTTTTTTGAATTTATTAAGTTAGATATTATGTACGTTTAGAATGCAAAAGTATTTACAAGAAGTTAGTTTCGAACAGAAAGAAATGAATTAACTTCGTTATAGCCATTGGTAAAAAGCCAAGACCTAATCCTGTCGAGTAAGACATTAGAATTACGGAGGCATCTGATACTATCTGAAGAATATTAAAAACTCTCGGAGCTACTGCTGCATAGAAATTAAAATAAAGTTGCGATGAATGTGATGGTATTACTGTTAGGTTTTGGTTATTAGTTCGTAAGTTATAATTAGTGTAACATCTATTTATGAGGTAACCACTATTATTAAAAAATGCTTTCAAAACTTTATAAAAGTATAAATGTTTGAGGGGTAATATTTTTAGGTTTCTAAATAACACCAAGCTGCTTTCTCTACGATTAATTTTACAAATAATACGCACAATGTGCTTCTTAATAATCAGTAATGGGTTTATCGTATTTTTGTGTGTACCACCCCAACAAACTATACCATATTCTATTTTAGAATGAAAAAGGCCATAATAAAGACACGTAAGCAGTTTAATTGAACAAAATTGCTTCAAAAAATATATTTGCCTTACAATAGCCTGCGCATAAGATTTTAGTGCATTGGTATGATCTATCCAGCTTAACTTCCAGTCTAATAAAATGCCAAGATATTTGAAAGTTTTTACGCAATCAATACGAAAACATTTGCCAGAACATTGCTTAGAGTTAACAAAGGAAACAATTTTAGTTGATGAGTTGCAATCACTATTACCAAGTGGAAATTTATCGCAATGTGTGTGATGAAAAATAAAATTATTAATGTATAAATCATTTCCTGCTGCATTAAATATCATGATTTTAGTTTTTTCCCTTAATACCAGCTTATGGTAGGCAAACCAATGTCTTAATAAGCACAAATCATTATTGATATCAGCTACAAGGTCGAGTACGGAATTGCAAGAAAAAGTACAAGCCATATCGTCTGCGAAAGCTACAACTTTACTAGTTAATTTCAGTGAAAAAATCGAGTTAATAAAAACTAAGAAAAGGATCGGACCAACACTGATCCTTGCGGGACGCCTATGTCTATATTTGTATAAGAGCTATAGTTACTTAAACTTTTAACTCTATGGACCCTGTCGGTTAGGTATGAGGTTAACCATTTGTGAGAAGATCCTCTAACACCACATTTGTATAGCTTATCAAGAAGTATCTCGTGGTCGACAGTGTCGAAAGCCTTCGTTATGTCAATAAAAAGTGCTCCAGAAATTTTTTTACTATTGAGACTACTATAAATATTATTACAGATCTCTAAAAGTGCATGTTCTGTTGATAGTTGTTCTCGAAACCCGAATTGACAATCACTAAGAAATTTTGTTTTGTTAAAAAAGCACAGAAGTCTCTTTTTCATAAATTTTTGAAAACACAGGAAGCAGCGAAATGGGCCTGTAGTTATTTAACATAGTTTTGTCTCCTTTTTTGAAAAGGGGAATTACTTCAGCTTTTTTAAGACTGCTTGGAAAAATGCCAGCTTCAACACTTTTATTTACAAGGTGACATAGGACGTCAGAAATATTCAGAGCAATTTTTTTTATAAAAATATTTGTAAAACCATCTGCAGTTCTAACATAAGAATTTTTAAGCGACATTACAATTTTAAATATCTCAAAAGACGTTACAGGTTCAAAGAACAAACTTGAGCTGTAGGCCTCCTCTTGCAATAAGCAATTACAATTTTCAGGTGAAATACCATTATTAGATACTACATTTTTACCTGCATCTGCAAAAAAACAATTGAAAATATTAGATTTTTCAACCGGATTAGAGATCAATTTACCATTAAAGTTTATTTCAGACATTTTGTCATTTTTATTGGTTCTATTCAGTAAATTATTAACCAATCCCCATTCCTTTTTTCCGTTCCCTTTAATTTTGCTGAATTCATTTATATAAAAACTATTTTTAGCGATTGTGGTTTCTGAACGAATTTCTTTACAAATATTCCTTTAGATTTAGTTTATTTGGATGGTTTTTCAGTAGCTTGAACATTTTATTTTTTTAAGTAGCTCTGTAGTAATCCAAGGCTTTAACCTTTTGGAGTAAGACCAGTTTTTCTTAATAATTTTTGTACACACACGTGTGGCGCAACAAAGTTTCAACAAATATGTCATAGGCTTTAGAAGGATCAGGCTCAATAAAAACATTGTCCCAAAACTCATAACTGGGGACACCATTCAAACTTTCGAAGTCCACGAAATTGTGTTCAGCCGTAACAGCAGTGCGCTCCGTGGTCATAATTTTATCACCAAGACATAAAGAAGTTCTAAGTTCTAAGTTAAGTAGTGCAGATCTGACACTGCACTACTTAAACATATTTTGCTTGGCTGTTTAAGTCTTACAAAAATATGATCAATGCACGTACCAGAAGACATACGTGTTGGTTGTTGTATGCAAGATTCAAAACCGTAAGATGCAAGCAAAATTAAATAGTTGTCTGAAAAATTTGACTCTTGCAGTATATTTAGATTAATATCGCCTAATATAACAATGTTGTCAGATTTGTTAATTTCTATTAAACTTTTCAGATCATTAAGAAAGATATCCTGAGCATTATTTTCATGAAATCGATAAATACATATAAAAGTAAACTTTTGGCCATAGATTATGCATTTTATAGTTAGAACATCACAACTCAAAAAATTATACCTAAAAGAGTCACAGTATTAATCTTTATTTACAAAAGCCGCAACACCCCCAGCAGCGTACTGATTATTGCAATTTGCAAAAAATTATAGCCATGGATATCGAAAAGCGACGCTTCTACTTACATCATAAATCCATGTTTCTGTCAAAAAGATCAGGTCAGGCTTATTCAGAAATGAGTCTACATGTACAAGAAAATTATCGAAGTTTTTTCTCATACTCCTTATGTTCTGCTGCAAAACATAAAAACTGCTTGGATTATCACAAAGAGATTGAAAATCAACGTTTTGACAAATTAGAAAGGGGTTATTCAATAAACAATTTTAAGAATTTTCAAGTTCACTTATCATTTTTTAGTTTTTAACTGTGGAATTAGATAAGAGTTTATTATTAGGCAGTTTATTTAAATCCTCAAAAGAGTTTATCACATGTAATTTCTCACCATCCTCTCTACGCATCAAAACAATATCTCCTCGTACCCATCAGGGCTGTCGCTGTCACTTCAATCGCAGTTTTTCACTGCATTTTAAAGTACGACACTGCGACACTGCATCTTTAATGAAAACACTGCATTTTCAGAAAAAAAATGTTGCAGAAGTAATCTGGTAAAAAATTTTCAAATTATAAATTTTCACAATAACTCCTGAATTATTTACATTTTATAGTTGACAAAACTGAACTTTTAATTAATCTTACTTTAACATTATTGAAATTTCATCAGCTTTTGACATTTTGTTTTAACTTTTCTTTTCAACTCTTTTCGTGCAAAGTAATGAACGAGCTAAAAAGTACATTTCAACTCTCCATTCAATACATTTCCACAAAACCCAAATGGCATTACTGATTGTACATATTGTTACGAAATTTCTGTCTCTTTGACGATAATTTCGATTTCTCACACTTTTCTGAGTTCGATCACTGGATTGTGTAACAATTAAAAACACACAAACTTATTTAGTTATAAAATGGTTTATTTTATTAACGTTCAAATTCTAATATTAATTTAACACTGTATAGAAAACTGTTTTGTTCTACTATGGATCACACTGTATTCACTTTATTGCTTATTGCTTCGCTATTCTAACTCAACTGTCTGTTCAGCTCAGATGACAACCCTTTTTATACTGCAGTCATCACTCTCTCGAATAATCCAGTACCTTCTAAGTGGCGTATATTCTACCATTATCTACAACCCACCAGTGCTACTTTGTAGCGTGCATTCTACTACTATCCACATTTCACCACAATACACCAGCATGGCGCACTGACGTTGAGCTAGCTATTATGCTAGATGTTAGATGGCGTTGTACGTTGTACGACGGCGATAATTTCTCTCGGTTGTTGACTTTTTATTGTTTACTGCAGCGTCTGTTCGGTTTATTATTTTTAGCATTTTGCGCTAGATGGTGCTAATATCGTTTAGTTTCTTTCGTTGGTATTTATTTCAAGAGTCTTCTAGCATAAACCAAATTTCGCTACACTGCCCTCCGCTTAAACTTGTTCGTCCCGAACAAGAGTCTCTCCGTCCCTAGTATAAGGTGCCAGCCTTTCGATGTGGACTACCTTTAATTTACTTTTGTTCCCGGGGTATTTTTGGATTCGATACACAACATCATTAATCCTTGTGACGATCCGGTAAGGTCCCTCCCATTGAGTCTGTAATTTAGGAGACAAGCCTCGTTTTCGTTGTGGGTTATGTAGCAGCACTAGTTGACCTTCTTTGAACCCTTCAGTATTTGCTCGCAGGTCATACCGAGCTTTCATCTTGTCGCTAGCCAATTGAGTACGTCTTCTAATAAGCTCGTGTATATCTGCTAATTCTTCTCTTTTCCGCGACATGTAATCGTCAGCATGGGTCGTTTCTGGGACAACGCTTACTCCGTACTTCAAATCTGCTAGAAGCTGGTCCGTACCAAAAATGGCTTTTGCTGGCGTAACTGTAGTGGTATCGTGTATTGCCGACAACCTTTTTTAAATGTTCCTCTAGAGTACGGTTAAACCTTTCGACCATGCCATCGGACTGAGGATGCAAAGCTGTGGTGCGTGTCTTCTGTATTCCAAGCATCTCACAAACCTCCTTAAAAAGTGTCGACTCAAAATTTCGTCCTTGGTCGGAATGCAACTCAAGTGGAGCTCCATATCGGCAAATCCAATTTTTGATGAAAATGTCTGCCACTGTTTTTGCTTCTTGATTGGGAATGGGATATACTTCTGGCCACTTACTGAAATAATCAATTACCACAAGGATGTATTTATTTCCTGCATTGCTGATTGGAAAAGGTCCCGCTATATCCATGGCTATCCTCTCAAAGGGAGCTCCAACGTTATACTGATGCATTTTTCCCCGAGTGCGTTGCCTTGGTCCTTTAGCAATTGCACATTGGTCACAACGGCGGATCCAGTCAGCAACCGATTCTTGGCATCCTACCCAATAAAACCGTTTCTTTATTTTCTCTTTGGTTTTCGTTATGCCCAGATGTCCACCACTCGATCCATTGTGATAATCCTCGATTATTTCCTTAAATTTGGCCTTTGGAATAACCAGCAGTTTTGAGCGAGTTTTACCATCCTCGCTTTCCCAGATTCGGTAGAGACAACCATCCTGCAACTCCAAACTTTGCCATTGCGCCCAGTATGCTTTACAGATTTGGCTTTCATTTGAAATTTCTTGCCACGCCGGTTTCCTACCCAGCTCCTTAAAATTAATTATAATTGCCAAATCTGTATCATTGCGCTGGTCCCGTTTTACCTCCTCTTTTGTCCACTTTTCTTCAGGCAAAACGTTCAAAAGGCGCACATCAATTGTTCCAGCTTTATTTTCTGTTCGCGAACAATGACCGCATTCAATTTTACATGGGCGACGGGAAAGTGCATCCGCATTTCCATGCTGGCTTCCTTTGCGATGCTCTATGGTGAAATCATAGCTCTGCAAGCGTTCTATCCACCGTGCGATTTGATCTTCAGGATCCTTGAATTGAAGTAGCCACCTTAATGCCACATGGTCTGTCCTCAGGAGGAAGTGCTGTCCATATAAGTACTTATGGAAGTGTTTCACGCATTCCATTACTGCCAGTAACTCTCTCCGAGTTACGCAATAATTCCTCTCAGGTTTCGACAGAATTTTGCTGAAATATGCGACGACTTTTTCTTGACCATTGATGATTTGGGACAAAACTCCTCCAATACCATGGCCACTCGCATCGGTGTCCAATACAAATTCTTTGCCGGGTATTGGGTACGCGAGTATTGGCGCTGTGGACAGTAATTCTTTCAGTTTTTGGAATGCAGTTTCTTGTGCCCCACTCCATTCGAATTTTCAATTTTTCTGTGTCAGCTCATGTAGACTGCCTGCAACATTTGCGAAACCAGGAACAAAGCGTCTGTAATAAGTGCATAGACCCAGAAAACTTCGCAACTCATGAAGATAAGATGGTCGTGGCCAATTTTTCACAGCTTTTATTTTATCTTCATCTGTGTGTATTCCTTCTGACGTAACCTTGTGCCCCAGATATTTGACTTCACGCTGGAAAAGTGAGCACTTTTTCGCACTTAATTTTAGTCCAGCTGCCTCCAAGCGCTCAAACACTTCCTCCAGATTTTTCAAGTGGTCATCAAAATCTTTACCCATGATGATTATGTCATCGAGATACACTAGACAAGTCTTCCAATGTAGTCCTTTGAGAACTCGTTCCATTAACCGTTCAAACGTAGCCGGAGCGTTACAAAGACCAAACGGCATGACGTTGAACTGCCATAGACCATTCCCAATACTAAAGGCAGTTTTCTCTTTGTCTTTTTCATCTATTTCCACCTGCCAATATCCACTTTGTAAGTCCAGGGTGGAAAACCATGTTGCTCCAGATAACGTATCCAGTGTATCATCGATTCTGGGTAACGGGTAGCTGTCTTTTTTAGCGACGTCATTCAATTTTCTGAAATCCACACAGAATCGCATACTTCCATCCTTTTTCTTCACAAGTACGACCGGTGAACTCCATGGGCTTTCTGATGGTGCAATGACATTTTCTCGCGCCATATCTTCTATAAGGCCCGTCACTTCTTCTCTCTTAGCGAGTGCTAGCCTCCTTGGAGGTTGACGAATCGGCTGAAAATCACCTGTATCAATACGATGTTTGACAACTGATGTTCGGCCATTATTTTCTCCTTTGGACGCAAATATCCGCCAATGTTTTTGCAGAAACCTTTTTGCTTTATTTTTGTTCTGGGCAGACAACTCCTTCGTCCATTCTTTCGTCAATACTTCCATGGCCGACGATTTCGTTAAAGTTGGGCCTTGTGTGTTCTGTTGGTTATTTTCACAATTTATCACAGCCGTAACTTTCTCACATTGCGCTATAAGTTCACCTTTTTGCATCCATTTCGGCTTATTTGTTGGATTCAAAATTCGCACCGGTATTTTTCTGTCTATTCTTGTGTTTACTAGGGTCTTTCCAATAATCAGGTCTTTCTTAAAATTTTTCTTATCTGCTTCCACTACCCACCGATGGCTTGTCCCACAGTCTTCATTTGTTGTGGCCCAAATAATTTCTTCGGTGTTGGGTTCAATTCGACAGCGCTCACTTATGTAGACTCTTGCAATTGTTAATTTTTGTCCACAGCCAATGTCTAAAGGCAACTCTACATTGGCATACCTTAACGTTTTTTTCTTAAGATCCAAAGTGAACCCGTATCGAATCATGAAGTCCACGCCAATGCTAACCTCATCGGTGATGTTTGCAACAATAAAATCATGTTCCACAGCTTTGTTGCCGATGAGAATACTCGCTGTAACTTTTCCTACTATTTGCGCAATTTCTCCTGTCGCTGTTCTCAATTGGATCCCATTTAATGGCGTTACTCGTCGTCTATCAAATAAGTCTCTCCTCACAATTGAGTGCGATGCGCCTGTATCCAAAGTAAGCTCACATGGTCTTTCGTTGATTTTTCCACCGATGGTAAGGCTGTTGGAATTTCGGCAGAGCTTCGAAACCAAGACTATGGGGCAATCATCTGTAAGAGTCAGCTCACGCCCCGCTGTACTGACTCTCTTTAGTTTAACGACTGCTGCTCGCTACCATTTTCGCCATCGTTCACCCTATTTCCAATTTTTCTTCTTGGTGAACGTGATGCAGATCGTTTACGACGTGATTTGCAGTCACGTGCCATGTGTCCCTGCTTACCACAGTTGTAGCATTTTCCGCTGAAGCTACCGCTGGCGAACGATGCATTTTTCTTTTCAGCCTCCACCTCCATCCGACGAGTTTTAAGTGATGGGCGGCATGTCAACGCAATCGTCCCCTGAGTGAGGGCAACCGTTACTGTTTCATTAAATGTTGTCTTCGGGCTCCTCATTGTCTCTCGTTTTGTTTCTGAGTCACGTATGCCGTCAATAAACGCCTCTATTTTGAATTTTTCAGCTACAACACTTAACTCGTCAGGATAGGAAAGATGTGCCAATCGCTCAATATCCGCAGCATACTCCTGCAAGGACTCACCAGATTTCTGGATACGACTTTTTAACTCCAATCTGTGAATCTGCTTCATGTGGTCACTGCCATATTTTCGCTGTAAGGCATCCATCACCGCCTTGTAATTTTTCTGCTCCGCCACTGGAACCGTTTGCAAAACTTCTGCAGCTGCGCCTTTTAATGCCACAATTAGCGCTGCAGCTGCGCTTTCGTTATCCCAACGATTGTGACCAGATGTTGTTTCGAACTGGAGCTTGAAAACACTAAATGGCGTTGTTCCATCGTACGAGGGTGCCTTAAGCCTCTCTGCGCTGATTTCTCTTATCACTTGAGTGGTTGGTTCACTTATTTCCAACTGTTGAATCCTTTTATTAACGTCTTCAAAATTAATTTGAACTTTTTCAAGATTATTTTGTACTTTTTCAAGATTATTTTGAACTTTTTCCTTGAATGATTCAACGTCAACTTGTAACTCAGTCATTTTTGCGTCGAAGCCATTTACCATTTTGGCAACCTCCGTTCGAACAGCTTCGTGGATCTACGTCGCATTCTGACTTAAGCTCTGATCAATTTCTTCCCGAACCGCCTGGATCTGCAGCGCGTTCTGATTTAACTTCTGGTCCATTTGCAGTGCATTTTGACTTAAGCTCTGACCAATTTCTTCCCGAACCGCCTGGATCTGCAGCGCGTTCTGATTTAACTTCTGGTCCATTTGCAGTGCATTTTGACTTATTGCCTGCGTCATCGCCATTAACATTTTCTCGAACTTTGACATGTCTACAACTTCACAACTTGCCGCCAGTCCAGAAGCTTCTTCCACTTTCGCTGCTGATTCTGATACATCACTATAAAATTCATGCTCTTCCAGGTTTACACCTTGAGCCTCAAGAGCCTGCCGTAAGCGTTTCTGTAACTCCACCTTTCCGCCAGTAGATTGCAGATTCAGCTGCTGCAACTCCTTCTTCAGTTGATCCACTTTCAGATCTTCAAACTTAACCATTTTTATTTATTTTTTAATTAATTGATTGTTAATTCTTTTTACACAATCCCACTTCTGACACCAATTGTTACGAAATTTCTGTCTCTTTGACGATAATTTCGATTTCTCACACTTTTCTGAGTTCGATCACTGGATTGTGTAACAATTAAAAACACACAAACTTATTTAGTTATAAAATGGTTTATTTTATTAACGTTCAAATTCTAATATTAATTTAACACTGTATAGAAAACTGTTTTGTTCTACTATGGATCACACTGTATTCACTTTATTGCTTATTGCTTCGCTGTTCTAACTCAACTGTCTGTTCAGCTCAGATGACAACCCTTTTTATACTGCAGTCATCATTCTCTCGAATAATCCAGTACCTTCTAAGTGGCGTATATTCTACCATTATCTACAACCCACCAGTGCTACTTTGTAGCGTGCATTCTACTACTATCCACATTTCACCACAATACACCAGCATAGCGCACTGACGTTGAGCTAGCTATTATGCTAGATGTTAGATGGCGTTGTACGTTGTACGACGGCGATAATTTCTCTCGGTTGTTGACTTTTTATTGTTTACTGCAGCGTCTGTTCGGTTTATTATTTTTAGCATTTTGCGCTAGATGGTGCTAATATCGTTTAGTTTCTTTCATTGGTATTTATTTCAAGAGTCTTCTAGCATAAACCAAATTTCGCTACAATATGTATATACTTTTATAATTAAAATTTTTACAAAATGTACTGAAATATGCTATGGAGGCACAAAATGACACAAAGTGATTTATTTAACTTCAAAAAAAAAAATGAAATATCGAAAAAATGTGTTTTTTTTTTCATGTTAGTAAAAATAATATACCTTTGACTAAAGCCATTTCCAATCATGCAGTCGGATTACTTTATATTACGGAATTGGTTGCTGATTAAATATGTTATTTTTCAAAGTATATAAGGGGACCCATATTTCCCCGATTTGATTAAAAAACTTTTTTTACGATGTCAAAAATTAAAAAACCACTAAAATGTTTTCAAATCATCCATCCATGCATGCATTTCATCTCCTGCGACCAAACAATATTAATCAACAGGTTACAAATTTATTTCATCTTGGTCGTAGGGGATCAAATTCATGTATTTTTTAAATGGCTGTAACTTTGCGAGGTAACCTCGCAGATTACTACTTGAAAGCTCATTTTAAAGAAAAGGAACGGTACTATGTAGATGATGTTGTTATTAAAAATATGCTGAAAGTAGTAGTATTACAGATGGCTTGGCAATGTTGAAACAAAAATTTAATTTTTCATTTTGAGAAAAAAATTCTCCAGGCCTCAAATTTTTTGAAGCGCGCATTATTAAACTCATGTCATTTCTTTCTTATATTAGTACAATTCCAAAATAAAACTTAAAGCGAAAAAAAGATGGAGTTTTTCAGAAAATTAGCATTGTTTTCTTCTCATAAAAAGCGTTATAGCTCTATCAATCCATTTTGAAATTTTTTACAGATTCTGAGAGAGAATAAGAGGTTCTATTCAAAAGACAAAAGTTAATATTTTTGATTTGGATGGAAATGACGCATTTTTGGAAAATTTTTTAGAGGTTTTTTAATTTTTGACACCAAAACTTAAAATGGGCATAACTTCGTAAATTTCTTTTTTAAATCAAATCGGGGAAATATTGGTCCCCTTATATACTTTGAAAAACAACATTTTTAATCGGCAACCAATTCCGTAACATAAAACATCCGACTGCATGGTTTGAAATGGATTTGGTCCTTTATCTTATAACACTGCGAAATTCACTGCACTTTTGTTTTTAAAACGCTGCGAACACTTCAATTTTCCAGAATTTTTAGGAATTTTCACTGCGGTCAAAAATTCTAAAACGACAGCCCTGGTACCCATACATATTTGAATTTAAATTTTTTTTCCTTATGAAGATTCTTAGCAGCTGTAAAAAGTTTTCTTGTCGTATACGATATGCATTCGTTTATATAAATACCTTTATTCATATTAACATCAAAAAGCTTTGACGTCAGTTTTTTTCTGTTTACATACTTTTTTTAAACACCTTATTTTTTGTTAAACATGAAACAAAATTGACACATAGAATTTTTGATTGTACGTTAGAAGAGTCAAGGCCCAACTAAACCATGCATCGCCTAGCGTAACCTACTGTCAAATTTGAACGAAAAGCCTGTCAAATGCTTAAGAAACTCAGAGAAGACTTTTTAGTGGCTATGTTGTACTTCGTTGAACTTAAGAAGCGATGTTGCCATAGTTGCAAGTGTGGGAAATATTCCCACAATTGCTTAAATTTTATTTCTTATATTTCCTAAATAAATTGATTTCATTCACAAAATGATATTCAATGACATTTATTAAAATACTTAAAGCAATAAATATGTAATCCAGATATTGTTTTTACTAATTTTAAGAAAAAAATAAGAAAACAAAATTGCTCATTTTGTACTATGCGTGTAGATTGTGGGGAAAAGTATTGGCAAATGCAGCGCGTGGCATCACTGAATTGTCAATCAAATTGTTGTATGTATTGTGTGTGTGTGTACATTAAAATGCATGTTTCTGCAACTGCACTCCAAGCCCTTTCCTTTACATTTCGATTACAATAAAATGCGTCTATTTTACTGTTTAATTATCTTCTTTTCACATTTTCTATTAATTTCAAAACAAAAGTATTTTCCACTACAAGGTCCATTGCAAAAATTTTTTCTTATGTATACAATGCATAAACAGCTGATTCCGTACAGAAAGTGCGTTCAGTTTCGCTCTTTCCTTAAGCAAATGACATTTGTGGAAATTGAACGAAACTTTTTGTTAAGTACGTTGTAGCTTTGATATACGATTTGTGTGTATTCGCACACTTGCAGAAGTTGACTGCAGTCAAAGCGTGCATGGTTTAGTTGGCCCTTCAATGTCCGTAGAATTTTTTTTGTAAGTACGTACATAACATTTATCAATTTGCTCCTCTTTTACATTAATACCTAAGCCATCTGAAAAAACTTTCATTGCAGATTCAAGTGCATTATCATTATTAACATTTGGAACGCAAACAATTTCAATGCACTTATCTCTGTTTTATTTTTTCAAATAGTTTACTTCTTTTTGAAGCTCAGAGTCATGATTTGTTAAATATCTTTTCTCTTTTTGAAGAGTATCAATTTGAGACACTGCAGAAGCCATGGTGTAATAACCAAGGTGGCGTACTTAAAAACGAAATTCTCAAAAGTTTGGGTTTGTTGTCCTTCATTGTCTTGTTTCGTAATTTTTTTTGACACTTCGGTGTTTTGATTAATTGGCCCGTTCAGCAGCTTCAGTATTTTTGAAGCGCTTTAAACAACTTTTTACTGAGAGGTATTTGTGTTGAGTTTCAAAATTCTGATGCGAACAAAAAACTACGCTAAATAATGTAGCAGGCTTTAATATGATAGCAATAAGTCTTTTTTGTTTTTGCAATAACAACCACATCGACTAAATTTTTAAGATTTAATGTAGTTTGCAGCTATCGTTCAGAAAATGTTCAAGACCTTACGCCTAAGCGCTGCAATTTATCAAAGCGCTTAAGTTTTTTGAATGGGCAATTGAAATGTTATGAATGTCAAAACTACAGCAAATAGGATGACAGATGATTGAAAATCGAGGCTCTCCCTAATTACTCCACCTTGGTTATTACACCATGGCAGAAGCAAACATATATAGTTTTTAAAGAGATTATCTCATTATAAACAAGCTCTAATTTCGCTTTAATGTTCAGTTGAACTTGTGTGTTTGTAAAGTTAGTTGAAGATTCTTGTTGTTGCTCAAACTCGTTTTCTTGTTGGTATTTCCCACTGTAGTGGGAGTTTATGCTGTTGAAGCTGTGTGTCAATTTGTGGATTTTGCTGTAATGTTGGAGTTTGATGTGTTTGAGGATGTTGTTGCGGTGTGTATAGATTAGCGATGCCAATCCCGAGATCTCGTGATCCCGAGATCCCGGGATCCCCGCCTTTTTTGAGTCCCTAAAATCCCGGGATTGGTGCCATTGAATCCCGGGATTAATTAAATAAGTACAATTCATTATTGGATCATGAATTCAAAGTTTTAAAAGATGTAGTAAATGTACTTCAACCCATTAAAGTAATAATTGAAGCCATATGTGCTCGTGATATGGATAGCATTAAATTTCATGCTAGATGAAATCAATCAAAATAAATCTCCTTTTTGCAATCTTTTATTTAATCAAATTATAGAGAGAACCAAGCAAAGAAGAACTGTTTTAGTTGACATTTCATTTATATTTAATGAATCCTGACAATATTTATAAGCTTAAGTTTGACTTTTCTAAAGCCCCATCACTAACAATTATAAAGAAACAGTTATATGATATTTTGTTCAAATTAAAAAACGAGACTAACTCCAAAATCGATGATATCGATAACACTGAAATAAGAAATTCAAATCCACCCGCAAGTTAAAAAGAAAAATCACGTTTTGTTTTAAATAACACTACCCGAAATTCCTTTGATAGGACAAGTTATTCCTTAGTCGATGCTCTAAATAAAGCAATAGATATATTTTGTAATGGTGGGGATAGGGGCTTCTATTTACAAAAAGATTTTAACTTCCTGGCAACAATTGAGCCGACAAGTGTTAAGGCAGGAAAGTGCTTCTCATCCTCCACGTTTAGAGGATGATACACTGAATGCTTTAATATTTTCAGGGTCATATTTTAAAAAAGAATGGGAAGGTTTTATATCCAATTTACTTAGTTTTATAAAAATATTTCCTCATAATGAAGAGACTTCATTACTCTAACGTATAATAATATATGTATTTATAAAAACGTGTGATACCTAACAAAAAATTATATTTTGTAATGTTAATTTCTTATTTTTTTAACTGTTATGAAGAAGTTTTTAGTATTTATACTTATTTTTTAAATAAATAGTATTGCCACGTTATAAATAGTCAAATTATTTTAGCTT
The DNA here is from genome assembly GCA_949775025.1 of Tricholauxania praeusta. Lineage (NCBI taxonomy): Eukaryota > Metazoa > Arthropoda > Insecta > Diptera > Lauxaniidae > Tricholauxania > Tricholauxania praeusta. Next base: position 115,188,253 of record OX459029.1, read on the forward strand.
TTTCCGACGTATAGGTAAATTTATATTGATAACTTTTAGAATTTTCAAATCCCGGGACTGTCCCGGGATCCCGGGATCGCAGTTTCAAATCTCGAAAATCCCGGGATCAAAAAAGTCCCGAAAATTGGCATCCCTAGTATAGATGTTGTATCTCAGTTTGTAGATTCTGTAGTAATGTAGGAGTTTGAAGCGTTTGTGGATTTTGTGCGTGAAAATGTTGTAACTGATTTTGTATATTTACTTTTTCTGTTTCGTTAGTTGGGAGAACTTTGAGTAGAGGTTTATTTTGATGACTCATATTAGATGGCTGTTTGTTTTGTTCTTTTTGCAAAGATTTTGGCGCTATTTTATTCTGTTGCTTTTGTGTTTTAGGAGAAATTTTGTTTTTTACTTTATTTATTTTTGGTGGAAGACCAGGGCTGTCGCTGTCACTTCAATCGCAGTTTTTCACTGCGATTTAAAGTATGACACTGCGACACTGCATCTTTTTTGAAAACACTGCACTTTCAGAAAAAAGTGTCGCAAAAGTAATCTAGCAAAAAATTTTCAAATTATAAATTTTCAGTCATAAGCCATTTCCACTTATAAGCCATTGAGGGATGTATACCTTGGCCCGAGAGCTAATTCATTCATTCACGATGGTTTGTTAAGTGAGAAAGAAGCTACAGAAATCAAAAAGAAATGTTAACAATTTTATATGATTTTATGCAAACAATTGCTAAAAATAATTAATTTTAAAGATCCTGCTTTAAAAGCGTTTCAATCTGAAAGTCCGGTTTCGTAAGCTTGTTGACACTGATTCTGCTTTTTCCTAATCTGATAAATCATGATGACATAGATGATGTCGAAGCCAGAAGAAAAAAATTTGGAAGAATTTTGGCTCGCTATATTTCATTAAAAAAGCCTTAGGCGAAACAACTGTATGTATCCTGGCTTATAGAAATTTGTTGGCGCACTATTATGCCTACCTCACAGTAGCGCATCCAAAGACCGCATTTTTTCACTTACAAATCAAATAAAAAAATCAACTTGGAATGGTTTAAAAGTGGAGACGGTTAATTCGATCATGCTAATTAAAGGAACGTTTCCTAATGAAGATTTTAAGAATTAGGTGCCATCAAAACAATTACTAGCAAATTACAGAAAATAGTTGTACATAAATCATATTTTTATATTTTTTTTTTTTAAATAAAAACACTTTTTCTGGCTTTAGGTCAGTGTTTTATATATAATTTTTCCCAATATTTCGAGGAAGATCCTTCCTTATCTTCAGGGGTGACTAAGAAATAATAATGAAAACAATACACAATTGAATAAATTAACAAAACAAAACTTACGTTAAAATTATAAAAAAGCTAAACTTAAACTAACCTAATTGTCAACTAAATGTCTGTATATATGAGCACAATTTTCTGTGTCGCTCTTGAAATTTATTCTCTTGTCAGTAAGGGTGTTAATAATGTGAAGCATCTCTAATATGAATCTCTTCTCATGATTATTTTCTTCTTGTAAGATCTCCACAGCGTCAAAATTAGGAAAATGTCCAAGCTCAGCACAGTGGGCTCAAAGGGCTGTCTTAGGGGCTTGTCCATTTCTGTTTTTTTGGTCCGATCTGTGACCTGAGAGTCTTGTCCTTAATTTGTTTTTTGTAGTGCCAACATATACCTTCTGGCATACATTGGACACGTCTCCGTCACAAAGAATTTTGTAAATAAGGCAGGATTTGTCAAGTTTTGATATTGCTGTAAAATTGTCCAACTTTATTATCTGTCTTATTAGCAATTTTTATGTCCTTAAACGCACTTAATTTCGCGAATCTCTCTGTCAAACCTGGAATATATGTCATCGATTTATATATGACTGTACACCTTTCCTGTCTTGGTCCCTTATCCTTATAAAAATTATCTTTTAATCTTTTTGTTGTGTGTTTTGGAAAACTGTTTTTCTCTAAGATTTTCTCAATTCTTTTTATGTTGTCCCTATGGAATACTTGGTCGCTAATTTTTTTTAGTTTATTTTGATATATACAGTACATAGAATATATAAACTTTTATTATTATCTTTTTTTTATAAAATGTACTGATTTATGCCATGAAGGCACAAAATGACAATGTTATTTGTTTAATTTTAACTATTGATTACATTTTATTAAAAATGTACCGAAAAAGTGTTTTTTTTTTCATGTGATTTTAAAAATATTGTAGAATGTATCTTTTTCTTATAACACTGCAAAATTCACTGCACTTTTGTTTTAGAAACACTGCGAACACTTCACTTTTCCTCAACTTTTCGGAATTTTCACTGCGGTCAAAAATTCCAAAACGACAGCCCTGGTGGAAGTTTTTGAGCATAATTTTTTGCATTTTCCGTATTTTTGCTTATTGTTGTTTCACTTGTTTTATTGTCTTTGCTTTCGGGCAATGAAAGGAACTTCATCGAGAGAACAAAACGAGGTTTGTCTTGCTGTTACACAAATTTTGCATTTGTACTGAAATATTTTATTAGCAAATAATTACAATATTTTGCTTCAATAATTAGTTACTCTTACTAACATGCATTACTAACTGCATTATTAGTTAAAAAAAAAATAGTTTTGATAATTTTTCGACCAGAAATGAAAACAATTTTATCTCTCATTAATTTTTTTAATGGAAATTCATGTAGTTCCATTGACAATTTCAAGTTATAGTGTATTAAGGTGAATGCAGAAAAAACAACAAAGGATTTGAGCTGTTACACAAGAAACACCAAAGCTCTACTCGCGGAGAGACCTCAGTTTTTCTCCTAATGTATAGGCTTAAAAAATAGCGGCAAGTTTTTTTTCGATACTTCCTTATGTTTACATAATGAAAATCGAAAAAAAATTTAAAAAAAAAATATCTATATAAATAAAATGGTAGCCGTTTTCGATTAACGGGATTCACGCAAAATCTACTGAATCAATTTTGATCAAATTTTTTACGTCATCTTTCTTAGACGCTTGGTCCCAACGTATAATTAAAATTATCACGATATTCCTGTTAAATATCAAAATATTAAAGTTTTAAAATTGCTAAAAAAATTAATTTCACACATAGAAAGAAGCATGTAAGCTTAACAAATCGTTTAATGGCAAGTTAGTGTGTTAGTTAGTGTGTGTGTATTTTAGTTCGAGTTTTGGCCCTTTTACAAATATGCCAATATCATCCCTGCTTCGGAGTAGTTTTTTAGTTGTGTGCATGGTGTAATAACAAAGGTGGAGTTTTTAAAAACAAATTCCTCAAAAGTGTGGGTTTCGCTTCCTCCATTGCACACTGGTCGAAATTGCCGATTTTTTGGCATAAAATCAGAAAATGATTGCAGAGACCTGTAACTCGGCAGATTTAATAGTAATATTATTGCAAACAAATACACAAAGTTTCAGTCAGATCCGACCACGCCCACACGTTCAGCCCATATTGCGTTAAGAAAAATTTTTTACGCATAGTAAATAATAACACCAAAATCTCATAAAACAATTATAATTTAATAAAAAAAAGTGCTTACATTTTTTAATTTTCCTCCACATTCAACTGAAGGGAAAATGGACTAAAAGAATCGGAGTCAGAATCGCTATTTTCTTGGGAATTATAATTACATATATGTACTCGTATCTTTAAATTCAAATTCTAGAGCTTCTAAAAGTTCTATCACTTCATGTGGCAGCCTCTTTCTTTTATTTTGCGCTGCCCTTTTGTTTAGAAAAAGGCTTGATAAAAGAGGATCGGAGGAGTCCATTGACCTTTGAAAAACATCTGTCATGGTATACAGTCTTGAATTCTGTCATGCATGCGACTGCCTATCGGATTTATAAAATTGGTTTCGTGCTTCAGACGCGTTTTCTCCGAGGCACCCGACAGGTAGTGCTGAGGATGGTATTATTTGCGCTGTCTTGCAGTATTGCCATCGTTTGTGTTTCCGCTACCGTTTTGTTTTGGTTTATCCACGATCAGCCCCATTTCTTCCCGCATTCTCTTTTGTATTTGAATTTTTTTAGCTGTCATAGCAATTTTGGCGTTTTTCTCTCCTATTTGCCATTTGTTAATTCCAAGTCCATACGAGATTTTGAGCACAAATTCAAAGCATCTAATCCACGCATGAAGGGGACTCACTCCATATTGAAGACTTCCTTGTATTGGCTTAAATATAGGTGAATGTATGTCGGCGACTTTCAAAAACTGTTTTGGGCTGGCCCCGCATATAGGACATATTTGGCACGATTTTGTATTTGTCAAATTGTTTAGGACCTTACCGTCAACTAATGTCATGTTAAGATTGAATGACACAGTAATTTTATGTTCATTAGAAATTTGATACTCATAAGGTGACAGATTTTCTATTTGTGTATCCAAGTCTCTCTTTTCTGCTAGAACATGTGTGGCCGTTTCTTTAACAAATTCCAGTTTAAGTGGTCTACAAAATCGTACAGACTGCGGAGTTCGATTTATCCATAGTATATTTCCAAAAGTATCTATCAATTTAAGTGGGATTATAGTTGTCGCAAATAAACTGTGATCACTGGAAGCCGTCTCCTCATCTTGAAATCTTTGTTTGTACATGCTTTGGCCTGTAGATCCATCAATTCCGTAACTCACGATTAGTTTGATGTCTGTGCTTAATTTATGTTGAATGAATACTTCTTCTTGCTAATATACCTTTGGGCCTGCATTCTAGTTTCGCTTCCATAACTTTATCATATGAGGGATATATGTCACAGAAATGTTTTTTATTCATGTCCCTAATATTGTTGTACTGTGCTTTACTTAAAGAGTTTTCAAGCAAAAAAGCAAGAGCTTCGTTTAGTGTTATTGGTACCGGATCTGTTAAACATAATTTTCTCTTCACCTCAACAGCTCCACTTGCAGACCTCACCCAATTCTTTATAGCAAATGCGGTATCTTTTTCATTCGACTTCTTCGCTGAAACCGTGGCTGCATGTAGTAGATAACTTGTATCATTTTCATTTTTGTCTGCCAGATCAGATGCCAACTTACGTTTTAGGAGTGAACCTGCCTCTTTATATCACAACTGGGGGCGCCCTCGTTGGGCATGGAAAGATGAAGATGCCCTTTGTACGTTTAAGTCGATGGTAACTTTTAAATTCAACCAGTTTGAATGTTTTGCTCTAAATTTTGTCAAATCTCTATTGCAATTAGCTTCAAAATTTTTAGTTTTTTTCATAATATTGTTTTTCCCATCTATGTCGAGCTCTTTCGTGCTAAGGTGATCAAGAGTGTAATTCCTCATTACGATTATTGCAGCGCCAAATGTCGACCAACGTGCTATGGCTGAACCCAACTTTTTTTAGAACTAGTGAAATAGAACGAAAAGGGGCAAAAACAGTTAATAGTGCCTTAAGCTATATGTATTCATGAACATTTTAATACACTTAAATTTGGGCAGAAGTTGGCAGAAAATTAGTTTTCACTCCACAATAAACGGACTTTTGGGTTATTTTTTTATTATTTTAGGACAACACTACAACGATGCACTTAATAAACAGGTAACACACACATTGAAATTTGTTAGTTAACATATATTCTGCAAACCTTGAGCAATATTCTCCATGATTTTAATGAAATTCTGCGCACACGTTAAGAATTGCCAAAAGCTTAAAGTTTAATAAAAATTTCCCGCCTTTTTTTGTAAACAATCAGCTGTTGGTCAAATCAACTTTGCAGCCCTGTTTATAAATCAGTGATTCAGGTACAGAACTAAAAATTATCGTTTCTTTACAGTCAAAGTATATTCTTGTGAAATATATAGGTCAAATCAATATAATTTACAACAAAATTTTTGATTTTATGCCAAAAAATCGGCAATTCCGACCAGTGTGCATTGTCTTGTTTCGTATTTTCTTTGACGCATTGGTGTTTTAATTATTTGGCCCGTTCAGCAACTTCAGTATTTTTGGAACGCTTTAAACAACTTTATACTGAGAGGTATTTGTGTTGAGTTTATAAATTCTGAAGCGAACAAAAAATTACGATAAATGGTGCAGCGGGCTTCAATCTGACGTTGACATGGGAGTAAGCTGGCGAATGCGTTACGGAAATGAGCGAACAAAATATGTTACGGAAATGGCCATTGACAGATTTTGTGTGAGAGAATCGTATGTAAAAAGAGAGTGACAAAAACAACATTTTTAAACCATTCATTTTTCACCAAGTACATAAGGGTTGCCGAGTACTTTTTTTCCTCAACTACATTTAAGCTTATATGAAAATATAGTATTTATTTTGAGTTCAACGACAATATTTAGTTTGATTTATATTTTTATTATATTTAACTATTTTACCATTAATTATTCACAAAAATTGTAAAAATACCTAGATCTTGTTCTAAGTAATGAAAAACACATTCTAAGTCAGGTAGTTGTATTAAGGTTTCTTTTATAAACGTTTTCATCTATGTCCCTATTAAGAAGTCTTATCCTTAATACATCCTACTCTGAAGATCAATTTTTTTTCTTTAACATTGCAGTTTACATTATTTGCCTGTTCTAAAAGTTTTTCTAAATAATTTTCGGTTATTTGTATTCCGTCCTCATTAAACTCTAAAAAAATTTTATCTAGTTGTCTCATATGAGTCATTAGTTCGATACTTGGCTTTGATAGGCCACCTTCACTGAGATGGTTAACCCATGTGAAGCTAATCTATGGTTCTTGTTGTTTTGATATGTTGGGAAGTTCTTCGTGCAGTTTATGGCATATATATTTACTTACCCCAATTAAAAAACTGCGTCACAAAATATCAGTGATTGTTTTTTTTATGTCTGAGTGTTGATATAGATTCCTCATCAAGTTTTAAGAAATAATTGACGACACCATGTTTTTTTAATTTACTTACATATATATTTATGTACTTAGTTTTATTCAATTTTATTAGTTTGAATTCGTTTTTTTAGTTTTAATTATTACAATGTTTGGATATTACGATTTCATTAGTTTTAAAGCTTTGTGCTTCTCAAGCCTCAGTCCCGGTCAACCAATTAAATATCAGGGTTTGAGTAAAATCTGTCAAACAATATAAAGGGAGCAAATTATTAATTTTTCAAAAGTGCTTCAGAATACACAGTTCTGCTACAAAATAAACTTAATCCATACAATAAATACCAATTATGCCAAAGTCCATCGAAAAGTCTTATTTAAGACATTTTGCGATATTTGTCTTCACATCTACTTCTTGAATTCTTAGTTTAAGCTTATTTTCCAATTACAAAATATAGAAGTATCAAAAGAGTAGTATAATTATAATAGTAATAAGTTTTTTGTTTTTTTGGGAACATTAGTAGCAAAAAAATAACTTGAGTGTAGATTTCTTCTACCACGGCAACTCTAACCGTCCACCAGATGATGCTCAAAAATGACAGCAAAAATAACGGAGAATTGCATGAATGAATAAATAGTATTTTATCATTCTTGGGAGATGCGCAAGGCGTAATCTTCTATTCTATCATTCTTGTGTTGAAAAGCATACGACGCAGGCATCGATTCATGCATGCTTTTTATGTGTTTCGCCTTATAGAAACAAGCATGTAAGCATAACAAATCGTTGAATGGGAATTGAATGTGCTAGTTAGTGTGTGTGCTTTGTTCTTTGTCTTTCACATGGAATATTTATGGAAGAGAAACAACGGAAGATTCAAATTTTACTCTCGCTCTCATTCTCATTTTGCCAGTTTACAATTCAAACAGCGTTGCAATTGTAGCAGTTTTAACTGCAAAATCAAGTTTTTTAGACACGCTGGCAGTTTTATTTTGCAAATCGCATGAAATATGACTAACAAAAAGGTCATCAACTTTTAATAACCACTAATATTTTATATTTTCCAAAAAATCTGGTTTATTTCGGAGGTAGCAGTTTTTACAGTTTTTTTTCAGAATTTGCAGTTTTCTCTAAAAAAATCTGGCTACATTGATTTCAAACAACAACGCGGGCTATGTGAAAAATTATCAAAAATTACAGCAGGTCTACTGAAAAAATTTGAATTGTTTGCCTTCGCAGAACAAACTAAAAATAGGCTACGCGTACAAAGTCGCCGGCATTAGCTAGTAAATTAATATTTTGTTCAGTATTCAATACATTGAATATTCTACGCTTAAAGTGAATAAAATTGTAAATTCATTTTAAAGTTCATATTTTGTGAATTTTCAAAAATATTAATTTATCAATGAAAACCCATAGTAAATTTAAATATTTGTATAAAATTAATATATGTTTATGTATATATGTATGTACATATAGTTACTTGATAAGTACACAAGATAGTCACATGACATTTCGTTCCAAAAATATAACGGTACTTTCTAGGTTTTTATTATATTGAGTAATTTGTAATTTCAAGCGGTCAAAATAATAGCAGTGCTCAACTCCTTTTCTTCTCAAGACTAGGTATTTACTTTTATTAAAAAAAAAAGATCGTAACAAGTAAGTTCCATTATTTTTGTATAATACTCCAATGATTTTTTTGAGTTTTTGCATTTTAGTGGGCCGTGCAAAGTATTCTACGACAGAGCAAAGTAAAATTATTAAGAATTCTATTTCGCAAGGTGAAACTTTTACGGAAACTTTAAATTATATCGGATGTTCATTGAAAATGGTTTGGAATACGATGAAATTCACAAATACACGAAAAACACGAGGAAGAAAGCTTTCCATGTCTCCCCGGGACGTGAATTGTTCGATACGGCTTTCGATACATAATCCGTTTTTGCCTGCTGCAGAAATAAAGAAAGTGCTTAATATAACAGCGAGTGTAGAAAACGTTAAAGGAAAACTCAGGGAAACCAATTTGAGTGCTCAGAATCCACAACCACTTCCATTGTTTAAAAAAATGCATATCACAAAGAGATCAGATTTTGCGCACGAGTACTTAAAATGGCCACTTGCAAAGTAGAGTGGAACGATGACAGTAAGATCATTCCAAGTATCATATTCTGTGTATGGGCTAAGCCTTACATATTGACAAGTGCCTTTTCCACCAAAAAAACTATCTTACTCTCATCGCTCACATAATGCTTATCTACTTTGCAAGTGGCAATTTAAATACCCGTGCGCAAAATCCGATCTCTTTGTGATATGCATTTTTTAACAATGAAACTGGTCGTGGAATCTGAGCACTCAAATTGGTTTCCCTAAGTCTTCTTTTAATGGTTTCCACGCTCGCTGCTATATTAACCCTTTCGGTTATTCTATGCCATAGTCGTTTTATAACGTCGTTTTTGAGGTCAAAAAAACTTCAAAATAATTTTTTTTTATTTTCTAATTTTTTTTGAAAGCTTTGTGTACAAGTTAAAACAAAAATTGAATTGATTGGTGAAAGCAGTAAGGTGTATGATTAATTAGAGCGATCATCAATATTCTTTGACGTATTTTGCAAAAAAATACCTCTTCATACTTTGATTTTTTTACTAAACAAATAGTTTTATTTGATAATTTTGTGAATTCCATTTTGAAGCTTATCTTGGTTTATTAAGTGTAAAAAAATTAAGACGTTTAACATAGTTCAATAACGCTGTAGAATTTTTTCTTTGTCGCGCTATGCCATACGGCATGAATTTGATCTAAAGGTGCTAAAACATTTCATTTGGTTGAGAAGAGTTGCAGCGGTTGGACGCTTTTTTATTCATTAATTTGACTTATAGTTAAGGCAATTATAATATTTAAAAAACTGAAAGGAAAAGATATTGAAAATAATTTTGATGACTTAGATTTATCTGATGAAGAAGAAGAATAAACTGATGTTTTGGGGACCATATTAGAAATTCTGGAAGTTAATATCTCTTTTTTAGTCGAAGAGCGATCTAATCCGGATAATAATAATTATTTACTTAATAATAATAGAGTTTAGCTACTACAGCTATTATAGTCTTCTTAGCTATTTAGCATTGAAGCTTTATACCAAGTAAAAAGCTTATTCAATAAATAATGGATTAGAAAAAATTATCATGCACATTAATTTGTTTTTTATTTTATAATTTTTTCTTAGCTTTATCGCACTTTCTCAACATACCCACTCACACCATGTAAACATAGACATATAGATATTAAAATAATTATATCTATAAATGTACGTGGTCCAAGGCATAAATGTTAGAAAAAATTTACCCAGCATGCTGTGGGGCTCGGACAACACAAACATAAAAATACACACCACCATTAAGCTACAAATTTAGCTACAGTTAGCTTTCAGTCTAAGCTTAAGTTGACCTTTTGACAAGCTAATGTTATAAACTTCGCAATTATTAAGAAGAGTTGTCATGCGATTAAAAGGAGCTGTAGCCATATAATTAGTTCTACTAACCGGTTGGTAAAATAACTGATAAGAGTTACGGTTACTCCTCCGATTACTATTAAAATGTATATAGTTAAGAAGCTGTGGTGCAGCAAGAGACCCAGTTACAAGTTGATGCAGATAAAGTATATCCGCAATATTTCTACGCGAGCTCAAAGACTGCATATGTAATAACTTTAAACGATCCTCATAAGGAGGAAGGCTTAAAGGGTCAATCCAATTTAAGCCATTGAGAGCAAAACAAATAAAATTTTTTTGAATTCTTTCAATTCTATTTATATGAATATTATAAAATGGTGACCATACTTGGCTGGCGTACTCTAAGTGAGGGCGCACTATTGTATTATATTAAGTCACCGTTACTAAAGGGCTATTAAATTCTTTTGCCCACCTCTTAATAAAGCCAAGTAGAGATGAGGATTTTTTACAAATTTGATTAATATGCTCATTAAAAGTCAACTTAGTATCAAAATGTATACCTAGGCTTTGACTATATGGGTAATTCCATGGTAACTCGCGTTACATGCAGAAAGTATTATTGAGTTTAATGATGCCATAAATTTTAATTATATAGGTTAACTAATAAAATTGGATTCTTTGTGAACACATAACATTTCTCATGTCCTACATTAGTCTAAAAATTCACTGTTAAAATAGTATTTATCCAGTAAAATAATGAATTGTGTTGGTAACTCATGTTACCAGTTTTGGACAACATGTTCAGAGAGTAAATTTCATTTGAAAGTTTCTCCGAAATTTGTGAGTAGACTGCTTTATATTTGACATAAATAAATGAGCAATATATCAATAAGCTTACCATTATTAGAAACAGCGATAATGGATCGAAATTTTAAAATTAATTCAAGAATTATGTGGTAACTCGCGTTACAAAAGATTGGTAACTCGTGTTACCAAATACTTTTATACCAATATAAGGAGCTTTATCTAGCTGTAATACACAAGAATAAAAATAAAATCAAAGTTTAATGATAATAAGGAACTTTTTCAGTCTTTAATGTGCAAAAATTAAACAAAAATTTAAATTAAACAAAAATTGAATAATAAATCAAATTAAGTACTCTAGAATGCATAACTCGGGATTGCAGTGAATTATGATTTAAGTACAGATAATGGTATATTAGCCTCAGAACTATAAGTATCACTACTACATCCATACACATCTTCATAATATAAATGTTTTGGTAAGACATCCATGTTTACTTCTTTTGATGTTTGAGCCATTTGCAGTTTCTCATTTTGCCAGTAAATCAAATGGGTTTTGGATATTCCGACGTTCATTACGTATTATTTCTTTCTTTTCTGCTTCTGACAAACTATCAATTTTTTCTCTCTTCTTTGATCTACTCTTTCGGCAAGCTTCCCTATACTACCTTGATCAAAAAGTTTTAGGACTTTATTTTTAAAATGAAAAATACAAGTTTATTCATCAAAATCGATATTGTCTCCTTCAAAGTACTCCCCATCGACTGCAATGCACTTATTCCAACGCTTGACCCAGTCCTCAAAAGCCTTTTTATACTCGACCGTCGGTATGGCCATCAGGGCCATCTTCGATTTTTCGATGACCTCTTCTCGGCTGCTGTAACGCGATCCGCGGAGCGGTTTCTTCAGGTGGCCGAACAGGAAAAAGTCGCAGGGAGCCAAATCAGGCGAATTCGGTGGATGTTGGACGGTATTCATGGAGTTTTTGGCCAAAAACTCACGAATAATGATCGCATTGTGCGACGGCGCGTTGTCGTGATGCAAAATCCACGAGTTGTTTGCCCACAAATCCGGTCTTTTTTGGCGAACTGCTTCACGCAAACGTCTCAAAACGCCCAAATAATATTCTTTGTTGACGGTCTGACCTTCTGGGAGGAATTCATGATGCACAACACCTCTGTAGTCCATGAAAACCGTGAGCATCGCCTTCTTTTTCGATTGAAAACGACCGACCGACTCACGACCATTTCTGAAGCGTCCGTGCCAGCGAAAAACGTTCGATCTCGTTAGAGTATCGTCGCCAAAACACTTTCCCAACATTTCCAACGTCTGCGCACCGTTAAATCCGTTTTTAACACAAAATTTAATGCAAACTCGTTGCTGCAAAGTTGATGACATTTTTTTTTTTGTAAAAAATCGAAACCACACACAAAAGTAGATGCACACAATACGGCGTCACTTCAAGAAATGTCAAGCTGTCAAGCTGAAAATTTGACATAACGTCCATGACACTTCTACCAACACAACAAAAAAAAGAGAATTGAAATCGGACGAACGAGAGCGCCACACGGTGACGAGTCCTAAAACTTTTTGATCAAGCTGGTATGTCTTTTTGAAATCATCGTATTCCCTCGACTTTTCATTTTTTAGGTAACCGAGAGCGGCATTTGGTCCTAAAACAAAAACCAAATTTCATTCTAAAGAAGATAGATAAAACTTATCAGAAACTCTTGTTAAATGATGAAGATGCGAGTTACCGGTAACTCGCGTTACAAAAAGTACTTACATTTAATTTAGACTAGTAAGATCAAACGGAGGATGTTTTTACAGTTATTCGGTACAAATTGAAACACAAAAAGAGAATCTAAGTATTTGTTTGAAATAGACAACAATACTAGAAAAAAATGTACTTATTGTTAACTTGCGTTACAAAAAATAAGGGTATCTTTTTTCTTCATTTTTAAGCACTCAGCTTTCTCAGAACGAGTGTTGCGACGCATTGTTGATGACATGAATATATGTAATATTAGGTACATGAAACTTACTTACCAACTAAAACAAGAAAATCAAAACACAGAGATTTAAAAAATGATTTTTTTTTCAAAACTAAAAGCACGCGTACATACAGTAACTAGAACAGAAAATAATGACGAATTTTATGGTCAAATCTTAAATTTGACACTTGGTGGCAAGACTAATATTATTGAACATTAATTTGGATATAGTTGAAGATTGAAAAACAATAAAAAAATAATCATATACCGTGTCCACATTTACATGGAAATACCCATATCAACACGACAAATATTTTTATCTTTTAATTTATAATAAAATTCCACAATAGTTTTCTTCCTCGTAAAAATCATAGCTTGGCATTTAGCAGGATTGAGATGTAAGTTATTCTTAGAACACCAAACTTCAAAGGGTTTCAAGTCAGACTGAAGTGAAATAGTGTCACAAACCCCCCTTACGTTCCTGTAAATTTTCATGTCATCTGCATACACTAACAGATGGGAGTTTTTAATAACATGTGTAACGTCATTAATTGCTAAAATGAACAGGAGCGGCACCAGGTGGCTTCCTAGTGGAACACCTGATGTCGCGCTAAATGGGGAGGAAAACACTCTCCTAAATTTTATTTGATACGAGCGATCAGATAAATAAGATTCAATCCAGCTGACAAAACTTAAGGGAAATCCAAGCTTCTTTAACTTAAACAAAATCAAATTATGTGGTAATTTATCAAATGCTTTACTGAAGTCAGTGTAGATGCAGTCAACTTGCCCACCAGAGTCTAAAGAGCTTAATGCAAAATAAGTGAAATCAAGGAGGTTAGAAACTGTAGATCTGCCATTAACAAAACCATGCTGACGAGTTGTTATGACTTCACTACAGCACACCTTAACCTGATCGTATATAATATGTTCAAAAATGTTCGGTATTGATGATAACTTAGCCACGGGCCTGTAGTTTGAAGCATCATTTTTACACCCTTTCTTGAAAATGGGGCTAATGCATGCATTTTTCCAAAATTTAGGAATATAGCTTTCTTGAATTGATCTATTAAATAAAATACTGAGGGGCTGACTCAGCACAGAGCTGCAGTTTACTAAAACTGTCGCAGGAATACCATCCGGCCCGGAGTTGAAGTCATCATCAACAGATGAAATATATTTCTCTATGAGGTCAGCAGAGAAAGATATCTCACTAACCGAAACTAAAGGGTCGTTATCCATATATTCAAAATAGTTGATTTCAGGGCTAAATAAATCCGTAAAAAACGATTCATTAAACAAATTAGCAAACAACCCGGCTATAACTTGTGGGTCGCTAGTAAGCCCATCAACTGTTTTAAACTCAGATGGAAACCCGTCAGATTTTTGAAGTGAAAACTTCTTATGGCACGTTGTGCGGCTGAGGAAAAAAGTATAATTTCGCGACACCGACCGTCATCGGGAAGACTTGGGAAACGAACTCGATTTTGGAATTTTGAAGACTTGGGAAACGAACTCGATATTGGAATTTTGAAGACTTTTGAAACGAACTCGATTTCAGAAATTTGAAGACTTGGGAAACGAACTCGATTTCAAATTTGGAAGACTTGGGAAACGAACTTGATTTTGGAATTTTGAAGACTTGGGAAACGAACTCGATTTTAGAATTTCGAAGACTTTGGAAACGAATTCTTTTGGAAAATGAACTCGATTTCAAAAACTTTATAAAACGTTGCCTACTTTTAGGTGCTATTAATAATTTGCCCCTAAAAGTAGGCAACACTTTCTGACAAATTTCAAAAAGAACGCCTAAAAGTAGGTAACGATTTTAAAAATTTCAGATAATGTGTCCTAATTTTAGGTGCAATTTTTGAAATTCGTCGGAAAGTGTTGCATACTTTTAAAGCGGCTCTCACACGATCAATATTACTGACAGTATAATTACTGACAGTATTTACATTACTGTCAGTGTACCACTCACACGGTCAGTATTGTTTATTGTCAGTAATCAGTTTTTTTGACATTCGACTGGTGAAGGTGCGAACTATGCTCCGGCTACGTGACCGACAGCCGAAAATGGCATGCCACTTTTTGGGGCAGATTCCATCCAAACTTGCACCACGCCTCCAGCTAGGCATCGGACGACCATACCCTTGGACGCAATGTTCCATGCCACTGAATGAGGAACTTTTTCAAGTTTCTTTCAAGTTTCGCTGCCTCATCGTTTATCTGCCACAAAATGGGGCATGCCACGCCCCCTCCCAGGATTTTACCGTCCTGTGCCTACTTGCACCCTCTGACCAACTTTCAGCTGGATCTGCCCCAAAAAGTGGCATGCCACTTTTCTGTGCAAATAATACTGATGAACTGTCAGTATTCACCTCACACCATCAGTATTACTGTCAGTATTTAAAAACTTCGTCAGTAATATCCGATTTTTTCATCAGTCATCAGTATCGTTTTTCTATACCGACAGTACATCAGTACTCACCTCATACGATCAGTAATACTGTCAGTATGCAAAATACTGTCAGTAATATTGATCGTGTGAGGGCCGCTTAATACTGATGGTGTGAGGTGAATACTGACAGTTCATCAGTATTATTTGCACAGAAAAGTGGCCAAAAAGTGGCATGCCAAAAAGTGGCATGCCACTTTTTGGGGCAGATCCGGCTGAAAGTTGGTCAGAGGGTGCAAGTAGGCACGGGACGGCAAAATCCTGGGAGGGGGCGTGGCATGCCCCATTTTGTGGCAGATAGACGATGAGGCAGCGAAACTTGAAAGAAACTTGGAAAAGTTCCTCATTCAGTGGCATGGAACATTGCGTCCAAGGGTATGGTCGTCCGATGCCTAGCTGGAGGCGTGGTGCAAGTTTGGATGGAATCTGCCCCAAAAAGTGGCATGCCATTTTCGGCTGTCGGTCACGTAGCCGGAGCATAGTTCGCACCTTCACCAGTCGAATGTCAAAAAAACTGATTACTGACAATAAACAATACTGACCGTGTGAGTGGTACACTGACAGTAATGTAAATACTGTCAGTAATTATACTGTCAGTAATATTGATCGTGTGAGGGCCGCTTTACTGTCAGTATTTAAAAACTTCGTCAGTAATATCCGATTTTTTCATCAGTCATCAGTATCGTTTTTCTATACTGACAGTACATCAGTACTCACCTCATACGATCAGTAATACTGTCAGTATGCAAAATCCTGTCAGTAATACTGATCGTGTGAGGGCCGCTTAAGGGTAAATTATTAATAGCGCCTAAAAGTAGGCAACGTTTTTTGAAAAAATTGGCCCATGAAAGTATGTAAATTTGTGGAAAAAAATTTTAAATTTGTAGCATACATATGTTGACTTCCGGTTAGTTGTTGCTCAGTAAGCAAATTTTTCTCTGCTAGCGCAGCCGAAAGCAAAACCAGCAGCCCAAAGCAGAGAAAAATCTGAAATACCAGGCCACCTTGAACCAGCAGCAAGCAAATTTGGTTTTTTGAAAAACTTTAAAACGTTATATCTCGGCTATTACTAAACCGATTTAGACAAATGAGGTGTAATAGTTTTTTTTAAGAACAAGCAGATTTTTTTGAAGTCATTTGTATTATGATTAACTGTCACAAGATGGCGTTTTAAGCAGTTTGAATATTCTAACAGCCAGAACTCGGCAACGAATAAGCCGATTTTGATAAATGTGGTGTCATAGTGTCTGTTAGAAGAAACAGATTTTTATCTTAAGTTTAAGAAAAATTATGTTTAAGCTATTTAGTCACAGGTCCAGGTACTTTTTTTACCTGATTTTTTCTTATACTTACATAATTCGCAATGATGTGTCTTACTGCAATCAGAATAAATTTTTGTTTTTAAACATAAGGAGCACTTAGCTCAAATTTAATTATTCACAGTTGAGGCTACTGAGCCGAATATACTTCTTCCAGCAATTTTTGAAGTGAAAACTTCTTATGGCACGTTGTGCGGCTGAGTAAAAAAGTATAAACTCGTGACACCGACCGTCATCTGGATTCCCCGTCATGAATGCGATGGTAAAATTTTAATGTTCTATTGTTTCTTTTAAATAAAAAATATTCCAAGTGGAAGACAAAAAGCAAAGCATACACACTAACTGACACATTTAATTCTCATTCAACGATTGTTATGCTTACATGTTTGTTTCTTTCAATGTCAGCGTTGTTGCGTTGACAAATTGAGAATGAGAGCGAGAGTAAAATTTGAGTACATATTCCGTTTTTGTCTTCCATTGCATTGCCATATAAAAAGAAAACGCACACATACCAATTAACGCACTAACTTGCCATTAAACGATTTGTTTTCACTTCTGTCGGCACTCCCGGAGTGCAACCCGCCGTTTTTTTTTTTTAGAATTAATAAAACCTCAAAAATTCTTGGGGTCATGAAGAATATTCAGCCTAATTTTATTCAAACATTCAGAATAAACCAAAGCTGACATATCTTTAAATTCAAGAAACAGTCGCTGATAAGCAACAAGGTTATTACGGTCCTGGCTACAAACGTATTTATTCCATGCCCTATTACGGCCATTGCGAACTTTTTTCAAATCCTTTGTTTACCAGGGGTACGAGGAATTATTAACGTACTTCCTTGTATATGGAACCGACAATGCTATGGCAGAAAAAAGTTCACCATAGAAAAATTTAATGCAATCATCATATGTATTGTTATTAAAAAAACTGAGTAAGTCGTCTAATTTATTTCTTAAATTTTCATTCAATTTTAAAAAGTCAGCTTTCTTAAAATTGAATTCGTAAATATTAATGGATGAACATGCATTAGTCAAATTTTCATTGTCAGATTGGTACACAATACTCAAAGGTGGATGATAGGAATCTAACGTAGACAGAGCATGGATAGCATTCCTTACAACAACATTGCTACTATTTGTAGCCTAAGTCAAGTTGTCGTCCGTGGCAATTAGTTATACAACTTACTTGTTGTAAATTTAAAAGTATTTCGTCAACAAAAATTTGTTGTTGTCGAGTTTTTGGACAAGATGCATTAAAATATGCACCATCGTCCGAAGGAGTTCATTTTAGGTCAGGCAGATTAAAGTCACCTAAAAACAAAATGTCATTAGTGTCTAGTTCATTAATAATATATTCCTTCGAAAGACATTCGTAGACATCTGAGCTACTATTTGGAGGAACATAAGTGTTAAGGTTGTATAAATTAGAGTTACAATGTGTAACCTTAACACATAACATTTCAATATTACATGCACAGGCAATTTCAACTAATGAACTGGTTAAATGATTTTTTATAGCTATTAAGACGCCTCCACCTCCACCTCCACAACAGAAGAAAGATCTTCCAAGTGTCTGTCTCTTCTAAAAACATGGAAACTATTATCAAAAAGTTCCATATTGAGAAAACTCTTATTTAACCAAGTTTCGGTAAGCACGATAATATCCTCAGAGAAATTCTGAGTTGATAAAAAGATATCTTGCGTCTTGGGACGCAAACCCCTTACATTTTAATAGTAAAGGGATAGCCGTTTCAGTTTTTTGAATTGGAACGTACAGTTTAATCATTTTTTTGGATTTAAATTCTTTAATATAGATATTATCCACCCATGCTTTAGATGTAAGAATGACAGAAACATGAGAAGATGCCACTTACTTACTTACTTAGATGGCCATAACAACCCGTTGTCAGGTTACGGCCGACCTCATTACCTCTTGCCAGGTGCCTCTGTTTTGCGCGCGCTTTCTCCAATCATTAATGCCAAGCATGGCTAGGGCTTCCTCAACTTGGTCTATCCACCGGAGGCATGGTCTCCCTCTTCGTCGTTGACAGGGGACCTTCCCCTTCGAATACCTTTTTCGCTGGACCTTCTTTATCCATACGATGGACATGACCCAGCCAGCGTAAACGCTGTATTGTTATACGCTTAACTATGTCAATGTCGGCGTAGAGCTAATAGAGCTCGTGGTTCATTCGAATGCGATAGTCGTCACCAACTCGAACAGGACCAAAGATTTTGCGGAGAACTTTCCTCTCGAATACCCCAAGAGTGGCAGCGTCTGTTGTCGAAACCACCCATGCCTCAGCGCCATAAAGAAACACAGGTAGAATGAGCGTCTTGTAGAGTGTTAGCTTTGTCGATCGAGAGAGAGCTCTGCAACATAATTGCTTACTGAGACCGTAGTAGCACCTATTAGCAATTGTTATTCTCCGCTTAATCTCCAGACTGACATCGTTATTGCTGGTTACGGCAGTGCCAAGGTAAATGAATTCCTTGACAACTTCTAATTTACAGTTGCCCGCTGTAACATGAGAGTCTAGATCCCGTGCTCTCTTGTTGTTGTTAGTAGACATCATGTATTTCGTCTTGCCCTCGTTTACCGTCAAACCCACTTTGGCTGATTCCTTTTCAATAGCAGTGAAAGCAGCAGTAACATCTCTCTTACTCCGACCGATAATATCAATATCATCAGCGTACGCAAGGAGCTGAACACCTTTGAAGAAAATGGTGCCATTATGATGCACACCGGCTTTTCGTACGATCCCCTCCATAATGAAATTGAAGAGATCGCACGAGAGCGGGTCGCCTTGTCTGAAACCTCGCTCGGTATTAAAAGTTCCGGAGAGGTCATTCCCTACCTTGACGGAGCTACACGAAGATGCCACTGTTATTTTAAAAGACGCATGAGTTGGTTTATTACGGAGTTTCCTGCAAGAAACGAAGGCGTCGGCAGGAATAATTTGATTTTGTCTAATAAAATTTTTAAGGCTGTCAGAGGTAGTGGTGGAATGAAGTCGTGAAATGAAAATCGATTTTAACCTTGGTAATGCCTGCAGGGAAACCGGAGGCAGAGAGCTATCAATCGCAACATCCACCCGCGGATTGGCAATAATCGAAATTGACAGAGGATTATTTATAGTGGAGGAAGGGGATGGAAGTTTGATACTAGAGATTATAGCGGGAAAATTGGGAGTGGGTGAAGAGGTATTTAGAGAGCAATCCACGGGAGTTTTGTCACGACTGACGGCCGCACCGCCCACACTCCCCACACTCCCCACATTACCCAGATTTTTATTTCTTTTTAGACTCTCTTTCTTTTTTAAGGAAATAGCTTGCTTAGGTAAAGTGGAGATCGAAGGAGTGGAAGCAAAAACCATAGCAACCTCGGTAATAGTTTTATTTTGCAAACTTACATCCATTGAAGTAGCCTCATTAACCCTTTAGCGACGATGATGCCATATGGCATCACTAACTATAATTTCAGAGAACTAACGGTACTGTACCATTGCATTCATTTTTTTCTAAAGAAGTACATGCGTTATGTAGAGAGGGGTTCAAGTAGTCGATTTCTCCATCTTTTTTGACAGTTTGTTATCACATGTCGTTAGAACAAAAACTGAAAGTGGAGTGTTTTTTTATAAAGTGAAAAAGTTCGCAAAATGAGTCATAGGAAAAAGTAAGTATTAGAAATTTTTTTTTTCTAATTTTTTTTTTGTGTCAATGTATGTTTATTTTAAAAGTACTCATCTTGGGCTTCAATTTAATATTTTTAGTGAGCTGCATTTTTTATTAGTTTGACATATATATAAGTTCCAGTTTTGTTGATGCCATATGGCATCGTCGGCGTTCGGCGTTACAAATACTGCATGTGATTTCCTCTATGTACACACTTGTTTTTTTTGGTTTTTTAGCATGAAACTTCATGAAATTGAGGATTTTTTGATCAATATCGTGGAAAATGATACAGCGGAGCAATTAACTGGTATTTTTATACAGCCTCCAGATGCAGCTTATGATTCAGCTGAGGATGGTGCCGACCATTTTTACATGGCTGCTGGATGTTGCTGTTCAAAATGAGTGGCTTCTACATCAAAAGACTGAAAAGAAGTTGCTAACGTACTTTCAATTTCGGCGAAGTATCGCCCAACATTATTTCCATACTGTTTCCCGAGTTCCAGAAGAAGACCGATATGATCAATTTGATCATTATCCGACCAAAAGTACCAACCGACGATGCACAATGCCACTCTGTGACAGTCAATCTTGCATAAAATATGAGAAATGTGATGTTGCGTTGTGTGTTGAAAAAATGTGCTTCAAAAACTATCATTCCTCGAAATGAAATCAATAATTTTTTAAACTATTTTCAATTCTAGTTACTTTTTCTTATACGTAGGTTGCTATTTATATTTCGGGATCGGGCAATACTAATGTCAAATTCAGCAATCTGACACTTCCATTGGAAAGTTTGACATTTTATAGCCTAAACGTACTCAGAACGTTTTGACGTATCATTGCAATTGGTATTATTTACATTCATTTGAAAATTGTGCTTCAGTAAAAAAAAAAGGAATTAAATCGTGAACATTTTCGTGCTATTATTTATCACAACTTTCGGCGTAAATTATCACAACAAGAGTGCGTCGATGAATTAATTAGTTTGTACAGTGACGAAGCACCATCGAGGATTACTGTGTTTCGGTGGTACTCAGAATTTAATCGTGGCCGTAGTTCGCTCAGTGATGAATATCGTGAAGGTCGCCCAAAATCAGTGGTTGTGGCAGAAAACATCGATGCTGTGAAAAATCTAATAATGCTAGACCGTTATGTGACATACCGTGAGATAGAGGCAACATTGGGCATTAGTATGACTAGCATCAACAAGATTTTGCATGAACATTTGACCGTAAAAAAAATCTGTTGGATTCCACATAATTTTACAATTACTCAAAAAAAGGCAACTTCAAAGTGGCATGAATGCTTTTCAAATTGGTTTAAACGGATGCAAAAGTGTATCGATCTTAATGGAGAGTATTTTGAAAAACAATAAAGCCAATATCAACTGAATTTTTTGTCTTTTTCTTGCTTATCCTGAAATATAAATAGCGCCCCTCGTATTCCCATACATTTTTATTAATAAAATATTTGTTTTAACAAAACCAAATTGGTATTTGAAAAACCATTTTTGACTTTATTGCAAAAAAAAAAAAAAATTACAGCGATTTTACTTTCAACCTTTGTAACGTCGATGGTCGATGATGCCATATGGCATCACCTGATTCTGGCCGACTTTGTGAACCGATTTAAAAATATGTTCCATATTCGTGATCAGGAGGTCATAATTAGCCAATGTGTGCATTTTCATCACGAAATTCGAAAAAAAGTTGTCCCGGCGTTAAAGTGTTAAGGCTTTTTTCAATTTGGGGAGTTAAGTCTAGATAATTGTTAAGAATATCTCTGAAATTATTATTCAGATTGTTAAGATTTTCCCCAAATTGCTTAATTTTTTCGTAAAATACCGACGGGGAAAGGGGTCTGCAAGATGGACAGTACCATTGCAGGCCCGAATGGACAGAGCATAATAAATCAGTAATAGATTTTGCTAAGTTTGCACAAGAGGCATGAAACACCTGTTCACAGGGACCTGAACAGCAAAACATAGAATTCAATATATTTTGGCTTTTGCACTGATCTCCTAGAGCAAATTTTCAGAGGAAAAATAATCCATCTTGAAATCGTAAAAAAAAGCAATTTAAAGTATTTTTAGAGCAGTGCAAAAAGGGTTAAAAATCAAGCAAAACTTCACCCGTTAAGCAGCAACATCAATAGCACAACAGAGTTTAAAGTTAAGCTTAGTACACGTACAAAGCATAAAAGAGAATCAAAAACAAAGCTGTTGCACTGCTTACACTGTTTATGCTTGCAGAAAAAAAATATTCACATATGTTTGAATGTATGTTCAAATTAAAAAACAATATTTAACAAGTTAAGGTGTTATCTTCGGCCAGGCCGAAACTCTCATACCCTACACTGCACTGAAAGTCGCTTTTAAATAAATGTTAAAAGACGTTGAAGAGGTTGAATAAGTCGAAAAAAATTTTAAATGTAAGAAAGGTCGAAAGAAGTTGAAAAATTTCTAAGGTCGAAAGAATATGGAAACCATTGAAGAAAGTTGAAAGAAATTCAAAATGTCGAAAATATATGAAAAATGTTGAAAAATGCTTAAAAATGTCGAAATAATATGAAAACGTTCAAAATAGTTGAAAGAGCTCAAAATTGCTGAAAAAGTCTTAAAAATAAAGAAAATATATAATGAAGAAAAATGAAAGAGGTTCAAAAAGTCAAACGAATACATATGAGATATATTGGAAAAGTTAAAAGGTTGATAAAGTCAAAAGAATATGGAAAAATATCGAATAAAAACTAAGAAATTTAAATGTGACACGTCCACTTATCCAATTCCGCCTACTTTTGGGTTACTAAATCATATTCGTCATTGACATCCACATACCAAATCTTAGCCCAATAGGTTGTATAATTTGCTATATGTGCCGTAATTAGTCTTAAAATTTAGGGCGGTAACACACCCCCTGGTGTAATGTGGTCCGATTTTTATCCAGAAATAGCTTTTTATAAGCAACACTCTTTCACCAAATTTTAGTATGATTGATCACATATTTCGAAATATATGCCACTTAAGGTAATTTACTTGTATGGGGAGTGACACGCCCACTCGTGCTATTTCGCCCACTTTTGATTCAGGTATACCTTATAGCAAGTAAACCTCCTAAATCAAATTTCATACCAATTGTTGTAATAGTTCAATCAATATAGCGATTGCAACTTTCTGGTCATGTAGGAGGTGCCACGCCCACTACTGAAACCTCATCAATTCTCATTTAATTTCAAAGCCCATAGCAGCCGATACCTCAAAGCCAAATTTTTTGAAGATTACTCTCATAGCACCCTATCTATAACAGTAAACGTTTTCTGTTTGTATGGGAGGTGCCACGCCTACATGCTTCAATGAACCAAATTTTTGCAAAAACATACTTTCTAGCAAGTATATCTGCCTTATTAAATTTCATAACGATTACGTTGTTAGTTCTCTTAAAATAACGTTTATAAATATGGTGGGCTGTCCCACGCCCTTCATCGAGCTTTTTCAGTAAAGTGGCTGAGCTCGTAGTGATGACTGCTGTCAGCGGCATCATCTCCAAAATTTTTATGAAAATCGTTTAAGCCACTTTCGAGATATATGGAATCAAAATTTTTAACTGTTGAAAAGTGCCACGCCCACTTTTACGTTTCCGCCCACTTTTATCACAATTCAAGATATATTTGAAATGTACCCGTTTACCAAATTTCATGACAATATCTTGCACGGCTTACGAGATATGGTTGTATAAAAGTTAAAATTTAGGGCTGTGCCACGCCCCTGTAGGAAGCTTTGAAAACTTGAAACCTGAGCTAATCTTAATCGTGTTCACATGTTCATGAAATCATCAATTTTCATCAAAATCGCTGCAACTTTTTTCAAAATTGACCTGGGTATATATACATAGGGTATGGGCGGTAGGCGTGTCCGTTAACCGATTTCGCCCATTTTCAATAGCAAGATGCCTGCAAGAAGATGTGACCTGTGTGTGAAAGTTTCATTCAATTAGCTCTCTTCGTTTTTCCGTAAACCTGATTTCAACAGACAGACAGACAGACAGATAGACGGACATCGCTAAATCAACTCAGGTGGTGACGCTGATCAAAAATATAGTTACTTTTCCATACCTGCCACGCCTCCTTCTATGTGTTACAAACGGATGGACAAAGTGAATATACCCTCGGTGTAGGGTATAATAAACAAAAGCACAAAATCAAAGCAAATTATTACTACTAGCATGCAATTTTACTAGCAACGACACTGTATTAAACACAAGTTTAGAAAATTATTATTTAGTACAATTAACTGACGAAAAATCTATTAACAAATCACGATACACTTAACAACACGACCGACACTGACTAAAGAACGAAGTCAACTGACTTGGGGAAAATTTAGGTGTAGAATATAATATTGTTACGAAACTCCTGTCCCTAAGACGATAATTTCGATCTCTTACACTTTTCTGGGATTGTGTAACAATCAAAAACACACAAGCTTATTTGATTATAAAATGGTTTATTTAATCACAAAAGTTAGTTTTTACACGCTACAATTGTTTATTTCATTAAAACTCAAAGTCTAATATTAACCTGGCACTGTATAGACAATTTACTTTCAAAATCAACTGTATCACTCAACTGTTTCACTGTTTAAATTTAACTGTTCACTTATGTTGCTCAAATTCAACTGTTCTGCTTCACTGTTTGAATTCAACTGTGTCACTCAACTCAGATGACAACCTTTTTATACTACAGTCATCACCTTCTCGAATAATCCAGTACCTTCTAAGTGGCGTGGAAATTATCCATAATTTACCAGTACCTTCTAAATGGCGTGTAATCTACCATTATCCATAATTTACCAGTAACTTCTAAATGGCGTATCGACGTTGAGTTCACAACTATCCAGAATGTTACTACTACCCTCTAGATGGCGTTGTACGACGGCGATAATTTCTCTCGGATATCGACTTTTATAGTGTACTGCAGCGTCTTTTCGGTTTATTATTTTTAGTACAAAAACTGCACTTTGCTGCTAGATGGTGTAAAAGTATTTATACAGCTAGTGATGCTAGCTAGTATCGTTTAGTTTTCTTTTGTTGGTTTTTATTTCGAGAATTTTCTGGCGTAAGCCAAACTTCGCTACACTGCCCTCCGCTTAAACTTGTTCGTCCCGAACAAGAGTCTCTCCGTTCCTAGTATAAGGTGCCAGCCTTTCGATGTGGACCACCTTTAATTTTGTTTTTGTTCCCGGGGTATTTTTGGATTCGATACACAACATCATTAATCCTTGTGATGATCCGGTAAGGTCCCTCTCAATGAGTCTGTAATTTAGGAGATAAGCCTCGTTTTCGTTGTGGGTTATGTAGCAGCACTAGTTGACCTTCTTTGAACCCTTCAGTATTTGCTCGCAGGTCATACCGAGCTTTCATCTTGTCGCTAGCCAATTTAGTACGTCTCCTGATAAGCTCGTGTATATCTGATAATTCTTCTCTTTTTCGCGACATGTAATCGTCAGCATGGGTCGTTTCTGGGACAACGCTTACTCCGTACTTCAAATCTGCTAGAAGCCTTAAATCCGTACCAAAAATGGCTCTTGCTGTCGTGACTGTAGTAGTATCGAGTATTGACGACCGATAAGCCATCAGAAACATTGGTCCTTTTGTCCTTTATCGACAACCTTTTTTAAATGCTCCTCTAGAGTACGGTTGAACCTTACGACCATGCCATCGGACTGAGGATGCAAAGCTGTGGTACGTGTCTTCTGTATTCCAAGCATGTCACAAACCTCCTTAAAAAGTGTCGACTCAAAATTTCGTCCTTGGTCGGAATGCAACTCAAGTGGAGCTCCATATCGACAAATCCAATTTTTGATGAAAATGTCTGCCACTGTTTTTGCTTCTTGATTGGGAATGGGATATACTTCTGGCCACTTACTGAAGTAATCAATTACCACAAGGATGTATTTATTTCCTGCATTGCTGATTGGAAAAGGTCCCGCTATATCCATGGCTATCCTCTCAAAAGGAGCTCCAACGTTATACTGATGCATTTTTCCCCGAGTGCGTTGCCTTGGTCCTTTAGCAATTGCACATTGGTCACAACGGCGGATCCAGTCAGCAACCGATTCTTGGCATCCTACCCAATAAAACCGTTTCTTTATTTTCTCTGTGGTTTTCGTTATGCCCAGATGTCCACCACTCGATCCATTGTGATAATCCTCGATTATTTCCTTAAATTTGGCCTTTGGAATAACCAGCAGTTTTGAGCGAGTTTTACCATCCTCGCTTTCCCAGATTCGGTAGAGACAACCATCATGCAACTCCAAACTTTGCCATTGCGCCCAGTATGCTTTACAGATTTGGCTTCACTTGAGATTTCTTGCCACGACGGTTTCCTACCCAGCTCCTTATGCTAAATTATAGTTGCCAAATCTGTATCAATGCCCTGGTACCGTTTTACCTCCTCTTTTGTCCACTTTTCTTCAGGCAAAACGTTCAAAAGGCGCATCAATTGTTCCAGCTTTATTTTCCGTTCGTGAAAAATGACCGCATTCAATTTTACATGGACGACGGGAAAGTGCATCCGCATTTCCATGCTGGCTTCCTTTTCGATGTTCTATGGTGAAATCATAGCTCTGCAAGCGTTCTATCCACCGTGCGATTTGATCTTCAGGATCCTTGAATTGAAGTAGCCACCTTAATGCCGCATGGTCTGTCCTCAGGAGAAAGTGCTGTCCATATAAAAATACTTATGGAAGTGTTTCACGCATACCATTACTGCCAGTAACTCTCTATGAGTTACGCAATAATTCCTCTCAGGTTTCGACTGAATTTTGCTGAAATATGCGACGAATTTTTCTTGTCCATTGATGATTTGGGACAAAACTCTTCCAATACCATGGCCACTCGCATCGGTGTCCAATACAAATTCTTTGCCGGGTATTGGGTACGCGAGTATTGGCGCTATAGACAGTAATTCTTTCAGCTTTTGGAATGCAGTTTCCTGTGCACCACTCCATTCGAATTTCCGATTTTTCTGTGTCAGCTCATGTAGACTGCCTGCAACATTTGCGAAACCAGGAAAAAAGCGTCTGTAATAAGTGCATAGACCCAGAAAACTTCGCAACTCATGAAGATTAGATGGTCGTGGCCAATTTTTCACAGCTTTTATTTTATCTTCTGACGTAACCTTGTGCCCCAGATATTTGACTTCACGCTGGAAAAGTGAGCACTTTTTCGCACTTAATTTTAGTCCAGCTGCCTCCAAGCGCTCAAACACTTCCTCCAGATTTTTCAAATGGTCATCAAAATCTTTTCCCATGATGATTATGTCATCGAGATACACTAGACAAGTCTTCCAATGCAGTCCTTTGAGAACTCGTTCCATTAACCGCTCAAACGTAGCTGGAGCGTTACAAAGACCAAACGGCATGACGTTGAACTGCCATAGACCATTCTCAATACTAAAGGCAGTTTTCTCTTTGTCTTTTTCATCTATTTCCACCTGCCAATATCCACTTTGTAAGTCTAGGGTGGAAAACCATGTTGCTCCAGATAACGTATTCAGTGTATCATCTATTCTGGGTAACGGGTAGCTGTCTTTTTTGGTGACGTCATTCAATTTTCTGTAATCCACACAGAATCGCATACTTCCGTCCTTTTTCTTGACAAGTACGACCGGTGAACTCCATGGGCTTTCTGATGGTGCAATGACATTTTCTCGCGCCTTATCCTCTATAAGGTCCGTCACTTCTTCTCTCCTAGCGAGTGCTAGCCTCCTTGTAGGTTGACGAATTGGCTGAAATTTACCTGTATCAATGCGATGTTTGACAACTGATGTTCAGCCATTATTTTCTCCTTTGGGCGTAAATATCCGCCAATGTTTTTGCAGAAACCTTTTTGCTTTATTTCTGTTCTGAGCAAACAACTCCTTCGTCCATGCTTTCGTCAATACTTCCAAGGCCGACGATTTCTCTAAAGTTGTACCTTGTGAATTCTGCTGGTCATTTTCACAATTTATCACAGCCGTAACGTTCTCACATTGCGCTATAAGTTTACCTTTTTGCATCCATTTTGTCTTATTTATTGGATTCAAAATTCGCACCGGTATTTTTCTGTCTGTTCTTGTGTTTACTAGGGTCTTTCCAATAATCAGGTTTTTCTTTAAATTTTTCTCATCTGCTTCCACTACCCACAGATGGCTTGTCCCACAGTCTTCATTTGTTGTGGCCCAAATAATTTCTTCGGTGTTGGGTTCAATTCGACAGCGCTCACTTATGTAGACTCTTGCAATTGTTAATTTTTGTCCACAGCCAATGTCTAAAGGGAACTCTACATTGGCATACCTCAACATTTGTTTCTTAAGATCCAAAGTGAACCCGTGTCGAATCATGAAGTCTACGCCAATGATAACCTCATCGGTGATGTTTTCAACAATAAAATCACGTTCCACAGTTTTGTTGCCGATAAGAATACTCGCTGTAACTTTTCCTACTATTTGCGCAATTTTTCCTGTTGCTCAATCGCATCCTATTTAATGGCGTTACTCGTCGTCTATCAAATAAGTCTCTCCTCACAATTGAATGCGATGCGCCTGTATCCAAAGTAAGCTCACATGGTCTTAATAATAATAATAATAATAGAGTTTAGCTACTACAGCTATTATAGCCTTCTTAGCTATTTAGCATTGAAGCTTTATACCAAGTAAAAAGCTTATTCAATAAAAAATGGAATAGAAAAAATTATCATGCACATTAATTTGTTATTTATTTTATAATTTTTTCTTAGCTTTATCGCACTTTCTCAACATACCCACTCACACCATGTAAAAATAGACATATAGACATTAAAATAATTATATGTATAAATTTACGTGGTCCAAGGCATAAATGTTAGAAAAAATTTACCCAGCATGCTGTGGGGCTCGGACAACACAAACAAAAAAAATTCACACCACCATTAAGCTACAAATTTAGCTACAGTTAGTTTTCAGTCTAGGCTTGAGTTGACCTTTTGACAAGCTAATGTTATAAACTTCGCAATTATTAATAAGAGTTGTCATGCGATTAAAAGGAGCTGTAGCCATATAATTAGTTCTACTAACCGGTTGATAAAATAACTGATAAGAGTTACGAGTACTCCTCCGATTACTATTAAAATGTATATAATTAAGAAGCTCTGGTGCAGCAAGAGATCCAGTTACAAGTTGATGCAGATAAAGTATATCCGCAATATTTCTACGCGAGCTCAAAGACTGCATATGTAATAACTTTAAACGATCCTCATAAGGAGGAAGGCTTAAAGGGTCAATCCAATTTAAGCCATTGAGAGCAAAACGAATAAAATTTTTTTGAATTCTTTCAATTCTATTTATATGAACATTATAAAATGGTGACCATACTTGGCTAGCGTACTCTAAGTGAGGGCGCACTATTGTATTATATAAAGTCACCGTTACTAAAGGGCTATTAAATTCTTTTGCCCACCTCTTAATAAAGCCAAGCAGAGATGAGGATTTTTTACAAATTTGATTAATATGCTCATTAAAAGTCAACTTAGTATCAAAATGTATACCTAGGTCTTTGACTACATCGACACGACAAATATTTTTATCTTTTAATTTATAATCAAATTCCACAATAGTTTTCTTCCTGGTAAAAATCATAGCTTGGCATTTATCAGGATTAAGATGTAAGTTATTCTTAGAACACCAAACTTCAAAGGATTTCAAGTCAGACTGAAGTGGAATAGTGTCACCAACCCCCTTTACGTTCCTGTAAATTTTCATGTCATCTGCATATACTAACAGATGGGAGTTTTTAATAACATGTGTAACGTCATTAATTGCTAAAATGAACAGGAGCGGCCCCAGGTGGCTTCCTTGTGGAACACCTGATGTCGCGCTAAATGGGGAGGAAAACACTCTCCTAAATTTTATTTGATACGAGCGATCAGATAAATAAGATTCAATCCAGCTGATAAAACTTAAGGGAAATCCAAGTTTCTTTAACTTAAACAAAATCAAATTATGTGGTAATTTGTCAAATGCTTTACTGAAGTCAGTGTAGATGCAGTCAACTTGCCCACCAGAGTCTAAAGAGCTTAATGCAAAAGAAGTGAAATCAAGGAGGTTAGAAACTGTAGATCTGCCATTAACAAAACCATGCTGACGAGTTGTTATGACTTCACCACAGCACACCTTAACCTGATCGTATATAATATGTTCAAAAATTTTCGGTATTGATGATAACTTAGCCACGGGCCTGTAGTTTGAAACATCATTCTTACACCCTTTCTTGAAAATGGGGCTAATGTATGCATTTTTCCAAAATTTAGGAAAATAGCTTTCTTGAATTGATCTATTAAATAAAATACTGAGGGGCTGACTCAGCACAGAGCTACAGTTTACTAAAACTGTCGCAGGAATACCATCCGGCCCGGAGCTGAAGTCATCATCAACAGATGAAATATATTTCTCTATGAGGTCAGGAGAGAAAGATATCTCATTAACCGAAACTAAAGGGTCGTTATCCATATATTCAAAATAGTTGATTTCAGGGCTAAATAAATCCGTAGAAAACGATTCATTAAACAAATTAGCAAACAACCCGGCTATAACTTGTGGGTCGCTAGTGAGCCCATCAACTGTTTTAAACTCAGATGGAAACCCGTCAGATTTTTTTTTAGAATTAATAAAACCCCAAAAATTCTTGGGGTCATGAAGAATATTCAGCCTAATTTTATTCAAATATTCAGAATAAACCAAAGCTGACATATCTTTAAATTCAAGAAACAGTCGCTGATAAGCAACAAGGTCATTACGGTCCTGGCTACAAACGTATTTATTCCATGCCCTATTACGGCCATTGCGAATTTTTTTCAAATCCTTTGTATACCAGGGGTACGAGGAATTATTAACGTACCTCCTTGTATATGGAACCGACAATGCTATGGCAGAAAAAAGTTCACCATAGAAAAATTTAATGCAATCATCAAATGTATTGTTATTTAAAAAAATGAGTAAGTCATCTAATTTATTTCTTAAATTTTCATTCAATTTTAAAAAGTCAGCTTTCTTAAAATTGAATTCGTAAATATTAATGGATGAACATGCATTAGTCAAATTTTCATTGTCAGATTGGTACACAATACTCAAAGGTGGATGATAGGAATCTACCGTAGACAGAGCATAGATAGCATTTCTTACAACAACATTGCTACTATTTGTAGCCAAGACTAAGTCAAGTTGTCGTCCATGGCAGTTAGTTATACAACTTACTTGTTGTAAATTTGAAAGTATTTCGTCAACAAAAATTTGTTGTTGTCGAGTTTTTGGACAAGATGCATAAAAATATGTACCATCGTCCGAAGGAGTCCATTTTAGGTCAGGCAAATTAAAGTCACCTAACAACAAAATGTCGTCATTAGTGTCTAGTTCATTAATAATATATTCTACGGCCATCGAAAGACATTCGTAGACATCTGCGCTACTATTTGGAGGAACATAAGTGTTAAGAATGTATAAATTAGAGTTACATTGTGTAACCTTAACACATAACAGTTCAATATTAGATGCACAGGAAATTTCAACTAATGAACTGGTTAAATGATTTTTTATAGCTATTAAGACGCCTCCACCAACAGAAGAAAGATCTTCCAAGTGTCTGTCTCTTCTAAAAACATGGAAACTATTATCAAAAAGTTCCATATTGAGAAAGCTGTTGTTTAACCAAGTTTCGGTAAACACGATAATATCCTCAGAGAAATTCTGAGTTGATAAAAAGATATCTTGCGTTTTGGAACGCAAACCCCTTACATTTTGATAGTAAAGGGATAGCCGTTTCAGTTTTTTGAATTGGAACGTGCAGTTTTATCATTTTTTTTCGATTTAAATTCTGAAATATAGATATTATCCACCCATGCTTTAGATTTAAGAATGGCAGAAACATGAGAAGATGCCACTGTTATTTTAAAAGACGCATGAGTTGGTTTATTACCGAGTTTCCTGCAAGAAACGAAGGCGTCGGCAGGAATAATTTAATTTAGTCTGATAAAATTTTTAACGCTGTCAGAGGTAGTGTTGGAATGAAGTCGTGAAATAAAAATCGATTTTAACCTTGGTAATGCCTGCAGGGAAACCGATGGCACAGAGCTATCAATCGCAACATCCACCCGCGGATTAGCCAAAATTGACAGAGGATTATTTATAGTGGAGGAAGGAGATGGAAGATTGCTACTAGAGATTATAGCGGGAAAATTGGGAGTGGGTGAAGAGGTATTTAGAGAGCAATCCACGGGAGTTTTGTCACGACTGACGGCCGCACCGCCCACCCTCCCCACATTACCCAGATTTTTATTTAATTTCTTATTTAATTTCTTATTTAATTTCTTATTAGACTTTCTTTTCTTTTTTAGGGAAATAGCTTGTTTAGGTAAAGTGGAGATCGAAGGAGTGGAAGCAAAAACCATAGTAGCCTCGGTAATAGTTTTGTTTTGCAAACTAACATCCGGTGAAGTAGCCTCATTAAGGCTTTTTTCAATTTGGGGATAATAGTTAAGAATATCTCTGAAATTATTATTCAGATTGTTAAGATTTTCCCCAAATTTCTTAATTTTTTCGTAAAAGAACGACGGGGAAAGGGGTCTGCAAGATGGACAGTACCATTGCAGGCCCGAATGGACAGAGCATAATAAATCAGTAATAGATTTTGCTAAGTTTACACAAGAGGCATGAAACACCTGTTCACAGGGACCTGAACAGGAGAACATTGAATTCTTTCTTTCGTTGATTTTTAAACCGATGGTAAGGCTGTTGGAATTTCGGCAGAGCTTCGAAGCCAAGACTATGGGGCAATCATCTGTGAGAGTCAGCTCATGCCCCGCTGTACTGACTCTCTTTAGTTTAACGACTGCTGCTCGCTACCATTTTCGCCATCGTCCACCCTATTTCCAATTCTTTTTCTTGGTGAACGTGATGCAGATCGTTTACGACGTTATTTGCAGTCACGTGCCATGTGTCGCTGCTTACCACAGTTGCAGCATTTTCGGCTGAAGCTACTGCTGGCGAACGATGAATTTTTCTTTTCAGCCTCCACCTCCATCCAACGAGTTTTCAGTGATGGGCGGCATGTCAACGCAATCGTCTCCTGCGTGAGGGCAACCGTTACTGTTTCGTTAAATGTTGTCTTCGGGTTCCTCATTGTCTCGTGTTTTGTATCTGAGTCACGTATGCCGTCAATAAACGCCTCTATTTTGAATTTTTCAGCTACGACACTTAACTCGTCAGGATAGGAAAGATGTGCCAATCGCTCAATATCCGCAGCATACTCCTGCAAGGACTCACTCATTTCTCTTATCAATTGAGTGGTTGGTTTGCTTATTTCCAACTGTTGAATCCTTTTATTAACGTCCTCAAAATTATTTTGAACTTTTTCAAGATTGTTTTGAACTTTTTCAAGATTATTTTGAACTTCTTCCTTGAATGATTCAATCATTTTTGCATCGAAGCCATTTACCATTGTGGCCACCTCCGTTCAAACAGTCTCAATGTTTTGATTCATTGCGCGGATCTGCGTCGCGTTCTGACTTAAGCTCTGATGAATTTCTTCCCGAACCGCCTGGATCTGCAGCGCGTTCTGACTTAACTTCTGATCAATTTTTTACTGAACGGATATTGCTATTCATTTGTAGTGCATTTTGACTTAAGTTCTTCCCGAACGGCCTGGATATTGCTATTCATTTGTAGATTTACTGTCTGCGTCATCGCCATTAACATTTTCTCGAACACTTGCTGCCGGTCCAGAAGCTTCTTCCACTTTCGCTGCTGATTCTGATACATAAAATTCATGCTCTTCCAGGTGTACACCTTGAGCCTCAAGAGCCTGCCGTAAACGTTTCTGAAACTCCACCTTTCCGCCAGACGATTGCAGATTCAGCTGCTGCAACTCCTTCTTCAGTTGATCCACTTTCAGTTCGTCAAACTTAACCATTTTTTTTTTTTTTTTTAATTGATTGTTAACTCTTTTTACACAATTCCACTTCTGACACCAATTGTTACGAAATTCCTGTCCCTTAGACGATAATTTCGATCTCTTACACTTTTCTGAGTTCGATCACTGGATTGTGTAACAATCAAAAACACACAAGCTTATTTAATTATAAAATGGTTTATTTAATCACAAAAGTTAGTTTTAACACGTTACAATTGTTTATTTCATTAAAATTCAAGGTCTAATATTAATCTGGAACTGTATAGACAATTTACTTTCAAAATCAACTGTATCACTCAACTGTTTCACTGTTTAAATTTAACTGTTCACTTATGTTGCTCAAATTCAACTGTTCTGCTTCACTGTTTGAATTCAACTGTGACACTCAACTCAGATGACAACCTTTTTATACTACAGTCATCACCTTCTCGAATAATCCAGTACCTTCTAAGTGGCGTGGAAATTATCCATAATTTACCAGTACCTTCTAAATGGCGTGTAATCTACCATTATCCATAATTTACCAGTACCTTCTAAATGGCGTATCGACGTTGGGTTCACAACTATCCAGAATGTTACTACCCTCTAGATGGCGTTGTACGACGGCGATAATTTCTCTCGGATATCGACTTTTATAGTGTACTGCAGCGTCTTTTCGGTTTATTATTTTTAGTACAAAAACTGCACTTTGCTGCTAGATGGTGTAAAAGTATTTATACAGCCAGTGATGCTAGCTAGTATCGTTTAGTTTTCTTTTGTTGGTTTTTATTTCGAGAATTTTCTGGCGTAAACCAAATTTCGCTACAATATATTGGTTCCAAAAGATAATTTGTTTGATCTGGATGAGGATGCGCTCATATAATTTCAAAAAAAACCCTTCAATTTCAATGGATTAAGAAGCCATAAAGTGTTTCAAGCTCAGATTTTTCTGAAAATTATCCTAAAAAAAGCTTGTACACTCGTGCTCTATATTTTTTTAAATATTTCACAGGTGGTTTTGTTGATATAATTGTTCAAGCAATACATCAAGCCTCACTTTTACAAAGTGGGACACCAATTAATGTCACAAGGGAAGAAATTCTGAAATTTGTAGGCTTAGAAATCGCAACTGCAAATATCGGATATTCTCGATTAACGATGCCACGATGCCACTGAAATTCCAGCATTTCGTCAAAATATGGCAGAAAGTAGATTTCATTCAATACTCAATAGCCTAAAGTTCATCCTAGATGAGATATCAAAAGACAAACTTTTTAAGATTCGCCTACATATAACTATGTTCTCAAGATGAACTGTTGATATTCCCTAAGGTTAAAGTTTATGCGTTGACGAAATGATGATGATTCCATAGATTGTAGCCTATTTTTACCAATTCGTTTTTACCACTGTACCAATTTTACCACTAATTCTTTTTACCACTTATTAATTTTACCATTAATTCTTTTTACCACTGATTCTAAAATTTTTAACCACTACATACTTTTGAAAGTTGTATATTCTTCACTCGTTTTGCTGTGGTCGTTGGTCGACTTCATCCAAGTCTATATGCTTTCTTGGTAGAACTACAAAAGGAGCAAGGAGATATAGAAACAATGTTCAGGGAGCTTGAAATTGGACGAAAATTAAAAAAGAATGAAAGCAGAGCTAGAAACTCCACTGAAGTACGCATTGCAAATTTAGTCCATGAATATGAAACCCAAAAAGAGGAGGGCCGAATATTTGAGAGCTGTAGGCCATAATATACAATTTTGAATGAATGTTTATTTCTAGTGGAATTTATACTTATTTGTGGTAAAAATGTAGTGGTAAAAGTATATTGGTATAAAGTTCCAGTGGAAGAAAAGGAAAGTGGTAAAAAAAAAATTGGTAACAAGTCCTAGTGGAAAAAAAAGTATAGCGGTAAAAATGGAGTTGTAAAAATGGATTGGTAAAACTGGATTGGTAATTTTTATAAAATAGTTTCAATTATGGTTTAAATTGGCCTTAAGAGTAAGAAAACGAAAAATACTTACTTACTTACTTGGGTGGCCATAACAACCCGTTACCGGGTTACGGCCGAACTCAAAAGCTCTCTCCAGGCGCCTCAGCTTCGCGCACGACTTCTCCAATCATTCACACCAAGCGTGGATAGGGTTTCCTCGGCTTGGTTTTTCCATCGGAGGCATGGTCTTCCTCTACGTCGTCGCCCAGCGGTTTCCGCATCAAACACCTTTTTCGCCGGAGCTTCTTCGTCCATACGCACAACATGTCCCAGCCAGCGCAGACGTTGGATAGTGATGCGCTTGACTATGCCAATGTCAGCGTAGAGCTCGTACAGTTCGTGGCTCATTCGAATACGGTAGTCGTCGCCGACGTGAACACGACCGAAGATTTTGCGAAGAATTTTTCTCTCAAACACCCCAAGCGTGGCTGCATCAGTCTACGACACAACCCATGCTTCTGCGCCGTAAAGTAACACGGGTAAGATGAGCGTCTTGTAGAGTGTCAGTTTTGTCGGGCGAGAGAGGTCTCTACTACTCAATTGCTTACTGAGACTATAGTAACACCTATTAGCAAGAGTTAGTCTTCGCTTTATCTCCAGGCTGACATCGTTTTGAGTGTTCACGGTGGTGCCAAGATAGGTGAATTCCTTGACAACTTCGAAAGTATGGCTGTTCGCAGTAAAAAAGGATCCACTACGCCGCATCTCCCTGTTTGTGGACAGCATATACTTTGTTTTGCCCTCGTTCAACGTCAAACCCACTTTCGCTGACACTTTTTCGATAGCAGAGAACGCAGCAGTAACACCTCGCTAACCACGTCCAATGATATCAATATCATCGGCATATGCAAGGAGCTGGACAATTTTTTAGAAAATAGTGCCATTACGATGTACACTGGCTCTTCGCAACACCCCTTCCATCACAAAGTTGAAGAGGTTGCAGGATAGTGGATCGCCCTGTCTGAAACCTCGTTCGGTATCAAATGGTTCGGAGAGGTCCCTTCCTACTCTGACGGAGCTGGCTGTGTTGCTCAACGTCATTCTGCAAAGCCGCACCAGCTTCGCAGGTATACCGAACTCAGACATGGTGGCATACAGGCAATCCCGTATCGGGCTATCGAAAGCAACTTTAAAATCGATAAAGAGATGATGGGTATCGATCTGTTTTTTGTGGTTTTTTTTGGGTTTTTTCCAGGATTTGACGTAGTGTGAAGATCTGGTCTATGGTGAACTTACCAGGTCTAAAGCCGCACTGATAAGGCCCAATCAGTGTGTTGGCAAACGGTTTAAGTCTTTCACACAGTACAGTCGACAGGACCTTGTAAGAGATGACAAGAAGACTGATTCCCCGGTAGTTAGAGCAGATTATCGGGTCACCTTTCTTCAGTACAGGACAAAGGACACTGAGATTCCAATCGTCGGGCATGCTTTCTACTAGCCATATTTTGCAGATGAGTTGATGCATACACCCTATCAGCTCATCGCCGCCGGTCTTGAACAATTCAGCAGGCAGGCCATTGGCACCAGCCGCTTTGTTGTTCTTAAGTCGTTGGATCACAACTCGTACCGCGTCATGGCTAGGTGGTGGTACGTCCACACCATCGTCGTTGATTGGTGGCATCGGGTTAATTTCTCCAACGGCGGGATTGGAGTCATCGCCAGCAAGCAGCTTGGAAAAGTGTTCCCTCCATAATCTCAGTGTACCCTGCGTATCCGTAACCCGATTTCCATGTTCATCTTTACAGGTAGATGCTCCGGGCTTGAAACCTTGGGTCAGACGCTTGACTTGTTGGTAAAATTTTCGAGCATCATTCCTGCCCTGTAACGTTTCGAGTTTCTCACGCTCGTGCCTTTCCTGCTCTCGTTTCTTGCGTCTGAAAAGGCGCCTCTCTTCCTTTCTCTTTTCCCGGTAGTTTTCGTGCACGGCTCGCGTTGCTGCTGACTGCAGGGTTCTTTTGTAGGCGGCGTTTTTCACTGCAGTAGCTTCGCGACACTCCTGATCATACCATTGATTTCACGGAAGTGGGCGTCGGAAACCAATGACTTCCTCAGCGGCAGACCGCATAGAGCGGGATATATGCGCCCAAAGTCCAACGGCATCATCGGGTAGAGAGTCAGGTTGAAGGAGCAGTTCTGGGAGGCGAGCGGAATAAGCTTCGGCCGTCCGATGTGATTGCAGCTTAGCGACGTCCAGCTTTCGTTGCGTACCAGAGCGTACATCCTTTGCATAGCACAGCCGCATGCGTATCTTGGCTGCAACAAGATAATGATCGGAGTCAATATTGACTCCCCGGAACGTACGAACATCTAGCACGCTGGAAGCATGCCTTCCGTCAATCACAACATGATCGATTTGGTTGCGTGTTTTCTGATCAGGGGACAGCCAGGTGGCCTTGTGGATATCGAGGTGTTGAAATCTGGTGCTACTTACTACCATGTTTCGCGCTGCGGCGAAGTCGATCAACCCTAGACCGTTGTTTGAGGTGGTCTCGTGAAGGCTGAACTGACCGACAAAGGGGCCAAATATACCTTCTCTTCCGACCTTTCCGTTGAAATCCCCGAGTACAATTTTAACGTCATGGGCCGGGCAGCGGTCGTATACTTCCTCGAGTCTCGCATAGAAGGCATCTTTGACAGCATCGTCCTTTTCCTCCGTCGGGGCGTGCGCGCAAATCAAGCTGATGTTAAAAAATCGAGCCTTGACGCGGATCGTAGCCAACCTTTCGCTCACAGGTGTGAACCTGGGGATATGGTGGTCTCTTGCTTACTACGAATCCGCATCCCTATTCGCGCCTCTCCGCATGGCAGCTGTAGTAGATATCGCAACTTGCTTGCTTAGAGCAACCTTGTCCTATCCATCTTATTTCCTGGATGGCGGTGATGTCAGCCTTAATTTTTCCGAGGGCATCCGCCAATTCGATAGAGGCACCTTCCCTATTGAGGGTCCGGATATTCCAGGTGCATATCCTTCAATCATAGTTCTTTTTTCGTTTGCAGTGGTCGTCAACGTTGAGGGGTTCTGTATCCGAGGCTTTTTTAGTCTTCATTGGAGTGTTTTTTTTATGTGGCGGGTACCAAACCCTGCGCACAACCCAGTTTACTTCCAGGGAGGACACGCTGCACACATTCGCTCACTATCTCAGCGGATGCGGAGATAGCTACCCAGATGGAGCCGCGGGGAGGTTGTGTGTCAACTTGCTTATGGTTGGCTCAGAGATCGCTCTGGCATTCCCCAGGTGGAAAGCAGTCAGAAACTTTACTCTGATCAACCAAAAGCCAATCCATCCGAAAACGAAAAATTCTGGTTTTTAAAGTCAAATGGAAAGGAGAAGTTCCGAAAGGGTTAAGCACTTTCTTTATTTCTGTAGCAGAAGGCCCGTGCGCAAGGGGGGGTTTTGGTGGTTCAAACTCCCCCCCCCCCATTGGGAATTTTCGTACATAGGTTTTTATTGAAATTTGAACGAAAAATCAAAAAACCACAAGTTTATTTTTTTAAATGAGAGAACTGAAATGCCAATAAATCGTCGGAGCCGGAGTTTTTAATTTTCGACTAGATTTGCGCTCTCTAGATGTTTTTGAACCAAAAAACACGATTTGGGACCACTGCACGTCGCTCAAGCTAAGTAACACGAGTGTTTTTTAAATGCGCGTTTAAGCATAGCTCCGACATCAATAAAATCAGCTTCAATGAAAATTCATGCACAAATCTATTCGCGCCATATATTTCAATTTTGCATAATAGTTCACGAATGAATATTACTATTACTACTGATACTTATCCTCAAAATAATATTAATGATAGTTTTCCTTCCTTATCTGATAGCCTTAATTGCCTTTGTATTGACCACTTAAATGATAAACAATATTCCGGTTTTTCTGTCGTGCACCAAAATATCCGAAGCATGAGAGCAAATTTTGACACATTTCTTTCTCATCTTTCTTCCCTAAGTCATTTACTTGATATCATTTTTGTATCTGAAATTTGGATTTTTGAAGAAGAAATCTCATTCTATAAAATTCCAAATTTCTGTTTTGATGCTACGTGCAATAATTCGTATTCAGCTGGTGGAGTTGGATTATTTTTTAGAAGTGGTATAGTTGGAAGTAAAATAAATAAATATAATTTGAAAAGTGCTGATGTGATTAGTTTTAGTTGCGAATTATCTGATGTTAACTATTGTTTTATATGCGTCTATAGGCTTCACAAATGTACAGCAAAAACTTTCGTTGATGAATTTTCTTGCTTTTTAGAACGACAAACGTGTAAAAATATCGTTTTGCTAGGTGATTTTAACATCAATATTTCTTCTGAATCTACTGATGTCGTTGTTTGTTAATGATTTTGGCAACTGTTTTTCTTTTGCTAAATATTTATTGTATGCAGACGATCTGAAAATTTATTCTGTTATAAAAAGCCCACAGGATGCTCTAATGCTTCAGGCAGAACTTGATAATGTTTATTCTTGGTGTTCTGCTAATTGCCTTTCATTAAATATTAATAAATGCTTTCACATTACATTTTCGAAATGTCATAATGTTGTTCAAACCACTTATCGCATTTCTGATTGTTTTTTGCAGTCAGTCAATGAAATAAAGGACTTGGGTGTTATTTTTGATTCCAAGTTTACTTTCTCCAGCCACATTAACTTTACTATATCTAAGTCATATGCCATGTTAGCTTTTATTAGACGTAACAGCTCTGAGTTCTCTAATCCAAACACTCTTAAGCTCCTTTTTACCTCATTTGTCCGTTCTAGGCTTGAATATGCCTCTTTTATTTGGAGGCCATATCATGCGTGTCATATTCAACGAATTGAACGCATTCAGAAAGTTTTTATTAGGTATGCTCTGAGATCTCTGCACTTTGCTGATCCAGTTCCTACTTACAATTCTCGATGTATGCTAATAAATTTAAAAACATTGCAAAATAGAAGAGCAATACTATCATTAACCTTTGTTTTTGATGTCATTAGGGGTGTTATTGACTCTTCTTCCCTCTTAGAGAGAATAGCTTTCAATGTTCCTGCTAGAGTTCTTCGACATTTCGATAATTTTTACGTTGGCTTCAATAGAACAAATTATGCACTCAATGCTCCTCTTACTAGAGCATTAATTGAATTCAATAATATCTCGCACTTAATTTCAATAGATTTCTCCTCCTCTAAAAACTCTTTTTTGAATTTACTCAATTTAGTTTTTAATCAATATTTTAGTTTTAATTTTATAACCTTATAATTTTATTGTTATAATTACTTTATTTTGTTATTAGTCTGTAAGAATACTTCTGTTCATTGACTAGCAATTTGAAAAATAAAAAATAAAAAATAAAATAAAATAAAAAAATAAAATAAAATAAAATAAAAAATCTAGAATTTTATCATTCCTAGATAAAACAAATTTTTTGTAATGCTGCTCAATTTGGCTTTCAGAAGTGGCAGATCCACTGAAGAAGCCCTTTTAAGACTAACCGGTGAAATTTATAAAAGTCTGAATTCTTCTGAAGCTCCAGCTTCTCTTTTTATCGACATAAAAAAAGCATTTGATATGGTTAACCATCCATTTTTG
The DNA here is from genome assembly GCA_949775025.1 of Tricholauxania praeusta. Lineage (NCBI taxonomy): Eukaryota > Metazoa > Arthropoda > Insecta > Diptera > Lauxaniidae > Tricholauxania > Tricholauxania praeusta. Next base: position 115,230,258 of record OX459029.1, read on the forward strand.
CTTCATAAATTATATAATGCTGGTTTTAGAGGTTTTATGTTTGATTGGTTTGTGTCTTATTTGACCAAATAAAAACAAATGGTTAAAATTAAAAATTGTTATAGCAAGCAGACCATTATTAAACTAGGAGTTCCTCAAGGCTCTGTATTGGGCCCATTACTATTTTTAATTTGTTAATTCCTTATTTGAACAACCTTTTAGAGGCAAAATAACAGCGTTTGCGGACGATACAGCTCTTACGTATTTTAGCAAAAACTTTTTTAATTTATATTCGGATGTGAATTTTGATCTTAATCTATTAAGAAAGTGGTTTAGTGAACATAAATTATTAATCAGTGAGAAAACAAAATTCATGGTTTTCAATTTAAAAAATTCTGCAAAAAGTGGTGACTGGCTTTTATATTACCATTCTCCAAATTGTTTAAGGTTCTGTTTTGCAAACAATTGTAAGGATGCTATTACTTTCAACTACAATGAAAGTTGTAGCCACGGCTGTTTCGAAATCGAGTGTGTAGATAATTTTAAATACTTGGGTATAATTTTGGATAGTCAACTGAGTTGGAAAAACCACACTTCTTATCTAAAAAAATATCTTAATACTGTAGTAAGGCAACTTTACAATCTTAGTTTATACTGTCATAATCCAATCTTAAAATTGGTTTATAACGGTTTGTTTAAGTCTAAACTAAAGTATGGTATTTCTTGCTGGGGTGGTACCTATAGTAATAAAATAGAGCCAATACTTGTCAAACAAAAACATGCATTACGCATTTTATGTGGTGTTAATCGTAGGATCCCCAGTTTGAGCTTATTCGCACATCAAAGGATTCTTTCCGTAAGACATTTGTATTGTTACAAAGTCTTGAAAATATTTTTTGATAATTCTGGTTTTTATTCTGTGAGATTTCAAGATAATTACAATTTACGAGTAAATTCAGGTAATTTCGTAACTATTCCTACAGTACATAAAACGCACTTTTCACGTTTTTACTACACAACTGCACCTCGTTTATTTAATGCTTTGCCTTATAATATTAGATGTGAAAGGGTAAGGACTTTATTTTTGAGAAATGTTCATCAATGGTTGCTTTCGTTTAGCTACTCCTCTTTAGAAAATTTATTATGTCCGTTGGTCTAACTTGTATATTGTTTATCACTTTATCTTCTGTTTAATTTTTTATTGCTTTTATTTTCAATTTACTTTATATTTCTATTTAATTATAAATCTTGATTTTTATTTTCTTGCTTACAAAAATTATGTTACTTATGTATATTCCCCATCAATAAAATTTTTTGCAATTTTGTCAAATTCATTCGTTGCATTCGTCACTTGTTACTTGAACAACAGAATGTAACTTACTATTTCAATTTAAAAGTAAATATGTACATATTTTTAAGTTTTATTTAACATGAATTTAATAAGATCTTTTATTTGAAATAAAGCTGAATTATAAGAAAAAAAAAAAAAAACTTTGTCTGTGACAACAGCAACAAATGAACGCTTCTTTTCAACGCTACGTAGTCTAAAGACACACCTCAGAGCAACTATGTCCGAAATTCGGCTGAACGGCTTAGCCTCGCTAAATATACATACATCGCGATATCGAAATCAAAGTGGAAAGAGTTTTGGACGAGTTTTTTCAAGTACCTCGCAGAATAAGCTACTTACGTTATTATATCTGAATATCGAATCATAACATAAACACTAGACATGTTCAAATAAATGGCATGTTCTAGAATACTTCAAAACACTCGATTTTCGAAAATCTATTCATATTCGATTATATCGTCATTTAAAAAAATTTTTAAAAAAATAGTCTTAGGGTTGCTACCAGAGCTGCAAAGTTCTAATTTTTCAGAATTTGGCCAAAAAAAAATTAAGAAAATTTAATTTTTTTCTTATTTATAACTTTTTTTTTTAATTTTCTCTCGATTTTCCTAAAGTACACCTAAGTATCGAAAAAAAACTGACCGCTATTTTTTAAGCCTATACATAAGGAGAAAAACTGTGGTCTCTCCGCAAGTAGAGCTTTGGTGTTTCTTGTGTAACAGCTCAAATCCTTTGTTGTTTTGAAATTGTCAATGCCACTACATGAATTTCCATTAAAAAAATAGATGAGAAAAAAAATTGTTTGCATGTTTGGTCCAAAAGTTATCAAAATTAAATTTTTTTTATATTTTTTTAAGCTAATCATGCACTGACTAGCTATTGATGCAAAATATTGTAATTACTTGCTTATAAAATACTTTAAAAATTATTGGACCAAAAATCAAATTTTATTTGTTTTTCTCATTTATTTTTTAATGGAAATAAGGAAAATCGAGAGAAAATTAAAAAAAAAATATTATAAATAAGAAAAAAATCAAATTTTCTTAATTTTTTTTGGCCAAATTCCGAAAAATTAAAATTTTGCAGCTCTGGTAGCAACCCTAAGGTTATTTTTTTATGTTTTTAAATGAGGATGTCCGGGGAGACATGGAAAGCTTTCTTCCTCGTGTTTTTCGTGTATTTGTGTATTTCATCGTATTCCAAACCATTTTCAATGAACATCCGATAAAATTTTAAGTTTCCGTAAGTCTCACCTTGCGAAATGGAATTCTTAATAATTTTCCTTTTCTCTGTCGTAGAATGCTTTACACGGCCCTCTAAAATGAAAAAACTTAAAAAAATCATTGGAGTACTATACAAAAATAATGGAACGTACTTGTTGCTATCAAATTTTTTTAATAAAAGTAAATATCTAGTATTGAGAAGAAAAGGAGTTGAGCACTGCTATTATTTTAACCGCTCGAAATTACAAATTATAGGTTATTGACTATGTCTTAAATAACAGGGGTATAAGGAACTAATTCGTTAAAGGTATTTTATTGTCTTATATGTTCAATTAAACCCTAAAAATGATATAGCAAAAAATGCGATTAAATTAAGGCTTGGACTTCTGAGAACGGTGCAAATTTGCCCATTTTTTATATTTTTAATCCTAACTCAAAAACTGTATATTTTTAGCATATACACATTAGGAGACATTTATATACTTTATAAAATCAGAGAACTTATTTTTTCATCAAAATAAGTTAAAAAGCTATTAAAAAAAACCGAAAAATTTCAATATTTTGAGTTTTTTTTTTTTCATTTTTGGATAGCATTTTTTTTAGAGAAGATTTAGAGATTTTTTCGGTTCACTTAAAAGAAAGGTGATGTAGTTTCCGTCAAAATGCTGACCCATAAAAGTATTTTAACGATGATTGACTGAAATACAGTCGTTCAAAGTTACCTACTTTTACCAATTTTTACCTTTATGCCATTAGGCTATTGACTATGTATGTATGTATTTGAATAAAGAACTAATTCGTTGAAGGTATTTTTCTGCCTCAGATGTTCTATTGTAACCTGAAAATGATAAATCCGAAAGTGCGATTAAATTTATGATTGGACTTTGGAGAACGGTGCAAATTTGTCCAATATTATATTTTTTTGCTGTAACTCAAAAACTATGTAGTTTTATTGTATACACTTTATCAGACTTATTGTAGAAAATAAAATTTCCTATCGAAATGACATTTTTAAAGATCAAAAAAATTATTTTTTCGTCAAAAAAAAATAAAAAAAAAAACATTTAAAAAAACCGAAAAATTTAAATTTTTTCTAATTTTTGGATACAATTTGTTTTTGAGTGGATTCAGGGATATTTTTAGCTAGCAAGAAAGAAAGGTGATATAGTTTCCGTTAAAATGGTGTACCACAAAAGTATTTTGGATAAAAATTGGCTGAGATACAGTCGTTCAAAGTTGCCTACTTTTGTATAATTTCACCAACTTTTACCTATAGACCATGTTAGCTTTAATTTTTACACACAAAAGTAATGTTAATACAATATAAAAGTCCACTCAGAAACAAATTATATCCAAAAATTAGAAAAAATTTAAATTTTTCGGTTTTTTTAAATGTTTTTTTTTTTATTTTTTTTTGATGAAAAAATAATTTTTTTGATCTTTAAAAATGTCATTTTGATAGGAAATTTTATTTTCTACAATAAGTCTGATAAGGTGTATACAATAAAACTACTTACATAGTTTTTGAGTTACAGCAAAAAAATATAATATTGGACAAATTTGCACCGTTCTCCAAAGTATAATCATAAATTTAATCGCACTTTTGGATTTATCATTTTCAGGTTACAATTGAACATCTGAGACAGAAAAATACCTTCAACGAATTAGTCTTTATTCAAATACATACATACATAGTCAATAGCCTAATGGCATAAAGGTAAAAATTGGTAAAAGTAGGTAACTTTGAACGACTGTATCTCAGTCAATCATCGTTAAAAATACTTTTATGGGTCAGCATTTTGACGGAAACTACATCACATTTCTTTTAAGTGAACCGAAAAAATCTCTAAGTCTTCTCTAAAAAAAATGCTATCCAAAAATGAAAAAAAATTCAAAATATTGAAATTTTTTCGGTTTTTTTTAAATAGTTTTTTTAACTTATTTTTATGAAAAAATAAGTTCTGTGACTTTTTAAAGTGTCATTTCGATAGAAAATTTTATTCTCTACAATATGTCTGCCAATGTGTATATGCTAAAAATATACAGTTTTTGAGTAAGGATTAAAAATATAAAAAATGGACAAATTTGCACCGTTCTCAGAAGTCCAAGCCTTAATTTAATTGCATTTTTAGGGTTTAATTGAACATATAAGACAATAAAATACCTCTAACGAATTAGTTCCTTATTAAAATACATAGTCAATAGCCTATTACTCAATATAATAGCAAACCTAGAAAGTACCGTTATTTTTTTGGAACGAAATGTCATGTGCTTATCTTGTGTACTTATCAAGTAACTATACTTTAAAACAGGAATGGCCAGAAGAGTGGAGTTTGGGAGCAGGAAATCGCTAATCACCTGATTAAGTGAGCGAATGCGTAGTTTGCAAAATCTAATTAAAAGAATTGAAAAAAGTGAAGAAAAACGAAATGCGAGGGCAGCGATCGCAACAACAATTATGTACATTTCATTTTTTATACACAAACATGAAGTCAAATGTGTTAAGACATTTTTCGTGGCGAGCGTCGAGCCGTATTCTTCGGTATTGTTGTTAGTGTTTTTTATTTTGAAAAATTGAAAATTAAAAAAACAAAAACGCAATTGAACTGATGATGAACAGCAGCAAATGTAACAATATTTATTTTTTATTGTTGTTTGCCTGTATTTAATTTTTTTACCTTTTGTTGAATCTTCAAATGAAATTTTCATCAAATTTATATGAGAGCAGATCATATTTGGGGATGAACAGGAATAATTAAATTTTGTTCGACCTGGCCATCCCTGCTTTAAAATATTAGAAGAAAAAAACGTCAGCTGTTCGAAACATCCTCTTTTAATTCATAAATGACACCCCGTTTCCATTATTTTGACCGCAGCTGTATGTATATCTTCTAATCATGAATCTCTTCTAATATATAAAAATCTCGTGTCACAGTGTTTGTTACCGAACTCCTCCGAAACGGCTTTACCGATTTTTATGAAATTTTTTGTGTATATTTGTTAGGCCTGAGGATAGGTTGTAGGCTATAAAACTTTTATTTAGGGTGGCCCCCATTCAAAAATATTTTTAAAATAGCATTTTCCCAAAGACCACTCCATTAATTCCCATGAAATTTAAACCATGTGTCTTTTATATTGAGAGACATAGTCTATAAGACTTTTGTTTAGGGTGCATATTTAGGATGGCCCTCACACAAAAATATTTTTAAAATAGCATTTTCCCAAAGACTACTCCATCGATTCACATGTAATTTACACCAAGTATCTTTTATATTAAAAGACATTGTTTGGTCTATAAAAATTTAATTTTGGGTGCATATATAGGGTGGTTCTCATACAAAAATATTTTTAAAAATATCACTTTCACGAAGACCGGTTAATCGATTCACACCGAACTTAAACCACATAGCTTTTATATTAAGAGGCATAGTTAAGCCTGCAAAACTTTTATTTAGGGTGGCCCTCATACAAAAACGTTTTTAAAATAGCATTTTCATCGATCGACATGGAATTTACACCACGTAGCTTTCATATTAAGAGGCACAGCTAAGGTCGTGTAGTACCATATAAGAAAATACCAAAATTTGTGATGAAGATGAATGAGACTAGATACATTCATAAAAAATACGGGCAAAAAGAAGTTTTAATGAGAAAATGGGTGGTACCACACCTTCCATATGCGAATAAAACAACATTTTGTATATATCAGCAATTATTTGATGCAGATGAATGAGACTTGGTAATTATATAAAACACAAAAGCTATAATAAATTAAGCTCATCGCACCACCTAGCAGTGAGGCCAGAACAACGTCTGCCAAGTGTGCTATACTATACTATATATGTATGTAAAAAAGTAGGGCAGAAGTTGATTTCATTTGAAAAATGGGCTGATTCGCTTTTATATTCCATAGCACGAGTTCATACAACTTCGCGCCACCTATCGGAAAGGGCAGAACAACGTCTGCCGGGACAGCTAGTATTTATATATTTATAAACATACAATTTTAGCTCGTTTAAGTGTAGTAGATAGACAAGTTTAGATGAATGGGAATTTTGTGGTAGGCTTCTTTACGCTATAGAAATAGAGGAATAAGGGACTGCCTATGACAAACTCCTTAAGAGGGCGTAAGTCGAAAACCTGCATCTACTGATGAATGACAGGGTCAAATCGTTAATAACATTTAAGACAATTTTTTCTTGAGCTAGCGTGTGTAATTCTGAAGTTGAAAATCTTTTTGGTAACCCAAAAATTGATTTCAGATTCTTATTTTGGATAATTTTAAGTCTTTTTTAAAAAATGTTGCTACAAAATGCAGCGTATTGAGACTTAAGGTTATGTTCTTAAACATGTGTGTGTATTGGATGTTGTAGGTCAGAGAATATACAGTGGCTCACAGCTTATTGTATGCAGTGCATAATTTTAACTTCAGCGCTTTACAATTCTGAAACTAAATGGAATATGAAAAAAAAGTTGATGTCATTTGAAAGAAAAATAGTTGTAGTTCAAAAAATAAATTTTTTTATTGTTAAAAAATATTATCTGAAATTTTAAGCATAGAAAATCAAAACATACTTGTTGTAGCTTCTAGCATTAAATGCAAATTTAAAACACTTTATTTCGTTTTTTTTTTTTTTGATTATGTAGTAATTGATTTCATTTATTTATTCAAATAAAGGTTTAAGTTTAAAATAAGTAATAAAATAAGCTTGTGAAGATGTTTTACAATTGTATGTTGCTTACGCAAGTGCGGTCTCAAACAAACTGAATTTTAACAAAGCGAATAAGGTATACATTGTTCAAAGAAAAAGTGAAATGAAAGAAAAGAAATGACATATGAGATAAATAAAGCAAAATGAATTAATTCAATAAAAAAGATTATGCGAGTTCACACTGCAACAATACTACTAAATTTAAAGTCACAGCTTATTATATGCAGATATGTTAAACTAAAAAACATTGTCAAAACTAAAGATTTTGTAATATTTTATATTAAGTGTGGTAGTCTGTTCAGTCTACTACGGCTTAAAAGTGGTTTGGCATCGAAGCCGCAAGTTTTTTTTATTTTGTTGTATTTTCGGACATTTTTTTTTTCAGAATCCTCCATAAATTTACAATCACACTTAGATCTAGTGACTATGCTAGCGGTGCCATCAAATTCGGGCACTTATATAGTAACCAAGATTGAAATATGTCCGCTCTCAGTTTTAGATTTTTATATTGGTTAAACCGTAAATTTGTCTGCATGCCAAGATATTTTCCATAAAAGCCAAATTTTCGGTATCTCACCGCGTTTTACATAATCTGGCTATTAACGAAACTCGACGAAACTTTTTGCTAGTGTCTAAACAGAATTGGGACGTGCAATATCGTATGTGTTGTTATGAGACCCTAATTAATCGTACCCAATGCGGCCCGCACCGGCTAGCTTGCAGATTATGGGGGCGATTTTTAACCCGCCGCGTTGGGTCGAGGGCAACAATAAATTTCACTTCCAAAGGAAACTAACGATCAAAAAAAAAAAATAAGTATTGAAATTAAATAAAATCTAAAAACAAACGAAATGAAAAAAAAAATATCACAAAACAAAAAAACTATTCTTGAGTTCACTGGACTTTCCCACACGAAAGAGGGAGAGAATCGACTCCTTCCTATGCGCCCACCCAACCTGTGACTCCCACTCCATTTTAGGGACATCACCCACTGCCAAATCACCACTGGACCTTACGACGCCATTTCCGGTTACCCTATCACCTCACTTCCGGTCTGCAAAAAATTACCCCCCATAGAAAATTATTACCAAAAATTCATTTTGTCGTATTTAAGAGACTAACATTTTATTTTTAAAAGGTATTGTTACAAAATTGGACTAACAACAAGAGCTGGTAGGATTAAACATCAAGGGAATAAAGAAATTAAAAAAAATAAATACTAAAATCTATATAAAAAAGAATATAAATATATATAGGTACGTTAATTTTAAATTAAATAAAAAAATTTAAATATATGTATGTATAAAATAAATAAGCAATAAAAAGTTTTAAATACACTAATACATAGTAAGCCCTCAAACGAGAAAACCGAGATTATTTTAAATTGGAAAAAAGAACGCAAAAAAAAATTAAATTTAAAGGTAATAAAATCAAAAATAACACAGTACAAAATTCGGAATGAATAATACTTCGCGCAAAGTTTTCTCTTTCGAAAATTTAAACAACAAAAAAAACGAAATGTAAAACAAATGAATTTGATTTTAACTTGAACAAGGAAAGGAAATTAAAATTTAAAGTACAACATAAACTAATCATAAAATGACATATATTAGTGAATCTTGTTTCGCGCGCATACAAATTTTTGTTTTCGGTATTCGGATTCTACACACTGTATTCGCGCCGCAGCAATCGGTTAATACCGCTTTATGGCTGTAGTTAAAATCGATGATGCACTGCTTTGACAGTTCTTATCGTGAACCTTTCCAAGGTTGGTCCGAAGTCGCAAAATGGGCACCTTTTAGTTTTTTCTTTTTCGTTCCTTTGACTTTAAAACTTTACGCACGGTTGGCAAAAATGTTTGCGAAGCAAAAATTACTTAGAATAAAATAATTGTGGCTGACTTATCTGTTTTTTTTTTTTTTTTTTTTGAGATATTTGTCCACCTTCACCTTCTTGACCTCTAATTTCCGTCCTTTCAGCCACACTAACAAATATAAATTCACTTTACCTTCATTACTTTACTAAATTTGAAATTTAACTTACATATGTTCTCGCTAACTACAATTTTAGTACTTCGTACACGTTGCTGCTGAGCTGCCTTTTCCGCCCAATTTAAATGCAATCTATGCTATAAAAATTGCCTTTGAATTAAAATTTTTCTAAGTTGTACGTCATGAGATATTTACCATGAATTTTAAGTTAAAAAAAAATTTAGAAATATTTGTAGCCGGTTTTCCAAATTTCCGGCTTATGGAATGCACAAAGAAGTTATACCGATTCCCTAAAAAAAATTAAATTATATGTAGCCTTTTCACTGGTACTTCTATTTTCAATTAAAACTTACAAAAATTTAATTTTATTTAAACAAAACACTGACGCACAACTTTTTACTATGGTGGTGATTAACTTATTGAAATTTTGGTCGGAAAAAGTTTTGAGGCAAAGTCCAAAAATCTTTCGGCTCAGCAACAAGAACACATAAAAACAGTTTGGGGAGATACATAAAGACCTATTTCCAAATACCCGCTCACAACATGTAACTAATATACTACTTACCTTACACACACAATCCTAAATTACCAATTTACACCCATAATTCGACTACCAGCTCTATCTCTGTCAACATCTCTCATCTGCCCTCAGACAAGTTGCAGCAACAAGTCTTGCAACGATAACAAAGTTCCTTTCAAAAAAGGTTGCCAATATTTTTGGTTAGGCAATACCTTTTTATATTGCCCTTACAAATTTTCTCTTTGAGCTTTCTCAATGTAGTAGAGCAGTGCCAACCGCTTCACGGCTAATTCACAATGGTTGACGTGCAATCATACTGCTTCTTCTTTCTCGTAAGTTATTTTACTGTCAAACCAAGTGACCTGAACACTAAAAAAATTCGCATCAGCTTTTGTTTGTAAAAAAAAAAATAATATACAGAAAAATTTTAGCCTGCTAAAATATATGGCTACAATGCGAGCAAATTGGCTAACATTTAAAGCTATTTCGCACTCAACAGTGTATTGTGGTTTATTTGGACCTTTATGCATCTGACAGACTTTTCGTTCGAATTTGACAGTAGGTTAAGCTAGCTCATGTATGGCTTAAGGGCCAATTAAACCATGCATCGGCTAGCGTAACCTATTGTCAAATTTGAACGAAAAGCCTGTCAAGTACTTAAGAAACTCATAGTAGACTTTTTAGTGGCTATGTTGTACTTCGTTGAACTTAATAAACGATGTAGCCATAGTTGCAAAACTATGGAATATTCCCACAATAACATAAATTTTATTTCTTATATTTCCTAAATAAATTTAGTTTATTCACAAAATGTTATTCAATGACATTAATTTAGATATTTAAAAGAATAAATATGTATTGTTTTTACTAATTTTAAGAAAAAAATAAGAAAACAAAATTTCTCTTTTTGTACTATGCGTGCAGATTGTGAGGAAAAGTATTGGCAAAAGCAAAGCGTGGCATCACTGAATTGTCAAACAAATTGTTGTATGTATTGTGTGTGTATATTAAAATGCATATTTCTGCAACTGGACTCCAAGCTCTTTCCTTTACATTTCGATTACAATAAAATCTTCTTTTCTCCATATTTTCTATTATTTTTAAAATAGATGTATTTTCCACTTCAGGTTCCATAGCAAACATTTCTTTTATGTAAACAATGCATAGACAACTGATTTCGTACAGAAAATGCGTTCAGTTTCGTCAACTAAACCATGCACGCTTTGACTGCAGTCAACTTATGCAAGTGTTACGAACCGTCGGCTGGGGTTTAAGCTCGTCGGTGTCCAGGGTTCGGCTACAAAAATTTATAATTTGCAGGCTGCTATATTTTTTTTAAAGAAGGTACAAGTATCCAGTTTAAGAAACACTACCGAGTTAATTTTTAACAAGCTTTAACATAATTCACTTTTTATAGTCTATACATTTATTTCATACATTTACGTTTCTTAGCTTAATTTATATTTTAGTAAAATGCGACGTCGCGTCCGTCCGTCTTGAGGATACTGGGTTGTTGTCGTTGTTGCTTTGCCTTGCGCTCGCACCGTACACCCGTTTGTAGCGATCCACCGATAGAACCAACCTACGCTCGCTTATGCGCTGAGCGTAACCGTACGTCACTTTGCAAAGCACTAGTAACGCCCGACTACTTAGAGCGATCCACCGTTTCTCAAAGACGACCTACGCTCCCTTGCGCGCTGAGCTTAATCATACGTTACTTTGCGAAGCACTAGTAACGCGTGATTTCTCAGAGCGAACCACTTAATGGTAGCCATAACAACCCGTTACCGGGTTACGGCCGACCTCAAAAAACCCTCTCCAGGCGCCTCAGCTTTGCGCACGCCTTCTCCAATCATTCACACCAAGCGTGGATAGGGTTTCCTCGGCTTGGTCTCTCCATCGGAGGCATTGTCTTCCTCTTCGTCGTCGCCCAGCGGCTTCCGCATCAAACACCTTTTTCGCCGGAGCTTCTTCGTTCATACGCACAACATGTCCCAGCCAGCGCAGACGTTGGATAGTGATGCGCTTGACTATGTCAATGTCAGTGTAGAGCTCATACAGTTCGTGGTTCATTCGAATACGGTAGTCGTCGCCGACGTGAACAGGACCGAAGATTTTGCGAAGAATTTTTCTCTCAAACACTCCAAGCGTGGTTGCATCAGTCTGCGACACAACCCATGCTTCTGCGCCGTAAAGTAACACGGGTAAGATGAGCGTCTTGTAGAGTGTCAGTTTTGTCGGGCGAGAGAGGTCTCTACTACTCAATTGCTTACTGAGACTATAGTAACACCTATTAGCAAGAGTTAGTCTTCGCTTTATCTCCAGGCTGACATCGTTTTGAGTGTTCACGGTGGTGCCAAGATAGGTGAATTCCTTGACAACTTCGAAAGTATGGCTGTTCGCAGTAAAAAAGGATCCACTACGCCGCATCTCCCTGTTTGTGGACAGCATATACTTTGTTTTGCCCTCGTTCAACGTCAAACCCACTTTCGCTGACACTTTTTCGATAGCAGAGAACGCAGCAGTAACATCTCGCTAACAACGTTCAATGATATCAATATCATCGGCATATGCAAGGAGCTGGACAATTTTTTAGAAAATAGTGCCATTACGATGTACACTGGCTCTTCGCAACACCCCTTCCATCACAAAGTTGAAGAGGTTGCAGGATAGTGGATCGCCCTGTCTGAAACCTCGTTCGGTATCAAATGGTTCAGAGAGGTCCCTTCCTACTCTGACGGAGCTGGCTGTGTTGTTCAACGTCATTCTGCAAAGCCGCACCAGCTTCGCAGGTATACCGAACTCAGACATGGTGGCATACAGGCAATCCCGTATCGGGCTATCGAAAGCAGCTTTAAAATCGATAAAGAGGTGATGGGTATCGATCTGTTTTTCGTGGTTTTTTTTTGGGTTTTTTCCAGGATTTGACGTAGTGTGAAGATCTGGTCTATGGTGGACTTACCAGGTCTAAAGCCGCACTGATAAGGCCCAATCAGTGTGTTGGCAAACGGTTTAAGTCTTTCACACAGTACAGTCGACAGGACCTTGTAAGAGATGACAAGAAGACTGATTCCCCGGTAGTTAGAGCAGATTGTCGGGTCACCTTTCTTCAGTACAGGACAAAGGACACTGCGATTCCAATCGTCGGGCATGCTTTCTACTAGCCATATTTTGCAGATGAGTTGATGCATACACCCTATCAGCTCATCGCCGCCGGTCTTGAACAATTCAGCAGGCAGGCCATCGGCACCAGCCGCTTTGTTGTTCTTAACTCGTTGGATCACAACTCGTACCGCGTCATGGCTAGGTGGTGGTACGTCCACACCATCGTCGTTGATTGGTGGAGTCATCGCCAGCAAGCAGCTTGGAAAAGTGTTCCCTCCATAACCTCAGTGTACCCTGCGTATCCGTAACCAGATTTCCATGTTCATCTTTACAGGTAGATGCTCCGGGCTTGAAACCTTGGGTCAAACGCTTAACTTGTTGGTAAAATTTTCGAGCATCATTCCTGCCCCGTAACACTTCGAGTTTCTCACGCTCGTGCCTTTCCTGCTCTCGTTTCTTGCGTCTGAAAAGGCGCTTCTCTTCCTTTCTCTTTTCCCGGTAGTTTTCGTGTCACGGCTCGCGTTGCTGCTGACTGCAGGGTTCTTTTGTAGGCGGCGTTTTTCACTACAGTAGCTTCGCGACACTCCTGATCATACCATTGATTTCGCGGAAGTGGGCGTCGGAAACCAATGACTTCCTCAGCGGCAGACCGCATGGAGCGGGATATATAAGCCCAAAGTCCACCGGCATCATCGGGTAGAGAGTCAGGTTGAAGGAGCAGTTCTGACAGGCGAGCGGTCATCATTATCATTACTTGGAAATCATAAGTATTATCATTTAAATAAGTAAAACGCGTAGAGAAAAAATAACATTAGCTCAGCATACTTAAGTAACAAACCATGCTACGCTAAAGATTAAAATTAGTAAACGGCAACACTGTAGGATAAGCTATCCAAATAGCTGTTCGTGGTGAAACAAAATGTCAACAAGTAATGTCACCACGAACGAAAGGGAACTAGGCAAACAACGACTGCCGAAACATATAAAGAGCTAAACAGAACTGGGACGAGCGATTTTTCTTCTGTTTTTCCTACACGTTTGTAGTGAGTACAAAATTGACACTAGAAAGTTTATCGCTGAGAAATAAAAAAAATTCTATTTTTTGGTGCACTTCGACACTAATGGTAAATTGCACGTCCCAGTTCTGTTAAGCTCTTAATGTCGGCATTTTGAAAAATATTAGTCAGTCACTGCGGAACCAGCTAAGATTACTGTCATCTCGTAGAATTGTACTCCGGTAAGCGAATTCTTTACCCATTATATGTTTTAAAAAAACAACTTATGCTGCTAGTGCTAGTCAAAGCAGCATACTTTGGCGTGCAGTAGATTTTGTAAACGGTGGGTCGCTCTGAGAAATAACGCGTTAAGACTTAACCAATATAGATGTGACGAGACGGTAGCAATTGAACGAACGTTTGCACTCGTTTCGTCTGTTTTGACATTTAAACCAAAATGTTACGCTAGCCAACGAACCGAAAAAGTTGTTGTGACGAGTAGCAACGTTTTGAAGTTCGGTTCTTACGGAACTCTTACTTCTCGTCAAAATGTTTCTTTCACTTTCGATCAATTAAGTAGGTTCATTTTGGCTATCAACATTGGTTTACATACACTCAAACTTACTCGTTATGTCTCGTCTGGTCTATTTTGGCTTAGGCTTTACTAGTGCTTTGAAAAGTAGCGTACGGTTACACTCAGGGCATAATTGAACGGTGGGTCGCTGTGAGTGGTCACGCGTTACTAGTGCTTTGCAAAGTGACGTATGATTACGCTCAGCGCATAAGTGAGCATAGGTCCTCATTTGGAAACGGTGGTACGCTCAGAGTAATCACGCGTTACTAGTGCTTTTGCAAAGTAACGTACGATTACGCTCAGCGCATAAGTGAGCATAGGTCCTCATTTTAAAACGGTGGTTCGGCCTGAGAAATCACGCGTCACTAGTGCTTCGCAAAGTAACGTACGATTATTCTCAGCGTTTAAGCGAGCATAGGATCTCCTTTTTCCAAACGGTGGTTCGCTCTGAGAAATCACGCGTTACTAGTGCTTCGCAAAGTAACGTATGATTAAGCTCAGCGCGCAAGGAAGCGTAGGTCGTCTTTGAGAAACGGTGGATCGCTCTAAGA
This sequence comes from Tricholauxania praeusta, assembly GCA_949775025.1. Taxonomy (NCBI): domain Eukaryota; kingdom Metazoa; phylum Arthropoda; class Insecta; order Diptera; family Lauxaniidae; genus Tricholauxania; species Tricholauxania praeusta. The sequence goes on from OX459029.1 coordinate 115,245,259, forward strand.
AGTCGGGCGTTACTAGTGCTTTGCAAATTGACGTACGGTTACGCTCAGCGCATATGCGAGCGTGGGTTGGTTCTATCGGTGGATCGCTACAAACGGGTGTACGGTGCGAGCGCAAGGCAAAGCAACAACGACAACAACCCAGTATCCTCAAGACGGACGGACGCGACGTCGCATTTTACTAAAATATAAATTAAGCTAAGAAACGTAAATGTATGAAATAAATTTATAGACTATAAAAAGTGAATTATGTTAAAGCTTGTTAAAAATTAACTCGGTAGTGTTTCTTAAACTGGATACTTGTACCTTCTTTAAAAAAAATATAGCAGCCCGCAAATTATAAATTTTTGTAGCCGAACCCTGGACACCGACGAGCTTAAACCCCAGCCGACGGTTCGTAACACTTGCATAAGTTGACTGCAGTCAAAGCGTGCATGGTTTAGTTGACGAAACTGAACGCATTTTCTGTACGAAATCAGTTGTCTATGCATTGTATACATAAAAGAAATGTTTGCAATGGAACCTGAAGTGGAAAAAACATCTATTTTAAAATTAATAGAAAATATGGAGAAAAGAAGATTTTATTGTAATCGAAATGTAAAGGAAAGAGCTTGGAGTCCAGTTGCAGAAATATGCATTTTAATATACACACACAATACATACAACAATTTGTTTGACAATTCAGTGATGCCACGCTTTGCTTTTGCCAATACTCTTCTCCGCAATCTACACGCATAGAACAAAATGAGAAATTTTGTTTTCTTATTTTTTTTTCTTAAAATTAGTAAAAACAATATCTGAATTGCATATTTCTTGCTTTTAAGTAGTATCTTAATTAATGTCATTGAATAACATTTTGAGAATGAATTCAATTTATTTAGGAAATATTTATGCAATTGTGGGAATATTTCATACGCTTGCAACTATGGCTACATCGCTTCTTAAGTTCAACGAAGTACAACATAGCCACTAAAAAGTCTACTCTGAGTTTCTTAAGCATCTGACAGGCTTTTCGTTCAAATTTGACAGTAGCAAGCGACAATCGAGTGTGTTTGACTGATCATTTAAATAAAAATTGAATTAAAATTTTTTTTTTTTTTAAATTTTTTTAATTTAAAGCTTTTTTGATTTGTGTGCTTTTGTGCAGAGGAGCTCCAGATTTTTGACTGGAGAACTATTTTTGTGGCTAAGGATATTTTCAAGCAAGTAAATCTTTAAATTGAGTGCTTCGTCTAGTGAGACATCATTATGTCGTCGGTCGCCATTGAGGCGTCGACTAGTTTTATTACTCCTAATGATGATTTCGAGAATTTTATAAATCTCGAACAAAATCCATTGCCGGGGGTTAAAATAAAAGACAATTCAAAAAAAAATAAAAAAAAGAAAAGTTCTTGTGGACTCATTGAAATATAATAAAAACTTTAAGAAAATCAATAAAACCAAAAGTGATCAGATCAGTATCAGTCAGTATTTCAATGAGTTCTTAGAACAATGAAGAAATTGAAAGCGATAATGGAAAAAATTTAAAACCTCAGATTTTAAATATAAAAGAAAAATCGCAAAGCGTGAATGCAAATGGCGGTATATTTGAAGGAAATTATAAAAATGTCCAAGGTAATGGTTTTACAATCGATCAAACGGTACTTTTTCCGTTGGGTCATACTGGTGCCATGTACGTTTTGGTTGACACTTCAAATTCTGAAATAATTAAGAATCATAAGATTAAAAATGGATTATATCTCTGGGAAAAAATAAGAGATTTAAGTCCTAAGGGAATCAATACAATTAAAGCCATTGGAATCTCTCTATATAAGATAAATTTTAATGAAGTAAGTCTAGCCAATGCGTTTGTCACTAATGGAAACTTAAGGAAAAGGGTATCAAAGCTTTTATTCCAAAAGCCTTTGTTGAATCCTTTGGTGTAATTAGGGATGTTCCCCTATTTTTATTCAATGAGGATATTAAAACAAACTTAAAATATGATATTAAAGTAAGCTCTGTGATGAGATTTACAAAAAGGGATTCTAATGATCCTTCAAGATTTGTTCATACATATTCAGTCAAGGTTGGCTTCTTTGGAAATGACATTCCGCAGGAGGTCAGTCTTAACTACACTAAACTGGCGCTTAGTCACTTCTTTCCACAGGTAAGACAATGTCGAAACTGTGGGAGGTTAAGACCAGTGGCGTTTACTCAAAGGTGCGCAGGTGTTCTCCGCACACCCAACCAAAATCCGATGCATTTTTTTCCCCCCTATTATACATTCTCATATTTGTGAAACATCAATCATTAATTTGACACTGTTACTGTCCCTACTGGCACGCTGCAATATGCCATATCTATCATATCATAGTTTCCTCCTCTAAGCGTACAATATACATGCGTATGTACGTAATACGACTACAATTGTTCTAGCTCATCGTAGCAGATCAAACGCAATATTATTTCATGATGTTGAATTCCATCCAACCGACTTGAGTGTGCGCTTCTTGATGTCGCACCAAGTCACAGCAAAAACCTATAATAAAAAAAAAACTACTACACACACATTCTAACGAAATACTTATAATAAACAATAAACTGTGTTCGTAGGATATTAGCGCACATAACTTGATACAACAAGAGTCGTGTTGTATCATCGACCAACGGCCACTTCTCAAACGCAACATTATTTGACGATGTTATGTTCCATCCAACCGACTTGAGTGTGCGCTTCTTGATGTCGCACCAAGTCACAGCAAAAACCTATAATAAAAAAAAAACTACCACACACACATTCTAACGAAATGCGCATGATAAACAGTAAACTGTGTTCGTAGAACATTCGCGCACTTAGCAACACGAGTCGTGGCAGAGAATCTCTGCCATCCAACAGAAAAAAAAAACAAATGTACGTTTGTCAAAAAATTGACACTTCGACAATGCAGCGCAGCGCTGTTTAAAAATGTTTGGCTGAGAAAACTGCGATGTGTGCTCTGAATTTATTGAACAAGAAATTTAACAGGAACAATTTTTGAATTTTTTTTTAAATTTAAGTAGGCTTTGAATTTTTAGCCAACAACAACTGCAAGGGAATTTTTTTTTCATAAGACTCATTTTCTATATAGAAGCAAAATAGCAAAAAGCTGACAAAATATGAATCACTTCATGATTGAAAGTTAATGTCTTGAGATGAATTGTCGATGCGCCATTGAAAAGCTATTGGAGAAACTTTTTTCTCAATTAAGTGCTTCTGAAAAATCTGAAATGAATAAGTCTGGAAGACCAATCCCGTCCCTTCCGGATTTAATTTGCAAGGTGGTGTCTAAAAGTAAGTCTTTTAGTAGGCATTTTCAGTATTCTCGAAAGTTTTATCAAGAAAAAAGATGGCTGCCCACAAATTTGGCCCGTCAAATTTGAGCATTTATCATAGTCGGACACGAGAGGGAGAGGAACAACAACAGATAGCCGATGGCATAACAACTGTCATGGCCTTATTAGGAATTTTTGTTCCTCATTTCTTTTTGTCCCTATTTCGACTCCATGTAAAAAAAAGTCTCTTTCCTCTCTTCCCCTTTAACATTTGCAGATCATGATAAATGAGGTGGAGCCTTATTCAGGGTGGACGTCAAATTTTCTTTGCGGAAATTTTCATTTTATTTCGGAAGGTCACACGCTACAAAACTCTAGTGTTTCGAAAAATCGTGATGAAACACTAGTGGGCGGTGACTAAGCTTAATCTTCTTTTTAATTATCTACATATATTTTTTTTTTTATCTGAAAAGGCGCCCAGCGTAGGCCACGCCCACACCCTGAGAGTTCGAGCCTCATGCTCTACCGACTGAGTTAGCCGGGAACAACATAACAAAACAATTTCCAGTCTACTTAATTCGGTTTAACCGCATCCGCTCATAACTTAAGAAAAATACTCTCAAGGAAAAAAAAATAAAACTATATATATAAAATTTGAATTTGCGATTCAAATTAATTTAACGCATTACAAATAATATATTTGATGGAATTCTAGGTGAGAGGGACCATGGCTGGTACCCGACAGGCGATTACGGGAACTCATTACCGCTTCGTTGTGTGTGTTCAAAAAAAAAAAAAAATTCTTCCTGGACTGTACTGAAACGAATTCAAAATTTTTACTTTAATGCATTGGATTTCTGATCAGAAATGATAGCTTATGTATCATTTTCTATCAGCGATCCAATACTTATGCCTCATATAAGCAAGAACTGCTATGTCTATGCAACGGTGGATATTTACTACTATACCACCGGCCATCTACATCGCACACCTCAGACCAGCTCCTATGCAGCATAGATGATATGTCTATCTCTAAGGCCATCCGAACTGAGCCCCAAGGTGCCCTGCTTATTTAGCATGTTCAAAAAAAAAATTTATTTCATCAAATTGAATATCCAGTGTTAAGTGCAACACAGATGGACAAAATGCCTCTGCGGCCACTGATCCACTTTATAAATCAAGAAAAAGTCAAAATTACAAAAAAAAACTTTTGATAGTGCAGTTGGGCTATACTCGAGATAACCCCAGCCAAATGCAATTAGAGTAGAACCAATTGCTCTCTAAGCCACATAACTGGAGTTACATCCAGGAGACCCAACTGACTCCGCATTTAATTTAATATTGGGCGCCATTTATTGATGGCGCTACCTCGCGTCATAAAAATAAATCAATCTTTTCTCCAAGTTTCGTTAAGTTGTCCTTGGCACATCCTCAGGCAAATGGAATTAGGGTAGTCATCATAGCTCCCTAAGCCACTGGCAAGAAGTTGCCTCAAGGAGACTCAACGGAGCTCTCCTTCTATTTACCATTTGGGCGCCATTTATTGTCATAGACCCTTGTCATCGTATCCAATTGGCTTTTCCCCGGCTAGCTCAAGTTTTTCAAGGTGGTTCTTAACCCAGCCAATCGGATCGAGGTCGGACAACAAAAAAAATTCTCAACTGAGAATTCTAAAGAAATTTAAAAAAAAAAACAAATTCTAAAAAAAAAATCCCCAAGCCCCGGGAAAAATCCCCCACACACACAACCATCAATACCTTACCCATCACGCACCGTCATGAGACCACGCCATGATCTCCTCTCGTCCTGATGAATTCCTAAAATTCCATTATTTTTCTAGTGCAAAAAAAAAATATAACCATACCGGGATTCAGTTTCATGATTATTTATTATAATTCTTATCAACACTAGTTTCTTAACATAAAAAAAAATTACATATTACTATATTTTTTTTTGAGTATTTAACAGATCTTAATTTCTACAGTAAATACTATGTAATTAAAATACGCGTAAGTAAGAAAAAGAAAAATTTCAAGGTTACATCTAAATTTCCAGTTTAGCGTTTATTTTAAATGTTTACGGGCAATGGGTCGTAAATGTAAATTTTAAAAAATATTTATTTGAAACTGCTTTCAAATTTCCCTACTGGGTATGTGGCGCCAGATTTCCGTAGGGTTTCTAAGACTATAGACACTAATGGGTATTTGTAAGAAAAAAATAAATCTTTGAGTTACTATTATCCTGCTTTTTTTTTGGTTTACTTTTCTATTGTTTTATTTGGTTTTTCCTCCCTTTTTTTTATTTTTTTATTTTGAGATAATTTTCAAATTATTTCTTTGGAATAATTTGATTAAATTATCCTTAATCTAAATAATTTTTAAATTACTTGTCTTAACTTATATATGTACATCTGTTTTTTTATTTTAAGCAAAAATTCAATTCTTATTTATCAACAAACTTAACTAATCCAAAAAAAAAAATTTTATATTTTTTTTTAATTTTCAGTAAAATTTTACTTTCAAGATTCTACCCCAAATAAAAATTTAACATTATTCCCTGATACAACCCCCTTAAATAGATATTTTGGTTTTCTTTTTTTTTTGTTTTAAATACCCTTTTTTTATATTCAAAAATAATTTAAAAATACTTGCGGTTGGCGCTTCTTTTGCCTTTATTATTTTTGGAGTAGCTGCTATCGATGTATGTGTTGCTGGTCACTATTGCTGGTGTTTTTGCTGCATTTACTGCTGCAGTCATATCTGTGTTGTCGTTGCTGCGTTGAAGATATTGGTGATAATGATGATGGTGCTATTGTTGGTGACGCTGAAGATGTTGCTGCCGCCGTCACTGGTAATGTTGTTGCTGTTGCCGCTCCAACGCTGTGCAAAGCTCTTAATTGGCTTAAATAATAGGCGGTTAATATTTGCTTTGGATCATCAGGTGACATCCACGTTTTAAATTTATCTTTCGATTTATTTTCGATGAAATTAGACTTTGAGACACACACACTTTATTTTGTCTATATTAAAATGTTCACAACAAAAATGTAGAAATTTTGAAATTCGATTGCTTTAATTTCATGTGCATATCGCTTTCTTTAATTTTTCTATTTTTTTTTTTATTTTATAAACGGTCACTTATTCTTTGTCTAGTTTTTATTTGATATGCATATGTCACTTTTATTCTTTGTTTTCATACTTTCTATCCAAACTGTCACTTTTTCTTTGTCTAGTTTTTACTATTTTTTTATTTAAACTGTCACTTTTAGTCTCTTTATTTAGCTTCTCTTTTTTTTTACAGGCATATGTCACTTTGTCTTTAGAACTTTTCATCCCTTACTGTCATTTTTTTATTTTTCTTTCTCATCTGTCATATTTTATTTTTCGATATAAATTTTCTTCCTTAAATGTCACTTTTTTTGAAGAATTTTCCCGCCTTTGCGGTCACCATTTATTTTTTTTTTAAGAATTTTCCCGCCTTTGCAGTCACTTTTTCTTTTTTTATTCCAAATTGGCACATTTCTTTTTCTTTAAATGTCTCTTTTCTTTCCAGAGTATGCTGCTGTTTGTGGGGTTGTTGTTGATGTAGTCGTAGTCGCCACTAACTCGTTGGTAATTTGTTGAATAATTGACTTCGTTCTTGTTGTTTTCTACGCTACTCGCACTGCTATACTCTTCTTAACCTTAATGTTCTAAAACACGAATTGGCTCAAATGATAAAAAAAAAAACGTCTCCTGATGCCAAATTCTTGTTCTTGATGTCCGTGCAATTATTCTTGTTGGTAGCTTGGTGTATTTATGCGCAAATAGCTTTGTTTTCCTGTCTCACGATACGTCTGTTTGTCCGTTCTTAATGACGGCTGCTCGTTTGTTCGTTCGCTAGTTTGCGTTGGTATGTGTGCTGGTTGCAAATTCCTTCCTTTGCCCGCTTCTGTAACTGCTGTTTCTGACTAACTGCCTCTTCCATGCGGCTGCCTCTACACTTATGCCTTGTATTTTGTAACTGCTGCCGCGGCTGCATTCGATTTCACTTCGCCATCTTCCCGGAGAGATGCATTTGTCGTCGCTGCAACTTCATTTGGGCTTTTACTTCGTTTTGCACGGCGCTGCTGTCATACAACAAAAATCTTGATACCAAATTGGGTGCTCCTCTGTCTTGCTTATATTTTCACGCCTACACTGCCGTCGCTTTTTCTGTTCCTACTGCGTTCCTTCGTTTATGTTCACTTGTAATCTTTACAAGTTTTCAAAATTTAATAATCACTTTTTTAAATAATGAAATGCAAAGCTTTTGCTTTCTATCAAAAAAAAAAAAACAATTCTTTATGTAAAATAAAAAAAAAGACGCACAATAAGTGAAAATTTCTCTCCTTTACGACGATGACCACTAATCGACGACAACGACAAACGACGGCAAAAAATTTAATTGTGTGTTTTTTTAAACTATGGGCGATTGTTTTTAATGTCATAAATCTTTGAAACTATTTTTTTAATATTTCCGCACTACAAAATGACTTCCCGATAGATCTTTTTAAAAAAAAACTTTTCCATTCGCGGATACCGACTCGTACATCTCAACAGCAAAATCCAACTCCACGCAACGCAGCAACCAACAACCGCACATCTCCGAATACCAAAACCAACTCAACCTCCTTTTTTCTAAAACCCAACCATTCCCCCTTGTCGTCCACCGACGCCATCTTTTTTTCTTGTCAAAAACTTATTCTCGAAAGTTTTATCAAGAAAAAGGATGGCTGCCCACAAATTTGGCCCGCCAAATTTGAACATTTATCATAGTCAGACACGAGAGGGAGAGAAACAACAACAGATAGCCGATGGCATAACAACTGTCATGGCCTTATTAGGAATTTTTGTTCCTCATTTCTTTTTGTCCCTATTTCGACTCTATGTAAAAAAAATTCTCTTTCCTCTCTTCCCCTTTAACATTTGCAGATCATGATCAAATGAGGTGGGGCCTTATTCAGGGTGGACGTCAAATTTTCTTTGCGGAAATTTTCATTTTATTTCGGAAGGTCACACGCTACAATAATTGATACTTTGTCAACACAAATGGATATAAGATTTAAGTCGTTAAAAAGATTAAAGTTTTTGGAATTGTTGAATACAAAAAAGTTTTTCAATTTCGAAAGAAGTTTTCCAGGTGATGCTTTTGAAAGCCTTAACATTTCATATGCCCCCTTCTTTGAATTTGTTAAGCTAAGGAATGAGTTGATTGTATTTTTCTTATGTGAACAGTTTCGTAGCATTTTCATCAAAGATATACCCGAAACTCTTTTAAATTTGGACTTGAAAGATACGTTTTCAGAAATTTTTAAGCTAAGTTCCTTAATTTTGACAATCCCAACTTCAAGTAGCTCAGTTGAAATATCATAATCTGCACTCAAGCGGATAAAGACTTTTTCGAGAAATACTACACCCATCGAAGGAACTATATGTGCAAAGCTTTATGTTAAATTTTTTCAGCAATTATTTAAGTTTTTTTAAAAATACTTTTTTTATTGTAAAAAAAAATATGATATAGATACAAAATGTTTAGTATTTGTTCTTATACTTTTAGTTCTTAGTAATAAAATAATGCAATTTCTAAGAATCCTAAAGGAAATATTTATATGTGCAAAATTAAATTTAATTCATTGTATTAACAAAAACTCAAAATAAAAGGTAAATAAGAATATTTTAGTATTTAGTATGTCCTCCGCCGTTAAAAATAACTTGACTTAACCTAAATGGCATAGAATTAACCAATGACTTGAGAATGGAATCGTAAATTTTTCCCCATTCTTCTTTTATTGTGGTTTTAAGGGCTTGACTGTTTCAAACTGACGTCCATTTTTATATACCTGTGAGGAAAGGATGCTCCACAGATTTTCCACGGGATTCAAGTCTGGACTTACTGCCGGCCACTGCAATAGGGGTATATTTTTGGACGCAAAGAACTCTTTAGTAATCTTTGCAGAGTGTATGGGAGCATTGTCTTGCTGAAAAGTCCAGGACTCACCATAGGTATCCTCTGCAAAATTGATCAGCTCATCGTCCAACATGTCTATATACATTTGCGCATTAATTTTGTGAGATACTAAGCACATCTGTGTCTTTCCCCGGTACCCAAACCCAGCCCATACCATAAGCGATCCTCCTTGAAAATTACGAGCGTAACGTGTCTGCCGTGGATGTCTCAAGTCTCGCCAATATTTCTGGAAACCATCAGGGCCATCTAAATTAAACTTTTTCTTTTGGTTTGTTTTGAGACTAATAATTATTATATTAATAATTTTTGTAATGAACTTTTTAGTCATTTTTACAACCAACATGACAAAGATAACAAGTGGATCAATTTAACCTGGTAATTGGTGACATATGTTTCGGCTATTACCACGTATATACATATTTATATGCATATACATAGCCTCATCAGACCAGTTTTTGGTTAAGTTGTACTGAGAATCGAACACCCGACCGTATGCATTTTTGAATTGCGACGGCCGCTCTAACACTTGAGCTATTGGGTATGTGACCTTGATGTGTACAAAGTGCGTGTTTCTTTGGAGTTCGCACGTATTGTTCCATTTTTCTTGTTATCTTTCTGAGTTATGTTCAGTTGACATAGCTCTTTTTAAGCTTATTTGGCTTATACATGTGCTATGATTTTATAATTTTATTTTCATATAATTTCAAAGTTCTGGAAAATTTTCCAGCTACTTTTTTTATTATTATTGAAAAATTGGCGGGTTCTCCATATTAAGAATTTTGGTTTGTTTTGAGACTAATAATTATTATATTAATAATTTTTGTAATGAACTTTTTAGTCATTTTTACAACCAACATGACAAAGATAACAAGTGGATCAATTTAACCTGGTAATTGGTGACATATGTTTCGGCTATTACCACGTATATACATATTTATATGCATATACATAGCCTCATCAGACCAGTTTTTGGTTAAGTTGTACTGAGAATCGAACACCCGACCGTATGCATTTTTGAATTGCGACGGCCGCTCTAACACTTGAGCTATTGGGTATGTGACTTTTTCTCATCGCTGAAGATAACGGATCGCCACTCCTCATCCCAAAATTTATATTTTTCAGCAAATTGAAGCCGTGCCATCTTATGGCGAGGTAGAAGTTTAGGTTTCGCGCTACGATTTTCATACTTGACGTTTGCACTTTCGTGTAAAATTTGCTGTATCCTTCGCTTTGTAACCTGAAGACCAAACTGACCTTTAATGTCAGTGGGGCTCAAGCCTTTTAACACAGCAAGACGCCTAATTTCTCTCTTACCTCTTTCGCCAACCGACGATTTTCTTCCACTTCGATTGATTGAGGCATAAGATTGTGGATCTTTTAAAAAATTAGAGACAGTATTTCTATGCCGATTAGTCCTAGCAGCTATTTCTCCTATTGCGACTCCTGATTCCTTAAGGGCTTCAATTACTCCCCGCTCTTTCACCGACAACGTGCTTCCGCGCGGCATAGTGATCTAAAAATAGTTCTAATAAAAAAAATTTTACCGTTTTCAACATCCAAATCATTTTACCTTTTTCTTAAATGCCTTAGCTATTTTAGTAATTCACAAAAAATTAGATTTTTTCTTTACAACACAGCTAGAACACAACCTCGATCGCTTTGCACATATAATTATTTCCTACTGCAGACTGCAGTCGCGACAAATAATTGGAAATAACGGTATAAAGAATAGTGAATAAAAGGAAAAGTCAACTACTCTGATAAACATTATCCATGTATGTATGTGCGAACAGAGATTGTCGGAACTGGCTTTGATTTCCATAGAAAAAGTATTTCTTAAGGAAATCAAAAGCAAAAACAGCTTTTATAATGAGGTTCTGGAAATTTTCTTGAATTGACATACCAGTAAAATTGTTTGGAATAAAAAAGAAATACTAATAAAAACTTTAAAAAAAATAATTAAAAAAATACAAAAAAACTAAAATGGGATCTCAGTTTATCACGTCCCCGTCGTGGTCCTGGAAAAAACTAAGAATAGGCATTCATATTTAAACAACACATACACGTTGAACACCCAGCTGAAAACGCCACGACACGCCACTGGTTAAGACCAGACCTTGAAACTTTTATACTTTTATTCAAAAAGTTTTCAAAATAAAAGTTTCTTAAAACTTTTTTGTTATAAAAGTCTTTATAAACTTTCTTCAAAAACTTTTATTGAATAAAAGTTTTTTCAAAAAACTTTTTCAAAAAGTTTTCACATAAAAGTTTTTTCAAAAAACTTTTATGAAAAACTTTTTCATAAGAGTTTTTCTGAAAAACTTTTGAAAAAAACTTTTATTAATAAAAGTTTTTTTTAAAAGTTTTTTTGACTTTTATTAATAAAAGTTTTTTTTAAAAGTTTTTTTTAACTTATATTTTTAACAGTCACATGCAAAGAGTTTTTTTTGACTTTTATTTTTCAAAAGGCGAAAATAAAAGTTTTTTTTGTATGAAAGAACGAGGAAAATCCAAAAATAATATCTTGGATCACTAAGCAAAAAATTTCAAAGGAGAAAACTTAGGATTATTGATAATAAAGTCCAAAGGAAAATACTTAAGATGTTTCTGAAAAGAAAGAAATTTATGATAATTATGCACTTGTAATTTTTAGAAAAATTGTGCTCAACACATCAATGGGAAAAGGCCATAAATGGATTTTGGGAGCGACAGGGGAGGTTCCTGACCCTCCTAAAGAGGTGTTTTGAACCCATTTTTCGAAAAAAATTTTATTGCACGAATCGATGGGAAAAGGCCGAAAATGGATTTTGGAAGTGACAAGTGAGGTCCCCGACCCTCCTAAATGGGTTTTTTGAACCCAATTTTCGAAAAAAATTTTATTGCACGAATCGATGGGAAAAGGTCGAAAATGGATTTTAGAAGTGACAAGTGAGGTCCCCGACCCTCCTAAATGGGTTTTTTGGACCCAATTTTTGAAAAAAATTTTATTGCACGAATCGATGGGAAAAGGCCGAAAATGGATTTTGGAAGTGACAAGTGAGGTCCCCGACCCTCCTAAATGGGTTTTTTGACCCATATTTCGAAAAACTTTATCGCACGAATCGATGGGAAAAGGCCGAAAATGGATTTTGGAAGTGACAAGTGAGGTTCCCGACTCTCCTAAATAGGTTTTTTGGACCCTTTTTTCGAAAAAATTTTTATTGCACGATTCGATGGGAAAAGGCCAAAAATGGATTTTTACAGTGATAGAAGAGGTCCTCGACCCTCTTAAAAGAGTTATTTGGATCCATTTTTTGAAAAAAATTTTGTTGCATAATTCGATGGGAAAAGGCCGAATATGGATTTTGACAGTGATAGAAGAGGTCCTCGACCCTCCTAAAAGGGTTTTTTGGACCCATTTTTCGAAAAAAATTTTATTCCACGAATCGATGGGCAAAGGCCGAAAATGTATTTTTAAGGTGACAGAAGAGGTCCCCGACCTGTTTTGGACCCATTTTATGCAAACAACGTTACAGCCGAAAATTGATTTTTTGAGGCAAAAACATATATATCAAAAGCATATTAGGTATTCACCAAAGGAAATATTGCTTTTCGAATATTTAATTTTTCGGATTCACCGTTTACTGTGCTGCATCGTTTTTTCAAAATTTTTTTTGAGCGTTTGCTTTTTGTTTCGGTAAACTAAAATCCTAATGAATTGTCGCTTTAGAATCAATTTTCATATCAAATAAAAAACTTAAGGAATTTGCGTAGTAAAAAGTTTTATAAATGAAGAAGGCAATAAATTTCTTTTTGTTTTTTTCCAAAATATTCAGAAATCGAAACTACCTGTTTTATTCGGGCTACCTGCAAATCGAAGTTTTTAATCTATTCATTTCACCCACAAGTGTTTTTATTTACTAGTGTAGTCGGTTAACGATGTAAATATGGAGTATACCTGAGTTAATCTTTCTCTGTACGTTTTTTTTCTCTGATACCTTAATGAAAATAATATGCAGAGCAAAAAAAAAAAACGAACGCTTTTCTGACACAATAATAACGTTGGTGACAAATCGTTAAGAAATAAAGTTAAATTATTTTGGTGCATTATAATTTTGAAAGAACAAAAGAAACTTTGCTTAACTTAGAAAAAACAATGTAAAGTAAGTCATTTCATCTTTTTAATACCTTTTGACGGATTGTTATTCGGAACGTATTTTGAATTCTTTCATAAATCTTCAATACAGGTATGATGTTGAAATCATCAAATTGACTAAAATAATCTCATTGCTATTCAATTTCCATCTACCTACTTCACATCTTAAACACTTGTAAGACAACTTTTATTTAATTATACATGAAACCGTACGTCATAATATACACATAGAACATTCTATAAATAACTGTATACTTCTTTTTTTTTTAATTTTAATTAAATTTAAATATTTTAATTTGTAAAAATATTTCTTTAAATATCTTCTTCGACATAACATCTTTTTTTCAATTGATTTGTTTTAATATGTTATTCTTCAAGCAATCTTAACGCATATCACACAGCTTAAACACCAGGAGCCTTCAACTAAAAATTCATTTTTTCCGAAAAACCCGTTAAGGAGGTTCGGAGACTACCCCCTCACTTCCAAAATTCAATTTTGGCCTTATCCCATCGAATCGTACAATAAAAATGGGTCCAAAAAAACCCTTTTAGGAGGATCGGGGACCTCACTTATCACCTTCAAAATCCATTTTCGGCCTTTTCCAATCAATTGTGCAATAAAAGGGTCGAGGACCTCTTCTGTCACTGTCAAAATCCATTGGCTTTTCCCATCGAATCGTACAATAACGATTTATTTGAAAAATGGATCCTAAAAACCCTTTTAGGAGGGTCGGGGACCTCACTTGTCACCTTCAAAATCCATTTTCGGCCTTTTCCGATCGATTCGTGCAAAGAATTTTTTTTCGAAAAATGGGTCCAAAAAACCCATTTAGGAGGGTCGGGGACCTCACTTGTCACTTCCAAAATCCATTTTCGGCCTCTTCCCATCGATTCGTGCAATAAAGTTTTTTCGAAATATGGGTCAAAAAACCCATTTAGGAGGGTCGGGGACCTCACTTGTCACTTCCAAAATCCATTTTCGGCCTTTTCCCATCGTGATCCAAGATATTATTTTTGGATTTTCCTCGTTCTTTCATACAAAAAAAACTTTTATTTTCGCCTTTTGAAAAATAAAAGTCAAAAAAAACTCTTTGCATGTGACTGTTAAAAATATAAGTTAAAAAAAACTTTTAAAAAAAACTTTTATTAATAAAAGTCAAAAAAAAACTTTTAAAAAAAACTTTTATTAATAAAAGTTTTTTTTGACTTTTTGAAATATAAGTTAAAAAAAACTTTTACTTTTATTTTCGGATATAAAAGTTTTAAGGAAACTTTTACTTTTATTTCACAAAAATAAAAGTTTAAAGTTTACTTTTACCTAAAAAAAAACTTTTATAAAAGTTTATTTCAAGCTCTGGTTAAGACACACCCAAAGGGGTTGTAGAGCAAAAAATAGGTGCCTCAAATGTGATAAAGAAAATGTTTGTATACCAGATTGTGGACTCTTTCAATGCATTCTGTGTACAGGTACTGACCATTTGGCTTCCAATAAACTGAAATGTGATGTGTGGAAAAAGGAAATAGAAATTAAAAAAATCATGACTATCAAAAAATGGTCTAGACGAGAAGTGGTTGAAACATACCATACAAACAATATCAATAGATTTCAAATTTTGGATAATTTTGACGAAAATTTTCCACCTCTTCCCAATACCAACATCAAAGACAAGGACAGTGAGGTTAACAAATTATTAACCAGGTCCAGCTACAGAAATGCTGTTAAAAAAATCAACAAAAATACTCCACAAAGAATAGAAAAAAATGCATCTCCTCATAATGGAAGAGAAAAAGATATTATTCCATGTCCTATTTCTAAACCTAATTACAACAAGGTTTCCTTATTGGAGAAAACGGTGGCGGAACTTACCGAATTGGTCATTGATTATTTCCAGAAAGAAGGTAATCAAAATTGTATAAATGCAATTAACCACTTCAAATCCAAAATTGATAAACTATCTGTGAACATTGACTGTGACATAATATCTCAGTTTCTTGATTCTGAGTCTAAAAATGAAAATATTGCAATATAATTGTAAATCTTTGAAACAAAATAAAAACTACATTGAATTTTATGTGAATAAAAATGACGTTGATATTTTGTGCCTTAGTGAAATCTTTTCACATGATCCTGTGGATCAAAATCAAAAAATTTTAAACTTTAAATTGTTAAAAAAAATACGGTTGGATGGGTATGGTGGAGTTGCAATTGCCTTCCACAATTCCATCAACTTTCAAAAAATAACCTTCACCTCCAACTTTGATATCATAATTGCCAAAACTACAAATCTCAATTCAAACTTCACAATTTGTTCAGTCTACTTCGAGCCAAATATACCGGTTGGTGTTTTTATCCTCGAGGTGGAAAAACTTTTTGATTTTTTGGATTCTATGTCCAATGTTATAATAGCTGGGGATTTTAACGCCCGTGCGAGAGCTTTTGGGGATATCTCTGATTCTTGTAGGGGAAGAAGATTAGTTGATCTTGTTCAAAACTCTGGATTTACGTGCATCAATAGTGGTGCCTATACCTTCAAAAGAAATGATTCTTCTGAAGGTAGTATACTTGACCTTACTCTTACTAATTCTGGTCTTTACTGCTCGTGGTCTACGACTGAGGTGTTTTTAGGTGGTAGCCATCACTTTCCAGTTGTGGTTGACTTTCCTTCAGTAAAGCCGAAACCTAAAAAATTTCTTTCAAAAAAAAAATTATTAAAGTCAAAAAATAAAATGTCAAATTTTAACAGTATTGAGGAGTTTGAAAATCGTATAAAAAAAGAAGTGAAAACAGCTTCTTTTATCATAAATGAAAAAAAGTATCCAAAATACTGGTGGAATGATGTTTTAACCAAAATGTTTAGACTCAATTTGGGGGCAAGGAAGAAGGCAAATGCATTTCCAAATCCAATAAATTTTGAGAGAGCAATTATTGCTGCCAACAATTGGAAGGAGGCAGTAAAGAAAGCCAAGAATGAATGTTGTTTAAACAGAATACAACAACTTAACAATGAACCCAACACTGGGGAGGCTTGGAAATTTGTTAGGAATGTAAAGGGGTCTAAATCTACTCAATTCAATAATCGATGGAATGTTGAAAATAATCTTATTTCAATTTTTTAAAGGATCAAGTTCCTACTTTTCTAACAGATGTGAGTGATAACACTGAACTTTTGGGTGATTTTTCATCAACACCCTTCAGTATTGATGAGTTTCAAGTTATCCTTGGGGCGGAGAGGGAGTCTTCGGCAGGAGAGGATGACAAAATTACATATGAAATGATTAAATCCTTATCTTCTTCTGCGAAAGATAGCCTTCTGAAGACTCTAAATTGTGCTGTGTCTTCGCAGCATATCAGAGATAGCTGGGTAATTATCAAAATTGTCCCGATTCCCAAAAAAGATAGAGACTTAGACGACTTTCATAACTTCAGGCCGATTTCTCCTATATCGGTTGTGATAAAATTAATCAATTTAATGTTGAAAAACAGGCTTACAGCGTTTTATGAAGACAATCATATTCTTCCAGGAAGATCCTTCTCATATAGAAAAGGAAAATCAGCTGCTATGTGCATAAATGAATTATTGCAAGCAACAAGTGTTTTTAAAAAACAAGGTTTAAAAGTAGTCATGTTAGCAGTAGATATATCCAATGCGTACAATTGCGTAAAAATCTCCGAACTCATCAAGATATTGCTTAACTGTAACACTCCGAAATATATGGTTAAATGGATTAAACATTTTTTAACAGCCAGAAAATTGAAAATGGGGAACTCAACTGTTGAGGTTAAGGATGGGCTTCCACAAGGAAGTTGCTTATCACCAGTGCTTTTCAATATTTATACGATTTTTGTAGATCTTTTGGAGGATTCTTCTACAAAAATTTTTCAATTTGCCGATGATTTCTTCTTCGTCTCTTATAATGAAGATTTGTCGTGTGCACCCAAGCCTAAGTTGGACGACTATCAGGCACAACGAAGGTTGGCAAACGATGTCACGTTTGTTTTTCCAGAAAAGTTGAGCAGCTTGGTAACGGCTGAACGGCGACCATCAAAAAAATTGAGGAAAAAAATTATGACAGATGAAAATCACGCGATGGGGTTTTTTGTGCAAGTTGCAATTTTTTCCCGCCATAAAAAAAGAGATAAAAGGAAGATTAGAGATGTCGAACGGGGGATTTTTGCTTAAGTTTTGGATAGCGCGGTAACAAAAGAAAACGCGTGGGACAGTGGAGTTTGTTGAGTACCTCGTGTACTACAAATTTGAGATCTCAAAAAAAAACAATGGAAAATAAAAATAAAACAATTTATAATAGTTAGAAATTGCTAAAAACAATTTAAGAAGTGCATGCTAAACTTGAAGGTGTACCGTTGAAGTGTTCTAAGTAATTGTTTAAGGATTTTGGGTGATTTTACTCGGCGCCGCTGGGAGAAAAAAAAGAGGAACAAACCCCAAAAAGTGTGTAAAAAAAAAGGAAACTATATTCTAGAAGAACTTGGAAAAACATAAAATAAAACATAAAAATTATCCAAATACCACCGTAAAAAAAATAGGGGTGCGTAAAAAGGTAAATCTAAAAGTGAAAACGAATGAAAAATAAGCCACGAAAACGCTCCACGGCATCATCCAGACACCAATCAACAGACCATCTCACCAAGACACACCGCTCATCACCACAACGAACAACAAAATCTGCAACAGGCGGTTGTAATAGACACGCGCAGTCGCAGGAATCAACACAACCCCGAATCAACATACTACAGCAGCAATAGCATCAGCACCACCGTCAACCAGAACATCATCATCTGTAGTCATCAAAGAAACAGAAAGCACCAGCACCACCATCCCAACGCTCATCACCATAGTAAACCCCAGCACCAACCTCAGAACGCTCGCTCCACAACAGCCACAGCAACAGCATACATACAGCAGCAACAATAGCATCAGCGCTCACATCCACATCATCAGCAGAACGACAAACACCAGCACCAACTTATTTATACACGAACCAGCCGCAAAATCTTTTCTTATTTTGTAAAAATTAAAAAACCTTATTTTGATTTTGCTTATTGTTTTAAAAAAACTTTTATTTTTATTTATTTATTAAAAACACAATTGGATGCATTTCGACCAGCCTGCTGGTCATCTTCTGCAACACGAATGAAATTGAAATTCAAAAAATAATCGTAAACAAAGCATTCTATGCGAAATGTGAAAAAAATTACATATGTCAATAACCTAACATATATGTACATACACTGAGATTGACAACGGGTAAAAACGAATTAGAAAAACAACAACAAGAAACAAATAAGAAAAAGAGTGTTTCAAAAAATATTTTAAATTAGTTAATTTGGAGTGTTTCAAAAAAATTTTTTTAAAATATATAAAAAATTTTTTTTTTTTTTTTTTTTTTCTAAATTATTTTATACTGCAAAAATTAAATAAATCTGAAATAATATTTCCTTTGTCTAAATTTATAGCATTTCTATCTTTTTGTATGTAAATGCTTTCATATGCATCCAATTTGTTGTAATCATTCACATGTTTTCTTAAAAATACATTTTCTTTAGAAAAGTTCCAATGTGAATTATTAATAACATGATCCGCAAAGGCTGACTTCTTTGGCTGATTTTTTTCTATGTAGCTGACATGCTCTTTGAAACGTTTTCCAATCCCTCTTCGTGTTTGGCCGTAATACTTTTGTTTGCAGTCTCCACACTCAATTTCATAAATCCCGGCTTTGTCTAAATCGGCGATTTTGTCTTTTGTTGAACTTAAATGTTGCTTAATTTTGTTGTTGTTTTTAAATACCAATGTCATATTGTGTTTCTTAAACACTGATTTCAATTTGTTTGTTATTTCTGGTACAAAATGCAAGGCAACTCTTTTAGTCTCATCGTCCTTATTTATGGCCTGTGTTTGTGTATATAGGGTTGTCATTTTAGACCGCATTACTTTTTTTGAATGTTGTTTAATTATTTTGTCGACCAATTCTACTTTATATCCATTTTTTAGGGCAATGGTTTTAATATGTTCATATTCTTTGTTGAAATTTGCTATAGATAAAGGTAATTTAACTAACCTGTGCACCATTGAATGGAATGCGGCTAATTTATGTTGAATTGGTGTATGGGAATCAGATGGGATATATCTCATTGTGCTGGAATCCTTGTGGTAGATCCCAATTTCGATTTTTCCATTCACTCTATTTAGCATAAGATCCAAAAATGGAATACTTCCCTCTCTTTCTTCTTCCATGGTGAACTTAATTGATGCGCATTGAGAATTTAAAATATTCAACAAAGGGATCACTTCCTGTTTCTTGACAATTGCAAAAACATCATCAACATAGCGTAGCCAAAGTTTTGGGAGTTTTTTTGTTTTTTGTAAATTTATTTCAAATTCCGCCATAAATACTTCAGCTAATACTGGGGATAAAGAGTTTCCCATGCTTGTCCCTTTTTCTATTTTAAAAAATTCACCACGAAATTGAAAAAAATTTTGTGCCATACAACATTTGCCAATATTCATATAAATTTCAATCCTCTCCCTTGGTACTTCATGTACAACAAGGTGATTTTTTAAAGCATTCAAGGCTTCAGGAACTGGTATTGATGGAAAAAGTGATTCTACATCAAAAGATACCATGATTTCGTCACTTTGAATTGTGATGTCTTTAATTTTTTCAACAAATTCAAATGAATTTTTAACGGAAAGACTCTTAACATTTGGAACACTCTTAAGTTCACTCACTAGCCATTTTGAAATTTTTTCCATTGGTGCATTTATATTGCTCACTATTGGTCGGACCTTTTTGCCAGATTTATGAATTTTCGGTAGGAAATATATTCGAGGTACTTGAGGATTGGATACCAACAAACGCCACTTAAACCTTTCTCCAAAAACGCTGCTAATATTTTTACGAACCTCGTCCGCTTTTTTAACCATCGCTGGTAATGGTGATTTTTTTATCTTTTTGTATCCACATTCGTTTATTAAATTTGTGGCTCTTTCTTCGTAATCTTTTTTATCCAAAATTACTACTTTATTGCCTTTATCGGCTTTTACATAAACACAATCTTTTTCTTTTAATGTTTTTATTGCATTCTGAATTGTAGTATTTGGTTTTTTATTTTTTTGGAGATTCAAACTTTTAATAATATTTTTCGTTTCCGTACGAATTTCATTTTGCACCATCGATGGTTTAAACTTTAAAATCGTCTCAATGTCAGCAATCAGGTCAGTCAGGTTTGGGTTATTTGCTTAACAGAGAAATTTAAACCTCTATTCAAAAGTTCTAATTCATTTGTATTAAATTGTTGTTGTGAAAGGTTACATACAACGTCATCGATAACGCTCGCAGTAGAATCCACAGTTACACCTTTTTGTTCCTTAATTAGTTGTTGCAACTTTTTCTGTTGAGTCTTTAATTTTTCATCCTGCCTTGTGGTTTGTTCCACTTCGAACAAAAATTGGATCTAATGGTACATGCTGTCTCTTGCAGAAAAATCATTCGCCATTAGTAAGTGTAATTCGTAAAGTTTAATTTCAATGGAAGACAACTCGGCATACTTTTCTTTCAATTCTAGATTTAGCCAAAGTTGTTCAGCTTTCAATTTCACTTTTTTAGTAACGTTATTTTCTACTGCACATTTGAGTTTTATAAATTTCGGTTTTACTTTGTTTTCATTGCACCCTTTTAAAAAAATAATGTCGCACTTCAGCTTTTCTACTTTCATTTTCAATCGAGTAAATTTGTTCATATTTGGTTTGGTAGCCATATCAATTTATTTATACACGAACCAGCCGCAAAATCTTTTCTTATTTTGTAAAAATTAAAAAACCTTATTTTGATTTGTTGTTGTTTTTCTAATTCGTTTTTACCCGTTGTCAATCTCAATGTATGTACATATATGTTAGGTTATTGACATATGTAATTTTTTTCACATTTCGCATAGAATGCTTTGTTTACGATTATTTTTTGAATTTCAATTTCATTCGTGTTGCAGAAGATGACCAGCAGGCTGGTCGAAATGCATCCAATTGTGTTTTTAATAAATAAATAAAAATAAAAGTTTTTTAAAACAATAAGCAAAATCAAAATAAGGTTTTTTAATTTTTACAAAATAACCAGCACCAACATCCCAACGACCACCACTATCACCGAAACCAGCACCAGCATCGACAACAGCGAACGGGGCAGCTGGCGCAGAAGAAGTCTAGGTAGTTTTTTTTGTTATTCATTTTGTCATCATTCCAACCAAACTATGAATTGAAGAGAAAGTGTAGGGTAGTTTTAAATTTAAAGCCATAAACCTTTTTTTTTCTAAGAAAAAAAATAAAATTAATTTAAAATTATTCATATTCGAAATTAGAAAAGTAAGAGTAAATATTGAAAGTAAAATTCGTTTTAAGGTTGAAGAGAAAATGTCAAGCCAGATATTCTTCTTCTAACTTTGTCGGATATAATTGTATAAAAAAAAAACGGCGGGTTGCACTCCGGGAGTGCCGACAGAAGTGAAAACAAATCGTTTAATGGCAAGTTAGTGTGTTAGTTGGTATGTGTGCGTTTTCTTTTTATATGGCAATGCAATGGAAGACAAAAACGGAATATGTATTCAAATTTTACTGTCGCTCTCATTCTCAATTTGTCAACGCAACAACGCGGAATTTGAAAGAAACAAACATGTAAGCATAACAATCGTTGAATGAGAATGGAATTTGTCAGTTAGTTAATTTATTTAAAAGAAACAATAGAACATTCAAATTTTACTATCGCATTCATGAAGGGGAATCCCGATGACGGTCGGTGTCGCGAGTTTATACTTTTTTCCTCAGCCGCACAACGTGCCATAAGAAGTTTTCACTTCAAAAAAGACAAAAGATAGTATGAAAATCGACCGAAATAAAATAACTAAATTTTGTATAAGTAAAACTGTGAAGGCGGAAGTTGGTACCCGCGTTTCCGCCCACAAAATCATGCGGAATGTATTTTTATTTTTGTATTACCTTGAATTATACTTAGAATTATTTAAAACCATGAATTATTTAATTTAATTTACTTATAAATAAATTAATTGTACGTATTAAAAATAATTATGCTAAGAAAATTGTGTAACATATAACAAGTAGAACGGCAACACTTAGGGAACAGCTGTTTTTGGAGACTTTACAAACAGCTGTTCAATCTCTACACCACGCAGCACAAAGGGCTATAAAAGCGGTAGCACACCAGTAGTAGGCACGCAGTCGGCTGGTGATCTCAGCGAGGAAACAACTCTGCAGTTGGTAAGCCCTAGTTAGTGTAGTTAGCAGTAGAATAGAAAGTAGCTAATTGGTGGTTCTGCCACACGCTGTTGAGCTGCGCCGACATTCGTGTGAACAGAGCAGCATCCAAAGATCTGTGGGATCTGTCGTACGGCAACTGTGCTGTGCCGGGAACCGTGCGACTGAGACCAAGCAGAAGCCGTGCAAAGTAGCATAGACGGTAGCCTAGAGTTTCTGCCACCCGCTTGTTGAGCTGCGCCGACATTCGTGTGAGCAGAGCGGCGTTCTAAGGATCTGTGGGATCTGTCGTACGGCAACTGCGCTGCGCCGAGAACCGTGCGACTGAGACCAAGCAGAAGCCGTGCAGAGTAGCATAGACGGTAGCCTAGAGTTTCTGCCACCCGCTTGTTGAGCTGCGCCGACATTCGTGTGAGCAGAACGGCGTTCTAAGGATCTGTGGAATCTGTCGTACGGCAACTGCGCTGCGCCGGGAACCGTGCGACTGAGACCAAGCAGAAGCCGTGCAGAGTAGCATAGACAGTAGCCTAGAGTTTCTGCCACCCGCTTGTTGAGCTGCGCCGACATTCGTGTGAGCAGAACGGCGTTATAAGAATCTGTGGAATCTGTCGTACGGCAACTGCGCTGCGCCGGGAACCGTGCGACTGAGACCAAGCAGAAGCCGTGCAGAGTAGCATAGACGGTAGCCTAGAGTTTCTGCCACCCGCTTGTTGAGCTGCGCCGACATTCGTGTGAGCAGAGCGGCGTTCTAAGGATCTGTGGGATCTGTCGTACGGCAACTGTGCTGTGCCGGGAACCGTGCGACTGAGACCAAGCAGAAGCCGTGCAGGGTAGCATAGAAACATAACGGTAAGACTCTGTCGCACATTCGTTGCGCTGCGGCGACGCTCATGTGAACAGAGCGGCGTGCGAAATCCGTCGAGCGGCGACTGAGCCGTGCCAAAACCCGTACGGCGGGAGTACAGGAGATCAGAAGCAATCAGCGTGGAACCTATGCGACCGTGCGCCTACGAAAACACGACGTACGCGTTCGAACATTAACACTTTCGTCAGTAGTAAAATGAACAGATTAAGTAATATGGATTTAAGGAAATAAAATTATAACGTTTTTGAAAAGAAAGAAGGAACAGAGTATTGTTATTATTTATTTTTCTTAAAAAAAATAAATTCTCGTCAGTCACCTGCAAAAATATAAATTTTTGTAGCCGAACCTTGGACACCGACGAGTTAAAACCTCGGCGCGAGGTTCGTTACAATGGCGCCCGAGCAGGGACCTTGGCTGACAAAACGGTTTAAAGAGACAGAAATAGTAATAATAATCATAATACTTTAATCCTATTACGAGTGTGGTACGCGGCGTAGCTACAAAAGAAATCGTGAAATCTTTGCATGAACCGTAAACGGTGTGTGTCAGTAGCGAAAACGAATAATCTAAGCTAGAAACAAAGAAAAGAAAAACAAAAGAGGCGGCCCTTGTTAAAAGCCCACTAGTGCGAAATAAAAATAATAAACAGTGAATTAAAAAAAAAAAAGGCCCAAAACAAAGTCTGAAAAAAAAAACATTGATTTTCAAAAAAAAGAAAAAAAAAACATTGAAACAAAGTGACAGTGAAAAGTGAAAACACACGGAACAAAAGAAAAAAAAAAAAACACGGGAAAAAAAAGTGACAAGTGAGAAAAAAAAAACAAACAACAACCACGAGAAAATGTTAACTGTGTCTTGGGGCCACTCTTTAAAAAAGGAAGAGTTAATAGCGTACTGCGAGGAGTTTAATCTTGAGGTGTCAGGATCCGTAGACGACCTTAGGAAACGATTTAAAGCGTTCCTGGCCGAAAAACATAACCCTGAAATACAAGAACGACTGCTAGAGCTACAGAAGCAACACAGGCGACCTTCTTCCCCGTGCCCACAGACGCCAAAGCTAAAGGCGGATACCATGTTCGACGCAGGAACACTCAAAGATAATCCTGAAGCAGGTATGGTAAACCAACGAGAGGAAAATACCAACACCGAGATAACCGCCGTGGCCGTAAATCGGGACCACGCAGCGCCCAACATGGAGTCCAGCAATCAAGCTACATGCCTTCCACAGCAGGCGAAAATTGGTGAAATTAGGCAATATAATCCCACCATAATGAATCAAGTGAGGAAATGGACACTGCAATATGACGGCTCTAGTGAACCACTGGCCTTTATTGAGAGAGTAGAGGAGTTGGCCGAGGCAGACGGACTAGTAATGGACCACCTTCCGCGGACTATGCCGGAGCTGTTAAAGGACAAAGCTCTCGCTTGGTATCGAAATAATAACCAAAGAGGAACCACGTGGGAGTTATTCAAGCACAGTTTCCTAGAATTCTTCCTACCACCCCGTTACTTTGAAACTTTGGACGACAACATCAGAAAACGATATCAGCAGAAGGGAGAGAAATTCAAGGATTTCCTGCTAAAACTACAGACAATGATGCGCTATGCAAATTACTCGGAAGAACAACACTTAGAGCGGATCTTCAGAAATTGCCTTTCCGAGTACCAACTGTATATTAAGCGAAAAGACTTTGTCACGCTTACAGACCTGATCGGGTTGGCGGAAGACCTCGAAGGCATACGGGAAAGGGAAGCCGAACAACCCTCCAGAAGTAGAAGTCGGGCCGAGCAGCACAGAATGATGACGGAGACGAGTACAGGGGCGATTAACGTGCGAACCGCCTGCCGACGTTGTGGACGGGACGGACATCTGGCCAGGGTATGCCAAGGCCCCACGCGGTTATTCTGTTGGGACTGCGGAAAAGTCGGAGTACGCACAATATATTGTTGTTGGTCATCGGAAAACGGCACAGGAGGGCGCACGGATCGAGAGGAAGCGCATCCTCCAGAAGACGCCTCTCGAACCAATTAAAACCAAGCTACGATAACTGCAGAAGAGTATATGCCAACATGATGGTTGGCGGAGAGCAGGTGGCGGCAACCATCGACACAGGGGCAACAGTAAGCTTTCTACGGGAGTCATTTGCCGAAACTCTAGGAGAAAGGGCTACGAAGGTGATGTATCAAGGAGAAGTGGTGTTGGCAGACGGAACAGCCCGACCGTTACATTCCGCCGTTGACACCATAATCCAGTTCGGCTGCCACCAGAGGAGGTTTCGATTCGTCATTATGCCAGACGCCACCGAAGATGTCATCCTGGGTCTGGACTTCTTGACCCAAAGTGGTACAACCATTCACATTGCTGGCGAGGTGATTACGTTAGACGGAAGAGGTCCCGAGGAACAAGCGAGATGTATGGTGAGTACTATCATTCCCGTTCAGAGTTCTAGTAAAGATCCACAAAAGATCGCTCCCTCATCCCTGGAACCTAAACAGAAAAGGCAGTAAAAACCACGAAGAAACCAACGCAGACGGCACCAAAGGCGAGTAGATGGGGTGTCTAAAGAACGACCACGTGAGCTGTCGCCAGAACCCACGGGAGGTCTCACAGCCGAAAGCGCGATGATAGCACAGCTTGTGGGCAACCACCAGAAGTCCTGGGACGAACAGCTGCCAGAAGTTACTCTGGCCATCAACACCAGCCAATCAGAGAGCACCGGATACAGCCCGGCATTCCTCACGCAAGGACGCGAGCCACGGTTACCAAGAGCACTGTATAACGAAGTCACCAAAGGCACGGGAACACCAGCACTGAGCCCCGAATCGAGAGCCGCTGCACTTCAAGAAGTGTTCAAGATCCTGAAACATAACTTGTCTAAGGCTGCCAAAGATCAAGCGAGACACTATAACTTACGGAGAAGACAGTGGAAACCGACAGCTGGTGCTAGTCCGACAACATCCCCTGTCCAAAGCTGTTGAGAGCTTTGCAGCCAAGTTGGCCCCGAAATTCGCTGGACCATACAAAGTGATAGGATTCACCTCCCCGGTGATCGTACAGCTAAAACAAGACAATGACAGACTAACTCGGACGGCTCACTTAAATGAAATTAAACCTTTCCACACATAGCTCCTTAGTATGATGAGGGAACTAACATTGCGTTTTTCTTTTCCACCCCACAGCAACGCAAGCCTCTGAGGCATACAGAAAACCAACTCCATCTAAAGATGTCAAGCCACCGTGAACCGGACAGCAACAAGATCCGCGCCATCCAACGCCGGGCCCAAGAGCGAAGTAGAGCGACCCGCCAACTTAGGGTGCTAAATGCTGAGTACGAAGAGGCGACTCAGGCAAGAATCAGCATCCCATGGGAGAGCACCGCAGCCCTACAATGTGATGACAACGGACCATTACTGCAGCGTGCCAGGGTACGACTATCAGCAGCGTATCAGCCCGGGGCAGCGAACGAAACACAGCCGCCAATACGTCGCCCGTCGCCCGCAACCGCGTCGAAAGAAAACCAACCAGCCAGGGCGTCACGGTTACGACAGCGAACCACTTCAACACCGCCACAACAATCACCAACTTTTGTGCCACAACAGTCGTCAACATCATCCACTGATATCTCACCATCTGTGACAACAACTGCCTTAACATCAGCTGCACAGCAACAACAGCAGCAATTACCGCCACAGCCCCATACACCATCAGAGAGTTGCGGTCCTTCATCGCCACGCTACCACTAGGTAAAAGGCTCGGACAAGTGAAAAAAATAAACGGGATATTGTTCGATATCCGGATGAATAAAGCCAGCTTCGCAAGAGTCTTCGTTCGAGGTGAGGGGGAAGTGTGAAGGCGGAAGTTGGTACCCGCGTTTCCGCCCACAAAATCATGCGGAATGTATTTTTATTTTTGTATTACCTTGAATTATACTTAGAATTATTTAAAACCATGAATTATTTAATTTAATTTACTTATAAATAAATTAATTGTACGTATTAAAAATAATTATGCTAAGAAAATTGTGTAACATATAACAAGTAGAACGGCAACACTTAGGGAACAGCTGTTTTTGGAGACTTTACAAACAGCTGTTCAATCTCTACACCACGCAGCACAAAGGGCTATAAAAGCGGTAGCACACCAGTAGTAGGCACGCAGTCGGCTGGTGATCTCAGCGAGGAAACAACTCTGCAGTTGGTAAGCCCTAGTTAGTGTAGTTAGCAGTAGAATAGAAAGTAGCTAATTGGTGGTTCTGCCACACGCTGTTGAGCTGCGCCGACATTCGTGTGAACAGAGCAGCGTTCAAAGATCTGTGGGATCTGTCGTACGGCAACTGCGCTGTGGCGGGAACCGTGCGACTGAGACCAAGCAGAAGCCGTGCAAAGTAGCATAGACGGTAGCCTAGAGTTTCTGCCACCCGCTTGTTGAGCTGCGCCGACATTCGTGTGAGCAGAGCGGCGTTCTAAGGATCTGTGGGATCTGTCGTACGGCAACTGCGCTGCGCCGGGAACCGTGCGACTGAGACCAAGCAGAAGCCGTGCAGAGTAGCATAGACGGTAGCCTAGAGTTTCTGCCACCCGCTTGTTGAGCTGCGCCGACATTCGTGTGAGCAGAACGGCGTTCTAAGGATCTGTGGAATCTGTCGTACGGCAACTGCGCTGCGCCGGGAACCGTGCGACTGAGACCAAGCAGAAGCCGTCCAGAGTAGCATAGACGGTAGCCTAGAGTTTCTGCCACCCGCTTGTTGAGCTGCGCCGACATTCGTGTGAGCAGAACGGCGTTATAAGAATCTGTGGAATCTGTCGTACGGCAACTGCGCTGCGCCGGGAACCGTGCGACTGAGACCAAGCAGAAGCCGTGCAGAGTAGCATAGACGGTAGCCTAGAGTTTCTGCCACCCGCTTGTTGAGCTGCG
Organism: Tricholauxania praeusta; assembly: GCA_949775025.1. NCBI lineage: Eukaryota > Metazoa > Arthropoda > Insecta > Diptera > Lauxaniidae > Tricholauxania > Tricholauxania praeusta. The sequence goes on from OX459029.1 coordinate 115,273,731, forward strand.
CCGACATTCGTGTGAGCAGAGCGGCGTTCTAAGGATCTGTGGGATCTGTCGTACGGCAACTGTGCTGTGCCGGGAACCGTGCGACTGAGACCAAGCAGAAGCCGTGCAGGGTAGCATAGAAACATAACGGTAAGACTCTGTCGCACATTCGTTGCGCTGCGGCGACGCTCATGTGAACAGAGCGGCGTGCGAAATCCGTCGAGCGGCGACTGAGCCGTGCCAAAACCCGTACGGCGGGAGTACAGGAGATCAGAAGCAATCAGCGTGGAACCTATGCGACCGTGCGCCTACGAAAACACGACGTACGCGTTCGAACATTAACACTTTCGTCAGTAGTAAAATGAATAGATTAAGTAATATGGATTTAAGGAAATAAAATTATAACGTTTTTGAAAAGAAAGAAGGAACAGAGTATTGTTATTATTTATTTTTCTTAAAAAAAATAAATTCTCGTCAGTCACCTGCAAAAATTAGTGTTTCACCGAGGCTACGAGGCAGCCTCGTTTTTGACTACGAGAACGAGGCGAGACCGAGGCGAGAACGAGGCGAGATGGAAAAATAAATTTTCCTCGCTTGACCGAGGCGAGGCGAGATCACACGGCACCTCGCCTCGGCCTCGCCTCGTCCTAGCCTCGTTTTCGTAACCAAGAGCGAGGCGAGTTTTGACGAAATCTGAACTCGTAAGAATCATATGCAGATTCAAAATTTGAATGTAATTTTTGTAATAAAATCTATATTTAACTAATATTTTAGTATTTTATTTTGAGTAAACTACTTTGTTTTATTTTTAATCCGCGTGTGCTTCTTACGAGTTCAGATTGGGTCCAAGCGCTAATGCACAGAAGTGCTTGGATCGCATCAGCTTCTATGTGACTTTGCCTCGATTGATCAGTTAGGGAAGCATGTAAGGCTATAAGCAAAACTGCATAATTGACAACACTGCATTGAAATCGATTTATTCTAATAGTCTTTCTAAGAACCGGTAAGGTGAAGCGAAACGCACAGGGTAATGCTAGTATATAAATAAAGATCAATATATGTATGTTCGTTGCTAATGGACTCCTAAACCGTTCAACCGACCGACGAAAGATTTGACATACATATATGTTTCTTATGATTTGGGATGCTCCGTAATATAGTTTACGATAAATGGGTGATGCCACCCCCACATAAGAGAAAAACAGAATTCATCATATATTATCAACAACTTGATGCAGATTAATAAAACTTGGTATATTTATAAAAGGTAGAGGCATAACTAAGATTCAATTAATAAAATAGGCGGTACCATGCCTTCAATATAAGAAAAAAATTAACTGTATCATATCTCAATATCTATTTGACGTAGATAAATAAGATTTGGTACATATTTTGCTTAAAGTTTGTAAAAGGTTCATAGCTTAGTTTGGCTTGGAAAAATAGGCAATGCGTCTCCTTCCCATATAAGAAAAGAATTAAATTTATCATATCTCATCCAATTCACCAAAAATAAAAACAGATATTTTATTTTATTTCTTGAGGCTTGATCAGCCTATCAGCCCTGATACATATATAATTTTTTATTTATTTTAATAAAAGCCTCGCTTTTTTACCGAGGTGCCTCGGCCGAGAACGAGGCGAAGCAAGGCGAGGCGAGGCATGTGATGGCAAGATCTCGTCCGAGCCCGATGCGAGGCGAGACTTAAATTTATAAAACGAGGCGAGACCGAGATCAACTAGAACCTCGCCTCGCCTCGGCCTCGGTGAAACACTAGCAAAAATATAAATTTTTGTAGCCGAACCTTGGACACCGACGAGTTAAAACCTCGGCGCGAGGTTCGTTACAAAACTTAAAGAAAGATTAAAATAAATAAATAATAAAAGAAAAAAAAACAAAACTATGAAGTACTAGGAACTTTTGTTCATGTGGTGTGGGTAGGCAGGGGTCGGTAGCGTGATGTTGTGAAAAAGGATGACCGAAGAAATCGGGCCAAAGGTCACCCAGGAAAGCTGGCCAAAGCCAGTCGAGGGAGGGCTGCCCAGGGCCGATACTCGATAGCGGGTATCGGTCCATTAAAGGAATGCAAAATAAGATAATGCTAGCAAAATCTGTGCCTGAGAGTGACAACAAATAAGTTATAGACGAGAAGGAATTGACGAGGTTTTCGGCACCAAAGTAGTCATACCCAAAAAGTTTTTTTCATGAATTTTCAGCCGTGTACCAGCACGGTCTGTCAGAGGGACGAGGTGCGCTACATCCTGCACCGCAGGTCATTGCCAGATCGCAATAACATCGAAGCGAACTGGCAATGATCAGAATAACCAATACAAGGTAACACGACAGATTTTGAATTTGCTGGGCAAAATCTTCAATATAAGGTCAACAAATTTATAATGGATTCCAAGTCTTTTAACTTAACTTTCAATAAAGAAAAAACTAAAACTCTGTATTTTGAAGAAGACTGGGCTGAAAATAGATAATTATGAGGTACAACAAGTGAATAGTTTGAAATTCCTTGGTAGAATTCTAACTGCCAGTCTTTTGATTAAAGAAAATTTTGATTAAAGAAAATTTTGATAGTGCAATAAGACATTCCTTACCTAGCACTAGTCTCATCAAAGCTCTAACGTCTCCTCATGTGGGTCTAAACTTCTATAAAGCTTTTTTTAGGTCAAAAATTAAATATGCCAGAATCACAGCTGCTAATTCTCCTGCATCAATCAATTTAGAAATAAGAAGATTTCAAAATGCGAGTTTACGTAGATGTTTGGGACTCACCCCTTCTACACCAGTACACAATATTTATGCTTTGGCTGGAGAATTACCTCCTGATGAAAGAAGTGTGTTTTTTAACGGCAAAGGAATTGATAAGGCTAAATTTTGTGAACAATCGGTTTTTCTCTGAAGTTGCTTATGCGGGCTCAGTAAACTCAAGTTATAGTGTAGCTTATGAAGCTCATAAGAATATTCTTGATAAAGTAAACACCAACATCAAGTATGATTTTTTCAACTGATGCATCTGTTGGTATCGATAGTACAGGCTGTGGAGTATATAATGCTACACATAATAAAAAATTTTACTTTACTATTAAAAAAAAAGTTCCACACTTTTCGGGGAATTAACTGCTGTTAAAAAAGCAGTAGATATTGCTATTGAAGATGGGGTTAAGAAGCTAGCAATATTTAGTGATAGCCTTGGGTCATGTAAAATTCTCAAAAAAAAAAACATCTGAAAATTTTTGCGTAGCAGAAATTCATAGGAATATTTGCGCCTCAAATTTAGAAGAAATACATTTTGTCTGGATACCAGGCCATGTTGGAATATTGATCAATGAAATTGTGGACGAGATAGCCGGTTTGGCTGTTGAGGTTGGCGCTCCTGTAGATGTTGACTTAACTCCGAAAGAAGCGCTGAGATTGATAAAGCAGAAACTTTATATAGCAGAAACTTTATCAATATTGGAACAATAAATACATTGCTCAGTCACAACTTAAGGGCAAATGGTTTTTTAGATTTTTCCTTATAATTCCGGCTAAACCGTGGTTTTGTGGAGCAAATTTTGAACCCAAAGATATTTAGCTCATAAACAGACTCCTCACTGGTCACACCTACGATAAGGTATATTTAAATAAAATAAATGTTCTTGAAAGCAATGCTTGTACACATTGCGGAGAAATTAAATCCGCTGAACACCTCGTTATTCACTGCACTCAATTTAATGATTTACGAAATAACTATAAAATTTTTAATAAATACAAAACGCTTAAAAATATCCTGAAAACCTTAGACTTTAAAGTATTTGAGTCATTAATATTGTAGCGAAATTTGGTTTATGCTAGAAGACTCTTGAAATAAATACCAACAAAAGAAACTAAACGATATTAGCACCATCTAGCGCAAAATGCTAAAAATAATAAACCGAACAGACGCTGCAGTAAACAATAAAAAGTCAACAACCGAGAGAAATTATCGCCGTCGTACAACGTACAACGCCATCTAATAATAGCATCTAGCATAATAGCTAACTCAACGTCAGTGCGCCATGCTGGTGAATTGTGGTAGAATGCACGCTACAAAGTAGCACTGGTGGGTTGTAGATAATGGTAGAATATACGCCACTTAGAAGGTACTGGATTATTCGAGAGAGTGATGACTGCAGTATAAAAAGGTTTGTCATCTGAGCTGAGGACACAGTTGTAGTTCAACAGTGAAGTGGAACACTTGAATTAAAAGCAATAAAGTGAATACAGTGTGATCCGTAGTAAAGTAAAACAGTTTTCTATACAGTGTTAAATTAATATTAGAATTTGAACGTTAATAAAATAAACCATTTTATAACTAAATAAGTTTGTGTGTTTTTAATTGTTACACAATCCAGTGATCGAACTCAGAATAGTGTGAGAGATCGAAATTATCGTCAAAGAGACAGAAATTTCGTAACAATTGGTGTCAGAAGTGGGATTGTGTAAAAAGAATTAACAATCAATTAAAAAAAAAAAAAATAAATAAAAATGGTTAAGTTTGAAGATCTGAAAGTGGATCAACTGAAGAAGGAGTTGCAGCAGCTGAATCTGCAATCTACTGGCGGAAAGGTGGAGTTACAGAAACGCTTACGGCAGGCTCTTGAGGCTCAAGGTGTAAACCTGGAAGAGCATGAATTTTATAGTGATGTATCAGAATCAGCAGCGAAAGTGGAAGAAGCTTCTGGACCAGCGGCAAGTGGTGAAGTTGTAGATATGTCAAAGTTCGAGAAAATGTTAATGGCGATGACGCAGACAATAAGTCAGAACGCGCTGCAGGTCCAGGCGGGTCAGGAAAAAATAGACCAGAAGTTAAGTCAAAATGCACTACAAATGAATAGCAATATCCAGGCCGTTCGAGAAGAAATTGATCAGAGCCTAAGTCAGAACGCGACGCAGATCCACGCAATGAATCAAAACATTGAGGCTGTTCGAACGGAGGTGACCAAAATGGTAAATTGAGTTTGAGATGACGTTGAATCATTCAAGGAAGAAGTTCAAAATAATCTTGAAAAATTTCAAAATAATTTTGAGGACGTTAATAAAAGGATTTAACAGTTGGAAATAAGCGAACCAACCACTCAAGTGATAAGAGAAATCAGTGCAGAGAGGCTTAAGGCACCCTCGTACGATGGAACAACGCCATTTAGTGTTTTCAAGCTCCAGTTCGAAACAACATCTGGTCACAATCGTTGGGATAACGAAAGCGCAGCTGCAGCGCTAATTGTGGCATTAAAAGGCGCAGCTGCAGAAGTATTGCAAACGGTTCCAGTGGCGGAGCAGAAAAACTACAAGGCGGTGATGGATGCCTTACAGCGAAAATATGGCAGTGACCACATGAAGCAGATTCACAGATTGGAGTTGAAAAGTCGTATCCAGAAATCTGGTGAGTCCTTGCAGGAGTATGCTGCGGATATTGAGCGATTGGCACACCTTTCCTATCCTGACGAGTTAAGTGTCGTAGCAGAAAAATTCAAAATAGAGGCGTTTATTGACGGCATACGTGACTCAGAAACAAAACGCGAGACAATGAGGAACCCGAAGACAACATTTAATGAAACAGTAACGGTTGCCCTCACGCAGGAGACGATTGCGTTGACATGCCGCCCATCACTGAAAACTCGTCGGATGGAGGTGGAGGTTGAAAAGAAAAATTCATCGTTCGCCAGCGGTAGCTTCAGCGGAAAATGCTACAACTGTGGTAAACAGGGACACATGGCACGTGACTGAAAATCACGTCGTAAACGATCTGCATCACGTTCACCAAGAAGAAAAATTGGAAATAGGGTGAACGATGGCGAAAACGGTAGCGAGCAGCAGTCGTTAAACTAAAGAGAGTCAGTACAGCGGGGCGTGAGCTGACTCTTACAGATGATTGCCCCATAGTCTTGGTTTCGAAGCTCTGCCGAAATTCCAACAGCCTTACCATCGGTGGAAAAATCAACGAAAGACCATGTGAGCTTACTTTGGATACAGGCGCATCGCACTCAATTGTGAGGAGAGACTTATTTGATAGACGACGAGTAACGCCATTAAATGGGATCCAATTGAGAATAGCGACAGGAGAAATTGCGCAAATAGTAGGAAAAGTTACAGCGAGTATTCTCATCGGCAACAAAACTGTGGAACATGATTTTATTGTTGCAAACATCACCGATGAGGTTATCATTGGCGTGGACTTCATGATTCGACACGGGTTCACTTTGGATCTTAAGAAAAAAACGTTAAGTTATGCCAATGTAGAGTTGCCTTTAGACATTGGCTGTGGACAAAAATTAACAATTGCAAGAGTCTACATAAGTGAGCGCTGTCGAATTGAACCCAACACCGAAGAAATTATTTGGGCCACAACAAATGAAGACTGTGGGACAAACCATCTGTGGGTAGTGGAAGCAGATAAGAAAAATGTAAAGAAAGACCTGATTATTGGAAAGACCCTAGTAAACACAAGAACAGACAGAAAAATACCGGTGCGAATTTTGAATCCAACAAATAAGCCAAAATGGATGCAAAAAGGTGAGCTTATAGCGCAATGTGAGAAAGTTACGGCTGTGATAAATTGTGAAAATAACCAGCAGAACACACAAGGCCCAACTTTAACGAAATCGTCGGCCATGGAAGTATTGACGAAAGAATGGACGAAGGAGTTGTTTGCTCAGAACAAAAATAAAGCAAAAAGGTTTCTACAAAAACATTGGCGGATATTTGCGTCCAAAGGAGAAAATAATGGCCGAACATCAGTTGTCAAACATCGCATTGATACAGGTGATTTTCAGCCGATTCGTCAACCTCCAAGGAGGCTAGCACTCGCTAAGAGAGAAGAAGTGACGGGCCTTATAGAGGATAAGGCGCGAGAAAATGTCATTGCACCATCAGAAAGCCCATGGAGTTCACCGGTCGTACTTGTCAAGAAAAAGGACGGAAGTATGCGATTCTGTGTGGATTACAGAAAATTGAATGACGTCACTAAAAAAGACAGCTACCCGTTACCCAGAATCGATGATACACTGGATACGTTATCTGGAGCAACATGGTTTTCCACCCTGGACTTACAAAGTGGATATTGGCAGGTGGAAATAGATGAAAAAGACAAAGAGAAAACTGCCTTTAGTATTGGGAATGGTCTATGGCAGTTCAACGTCATGCCGTTTGGTCTTTGTAACGCTCCAGCTACGTTTGAGCGGTTAATGGAACGAGTTCTCAAAGGACTGCATTGGAAGACTTGTCTAGTGTATCTCGACGACATAATCATCATGGGTAAAGATTTTAATGACCACTTGAAAAATCTGGAGCAAGTGTTTGAGCGCTTGGAGGCAGCTGGACTAAAATTAAGTGCGAAAAAGTGCTCACTTTTCCAGCGTGAAGTCAAATATCTGGGGCACAAGGTTACGTCAGAAGGAATACACACAGATGAAGATAAAATAAAAGCTGTGATAAATTGGCCACGTCCATCTAATCTTCATGAGTTGCGAAGTTTTCTGGGTCTATGCACTTATTACAGACGCTTTGTTCCTGGTTTCGCAAATGTTGCAGGCAGTCTACATGAGCTGACACAGAAAAATCGAAAATTCGAATGGAGTGGGGCACAGGAAACTGCATTCCAAAAGCTGAAAGAATTACTGTCTACAGCGCCAATACTCGCGTACCCAATACCCGGCAAAGAATTTGTATTGGACACCGATGCGAGTGGCCATGGTATTGGAGGAGTTTTGTCCCAAATCATCAATGGTCAAGAAAAAGTCGTCGCATATTTCAGCAAAATTCTGTCGAAACCTGAGAGGAATTATTGCGTAACTCGGATAGAGTTACTGGCAGTAATGGAATGCGTGAAACACTTCCATAAGTACTTATATGGACAGCACTTTCTCCTGAGGACAGATCATGCGGCATTAAGGTGGCTACTTCAATTCAAGGATCCTGAAGGTCAAATCGCACGGTGGATAGAACGCTTGCAGAGCTATGATTTCACCATAGAGCATCGCAAAGGAAGCCAGCATGGAAATGCGGATGCACTTTCCCGTCGTCCATGTAAAATTGAATGCGGTCATTGTTCGCGAACAGAAAATAAAGCTGGAACAATTGTTGTGCGCCTTTTGAACGTTTCGCCTGAAGAAAAGTGGACAAAAGAGGAGGTAAAACGGGACCAGCGCAATGATACAGATTTGGCAACTATAATTAAGTATAAGGAGCTGGGTAGGAAACCGGCGTGGCAAGAAATTTCAAATGAAAGCCAAATCTGTAAAGCATACTGGGCGCAATGGCAAAGTTTGGAGTTGCAGGATGGTTGTCTCTACCGAATCTGGGAAAGCGAGGATGGTAAAACTCGCTCAAAACTGCTGGTTATTCCAAAGGCCAAATTTAAGGAAATAATCGAGGATTATCACAATGGATCGAGTGGTGGACATCTGGGCATAACGAAAACCACAGAGAAAATAAAGAAACGGTTTTATTGGGTAGGATGCCAAGAATCAGTTGCTGACTGGATCCGCCGTTCTGACCAATGTGCAATTGCTAAAGGACCAAGGCAACGCACTCGGGGAAAAATGCATCAGTATAACGTTGGAGCTCCCTTTGAGAGGATAGCCATGGATATAGCGGGACCTTTTCCAATCAGCAATGCAGGAAATAAATACATCCTTGTGGTAATTGATTACTTCAGTAAGTGGCCAGAAGTATATCCCATTCCCAATCAAGAAGCAAAAACAGTGGCAGACATTTTCATCAAAAATTGGATTTGCCGATATGGAGCTCCACTTGAGTTGCATTCCGACCAAGGACGAAATTTTGAGTCGACACTTTTTAAGGAGGTTTGTGACATGCTTGGAATACAGAAGACACGCACCACAGCTTTGCATCCTCAGTCCGATGGCATGGTCGAAAGGTTCAACCGTACTCTAGAGGAGCATTTAAAAAAGGTTGTTGATAAAGGACAAAAAGATTGGGATGAGCATCTACCAATGTTTCTGATGGCTTATCGGTCGGCAATACACGATACCACTACAGTCACGCCAGCAAAAGCCATTTTTGGTTCGGACTTAAGGCTTCCAGCAGATTTGAAGTACGGAGTAAGTGTTGTCCCAGAAACGACCCATGCTGACGATTACATGTCGCGGAAAAGAGAAGAATTAGCAGATATACACGAGCTTATCAGGAGACGTACTCAATTGGCTAGCGACAAGATGAAAGCTCGGTATGACCTTCGAGCAAATACTGAAGGGTTCAAAGAAGGTCAACTAGTGCTGCTACATAACCCACAACGAAAACGAGGCTTGTCTCCTAAATTACAGACTCATTGGGAGGGACCTTACCGGATCGTCACAAGGATTAATGATGTTGTGTATCGAATTCAAAAATACCCCGGGAACAAAAGTAAATTAAAGGTAGTCCACATCGAAAGGCTGGCACCTTATACTAGGGACGGAGAGACTCTTGTTCGGGACGAACAAGTTTAAGCGGAGGGCAGTGTAGCGAAATTTGGTTTATGCTAGAAGACTCTTGAAATAAATACCAACAAAAGAAACTAAACGATATTAGCACCATCTAGCGCAAAATGCTAAAAATAATAAACCGAACAGACGCTGCAGTAAACAATAAAAAGTCAACAACCGAGAGAAATTATCGCCGTCGTACAACGTACAACGCCATCTAATAATAGCATCTAGCATAATAGCTAACTCAACGTCAGTGCGCCATGCTGGTGAATTGTGGTAGAATGCACGCTACAAAGTAGCACTGGTGGGTTGTAGATAATGGTAGAATATACGCCACTTAGAAGGTACTGGATTATTCGAGAGAGTGATGACTGCAGTATAAAAAGGGTTGTCATCTGAGCTGAGGACACAGTTGTAGTTCAACAGTGAAGTGGAACACTTGAATTAAAAGCAATAAAGTGAATACAGTGTGATCCGTAGTAAAGTAAAACAGTTTTCTATACAGTGTTAAATTAATATTAGAATTTGAACGTTAATAAAATAAACCATTTTATAACTAAATAAGTTTGTGTGTTTTTAATTGTTACACAATCCAGTGATCGAACTCAGAATAGTGTGAGAGATCGAAATTATCGTCAAAGAGACAGAAATTTCGTAACAATATGTTTTATTAATACAGCTGGTTTTGAATTTTAATACCAGAACACAATATTTTTAAATAGATTAACTTGTAAACGTTAAATGCACTTACAATTCTATTAACTGTAAAATTTTACGTTTAATATTGAGATACCTAATACAGCAGGTATTCTAGTTAGCATTCTCTAGTAGGTATTCTCTACATTGTCGTTTTTTTTTTTTTTTTGTTTTAATTTTTAACTATCGTTTTACTAAAGGGCCAAATAGGCGTTCATGCGTGCATGATGAATCAAGTGATTGCTCATGCAAACTGACCGTGTAGGTGGCTGATTGACTGATTGGTCATGTGCATGAGCAATATTAAAATATTTTGATATTTTTTTGATTGATCATGCATGCATGATAGTGTGTGCTGAACTTAGCTCAGCTTACATGATTTTTTGACGAAGAAGGTGACAATGAGTGCGGAAAAGAAATTAGAAATATTATGCACTAAAGATAATTAGATGAAATAATTAAACTTTTGTATAAACTTTGTTTCTTAAAATGCATTTTTAAAGATTTTTTGAGCTTAAATTAAACTCATTTCATACTTTTTTTTAATATTAAATGCAATTTTAGTTGCCACACATGCTTCTGACTTCATAATGTCAACACGTTGAAAGTTCAACCAAAAATGATATCCATCATGCGTGCATGAATGGTGTGTGTGGAAATCATGATGGCGTCGTCATTTTATTGATCATGCGCGCATGAACGTCTATTTGGCCCTTAAGATAACATAAATAATTTTTGCATGATCAAAATCAACTAACGCTATAACAAGAAGACATATACTTTTTATGGAGGGATAACCTGGCATTTTGAACTCTGTTTCGCCAACACAAACTATATATATATTGATATATATAACTCCGGAGTACTTTGGAAGAAACCTCAAAAAAAAAATTTATTAAAGTTAAGTTTTAAATTTATTTCAGCTATATGCTGAAATTCGGGTCAATTTTGGTCACTTGGTAGCCTTGGATATTGCCTTCCACTATTTAAAGGCTAGTGTAAACACTACACACTACTACAAGAAACAAATTCAAAATGTCAAAAATTCGCTGTGAGGTTAGAGCAGAAAGGTTTCACAAATAATACAAAATTATTAATTTAAGCCTTTATTACTTCAGGTGCTTAATGCATTTAAAAAACTTCATCGGACAAGGCAAATTGTTTTTCAAGGAGATGATCGTGCGCTAGTTGAAGGTAGAAATCAAATTAATGAAAATTTCCGTAAGAATAAAAATGAAACTGACGAGGATGAAATAAAAAAGGTTTGCAATGTATATATGCTATTTTAAATGACGAGTTAATTCTTAAATAGATGCTGCAACTTGCAATCGATGTGGACAGAGAGTTACGCACAAATGTTATTCAAGCATTGCAGAAGGAAAATGGTGTTTTCGGTAAGTTCTGTGTTGAAAGCTCTACAAAAAATTGTTACATAAACTTTTTTCATTAAAGAACTGCGCATTACTGAGGACACAACACGGCTGGACAATTATGTTTTCAATCCAGATGCAGTTATAGAACGACCAAACCGGAGAGCAGGCAAGCAATCTACTAATTACTGTGCTGCTGGTACAAACCAATACAACAAATTCGAACAAGTACCAAAAAAATGAATTTGTATAAGGTTATTCCTTGTTCAAACAAAATATAAAGACATAATAGACATCATATAACCATTTTAAAAACGCACGACATATATTGAAACCCCTTTACGTATCTAGCTTAGGATTTATATTGTAATCTAAAAGTCGAATGTTAATGCAACTCCTTTGCGATTTCTATTGAGTAACAGGTACTGCAAATGCATATTTGATGTATCTAGACTGGTCCGATCAACGAAAGATGTAAAAGTACAATGATTGTAGTCTTAAATTTGTAAAAAAAATATTTCATGTTAATAAAGAAGCTTTTAATATTTCACCTTAATCTGAAAATTTTTTTCAATTATAACAGTCACAAAGTTGTAAGAGATTTTATGAGTTTTTATTTACTTATTTATTTATTACGGTCTTAAGGAATATCAATACATTACATAAATTTTAAATCTTAAAACAAATCAATACTTATTATCTATAGGGCAACTCTTTACAGTATCTATGCAGTAACCTTTTAAATCTATTAACGTTATCACAAGTTTTTATTTCAATCAGTAATTCATTGTATTCTCTTATACCTTCATAGTATAAGCTATTTCTTTCTAATTCTGTTCTGATTCTAGGTAAATGTATATTATTCCTATTTCTTGTGGAATAATTATGTATGTCTCTATTATACACTGCGTTCATAAACTATAGCACAATTAATGTTTTTTAAGAAAATGTGCTGTAGCATGTTGGATATTGAACCTCAGACGCTCATACTGGCATATTTTGTGCTTAGATATGTTTTCTTTAAGATGGCATTAGCAAATGTTATATTCACTTGACTCTCTCCATAAACCGTTATCAATATCTCCAACATTGCATTTTTTCCGCCTAAGAATCGTTCATTTAGTATAGCACAAATGATTTAAAGTCAATTTTTTTGAACGAATACAACAAATTTTTTTTAAAATTTTTTATTATTTAATACGACGTGACTAGGGTTTGTAATCCCGGGATCCCGCTGTTTTTATCAATCCCGGGATCGATCACTTAATCCCGGGATTTGACTTTTTTATGCCTAAAACGAAAAATAACTCACAGCCCTTTTAAAATTTTTTGTAAAAAAATCGTATTTGGTTCAACATTTTTTAATTTAAATTTTTTCAGTTGAGATTTGACTATTTTCATATTAGAAATTCTTGGATTTTTTTTTTGTTCGGTTGGTGCGAATTTGGGAAGCAAATGGCTCTAATGACTGCAAGACTAGATGAAACAGTCTTTTGTAAATGCTTGAATGCGTCTATTTATTGAAAAATTTTATACAAAAGGCATTAATAGACATAAGTCTACCTGAAGATGAATCTTTGGCTTTATCCAATAATGAGATTGAAATGGTATCTGATATCATTAATGCGCTAATCCCAGTATAAGCTACAGTCGAAGCCCTTTGCCGTCGGGATGCTAATTTGTTCACAGCCGATGTTGCCATAACTTTTATGTTAAAAAAACTTAAAGATGCTAACAACGTGATAAGTCAAAAATTGTATTCAGCTCTCATTCTTCGAATGCAACAAAGGCGAACAGATATAAGTGGTATCCTTCAGTATCTGCACAATGGTAGAATCAACGTTCAATCCGAATCTGAAATAGACATAGTAATAGTTCAATCTTCAATAAAATGCCGCAAATTAATAGTTGAGTTACTCGAAAGACTACACGCTTCAAATCCAGTTACATCAGAAACAGCTAATGAGACTGAATCTGAAGTTGAACTTTCTGTTTTAAATGAGGCACCTCTCGAAATTGTTTCCGAGTCTCCATCTGAATCTATTTCAGACGAACTTAATAAAGCTATAAAAAAAGCGCATTTGCCGAGGATACCAATTCGATGTGAGACGCTATCAGTGAAAATTCAAAAGGAAATGCTGTTGTTTGTAAATGGGGGAACACGTGGTGACTTTTTACAAAGAGCCTATGATTTTTTAATGACTATTAAACCTACCAGTGTAGAGTCTGAACGTGCTTTTTCTGCGGCTGAACTTATCGCAACTAAAATAAGAAATCGTTTGTGCGATGAAACTTTGGATCTGCTTTGCTTCCTCAAAACGTATTTTGAAAATATACAAAATTAATTACTATTAATTTTCAAACAATGAATGAACTCCTTATAATTTAATAATTAAGTATGTATAATATCATATAAGCAATGAATTTCCTTATAAATTAATAAATATTTTTTTTTAAACATGTTTTTGGAATGTCAAGTTCTTAATTTTCTTAAAATTTTACTAAACTAATGTGTTAATATTTTTCAAGAACAGGTATTTAAAAATCCCGGGATCCCGGGACTAGATAAATGTAATTCCGAAATCCCGGGATTACAAATATAGCACGGGATTACAAACCCTAGACGTGACTTCACCATTTCATTTGGTGCATTCAAATATCCTGTTTCGTATGGAGTGTGCTAAATTTTGTACCAGTTGAGCGTCGAGAGCCTCCCACTCTTCAAATATGGCTGTTTTTAATCTTGCAACACTTGAAAACTGTCGTTCATCAGCATATATTCGTCTGACGAGAATACCCCAAATGTTCTCAATTGGATTCAAGTCAGGAGAACAAGCTGGCCAAACCTAAACTTTAACATGGTTCCTTTCAAGTTATTCTTGTGTTTCCTTCCTAGCGTGAACAGCAACCAACTTGCAGCTTGTGTTCCACCAAAAGTGTGCAAAACAACGATTTGGAATATGCTCAAGTGCTCCAAACAAATTTGCAGGCAAAAATTGAAGCTTATGCCATCCTCAAGCGTAGTAAGGATGCACGGTTAGAGTTTTGCCGGAATAATATGGACAGAGCCTGGACAAAGCTAAGCTTTTTTAATATGCTCCATTTTGTCTTCGTAAATGGTTGTTAATTTTAACAGGTAATTTATTCTCATGAAAAGATGTTCAACCTGGACGGTTCGAATGACAATAGAGGATTTTGGCGTGATTTAAAAAAAGATCCCTGATATTTTTCAAAGAGATGTTTTGGTGGAGATTATTTTATGATTTGGGGTGTTTTTACAGCTCAAAGCACTTTGGAACTACAAGTTGTACCCACAAATCTGATCAGCGAGTTGTATTGTCAGCTATTGAGAAATAGTTTGCTTCCATATATGGAGCAAAATAGAAGCTGTTACTACATTTTTCAGCAGGACAACGTCGCTGTTCACGTCAGGATGGAAACACAAGAGTGGCTTGAAAGGAACAATGTTAAAGTTTTGGATTTGCCAGCTTCCCACTCGGCATGAAACGTTTCGTAACGTTGCAGAAACGTTTCGTAACGTTTCTGCAACGTTTCATGCCGAATGGGTTGTTCTCCTGACTTGAATCCAATTGAGAATATTTGGGGGATTCTTGTCAGGCTGATAAACGACAGTTTTCAAGTGCTGCAAGATTAAGGTGTTATTTTCGGCGAGGTCGAAACTCACATACTCTACACTGCACTGAAAGTACCTTTTCATCAAATGTTAAGAAGACGTTGAAGAGGTTGAATAAATGAAATGTTAGAAAGGTTGACAGAGGTTGAAAAATGTTGAAAAGTCGTAAATATATGCAAAATGTTGAAAAAAGTTGGGAGAGGTTGAAAAACTCTAAAAAAAATGAAAGAGGTTGAAAAAATTTGAAACTATTCAAAGTTGATGAAAAAGTCGAAAAAATAAAGAAACTTATGAAGAAAGTTGAAAGATGTTGAAAAAGTCGAACAAATACATATAGAATATATTGGAAAAAGTTAAAGGGTTGAAAAAGTCGAATGAATATGGAAAATGTTGAAAAAATCGAATAAAAATGAAAAATTTGAAATATGCCACGCCCACTTCTCCAATTCCGCCCACTTTTGGTTCAACAAATTATATTTGTGATTGACATCCTCATATTAAATTTCAGCATAAAAGCTTGTATAGTTTGCGATATATGTATGCTGCAGTTTAATTTAAAATTTAGGGCGGTGACACACCCACTGGTACAATCCAGCCAGGTTTTGATCCAGAAATAGTTTTTCATAAGCAAACCCCTAACACCAAATTTTCGTATGATTGCTCACTTATTTCGATAAATATGCCACTTACCGTATTTTATTTGTATGGGAGGTGCCACGCCCACTGGTGATTTTTCAGCCACTTTTGATTCAGATATACTCTATAGCAACTGAACCACTTTCATTAAATTTCATAGCAATTGCTGCAATAGTTTACTTAAAACAGCGCTTACAAATTTATGTTAATATGGGAGGTGCCACGCCCACTGATGCAATTCTGTCAAAACTAATTTATTTTTAAAGCCTATAGTAACTGACATCTAAACACCAAATTTTATGAAGATTACTCTCTTGGTACACTATTTATAACAATAAACAGTTTTTGCTTATATGGGAGATGCCACGGCCCCCAGGTACTATTGTACCAAATTTTTGTAATAAAAGACCTAACAGCAAATATGTCTACCTCATTAAATTTCATCACGATTACGTTGTTCGTTCTCTTAATATAACGTTTATAAATATTGTGGGCGGTGCCACGCCCTTCAACGAGTTTTTTCAATAAAGAGGCTGAGCTTGTATTGATGGCAGCTTTCAGCGGCATCTTCTCCAAGATTTTTATGAAAATCGTTTGTGCCAATTTTGAGATATATGGAATCAAAATTTTTTGCAGTTGAAAAGTGCCACGCCCACTTTTTCAATTTTGCCCACTTTTATATCAACTCAAGATATATTTGATATGTATCCGTTTACCAAACTTCATAACAATATCTTGCACGGCTTACGAGATATGTTGGTATAAAGGTTAAAGTTTAGGGCTGTGCCACGCCCCTGTAGGAAGCTTTGAAAACTTGAAACCTAACCTAATCCTAATCTTGTTCACATGTGCATCAAATCTCCAATTTTCATCAAAATCGCTGCAACTTTTTTTAAAATTGACCTGGGTATATATACATAGGGTATGGGCGGTAGGCGTGTCAGTTAACCGATTTCGCCCATTTTCAATAGCAAGATGCCTGCAAAAAGATGTGACCTGTGTGTGAAAGTTTCATTCCAATAGCTCTCTTGGTTTTCCCGTAAACCTGATTTCAACAGACAGACAGACATCGCTAAATCAACTCAGGTGGTGACGCTGGTCAAGAATATATATACTTTTCCATACCTGCCACGCCTCCTTCTATGTGTTACAAACGGATGGACAAAGTGAATATACCCTCGGTGTAGGGTATAAAAACAGCCATATTTGAAGAGTGGGAGGCTCTCGATGCTCAACTGGTACAAAATTTAGCACACTCCATGCGAAACAGAATATTTGAATGCACCAAATGAAATGGTGGAGTCACGTCGTATTAAATAATAAAAAATTTTAAAAAAAATTTCTTGTTTTCGTTCAAAAAAATTGACTTTAAATCATTTGTGCTATACTAAATGAACGATTCTTAGGCGGAAAAAATGCAATGTTGGAGATATTGATAACGGTTTACGGAGAGAGTCAAGTGAATATAACATTTGATAATGCCATCTTAAAGAGAACATATCTAAGCACAAAATATGCCAGTATGAGCGTCTGAGATTCAATATCCAACATGCTACAGCACATTTTCTTAAAATACATAAATTGTGCTATAGTTTATGAACGCAGTGTATTGTTACGAAATTTCTGTCTCTTAGACGATAATTTCGATCTCTTACACTTTTCTGAGTTCGATCACTGGATTGTGTAACAATCAATAACACACAACTTTATTTAATTATAAAAATGGTTTATTTAAATCACAATAGTTTGTTTTTACACGGTACAATTGTTTATCTCATTAACATTCATATTCTAACATTAATTTAACACTGTATAGAAAACTGTTTTACTTTACTACGGATCACACTGTATTCACTTTATTGCTTAAATCCAAGTGTTCTGCTTCACTGTTTAAATACAACTGTGTCCGAAAACTCAAATGACACCCTTTTATACTACAGGCATCACTTTCTCGAATAATCCACCACCTCCTAGATGGCGTGTATTCTACCACCATCCACAATCTACCAGTGCTTCCAAGTGGCGTGCATTCTACCATAATCCACAATTTACCAGTATGGCGTATCGACGTTGAGTTCACAATTATCCAGAATCTAGATGGCGTTGTACGACGGCGATAATTTCTCTCGGTTATTGACTTTTTATTTATAGTGTACTGCAGCGTCTGTTCGGTTTATTATTTGCCGCTAGATGGTGTAAATGTATTTATACAGCCAGAATGCTAGCTAGTATCGTTTAGTTTCTTTTGTTGGTTTTTATTTCAAGAATTTTCTAGCATAAACCAAATTTCGCTACAATATGTAATTCTGTTATTCAAATAATTTGGCAGATTTCCTAAGATAATATTACGTATAAATTTAATAGTAAATATATAATAAGTTGTTTAATGCTAAGCCAATTTAAGCTATCTAGCATTTCAGCAATAGGGGTATCATATTGTTTTTTTTTTTTAAACAAATCTCATCACTTTATTCTGTTGTCTTTGAAGCCTTTTCAATTGAGAATCATTAATTGTATAAAGGATAGTAGGGCAATATAAAAAATGAGGCTCAATTATAGATTTATACACCAAAATTTTATAATATTTACTAATAATAAATCCAACTTTTTTTGCTATTTTTGCTTCAATATAATTTATATGTTCCTGTAAATTTAATTTATCGTCAATAATTATTCCAAGGTACTTAATTTGTTGAACTTTTTGAATTATATCATGTATTATTCTTTTGGTTATTATCATATATTTTGTTTTACTTATTTATATTAACCTTTAATTTATTATAGCAAAACCATTTATATATAGAATTTATGTCACTTTGCATTTTCATAAGAGCTTCATTTATATTGGCATGACTTATCATTATAAGTGCATCATCAGCAAACAATCGTATCTGGCAGTATATCAAAAATTTTTTTAATGTCATTTATGTAAATAATAAACAGTATAGGAGCTAGTACAGCTCCCTGTGGCAGTCCTATTTCAACATCTGCTACTGATGAAATACTGTTACCAACTACTGTTTGTTGTTTCCTGCCCGTAAGATAGCTGCTAAACCATTGAAGAGCTGTCTTTTATGCCAAGATGATAAAGTTTCTTTAATAATAAATGTCTATCCACAGTTTCAAAAGCTCTTTTAAGGTCTAGGAAAAATGAAACCACTATTTGTTTTTTTGTTAAACTTTGTTTCCATTCTGATTTGTTTTGAGCGGAATCCAGATTCCTCTGGAATAATTAAACTATTTTCATTTAGAAATTCCACTAATTGATTTTGAACTACAATTTCCATAATTTTTTCATCATTCGGAAGAGTATTTATAGGTCTAAACTCTTCAGGCTTTAGTGTTCCCTTAATTTTTTCTGTTGGTATTATTGTAGATAATTTCTACAGCTCCGGAACTAGTTCTGTAAGTAAACTTTCATTTATTATATTTGCATAACCAAACCCAGTATACACAATTGAGTCTTTTATAACCCCTTCAGATAAAAGCTTTTTTCCTGCAATTTTGTTTTTGAAATTTTGAACTATGAATACTATATCATCAACTGTTACACTTTTAAACGTAAATGATTCTGAAGTATTTACGATGTATTCTATATCAATATCCACTGGCTCAATTTATTATTAATTTCTGTTACACTGTTTACAAAATAGTTGTTTAGCACATTTGCTATTGTTTGTTCAGTTTCAATGTATTCGCCATTAAAGGCTATCTTGCTTATGATGTATATTTCTTCATGTAAATTTATTGTTTGTTTTAGGAATGTCCACATCAACTTTTGGTTTCCCTTATTTATCAAAATTTTGTTTTCCATGTATTTCATTTTCTTTCGCCTAACTGTTGACTTATATAGTTTTTTTATAATGTTATAATCTGTCCATTCACCCGAACTTATCGCGATATCCCGAAATTCTAGTTTAGTTTTGTTCAATTCTGTTAGTTCCCGATCATACCATTTATTCATTAATTTTATTTCCACTCTTTTTTCATACGTCAGAGTATACATTATATCAGTCAGAATATCATTTAGCTTTTTTAATTTTGAGTTCATATCACCATTGTGTACAGCTTCGGAACTGTAATTTCTTAACAAGTTTAATAAATTATCACCATTATAATTCTCCCAACATATTATATTTTTGAAAGTTCTCATTTTAAAAGATTTTTGTGTAGGTAAATTAAAAACAATCGTTTCATGATCTGTTATTCTAAAATTATTCAACTTTTTGGATTTCACATCATCACAGCTTGTATATAATAAGTCAATTTTTGTTTCAGATATCTCTGTTATTCTTGTATTAAAACTAATTTTTTGTGAGTTAGTTGGTATTATGTATTTGCTTTTAGTGAGTCAATACACAACAATGAGTTTGGCTGATTGCGTTAAGCGACGCATCTAGCGACAAGGATCGACCAGGTACAACTCCAGGGCAGGAAAAGTTCTTCGAAATTTTTTTTTTTAATTTGAGTACGCATAATAATGTTAAAACACCAAATTTATAAATAAGTATCAGTGTTCGAAAATGTACAGTACGGTACAATTCAATCGTGATTTGTGACGATTTTAATATGTGCGCACAATTCAGTATTGTACTGTGCAAACACAATACGTTTATTTTTCCTTATAAAAATAGCGTGCCGAAGCTCTAACGAGTACACATCAGGGATGATATTTGGGGGCTTTTAGGGCTTTTTTGAGCCCTTTTCATTTTCAAAAGCCCCGTGGCCCTTTTTATTCATTTTTGGCCCTTTTGCAAAATTCTACCGAAAAATAATCACAATTTCTTAATTTTCATGGGAAAGCTAAATTGGATAAGTAAATTTCGACTGGGATAGAGTTTAAGTGTTTTTTTTTTTCTCCTAAAAAGTTTTAGGAGACCCTTAAGTAATACAATGGCTTTCGACTTTTTAAACTGCAAATTGAAATTATTTCAAATCAGAGATTTTTTTATATGAAAAAAGTTTTATTTGATTTATAATTATATGGAGAACACTAGTTTTTATGCCGAGAAGCTGTACTCTTATTTTTTTATTTATTTATTTATTAACTTGTAATTAAAATTATAAGCTAATATAAAAAACAATGGCATCAAAGGTCTTCAGCTGATTTACAAACTACAAAATATTTGAAGAAGTTGATTTCAGTGTTTCACCGAGGCCGAGGCGAGGCGAGATTCTAGTTGATCTCGGTCACGCCTCG
Organism: Tricholauxania praeusta; assembly: GCA_949775025.1. Classification (NCBI taxonomy): domain Eukaryota; kingdom Metazoa; phylum Arthropoda; class Insecta; order Diptera; family Lauxaniidae; genus Tricholauxania; species Tricholauxania praeusta. The sequence goes on from OX459029.1 coordinate 115,294,699, forward strand.
TTTTATAGACTTGAGTCTCGCCTCGGCCTCGGACGAGACCTTGCCATCGCATGTCTCGCCTCGTTCTCGGACAAGGCACCTCGATAAAAAGCGAGGATTTTATTCAAATGAAAAAAAAGTTATGTATGCATCAGACCTGATAGGCTTATACGGCTGTGTGTTTTTATTTTTGGTAAATTCAATAAGATATGATGGTTGAGATATGATAAATTTAATTCTTTTTTTATATGGGAGGGAATGACATTGTCCATTCTTTCCAAGCCAAACCATGCTACGAACCTTCTCTAAATCATAAGAAACATATGTATATGCAAAACAAAAAAAAAAGAACAATGATCTTACATGCTCAGTATCATGGCCTCATCGGTGGCCATGCTTACACATGCTTCCCTAATCGATCAACCAAGAAGAAGTCACTTAAAAGCTGATGCGATCCAACCACTTGTGTGCATAAGCGCTCGGACCAAATCTGAACTCGTAAGACCCACATGCGAGTTTAAAATATAGTAATAAAAAAAAAAAAAAAACTACTATTATATAAGTTTAATATAAATATGAATCTAAAAATTACATTCATATTTTGAATCTGCATATGGGTCTTACGAGTTCAGATTTGGTTCAAACGCTCTTGTTTTCAAAAACGAGGCCAGGACGAGGCGAGGAAAATTTATTTCTCCATCTCGCCTCGTTCTCGTAATCAAGAACGAGGTTGCCTCGTAGCCTCGGTGAAACACTAGTTATTTTACATAATATGCGACTATGATTTAAATATAGGTAATATAGTGTAGGGATATAAACGAATAAGAAAATATTTACAAAATTTATATTGAGTACATAAGTATGTTTGATCATTAAATTTGATGATACACGTTACAAGATTTTAAGAATAAGATAATTTTTTTAATAGATTCTTGGTTTGGATTGGACAGAAGTGACAAAGGATCGGAATTTGGAAAAACATTTTTTTCTATTGAGTATAAAAGCGCAACATTCGGTTAATAAGTGGGTTATAGTTGTTAGTGTAGAGAGGTTGCAATAGTGACAAAAAGAAGGAGAGTTTTAATCTATATAATGTAAGTGAGTCAAACGAGTATGGCCTAACCTTAAAACCTTTTATTTTATCTAAGGACCTTACATTGAATACATTATTAGCAAAAATGTTGATATCATACGTGTAGTTTTCTAGAACTTGCCTTGTTAAAGAAAAGTTTACATGAAAAAAAATTTATATTATTTAAATAGAAACTTTCTTTTTCGCGACTTTCGTGAATGAGGTGTAGAAGGGACTTTCATATTGCATCCCCCAGCAATAGTCAGCCATCATATGGCGATCCCACCTGCCTTGGTATCTTTCTTCCATGGCTTTTAGATCCTGGTGAAACCGCTCCCCTTGTTCCGCGCTATAGGATCCAAGATTATCTGGGAATTGGTCAAGATGACTGTGAAGCCAGTGCACTTTCATGAACATATTAAGTACATCCTAAGTTATTAAAGTGCTCTAGCATGTCATTTACAATTTCAGAGCAGTTGTTTAACTTGTAATTTCCAAAAAAAGTTTGTAGTAACTCCAACAAATGATATCATTTAGAACTTTCTATAAAGAGACCCATTTCGAGAATAAGGCCTTGCACATAAAAAAAAACCATATCATTTTCCGATTGAAAAAATGGTAGCAAGTCTTGCTCTCTTGTTCTTGTACCTGACGCCAACAAGTTTTTTTCTTTTAATCTAAAAGCCAAAACCACTGCAGACTCTTTAGAAAGTTCAAGATCCCAAATCAAATCATTTAATTCTTCTTGGGTAAAAGGTTTTAGCTCTTTAGATGGTATTCCTTCGAAATCACTGTCGCTACTCACTTCATTAATGACTACTTCAAATGATGATTCACGAATGGAACGAAATGCTGGAACAAGTACTTCCTCTGAATGTTGTATTCATAGAAATCTGTCGATTACTGACGGTTAATCAAAAATGACACGTAGGAAATAAAAAAATTAAAAATATTTTCAATGTTGCCAGTACATACTTAATACAAAACCACTAACTATATCTCGGGACCAACATTTCTTTTTTTTCGATTTGTTGACCTGAATAATAGGTTAAACTTGATGTGGTAAATCTGCAAATATATCGTTTGTTTCTGCATTTCCTTTTGAAGAAGATTCTAAAAATCGATCTCATCATGGTTAGTTCTTTTATATATTGCTCATTTTCTTCAAAAACGTCATAACTCAAAAAATCAGATATTTCAGGGTAAGCATTTTAACTAAATTTTTACGTTTTTGCGTTATAACGTTATTGAAGAAAATGAACGATTTATACAAAATAAATTTTAAACGCTTAAATGTTCATATGTAAAATTTATGTTGACAATTAAATTTAAACAACAAAATAAATTTTATAAAAAAAAAAAATTTGGTATATAAATGGTTATATGTATCCGATTTGATTTACAGAAGCCCTATTTATGTCAAAAAAGCCCTATTTTAGTTCGAATTTTGGCCCTTTTACAAATATGCGAATATCATCCCTGGTACACATACTTTTCATAAACGAAGAGTGCACACAACCAATCTTCTTTTGTACGTCTCTGAGCACAGAACATTACTTTATTCTCATTATGTTTTGTGAAATAGAACGAAACAAAACCAATTCGTTACCATGTCAAACTTGCTTCTTCTTGCTGTGAGAAGCTTACATAAATGTGGCCACATGTTTCGATACTTTCCGAATTTTTCGACATATGCAACAAAAAAATGTAATAAAACAGTTTAATAATAAAAAAAAGTGTATTTTAAATTTTTTCAGAAAACAATAAAAAAAACCGTAACTCAGACTTACAGAGCTATTCTGGCAACTATCTTAGAACTCACCAGAGTCTTTAGTAAGACAAAAGTCTTACTTAAGACGTTTTGGTATTCTGGCAACTATCTTGAAAGCTTTTTTCTGTCTTTCGTAAGACAATTTTAAAGACCTGCTACGAGCAGGTCTTTAATTTGTCAGTTGTATTTTTTACATTACAAACGTTAGGAAAACTATTTATTTTAAAGGGAATTATAAGTTGCTTTTATTTGACATGTTAAAAAAATGTATATACATATGTTTTTAGAAAAAAAAAATTTTTAGTGACGGGACTCGAACCCACGCACTTGGAGCTATGAGTTCACAGTCCTAACTACTTCTCCACGCTGCCTGGTGAATTCCGGATTTTTTATTATTCCTTTTGTAATTTTATTAGTTTAAAATTAAAAAATCAAAATTTGACAAGTTTACCACGAAAGCTTTTGTGTGGGGAATTCAAGAGCTTTATCTGTAAGACTTTTGCGCTAGAATACCTAAAGTCTTACAATGTGTCTTACAAAATGTCTTACAAAATATTTTCGTAAGACTTTTAGCTGTCTTTGCCAGAATAGCCCTGTTAAATACATATTTCATGATTATTCTAAGTTTTGGAATTAAAAAAAATTGAACAAAAAAAAAACAATAAAATTTTTTTTGAACCGGTGGTATCACTGGTGCAATTCGCTGTTGAGTGAAATAAACGACACAATTGCGAATTGTACCGAGCCAAAGCACGACACTCTATTTCTATTTATAAAGTGCATGCTACGGTGCAAACACAAATACAGAACAAAACAAAAGCCAACAAATGCACATAACGATTCATATTTTGTACCTTACTGAGTACACATTTCTGTTTTGTGCTGATATTGTTTTGTGCATTGGATTGCACACTATAGAAAATAAATAAGGTTTTGTGCTTCGGCCCGGTACACAACGAATTGTACTGTTTATTTTCGAACACTGATAAGTATATAACGGTCAATATTCATTACAAAATTTAATGAAATGATGAAAATCAAAGTTGAAAATGTTCAGGAAACGTTGCATCTGAAACCTTTTAGAAACGCTTCAGAATGATTGCAACCGAAACATTACACTTGAAATGTATCAGAAAGATTTCTGTAACGTTTCATTTGCAACGTTTCAAATGAAGCGTTTCTGCAACGTCACGAAATATTTATGAAACTTTCGGAAAAGTTTCATGCAGAGTGGGTACTCAATTAACGGCAGAGGGAAATTATCCCTAACCGTTTTCTTATTTAATGCACGATAGTCAATACATAAACGCAAATCGCCATATTTTTTCCTTACTAGCACCACTGGGGCAGCATACGGGGATCTACTCCGTTGAATTATCTTTCTTTCCAACATGTCATGAATTTTTTCACGCAACTCTTTTCGCTCAAAAGCAGACAACGGTCTCGGAGAGCAATGGAAAGGAGTGTCGTCGGTTAAATAAATTTTAATTTTGAAATTGTTTGGTCTACGCTCAATGTCAATCGGGCTTAAATAATTCCTGTCAATAACCGCTTTAAGTTCACTTTTTTGGTTTTATCTAATACCGGGCAAATATTAATATCTGTCTGCGGATTACCAACGTAAATAGCAATAATTTTAAAAATAAAGATATCACACTCATTACTACACATCTGTGGTGGGTCATCAATAGTCGACACTGGAATAACATCGGTTTCATTGACACTACCATCCGACGAAGCTAATGCATCGAATTTACCAGCTGCCCCACCATGGTAAGGGGACACACTCATATTTACGGCGGAGGATATCGGACTAACACACTCACTTATATACTTTGAATTGAACACGTCAGGCGCACTTCTGTTTTTACAAATATTTTTATTTAAATTCAATTCATAAGTATTGCGAGTATTCACACTTTTACAAGTTTTTCTAAGATGAATGTCAAAATTATTCAAAAATTTACGACCTAAAATTAATGGCAATGTCATTGCATTGTCTGGCAACATAAAAAGTAATACATTTCTGACTTCATTTTGAAATTCTGTGACGCATTGAATAGTACCATTCGACCAAAGCTTTGTTTTTCCAATTCCAGTATATTTTGTTGGCTTTAAAAACTCAGGCACACTAATTTCTTCTAGAATAACCGAACGTTGAACAAAGTTAACGGCGCTGCCGGTATCAAATAAAGAAAAACAACTTTTAACCCGAGTACGCCTGACCTGATCAATTAAGAAGGCAACAAATACCATCTGCATTGCGCTAATAGCACCTGCCAACTCCTTATCATCGTTTATGTCATCTTCTTCAGTAACTGCAGCTGCGGCTCTTTCTTGCTTCCTCTTTGGACAGTTTTGATGTTGATGACCAATTTCTTAGCAAGTGAAGCCAGCATTCACTGGTCTTAACGGCTTAGGGCAATTACTTTTGTAATGACCAAACTTGGAACAGTTGTAGCATCGAACATCGGACAAATCTTTATTTACATTTCGAGGAACAACAGCAGTAAATTTTTGAAGTGAAAACTTCTTATGGCACGTTGTGCACCTCCGTAAGAAAGCATTCGCGGCTGAGGAAAAAAGTACAAACTCGCGACACAGACCGTCATCGGGATTCCCCATCACGAATGAGAGCGATACTAAAATTTGAATGTTCTATTGTTTCTCTTAAATAAATATTCCAAGTGGAAGACAAAAAGCAAAGCAGACACACTAACTGACACATTCCATTCTCATTCAACGATTGTTATGCTTACATGTTTGTTTCTTTCAAATTCCGCGTTGTTGCGTTAACAAATTGAGAATGAGAGCGAGAGTAAAATTTGAATACATATTCCGTTTTTGTTTTCCATTGCATTGCCATATAAAAAGAAAACGTACACATACCAACTAACACACTAATTTGCCATTAAACGATTTTTTATGCTTGCATACTTCTTTCTACGTGTGAAATTAATTTTTTGTTTCAAGTTTTCACTTCTGTCGGCACTCCCGGAGTGCAACCCGCCGGTTTTTTTGTTTATTAGCAGCAACAGCTAACAATTTAGCAACAGAGCTACGTTCGCGTGAAAGTGTGCGTTTTTCTTGATAACGATCTAATCTTGATATCAAGTCCGCAAATGTTTTTGCATCGTTGATCAATGTGATGTTAACACTGCTGTCATCAAAACCATCAATAATGAAGGATATCACTTCAAATTCTGGAACGGATATTTTTGCGGCAAATGCCTTCATAGAAATAACAAAATCTAAACATGATTCATCAGGTTTCATTCGTCGGTATTCAAGCTGTCGATATACCCACTTGGCATGAAACGTTTCTGTAACCTTTCAGGAACCTTTCATATGAAACCTTACATTTTTCAGAAACATTTCTGAAAGGTTTCATTTTCACTTCAGAAAGCTTTCTGCAACGTTTCAATTTCCGCTTTTTTTCTTTCATTTGAAACGTTTCTGAAACGTTGCAGAAACCTTTCTACAGGGGGGAAATGAAAATAAAATTATTGTAACTTGTGGAACATTTTTTTATCATTGATTGTTTTTTTATCACGTCTTTCGGTGCAGCGCCACATAATGCATATTTTTATATGATTTTTAATACCCATACTTCCCCGTTCATATATTTGTTGACTTATTTTAAATGAATATGTTTTTGTGACGTTTATTTATTTATATTGTCAGTCGTCATTCATACACAAAGTTCATATTTATTCATATTTTGACGCCTGGGTCAGGCAACATGCACATAGTTCATCACTATGTTTCTACATTTGATGTCATATACATATATAGAATTATGAAAACAAAAAAGTTATAACGAATCACAAAAATTTATTTTGATTTTATTAGAAAAATTCAATGATTACCTGCGCTGCCACATATGGTAGATTTCCCCAAATTTGGTAGAACATTTTTGGTTTGGTAGAAGGGAAGATTTTTTTCATTTTGGTTGATTTTTCTTTGACAATTAAATGAACCGATATAAATTAATGTTCCTTCTGATTTGAAAAGTTGCTTTACGTTATTAAGCTTGTTTTTGAATGCTTTTGTGTGAACTGTGTTTTATTTTAAGAAAAAACAGATTTATAGTACAAAGCTGACGCTAACTTGGGAAACCGAGACCTCAAATATACCATAAATATTGGAAGGCGACCGAATTATGATCATTTCTGATATATTTTGGATATTTGTGGTTTTGCAAAAAGTTTTTAGAAACAAATTGTTGAAACATTTTTTACTTCTGCACGTTGCTATTATAACTATTTAAGTTAGTCCAGCTTTATCTAGTGTACATGCTTTTGAACTACTTTGAGTTCCAATTCGAAAAGATATATTTCACATAATTTGCGGCATCTTGAAGGTGATGAAAAAAGTTTTGGATGAATTCGATGCAATCGGATTTCAAAATTGCATTGGAATTCTATCAAATTTATAGCAAAACAACAACAACAAACAATTTTTTTCAATTACCAAAAATAAATCATACAAATAATGTTACATTGAGCATTGCAATTTTATGCAAGAGGTAAAATTATTTACTTTATAATTGTGACATCATTGTTAAATACATAAGTAAAATTGCAATTTTTAAAAAATTCGGAACTTCATAATTCAGTCGTATAACCACTCTTTCGTCTCTAATTTTTATTCTATTTAACAACAACTTACATATCTACATTCTTGAAAAGGCTTTTTTGTTTGTATACCAGCTTTGTATTTAAAATACTATATGGTGAAACAAAACTGTTTTATAAATAAATAAAAAGTCATTGCTACAGTAAGCTTATGTTATTTTAATTTTCTAATTCCAATTATCAAGCAGCTACCACATAAATTTCCAGCAAAAAAAAAAATTAACAAACATTACAAAAACATCCAAATCTGGGAATTCTGATAAAATTACAATTCAAATATGACACGGTTAGAAATATTATTATTATTTGCTTTTCATGAGTAAATACACAAGAATGTGCGTTAAGGAGCACATATAGCGACCCGGAAAGACTAGGTTCAACTCCAGGGCAGGAAAAGTTCTTCGAATTTTTTTTTTTAATTTGAGCTCGCATAATAATGTTAAAACACCATATTTATAAATATATCACGGTCAATATTCATTAAAAAATTTAATGAAATGATGAAAATCAAAGATGAAAAAGTTCAGGAAACGTTGCATCTGAAACCTTTCAGAACGCTTCAGAATGATTGCAACCGAAACATTACATTTGAAATGTATCAGAAGGATTTCTGTAACGTTTCATTTGCAACGTTTCAAATGAAGCGTTTTTGCAACATTACGAAATATTTATGAAACTTTCGGAAACGTTTCATGCCGAGTGAGAAGTGACTTTATTTTAATTAATCTTTGCAATTCTGCTTTGTTTGCTATAACACTGCTTATATTAAGATATATGCAATTTAAATCAATATTTTTACGAGATTTCTTCTTATATGGTGGATTCATTTCGCGATTTGCATTAGTATAACTTTTTAATTGCTAATATCCAAGTTTCCTTTTTTTGCTTCTAGCTTATTTAAATACGATGGACATTGTTTACTAAAACAATCGTGATCTTCACTTAAACCCAAATTCAGTTTATAATTAGCTTTTACGCAATTAATACATTTACTTAAAGGAATAATAACTAAATAGATATGTAAATATAAGAATATTTGTTGGTCAAATTACGTCGGAACGCGGAATTTGAAAAAAAAAAATTTTTTTTGAACTTAGCTTCTCCACGATCGGACCGGTCTCGAAAATTCTAATATTTATCAAAGTTTGTTTGAGAATTTAAAAAAAAACGAAGAGGATTTACATTTCGGAATTCAAGTTTTTTTTAAGTGAACTTTAAATAAACGATGAAGGCTAAAATGTTTCATAAAGTCGTACCATTTTCTTTAAAGAGCATCTATGCGTTACAAACGGAATGACAAAGTTATTATACACTCAGTGTTGGGTATATTTTTCTTTTTATTATTTATTTATTTAAGAGCGGGGAATAATCAATGAAGTGTCTTACTCAACAGCGATTGAAGATGCTTCATTAAAAATATCATCATATAACGTTTCATTTGTTCGCATTTCTGAAAACAGGTTGATAATTTGCTTGACATGAGTACAGGCTGAAGAGATTTGTAGTGTCGGATCTTGTAGTTTGCGACTGAGCGACAATATAGGAACATTTACAATTTTCAGAATATGTAACGATACTAATAAATTGGAGCGTGCGTGAAGCTGAAAGTTGGACAGCTTTTGAAAACGCTTCGGTTTCCTTGCTTTGTTCTAAGTCTTGTAACGCTTAAGAGATAAACAGTAATAATTCGCTGCAAGTATCAACGTCGCACACAATGCTTTTAAACGATTTTTCTGGACTCCGTTCCAAAATTTTATCTTTCAATAGTTCTACTCTTTTAGATGATTTCGAGAAAAAGTTTGACACTGATGAAACTGTGCCTAGCATGTTACGAATTTCAGAAATATTACATGATTTTCCTGCGCACAAATTCAGAGACTGACTGAAAACAAATAGTATAAAATGCTAAGAGTTGGTTTTCAGATATCAAAGCCTGAACTGCTATGATTTGCTCGATCCTCCATGAACTTTCTTGAATAAAAAATTTTTTTTTCGCTCCCAGGGGGTCATCAGCCCCCATATCCCCCCTTGTATCCGCCACTGGCCACGGCCACTACTGCAATCCCGTCCATTTTCATTTAATTTCAAAGCCCATAGCAGCCGACACCTCCAAGCCAAATTTTATGAAGATTACTCTCATAGCACACTATCTAATTTTTTTTTTTTTTTTAACCCTTAGCGGCACCACTTCATTTTTATAACAATCCGGCACATTGGGGACTTTCACGACCCCACGTTGAAAAAAAAATTTAGAAAAGAGTGAATTTTCAATTTCAGGCTACATAACTGTGAATGAGTGTTGAGATGACTCTACTTTATGAAATTTAATGATTATTAGGGATATTTTTCAAAAAATGTTTGTGCTACATGAGGCTAAACTTGGGCATTTATTAGTTCGAAAAATGATTTCAAAATTTTCGTGGTCGCTCACGACCCCATGGTGCCGCTAAGGGTTAAACTTCATTTTCTTTTATTGAATCTTCTCTTAAGAGACTAACAATAAGTTTTAAAATCTTAAACTAAGTGACATTATACTGAATATTATTATGAATAATGAATATATAATTTAATAATGAACTTGTCTCCAGAAACAAAAGTTAGCAGGGACTTATACTTCTTGTATAGTAGGTGCAGCTTGTGTATGGCTCAGCACAGTGAGTGCACAAGATCGAATAACTCATTGAGCATAGGTATGGATGCAGCTGACGATCGCTTCTCCCCATATTCTTTGTCTTGGCTTGGTAGCTGAGACGAACTAGGCCTCAGTCTACCCGAATGGGGGTTTCGAGTACCACAAAAACGATTGACTTCGTGGTCGCCGAGACGAACTTGGTCCCGGTCGACCACGTTGGGAGTGATTAGTGCCTCCAGGACGTTCTTGAGGTGGTAGCCGAGACGAACTAGGTCCCGGTCTAGCACCCAAAAAAAAGACCGAGAAGACACTGTTTCAACTCTCTTCCTGCTACTCTCTCCAATTCACCGGAAAGCGGCCGAGACGAACTAGGTCCCGGTCTTACACCCTCATCGAAAGGGGAGCTGGCGGCGATAAGTTGCCAAATGTGCCCAAGACGAGCTAGGTCCAGGTACAAAGTCCTCATATGATTCTTGATGATTACGTGTACTGCCTCGGAGGAAGGGTAAAACGTTTGAGCTGTTTAGTTTGGTTCGGTGTAAGTGACTTGCATAGAAGGGCAATCCTTTCTTTTTAATCTGGAGCGACCCTCTATGTTTGTTAAATTACGAGCCAATGGGTTCGGATGATGCAGCAACCTTATGGCGTAGGTTTGTTTGATTCTGTTAATTTCATCTTTTACCATGGGGATGCATAGATCTCTTTAATGTTTTCATTCCGTATATACCATGGGGCACCTGTAAATATTCTTAAGATTTTGGACTGAGCCCGTTGTATTAGTTCAATGTTTGAGGAGCTGGCGTTACCCCATAATTGGATACCATATAACCAAATTGGCTTAATGATTGTTTTGTACAAAAGGATTTTATATTCAAGCTTCAAATGGGAACGATGATTAATTAACCAGTGAAGACTGGCGGTTTTTAACTTTAACTGCGTTTTTTTGGCTTCAATATGCTTACGCCATGTTAATCGTCGATCTAATTGAATACCTAGATATGTAACAATTTCACCCTGTGGGACTGAAATATTATTTAGTACAATTGCAGGGCATTCACCACGCCTAAGAGTAAAAGTAACTTGCTTGCATTTTTGCTCATTTATTTTTATGCGCCATTGCGATAACCATTTTTCTATTGATTTCAAATGAAACTGGAGGTTTCGAGAAGCTTCCAAAGGGCAACGGTTACAACTTAAGACTGCGGTATCATCTGCGAATGTTGAGATGGTAGTGTTGGCACTGATTGCTTAGTCTGAGGTATGCAATAAATATAGAAACGGTCCTAGTACGCTACCTTGAGGGACACCTGCTCTTATATTGAAGTGAGTTGAAATAAAATTTTTGTATTTTATTTTAAAAACCTGCTTTCGAGGTAAGAAGTAAATATTTTATGAACATTAAGAGGCAATATGTGTTAAATTTTTGAAGTGAAAACTTCTTATGGCACGTTGTGCGGCTGAGGAAAAAAGTATAATTTCGCGACACCGACCGTCATCGGGAAGACTTGGGAAACGAACTCGATTTTGGAATTTTGAAGACTTGGGAAACGAACTCGATATTGGAATTTTGAAGACTTTTGAAACGAACTCGATTTCAGAAATTTGAAGACTTGGGAAACGAACTCTATTTCAAATTTGGAAGACTTGGGAAACGAACTTGATTTTGGAATTTTGAAGACTTGGGAAACGAACTCGATTTTAGAATTTCGAAGACTTTGGAAACGAATTCGATTTCAGAAATTCGAAGACTTGGGAAACGAACTCGATTTCAAATTTGGAAGACTTGGGAAACGAACTTGATTTTGGAATTTTGAAGACTTGGAAAATGAACTCGATTTCAAAAAATTTATAAAACGTTGCCTACTTTTAGGTGCTATTAATAATTTGCCCCTAAAAGTAGGCAACATTTTCTGACAAATTTCAAAAACAACGCCTAAAAGTAGGTAACGATTTTAAAAATTTCAGATAATGTGTCCTAATTTTAGGTGCTATTTTTGAAATTCGTCGGAAAGTGTTGCATACTTTTAAAGCGGCTCTCACACGATCAATATTACTGACAGTATAATTACTGACAGTATTTACATTACTGTCAGTGTACCACTCACACGGTCAGTATTGTTTATTGTCAGTAATCAGTTTTTTTGACATTCGACTGGTGAAGGTGCGAACTATGCTCCGGCTACGTGACTGACAGCCGAAAATGGCATGCCACTTTTTGGGGCAGATTCCATCCAAACTTGCACCACGCCTCCAGCTAGGCATCGGACGACCATACCCTTGGACGCAATGTTCCATGCCACTGAATGAGGAACTTTTTCAAGTTTCTTTCAAGTTTCGCTGCCTCATCGTCTATCTGCCACAAAATGGGGCATGCCACGCCCCCTCCCAGGATTTTGCCGTCCCGTGCCTACTTGCACTCTCTGACCAACTTTCAGCCGGATCTGCCCCAAAAAGTGGCATGCCACTTTTCTGTGCAAATAATACTGATGAACTGTCAGTATTCACCTCACACCATCAGTATTACTGTCAGTATTTAAAAACTTCGTCAGTAATATCCGATTTTTTCATCAGTCATCAGTATCGTTTTTCTATACTGACAGTACATCAGTACTCACCTCATACGATCAGTAATACTGTCAGTATGCAAAATACTGTCAGTAATATTGATCGTGTGAGGGCCGCTTAATACTGATGGTGTGAGGTGAATACTGACAGTTCATCAGTATTATTTGCACAGAAAAGTGGCCAAAAAGTGGCATGCCACATTTTGGGGCAGATCCGGCTGAAAGTTGGTCAGAGGGTGCAAGTAGGCACGGGACGGAAAAATCCTGGGAGGGGGCGTGGTATGCCCCATTTTGTGGCAGATAGACGATGAGGCAGCGAAACTTGAAAGAAACTTGGAAAAGTTCCTCATTCAGTGGCATGGAACATTGTGTCCAAGGGTATTGTCGTCCGATGCCTAGCTGGAGGCGTGGTGCAAGTTTGGATGGAATCTGCCCCAAAAAGTGGCTTGCCATTTTCGGCTGTCGGTCACGTAGCCGGAGCATAGTTCGCACCTTCACAAGTCGAATGTCAAAAAAACTGATTACTGACAATAAACAATACTGACCGTGTGAGTGGTACACTAACAGTAATGTAAATACTGTCAGTAATTATACTGTCAGTAATATTGATCGTGTGAGGGCCGCTTTACTGTCAGTATTTAAAAACTTCGTCAGTAATATCCGATTTTTTCATCAGTCATCAGTATCGTTTTTCTATACTGACAGTACATCAGTACTCACCTCATACGATCAGTAATACTGTCAGTATGCAAAATCCTGTCAGTAATACTGATCGTGTGAGGGCCGCTTAAGGGTAAATTATTAATAGCGCCTAAAAGTAGGCAACGTTTTTTGAAAAAATTGGCCCATGAAAGTATGTAATTTTGTGGAAAAAATTTTTAAATTTGTAGCATACATATGTTGACTTCCGGTTAGTTGTTGCTCAGTAAGCAAATTTTTCTCTGCTAGCGCAGCCGAAAGCAGAGCCAGCAGCCCAAAGCAGAGAAAAATCTGAAATACCAGGCCACCTTGAACCAGCAGCAAGCAAATTTGGTTTTTTGAAAAACTTTAAATCGTTATATCTCGGCTATTACTAAACCGATTTAGACAAATGAGGTGTAATAGTTTTTTTTAAGAACAAGCAGATTTTTTTGAAGTCATTTGTATTATGATTAACTGTCACAAGATGGCGTTTTAAGCAGTTTGAATATTCTAACAGCCAGAACTCGGCAACGAAAAAGCCGATTTTGATAAATGTGGTGTCATAGTGTCTGTTAGAAGAAGCAGATTTTTATCTTAAGTTTAAGAAAAATTATGTTTAAGCTATTTAGTCACAGGTCCAGGTACTTTTTTTACCTGATTTTTTCTTATACTTACATAATTCGCAATGATGTGTCTTACTGCAATCAGAATAAATTTTTGTTTTTAAACATAAGGAGTACTTAGCTCAAATTTAATTATTCACAGTTGAGGCTACTGAGCCGAATATACTTCTTCCAGCAATTTTTGAAGTGAAAACTTCTTATGGCACGTTGTGCGGCTGAGTAAAAAAGTATGAACTCGTGACACCGACCGTCATCGGGATTCCCCGTCATGAATGCGATGGTAAAATTTTAATGTTCTATTGTTTCTTTTAAATAAAAAATATTCCAAGTGGAAGACAAAAAGCAAAGCATACACACTAACTGACACATTTAATTCTCATTCAACGATTGTTATGCTTACATGTTTGTTTCTTTCAATGTCCGCGTTGTTGCGTTGACAAATTGAGAATGAGAGCGAGAGTAAAATTTGAATACATATTCCGTTTTTGTCTTCCATTGCATTGCCATATAAAAAGAAAACGCACACATACCAATTAACGCACTAACTTGCCATTAAACGATTTGTTTTCACTTCTGTCGGCACTCCCGGAGTGCAACCCGCCGTTTTTTTTGATAAGGCCTTCATGCCATACTTTATCAAACGCCTGTGCGACATCGAGAAATATTGCAGTGCAGTATTCACTGCGCTCATAAGCCTTTCTTATTTCATTTGTGATCCTATTAAATTGTTTGATTGTGCCGTGTTGTTTTCGGAAGCCGAATTGGTGAGGCGGTAATAAGTTTTTATCAGTAATATATGGCATTAATTTTGCTAGAATTAATTTTTCAAATAATTTTGACAAGCAAGGTAAAAGGCTTATGGGTCTATACGATGACGGTAGTGTACGATCTTTCTCATGTTTTGGTATCATGGTTATCAACGAGTTTTTCCATTCTTTTGGGTAATATCCATACTGAATTATAGCATTAAAAAGCCTGGTCAGAAAGATGATACCTGAGTGAGGCAGTTCCTTAATCATTTTGGGAGTGATGTTATCACACCCAGGGGCTTTTTTAGGACACATTTCTTGAATTAAACTGATTAAATTACTGCTATGGAAACTCATTTGGATAGTATCGGTGTTTATTGGCAGTTGGGAAGGCATGAAACCTTGAATGTACGGGTTTGGTTGAAAAACTGTACTGCATCACTTCTAGCCCAATTTCCATGTAGGTCTCTTATCGGAGATTCACTTTCAGTGGGTGCTCTAATTTTTTTGGTGGCTTTCCACAAGGATTTTAGTCCATTAGCATTTGGGGCAAGTTTTGAGACATATTTTTGCTGTTCCACGTCTTCTTTGTTTTTTAACGCAGACCTAAGTTTGTATGTAGCAATTTTTAGGTTTGCTTTAGAAGTTGGGGATCTATGGACCTGCCACTCTCGCCTTAACCTACGCTTATCTGCTACAAGAATTTCAATTTCACTGTTAGTAAGTAAAGGGGTTTTTGTATTTTTCTCAGCCTGATCAGGTGTTGAGTGCTCAGCAGCTGAATACAGTATTGTATTAAAAACGGCAACAGCATCGTCAATATGCTAGTTGTGTTCTATCGAATAGGTTGAGTGGATGTGTGAGCTTATGTATTTTTTATACTTTAGCCAGTCAGTCTTATGCGATGTTAGTCTCATAGGGGGCTTAAGGTCAACTGATTTCTCTAAAAGGCAAAAAATTATTGGAGAATGATCTGAAGAGAGTTCAAAATTTGTCTCGGCTGTTAATAAGGTTCTATCGATACCTCTTGTGATGGCGAAATCAATGAGGTCTGGGATTTTCCTTCGGTCGGCTGGCCAATATGTTGGTTGACCAGAAGAAGCATAGTCGAACGTGGTGCGATGTTTCATTAACATATTATATAATTGTTTGCCTTTAGGATTTATAAGACGAGATCCCCAGTATGTATGTTTGGAGTTAGTCTCCAGCAGCTAAAAATCTAGTTCCCAAGGTATTGAAAAATTCTTTGAATTTTTCCTCACTGATTGCGAATCGAGGTGGGCAGTAGACTGCCGAAACAGTAAGGTTTTTGGAATGGTTTTGTAGCAAATAGAGGTAGCCTGAAGATAATTTTTGGAAAAGGGTTCTAAGCAGTAGTGTTTAAGGCGATTTCGAACTAAAATTCCTGAGCCCCCGTGAGCTTTGCCATCAGGATGATTGGTTTTGTAGAATTTGTATCCTGGTATATGAAAATTATGCTTGTCTGTCAGATGAGTCTCTGAAACAAGCATTAAATCAATTTTTGCATGGGTTACATAATGAAAAATTTCATTTTTATTTTGGCTGATGCCGTTTGCATTCCAAACACAAATTTTTAGCTGATTTATTTTTGCGCAATCAAAATTTGAAGTAGCTGGTTTTGCGTTTTAACTAGATCTTGTAGAGTTGATTGCATTGAAACCATAAATTGATTCAGGGTTTGAGTTAAGTTTGTGATCTGTTTTTCCAAGCTACTTTGTTGAGGGTTCGTTGCTCCTGATTTGAGCGCATTTGCATATGAAATAGCTGGATTAACTGGATGCGCCGTGCTTTGTTGCTGGACAAAGTTATGGGTTGGGAATATATTTTGAGTTGGGTTTCGGTTTACTTTTCTTTTTAACAGAGATTCTAGCTTTTAGCTCTTTATAAATAGGACAACCCCTGTAGTTTGCAGTGTGATCTCCTTGGCAGTTAGCGCACTTCTTTAAATTTATATCTTTTTTCAACTTGTTTGAACAGTTAGAAATGTGGTGAAGTTCTCCACAAGCGACACAGACAGAATGAAGGGTACAGTATGTTTTTGTATGTCCATACTCTTGGCAGTTAGTACACTGTACCTGACCGTTCCTTTTATGAGGTTCCTCTACCACCACACGACGGTGAAGCAAATATTCAAGTTAAAATTGGGTGGACCTCATTCTTTTTTAATTTGGTAGAATCAGGATAAAGATCAACCTTAAACATAGGTTGTGGAACCTTATCCTTGTTTACTATATTTATTACAGCTTTAGCATCGAAATTTTTCAGACCTAAAGCTTCTTTGATTTCAGCAGGGTCAACAGAGGATTCAATACCCTTAATAACAACTGTAATACCTTTACTGCTTTTAAGCTGGTATGTGTAATAAGATTTATTACTGTCGTTAAAGTTTTTCGCAATAATGCGAAAATATTCCTCGCTTTTTACTTGAATCTTCGTTTCATGAAGATTACCTCTAGTTAAGGGAACAATAAAAAAGGTATCTTTCCCTATAAGCTGTGTTAGCTTTGCTACTAAAGCGTTTGAGCTTCGCTCACGCAAATAAATTGGAGGCGGCTTAAAAGTTTTGGGTGGTTCACTAGCATTGTTTTCGTCAAGTTCACTTAATGGTGCAAATTGATTGCCAGATAGAACATTTAAAGGTGTAACTAAATTGTTAGTTTTATTTATCTTTGAATTTCCTATATTCCCTTTTTGAGGGCTGAGCTTTCGCTTTGAATTCAAAGTTATGTAGCGATCTATACCTGTTTGAACTTTATTTTTTCCTTCAGTTGATCGTGCCTTAAGAATAGTACCGGTAGAGGTTGATTGTGATGTTGAATCATTATTTACAACCACCTGGGTTGGAGCGGGAGAGCTAGATTTTTCAGCTTTTTGCCTGCTCTGTTGCTCCTCTTCTTGTAGAAACTCTTGTTGTTGCGACGGTTGTTGTTGTAGCAAATGTTGTTGTCTTTGTAACAACTGTTGTTGTAGTAACTGTTGTTGTTGTAGCAAGTGTTGTTGTTGTAGCAAGTGTTGTTGTGGTAACTGTTGTTGTTGAAGCAACTGTTGTGGTTGTTGCTGTTGTTGACTCCCTCCAGATGGAGGAGAGCCGCTCAACGTCATAATGTAATAAAAACAATATTACTATTAGAATTTTTTTTT
The DNA here is from genome assembly GCA_949775025.1 of Tricholauxania praeusta. NCBI lineage: Eukaryota > Metazoa > Arthropoda > Insecta > Diptera > Lauxaniidae > Tricholauxania > Tricholauxania praeusta. Next base: position 115,312,569 of record OX459029.1, read on the forward strand.
TTTTTTTAAAAGTTCCAGTACCCAATATAATGTGAATAAACAGAAGCAACTTTTTTTTTATAGCCACTTCTGTCATCCACATAATTTGTTGCAGACTTTTAGGATCTGTCAACAAAAAATTGGTTTCTTAAAAGCGTAGCCTGGAGCTTTTTTCACGAACAGCTGTTTTTGGCGGAGCACCAATTCTCGACACTTAGTTAAATTTGTTGTTGCAGTTTAAATGCAAAAAGTTACCTGCTTGTTTGCTATATTAGCACCACAAAAAACAGCTAACTTTCAGCTTGCCTGCCAATCGCTGAGCCTTAGCAGTCAATAAAGCTGCGAAAACGCGTATTTTAATTTGAATTTATTACCGAAAGAACTGTCACCACTTATAGTGTTGCCACACTATTCAAAATTTTTAGTTTTCTCTTCTTTTTCTTAGTTTCTTTATGAAGAAAACGGAATTAAAAGAACATTATTATGCCCACCCAAAAAATAATGAGTTTTAAGAATCAAAAAATCACATACATATCTTGTTTGGCAAGGTCTAAAAAAGATAGATATTTCAGCATATTTTCAGTAAAATATTTTTTCACCACGATGTTAAGATGTTTGCCCCTACGGTCAAAATTGAAACGACACGTAGAAAAATGTTTGAAATTGGCAAAATTTTCCCAAAAAGCAAGTTATTATGACGGCTTTCAACGAGTTAATTTATGTTTGCATATATGACCAAAATGTTCGAATTGTTTCGATACTACCTTGAGGTTCGACAAGGTTTGCTAAAAATTAAAAAATTTCCGAATTTTTAATGTCCAATATTAAACACGTTTATATTTTAGTTAGTAACTCAATGCGTTGAATGGAACTAAAGAAACTTAATTTAGGTAGGAATTAAATGGATGACTATATGTATCTCCGAAACTAAATACGACCGACACTTTCTGAAAGTTAACTTAACCGAATAAAATAAATTTCTTCATATGATGTTTTAAGACAACTGAATTAATAATTATGCTTATTTCACACTGGCAATAAAATCACCACAGTTTACATTTATCTCGATTTAGATACATTTTTACATACACGTGGTGATTTCGGTGCCAGTATCAAATGTAAACATTACATAAAAATTAGGCAGTCTGCTACCATTTCCTGCTGGTGTTTTTCATGTTTAACATTTTGTATGTAGTCTGAAAACTTTTTTTTGAAGAACCTATGCAGTGCAGTCTTTGCACTTTAGCCTGCGTTGTTAAACTGCCCTTTGTCGAAATGTAATCAACAACTCAATACTCTACTGGATTGCAGAAAAATAAAACCTATTTTACGAAGTGCAGTCAACTACCCGTGCAACACGGCCATGTTGTCCTGCAATGGTCCATATTTTATATATTTATTTGTAAAATATGCAAGAATGATAGAATACAAGATTGCGCATTCCGATTTTACAAATGAAATTCTTCTGCGCATGTCATCTGCATGATTAAATAATATAGGTTGCTGCAAAAAAAAAAGGTGCTTCTTCCTAAAGTAGGTTTAAAGTCAATCAAACGAGTCGTAGCAGCACCGAAACCGGTGAGTAAAGTAGCTTGTGGCAAGTTATTCAAGATGAGTGGCACACAACTACTCCAGATCAGTGGGCACGTCTCGTAGGCAGCATGTCAAAGCGATTCTCCACCACTATGAAAAAAAAGCACACACCAGAAATTCAACAATTTCATTTCCTTTCTTTCAGATGACTTAAGTGAGCATAGTATACAGTGGCGAACAGTGAAATCCGGACAAACAAAAAAAATTGAACAAAATCCTTTAGGATCTAAATTTTTTATCGATTGAAAAAACTGATGCTAGAATCAGAGTATCAAATAATGTAATGTACTGAAAATATTTTGCCATAACATAAACATTTATTTTTAGCAAAAAAGAGAAATATGTCCTTTATTGATACAAAAAGTTTTTTGGTAAAATGTTATAAAATTTCATTTTTATGGGACTAATTGAAAAATATTTTCAGCAGGTATTTTAAGAACTAATATTTAGAATTAATAAAAAACAGGGGGCCTACTCTGTAATTCGATTCGAAAGGCAATACTGTTCGAAAGCCAAATTCGATTCGTACTTTGCAACTCGTTCGAACGGTATCCCTTTATTTTTTGAAAAAAGTATGCATCACTGTTTTAAAAAGTCAAAAAATGTAAACAAAGCAGTAAATTTGAAGTGAAAATTGAATTTAATTTAAAGAAAAAAGAAATATTTTTATTTAAAAATGGATTCGGTTGCATTGTGGTTGGACGATGATGTGGAAGATGAACGAGTTCAGCGCAGATTAATTAGAGATCAATCTAATGTTTTGGGACTAGTGACAAAATGTAATAAAATAATATGCATACAGTGTTTTTGTAAGTTTTTCACAAGACATATATTTTAGTTTCGTACAAAATTTCCGGTTGAACAAGGAGTCGTTTATTTACGTGTTAACCCTCCGTTAGAGTATTAGTCACCCGGGTGACTTTTTCATTTGTTTTGCAAGATTTGTTCATGTTCAAATTTACCTAGGATGGAAGGCGTTTCTGACTTTACTACGATTTTAGTTAGGATCATTTTAAGATATATTTCGAATTTTTAGCTCTTACCTATGGGCGTATTTATCTGAAAGTTCCAGTCTGATCTCTTGTTGTAGTATTAGTCACCCCGGTGACTACGTATATAAAGCACGCAACATGTATTGCAAAAACCATAATATGGTAGAAAGATGTTAAATTTTTTATCAAATCTTATTGAACGAAAGACAAGCGAAGAAATAATAAATAGAAAAATACAAGAAAAAATTAGCCTAGCACGCGTGGCAGGTTATTTCCTTTTTAGTGTGTTGAGCCCATACTGGGTTTTAGCATAGTCTGCAGCACTTGAGCGAATTTCTTTGTCCCTTATTATTCAAAATGCATTGGTGACACTTACTCTGAATCTTATCGCAACCACTAGCATCCAATTGTGGCGCCTCAAGCTCTTATTGTGTTTTCAGAGACAATTCATAACCAAGCATGTCGCATATTGCTGACCTAAGATGAAGTTTCCCTATAATATGCAGATTTTGCAATCGTCGGAGAATGTTGCAGAGTTCTGATTACAACTGGACAAGCTGGTTCTTCTCAGGGTATATGATGTAAGTGGCAATGGTAGCGATGTTGACCAAATTATAAAACAGAGTCATGAGCCAGCGTCTGGTTCCACGTTTACATGAATAGTTTGGGGTCATTTGGTCCATCGTATCGACGCTTACAAAATATAGAATACAACAATAATAAGAGTTAATGAATGCATTACTGACGCTAGTGAAAAGAAACTATACAAACCTCCTTAATCTTTTTAATCCAAGATAATTATCGGTTTGCAGGCTTCGGAGTTTATGACTACAGCCTTAGTGATGTGCATGGTTGAAAGCAAGGCTACGGATTCATTTCTCCTAGTCTCATATGATACCAATGTTACGTTCTCTCGAAATGTAAATGTACTATTTCCAACCGGATCTTTCCGCTTGCACATTAGCTCTGCAGGGATACATCTTTTATTCTGGCGCATTGTACCGATCATGCTCAATTTCTTACTCACAAGCTCTTCTGCTAGCGCCAATGTGGTAAAAAAATTATCCATTGCGTTATTTTGCTCGGAATTTTTGCAATATTTAACCAATCACAAAACAACTGTCTCACCAAGTCCTTTGCCTCGGGCTTCATCCGGTAGCTTCCCTCAACAGAATCCTCTTTGGAGCGTATTATGAGTCCTCGAGTCAGCAGACCAATTTATTTTTATACCGTATTTGTTTGGCTTAGAGGAATGTACTGCCGGAAAGGGCAGCGGCCGATAATTGTTTTGCAAATTTACTTTCAAATTTTAATTTTGACACTGTTATAACGAACTTTTAATGTATTTGCATTGTTTATACTCACTCAAAATTCGTTATAATAGACACAAATATAACAAAAAATCATCTAGATTTTTGGAAATAGCGAACTAGGTTGTCAGCGACAACTACTACTACGTTTATTTTGCCTATCAATCTTATGTCTATTAACTTTTGGGTTATACACATTAGGGGACATCGATAAATTACGTGAGTCAAAAAAGGAGGGGAGGGATGCGGAAAAGTCTCACCAAGGAAGACGGGGGGGTCAATAAAAATCTCACGTGAACTTTTTACTTTTTATTTCAGAGACTATACATTATAATAGCAGATTACATTTAAAAATTACAAGGCACGTGTCATGTAAGGGGGGGGGGGGGGGGGGGGGGCTCCGGTCAGAACTCTAAATCTCACTAAAGGAAAAGGGAGGTTCGAATTTAAAAAAAAAAACACCTCACGTAATTAATGGACAACCCCTTACGTCCATTTTTTGATTAGTCACCCGGGTGACTAATACTCTAACGACCGATTAAAAATTCTTCAATAAACGAAGGGTTAAATAGCATAGAGCATGAGCTAAAAATACCCCAGAGACGCACAGCAATTCCACTCATAGTCAAGCTATCTGCGGCATCAAAATTTTTAGCACAAGGCGGCTACCAACATCAAATTGGGCAGGACCGCAATGTAGGAATGGCACAACAGACTATGTCCACATGCTTATTTGAAGTATGTAGTGCTATAGAAAAAGTGCCAAAGCATATAAATTTTAAAATGTCTGCAATAGAGAAGCGAAAAGGTAATGTAATACTTTGTTTTGGAATTTTTAATTGCATTAGACTAAAAATATTTTTCAAATTAAAAGGTACTTCTATGAAACGTCCGGTGTACCAGGAGTAATTGGGGTGGTAGATGGCACTCACATTCAAGTGATAAGGCCAATCAGAGACGAGCATTTGTACTTCAACAGGAAGCTAAAACATAGTATAAATGCTATGGTTGTAAGTTGCTCCCTTATTTCACAATATTTTCGTTTCCAAGAAATTAATGCGAATGATTTTAGATTTGTGATCACAAAATGAATTTTAAGGGTGTCAATGGTCGATTTGGTGGTGCATGTCACGGCTCACATGTATGGAGTCTGTCTGGGGAAAGACGCTATTTAAGAGGTCAATATGAAAACGGCTATAAAGGAACGTGGATCCTAGGTAAGGAAGTTTTTAATTCGATTTTTTGAAAAATTAAATCAATGGCATGTTATTATCTTCAAGGCGATTCTGGATATCCATTGGAACCATGGATTTTAATTCCATATAGAAATGCTTCCGAAAACTCTCCTGAATCCCTTTTCAATCAAAAGTTATCAAAAGCAAGGTGTTTGATTGAGCGCGTTTTCGGATTATTAAAAGGAAGATTCCGTTGCCTCTTACCTGCATCAAAAATTTTAAACGAATGTTGCGCATTGCTTAATATTTGCATGCTTTACAACGTTGAGCAACCTGCGGATATCTCAATCGAAGAAGAACAAATATCTTCTATTTTCAATAGCGATTATGTTGAAAACGCAAATTTAACAAATATTGCAAAAAATATTAGGAATGAAATACGAAATAATATGCTAGCGTAGTGCTTGTAAGGGGCCGTTCAAGTATTACGTAACGCAATTTTCGAAGATTTTTGACCCCCCCTCCCCCCTATGTAACGCGCCGTAACGTTTTCTTCTACCCCCCCCCCCCCCTTAAACGTTACGTAACACCCAAGTGACCATATTTACCTAAAAGTCACAATTATGTTGCGAAAAGTACCGGAAATACATGCGTATGTTGTTTATTTTCTTTATTATACCCTACACCGAGAGTATATTCACTTTGTCATTTTGTTTGTAACGCATAGAAGAGGGCGGTGGTAGGTATGAAAAAGTATATAGATATATTCTTGATCAGCGTCACCACCTGAGTTGATTTAGCTATGTCCGTCTGTCTGTCTGTTCAAATCAGGTTTACGGAAAAACCAAGAAAGCTAATTGAATGAAATTAGCACACTCAGGTCAGACCTTCTTGCAGGCATCTTGCTATTCAAAACGGACGTAATCGGTTCATGGGTACGCCTACCGCCCATACTCTATGTATATTTGCCCAATCCCATTTTGAAAAAAAATGCAGCGATTTTGATGAAACTTGGTGATTAGGTGTACATTTGAACTAAATTAAGATTAGGCAAGTTTCCAAAGAATCGCGTGGCACGGTCCTAAATTTTAACCTCTATACCACCATATCTCGTAAGCCGTGCAAGATATTGTGATGAAATTTCTTTATTTTTTCGACTTTTTCATCGATTTTAAATTGTTTAGACTTTTTCAACCTCTCTCAACATTAACATTTTGCATATATTTACGACTTTTTCAACAGTTTTCAACCTCTTAAACATTTCACACTTTTTTCGAATTATTTAACCTCTTCAACGTCTTTTTTTACTGAAATATATGTACCTACTTTGAGTGCAGTGTAGGGTATGTGAGTTTCGGCCTGACTGAAGATAACACCTTAGCTTGTTCATATTGTTATTTAATCACACATAATGTAATAAACATTTGCTTAAGCTTAAAATATGTTAAAATGGCGAAAAATGAGACGAATATATTTTATTAAAATGATAAAAGTTGATGGGATCTAGAACAGCTACAGCAATAAATGAGAAAAATAGGAAATCTTTCCACGCTTACATCTCTGGTTTTGGTTAACCAATCTCGAAGATGATAGTTTTAGAATATTCTGCTTCATAAGTGCTTTAATTTAACATATCATTTATTGCTGTAAATTATCTAGATCCCATCAACTTTTATCATAATAATAAAATTTTTTGGCTGTAGCTATTCAATAAGCATACACATAAAGAAAGCGTTTCATTATACACACCTCATTTCAAATCACCACCCGCTAAAGTAGTTTCACTTCTAAAACAATGTTACGTAACGCGTTGTTCGAACCCCCCCCCCCCCCCCCCCTCCCCTGTAACGCATCGTAACGTTTCACAAGACCCCCCTCCCCCCCTAATTGCGTTACGTAATACTTGAACGGCCCCTAATTCATAAATAAAAATATTTTATTTTCATTAAATCATTTCCTTTAATTTTTTGATTAAATATGTGGTAAAAACTATCTTATGAGATTTGGATTAAATGTGGTTAAAAAAATCTTATAGTATCTAATAAAAAAAAGGTTTAAATGAGATCAATTAAAATTAAATTCAGGTACATTTATATCTCAGTATTATTAATTCATTGTAGAAATCTACATATCTATACTAAATCTTATATTATCTAATAAAAAAAAAGGTTTAAATAAGATCAAGTAAAAATAAAATTCAGTTACGTTGATCAGTCGCTAAGATTAACATAAGTTTTAAAGTTTCGTTTTTAAACATATTTTTTGGTATCCAAAAGTACAACAAAGGAACATCTAACTTTTGCGTTTTTCAATATCTCTTCTTTTTTTGTACGCAAATTTTTCCCTGGCGAGCTTGTATTTTTTTTCGATAGCTTAAATTTTTTCTCTTCCAGCTCATATTTTTTTCTCGAATAATGAGATAAACTTTGTATATTTGAGTTTATATCCATCAAAATTTTTACTGAATTTTCATGGTACTTTATTTGGTTTTCAACCTGTTTTTCCAAGAGATTTTCTTTGCCAGTTTTTGTACTAACAAAATGCCTTCGAGACGGTGTTTTGGTAGTGCTTACTCCGGATACATTTATTGCAAGTTTACTTCATGGCCAGTTTCCTCAACTAATCAGAAGTTAATTGTACCGTCCATGCCGTTGACAGCTTCGTCTATGGACAGTAACTGGCTGACCTCCTCCAATGGACTGAGTGTACAGTATTTTGAAATACTGGTATTTCTGGCACTGGTGGTGCTTTATTTTTTCTTAATTTTGCTTTGACATGATTTTTATAGTCCGCCCAGACCTACAAATTACATACATGTATTTCTTATTATACTGCAAACAATCAAAATACTATAAAGGCTTACCTTCTTCCACCCAGAAGCATTACGAATTGGTGGTCCCGCTGCATTGAGGTCGCCTGTCAAACGCGTTCACAAGTTTGTAGCGCAAACTCTTGCTGCTGGTGTTTTTAATTGATCTTTAGCCAAATCGGTATGCTCCTTAAAAAAATCCACCAAAATTTCGAATTGGTGCTGTTTGATGTTCATATTTTTATGCCTATGATTATTTAATATTATTGGTTTTATTTATAAATTAAATTTAAAACTTATATCCTGGCGGCCAATTGCTATCGAATAAAAATCCGAAAAGTAAACAAGTTTGACAGTTGAGTTAGAGTTGCTAAGTTCGGAAATTTTCTCATTTTCGAAGAGGGCAAAAAATAAATTCGAAAGTCGAATTGCAGAGTGGAATTTATTCGAATTCGAGTAATTTGCCTTTCGAATCGAATTACAGAGTAGGCCCCCAGGTATCAATATTTTGTTGTTCCTCCCTTCGCTTTTATGACCGCCATAAGTTTCTGCGGCATGGAAGGGATCAAATTTTTTAAAAGATCTTGCGAAATGCCTTGGTACCAAACATTTTAAATTATTCTGTATCGCGTCAATTAGTAGTCTTGTGGCTTGCTAACTGTATCAAAATAATGTGCCAAAGATTCTCAATGGGGTTCAAATCGGTACTGGCCACGATAAAGTTGAAATGCCAAGTTCATATAAGTAATTCTTTACCTGTAAAATAAGAAAAAAAAAAGGATGAAAGTAATGGATAATTATTTTGTATGTACATAATAAGGTTTTAGAAAACACTAATGCTTACCAATTGCTCTCGATGATAAGGCGCAGAATCATCTTAAAAAATCACGTTATCCACACGCGAAAAATGCTCTTCATTGGAAGGTTCCAAATTTTCTTTCAGGCTGTTTTTATATTCAGCTGCTTCGATAGTTCCTTCAGCCAAGGCCAGTTGTTCAACTTCAACGGCGATTTCAAAAGGAGACAGAATGTTCCCAGATTTGGCAGCATTCGCCTTAAAAATTTTATCGTTGCCTAACAGCAACGCGATCTTTAGTTAAATGAATATTGAGAAAAGCAAACTTAGAAACCGAATTCGGGTTTATTTTTCCATTCGTAACATTTTTTGCACAAATTTTTAACCTTCGGACAACATGCTCAAGATGGTTAATTCTGAAATCTACGAAAAGACTTTAGAAAATAACAGTAATCTAGATTGCGAGTCCTGCGAGTTCAGTTAAGAAGACGTTTTCAAATTTTTTGATGATGGCAATTTCGAAAAAAATAATTTTAATTTCGTGTAGATGCATTCCGCATTACATATTTGACTTACTGGAATAAAATTTCTAATGTATTTAACGCTTTTAATTTATTTTTTCCTCTCAAAAAATGTTGTTTCTCTTATTTCAGTTATTATTGACTAGGTATTGTCAATTAATTTGCAGAAGCCGGACACTACAAGTGCATTTTCATAATTTCAAAAATCGAACCTACCAAACCTGAAGTTTTTTATTTTCAATTTAGAAATTGAAATTTAAATAGTGATCTATGTTAACCCGTATTAAATTGTTTGCTAGGTTTGAATTTAAAAATTGGTAAAACTCCAGGTTCAGTAGGTTAGGTTAATAAATGCTAGTTTTGTATTTGAGGATTGGGAATTTTAATTTCAAATCTTCAGGTTCACTACTTTACATCAATTGCAGTTTTCATTCGCTAATTCGAAATGAAAAACTGGTGTTTGTCTTATTTTTCTATAAATTTTTATTTAAATTTAAGCATGTCGATTTTTGGCGACTTTAACGCCACATATTGGCGACTTCGCGTCCAAGTCATCTGGCAAGCCTGTTTGGATGCATTCGTCGCTATAACGCTCTCCAGTTCTTCGGCGCACATACAGTATTTTATCGGGGCCGGATATGTTAAACTTTGATTTATTTGAGAAGATCACATTTCGCCAATTAGATACAGCTCACATTTTGTGCTGGTTGGCCAACTCCAAACGTTTCCGACGCATTTGACTAATCACAAATGGCTTTTTAGCGGGCGATGTGCAGATAAACCAGCGCCATGGAGCCTTCGTCGTACAGTAATTGGAGATATTTTTATTCCTCTACATTTAACAAACTCTTTTCTAATTTCTACAGCCGTTTTGAAGCGATTTTTAATACTAATCCTTTTTCAAAGTCGATCATCAGTCGATCAGTAGTCTTTTTTTTCGTGTTCCTGACCCTTCCTTTATACTTGACGACCCAGTTTCACAATACTTTTTCAAAAACTCGGCTACTCAGGTCTTAATAAAGCCTATTCAAGTAGAAATTTCCCGTATCGTTAATCTATCGCTTCGAAAAGCCAAAATCTCGCGCTTATCCGCCTCGTTAATTTTTTTTAATTTGGCATCTTTTTTAACACAATAACACAATAATGAATAAAAACTAACAGTGAAACTTCTATTTACACTAAGATATTGTCCTACCTCTAAAACAAAGCTCTACCTACGCCATACCTGTAAAAAAAGCCAGACCTACAAAACAGTTGACGGGGTTGTAAAACCCTTTGTTTTAAACTTTTTTGTTTGTCCGGATTTCAGTGTTCACCACAGTACATGTATAACCTTTTTTGAAGTTTTCGCATTTTTCGGGATAAAACTAAGATATTTATTTAAATTTTTTTACTGTAAGTTGCTGCTTATAAAAACTATAATATAAGAATCAGAAAAAAATTAATAAATAAATTTTAACAAAAATTTAATGTAGCAGACTTAATTATGTGAGCACGAGTGTACATATATTTTTATCTTTTACATTTCTTTGACTTTTTTGAGTTTTTTCGCTTCTTTAATTTACTCTTCTTCTTTTTCTTTCGGTTACCTTCAGAACTGCTTGAGTTCGTAGAAGTGTCTACGCTGGTACTCTCACTTGAAGTTGAGTCTGAGGACACACTAGATGAATCATTGCTGGATGTGTGCATTTTCTTTTTTGACTTTATTTTCGATTTTGTCTTTCTTTGGAGTTTATTTTTCAAATCATTGCTTACACGTTTTTCTAAACTAGATTTATATGATTTGCTGTTTTCTGGAAATTCTCGTGTTCGGCCCTTGGCTGATTCCCTCTGATGTTTTTTGTTTGGTGAATACTTATCATATAATTGCTTTTCAGTGGAATACCTAAAAATTAATTAAATTTTAAAATGTTGAAAATAAAAATATGAAAGAAAAATTAAATATTATTGGTATAGAAAAAACAAAAACTGAGGAATAAAAAAAAGGTCAAAAAGGAGAATCTAAAACAATCTAATAAAACAACAACTTTGCTAGAGAAGTCGAAAAATGTTCCATAGAGTAATATAAATTCCAAACATGTTTTTAAAGCGAAGCTCATTAAAATGAAATTCACAAGACCTTCATAAGAGCTTAATATGGTCATATTTTATACGAACACGACTAAAAGTGTAGCATGTTCCGATTTTGTCGAAAATTTTGTGAAACTACGTGTGGAATAACAATGCTGTGAATATTGATTCACTTGGTGCAAAAATTACTGGTGAGGTTAAGAGATGTCAAAAAGTGGGTATTCGCAAATATATTCAAAGGAAATTTTTTTTTAAAAGCTTTGTAGCCTTTTGTATTACTATTAAAATTCTGAATGAAACTTAGCGAAAAGTTTGGCTGACATAAAGAATAATAAAAATGTCAGAAAACAGATCAAACATTAATGTTTCTATGCGAACATTCCCTTTTGCCCTTTTTGTTACACGTTTAAAAAGAAGTTTGCCTTAAGTTAATCTAATAATTGCCAAACCTTTTATCCGTAACACGTTTCCTGTCATATTCATCGCTCCGACTTCTACTATTATAGTTGCGGAAATCTGATCGCTTGCCGTGAATATCCTCTTTACCGATTCGCTTCCTTTCGTGCACTCTCCTTTCATTACGTACTCTACTATCAAAGTAGCGTTGATTTGATCTCGATCTTGATCTTCTTGATTTTTCTTCTTGTTCGAGTTTACGGTGGCGTTCTATTCTTGCTTGAACACGTTCTTCAGATGTCATGCGATCACGTCCTTTTTCTCGCCAGATTGCAACCACATCGTCGCTCTTCCGCTCTTTTTTTATGTTCTTGTCGGTTTCTTTAAGACTGTTGAAGTCTAGTCGACCTTCATGTCCCTCAACACCTCTGCCCTTGCCACGCCATTTCACTTTGGCGACTGACTGTGAAAAGTCCACATGAATGCGACGATCGTCTATTAGGACGTTGTCCATTTTGAAGTAAGCTGCCTCGCACGATTTCTGCTCTTCAAATTCAACAAACGCGTACTGCAATGAGTCTCCAGTTTTTTTATCTCGTATAACTTCGCAGCCCTTTACTTTACCAAATCGACTGAAAATTATTTCCAGATCATCATCTGTGGTTACTGGATTCAGTTTACAAACAAAGAGTACATTTTCGGGAGGCGCCATATCAGCATCCGGCAAGTCGCCAACTATTTCTAGAATAGTTGCACGGGCTTTAGCTTCGCGGTCCGCTAGCATTTCTTGAATTTCTTCAACTGTTTTGTCACCGGTATCATCAATATCTTCGTCAGCACCGATTCGTCCATTCTGCATGCGTTCAACGGAAGGCGAAGGCGAACGACTAGCTACACGAAAGCCACGTGGGTCTGGAAATGGATCATCAAGAACAACCGTGTGCGTAATGCGAATGTCTTGAAATGGTCGAAATTTCTCATCTACTATTGCTTCATTTAGTTTTCGCAAGATTTCATGTCCTGCAAGAAAGGTTGATACAACAATGCAATTCTTTAGAAAATAGCCAAAATATATATGTATGTGGCAATGTTCACATGAAGGACAGTTTCCGAGACATGCACGTTTTATAAATTAGGGTTAACAATTTTGATATTCGTTCAACTTATATGCTTTATTAATTTCAAAATTTTAAGGTTTGGTCTTTTTCAGTTCACTTCCTAAATTTGAACTGTTCAATCATGAAAATCTTTTTTTATTTTTGCTATTAGTCAGCCGCCTTTTTCTTCATTGCGGCTGAATATTTAGTCTACTCCTATTGTGTGTTTTTAATTTCAAACGGATGATCTCTGTAAAAAATGCGATAAAAGCTTAACAAGACGAAATATCCATCTTGTGCCTTAACTAATAGTCTTTTTGGATATTTTTTCTGTGATTGTGTGGCAGTATTTACCAACATTGTTAAAGATTATAACTTATTTCGAATCTCAGAGAGAAGATTTTGAAAAGCTATTCAGAATTTTGAATACAAAATGCAAGAAAATAAGAGGTGAAATTGTTGCTGGTTGCATTGAAATCAAAGTTAATTAGAGCTCAAAATTGGAGCATAAAATTGCCAAATTAAATTCTGAATATTTCTGCCACTACGAAAGTTTGCCACACCAAAACGGTGAGCACCGTAGCAATCATAAGGAAAATAGCCAGTAAAGGAAAATTAAATATTAATGCTAAAGATAATATAAGACTCCTTACACACAGCTTCAAAACGAAACTAGGAATGCCATCTAAGCCGGAATTATAAGGGTATTTTACGCGTTTTAAGGACTTAAAAGCTAAGATTGGGTACAGAGAAGTAATATCAAGTTTATTTCAAGTATTTATGAGAAATTTGGTTACACTACACTACACCAAATCAAACTCTCAACCTAGCGTTTTAAATGTGCTATTTGTATGGTCGGTAGGTGTGGCCATGAACCGATTTCGTCCATTTTCAATCCCCTATGTACAAAACTTAATTTCATTATCTCATCTACTGAAGGTGGATCTTGTGTTTGGTGGACAGTGATGTGATATATATTAGGCGACAATTAACAGTATTAATTTCAAGTTCATGTTTTTATTCAAATTGTTGGCAAGTTTCTAAGTTAACATTAATATGTAAGGAACTAATTCGTTAAAGGCATTTTATTGTTTTATATGTTCAATTTTACCCTAAAAATAACAAATCTAAAAATGGGATTACATTTAGGCTTGGAGTTTTGGGAACGGTGCAAATTTGTCTATTTTTTATTTTTTTAATCATAACTCAAAATCTATATACTTTTAGTACATACACCTTGTGAGACTTATTGTAGAGAGTAAAATTTCCTATCGAAATGGCACATTATAAAGTCAAAGAACTTATTTTTTCAACGAAATAAGTTAACCCTTTGACGACCATTGGTACACCGGTGACCCTTTTACCTTCGAGCTTTTCCTGAAAAAACTATGGAATGGATTTTCATTATCAAGGTATCATTCAATAGAGAATGAATGTGGCTTGCAGAAAGTACCTAATTTATAAAGGAATATTCATTCCTTTACCAACCAGACTACCCCATAGTCGAAAAATCTTTACTTTTTCTCCCCCATATTCTTGCTGGAATATTTTGAAGGTGGGTGGAGCTACAGGGTCAAAATTTTTGGAAAAGTTACGGGCAACCTTCTTCTTTCCAACGAAAAAAAAAAATAAACATAGTCCACTTCGAACACCCACGCGACCACCCGATCTGATGGGACCTCTATGTCCCAATTGTCGTCAACGGTAAAAATCAAAGACATATTTTAGTTTAGTTGACGAGTTGATTTATTTGAAAAAAAAAAAATAAATTTGGTTACATTTTTGATCAATACTTTGAAGTTTATTTTTTATGATAAATTTTAAAAAGACAGAAATCTTTGGTGAAGCAAAACGGTTTTTTGCAAAAGGCACAAATAGAATTTGTTCGACGGTCTTTGCCTTGTTTGGAGCAGACAATACATGTCTTACGTCCCAGTTCACTTTTGCAGAGATAATGACCGGACAGAGTGGCGACCTCCGCAATTTTCAATCGCTTAGGTCCCTCTCTTACAACTACTGATGACGGTCTTTGGCGGTTGGTGAAACAAATTGATCATTTGAATTGCCAGCTGCGCGCGGAATTCCAATGCAGATATAGAAAATGGATCATTATTTGAAGTAGAGATTTTGTTGTAAAAGCCATATCTTCTTCGTCCAATTCGAATACCCGTTCATCGTCATCGCTATCCTCGGCATTTATCAATTGAATGATTCCTTCCTCTGTGAGGTAGAATCTGCGTTATCTCGGCATTTTGTGACTGCAAAAGTCGAACGATAACAATATTACTAAAGCACATATAAAAAAAAGACATGAAACTTACGAAAATTTGATAAAATTCCACACAAATTGTTAAGCAATAATACAGGGTGTTTTTTTTTAGAGGTATAGAGCTTCGAATTGAAATAAAACACAAGAAAATCGTTTTAATGTCCATCAATTTGGCTTTATTGGAAGGATAATTTTATGCCATTAATGTTTAAATATGATTTCGGGCATGTGGCCGCCGCGGCTGGCTCGAATAAAGCCAATTCTACAGGTCCAATTTTGAACCACTTTTTCGAGCATATGGGGCCGTATGTCGGCAATAACGCCACGACTGTTGGCTTCCAAGTCCCCTAACGTTTCTGGTTTGTTGGCGTAGACGAGCGACTTCACATATCCCCAAAGAAAATAATCCAATGGTGTCAAATCACACGATCTTGGTGGCCAATTGACAGGTCCATTCCGCGAAATTATGCGCTCATCGAATGTTTCCTTCAATAAATTGATTGTGACGTGCGCTGTGTGGCATGTAGCGCCGTCTTGTTGGAACCACAACTCATCCACATTCATGCCATCCAATTCGGGAACAAAATAGTCGGTTATCATGGCTCTATACCGGTCTCCATAAACGGTAACTGACTCTCCAGCATTATTTCGGAAGAAGTATGGCCCAATGACTCCACCAGCCCATAGAGCACACCAAACAGTCAGTTTTTGTGGATGTAATGGCGTCTCAAGGGTCTCATGTGGATTCTCTTCACTCCAAATGCGGCAATTTTGCTTGTTGACGTAGCCATTCAATCAAAAATGAGCCTCATCACTGAACAAAATTTTGCGATGAAAATCAGCATCGAGATCAATCTCTTGATCTTGTAAGGTCGTAAGCCAAGATCTTTGCGCAAAATCTTCCATAAAGTTGATGGACAAAGCTCCAATTGCTGTGCACGGTGGCGAATCGATTCATTCGGGTCCTCTTCAACATTTAGCTCTACAGCGGCAATTGTTTCTTCGGTGCGTACTGTTCGACGTCTCTGCGGATGCGTATTATCACATAGAGTAAACGTAGTGCGAAAACGACCCATGGTTAACCGAATTAATTGCTCTGATGGACGATTATGTCGACCATAAAATGGACGGAGCTTGCGGTAAACTTCGCGAACTGAACCATTATTTTCGAAATAAATTTGCACGATTTGCAAGCGTTGTTCTTTTGTCAACCTGTTCATGATGAAATGGCAAACCAAACTGAACATAAATGACATTAGAGTTGCCAGATTTGACCATAAAATGCCAGTTTTATCTCTATTCGAAAAACAAACCTCTAAAAAAAACACCCAGTATTTGTTACTCCTTTCGATACACTCTCGTGTTAACAACTATTTTTCCCGCCATAAGTGACAGTCAGTGGTTGTTATGAATGCATTTCAGAATGCGTTTAATACTGCAAAAGTGAAAAAACAGTTGCATACATTTTTACCTTTGACGACCATTGGGACATATAGGTCCCACGATTTTTCACACCTTTGCTGGTAAAATAATTTATATTTTGTAACACTTTTGTTTAGTAATTTGGGGTCGCTGAACACGAATCCGGTGTTGGATTTGAAAATTTTTCAGGGGTTCAGGAGCGGTCGTCAAAGGGTTAAGCAACTAAAAATTTCAATTATTTGAATTTTCGGGTAGGGGTTCGTGAGATGTTTTTTTGAAAATTCGGACACCCCTCTTGGTGAGATTTGGTGAGTCTCTGCATTTAATTAACGTGAGATTTTTATTGACCCCCTCCCTCGCCTTGGTGAGAATTTTCCGGACCCCCTCTCCAACTATTTTGACTCACGTAATTTATGGACATCCCCTAGGCATGACTTTTTTCTGAGTGGATTTTTTGGTTCACAAAAAAGAAAGTTGACGTACTCTTCGTTAAAATGGTGACCCGTTAAAGTATTTTTGAGGAAAATTGACTGAGATACATTAATTCAAAGTTACCTACTTATATATGATTTTACCAATTTTTACCTTTATACCATGTTAGTTTTAATTTTTATTTATTTATTTATAGTCTATGAACATAAATTCTTACAGACTAGAGTAACAATAATAAAAGTTCAATAAATTCAAAACTATTCAAAAAATACTATGTAATAATAACCTCATCGAATTTTTGGAAATTGAAAAATCTAGGTTACATAACGGATTAATATCATTTAACAATTTTAGATTTCTGAAAATAGGTGCATTTGCCGCATAGTTCGTGCGAACAGTATTTAAATAAAACGGATCAAAATTTCTGAGATTCCTAGTTGGGACATTAAACTGTATCATACTGAGAAGTGCAGGACAATCAACTACACCAGATACAATATCAAATAATAACATTAAAGATAAAATTTGTCTTCTATTTTCTAAAGTTTTTAAGCCAATCATAAGGCAACGGGAATTATATGGCGGAAGAACACCTTCAAAATTAATAGTGCGTAAAGCAAACCTGGTGAAAGACCTCTGAACTCTTTCCAAACGCACTTTATGCAATTCATAAAAAGGATTCCATATAATTGCGGCATATTCTAGTCTTGAGCGAACAAGACTAGTAAATAAAGTTTTAAGGGTATATGGATCCCTAAATGAGGACCCATTACGTCTTATAAAAGCTAGCATCGCATAAGCCTTAGGTATAATATAATCCAAGTGAGCACGAAAGGTAAAGTTAGAATCAAAAACAACCCCAAGGTCTTTATACTGAGAGACATACAATAGAGAAGCATTTGAGATATAATATGAGGAAGAAAGAGGACTAACCGACTTAGAAAAAGACATGAAAACACATTTATTAAGATTGAGATGGAGATAATTTTGGTTACACCAATTATACAGTTTATTAACTTCACTCTGAAGAAGAACAATATCCGACTCATTTCTTATTTTAAGGAAAATCTTTAGATCATCAGCGTAAAGCAGGCATTAACAGTGCACAAACAGAGATGCAATATCATTAATAAAGATGATAAACAAAAGTGGACCCAGAATGCTCCCTTGTGGAACACCTGATGTTGCACAAAAAGGAAACGACTTCACATTATCAAAAGCTACAAAACTTTGACGATTTAATAAATAAGATTTAAGCCAATTCAAAAAGTTAGAATGAAAACCTAACAATTCAAGTTTTTTGATTAAAAGGGGGTGCGATATTTTATCGAAAGCTTTTGAGAAATCCGTATAAGCAACATCAACCTGACAACCTTTCTGAAACGCTGATAAACAGTATGCAGAAAATAAAAGTAAATTAGAAATTGTTGAACGACCCGAGACAAAACCATGTTAGCAAGGAGAAATTATATTTTTCACTGCAAAAAAAAGTTTGTCTTTGACAATGCACTCAAAAAGTTTAGATATAACATTAATTTTAGAAATAGGCCTATAGTTGACTACATTATTTTTACAACCAGATTTATGAATCGGAGTTATAAGAGAAACTTTCCAGCAATCGAGAAATACACCAGACCGCAACGAACTATTGAAAATTATTTTTAGAGGATACAGTAAGCTTTCAGCACAATTTTTTATAAAAAAAGCACAAATACCATCAGCGTCAACAAAGGTTGATGCCTTAAGCTTATGAATACCCTTTAAAATATCAATATCACTTAAAGAGAGTGATCCAAAATCTAACGCATGAACTACATCGTCGGAAACTTCACGATCACAATTACTTGGTAGTTCATAGTTTGACATGAAAAAATCTGCAAAAAGATTAGCTGTACTAGCAGCATTATTAGAAAATTTGTCACCATAATACATTGATGAGGGTATGCTAGAACATCCTTTTTTAGATTTGACAAATCGCCAAAAAGATTCAGGATTTATCTTTATATTCTTTTCAAATTTATTCAAATATTGTCTATAGAGATATTTATCTAGAAAATTGAACTCACGCATATAATGTCTGTATTTTAAAAAATTAAAACTTTGATTCGTACTCAAAAACTTTCTATAGAATCTAGAACGTAGGTTTTTTAGTTTTTTAAGGCCACAAGTATACCAGGGCAACTTATGAATACATTCCCTTGCTTTAGGAATGTGTTCATTGCAAACTATAGAGATTACATATTTAAAAGTATTAAAACAAGACAAAGTGTCTAAATGTAGAAACTCACTATCCCAATCAATACGGCAAATAGCATTATTAACAGTTTCAAAATTGCAAATTTTAAAATTGTAATTATAATTTTTACAATTATTAGGTAGATTAAGGTAATTATAAAATGAAATTTCTAACTCAAGAGGTACATGATGCACACTTATTGGTGAAATAGGAAAAGCAGAAACATGAATATTATAATTAAAGTTACTAGAAATAAAAACTAAATCCAATAATCTATTAAGAACATTAAAACAGTTATTGATTTGAATAAGACCAAGCTCTAGCAAATTATCAATAACATACATTTCAATTGTACTATACACATTAGTTGCAGAGAGATAGTTAGCGCCGTACAGATTAGACCAAGAAACTCCACTTAAATTAAAGTCACCGAAAACCATCAATTGACTTCTTTCAGCAGAGAGCGAAGTACCTAATGCAGAAATATTATCTACATGACTTTTATACAAGTCATACGTACTATTAGGCGGTACATAAGAAACAGTGAAGTATACAGATTGTGACAAGCCTTTAATCACCACACATAATTGATCCAAAAGCAAATCAGTATTTTTTAGCAAAACAGAAGATGATAAAAGCGCACGATTAATCGCGATTAACACCCCACCGCCACGATAACAACCAGTAGCATTAACATCACGATCTTTCCGGTAAATATTGTAGTGCCGAGAATCAAAAAACTCTTCACTATAAAATGTGTTGTTAAGCCAAGTTTCAGTTAAAATGAAGACATCATACTCATACTGGGAAGTAGCAGCAAAAATTGAGCTATACTTAGTTCTCATACCGGATACATTTTGATAATATATTTTTAACGCATTATCACCCACATTAAAAAGAGACTTCGCTACAGTACTTTCTTTTGCTTTGTTACTTTTTGAAAAAACTCAAAATCACAAAAACAATGTTTATTCAATAAAAAAAGTTATTTTCAGATTATTAATGATATATTAATATTATTTTTTAAAAATTTTTATACAAGATATGTATCCACAGAAAGGGGATTAAATTGTGAAAATGCTGTTTCAGAAGAAACGGGAGAAGATGTCCAAAACGATACTGATAAACACATTGATATTCAATTAGAAAACATTGGGTCCTATTGTTGATTCCGTTTCGCAGTCGTTTCACAACTGTTTCGCACTTTCGAAAAATTTTGTATTGTTGGTTTCTACTGCGTAAGCATTTCCATCACTGCGGCAATACTAGTTTTTCATGTCTGTAAATGTATTGTTGTTTCCGTATTCTTGACTTTATTTGTCATTTTAATTTCGTTATTTTTTTTTTTGCGGAAAAGTTTCATGCCCATATTGAAAATGTTGGTTTTCTCAAAAATTAAGCAGAAAATTCAAAATAAGCAATTTAAATTTATTTCAGGAATAAAAAAGAAAAATATAAATATGACTTAATGACAACTTATCCGACATTGCGGTGGGGTTATTGTAGAGCGCGCCTGCGGATTTAAATAAATGGGGGAGAAAATTGTCCATAAAATTGAATGCGTGTGGTCCCCCAATAAAAGATCTTCATCTATTAAATTGTAGTGCAAACGTACATTGTGAAGGACACAGCAAATATTTATTATTCTGGCAGCCGGGCTTGGATAATAATCTAGCCCTCGCTCGGTTTAAGTACCGAAATACTCCTTTTAATATTCTTATTGGTCGCTCGATTATAATTCTTTCTTTCGAGTGCGAACTGACATTCGTTTTCTTTCGAACGTCACAGGTTCTCTGAACGGCGTTAGAGGTCACAGTTGCAAAGGATAACCTTTTTCACCTGATATGATAAAATTTGTTCGAATGGTCTCTAAGAATGTTATGTATTTAACGCGTTTGAATTTACCTAAAATAGTCCAATTTATTCTATTTGCGGAATTCAGCCTAAAATCCTTTACCTCATTCATATCCCATATATGGGAATCGTGACAACTACTGCGAAGACACATACCATATGTTTTGGTCATATATTTGGAGATTTGTAACAATATTTCCTTACGAGCATAACGTTAATACTGTAATATCCCTTTCTATTATAGAAGATATGCTTATCAGGAGTAGCATCCGCTAAGGTGATAGTGGACTATCAACTTTCGAACTTTTACTCTCTGTTAGGGGATTGTCAACTTGATTATAGCTTGCTTTTATGTGATAGCTATTTGGGCGTCGTTTTCAAAGACGATAATCAAAAAGGCGACAGTCGACTATCACCTTTGCGGATATTACCCCAATTTTCGGTCTACAATCTGACCATGGCTGCCATCAACCGCCATCGCTATCCTCGGAATGCCACACCGTCCATTTTAAATATGCAAATAAAAATTTAGTTTGGCAGCCGTAACACTCTCTTTGTTTTTTTTTTTTTTTTGAAATGACAAATTTTCACACATATTTACTTTTTTTTAAATGTCAAACACTGTTTGAAATTCAAAATAGTCGGTAATGTAGTATTGTTTCGCAGTGAATGTTACAAATTGTCGGCTGTGCCGTACATGTCGCAGGAATCAACAATAGCTATAAAATTGTCAATAGACATTTTTTTCCGCAACGAAAGCCTTTCCGTGCGGAATCAACAATAATACCCATTATGTGAGAAACGTAATAATTATGTCATTTTCAAAAAGAGAATCTTTAAAACAGCAATAAATTAGTAGTTCAAAATTAAGCTGAAATCGCAATGCGGCGTTCGGTCGGTCGCGCTTTGGCCAACTTTGATCGGCGTTTGAAAAAATTTGCTAAAATGTACGATATTGGCTGTCAAAACGCCCGACCTTACTTTTTGTAAATCATAATGTTGCGAGCGTTTCAACACTGTCAATAAAAGGAATTCTATTTGTCAGTTTTTTGCTTAATTTTGTCGTGTTTTTTAGTTTTGATTGTTATTTTCATAAAATAAATAGATTTGAACGAAATGGATAATTTAGTTGACCTTATTTTGTCACTGCATGAAGCGCTGGGTAAACGAGAAGTGTCAAAAGCACGTTCTAGTAGAAAGTAGCTCTACTCGAACTTCGGGTATGGCGTTGACCGTATTTACGATAAAACGCAACGCAACGCCTAAGGTCGCATTTAAGATTACAGCATAAGCATGCATTTTTCTACTTCAGCTGTCAGAGTGCGACCGACCGAACGCAGCATTGCGATTTCAGCATTAAAGTTTTTTATCTATACAGCAGCGGTCAAAACAATAGCAGTGCGGTGTCATTTTTTTGAATTGATAAAACATTTTTCGAATAAGTGACGTTTTATTTCTAAGATTAAAAAAGGCTTGTTATAGCGACCGAAGAAATAAAAATGAAAAAACTGTTTAAAAAACTTTTTTTACATAGTTTTAAAAAATAATTTTCTTTTTTATTTGCCGACGTTTCGCAGTTTTTTTGACTGCTTCATCAGGGCGTCTTCCTTAAAACTAACATTTAATTTTCATAAATAGTATGTTGACACCAACCCAGCAGGCAAATGAGCAAGGCCTTACTCGGAGAAGGCCTGCTAGCACTGCTTCGATTATATAAGGACTTCTCAAAACTGGATTTTCATGCAAATAAAAATACAATCACAGAAGGCATAATATGCCTTGCCACAACAGACGTGCTATCAGGCCTGATATTAGAAGGCAAAGAAGAAGGACTCCAGGAAGGCCTGTTTTCTGCGGCCATTTCATATAAAAAAGAAAGTACGTTTGAAAGGAGGGTGGAAGGCCTTATACTTACCAAGGAAGGCCTTCTAGAAGCACTGTTAGCTCCTGCCCTTGCCTACTGGGAATATACAAAATTTCTTTAAACAATACTAATAAACATTAAACATAAGAGATAATACTAACAAACATTAAACACAGGAGATAAAATACTATAACAAACATGTAAACATTGAAAACTGAGAAACATAACAAAAACTATGTTAACAAAATGTTATAAATAGAGCTTATGTTGTCGACATCTTCCTTCTTGTTCATCGTTCTCTTTATGTTTTTTTGTATGTGTAAGCTCTCTAAAGTTATTCTAATGTTTTGGTTGTTCTCTCTGTCTATGATTTTGGCGCTTTGAAAATCAGCTGTGTGACCAGTGTATTTGATGTGCTGTGCCAGCGCTGTTGTCTCTTTTTTTGTTTTTACATCGGATTCGTGTTCTTTGGTTCGTGTTCCAAATGACCTTTTTGTTGTTCCTATGCATATTTTATTGCATGGGTTGTCGTTTCCTTTGCAACTAATTTGATAGACAATGTTTGATTGTTGTTCTTTATTAATTGGTGTTTTTGTTTTTGTAAAAAATGTGATCAGTGTGGAGACTGATCTATGCGCAAATATTATTTATTTTATGTGTTTGTTTTCTGTGAGGTTCTTTATGTATGGTATTCTCATATATCTTCGTAGATTTGTTTCTTTGTTTTGGTTAATGTTTTTATTTTGATTTTCAACTGTACTGTCTATGATTTTGTGTTTCGCATTTTTTATTAATTTATTTATTAGTTTTATTGGATAGTTGTTATTTGTTAGTATATCCCGTATTTTTTTGAAATTGTTTTCTAAGAAAGTTTTATCACTTATCGTTATTATTTTATGGATTAAATTTTTGGCTGTATTGATTTTATGATGGTTGGGCTGATCCGAGAAATAATTCAGTATTCTTCCTGATGAAGTGGGCTTTGTGTACTAGTCAAAATGCAGCTTATTGTTTTTTCTTATTATCTTCATATCAAGATAAGTCAGAGTGTTGTTTATTTCTTCTTCTACAGTGAACTGTAATTTTTGGTGGTACGAATTTAGTTCAGTTAATATAGTGTTGCAGTCGTTTTTATTAACACCTGCTAAAATGTCATCCACTTACTTAAATATTTTGGTTATGGTTATGTTTTTTTGTTTTAAATTGTGTATTATTTCGTCTAGTAGATCGTCCAAGACTATGTCTGCTGTGTACGGGGAGAGTGGGTTTCCCATGGGCATTCCAAATACTTGGTTGTACACCGTTTTGTCTAAGATGAAGTAGTTGTTGTCCTTCAAACAAAACTTTAATAGTTTGAGAAAATTGTTTTTCTTAATGTCGGTATGTTGACTTATTGCTGACCATTTTTTCATAATAGTTTTTATGGCTTGATAAATAGGTATATTAGTAAACAATGATACCGCGTCGAATGAGAATAAAATCTCGTCCTCTTTTATCTTCAAAACTTTAAGCTCTTCTTTAACTTGGGTTGCATTTTTAACATTGTATTCCTCTGATGTTATATTCTTCAAAATTTCTCCTATATGCTTTGATAACTTGTAGCACGGAACGTGAATTGATGATGAAATTGGCCTAAGTGGGGTGCCCTTCTTGTGGATTTTTGGGAGTCCGTAAAGCCTAGGTGCTGCTGCGGAATTGAACGTTTTATTTCTTCTAATCTTTTAAAATATAGTTACTTGATAAGTGCACAAAATAAGCACATTACATTTTGTTCCAAAAAAATACCGGTACTTTCTAAGTTTGCTATTGTATTGAGTAATTTGTACTTTCGAGCGGTCAAAATAATAGCAGTGCTCATTTACTTTTCTTCTCAAGACTAGGTATTTACTTTTATTAAAAAAAAAAAGATCGTAACAAGTTCCATTATTTTTGTATAATACTCCAATGATTTTTTTAAGTTTTTGCATTTTAGTGGGCCGTGGAAAGCATTCTACGACAGACCAAAGTGAAATTATTAAAAATTCCATTTCGCAAGGTAAAAATTTTAAGGAAATTTAAAATTTTATCGGATGTTCTGCGAAAATGGTTTCGAATACGATAAAATACACAAATAAACGAAATACACGAGATCAAACGCCTTCCATGTCCACCCGGGACGTGAATTGTTAAATCCCACTTTAATTAATTTATCAAGCTACTTTTCACATACACATTTCTCTAAGCTCCACTGTTGTCTTTTTATGTAGCATTAAATTTTAATCGATCATATTTCGACGCGATTCAAGTAGGCTGTATTTCTGGCGGCCATCGAGCTTAGATAAAAGATGGATCATGCGTTGCACATCGGTGACTGCCATGGCAGATTCATGCACTACTTGAACAAAACGCTCAGTGTTTTGAGAATGGTATAGATAAGCTGTGAAAATAATTAAGTTTAGCAAAGACAGCTATGAAATAAAGTTATTTGTCATGTGCTAACCTGGTAATGTGATTATTTCTTTTGAATGTTGTAATTCTTCCAGCTGGTCTTGCGTGAAAAACTACAAGCACGGCGGCTCATTCACTTTGAATTTGAGGCAGTTGATCATATTGAAGTATGAGCCACTTTCGAAATTTATGAAATGATCTACCTGTGGACCGAACATTTGACGAATGCATACCGTTGCTTCCTTGCGGGCTGTTAAGATCTTCTCATAGCCATCTGATCGTACGAGTGGAACTGGGTCCGTTATCATTGAGCAACGTCTCAAAGACACTTTATTTGATTTTAATTTTTTAATTCATATTGGAGAAGTTGAGATTGGGTGGGTAGATACTTGAGGTCAATGACCTTTGGAGCAAAAAAAACATTGGTCTCCTCGAGACAAAATCATCGAAACATGAACAGATATGACGAAAAATGTAATAAGAGAACCGCTAAAAAAATTAAAAACATTTTTTAAAATAGTTTTAATGGAATAATTGAAATACTTCTATTGGCAAAGCTTAATGATTTTTTGTAAGCTTTAATTATCTGACACTAAAAAGATACATTAAGATGGTAGGAACTGAGATCTGGTGAGTAAGTACTAGAACGGGGTCCTTGATGTCAGTGACCCTTAAAGCAAAAAAATTGGTCTTTCAGATCGGACTGTAAATGCCGATGCTATGAAGAAAAATTCAAATGCGGTATTTGCGGTAAAAAAAAAAAATTTTTTCGAAATTGTCTTGCAAAAATGCTTCAGTTTCGATGGTCATTGGTAGTTTAGTTATTTTAGAATTCTCTACCGCATACTTTTTCACCAAATTAATTGTATATTCTGCTTGTGAAACTGAAAGTTGATCTTTCTTTCCAAGACAGTGCTTTGGTTCATTCACGTCTCGAATTTCAAAATTATCTTGTAACCTTTTCAAAAATTTATTCATCATTTCGGAATTATTGTCAGCAACTACTATGTCATCAACATATAAAGCTACCATAAATATGTTGGTATTTTTGTTTGCAAAATAAATACATTGATCGTATTTTGATTGTTCTAATTTGAAAGTTTTTAAAACAAAATCAATTTTCTTAAACTACTGTCTTCCAGCTTGTTTCAGACCGTAAATTGCCTTCTTCAGCTTGCAAACCTCTTGCGAACTTGTATTTATACCGAAACCATCCGGTTGCTCCATTCATATTTCCTCAGTAATATCACCGTTTAAAAACGCTTTTGAGACATCTAGTTGCCTTAACTTTAAATCATATTCAACTGCAAGTGCATATAAGGTGCGTTTCAAAATCATAAGACACTTTTGAAATAAAACTTTAAGTTTAAAAAAAATCAGTGAAAGCTTTTTAAAGAAGCTTTTTTTACAATATAAGATCTACTGCACTCCTGTGCACTTGAGAAAAAAAGGGGACGCCAAAATCCTTATCGTGCCATAGTACCGTTATCTTTTGTATGGTGAGTGCTGTCTTGTTGCTCTTTTCGGCGTTTCATAATGATAAGACACTAGTAGCAAATAAGCTTCTTAAGGATTTTTACATGGTGAACTTTATTTTGTTTTCAACTGAAATTAAAATTAAGATAATTTTTAACAAAATGCCACGCGGTACAATATTGACTAATGAAGAAAGTGCGAAAATATTGGCATATATCGAAGCCGGACTGCCAATATTGGTTATTCCGAAAAAATGAATAGAAGTCGATGCGTGATTCGAAATTTTTTATGCGATCCTGATAATTATAATGCTATAAAGCCAACAGTAAGAAAAATTGCGCTATCTGGTCAATGAGATGTCATCAGAAAAAGTTCAAACTCGACCAGATCTTGCACCATCTTGGCCTGTTTAGTGCATAATAAAGTGTCCAAAACAACAATTTGGCGCACCTTACAGAGGTGTAAATACATCGAGCTCTCAAAAATGATGAAAGCATCCCATCTTTTGCCACGACACAAGCAGGAACGCCTTCAATTCGCAGAACGAAACTTATCAACGGAGAGGAACACAGCAAGTTTTAATTAATTGGAATTAAATCTCATCTGTTTGATGTTTTTGTTGAAAAGGTTACTTTTAGTGGCGAGAAAAAATGAAATCTTGATGGCCCCGATGGTTTCAAGTACTACTGGAGAGATTTGCAGAAGAAACCTCTCTATTTTTCGAGGCGCGACTTTGGTGGAGGATATGTAATGGTGTTGCAGGCGTTCACATTGAATTCTACCCTTGACTTAAAGTTCACATCGACAAAAATAGTAGGGATTACATCCAAGTGGTGGAAAGTATCCTTATTCATTTCCATGAGGAAAATAGGGAATTGCCGTTTATTTTCCAACTGGATAACGCACGAATTCACTTGAGCAGCGCGAGTAAACGCTATTTGAGTTCTGGCTCTACCCGATCTATGAACTGGCCGGCCTGTTCTCCTGACTTAAACCCAATAGAAAATGTGTGGGAGACGATAGGGAGCACGGAGTAAGACGGGGATGCAAATAATCGCCAGATTGACACTACTGAGGAGCTTAAGACTGCAATTATTGCTGAGTGGGCCAATCTTGATGTCGGTCATCTAAAAAAAAATATGTGAATCAATGCAAAAAAAAGATTAGTTTGCGTTGCAAGAGCCAGTGTTGGTCCCATTAATTACTAAAGATTCAAATATATTTAAAAAATTATTACAGAATTCGTGTTTAATCAATAACTTTAAACGACAATGAAAAGTGTCTTATGATTTTGAAACACCTGAAAAAACTTGTTTGTTGTTTTTTGTTTTTATTAATAAACACACCATTGCTATTGTCAAAACTTGTTTATTTTGATACCACAAATAATTTCACCAAATATTACTTTCCTGCTTAATCTACTAAAAAAAAAATTTCAAAAAATTGTAGTGTCTTATGATTTTGAAACGCACCTTAGTAATCTTAATGAGTTTTGACGCACAACTGGTACATATTAGAGGTCTGCGTGAGTGGATTTAAATCGACCTTTAAGTCATTTGCCACATTTCAAATCTACCAAAATGTTTATGATTTAAATCATAAATCAAATCAAAACAAAAGGAAAAAACAGCAAGTGAGGTGATTGCTGCAACCGTAAATTAGTGTTCAACGCAGTACAAGCGCAAGTGTGACAGCAAATCGTACATTTTAATGCTTCTTTTTCCTCTTAATTCGCATTTTGTCTATTGAATGTTCAACACAGCACAAGCGCAAGTGTGAGAGCAAATTGTACGTTTTCATACTTCCTTTTAATCTTAATTCGCATTTTGACTGTTGAGAAGCAAACACACTGTGTACTGTGGAAATGACTAAATTTACTTCAGCTCCAAATTTTTATGAAACCAAATTTAAGGGGACATGACACCTTCAAATTTTCAAGAATTAAAAAAATTTGTTTTGACTGTTTCTTGTTTAAAAAATATTGAAAAATACGATTTTAATAATATAAACCTCAAATTCGGCTTATAAAATATATAGCGAGCATTTTAGGAACATCATGTCAAAGTTATAGTACTTGAAAAGCTATATGTAGTTAAAAAAACTTTAAACGCGTTTTTCTCGAAACCACGTTTTTCGAGTTGGCTGGCATGATAAAAAAAAAACTACTCGACCGATCTTTCTGAAATTTTAATATGTTGCTGTGCACATATTAATGCAGAAAGATTGGTATTATAGTTTTTGATTTTTGGCACCAAAAATTGGCAATTTTCGAAAAAATTACGCCATTTTGTTATTTTTGGACCAACATTTTTGCCTATAGTTCATTCCCTGGCGGCTTTGATGCTGATTAAAACTTCTTATTTTTTTTTTTTAGATGTTCCAGTGAGCTGCAATCATGCCCGCCATGATTTTTTGATGTTTTTTTCAAAAAATTCTAGAGGTCATAAATGTTATAAAATAATTAAAAAAAATTTTTTTTCAAATATAGTTCTGAAATATGTGTAAATGTAAATAAATGATATCTTGTATTTTATAAAAACTATACGCATTTTAAAACACTTAAGAACCAATTTTTTGAAAGTGTCATGTCCTCTTAAGGGGTTATATCTCCCTTATGCTATGAAAAACAAGGCCGTTTTAATTATTTTTTTTAAAGAACATTTGAGATTAAAGGTATACAAATAATATAACATTGGATTAAGCAACTCTTGAAGAAGAGAAAAAAAATTTTTATTGTTATTTGTTACAAAATCCTAACTCAAATAATCAACGCAATTTTACAACGCAACAAACCAAATTTCAAATGTCAGCGAAGTAGCCATAAATGTGCGCTTTGTTATTGTTGTCTTGTGCGTTTCGTGTCTTTTTTTGTTGACGTTGTCGTTCTAAATCGTATGTTTAAATCACAGCAAATTTCAACCCATAAGCAAACGAAGCTAAATCATTTTTTTGTATTGTCCTGTTTCGTGACATTGTTATTAAGGTTCTGCAGAATGTCAAATTTGATTTAGAGTTGTCAATAAATCCAATAGTCTGACGTAACAGCAAGCGCATTCACGCATATCTCTAGTACATATGTATCCATATAATCAAATCCATATTGTTGAGAATACTCCTTTGCTACTAGTCTAGCTTTTCGTTTATCAATAATATGGATAATATTTCGTCGTGAAAACCCATTTACATCCTACTGGGATGCGCCCTTCTGGTAAATCTGTCAACTCCCAAGTTTCATTTTTTTTATTAAAGAATCGTACTCGCTCTGCATGGCAATTATCCATTCCTTTTTATATACTGATTTTTCCACGTCATTAAATGTTTTTCGATTTCCTTCTGTAATGTTTTGGGCGACCTCTTTGTTTTTAAAAGTCCATGACCTCAGGCGAGATTTAATAGAATCTAATGGATTTGATTGCTGCACATCTTGCTCATCAATTTCGTTTTGGTTTTGCTCTGATAGTGATGGTACTTCTGGAATATTATGAATATTATCCACTGTATCCTCAAAAATGTCTTTTTCTTCTTGGTATTCGTTTTGAATTTGATTTAATTCATCAGATTTTCTCGAGTTTTTATGACAAATTCTAAATTTAATAAATTCATCATCGCTTTCTGACATTTTCTCATCTACTTCGGCTTTGTGAACAAAAGACATCCCTCCTTCTAAGAATTTAACATCACGACTTATTACAATTGTTCTTGTACCTCTTTTCCACAATCTGTACGCTTTTGATTTGTGACAATAGCCTATTAATACAAGTTCTTCACTTCTAGGTTCCCACTTGCCCTTACCTGGTCTTTTATTTAAAACAAAAGATCCTGATCTGACGAAAGTGAGAAACAATTGGAATTTTTCCAGACCAAATTTCTTCAGGTGCTTTGTCCAAATTCAAATTTGTTGGACATATGTTTCGTATATAAGCTGCAATGTTAATCATTTGAGCTGAACTTTTCACAGCTTCCAAGACATCCACACAATTCAGATACATTTAGACACGGAAACTCCAATTTTCGTAATTTATCCCGTTAAATTGCAAAATTCCATGGGGAACTTCCTTCCGATGGTCGCCGATAACATACATAGTAATAGCTGCTCTCCGTTTTTATTTTATTTTGACTGAGAAAAAATATTTTTCGTTTTACAAAATAATAATACAAAACTCAAAACTTAAGTGATACAAATTATTAGAGTGTTTCTGAACACAGTTATTTTCACAATCTCCAAAGGGACGGGTCGGCTGCATTTAACGAAATAGAACCTGATCGCTCGTCGTCCTATCAAAAAAAGGTGCATGACCGATGCCATGAAGAAGAAGCGACTGCAATGGGCCAAATAACACTTAAAAATTACTGTTGCGTAATGGAATCGAGCACGTGCTACTTGTTAAAATAGAGTAGTTCGTGAACTACTGATTTTTAAATTAATAACCGTGTTTTACAGGTATACTTCTCTGACGTGTTAAAATTCCAACTTTTGGTTGACAAAAGTAAATTTTTCCGACGATGCCCTGGGGAGCAGTTCCACCCCGACAGCCTTGTAGAGAGGGATAAACACCTGACCAACATCATGGTGTGGCCTATGATCTCAGCCAAAGACATCGTGGGACCATAAGGCAGGACCAACACAAGCGAGTACTAGGAACTCGCCTGCTGTCACAGCTCGAAGAATGGTTCCCTGGTGACGAGAGTACTTTTTTATGCACTATTCGCCACCTTGTCATAAAGGAGTGTAACTATAATTCTAGCTGACAAAAATAGTAGCTATTTGCCTTGGCTGAGAACTCATCTGACTTGAACCCCATTGAGAACATGTAGGAGCAAATCAAACGGGCGATCGTAGTAGAATTGAATACCACCAAGCGGAAGTTTATTGAAGCAATCGTCAGAGAATGGCATTACAACACCGAACTCCAACAACATTCAAAAATTGTATACAGAGCATGCCCGACCAATACAAGCCATAATTGCAGCTATGGGTGGAATCACCAAATATTATAATTATTTGCATAAAATTTTCAGAGAACGTAAATATTACTTTTACGAAAAAATAATTGAATGTACACTACGTAATATGTTGATTTTATTATCTTCATAGAATATTATAATAAATAGAAAATACTTACTAGACCTAGATTCAATTAATTGCTCAAAAAAATGATTCAAACTAGAAAATGTAAAAATATGAGTACTGTCCCCAAGATGCTGCAGCCGTTGAAAAATTCCACGAGAGGAATAAGCGAGCTAAGTCCATCATAGTTAGTTGCATTGCTGATGATTATTTCAACTATGTTAAGGACAAAAATTCAGCAAAAGAAATGTGGAATGCTCTGGAAGACGTTTTCTCGGTGAAGTCAGCATCAAGCCAAACCATCGTGAGAAAACAGCTAGCAAGACTCAACTACAAGAAGGAACGTCAATGAAGGATCATTTCCTTGTATTCGACAGTCTTGTGCGGAAACTTAAGTCTGCAAGTGCAACGTTGACTGAGTGTGATTTGGTGTCTTAGCTATTTCTTACTCTTCGAGAGAGCTGTGATCCATTGGTTACAGCTCTCGAGAACATGAAGGAAAGTGAACTTACCATTCGGATAGTCAAGCAAAGAACGTCAATGAAGAGAGAAAAAGATCTGACCGAGCTATAGGAAACGAGGATAAGAATGCAACGACAGCATTTTCAACATCAAAAGGAAAATTTTTTAAATTCAACGGAAAATGCCACAACTGCGGAAAAAAGGGCCATATGAAGGCAAATTGCAGAGTACGTGTGAAAGGTGATGCAAATCTTGCAAAAGGACCGAATAAGGAGGTCAACAAAGGCGTAAAATTTGAAGACAGCGATGAAGACAGACAACCGGAATGTTTCATAGCGAATGGAAATAGCTCTCATTCCAACGAACAGATGACTTTCATGCTCGACTCCGGATCAAGTGATCATCTTGCTAAGGAAAAGAAATATTTTTCAAAAATTCAAAACTTGAAGAAGCCAATTATAATTAACGTGGCTAAGAATGAAGAAGCTCTAATTGCAAGAGAGATTGGAGATATACGTGGTTATACCAATAAAGGTACATTGGTTGTACTGAAAGATGTGCTGTATGTTCCGGATCTGCGAGATAACCTGATTTCTGTTCGTCGATTGACTAGTAGTGGCCTTGATGTCCATTTTTAAGGAAGAATACGCCATCGTCGTAAATGAAAGTAAAGACATCGCTTGTGCTAAATTGAAGGGAAACTTATATGAAGTAATTTTACGACACGAGAAGGCAAGTGTAAATCTACATATGTGTGAGTGATACAAGTAAATTATGGCATAGAAGACTGGGTCACATAAGTCAACAGTCATTGGAGAAACTGGTTAGAAGTGGTTCAGTTCTCGGAATTGAAAAATGTAAGCCTTTTGATTCTGTGACGTATGTGTAAAAGGAAAACAGTGCCTTGAATCATTTTCGGGAACGCGTGAACGGAGCAAACGTCCTCTTGAAAGAATTCACAAAGACGTGTGTGGACCAATCACACCAAAAACGTATGATGGTCATCGATACTTTGTCTCTTTCATAGACGAATATACACATTTTTCAATGATATATCTGATGAAGAGAAAATCCAATGTTTTTGAAAAGTTCAAGGAGTACGAAGCTTTAGTGCAACGAAATTTAATCTGAAACTACTGGGTGTTTTTTTTAGAGGTTTGTTTTTCGAATAGAGATAAAACTGGCATTTTATGGTCAAATCTGGCAACTCTAATGTCATTTATGTTCAGTTTGGTTTGCCATTTCATCATGAACAGGTTGACAAAAGAACAACGCTTGTAAATCGTGCAAATTTATTTCGAAAATAATGGTTCAGTTCGCGAAGTTTACCGCAAGCTCCGTCCATTTTATGGTCGACATAATCGTCCATCAGAGCAATTAATTCGGTTAACCATGGGTCGTTTTCGCACTCTATGTGATAATACGCATCCGCAGAGACGTCGAACAGTGCGCACCGAAGAAACAATTGCCGCTGTAGAGCAAAATGTTGAAGAGGACCCGAATGAATCGATTCGCCACCGTGCACAGCAATTGGAGCTTTGTCCATCAACTTTATGGAAGATTTTGCGCAAAGATCTTGGCTTGCGACCTTACAAGATCCAGCTTGTGCAAGAATTAAAGCCGCGAGACCATGCAATGCGTCGTGATTTTGGTGTATGGGCCGAAAATGAGATTGATCTCGATGCTGATTTTCATCGCAAAATTTTGTTCAGTGATGAGGCTCATTTTTGGTTGAATGGCTACGTCAACAAGCAAAATTGCCGCATTTGGAGTGAAGAGAATCCACATGAGATGTATCAACATTGAGAAGCGACCAAGGACGTGAATATTGCTCATCTGAACAAATGAATTTCTATCGATAAAAAAGGAATTCAATTTGAAACTACAGTTGCATATTCACCTCAGCAGAATGGTATAGCAGAAAGATTCAACAGGACTCTAATCGAAAAAGTTCGTTCGTTGCTGGTTGAATCAAAGGTATCAAAATCAATGTGGGGTGAAGCTGCTTTGAATGCTGTTTATATAATAAATCGAAGCTTAACAACTGCAATAGAAAATGACAAGACGCCTGCTGAATTATGGTATGGACAAAAACCAAATCTTGAAAAACTGCGAGTTTTTCGATGCAAGGCGTATGCGTGGCTACCAGAACAGAAGAGACGGAAACTTGACGAGAAGAGTCAAGAGTGTATGATGATAGGATACTCACCCAATGAACATCGAATATGGGACCTTGTTAAAAATAAAGTTTTTGTTGCAAGAGATGTCAAATTCGACGAGTTATCATTCTGATGACGTAAAGGAATACTGTCAACCCAAAATCATAACTTTATGCAATCATGAGCAAGAAGGGGAAAGTGTTGCTGATGCTATTCCTGCAGAGATCGGCATGGAAACTGATTACACGCAAGAAAATCAAAATTGTCTCGATTCGCAAAGAAACAACTTTCAAGATGATGTGGAAGAAGAATTAGAAGAAGTCGCAAATGAAGAACATATCCCAAGTGATGAAAAAGCCATACAAGAAAAAGAGGCAACACAGGTGAGACGAAGTTCGCGTATACCAGTTCCACGTAAGTTTTTGGACTACTTTACGAACTACAATGTAACAATTGATGAACAATTTATTAATTCTGCTCCTGAAACATTCGAGGAAATTCGCAATCGTTATGATCGTAAGAAGTGGCTGAAGCGATTGATGAAGAATTACAATCTATGGAGAAAAATAAAGTGTGGAAAATTGTGAAACGGCCAATTGGAGTAAAACCATTGAAATCAAAATGGGTATTTAAAATTAAAGAAAACGAAGATGGAAACCTACAAGATACAAAGCTCGTTTGGTAGCTAAAGGTTTTTTTTTCAGAAATATGGGATTGACTATGAAGAAACTTTTGCGCCCGCAGTTAAGTTGAACACAATTAGAACAGTGCTGGCAGTAGGGGTGCAAATGCAATTCTATTTTCCCCAGTTGGACGTAAAAACAGCATTTCTTCATGGACAACTAAAGGAAGATATTTATATGGAAGTTTCGAATGGATAAGTAAAGGAAGATAACGTTTGCAAACTGGAAAAATCTTTATACGGCTTAAAACAAAGCCCTCGCTGCTGCAACGAGAAGATAAACGAGTATCTTCTTCAACTTGGATTTAAGAGATCAAGGCATGATTATTGTTTTTACAAGAAAAACAGTGATGACCACATCTTTATCTATCTTATCGCTGGAAATTCGTTATCTTCAATTCAGTTATTGAAGAAGAGATTAAATAACAGGTTCGAGATGTCAAACTGTGGTGAGTTAAAACACTTTTTGGGGATAAAAATTCATTACGACCAGAAAAATGGTCATTTGGCTTTGTCACAAGAAGTTAACAATGACAAAATTTTGAAAAAGTTTGATATGCAAAAACTCCTATGGAAAAAGGACTTCAGTTACCTGAATCTCAAGAAGAAGTAACAAATCAGCCATATCGAGAACTTTTGGGAAGCCTTATGTACTTAATGCTTTGTGTAAGGCCTGATATTTGTTATCAAATAGGATACATGGGACGTTTTCAGCAGAAACCTACAGAAACCCACTGGACAATATTGAAACGTATATTAAGATACCTAAAAGGTACGAAGAAGTTGAAGTTATACTTTAAACAAAGTGAAAACAGCAATGAAATAACAGGATACTCTGATGCAGACTAGGCTTCAGATATCAACGACCGAAAATCAGTAAGTGGCTATGTTTTCAAAGTTTTTGGGAATATTATTTCTCGGTGTAGCAAAAAGCAAGCTACAGTTGCAACTTCATCCAGTGAAGCTGAATACATTGCATTGAGCGGAGCCGCATCTGAAGCTATTTGGTTAAGAGGAATTTTGGAAGACATGGAATTAATAAAGAAAAATTATGCTGTTCCAATTTTCGAAGATAACCATGGTTGCATATTTATATCCAAGAATACGGAATACAAACGTTCCAAGCATATAGATGTGAAATATCACTTTCTGAGAGACCACGTTGCGAGTGGGTTGTTGGATATTTTGGCAATAAATTCTGAAAATCAACTAGCAGATATCTTCACAAAATCACTTGCAACTGTACAATTTTAGAAATTTCGAAAACAACTACAATTATTAGATTGAGAAGGGGTTTTAAAATAACTGTGTTCAGAAACACTCTAATAATTTGTATCACATAAGTT
This sequence comes from Tricholauxania praeusta, assembly GCA_949775025.1. Lineage (NCBI taxonomy): Eukaryota > Metazoa > Arthropoda > Insecta > Diptera > Lauxaniidae > Tricholauxania > Tricholauxania praeusta. Next base: position 115,349,004 of record OX459029.1, read on the forward strand.
TTGTATTATTATTTTGTAAACGAAAAATATTTTTTCTGTCAAAAAAAAAAAAAAATAAAAACGAGCAGCAGCTATTACTAATTTTAAATTGCTAAATATCTATATTACAAGAGAGATGATAATTTTCCATCGATAATTTATTTATCATCGTAGTTAAGTGAGCCGTACTTTTCTTACAATTTTCGAGGCAGATGTCCATAGTTTTACGGTCGGTACGAGATGTGGTGATTCTGTTTCTACCACATTTCCCTACGCGGTTTGCGTTAAATGGCTCGTTTTGATCTATTTTTTTTAATGCGGTTAAGAACTGACTTTTAAACACCTGCAAGTGTAGCTATGTCTCTCTGGGGATATGATGAGTGGCATAATTACGTCTGTATTTCTCTATATTTTTTTATAGACGCGTCTGAAGACTTGTCCATTCAAAAAAGAAACACTTTTAAAGTTACAACTCAATACCGTTTTCCAAACATAAATTAATTCATGAAACTTAGTAAAACTAATTAAATAAGAACCATTATTACATTTTGAACATTACGGATAGGAAAGGCGGACAAAAAATTATTTATTCAAACTTTAAACGACTAAACTGCAACAGCACGTTTTACCAAATAAGAAGTAATCTCACTTAACCTCTCTTATTTAGTAGATGACGCAGACTACTAATGTTGCCGCTTATCAAAAACAACAATAACAATACCAGCAGCAAAAGCAAATTAATAAATTTTATGAAAACTAATTTATATGCTCAAAAAATTCGGTTAAACTAGAAAATACAAAAATTTGAGTACTGTCCCCAATAATTTGGCCACCTACTGTGAGTTGATGCCTTATACCTTTCATCTTAAGATATTGCGTCAATTCGCTGCTGACAAGCTCTTTAGCATTATCACTTCGAAAAATCTGAATTTTATGCCCAGTTTCTAATTCAACAGCTTTTTTATATTCTTTAAATGCTAATAAATATTCAGATTTTTCACGTAAAAATGATACAATGACTTTTAGTCATCAATAAACGTAACAAAGTACAATTTCTTACCCACTGATTCTGTTCTCATAGGCCCACATGTCAGTGTGTACAATTTCTAATAATTTAGTTGATCATTTTGATAATTTTTTAGGAAACCGATCTCGTGTCTGCTTTCCTTTTAAACATGCAACATTGAAGAAAGTTGAAAGAAATTGAAAAAATCCAAAAAATATGCAAAATGCTGAAAAATGCTGAAAAGTTGAAAAAATCGAAATATATGGAAAATGTTGACAAGCTTAAAAACAGTTGAAGAGGTTGAAACAATTCAAAATCGATGAAAAAATCGAATAAATAAAGAAAATGACGAATTATGTTGAAAGATGTTGAAAAAGACGAAAAAGCACTTATGGGATATATTGGAAAAAGTTAAAAGATTGTTAAAGTCTAAATAATATGGAAAATGTTGAAAAAATCGAATAAAAATTAAAAACTCAAAGCATGCCAAGCATCAAAACGTGGTAGTCCCTTGACCATACCCTTTTTACTACGTTTATTTAGTGAGTCGACATTAAGGTGGCCATATCTTCTATGCCACATTACATTAAATTAAATTATACAGCAATTGATTAATATGATGTGACATTTACCACTATTTTTGTTTGTAAAAATAAAAAATTGTCACTTACTATTCTCTTGTTAACAAACTGTATTTACCTAATAAGCATCGTTTATAATAATCTTCTTTTTTATTGTCAAGAGAATATTGAATAAATAATTGAATTGAATTGATTGGTTGTCGTTTTTCTGTTTTAACCCATAGCAATTTTGTTTTTCTAGCATATTGATCATATAAAGACCATTTTCTTTAAATGCTTCAAGTAATACTTCTTTACTAGCTGATATCAAATTATTTTAGATCCGGAACAAGTAGTGTTTTGAAAAGTGTGTTCTTTGGTATTTGACTTACAGTTTTTAGCCATATGTCCCTTTTTTTGATTAAATTTACTTGATTTCGCCTTTAGTGCTTCATTGTTGTCATTTTAATTATATGGATCGCTGTTTATCTCCTACAACCAGTGGCAAATCTAGGATTTCCTTCAGGGGGGGGGGGGGCTAACATGTTTTTTAATGAAAATACATTTCGATTGAATTATTCAACGAGCAATATTTAAATTTTTTGGCATATCACAACAATCTAATCAGTAGTCCAGTCAAGGGTTTCAAGACAGCAAGGTTTCTTCTGGCAAAATAATTCAGCAATTTTAGCTGAGCTGATATCGATTTCCTTATGAATATTTCCCAGAGCCAATCCATTAAAACGAACTTCTGTCATTGAAGATCTTAAATCCGATTTCAATCGTTTTAACACAGAAAAACTTCGTTTTGCTGTTGTCGAAGTCACTGGAATTGTGGCAATTATTTGCAGTATTATTGTGATGCAATCAATTACACTAGTTTACAAGAAAAAAGATCTGGTTTCTTATACACTTTTTTCGATGTATTTTGGGGCGTAGATTCCAAAAATGGCAGTCATTTTTTTTCTTAAGAATCGTTTTCGAGATATCCCCGAAAAACCCCTTTTTCGGCACTTTTTTCATTTATTTGACTATATCTCTATGAATTTTTTTTTGACTCAAAAACGACTTTCAGCTTTCGAAAGATATTTGTATTTCCTTTCTAACGATATGCTTTTTGTTTGAATCGGATAATATTTGATGGAGTTACAAGCGCTCAAAGTTCAAAAAAACTGACTTTTTTGGTCTTTTTTAAAAATCACTAAATTTCAATTGCTCCATTTCAATGAAAAATTCCTTCTTTTTCATATTTTTAAAATTTTAAATGATAGACTATCCTTTTGCAAAAAATTTAAGTATAATTTGGCGGAAATCGGACAAAAAATGTAGAAGTTATTCGAGAAAACAGTAAAACACTTGCAATAAAATTGAACGAAAATACATACTTTTTTATCTAAAAAGAAAAGAGAATAAAAGTAAAGAACTTCACAAACACACAATCGTATGTATTTTCGATCAATTTTATTGCTCTCACAGGGACCTGGCACAGCCCACAATTTTTATAATCGTAATCGTTATGAAGTTTAATACAAATGTACTCGCTATGAGGTATCTTATTACAAAAATTTAGCTTCAGTGTGCGTGGCGACTCTCATACAAGTAAAATACATTAAGTGGTATATCTACCGAAATATGTGAGCAATCATACTAAAATTTGGTGTAAAAGGTCTGTTTATGGAAGGCTATTTCTTGATTTAATTCGGACTGGATTTTATCAGTGAGTCCTAAATTTTAAGGCTAATTACGGCATATATCGCAGACTATACAATCTATTGAGCTAAAATTTGGTATGCGGATGTCGATTACGAATAAAATTTATTAAATAACTAAAAGTAGGCACAATTGAAGAGGTGGGCTTGGCATGCTTTGAGTTTTTAATTTTTATTCGATTTTTTCAACATTTTCCATATTATTTAGACTTTAACAATCTTTTAACTTTTTCCAATATATCCCATAAGTGTTTTTTCGTCTTTTTCAACATCTTTCAACATAATTCGTCATTTTCTTTATTTATTCGATTTTTTCATCGATTTTGAATTGTTTCAACCAGTGTTCGAAAATGTACAGTACGGTACAATTCAATCGTGATTTGTGACGATTTTAATATGTGCGCACAATTCAGTATTGTACTGTGCAAACACAATACGTTTATTTTTCCTTATAAAAATAGCGTGCCGAAGCTCTAACGAGTACACATACTTTTCATAAACGAAGAGTGCACACAACCAATCTTCTTTTGTACGTCTCTGAGCACAGAACATTACTTTATTCTCATTATGTTTTGTGAAATAGAACGAAACAAAACCAATTCGTTACCATGTCAAACTTGCTTCTTCTTGCTGTGAGAAGCTTACATAAATGTGGCCACATGTTTCGATACTTTCCGAATTTTTCGACATATGCAACAAAAAAATGTAATAAAACAGTTTAATTAATAATTAAATGATTATTGAACTTTAGCCATTTTTCGCAGCGATCAACATTTTTTATGTAAAATTTTACAAGTTGATACAATGCATTATGTATTAAACAAACTTTGATAACAAAGGAAAAAAAAACAACAACAACTCTAGAATATAGACATATGTTTCGATTCTTAAAATCTCATCAGTATATTTTTGGTTGATGTCTACGTCAGCACTCAAATTGCACCCGCCATATTAATGAAGAACAATCGAAAAGGTAATTTTTAATTTCAAGCAAATGTGGTTATATTTTAAGTGAATTTTTAAGATCACACCATTGCGTTGAATTTTTTTCTCAATTAGCTGTACCCTTTTCTTTGTTTTGTTTACATCATTAAAGCGAGACGCCACGTGAGTGGATTAAACCGTAGTTCTCCTTTGTTATCACAGTTTCTTAAATTATTTGTTTATGTTGTAATGCACATCCATTGGCTGTGAGACATTACGTGTTCAAAATTATGCGATCCTGGTGCATCGCAGATTTTAATGATGTAAACAAAACAAAGAAAAGGGTACAGCTAATTGAGAAAAAAATTCAACGCAATGGTGTGATCTTAAAAAATCACTTAAAATATAACCACATTTGCTTGAAATTAAAAATTACCTTTTCGATTGTTCTTCATTAATATGGCGGGTGCAATTTGAGTGCTGACGTAGACATCAACCAAAAATATACTGATGAGATTTTAAGAATCGAAACATACCATATGTCTATATTCTAGAGTTGTTGTTGTTTTTTTCCTTTGTTATCAAAGTTTGTTTAATACATAATGCATTGTATCAACTTGTAAAATTTTACATAAAAAATGTTGATCGCTGCGAAAAATGGCTAAAGTTCAATAATCATTTAATTATTAATATTTATTAAGAAAGCCAATAAAACAAACCAAAAATTTCTAAATTACGGAGAACACGCCGAAACCTCAAAATCTGCGATGCACCAGGATCGCATAATTTTGAACACGTAATGTCTCACAGCCAATGGATGTGCATTACAACATAAACAAATAATTTAAGAAACTGTGATAACAAAGGAGAACTACGGTTTAATCCACTCACGTGGCGTCTCGCTTTAATGATGTAAACAAAACAAAGAAAAGGGTACAGCTAATTGAGAAAAAAATTCAACGCAATGGTGTGATCTTAAAAATTCACTTAAAATATAACCACATTTGCTTGAAATTAAAAATTACCTTTTCGTTTGTTCTTCATTAATATGGCGGGTGCAATTTGAGTGCTGACGTAGACATCAACCAAAAATATACTGATGAGATTTTAAGAATCGAAACATATGTCTATATTCTAGAGTTGTTGTTGTTTTTTTCCTTTGTTATCAAAGTTTGTTTAATACATAATGCATTGTATCAACTTGTAAAATTTTACATAAAAAATGTTGATCGCTGCGAAAAATGGCTAAAGTTCAATAATCATTTAATTATTAATATTTATTAAGAAAGCCAATAAAACAAACCAAAAAAAAAAAAAAAAAACAGTTTAATAATAAAAAAAAGTGTATTTTAAATTTTTTCAGAAAACAATAAAAAAAAACCGTAACTCAGACTTAAATACATATTTCATGATTATTCTAAGTTTTGGAATTAAAAAAAATTGAACAAAAAAAAACAATTAAATTTTTTTTGAACCGGTGGTATCACTGGTGCAATTCGCTGTTGAGTGAAATAAACGACACAATTGCGAATTGTACCAAGCCAAAGCACGACACTCTAATTCTATTTATAAAGTGCATGCTACGGTGCAAACACAAATACAGAACAAAACAAAAGCCAACAAATGCACATAACGATTCATATTTTGTACCTTACTGAGTACACATTTCTGTTTTGTGCTGATATTGTTTTGTGCATTGGATTGCACACTATAGAAAATAAATAAGGTTTTGTGCTTCGGCTCGGTACACAACGAATTGTACTGTTTATTTTCGAACTTTGGTTTCAACCTCTTCAACTGTTTTTGAGCTTTTCAACATTTTCCATATATTTCGATTTTTTCTACTTTTCAGCATTTTTCAGCATTTTGCATATTTTTTGGATTTTTTCAATTTCTTTCAACTTTCTTCAATGGTGTCCATACACATTTTCAGTTTTTTGCAACTGTTTCAACATTTTTCAAACTATTTTAACTTCTACACATTTTTTTTCGACTCATTCAAGCTCTTCAACGTGTTTTTTTCACAGTTACTTAAAATGTACTTTCAATGCAGTGTAGGGTATGTAGTTTCGGCCTGGCCGAAGATAACACCTTAAATAGTCTTATTTTATTTTTAATTTCTTTCTCAAATGTTTTAGAGCCGCAATATACTATCCTTATTTGGATCATACGATCTTAGAATTAAAATCAAAAGTCCAGGGTAAAGGTTTGAGCATTTTACACTTAGAAGGTTTAATACCGATTATCACTCGATGGGGCGCGTTGACAAAATCGTGGATGCTGTTTTTACTTATGAAAGTGATTTAAATTGCAGTTAGGTTGAGCTTGAATCCGATATTAAATTGTAGCATCAGTACTCTTGTAAAACCGATTTCAAAGATGCTTTGAATGTAATGGAAGCTTTTACCATTATCAAAACCAAAAAAATGGAATCGTTCTTCTTTAAATGCACTAAAAGATTAAAAGTTTTTTTTTTCTTTGTTTTAATAATACTGAGGCTGATCTAATATATGAGGACCTTACCATTTCAACTGTAAGAAATATTTCTGATTTGAGTAATTTAAATTGCGACTCATTTGTTGCTGTGCATCAAAATGTGCGAAGTATGCGCCAAAATTTCGACGTGCTGATTTCAAACCTCAGTGCCTTTCAAATCTTACCAGATTTAATATTTGTATCCGAAATATGGATTTACTCTTTTGAGGTGGAAGATTATAACATCCCGAACTTTACTTTTCATGCTAACGCAAACGACACTTATCCGGCTGGTGGTGTAGGGGTTTTTGTGAATAACCTAATTGCTTGTGGTGAAATTGAGTGTTTTAGTCTTGCAAGTGCAGATTTTTTAAGGCTAACTTGCCGAATATGCAACAAAGATTTTGTTTTTGTTTGTGTATATAGATTGCATTCACAGTCAGCCCAAACTTTTGTTGAGGAGTTTTCAACTTTTCTAAACAATGAGTCTGCGGCAAATCTTGTGATCCTAGGTGATTTCAATTTAGATTTTTTAAGAGCCAGCACTACGATTAACTTATATAATGTTATTATCGCAGAAAATGGGCTACATTCCTTCATTAATGAAGTAACTAGACCTGCTTCTGGATCGTGTCTTGATCACGTCTTGGGTCGTTTTTCAAGTGTCTCTCGTAATGTTTGTACAGGCATAATGTTTGACCTTGAAGTAACCGACCACTGTATGACGGGAGTTTTATTTAAAAAAATTAGCACTAAAAAGCCAGCACAAATTAAGCATCACAATGTAGGTAAAATTAATTATAATCAGCTTAATATTAAGCTTAGGAACTGTGACCTAAAAACTTAAGACCTAACCAAATCCTAATTTTGTTCACATGTGCATCAAATTACCTGGTTTTATAAAAATCTCTGCAATACTTTCAATAATTACTAAATAGATAAGTCTAAGAATATTTGTTGGTCAAATCACGTCGGAACACGGAATTTGAAAAATAATTTTTTTTTGAATTAAAATGTTTTATAAAGTCGTATGTTTTCCTTACGCATAGATGCTATATGCGTATACTCTCTGTGTATAGTATAATTAGCATGTTACTTACCGAAAAAAAAAAACGATTTTTTTGATGTTTTTGGCGACCACACGAGCGGGGAATTCAGTGTTTTACTCAACAGCGATTGTAGATGCTTCATTAAAAATATCATAAATGACGTTAGATCTTTTCGTATTTGTGAAAATAGGTTGATAATTTGCTCGACATGAGTACAGGCTGAAGAAATTATTCGTGTCTGATCTTGTAGTTTTGCGACAATATAGAAGCATTAACAATTTTCTGAATATGCTATCGAAGCTGAAAGTTGAACCGCTTTTGAAGAAATTTCGGTGTCCTTGCTTTGCTTAAAATGTGGTTATGTTTCAGAGATAAACAGCAACAATTCGCTGAAAGTATCAACGCATTCATGCCATTCTACCCATCTAGTCGCACACAACGTTTTTAGACGATGTTCTTTTGTTTGTGGACTCCGTTCGGAAATTTTATCTTCAATAGTTGTACCCTTTTCGAGAACAAATTCGACACTGATGAAACTGTGCCTAGCATGTTTCAGAAATATCTCATGATTTGCCTCAGAAACAATAAGTTTAAAATGCTAAGGGTTGAACTTCAGATGTCAAAGCCTCAACTCCGTTGATTTTTCTAGCCATGTTCGACCCTCCATCATAGCCTTGACCACGCAAGTTTTTAACAGACAAATCCAAAGAAGTCAATTCACTTATCATTGCTCATTTAATAGTATATGCCTCAGTCGATTTAATGTGAGTGAATCCCAAAAATTGTTCTAATAGGATGCATTCTTCTAAGTCCACGTAATAAATGCATACAGTTAGTATGTAATTCTTCTTTACTTGCATCAGTTGTCCCATCGTATAAAATTGTACAAAATTTGACATTTTTCATTTTTGAAACAATCTTTGATCGTATTCGATAACCAATAACATCAATAATATCATTTTGTATGGTTTTACTGATTAAAGCACAATTTTTGGGCGCTGTGTCTGTATGAAATTTTAAGTCATGATCACCGGCATCTATACGAAATGCAAGTAATGGTCGCAATACTCCTCGATCTGAAATAACTTGATACCGTTTTTCTTCCGAATTCCTGTGACCACGTAGTGATAAATTATTGTGAGAACAAAATAGCATGGTTTTGTCAATTGGACCTAGTCGTTTCCGATTGTTCTTAATTATTTTTCTGAAACGTTCTTGAATCGAAATATTCTTTGGCGGCTCTCAGGGGGGGGCTTCAGCCCCCATAGCCCCCCCCCCTTGTATCCGCCACTGCCTACAACCGAGATCTTAAAGTGTTGATTGTTGGAAACTCACATGCTGTATTGAACGCTGCCTTAATATCATTGTATCGTTCGGTCAGATCATCTAAAATAATGATGACCTTCAGCTCTTCTTCAATATTACCACCCACTTCTTCTAAACGAATATTGAGCTCATCACATTCTTCCAAATAACTATGCACTGAATGTCCTTCACGCATTTTTAAGTTCACCAAATTTCTGTAAAGTTCCAGCTTTTGCCGTGTAGATTTCCGATCGTATGTTTGTGTTAGAAATTCCCAAATTTGCTTCGAATTTTCAAGTCCCTTCACTAGAAAAATTACTTTTTGTGCTAAAGCCTTGAGAATTTCAGCACAGGCGTCTAGATCCTTTTCTTTTCATTGTTCTCGTTCTGGAGCTTCAGCTGGTGCAGTCGTTGTTCCGTTAACAATTTTCAGCAACCTCTCCTTATGCAACAAAGCTTCCATTTGGGTTGACAACTGGTATTTTCGCCGCAAACGTATTTGAAGCCATTTTAATTTCTTTAATATTAAATATTTTATTTTTTCTTAAATTTTCCGCAGAGTCTCTATCATGGATCCCTGGGTTCATAACATATTGAAATCTGGCTATATTGTGATTAATTCAGAATATTTTATTGAATGAGAAAATATTTGATATTCAAATAACAAATGAAACAAATACTATACAATGAAATATAAACGTTATGAGTAAAGTAGTTTTCAAACAAGTTCAGCTTGATTAAAAATAGTTTTTGCGTATAAAAATTAAAACTAGCATGGTAAAGGTGAAAACTGGTAAGATCATACAAAATAGTTAACTTTGAAAGACTGTATCGCAGCCAATTTTCATCAAAAATACCTGTATGGGGTCACCATTTTGACGGAAACTATGTCATCTTTTTTTTGTGAAGCAAATGAACCCTTAAATCCACTCAAAAAAAAGTTATACCAAAAAATTAAAGAAATTGGTTTTTTTTTAATTGATTGATTTTTTTATTTTTTTTTTTTAACATATTGTAGCGAAATTTGGTTTATGCTAGAAGACTCTTGAAATAAATACCAACGAAAAGAAACTAAACGATATTAGCACCATCTAGCGCAAAATGCTAACAATAATAAACCAAACAGACGCTGCAGTAAACAATAAAAAGTCAACAACCGAGAGAATTTATCGCCGTCGTACAACGTACAACGCCATCTAACATCTAGCATAATAGCTAGCTCAACGTCAGTGTGCCATGCATTGTGGTGAATTGTGGATAGTAGTAGAATGCACGCTACAAAGTAGCACTAGTAGGTTGTAGATAATAGTAGAATATACGCCATCTGGCAGCTTGTAGTTTATTCGAGAAAGTGATGCCTGTAGTATAAAAGGGTGTCATTTGAGTTTTCGGAGACAGTTGTAGTTCAACAGTGAAGTGGAACACTTGAATTAAAAGTAATAAAGTGAATACAGTGTGATCCGTAGTAAAGTAAAACAGTTTTCTATACAGTGTTAAATTAATATTAGAATTTGAACGTTAATAAAATAAACCATTTTATAACTAAATAAGTTTGTGTGTTTTAATTGTTACACAATCCAGTGATCGAACTCAGAAAAGTGTGAGAGATCGAAATTATCGTCAAAGAGACAGAAATTTCGTAACAATTGGTGTCAGAAGTGGGATTGTGTAAAAAGAATTAACAATCAATTAAAAAAAAAAAAAAAATAAATAAAAATGGTTAAGTTTGACGAACTAAAAGTGGATCAACTGAAGAAGGAGTTGCAGCAGCTGAGTCTGCAATCTACTGGTGGAAAGGTGGAGTTACAGAAACGCTTACGGCAGGCTCTTGAGGCTCAAGGTGTAAACCTGGAAGAGCATGAATTTTATAGTGATGTATCAGAATCAGCAGCGAAAGTGGAAGAAGCTTCTGGATCAGCGGCAAGTGGTGAAGTTGTAGATATGTCAAAGTTCGAGAAAATGTTAATGGCGATGACGCAGGCAATGAGTCAAAATACACTACAGATGAATAGTAATATCCAGGCCATTCGGGAAGAAATTGGTCAGAGCTTAAGTCAAAATGCATTGCAAATAGACGAGAAGTTAAGTCAAAATGCACTGCAAATAGACGAAAAGTTAAGTCAAAATGCACTGCAAATAGACCAAAAGTTAAGTCAAAACGCGACGCAGATCCACGCAATGAATCAAAACATTGAAGCTGTTCGAACGGAGGTTTCCAAAATGGTAGATGGCCTCGATGCAAAAATGATTGAGTTACGAGATGACGTTGAATCATTCAAAGGAGAAGTTCAAAATAATTTTGAGGACGTTAACAAAAGGATTCAACAGTTGGAAATAAGCGAACCAACCACTCAAGTTATAAGAGAAATCAGCGCAGAGAGGCTTAAGGCACCCTCGTACGATGGAACAACGCCATTTAGTGTTTTCAAGCTCCAGTTCGAAACAACATCTGGTCACAATCGTTGGGATAACGAAAGCGCAGCTGCAGCGCTAATAGTGGCATTAAAAGGCGCAGCTGCAGAAGTATTGCAAACGGTTCCAGTGGCGGAGCAGAAAAACTACAAGGCGGTGATGGATGCCTTACAGCGAAAATATGGCAGTGACCACATGAAGCAGATTCACAGATTGGAGTTGAAAAGTCGTATCCAGAAATCTGGTGAGTCCTTGCAGGAGTATGCTGCGGATATTGAGCGATTGGCACATCTTTCCTATCCTGACGAGTTAAGTGTCGTAGCTGAAAAATTCAAAATAGAGGCGTTTATTGACGGCATACGTGACTCAGAAACAAAACGCGAGACAATGAGGAGCCCGAAGACAACATTTAATGAAACAGTAACGGTTGCCCTCACTCAGGAGACGATTGCGTTGACATGCCGCCCATCACTGAAAACTCGTCGGATGGAGGTGGAGGCTGAAAAGAAAAATGCATCGTTCGCCAGCGGTAGCTTCAGCGGGAAATGCTACAACTGTGGTAAGCAGGGACACATGGCACGTGACTGCAAATCACGTCGTAAACGATCTGCATCACGTTCACCAAGAAGAAAAATTGGAAATAGGGTGAACGATGGAGAAAATGTTAGCGATCAGCAGTCGTTAAACTAAAGAGAGTCAGTACAGCGGGGCGTGAGCTGACTCTTACAGATGATTGCCCCATAGTCTTGGTTTCGAAGCTCTGCCGAAATTCCAACAGCCTTACCATCGGTGGAAAAATCAACGAAAGACCATGTGAGCTTACTTTGGATACAGGCGCATCGCACTCAATTGTGAGGAGAGACTTATTTGATAGACGACGAGTAACGCCATTAAATGGGATCCAATTGAGAACAGCGACAGGAGAAATTGCGCAAATAGTAGGAAAAGTTACAGCGAGTATTCTCATCGGCAACAAAACTGTGGAACATGATTTTATTGTTGCAAACATCACCGATGAGGTTATCATTGGCGTGGACTTCATGATTCGACACGGGTTCACTTTGGATCTTAAGAAAAAAACGTTAAGGTATGCCAATGTAGAGTTGCCTTTAGACATTGGCTGTGGACAAAAATTAACAATTGCAAGAGTCTACATAAGTGAGCGCTGTCGAATTGAACCCAACACCGAAGAAATTATTTGGGCCACAACAAATGAAGACTGTGGGACAAGCCATCTGTGGGTAGTGGAAGCAGATAAGAAAAATGTGAAGAAAGACCTGATTATTGGAAAGACCCTAGTAAACACAAGAACAGACAGAAAAATACCGGTGCGAATTTTGAATCCAACAAATAAGCCAAAATGGATGCAAAAAGGTGAGCTTATAGCGCAATGTGAGAAAGTTATGGCTGTGATAAATTGTGAAAATAACCAGCAGAACACACAAGGCCCAACCTTAACGAAATCGTCGGCCATGGAAGTATTGACGAAAGAATGGACGAAGGAGTTGTCTGCTCAGAACAAAAATAAAGCAAAAAGGTTTCTGCAAAAACATTGGCGGATATTTGCGTCCAAAGGAGAAAATAATGGCCGAACATCAGTTGTCAAACATCGTATTGATACAGGTGATTTTCAGCCGATTCGTCAACCTCCAAGGAGGCTAGCACTCGCTAAGAGAGAAGAAGTGACGGGCCTTATAGAAGATATGGCGCGAGAAAATGTCATTGCACCATCAGAAAGCCCATGGAGTTCACTGGTCGTACTTGTGAAGAAAAAGGATGGAAGTATGCGATTCTGTGTGGATTACAGAAAATTGAATGACGTCACTAAAAAAGACAGCTACCCGTTACCCAGAATCGATGATACACTGGATACGTTATCTGGAGCAACATGGTTTTCCACCCTGGACTTACAAAGTGGATATTGGCAGGTGGAAATAGATGAAAAAGACAAAGAGAAAACTGCCTTTAGTATTGGGAATGGTCTATGGCAGTTCAACGTCATGCCGTTTGGTCTTTGTAACGCTCCAGCTACGTTTGAACGGTTAATGGAACGAGTTCTCAAAGGACTACATTGGAAGACTTGTCTAGTGTATCTCGATGACATAATCATCATGGGTAAAGATTTTGATGACCACTTGAAAAATCTGGAGGAAGTGTTTGTGCGCTTGGAGGCAGCTGGACTGAAATTAAGTGCGAAAAAGTGCTCACTTTTCCAGCGTGAAGTCAAATATCTGGGGCACAAGGTTACGTCAGAAGGAATACACACAGATGAAGATAAAATAAAAGCTGTGAAAAGTTGGCCACGTCCATCTAATCTTCATGAGTTGCGAAGTTTTCTGGGTCTATGCACTTATTACAGACGCTTTGTTCCTGGTTTCGCAAATGTTGCAGGCAGTCTACATGAGCTGACACAGAAAAATCGAAAATTCGAATGGAGTGGGGCACAGGAAACTGCATTCCAAAAGCTGAAAGAATTACTGTCTACAGCGCCCATACTCGCGTACCCAATACCCGGCAAAGAATTTGTATTGGACACCGATGCGAGTGGCCATGGTATTGGAGGAGTTTTGTCCCAAATCATCAATGGACAAGAAAAAGTCGTCGCATATTTCAGCAAAATTCTGTCGAAACCTGAGAGGAATTATTGCGTAACTCGGAGAGAGTTACTGGCAGTAATGGAATGCGTGAAACACTTCCATAAGTACTTATATGGACAGCACTTCCTCCTGAGGACAGACCATGCAGCATTAAGGTGGCTACTTCAATTCAAGGATCCTGAAGGTCAAATCGCACGGTGGATAGAACGCTTGCAGAGCTATGATTTCACCATAGAGCATCGCAAAGGAAGCCAGCATGGAAATGCGGATGCACTTTCCCGTCGTCCATGTAAAATTGAATGCGGTCATTGTTCGCGAACAGAAAATAAAGCTGGAACAATTGATGTGCGCCTTTTGAACGTTTTGCCTGAAGAAAAGTGGACAAAAGAGGAGGTAAAACGGGACCAGCGCAATGATACAGATTTGGCAACTATAATTAAGTATAAGGAGCTGGGTAGGAAACCGGCGTGGCAAGAAATTTCAAATGAAAGCCAAATCTGTAAAGCATACTGGGCGCAATGGCAAAGTTTGGAGTTGCATGACGGTTGTCTCTACCGAATCTGGGAAAGCGAGGATGGTAAAACTCGCTCAAAACTGCTGGTTATTCCAAGGGCCAAATTTAAGGAAATAATCGAGGATTATCACAATGGATCGAGTGGTGGACATCTGGGCATAACGAAAACCACAGAGAAAATAAAGAAACGGTTTTATTGGGTAGGATGCCAAGAATCAGTTGCTGACTGGATCCGCCGTTGTGACCAATGTGCAATTGCTAAAGGACCAAGGCAACGCACTCGGGGAAAAATGCATCAGTATAACGTTGGAGCTCCCTTTGAGAGGATAGCCATGGATATAGCGGGACCTTTTCCAATCAGCAATACAGGAAATAAATACATCCTTGTGGTAATTGATTATTTCAGTAAGTGGCCAGAAGTATATCCCATTCCCAATCAAGAAGCAAAAACAGTGGCAGACATTTTCATCAAAAATTGGATTTGCCGATATGGAGCTCCACTTGAGTTGCATTCCGACCAAGGACGAAATTTTGAGTCGACACTTTTTAAGGAGGTTTGTGACATGCTTGGAATACAGAAGACACGCACCACAGCTTTGCATCCTCAGTCCGATGGCATGGTCGAAAGGTTCAACCGTACTCTAGAGGAACATTTAAAAAAGGTTGTCGATAAAGGACAAAAAGATTGGGATGAGCATCTACCAATGTTTCTGATGGCTTATCGGTCGGCAATACACGATACCACTACAGTTACGCCAGCAAAAGCCATTTTTGGTACGGACTTAAGGCTTCCAGCAGATTTGAAGTACGGAGTAAGCGTTGTCCCGGAAACGACCCATGCTGACGATTACATGTCGCGGAAAAGAGAAGAATTAGCAGATATACACGAGCTTATTAGAAGACGTACTCAATTGGCTAGCGACAAGATGAAAGCTCGGTATGACCTGCGAGCAAATACTGAAGGGTTCAAAGAAGGTCAATTAGTGCTGCTACATAACCCACAACGAAAACGAGGCTTGTCTCCTAAATTACAGACTCATTGGGAGGGACCTTACCGGATCGTCACAAGGATTAATGATGTTGTGTATCGAATCCAAAAATACCCCGGGAACAAAAGTAAATTAAAGGTAGTCCACATCGAAAGGCTGGCACCTTATACTAGGGACGGAGAGACTCTTGTTCGGGACGAACAAGTTTAAGCGGAGGGCAGTGTAGCGAAATTTGGTTTATGCTAGAAGACTCTTGAAATAAATACCAACGAAAAGAAACTAAACGATATTAGCACCATCTAGCGCAAAATGCTAACAATAATAAACCAAACAGACGCTGCAGTAAACAATAAAAAGTCAACAACCGAGAGAATTTATCGCCGTCGTACAACGTACAACGCCATCTAACATCTAGCATAATAGCTAGCTCAACGTCAGTGTGCCATGCATTGTGGTGAATTGTGGATAGTAGTAGAATGCACGCTACAAAGTAGCACTAGTAGGTTGTAGATAATAGTAGAATATACGCCATCTGGCAGCTTGTAGTTTATTCGAGAAAGTGATGCCTGTAGTATAAAAGGGTGTCATTTGAGTTTTCGGAGACAGTTGTAGTTCAACAGTGAAGTGGAACACTTGAATTAAAAGTAATAAAGTGAATACAGTGTGATCCGTAGTAAAGTAAAACAGTTTTCTATACAGTGTTAAATTAATATTAGAATTTGAACGTTAATAAAATAAACCATTTTATAACTAAATAAGTTTGTGTGTTTTAATTGTTACACAATCCAGTGATCGAACTCAGAAAAGTGTGAGAGATCGAAATTATCGTCAAAGAGACAGAAATTTCGTAACAATATTTTGTTAAAAAAATAAGTTTTTTGACTTTATAAAGTGCCATTTCGATAGGAAATTTTATTCTCTACAATAAGTTTGATAATTTATATGTTCTATAAAATATATAGTTTTTGAGTTATGATATAAATTTTGCATATTTCTCAAAAGCCAATAAATAAAATTTAAATAAAATTAAAATCCAAAATATGATAGTGACTTGATAGTGACTTTTTGTTGAATATAGACACTATGTACTGATTTTAAAAAGTTTGAAACCAGTACGCAAATCTACCGATTGATTTTTCCCAAATTTGTATTGATTTTAGTTAACATCAATAATTTTTCCATAGAAACGGAGAAATAACCGATGTGAAAAGACATATGGGTATTTCTACAGCTACGGACGTAACATTCGTATGAAAATGAAAACTAAACTGCGATAGAATGAAACGAAAATGTTTTATTAAACTGATAAAAATAAAATAAAAATGGTGAATCTTTTAAAAAATATGCATCACAAAATAAAAGTTTCCAGACTACAAGAACATAACACGAAGTTTTTTCCCTTTGCTCTTTCTCATCAAATACCAAGCTCCACTGAAGGGAAATACTTACATTACGCACATAAACACTTAATTTTGCTATTGCTTTTGATATTTTAATAACAATAACGCTTAAGGGGACATGACACCTTCAAATTTTCAAGAAATTTCTTGTTTAAAAAATATTGAAAAATACGTTTTTAATAATATAAACCTCAAATTCGGCTTATAAAATATATAGCGAGCATTTTAGGAACATCGTGTCAAAGTTATAGTACTTGAAAAGCTATAGTTAATAAACTTTAAACGCGTTTTTCTCGAAACCACGTTTTTCGAGTTGGCGGGCATGATAAAAACAAAAAACTACTCGACTGATCTTCCAGAAATTTTAATATGTTGCTGTGAACATATTAATGCAGGGAATGTACTACGGACAGAACGATCGGTATTATAGTTTTTGATTTTTGGCCCGAAAAATTGGCAATTTTCGAAAAAATTACGCCATTTTATTATTTTTGGACCAACATTTTTTCTTGTAGTTTATTCCGACGGCTTTGATGCTGATTAAAACCTTTTATTTTTTTTTTCAGATTTTCCAGTGAGCCGTTATCACGCCCGCCGTTCTTTTTTTGTGTTTTTTTTTTTCCAAAAAAATCTAGTGGTCATAAATCCCATAAAAAAATTAAAATTTTTTTTTTTTTTTAAATATTGTTTTGTGTCAAAATATATGTATAAAGTTTCAAAATTATATCTTGATTTTTATTAAAATTATACGCATTTTAAAACATTAAAACAAAAATTTTTTTGAAAGTGTCATGCCTCCTTAATTGGAAGACAATACGAGAGCGTAGTAGAAGTTTTATGTTTTGTTCTCCTCACTATGACATGGCTTTTGCAGTTGATCAGTGCAGTGCTTTTAAAAATTGAAAAAAATAGAAAATCTTTCCACGCTAGTATCTCAGTTTTTTGTCAACCGATCAAAGCTGATTGTTTTCGAGCACTCTGCTTGATGAGTTATATCCCGGGACGGGAGCTATTCTAGATCCCGTCTTTACCTTTGAGCAAAAAAATATACAAGTGAAAGTACGGCTAAGAAAATAGGTTTTACAAAATAACATAAAAAAATAGTACCGTTTCAGTATACACACCTAATTTCAAATCACATCGATACTAAAGAAGTTTCACTTCAAAAAAAAAACAAAGTCAAGTGGAAAGCTGTGTTGTAAACTTAGCTTATTATTTAGTTAAAGGGGACGACTATATTTAGGAAAAATAACGGGCGCGGTCGAATGTTTTTATAAATTTTTTTTTTCAAAAAATGGCAAAGTAAAACTGAACTATGTCTCTTTATAACGCACTCATTCTTAAAATAATACCTTTTTAGTTTATTTTATGCAAACTAAAAGATAATAGCGGTACAAAGTTTCCCTCAAAATATTTTCAGTAGTGAAACACATAGGCCCCTATTGCGGTTGTCGATTTGTGATAAAATCGATAGCCATCGATTTAATAGAAACGATGCCATTTTGGTATTATGAAACTCAATAGAAAAAATTGCGTCATTGTGATTTTTTTTATGCTCCATTATCAATTTCTGAAATGATATTTGGCTTTTGCAACACTTATAAAGTCTTATTCGTTTGCCATTTTCACGCCACACTGTTTTTTACACACCTCTGGTAAAGCAACGAACAAACTGACCACGAAAATCAAAAAAAAATTCCATCAAAAAAAGTAAATGATGAACGCAGCCTTAGTTGCCTACTATGATTGATATTTTTTTTTAAACTGCAGTTTCATAGAATTTTGCTTTGCATTACGAATTATAAAAGGTTGTCAAATCCAAACGATGCCATTTTGGTATTATGAAACTCAATAGAAAAAATTGCGTCATTGTGATTTTTTTTTTTGCTCCATTATCAATGTCTGAAATGATATTTGGCTTTTGCAACACTTATAAAGTCTTATTCGTACATTTGTTTGCCATTTTCACGCCACACTGTTTTTTAAACACCTCTGGTAAAGCAACGAACAAACTGACCACGAAAATCACAAATAATTCCATCAAAAAAAGTAAATGATGAACGCAGCCTTAGTTGCCTACGTTGGGTACGAATTATCGGGATTCCACTGTATCATTATTTTTCTTGAGACAGGCGCTTAGTTTCATTCAGTTTGAAATATTTTGTGTGAAAAATTTAAAAAATAAAGAAATATCTACTAAAATAAAAAAAAAAATCTTATCTATCAAAACAAAATGATAGAACAGCCAGCGATTGTGATCGATAAACACAATACGCTAATAGAAAAAAAGCGTTTATCTATTGTAAATCGACAACCGCAATAGGGGTCATAATTTCTGTAATTTTAAGTTTTTATTAAATTCAAGTAAAAAATTAAACCCTAACTTCAGGAACGATAACAAAATTATATGTTATTAGATTCGTATCTCTTTTTGAGCGAAAAAACTAGTTGTTTGAGCAACCTTTCTACATATAAGTACATATATGTTTTCGGCACACGAAGACCAATGAATTTTTCAATACCTGGAATATTATGAATATTTTTCCAATTTTCAACTTAGCGTGGTGAAAACTTTTCAATCTAATTTGCAGAGATATAAGGCAAATTAATACTAAATTCACTTGCCATCTACATAGATAGCAAGTTTGACAAATTTCAGACCTGTACAAGTAAGTTTTAAAAATTCCCGGAGTGAAATATAGCTTTAAATTTTAAATGCAGTGAAGCACTTAAATAATAAAAAACGTGTTGACAAAATTTTCAACCCAAACTATTTTTAAGGCACCAATTCGCTCCAGGGGTTTCCAAAAGATACTGATTTTTAGAGAAGCTATAACCGCAACTTCCGATTGCTCTATCTCTGAAACTAGATCTGAGCGGCACTTTTTGATTACATTTTTATTTTTTTTCCCTAAGCGCTAATTCTCCTAAAAAGAATAGGGTGATTGTTCGCTAAAGTGACCAGAGCCATAAGTTCTGTTATAAGGCTAAAAATATTACTCAATCTTTAAGAAAATACAAAAATTCTAAGCTAAGAATGTTATTCATTTATTCTTATTTTTCGACATGCCTCAGGCAAAAACAGGCTTTATGGAGCGTGATCTAAGAACCACTATACAAAAATTTATGGAGCATCAGTGTTAAAATTGTGATTCTTGTTGGATAGCCTTTATTACTCCCTATACTGTTCATATCTAGTTCTTTTCTTTTTTTTTGGCTTAAGTTCACTTTAGGGACAATCCTTATTTTTTCTTTAAAACAAATTATTCTTACGTAGTTTTTGATTCTAAAAAAATATATGCATCGATGCGTCCAACGTATAAGTTGGTAACTCGAAAATCGTCATTCTTCAGAAAGTCCATTTTAGTATTATTTTCGTAATAAAAATAAAACATAAAAACAGAATTGAGTACAGATTTGAGTGTAATGTAGATGAAATGAAGGTCTTTCAACTATTAAATCACTGAGGCTATTGCAAGCAGATTTCTTGAGATATTTAACTTATAATTTGGACAAAACAAATGCATGTGAGTTGTTACATGTTACCAACTTGTCTTCTGCGGCATTATTATATTTGTAGTTGTATGTTGAAGTGCAAACATTTTGAAAGACTTTTTTTGTAGATAAATGTTTGGTATTTCGATATATCAACTCGAATTGAGTAAAATATTTTGGGCAATAAGTTGGTATTTATAGCTTACAACCAGAGTTTTTTTAGTAAAATTTCCTTATAACTTTGTACATGTAGTTACCAACACAAATTGTTTTTTGTGTCCCATGCATAAGTTGGTAAATGAAATAATCAACAAAAACTACAAAAAAAAGTTTTTGCAATATATTTTTAACTTAAAGTCCCAAGTTCTTGCATGGAGACCGCACCTAAATATATACACCGGAGCTGTAACTCTTAAAACAGTTGACAATCTCTCAAATTTTGAGTTAGAGCTTCAAAAAATTGTCACCAGATGGAGTTAAATGCGCAGATTTTGGTAAACACTGTCCCTGTAAAAGTTGATAGTTCGAGTTACCAACTTTTACGTAGGACGTATCGACATATATGTAATCAAAAAGTGTCGCTCGGATGTAGTTTCGGAGTTATAGCAACAGGAAGCTGCGGATATAGCCCTTATAAAAACTGTATAAGTTGGGGACCCCTGGATAAATTTTTTAAAGCATTGATATCGTATGGAAGGTATAAGATCGATAGTTTTCGAGATATGAGGATTTCTGAAAAGTTTTATTTAAAAAAAAACGTTATTTTATCTAAAAAAAATACTATTAACGCATAATTTGTTTAGCATTTTAAGAAATCTTAATACTTTTTCTTTAAAATGATGTATTATTTGTACCAATTTTTCATATTAACCAATTTTTTACCGGAAAAAAAATTTACTAATTTTTTTGAAAACTATATAATATATGGGGCATTTCAGGCGAAGCGGGCAATGAAAATAAAGTGAGACCGTGAAATTTGTTTATATTCCTGTTAGCTATACATCTATTAGATATAAATGTGTACACATAATTTTTTTTTTCGTATGAGGCTTAATTGCCGAGTTATGGGCTTTTGAAGAATTGGCGAAGGTCATTTTTGAACGCTGTTATTGGAATCAAGGAACTTATAATAAAATATAAACAATATTGATTTAACTAGTAAAAAGGATACTCTTTTTAACTTTTTAGTCAAATTCGAATTTTAAATTTTTTTATGTATGGAAAACCGGAAGTAAAAATTTTAAATCAAATTTTCAGTAACTTCAACATAATATTTTTTAAATATTTTATTTTAGAAAAAAAGCCTTAAGTATTTAAATGTTTCACATAAAAAATTTAACGTGATCCTTATTAGTTAAGGAAATACTTAAGATAGTGTCACGTCCCATACAAAGTGCGGCACGTATGCACTCAAATTCATATATCTCGTAATCTAATGTAGATCACGTTAAAAAAAGTTTAGCATATTGGCGATATATTTTATGCTTTATTTTAAAGTTAAAATAAAAAAATAAAATATGTTGAAATTATTTCAATTCTAAAGGCTCCAGTACATAGAAAGCAGCGCATGCAGTGCGCGCATCATATGCTTTGACAGAAGAATTGATTATATTCCTTCATATGGAGAGTGATACATACACAAAATCAATGACGCGCGCGCTGCTTTCAATGCCCAAAGTTCGTCAACTTTTTAAACACGTTAGACGCTTTTGACAGCTAAGAGAAACTAAACATCACTATTTGACAAATTGAAAAATAAATATTTACTTATTTGTGCAAGTTTTGTTCAATTTCGAATTCAATGTGAAAAATATGTAAATGGAATGAAATAAGTTATTGCGGTAAAATAATTTCCGAAAAAAAATTAATAGCGAAAAAAGAAATAAAAAGCGAATAAAAACTGTCAAAATAAAAGCGCGCGTGTGACACCACACGCATTAGTCGCATCTGGTGCAAAGCGTCTGATGCTCGCGATGCATGCGCTGCTTCCTATGTACCGGAGCTTTAAGGTGAAATGTTCACTTCCGGTTTTCCACAAGAAAAAAAATCAAATTTCCAATCTGATTTCATAATTGAAAAGAGCAGTAAATTTCCTATTGAAACCATATTATTTCGTATTTTATTAAAATTTTTTTAAGTTCAAAAAACTGCTTCCCAAAAATCCATTATTCATATTACGTCAATTTTCGGAAGTCCACAACTTGACAATTAAGCCTTATATAAAGAAAATATCAGTGTTTACACCTTCTAAAAGTAGAATTAAGCCGAATATGAACAAATTTCTAAATCTCATTTTTTTTTGCATTGTCCGCTTCGCCTAAAATGTGCCATATGTAAGTTATTACAGAAATAAAACGTGATTAAATGCGAGGAATCACATTACTATAAATGATGAGCTAAAGTGCAAGCTCATCATTTATAGCTAAAGTGCAAGCTCATCATTTATAGTACTTTAAGATGCAGTTCTAGTTACCCAATGCAGCAGAACAAGAATACAATAATTATGATTACTACTATAAATGATGTGCTTGCACTTTAAGATACAATAATTATGATATGGCTAACTTCAACTTGACTGTAAAGTAGAATGCAAAGATATAGATATGATGAGATCATAATTTAAATAAAATAAATTAAACAAGATCACATCTTTAATTGGCGCCCAACGTAAACGAGAATTAAAAGTTAAATCAGCAATCAACATTCTGGTGACAACTGAAATATTCTGGTGACATAAAAAAAAAACAATTTAGCAGCTGTAGCCGTGGCAGTTATTTCGACCAGCAATCAACATTCTAGTGACAAATACAAAATACCAATTTAACTAGCAGCTGTAAAATTTTTAGTTGGAAAAACATATAAGTGAAGTGCTTATTGTAAAATTTAAAGTTCGGTTAAATAGGGGTTAAGCTTTTTTACCTAGGTGATCGAAAGCTATAATATTTTTTTTTTATTTTCTTTTAAAAGGAATTGTAGGGAATTGTCTGTATATTTGCCGCGTTTTGTAATTTTTTTTGGAATCAGTTTTAATAAGAAGTGAAAAGTGTTTATGAACGATCAGGAGTTAGAAGATATTTTTAACAAGTTGACAATAACAGAAAACAAAGAAAAGGAAAAGATGGAACCCCAACAGTTAACTAGTATTATTCAGTCTGCAGTGACGGCTGCACTGACAAAAAAGGGACTTCGACGCAAAGTTTGATTTTACAAGACAGTTTACGCAACTTACATCTAGGGACTCTGTGGAGGTTTATACCGAAGCCCAAATCGTCCAAAATGTGAGGAATCTTTAGACGTAGTAAAATCTTTGCCTGATTTCGATGGGCAACAAAGCAACTATGTATCGTAGCGCCAAGCAGCGCATACAGCATACAAAATATTTCAAAATTTTGAAGGTAGCTCAAAACACTACCAGGCGTTGGCCATTATTCGGAACAAAATAAGGGGTTCTGCTTACGGCGTATTAGCATCTTACAATACAGTCCTAAACTTCAAGGCCATTATTTCGCGCCTTGATTTCACATACGCGGATAAACGTCCGATTTATATTTTGGAACAAGAAATGTCGACGTTACGACAATTCCGTTTTACAATTTTTTGATGAGGTTGAAAAAAAGTTAATAACGAACAAAACGGCTTTGACCTATGATAGCGGTTCGGCAAACACAATCAATGAAAAATATAGGGCTGATGCCCTTCGTATTTTTATTTCGGGGCTAAAAGCCTCTATGTGACATTTTGTTCTCTTCTAGACCAGCTGATCTTCCATCAGCTCTGGCTTCGCGACAAATTTTGCGAATAGAAATGAGGAAGCTGCAAAGCAAGAACTTAATTCTGAAAATAAACACAAGTAACGAATTTATCGAAGCACCCTGTTTGCTATAGCTAAAAAAATATGCTCTACTGTTCTTGCAAGCGGTAAAAACACGCCACTCAAACGCTTTTCTTTTTTTGTTTTGTCAAGCTATTTTTTTTTTTTTGCAAGACAATAATATGTATTTGTATGAGTATGTATATACTAAGCGAAAGAAAAAAAAAAACCGTAAGTGCATGGCGTGAGCGGCAGACGGACGACAGCAAGCAGTAAGCCGACTGTTGAGTGGAAACAGGTTGCCAAAAACGCATCGTAGAGTATGTTGCCGAAAAATACCCAGCTTGCGCGGACGTGGCAAAAATAAAAGTGGCTGAAAAATTTTCAAACGCGTTGGTAGGTCGTGGTAAAAAAAAGAGAAATGCTAGCGCATATTAAAATTGTTGCTCGATGTGCAATCGTAACCGCCAGGATAAGAAGATAAAAAAATTAAAAATTTTACAAAACTGCAAATTCAATAAAAATAAACTAAAAAGTTGAAGTCCCCTAAAACATAAAAAAAAACAAAATCTAATTATCAGTTTAACTATAACTGCAAAATTAAAAGAAATCCAAAAATTTAAACATAGGAAAAAATGCAGAAATGTGCAAACAATGGAAAACTAAGAGAAAAACAAAAAAATTCACGCAGTCGCCACAGTGAACGTACGTGAAAGCTTGTACACATTTTTCTTCGAAATTAAAAACTGTGAAAACCTTGTGAATAAAAATTAAAAAAAAAATTATATACTCAAGTAAATTCATTATAATCGCAAACTATAGAAAAAATGAGTCAATTAACGTAAAAAAAAAAATTTAAGTAAAAAAAGTAATCAATAAAAAAAGGAAAACATTTATTGCGTTTTTAGTGCACATCTGTAATATCGTGAGTTTTCGGTCAGATGCAGCAGTAGACAAAAAAAAATATATATTTATTTATTTATTATATAACTATTTGCTTAACCGAAAAAAATTTAATTTTCTTTTTTCGGATGATCCAGTCTCCAGATATATTGCTCACCGCAAATTTTGAGGTAAATATATTTATAGGATTTTTTGAGGTCATGTTGAACGTTTTCAAAAATTTGGGCAGTCCTCGCACATCGGGTGGTACCTAACGATTATTTAAAAAGAAAAATTTTTCAAATCCATTAAAAATTGCGTTGTAGACGGCTTTTTGTCCAAAAACATTAAAAAATTTTCCACTGTGCGGTGTCTTCACCTTTTATAGTAAAGTCAATTCATGGCTTTGATCAAATAAGGGAAAAATGTACCTACCTTAAATATTTTTGGGATAAAATCAGATTTTTTCATTCTGCCAAACTTGGCAACTTTTGACGGTATCATAGGGCTTGACCTTTTACAAAGGTCCATGCTAGCATAGATCTGCGTCGCAAATAAATTGAATTAGACTCTGGGGTGGAGAAGATTTTGTTCACAGAGTGCGAAAATGTTAATTTTTGAAAAATACGAAAAGAAGAAATTCCTCCAGCGGTAAGGGAGCAATTCATTAAAATGATTGAAGGTCAAGCAAAGGCTTTTGCAGACCCAAAAAAGAAGCTGCCATTTAACACAAGTGTGGTGGCTACAATTCGAACAATGGACCAAGACCCGGTCTATTCGAAACTTTACCCTTATCCTAAGGGCGTGTCAGGCTTAGTAATGAAGAGATAAAACACTTATTAGTTGATGGCATAATCAGACCATCAAGATCCTCTTATAACAATCCCTTATGGGTTGTCGATAAAAAAGGAATCGACGAAACGGCAACAAAAAGAAACGCTTAGTCGTTGATTTCCGTAAACTTAATGCTAAAACCATTGATGATAAATATCCCATTCCTAACGTTATGGCGATATTGTCAAATATGGGCGAAGCACAATATTTTACAACTCTTGATCTTAAATCAGGGTTCCACCAGATTGAATTGAAAGAAAGCGACAGAGAAAAAACCGCCTTTGCTATAAAGAACGGTAAATACGAATTCTGTCGTTTACCATTTGGGCTCAAAAATGCACCTAGAATTTTTCAGAGGGCCATCGATGACGTCCTTAGGGAAAAATAGGCATTAGTTGCTACGTTTATGTTGACAACGTCATCATTTTTTCAAAATCAAAATTTTTCAAGACAGAAGCAGAGTACTTAGGATTTTTGGTATCAAGAAATGGTATCAAAATATGCCCAGAAAAGGTTGAAGCAATTAAAAATTATAAGCAACCTACTACACTACATGCAGTCAGACCATTCCTTGGTTTAGCAAGCTATTATAGATGCTTTATCAAGGACCTTGTCAATATAGCGAGGCCGTTAACAGACATCCTCAAAGGGGAAAACGGTAAGATCAAAGCAACTCAATCAAAAAAATGTGCAATTCAACTGAATACAAAGCAAATACAGGCTTTCCACAGGTTAACAGAAATTTTAACTTCGGAAGACGTCATGCTGGCATACCCATTTTAACAAAGCGTTTGACCTGACGACAGATACCTCTTCTAGTGGCTTGGGTGCCGTTCTGCCGCAGGAGGGAAAACCTATTACCATGATATCAAGAACTTTGAAAGATCAAGAGCTGCACTTTGCGGTAAATGAGAAAGAACTTTTGGCCATTGTTTGGGCCCTTAAAAACTTGAGAAATTACTTGTAAGTAAGAATACGGAGTAAGAAATCTCAACATTTTTACTGATCACCAGCCGCTAACTTTTGCGGTTTTAGATAAAAATACTACTTAATTGAATTTTAATTGAATTTACAGTTAATTGCAAAGACAACAAATGGAACAATTTAACCTGGTAATTGGTGACATATGTTTCGGCTATTACCACATATACATATACACATATTCATATGTATATACATAGCCTCATCAGACCAGTTTTGGATAATTTGTAATGCGATTCGAACCCCCGACCATTCCATGAATTATATGTGGACAGCCGCTCTTAACACTGAGCCATGGAGGTTCTGCTGAACGACATTACAAAGTGCACATTTATATGCATTTTTAGCGCCATCTGTTGTATTTATTGTCATTTCTCGTTTGCTGCATAATTTTTGTTAAACCTTCGGTTTAAAGACTTTGCTAAGATGTAGCTTTATTACTTCGAATTTCGGGCTTCCGCCACTTATTTTTCGAATTATGGTTGGACGTATTCTTCCGTTTTTTAGAAATTTTTAATTTGTTTTAGTCGACTGAGTATTATTAATTAATTGAATTTTAATTGAATTTAGAGTCAATTGCAGTAACCAATATTCATGTGAAATTTCACAAATCGGTTAATGCTTTTTATAAACAAACATGACAAAGTCAACAATTTAACCTGGTAATTGGTGACATATGTTTCGGCTATTACCACATATTTACACATATTCATATTGTAGCGAAATTTGGTTTATGACAGAAAGTTCTCGAAATAAAAACCAACGAAAGAAAACTAAACGATACTAGCTAGCATCACTGGCTGTATAAATACTTTTACACCATCTAGCGGCCAAGTGCAGTTTTTGTACTAAAATTGATAAACCGAAAAGCCGCTGCAGTACACTATAAAAGTTGGCAACCGAGAGAAATTATCGCCGTCGTTAAACGTCATCTAGAAAGTACTGGCAACATTCTGGATAGTTGTGGATTCTACGCCGATACGCCATTTAGAAGGTACTGGTAACATTCTGGATAGTTGTGGATTCCACGCCAATACACCATTTAGAAGGTACTGGATTATTCGAGGAAGTGATGACTGTAGTATAAAAGGTTGTCATCTGAGTTGTCAAAAAACAGTTGAATTTAAGCAATAAAGCAGAGCAGTTGAACTTAAGCAATAAAGCAGTTGAATTTAAGCAATAAAGTAATACAGTTGTCTTTGAGTAGTAAAGTAAGATATTTGATTTTAACACAGTGGATTTGAAGTAAATAAGTAAAACAGTGGTCTATACAGTGCCAGATTAATATTAGAGTTTGAATGTTAATGAAATAAATAATTGTACCGTGTAAAAACTAATTTTTGTGATTTAAATAAACCATTTTATAATTAAATAAGTTTGTGTGTTTTTGATTGATACACAATCCAGTGATCGAACTCAGAAAAGTGTAAGAGATCGAAATTATCGTCTAAGAGACAGGAATTCCGTAACAATTGGTGTCAGAAGTGGGATTGTGTAAAAAGAATAAACAATCAAAAAAAAAAATGGTTTAGTTTGACGAACTGAAAGTGGATCAACTGAAGAAGGAGTTGCAGCAGCTGAATCTGCAATCATCTGGCGGAAAGGTGAAGTTACAGAAACGCTTACGGCAGGCTCTTGAGGCTCAAGGTGTAAGCCTGGAAGAGCATGAATTTTATAGTGATGTATCAGGATCAACAGCGAAGAAGCTTCTGGACCGGCGGCAAGTGGTGAAGTTGTAGATATGTCAAAGTTCGAGAAAATGTTAATGGCGATGACGCAGACTATAAGACAAAATGCACTACAAATGAGTATCAATATCCAGGCCGTTCGGGAAGAAATTGGTCAGAGCTTAAGTCAGAACGCGCTGCAGATCCAGGCGGTTCGGGAAGAAATTGATCAGAGCTTAAGTCAGAACGCGACGCAGATCCACGCAATGAATCAAAACATTGAGGCTGTTCGAACGGAGGTTGCCAAAATAGTAAAAGGCCTCGATGCAAAAATGACTGAGTTACGAGATGACGTTGAATCATTCAAGGAAGAAGTTCAAAATAATCTTGAAAAAGTTCAAAATAATTTTGAGGACGTTAATAAAAGGATTCAACAGTTGGAAATAAGCGAACCAACCACTCAAGTGATAAGAGAAATCAGTGCAGAGAGGCTTAAGGCACCCTCGTACGATGGAACAACGCCATTTAGTGTTTTCAAGCTCCAGTTCGAAACAACATCTGGTCACAATCGTTGGGATAACGAAAGCGCAGCTGCAGCGCTAATTGTGGCATTAAAAGGTGCAGCTGCATAAGTATTGCAAACGGTTCCAGTGGCGGAGCAGAAAAATTACAAGGCGGTTATGGATGCCTTACATCGAAAATATGGCAGTGACCACATGAAGCAGATTCACAGATTGGAGTTGAAAAGTCGTATCCAGAAATCTGGTGAGTCCTTGCAGGAGTATGCTGCGGATATTGAGCGATTGGCACACCTTTTCTATTCTGACGAGTTAAGTGTCGTAGCTGAAAAATTCAAAATAGAGGCGTTTATTGACGGCATACGTGACTCAGATACAAAACACGAGACAATGAGGAACCCAAGACAACATTTAACGAAACGGTAACGGTTGCCCTCACGCAGGAGACGATTGCGTTGACATGCCGCCCATCACTGAAAACTCGTCGGATGGAAGTGGAGGCTGAAAAGAAAAATTCATCGTTCGCCAGCAGTAGCTTCAGCGGAAAATGCTACAACTGTGGTAAGCAGCGATACATGGCACGTGACTGCAAATAACGTCGTAAACGATCTGCATCACGTTCACCAAGAAGAAGAATTGGAAATAGGACGATGGGGAAATGGTAGCGAGCAGCAGTCGTTAAACTAAAGAGAGTCAGTACAGCGGGGCGTGAGCCGACTCTCACAGATGATTGCCCCATACAGTGCTGCCACTTTGGATATAATGTTTGTAGCAAAATTGCGTAGCAAAACGGTGTGCAGCGTAGCAAAAGTCAATAATTGGCTTAACTATCTTTTATTGAACAGTAAACTAAACATAAACTTTTATATAAAACGAAAATATCATGTTAAATTTCAGAATGATATAAATTCAATTCACATAAACAATAATAACTATAAGGGCCGGTTTCACAGTGTTTAGTTAACCAATTAGTTAACTAATGTATGTGAGTTAACTACCAAATTTATGTTGTTCAGTTTCACAGTACATTGGTTAACTAATAATAATTTTTTGTACAAAATATGGCATCACTGCACAAAACATATGTTTTTTATTTGACATTTAATAGTTTGCGAAATGGAGTCGAGCGGTAGAAGTACAAATGTAGGTTTGTTCGAGACTGAAAAAATAGGTAAATATTTATAAATATTTATAAAGTTTTACCACAAAAAGTGTTCGAGACAGAAAAAATGTGGTGTTTGAGAGAGAAAAAATGAGAGTAAGATACAGCTGATCACTTCCCCTCCCAAAAATAAGTTCAATTTTCACCAAGATAAATTTCTTGTGGCTAAAAAATGAAGACTGTCAAAATCGTAGGCAACGAGACTGGCGACTCAGTTTTTGCATGCGAGGGAAATGAAATTTCCAGTCTGAATTATACCTGTCAAATACTTTCCATATAAAATAATTTTTAGCGTTGATTTTTTTTCACTTCTTTTAAGGTTGTGTTAAGAATAAGCAACATAACAAAAAGCTTGAAATCAAAACATTTTTGGTAAATGCTCATTTATTTAATTAAATAGCTGAGCGATTTTTTATTGAAAAGGAATTGTAAAGCTGAATGTCACCTAAATTGTTGTACGGTAGTCAACCAGATAATTATTTCTAAAATATTGCTAAATCAAAGTTGTTCCAATTTTTTTTTTGTTTTTACAATTCCATCGAACATAACTTTTTGTTTGAACAAAAAACTTGGTACAGAATTTTTCTGGACTAACTAGCTGCTAAAACTGCATAACATTTTAAGCAGTCTCGAAAGTGTTTTTTTTAATAATATGTAATTTATTTATTTATTTATTTATTTATTGTAACATATTTTACAAATTAATTTATAAAATATGGAATGGTGCAGGGCAGCGAGGCCATGTTGCACCGGTAGTTGACTACACTTCGTAATATAGGTTGTGTTTCATCAATGCTTCTTTAACAAAATTAATAGACTCTCTTTTGCTGCAATCCAGTAAAGTATTTAATTGTTGATTGCACTTGGACAAAGGGCAGTTCAACAACACATGCTGAACTGTCATCGTTGAGTTGCAAAAATCGCACTGCATAGGTTCCGATTTTGTGAACAAGTGTTTTACACTAAATAAAGTTTTACCGAGTCTGACCCTAGTTAATGTTACGCATTCTTCGCGTGAAAAGTGAATATTATAATCTGGTCTCTTCAAATTCATGTTGTGCGTTCTCAAAAAAGAGCTTGAGGACTCCCAGGCTAGTTCCATTTTTTCTTTTTGAATTGCATAAAAACAGCTTAAAATCACTGAGTCCAAGCAGGGGTTTTCAAAAACAAGTGGCAAACTAAGAGCCGCCTTAGCCGCTGCATCAGCATTTTCATTACCAGGAATTCCTATATGTGCCGGTATCCACATTATTTTTATGAGATTGTTACATTTAATGTTTTCAAAAACAAAATTATATGTACTGCCTTTTCCACTGTTTAATGCTTTTAGAACACTTCGGCTATCTGAGCATATTAAAGTTTTGCTTTGTTTTTTGACTGCATATTTAACCGCAAATTTTATTGCTGCAAGTTCTGCATTAAAAACTCCAGCGTGCATTGGTAGCAGACTTTGCTTAATTTTAATGTAGTTATTATCCAGTTGCCTTAAAACAGCGTAAGAAGTTGTGCCCTCGAAAAAAGATCCGTCAGTGTATAATGTCATATCCGGTGCAAAATTTGAAATTAAATGGTAAAAAAGTTGCTTAAACAATATCGGACTTGTATGGGTTTTGCTGTATTGACACAATTGAATGTCGATATCAATGCTTAATTTATTTTGTTCCATTGGCTGAAAATTTGGTTTTTTAGGCAAAGGCAATTTGAAGAAAAAGGTTAATTATGTTTTTAATGCCGCAACAATTATTCTTAGAGCAATATTTAATTTTGTCCTCATTTAGTTTTTCCCAAAACAAATCATGTAAGCCTCCACTAATGGATGTTAAAGATTTCGAAGCCAGCTTAATACATCTGTTTTTTTGTAGCCATTGAAAGTCTTGAAACCGAGCTTCGATCCTTAAAGCCTCCAAAGGTGTTGGTGTAAGTGAGCCAGATGCTGTTCTGAAGCATTTGTTAAGTGCTGCATCAATTTTTTTTATATTTCGTGAACTTGTCCAACTATAAATGGTTACACAATGTTGAACTAAACCAACAGCAAGGGATCTGCAAATTTTAATAGCCGTGTCTATATGTGGCCCTTATTTCCTAGAACAAATGATTTTCAATAGGTTATTGATTTTACCTAGTTTATTGACGATAATCGCTACTTGCTCGTTCCAAAGTAAAGTTTTGGTAAAAATAACTCCGAGAACTCTCATCTTCGTTTTCACTTGAATTTTCACTTCTCTTAAATCTATTGTATTATTACAGCAGTTGTGCTTTCTGCAGACATGTAGAATTTCAATTTTATTAATTGGTATTGCAGCACCTCGTTCGGTGGCCCATTGAAGAATATTGTTGTCAAAAACTTTTAAATTATGGTTCACTTCATAAATAGGACCGGATGCAATAGCAAATATATTATCTGCATAAATACCAATAAAGTCAATGCCTTCAGAATGTCTAAGATTTTTTATTAGAGAATTAACATATGCATTGTAAAGAAGAACGGATAGTGGTGACCCTTGGGGTACTCCATTATCAATAGAAAACTTTTTGGAATAATACCCATCTACACGAACTGTTATTTGTCGGTTTGTAAGAAAAGACAAAATTAATTTCAGCATTACTTTTGGGGTTCCCCATGAGCTTAGTTCTTTAATTATAAAAAAGGATACAGCCCGATCAAATGCTTTTTCAATATCCTCTGAAAGTACCACACTGTGTTTTTTATTTCTCAAATTTTCCTTCAATTTTGTTTCTAATTGATGACACAATGTATGGACACCTCGTTCAGGTAAAAAACCTTGTTGTTCTTTTAGAAATTTGTTTTTAAAACTAGTCAATAGACGCTTTGACACAATTTTTTCAAGCAGTTTTGATAAAACTGGCAACAGAGATATTGGACGATATCCTTCTATGCAGTTCAAATTTTTGCCTGGTTTCGGAATCGGGGATAAAATTGCGTGTTTCCAAGAATGAGGATAAATTCCAGTGATCAAAATGTTACTGTAAAGCTTACACACTCGTGCTTTTAACTTACTAGATGCGTTTTTTAACATTGAATAAGTTATTTTGTCATATCCTGGACTAGTACCTTTGGTGGACTGAAGAATGAAATCAAGCTCGGTTATCGTTACCTCCTGAATAGTAGTAACTAGTGACGGTTCAATTTCAACCAGCATATCGACTTTAAAAGCGTTTTTTGGGCAATTATTTCATGACTAAGAGAGCTATTTGAGCCTATCGAACGCCAATAATTAGCAAAACTTTCTGCTATTTCCTTCGGATGGGAAAAAACCGCACTATCAACAAATATTGTAGGAAAGTTTGTTAATTTAGTAGCTCTAATTTTGTTCACTTTATTCCAAAGTACTCGGATATCCATCATTGGGTTGAGAGTGTTTAGAAAATGCGTCCACGTATTTTTCTTCGCTATTTTGCATTCTCTTCTAACTTTTGCACATATTTTTCTGTAATTAATACAATTTGATTGACTTCTAAATCTTTTAAACAACTTCCATGCTTGATTTTTTTGTTGAATTAATTTGGCAATATCAGTATTGAACCAAACAGGGCTGTTTCTATCACGCGGTTTTTTACTCTTTGGGATAGATTCATTTGCAAATATGTAATTTAATTTACACTTCAGAATTTAAGTAAAATGTTACGTTTTTCAAATAACACTTTAATAATTGCACTCCTTATACTCACATGAAATAAATTAAATAATTAAATGCGAAACACAAAATTTAAACTTAATTACTTTTCGGCAAGAATTCCCGCTTGTACAACTTTAGTGTTTTTTTTATGCTTTGTTTATAAGCACTTATAATTTATGAAGCTATAAAAATCAGGCAGAAAACTTTAAAATCGAACATTTAGTTTTTAAGTTATTTCAATAATATTCTCGAAAATGCTTCACTCGTCTTGCATTCAGAATGTCTTAACCAAACGATTACGCAACTATGGTGATTATTGGTGATTGATGATTGGTTTTAGCTCCTAAACTCTGCCATTGTTTGTTTACTAAAATACGCGCAACTTTTTGACAGTCTTCAATTTTTACCTATTTTTCCGTTCTAGACAGAATTGTGGTGATTCGAGTAGTCAGAGAAATTTTAGCTTTTACTCTCTCAAAAATCGCGATTTGACACTTTTCAATTTTTACCACAAAATCTGCTTCGAACAAACCTTGTTTCAACAGCAGAGATAAATTGCCTATTGGAACATTGTCGAGTGCAAAGGTGTGTTGAATTTGTGGTCGTATGTGTTCGAGAACTTCCCAAGCTATTTCTTTACTAAAGCGGAATCTTTTACGGAAATCTTTAGCGTCGTATGTTTGGAAGTAATATGGACGGGATCTAATTACTTTTTTACGAAAAGCAATCACAATACTCCAAAACTACTGCAATATCTTAATCACTATCAACTTCGCAATCCCAATCTGAATCCATATTTATGTAGCTTCTTATTTGCTTTTTTGAAACTTTGTGTTTTTATTTGTTACGTTCTTTTTTGTTTTGACAGCAATCAGCTGTTAGTTAACAATTAGTTAACCTGCCAAATTTGGTTGGTTAACTAATTACTATGAAACTGAAATTGGATGGTTAACCTCAAATCTCTAGTTAACTAAACACTGTGAAACCGGCCCTAATAGTTCATAAGCATACAATATAATTCATCTGATTATTATATTTTCAAGGCACCCATGCAGTGTCCTTATTTGAGATCAAACATTATATAATCTATGGTATCTATTTTGTAGGAGTTACTTTTTTTTATTTTTTATTAAATTTAGGTCTAAAAAAATTCGCTCTGCAGATGCACCGCTGTGTGGCAATATAAGCAATTTTTTTGAAAAGCATTAACTGACATTAGAAATCATAAAAACTTTGTTTAGTTTGCAATTCAGCTGGTGCTGATACAGAGTTGCCAATAAATGAAAAATTAGTTAAAAAAATCTCAGAAGAAAAAATAAAAAAAAAAATTATATGAATAATACTTAAATATGGAAATGGAAAAAGTGTAGCAAAATTGCTACATTTGATGAGAGTGGTTAGTAAAGTCGCAAATGAGTTATTTTTTGCTTTAGAGTAGCAAATTTGCTACGATAGT
Organism: Tricholauxania praeusta; assembly: GCA_949775025.1. NCBI lineage: Eukaryota > Metazoa > Arthropoda > Insecta > Diptera > Lauxaniidae > Tricholauxania > Tricholauxania praeusta. The sequence goes on from OX459029.1 coordinate 115,384,367, forward strand.
AGCAAAGTGGCAGCGCTGGCCCCATAGTCTTAGTTTCGAAGCTCTGCCGAAATTCCAACAGCCTTACCATCGGTGGAAAAATCAACGAAAGACCATGTGAGCTTACTTTGGATACAGGCGCATAGAATTCAATTGTGAGGAGAGACTTATTTGATAGACGACGAGTAACGCCATCAAATGGGATCCAATTGAGAACAGCGACAGGAGAAATGGCACAAATAGTAGGAAAAGTTACAGGGAGTATTCTTATTGGCAACAAAACTGTGGAACATGATTTTATTGTTGCAAACATCACCGATGAGGTTATCATTGGCGTGGACTTCATGATTCGACACGGGTTCACTTTGGATCTTAAGAAAAAAACGTTGAGGTATGCCAATGTAGAGTTGCCTTTAGACATTGGCTGTGGACAAAAATTAACAATTGCAAGAGTCTACATAAGTGAGCGCTGTCGAATTGAACCCAACACCGAAGAAATTATTTGGGCCACAACAAGTGAAGACTGTGGGACAAGCCATCTGTTGGTAGTGGAAGCAGATAAGAAAAATTTAAAGAAATACCTGATTATTGGAAAGACCCTAGTAAAAACAAGAACGGACAGAAAAATACCGGTACAAATTTTGAATCCAACAAATAAGCTAAAATGGATGCAAAAAGGTGAACTTATAGCGCAATGTGAGAAAGTTACGGCTGTGATAAATTGTGAAAATGACCAGCAGAACACACAAGGTACAACTTTAACGAAATCGTCGGCCTTGGAAGTATTGACGAAAGAATGGACGAAGGAGTTGTCTGCCTAGAAAAAAAAAATAAAGCAAAAAGGTTTCTGCAAAAGCATTGGCGGATATTTGCGTCCAAAGGAGAAAATAATGGCCGAACATCAGTTGTCAAACATCGCATTGATACAGGTAATTTTCAGCTAATTCGTCAACCTCCAAGGAGGCTAGCACTCGCTAGGAGAGACGAAGTGACGGGCCTTATAGAGGATATGGCGCGAGAAAATGTCATTGCACCATCAGAAAGCCCATGGAGTTCACCGGTCGTACTTGTCAAGAAAAAGGACGGAAGTATGCGATTCTGTGTAGATTACAGAAAATTGAATGACGTCACCAAAAAAGATAGCTACCCGTTACCCAGAATCGATGATACACTGGATACGTTATCTGGAGCAACATGGTTTTCCACTCTGGACTTACTAAGTGGATATTGGCAGGTGGAAATAGATGAAAAAGACAAGGAGAAAACTGCCTTTAGTATTGGGAATGGTCTATGGCAGTTCAACGTCATGCCGTTTGGTCTTTGTAACGCTCCAGCTACGTTTGAGCGGTTAATGGAACGAGTTCTCAAAGGACTACATTGGAAGACTTGTCTAGTGTATCTCGATGACATAATCATCATGGGAAAAGATTTTGATGACCATTTGAAAAATCTGGAGGAAGTGTTTGAGCGCTTGGAGGCAACTGGACTAAAATTAAGTGCGAAAAAGTGCTCACTTTTCCAGCGTGAAGTCAAATATCTGGGGCACAAGGTTACGTCAGAAGGAATACACACAGATGAAGATAAAATAAAAGCTGTGAAAAATCTGGGGCACAAGGTTACGTCAGAAGGAATACACACAGATGAAGATAAAATAAAAGCTGTGAAAAATTGGCCACGACCATCTTATCTTCATGAGTTGCGAAGTTTTCTGGGTCTATGCACTTATTACAGACGCTTTGTTCCTGGTTTCGCAAATGTTGCAGGCAGTCTACATGAGCTGACACAGAAAAATCGGAAATTCGAATGGAATGGTGCACAAGAAACTGCATTCCAAAAGCTGAAAGAATTACTGTCTACAGCGCCAATACTCGCGTACCCAATACCCGGCAAAGAATTTGTATTGGACACCGATGCGAGTGGCCATGATATTGGAGGAGTTTTGTCCCAAATCATCAATGGACAAGAAAAAGTTGAAATTAAGCGACTGACTGATGATGATGCTATTGCATCGAAACAATTGTATCAATTTTTAAAAAATAAATATTTGACATTAAAGTGTATTTTCACTCAAAAAATTTATCTTTTTATTTATTTTATCTTTTTATTTAAGAAAAATTCGTCGCATATTTTAGCAAAATTCTGTCGAAACCTGAGAGGAATTATTGCGTAACTCGGAGAGAGTTACTTTCAGTAATGGAATGCGTGAAACACTTCCATAAGTACTTATATGGACAGCACTTTCTCCTGAGGACAGACCATGCGGCATTAAGGTGGCTACTTCAATTCAAGGATCCTGAAGGTCAAATCGCACGGTGGATATAACGCTTGCAGAGCTATGATTTCACCATAGAACATCGCAAAATGTCAGCCAGCCAGAGTGGTGAACATCTGGGCATAACGAAAACTACAGAGAAAATAAAGAAACAATTTTGTTGGGTAGGATGCCAAGAATCAGTTGCTGACTGGATCCGCCGTTGTGACCAATGTGCAATTGCTAAAGGACCAAGGCAACGCGCTCGGGGAAAAATGCATCAGTATAACGTTGGAGCTCCCTTTGAGAGGATAGCCATGGATATAGCGGGACCTTTTCCAATCAGCAATGCAGGAAATAAATACATCCTTGTGGTAATTGATTATTTCAGTAAGTGGCCAGAAGTATATCCCATTCCCAATCAAGAACTAAAAACAGTGGCAGACATTTTCATCAAAACTTAGATTTGCCGATATGGAGCTCCACTTGAGTTGCATTCCGACCATGGACGAAATTTTGAGTCGATACTTTTTAAGGAGGTTTGTGACATGTTTGGAATACAGAAGACTCATACCACAGCTTTGCATCCTCAGTCCGATGGCATGGTCGAAAGGTTCAACCGTATTCTAGAGGAGCATGTAAAAAAGGTTGTCGATAAAGGACAAAAAGATTGGGATGAGCATCTACCAATGTTTCTGATGGCTTATCGGTCGTCAATAAACGATACTACTACAGTCACGCCAGTAAAAGCCATTTTTGGTACGGACTGACTTAAGGCTTCCAGTAGATTTGAAGTACGGAGTAAGCGTTGTCCCAGAAACGACCCATGCTGACGATTACATGTCGCGGAAAAGAGAAGAACTAGCAGATATACACGAGCTTATCAGGAGACGTACTCAATTGGCTAGCGACAAGATGAAAGCTCAGTATGACCTGCGAGCAAATACTGAAGGGTTCAAAGAAGGTCAACTAGTGCTGCTACATAACCCACAACGAAAACGAGGCTTGTCTCCTAAATTACACTCATTGGGAGGGACCTTACCGGATCATCACAAGGATTAATGATGTTGTGTATCGAATTCAAAAATACCCCGGGAACAAAAGTAAATTAAAGGTAGTCCACATCGAAAGGCTGGCACCTTATACTAGAGACGGAGAGACTCTTGTTCGGGACGAACAAGTTTAAGCGGAGGGCAGTGTAGCGAAATTTGGTTTATGCCAGAAAATTCTCGAAATAAAAACCAACGAAAGAAAACTAAACGATACTAGCTAGCATCACTGGCTGTATAAATACTTTTACACCATCTAGCGGCCAAGTGCACTTTTTGTACTAAAAATGATAAACCGAAAAGCCGCTGCAGTACACTATAAAAGTTGACAGCCGAGAGAAATTATCGCCGTCGTTAAACGCCATCTAGAAGGTACTGGCAACATTCTGGATAGTTGTGGATTCTACGCCGATACGCCATTAGAAGGTACTGGTAACATTCTGTATAGTTGTGGATTCCACGCCGATACACCATTTAGAAGGCACTGGATTATTCGAGAAAGTGATGACTGTAGAGCTGTCGAAAAACAGTTGAATTTAAGCAATAAAGCAGAGCAGTTGAACTTAAGCAATAAAGCAGTTGAATTTAAGCAATAAAGTAATACAGTTGTCTTTAAGTAGTAAAGTAAGACATTTGATAACTCAGTGGATTTTAAGTAAATAAGTAAAACAGTGGTCTATACCAGGGCTCGACAGCGCCTAACTCTTTCCACTCTTTGCACTCTTTTACAACAACTTCGTATTGTTGTAATTCGCAGAATCGTTGACAGGCGCAACTGCACCAAAACAATTCAACCCTCGCGTGTTGATCGTAACAAGTAAGTTCCATTATTTTTGTATAATACTCCAATGATTTTTTCGAGTTTTTGCATTTTAGTGGGCCGTGGAAAGCATTCTACGAGAGAGCAAAGTAAAATTATTGAAAATTCTATTTCGCAAGGTAAAATTTTTCAGGAAATTTAAAATTTTATCGGATGTTCTGCGAAAATGGTTTCGAATACGATAAAATACACAAATAAATGAAAAACACGAGACCGAATGCCTTCCATGTCCCCCCCGGGACGTGAATTGTTCGATACGGCTTTCGATACATAATACGTTTTTGCCTGCCACGGAAATAAAGAAAGTGCGTAATATAGCAGTGAGTGTGGAAACCGTTAAAAGACGGCTCAGGGAAACCAATTTGAGTGTCCAAAATTCACGACGAGTTTCGTTGTTTAAAAAAATACATATCACAAACATACCGAACTTTGCGCATGGGCACTTAAAATGGCCACTTGCAAAGTATTCGATACCATTTTCGCAGAACATCCGATAAAATTTTAAATTTCCTGAAAAATTTTACCTTGCGAAATGGAAATTTCAATAATTTTACTTTGCTCTCTCGTAGAATGCTTTCCACGGCCCACTAAAATGCAAAAACTCGAAAAAATCATTGGAGTATTATACAAAAATAATGGAACTTACTTGTTACGATCAAATTTTTTTAATAAGAGTAAATACCTAATATTGAGAAGTAAAGGAGTTGAACAGTGCTATTATTTTTACCGCTCGAAATTACAAATTACTCTATATAATAGCAATTCTAGAAAGTACCGTTATTTTTTTGGAACAAAATGTCATGTGCTTATCTTGTGTACTTATCAAGTAACTATGCTTTAAAATATTAGAAGAAAAAAAAACGTCATTTGTTCGAAATATTTTCTTTCAATTCATAAATGACACCGCGGTGCTATTCTTTTTTCCGCAGCTATATATACATAGTCTCATCAGACCAGTTTTGGATAATTTGTAATGCCATTCGAACCCCCGACCATTCCATGAATTATATGTGGACAGCCGCTCTTAACACTGAGCCATGGAGGTTCTGCTGAACGACATTACAAAGTGCACATTTATATGCATTTTTAGCGCCATCTGTTGTATTTATTGTCATTTCTCGTTTGCTGCATAGCTTTTGTTAAACCTTCGGTTTAAAGACTTTGTTAAGATGTAGCTTTATTACTTCGAATTTCGGGCTTTAACACCTGCTGCGTAAGCAAATCCGATTCTGCATCTTGTCTCGGGATAATTATTGAGCCTAGTCTGAAGTTTGACAAACACATCAATCAAGTTATTTCTCGCGTTAGCTTTTTGCTTAAAAAACTATACAGTTTAAATTTCTCTCTCCCTTTCAAAATAAGACATCTTCTAGCATATGCTATCTTATTGCCACATATATACTATGGCTTAGAAATTTATTCTGGTCAGATTAGTCAACCTGCATAGACTGAACTTGTGTTTTAATAGAATAATAAGGTATGTCTACCACCTGCGACCTAGAGACCATGTTTCTGATTATGTACACCAATTTCTAGGGTGCTCATTCGTAAACCTTATCTCAATGCGATGTCTATATTATTTCTATTGCTGCATAAAATACCAACAACCTGCATATATCATTAATTTATTTTCTTTTCTTAATACGAGAAGGAACTGTCAGTTACGAATTCAGCCCTTTTCCTCTGCCTACTTTGAACGCTCTTTTTCCATAAGAGTAGCTAGACTTTGGAATCATATGCCACCGCAGCTAAAAAATTTTTCATTGAATCCTTGAGTCTTCAAGAATCTTGCCTTAGTACGTTTGGCGCGTTCTGAATAATAATTTTTGCTATTTATAATTAAAACCTACTTTTTCTTTTTGTCTTATATTCCTTAAGTGCTCATCGTTCCCAATTGTTCCATAAGTGTAATCCCAATGTCTTTCCTATTTCTTTTCTCCAGAAGACTGTGCGTTAGGTAAGGTTTTTTATTTTTATATCGTTTTTATTTAAGTTTGCTAAATTTAGAAATTTATAAAGCGTTGTAAGCTCCTATCAATATAATGCATGGGCATTGAATAAATGAAATAAATAAATGAAATAAATATAACAGTTACCGATATAATGTTAGTATCTAAGTTTAAAGTTTTGCAAAGTAATGATGTAATTATTTTTCTTATCAAATATCCTAAACCGAAATTAGTCTGTAAGAAACTTCTACTTTATCCCGTGGCTCATAATAATACCATTTTGGACATAAAGGAGAACTCAGTAGCTCTCTGCGCAAGCAACATTCTCAGTAAGAAACTGCGCTGGAACAATAAAACAGTTCTGTGAACTGTCACCAAAATTTAACTGCGCTCAACCATTAACATCAGGCTCCATAGCTCAATGCAGAACAACTTTCAATCATTTGACTCCTACTAACGAAGTCAGCGAAGGCATTGTAATTATAAACGACTAGCAAATCCCGACGCGCATTGCTACGCCTCAACAAATAAAATATAATGTGTTTAATGTGTGGATTAAATAGCTAAGTAAAAATTATTTTTATTGATATTTATCTTATAGCGAGTGGATAAACAACGTTGTTGATTTTTCTATTTGGCTCATAAATGAACAATTGAATTGGCGGGAATGATTGGAATACTTAGAATCAGCACCTTTGAATGAGTTTAATTTGGTTACAGTCCTTGTCTTTTATATATGTACCGAGTCTCATAGTCCTACCCATTTTTTCATTGAATCTTACTTTCTTCCTCTTTGGCTCATTTTTTCCAAACCAAACTATGTTAAGAAATTTTTACAAACTATAAGAAACATACATATGTACCAAATCTTATCCATCTGCGTCAAATAGTTGTTGATACATAAAAAGTTGAGTTTTTCTCATATGGAAGCGTGGTACCGCCCATTTTTGCATGGAATCTTTCTTTTTTCTCTGCTCTTTATATATGTACCAAGTTTCATTTATCTGCATCAAATAGTTGATAAGATATGATGAATTTTATTTTCTTTTAGATAAGGGGGCGTGGCATCACCCATTCTATTCTAAGCTGTGCCTGTTTATATAAAAGCCTCGTAGTGTGAATTCCATGAGAACCGATTAAGCGATCTTCGAGAAAATTATGTTCAAAAAATATATTTGTATGAAGGCCACCCTAAATATGCTCCCTAAATAAAAGTATTGAAGCCTTGGCTTCACCTCTTAATATAAAAGTTACTTGGTGTAAATTCGGTATGAATTGATTAACCTGTCTTCGTGAAAAAGATATTTAAAAATATTTTTGTGTGTGGATCACCCAAAGTGTGAACCCTAAGTAAAATTTTTACTATCTAATCTGTGCCCCTTCATATAAAAGCCATGTGGAGTAAGTTCCATGAGAATCGATTGAGCGGTCTTCGAGGAAATGATATTTAAAAAATATTTTAGTGTGAGGGCCACCCTAAATTAAAGTTTCGTAGCCTAAGCTATGCTTCTTAACATAAGAAATACGTGGTGTAAATTCAGTCTGAATCGATTAACCTGTCTTCGTGAAAGTGATATTTAAAAATATATTTGTATGAGGGCCACCCTAAGTATGCACCCTAAATAAAATTTTTACAATCTAATCCATGCCCCATAACATAAAAGCCATACTACGTAAGTTTCATGAGAATCAATTTACCTGTCTTTGAGAAATCGCTATTTTTAAAATATTTGTGTATGAGGGCCACCCTAAATAAAAGTTTCATCGTCTTAGCTATGCGTCTTAATATAAAAGACATGTGGCGTAAATTCCATGTGAATCAATCAAGTGGTCTTTGTTAAAATGCTATTTTAAAAATATTTGCGAATGAGGGCCACCCTAAATTAAAGTCCTATAGCCACCACGCCCCTTGTGTCTAATCCCGTTCATATTTTTTGAAGTGCTTATGGAAGGCTATGTGCATCCTGACACCGAATTTTAAGACTCTTGCTATCATATGAACCAAGATATAGCGAGTTAAAGGTTTTAATTGCACGTAAAGTGTCACGCCCCTTGCTTTTATCAAAATAAAATATAACCCATGTTACTCAGGAATAGTGTAGCTTTCTATTAGTAGAAAAATTTTTGGAATCAGCTGTGTAGTTCCAGAGATTACCCTGAACATACAAACAAACAAACCTTACCTCTTTATATAATAGTATAGAAGTATAGATTACCCTGCAACAGTGAAAATTACAAACCAGATCATCAGCCTAAATAAAGGCACCTATGTGGTGATGTTCGAGGGTAAAATTCTAATAAACGTTTCCGAATACTTTAACCGTATCTCTCTACGGATGAGGTTAGCTGAAGTTCACCTAAGCGTAAAAATAAATTTCACTGACCATACAGATATTTTAAGCCTACCATACCTGCAGCACCATAGTTTACAAAATAGGCAACTCATCGACAGTTTACACTCAGACGTAAAAATGAGATCAAACATTGCTATAAGCAGCTTTGCGGTTATAACACTAACCGGCGCACTCATCTATATAATTTTTTGGAAGCTCAAGCAAGTGAAAAAACAGCACTCTGCAAGGGCCATCAGTACAGCAATAAAAGGAACCGAGGACGGTTCCCACTTAGAAGGGGATGAGTTATCACATTACTATAAATGATGAGCTTGCACTTTAAGATGCAGTTCTAGTTGTCCAATGCAGTAGAACAAGAATACAATAATTAAGATTACTACTATAAATGATGTGCTTGCACTTTAAGATACAATAATTATGATATGGCTAACTTCAACTTGACTGTAAAGCAGAATGCAAAGAGGAGCCAGAGTTAAGGCCCCTTCAGACTATGTGAGAAGTCATATGCTTTTTGGTATGTTTTTTTGTATGTTTTTAGATATGATATGTCATATCGCATAAGATTTATTTTATTGTGTTCATACTATATGACTGATATTAAGACTGCAGGTAAGTTTTTGTATTTATTTAATTCAAAATAATTGTTTTTCTTTAAAGAATAAACGTCGTAAGGGTATTAATGACCATCCAGTATTTTAATAACGAAGAAACTTGACCAGATCTCATTTTTTTAACACAAAACTCATATGACTTCTCTTTTCAAATAGACTTGAATCGAATGTCAAAATAGTCATATGCTTTCTCATATAAAAACTCATGTGTGTTATATAAACATATTCACACTATGAGGGTTGTCATATTTGACAACTCATATGACTTTTTATATGACTTCTCACATAGTCTGAAGGGGCCTTTAGTCTCAGCGTACCCTTCGATTAGAACTCAACTCAATAATTTATATGTAAATAAATAATAGATATGATGAGATCATAATTTAAATAAAATAAGGGTAGTCCTTAGGAAAAGAAAAATTGAGGACGCCCCCTCAATCGGTTCGAAATAAGATAAAAAAAATTTTAAAAATTTTTATCTTTAACCCCTACAGACATTATTTCAAAGTGAAATTTGACCTTTCTTAATTTTTTTTTTTGCGAAAATCAAATGGGATGCCCCTCAATTGGTTCGAAATAGGATAACAAAATTTTAAAAAGTTATTTAAAATTTTTAAATTTAACCCCTACGGACCATATTTCCAAGTGAAATTTGACCTAAGCCGCCATTTTTTTTAAACTGTTTTTTCTTTAGTGGCTTTCGAGATATAGTCATGGGAAATCGCAGATATGGCTTTTATAAAAATCATTTTAAGTTGGAAACTCTTGAACAGATTTCACATATCGCTCACTTATTTTAAGACTGGCATAACTCAAAAAACATAAAGTGAGAGAAAAACGCATTTAAAGTTTTTAATAAGTTGCTTTTTATATTAAAATGATGAAAAGTATGTCTACATAAACTCTTCTCACAAAGCAAGTTTATGAGATACTTTTTTGATTTTTTTACACAAAATAAAACATGAAATGGCGGATATTTCTGCATCAATAACTCAAAAATCATGTTTTTTGAGTTATGCCAGTCTTGAAGTAAGTGAGCGATGTATTGATGTCATATGGAAGGTCATTATACTGTCTATAAGATTGATGCATACAAATTTAAAATAATTTCCACCTGTTTTGAGGTATGGAGGTTTAAAATTTTCACGAAATCAAAAATTTTTTTTTGACTGTTTCTTGTTTAAGAAATATTGAAAAATACGTTTTTAATAAAATAAACCTCAAACTCGGCTTATGAAATATATAACGAGCATTTGAGTAACATCGTGTCAAAGTTTTAGTATGTGAAAAGCTATAGTTAAAAAACTTTAATCGCGTTTTCTCGAAACCACGTTTTTCGAGTTGGCGGGCTTGATAAAAAAAAACTACTGGACCGATCTTTCTGAAATTTCAATATGCTGCTGTGCACATATAAATTCAGGGAATGAACTACGGAGAGAAAGATAGGTATTAGTTTTTGATTTCTGGCACGATTTTGGCCCGAATAATTTAAAGTTATCGAAAAAACGACGCCATTTTGTTATTTTTGGACCAAAATTATTGCCTGTAGTTCATTCCCTGGCGGCTTTGATGCTAATTAAAACCTCTTATTTTTTTTTTCTTTCAGATGTTCCAGTGAGCTGCAATCATGCCCGCCGTGATTTTTTGGTGTTTTTTTCAAAAAATTCTAGTGGTCATAAATTTCATAAAAAAATAAAATTTTTTTTTTTTTATATACTGTTTTGTGTCAAAGCATGCGTGTAAAGTTTCAAAATGATATCTTGTTTTTTATAAAAGTTATACGCATTTTAAAACACATAAGACAAAAATTTTTGAAGGTGTCATGTCCCCTCAAATAACTTATTTTCTCTAAAAATTGTATTATTAATCTGTAATTTTATTAACATATTACAAAAGCCAAATTAATTGACTTTAATTCCATATGACATCAATAAATTTAAAATCTGTTCAAGAGTTTCCAACTTATGATAATTTTTAGAAAAGCCATAGATATCCGGAACTTCACATGAATATGTCTTGAAAACTACATCCGAACGATACTTTTTTTAATATAATCTTTCTTATAATCAGAAAAGAAAAAATAGTTTGAAAAAATCGGGGCTTAGGTCAAATTTCATTTTGAAATAGGGTCCGTAGGGGTTAAAGATAAGAATTTTAAATTTTTTTACCCTGTTTCGAACCAATTGAGGGAGCGTCCCATTTGATTATCGCAAAAACAGTACACTTAAGAACCACCCTAATGTACATACATATGTACATATCGGTCATTCTTTTAATAAGTGCACACTTTGTTTTTTTTTTACGTTTTTGAACATTTTTTGAAACGAAATATCTATATGAGCAAAACGCCTAAAACAAAAACTACTACTACAAAAACAACAAAACATTACTCAAACATTCACAAACTTTTATGTAGATTTACTGGGGCTAGCAAAGCCAGTGTTGGGTATGTTATAGACTGTACCGCCGTGAAGACGATATTGGGCATATAATACCTGAGTTGAGGCCGAAGGCTGCCAACTTGCCATTACCATGTAGAATTATTATTATTATTTTTTTGACCCTACTGAGGCTTTTATATTAAGAATTTCAAAAGAGTAAGTGTTTCAAAATTAGCACAAATACCACATCATTTTAAAGGTAATGAATTTTAATTTCTAAATATATAAGTAACACTAAAGGTTAATAAAAATTTTTTGAAAAAAATGTTTTTTGGAACAGGTTTACTTTAGCTGACATTGTCCAATTTTATTTTTTTCTTGTAAAACGGGGTTAAGAACAAAAAAAATATAAAATTATCAAAAAAAGTCGCTCGGATATAGTATCGGAGATATAGACATCGGAAGTTCCGGATATAGCTTTTATAAAAATGGTTATAAGTTGGGAACCCCTGAATGGAAAATAGGGAATTTGGATATCATAAGAAGGATAATTTAACGGCCTACAATAGTTAATGGTGAGTAAAGTTTTGAAATTCGACCTATAATTTTGGAGATATTACGAATTTTCTGAAAGTTTGACCAATTTTTTTTTGAAAAAAAATTTTTTTTTCCAAAAAATGTGTTAATGACCTGAAACTTTTTTAGCATGATAATAAAGCTTACTTTATTCCCTTTAAAATGGTATATAGTTTGCTGTAAATTTTTGTGAATTTACATCCTTTTTAAAGAAAAACAAAAAAATGTATTAAGTGAATTCTTATGAAAACTATGTTTTTGTGGACAAAAACAATGGAAAACAGCAACAAAAACGATTAGTACACCTACAATTATTATTATAAAACGATTTTTATTATAAAATAATAAGGTTTTCATATAAATTAAAAATTTTTTAAAATGTGAGGTTATGTTGGAAGAAAGAGCGCCGCGATTTTTAATAAAAATTTTTAAGTTTTACAATGCAAATGGTCTTATAATAATTGTTGTTGTTGTTGTTTTTTTATTGTTTTTGTCCATAAATAGAGACTTTTCATAAGAATTTATTGAATATTTTTTTTATTTTCCGGCAAAAAAGGTGGTAAATACGCAAAAATTTAGAACAAGCTATATATAATTTTAAAGGGAAAAGATTAAGCTGTCTTAATATGCTAAAATAATTATAGGTCATTAACACATTTTTTGGAAAAAATAAGGTTTTTTCAAAAAAAAATTGGTCGAAATTTCCCAAAAATCGTAATATCTCCAAAAATATGGGTCAAAATTCAAAACTTTGCTTACCATTATTGTCGGCCATTAAATTATCCTTCTTATGACACCCATATTTTCCATTTTCCATTCAGGGGTTCCCAACTTATAATCATTTTACCAAAAGCTATATCTGCAACTTCCGATATCTATATCTCCGAAACTAGATCCGAGCGACTTTTTTTGAAATTTTTATATTATTTTATTTTGTATTCTCTATTACCCCTAAAAAAATAAATTGATTTGGAGAATGTCAGCTAAAGTAAACTTAAGCCATATTATCTTTCATGATATCCATATTTTGGAAATCTGTCCAGAGGTTTCTTATAGCGTTTTTTATAAGAGCTATATCTGCAACTTCCGATGGCTATATCCGGGCTACACTATTTTTTTATATGGGTTATTCCTATATTAAAAATGTGCCTTTTTTTCGATTATACAATTTATATAGATTTTTACCTTCCACTACTTCGCCAATTACACAATGTATTCCATCCAATGAAGTTAAGTCAGAGCCCAAGGTGAAGAAAAACTGCGACCCTACCAAATTTTTTCCAACACTTACAAGCGAAAGCAGACCCGGCGTTGTGTGTCTAATTTTTGGCAAGCTTTCTGCTTCGAAGAATCTTTTGTGTGGCTGTTCAACCGCTCCCCAAACTGACGATCCACCATCTCCAGCGCCAGTCGGGTCGCCTGATTGTGCTATAAAACCTTGTTCAACATTGTGAAAAAGATTAAAATTATAGTATTTCAGCTTGCAAAGTTTGATGAAGTTAAGGCTCGTCACCGGTCGTTCTCCCACAAAAAGATCGACTGTGATGTCGCCAATTGTGGTTTCTATGACCACTGACATTATCGTGGTAGCGTTCGTTCTATTTTGATAAAATGAATATAATTTTCGATTGAATTGTTTATTTTCACATTAACACAAAACAAAAAAGGAAATACCACTAAGATCTTGGTGGCGTTCAGAAGTTACGAACATAGACAAATGTCTATGGTTACGAACAGTGCTGCCACTTTGGATAACATTTTTGCAGCAAAATTGCGTAGCAAAACGGCGAGCAGCGTAGCAAAAGTCAATAATTGGCTGAACTATCGTTTATTGAACAGTAAACTAAACATAAACTTTGTTATAAAACGAAAATATCACATTGAAATGCAGAATGGTGCAACAGTACATAACATAAATGTGATTAACAAATTACAATTCACATAAATAAGAATAAATATAAAGCCAAATTTACATTTGATCTTATCTTATCTTATCAAATATCAGGGAGGACATCACATGCTGTGAAGATAGCAAATGTATGCTATTCACTCTCGCATTCTTCAAGCGCATTAGGTTCTGTTCGCATGCTTTTTCTTTCTTAAAAAAATTTGATTTGACATCAATGATATGGGATAAGATAAGATAAGATCACATGGAAATTGGGCTTAATAGTTCATAAACATAGTATATAATTCATCTGATTATAATCTATTTAAGGCATCCATAAAGTGTCCTTATTTGAGATCAAACATTTTGCAGCCATTATAATATCTATGGTATCTATTTTGTAGGAGTTACTTTTTTTTATTTTTTATTAAATTGAGGTCTGAAAAAATTCACTCTGCAGATGCACTGCTGTGTGGCAAAGCAAGCAAATTTTTTGAAAAGTAACTGGCATTAGAAATCATGAAAACTTTGTTTAGTTCACAATTTAGCTAGTGCTGATACAGAGTTGCCAATAAATTGGAAAATGTGTTTAATTAAAAAATTGCAGGAGAAAAAGTAAGAAAAATTATATGAATAATATAAAATTATATGGAAATGGGAAAAATGTAGCAAAATTGAAACATTTGATGAGAGTGGGTAGCAATGTCGTAAATGTGTTATTTTTTGCTTAAGTGTAGCAAATTTGCTACGATAGTAGCAAAGTAGCAGCGCTGGTTACGAAGTTGCTTGGCGGTCGCATATTAATTTCGCACTAATACCTTTTGATAGTGTGCTATCAAAACCGTTCCATGACAGTTACACATCATGATACATTTATCACAGTACCAGCAAGTACGTATGCTTCAATCGATTGTACAACACGTTGTAAAACGGCTATAGCTACATTTTCTTCACACACTTTATAGCGAAAACACAATTGGGGCAGCAGCAGCAAAGCAGCAGGGCAGCAAAATCTGTCAACATGAAAATTATAGAGAATTATGGAGGTGAGAAAGAGACAAATAGAAAATCGTGCACTTTGCTGCCGTGCTGCCCTGCTGCCGATATAGAAAATTTTCTATTTTTTATCCGGCAGCAAAGCAGCAAAATATCAGTGTTGTAGTCAAGCTGCCATGAATAAATATTATGTTTTTGTTATTTTTATTAAATTTATCCAGCACAAATAATGAAGCTTATATCAAACATTTTCTTTTTGAATATAGAAATAATTTTTCTTTTGACTAGTTTGTTTGTTTACAATTTTTGGAGTTGTGACAGATTTTGCTGCTGCTGCCCCAATTGTGTTCCATAGAGCGTTTTGCTGCTGCTGCTCCAATTGTGTTCTCGCTATTAATCTGTCGTACAATGGGTCATATTAATAAAAACTGTGTACTTTAACTCCGAAGTAAGAATAATGAGTTGAGTAAAAGCTATCTGAGTAACTGTTCAACCCATGGTGTAATAACAAAGGTGGCGTACTTAAAAACGAAATTCTCAAAAGTTTGGGTTTCTTTTCCTTCATTGTCTTGTTTCGTAATTTTTTTTTGACACTTCGGTGGTTTGATTAATTGGCCCGTTCAGCAATTTCAGTATTTTTGAAGCGCTTTAAATAACTTTTTACTGAGAGGTATTTGTATTGAGTTTTAAAATTCTGATGCGAACAAATAACTACGCTAAATAATGTAGCAGGCTTCAATATGATAGCAATAAGTCTTTTTTGTTTTTGCAATAACAACCACAGCGACTAAATTTTTAAGAATTAATGTAGTTTGCAGCTATCGTTCAGAAAATGTTCAAGATCTTACGCTTAAGCGTTGCAATTCATCAAAGCGCTTAAGTTTTCTGAATAGGCAATTGAAATATTATGAATGTCAAAACTACAGCAAATAGGATGACAGATGATTGAAAATCGAGGCTCTCCCTAATTACTCCACCTTTATTATTACAAAATGGTTCAACCTAAATTAGAGCGCCAGCGTCGTTTTGCTGTGAAAATTCTCTCATGCACATACATTTTATATGAAGCCAACCGAAATAAGCAACGCTCTAACGCCAGCTTATTCGATTTTCTAATTTTGACAAAGCGTTGGCAGCTAATTTTTCATTTTATTGTGTATATTTTTTTTTCTGTCACAAACAGTAAACAAATAAACTCTACATGACACTTAACGCTACGCTCTTATTTTGGTTCAGCGCTCAACTCCAAAGCGTAGCTCTGGCAAATTCAACGTCCAACGCTCTAATTTAGGTTGAACAGTAAGGCTTCGGTTACACTAGATACGAAAATTTCTTCTCACGAATTCTTAAGAATTTGTTCGTACGAATATGTATGAACAAAGTGGTTACATTAGATGCGACATAGGCCCGTATGCATAAAACTGAGTAAAATCTTTTACTCGAACTATTTGCTCAGAAAAGTAGCGTTTACTCTGAAAATAACGAGTAAAAAAATTTCGTATGCATAAAAATATGAAAATGACATTTGGAGTATTTACTCTGTTATGCGATAGCTTTTACTCAGTTTCGTATGCATAAAAACGGAAAAAAGCGAGTAAAAGCTACATTTACTCAGAAAATCCTGAGTCTGCTATTTTGTTGACTCGAAGCATTTACTCAGAACATTTTCGTTGATTTGTTGGTAAGTTATATTCAGTTTTTTTGAATTTTTGTAAAAAATAGCATTTTTTGCACAATTTTAAGTTTATTTATTTTAGGTTTGCCTGAAAGTTGAAGAATTTGGTGATTTTATTCTGAAAACAACGGAGTCGCAAATGGTTCTATTAAACCGCGCGCTCTTGAAGTTGAAGTGAAACTTAAGGACTTGATCTTGGCTAATTATGGCAAAAAGAATAATGTAATCGATGCTTAACTAACAATAAGAAATTCGTGATCTCATTTTGGGTATGGAAATTAGTGCACCATCGGCATGCCACAAATTGCAGAAAATAAGAAGCAAGCTAAGGAGCAAAATCAAATTACTGAAACTATAGTCGCACAACCAAAACACATGGGGATGAAATTATTACATCGACTACCTGCGTTGAAACGCAAACATTCAGTTCAAAAGCAGATTGGTGTGTGCGTACCATTTTTGCGACGAATTTACATTTGCGTACGAATCACATTTACGTTAGCTCTAATGACAATAAAGAAACTGGTTACACGTATATTTTGCATAAATATAGGCCATCAGGCTTTCTTTATGGTATCGCCCGCCAGATAACCAACAGGTAAGAATTTTTAGTTTTCTCAAATCTGGAAATTTTAAATTTTTTGCATAATATATCTTTCAGGTGAAAGAAATACGTTGCATTGTAATGCCACCTCAATGGGATACTCATCAAAGAATCAACCTTCCGAACACGCTACAAACACATCAGTATTTGAAGGATATGTATACACATGCCAAAATTATGCAAGAGAATTCTAGATGGGGTGATGAATAAACAATTGTAACAACTTGCTCCTTTACACCCGGATCATGCTCATTGACCGCTTACAAATTAACGCTACCTGGTTTTCAATGGGATTCTAAAAATACTGATAAAGGCAACAACCACAACGGTATTCACCACCACAAGGAAATTTTTGGGCTTAAAAGCGATGTGTTTTCATCTCCTCTACAGCATTGGTCTTAATATAAGTATTTTTCTAATTATGGCTTGCTTTCCGAGTTTTAGAGCAAAATTTTTTATGTCGGTCTCTCACAACCAGTCACACCACAGCACTGGCAACTTACTTTGACTCCGATTATTAACTCAATTGCAAAAAATACTATGCGGGAGGAAGTGACCATCAGAAATGTAACACTACCTCCCGGACTTTTGAGTATTTTCTTAACTGAGAAATAGCCAATTCTTTTTTGAGCTTTTTCTAAAATTTTAGCCAATTTATGTTTTTAAAAACCCTCACTTTCCAAAAAATTTGTAAATAACTTATAAGTTTTTCATGCTGTTAAGAAAGCTTTACTTTTTGTTTTTAAAATGATGCATCGCTTGTTCTAAATGGTCGCATACTAATCCCTTTTTACCGGAAAACAAAACAAATGTAACAATTCTTTTGATTACTATGTATTTATTGACAACAATAAAAGCAACTACTTAAATGCATTTAAAGGAAAAATAAGAGTTAAAATAATTCAATACATTTGCTGGAAACAGTTTTAATAATTTGTCACTTTATTTTTTGTAATTTTAATGAGAAATTGTGGACAACATAAGTTTAACTAAGCACAATCTGTAGGTATACTACTTAAAGTTAACATCAATGATAAAACCCAGATCGCGATTATTACGCATTTTAAAGGTACCCGTGATTTGATCAGCTTTATTTACGGTCATATAAATATTGCAACAGTCGACAGCAATAACTTCAGCAGCACCAGCTATTGCAGCAAACACAGTTCCACAACCAACATCCAGAACAACCTGCAACTAAAATTATTTTGTTTCAATATACTTGACTCAACTTAAATGCATCATACTGGATATTTATTATACTCACTTTGCCACGAAACAGGAGCTTATTATGATACGGTAGGTTGCGCTAGGTAATATTGCGCACCTCTTCTTTGATCGTGTATGCCAAAATTTACATGAGTTAAAAACGTTCCAATACGGCACAAGCGATTGTGTCAGTGACCGCAGAAGAAGATGAAGCTACAACTGGCACTGGCTGCTGTTGTAGGGCTGGTGGTGGTTGAGTGGATCCTGGTTGATTGGTATTCCAAGCCCTGTAGATGCAACTGATTTTATTTAGCATTTTGCTTTAATTTTCCAACGATTAAGCAAAAAAAAAATGTTCTTGCTGTCAATGCAAAAAATATAATCTTGTATTTTCGCAGAGTTCACAAAATGTTGCAATGCAACGGTGAGAAAATCGAAGTGTAAATACGACTTTTATGGAAAAACAAAAACAATTTTTAGTTGCAACTGTTGGTCTGCTGCTTTTTAATATAATAAGAAGACAGGGCGAGTAATTTAGAACTTAATCATATGTCCCTTTCTCTTCTCGTCACCACCCAACTCGAAATCGGCAGCAATAGCTTTAGCAGCACCAAATATTGCAGCAAACACAGACAAATTGCCGGTTCCAACTAACCAACCAACCAACATCGAGAGCAACCTGCAAATAAATTGTTTTTGTTTCAATATACTTCATAAAATACTTAATTGAACTTAATTGGATATTTATTACACTCACTTTGCCACGAAACTGGAGCTTATTATACGGTAGGTTATATTGCGCACCTCATCTTTGAGAATTTCTTCTTGTCCACCAAAACCTTGTTGTTTCCTGTCGCAAAGTCTTCTGAATGCATTTTCTTTCCTATCTAAAATAAAACACTGATTTTGATATTTCTTTCTTTTAAATATTTGTTTACTTACCATTGTGTCGGAGACTGCATAAGAAGATGGCACTGGCTGCTAAAAGTTGAGTGAATTTATTGCTGAGGGTTTGTTGCTTAGGCTCAGGATCAGTTTTTCTGATTGATGATGGCATTGCGGGAGCGCAGCTTCTTTCCTAGTGAAAATAAAACAATGATTTTGATATATTTGTTTTATAAATATTTGTTTACTTACCAGCTATGGATTGTGCACTTTTTTTCCTTATTATTTTCGTTGTTGTAGTTCAATAAAATGCATGCATTTTAATATTTACATGTCAACAAATCAAATTTCTGACGTTTTGACGTTTAACTTTGACGTTTCAAAACTCAGTTATACAAAATTATAACAGAGTCGAAAAACCGAGTAAAGTAAAAGATTATGCATACGAATATAAGCTTTTACTCAGAGCATTTACTTTACTCAGATAGCTTTTACTCAACTCGTTTTTCTTACTCCGGAGTAAAAGCAGCATTTACTCAGTTTTTATGCATACGGGCCATAGTTCATATTTTGAGTTGAAGTGCTAGTGAATCTTGAGATTATGGAGTTTTTTTAAGTCTTTCGAAGTACATACATATGTATAAAACATTTGTGCATTATATATATAAAAAAAGTTTCTATATAAATCTGAAATATTTTTGGATTCTGTACAAGGATTTTTCGGCATTAAGGTATTTTTTTAATTTTTAGTAATTTTTTAAAAAAATTAAGCTAAAAACAAAATGTTATGAGTTTCTAGTGTAAAAGACTGAAAAGAATCAAAGCATACTTCCAAGGAGACCACCACCCTGTGACCTCACCGATTTGGCTCAATTTGGCCCATATTTTACCGTTTTTCGCAATTCTCAAGGAAAGCGAGAAAATCGCGTTCAAAGTTTTCTATTAGTTGTTTAATACAAAAAAAGTTTACCTTCGTTCGAGCAGCTGAGTAGTATAGTAGTTAACGAGTTAACGTATGATCCTCGGGGTCACTATTTTGATTCTCCGCTGATGCTATTTTTTTTTTTTTTTTTTTTTTTTAATTTTATTTTTTACTTCTAAAAGGAAAAAATTCGGAATTATGAAATACTCTTTGTTGGGAATCAAATTATTTCAACATTAAATCAAGATACCAAATTCTTGTTAATATTTTAAAATTAAAATAAATTCAATTGTATTAACATTTTCAGTTGAGTGTAACATAGCTTAAAACAAATTGTTCATATTTGTGCTGAGTTGCACTTAATTATTACCTTAGTAGAGCAACGACCGACTTAGTTTAAGAATTATTTAATTCCTGGTTGCTTACTAAGTAATATTTCGTTTGTTTGTTTTGATATTGTAATTCTCAATTTTTACATATCGCACACATTTAGCTAAAGAGGCACAACTCAAAATTTGTCATTTTCGAGATTACTTGTTAAAACTGTTCATCATGCACATATCTATCAGCACTAAAAAGATTAGTTCATTTTTTGCTGTACTTTGGTGTCAAATATCAGTTATGTCTCTCTTCACGTTCCAATGGAAATTAGGCTACAATATGCAAAAGTGTCCTATTTTTAGAGTCGGAGAGTTTAAGCTTTTGTGATCGCGACGTGGTTTCCATCCATATTATGTTAGTACCGTCATCTAAATAATCCACACTTTATTTATGAAAAATAGTTTCCAAGCTCAAAACAGTTTTTTGCGTTTTCTGAAATTTCCAAAACTTTGAGTTGTGCCTCTTTAGCTAAATGTGTGCGATATGTTTGTTGTTGTTTTATAATAATTATTGTTAAGCATTTTATTTGTATATAAACTTGAATATTTTAATTAATAAATCAGATGCAACTTAAACTTCATTAAACCGTCTTTTGATTTGCTTCTCCTTTGCACGATAACTTCAGGTTCAAGTGCACAATTCCAAAAAAGAACACTAGTTTAGGTTCATGCGCCTAAACTAGAAATACACTCATTTAGGCTAAACACACAATTAGACTAAACATTTTGATGACCCCGACAATAAGTCAACAATCAACCTCTGGAGCAGGAGCCAGAATCCGAAACGAAGTCAAAAATAAATCTCTGGAGCAGGAACCAGAACCCATCAATACGAGAATCAAACTCTGCAGCAGGAGCCAGAGCTCGTCAACTCATCAATAGTCACCTCAACATTTAGGTGATCCCTACGGTCCGAGCCAGGATACAGTCTTCATCAAGACATTCCAGCTAAGATCATCAAAAGGTGGACACAGCAGCCATCTTAATTATCAACAGTCACCTCAAGAGTTTGGTGAACAACGTCATACATACTTACATAACTCGTCAAGTTGGCAGTCAACAACTCAGACAAAATGAAAGCGTTAGTCGCCGAGCAAACTTCAATCGGAGACGAGATACAGAAAATCATCGCGAATTACAAAAAAGATTCCGCTGACAGGAAGAAAAATGTTAATTATTTTGAAGAACGAAAGCAGCGTTTGCAGATTGCCTTCCAACAATTTGAAGCTACAGATGATCAGATTCGGTCACTGCAAGGAGTCTCGAATCATCATGAATATTTTACAACCGGCTATTACGAAAAAATTGTCGAGTTGAATAAGCAGTATGGAGAGATATTCGACAAAGCTATGCAATCGATTAAAGCAGCGCCATCATCGTCGCAACAGAGTCGAAATAATACCGGCACATCGGCTAAGCAAAACAACAACGATGACAATTTTGAGGCCATGAGAACAAATTCATCAAATACACAAATGAATGTTGATGGAATAATCATTTCAATGATAAAAAGGCAAAAGGGGATACAAGAGTAACTGCAAAGTCTCTTGTCAAACAAATCCACCAAGCCAATAACCGAACAAAATCGATATTTGGAGTCACTGAACAATTTGTGGCTTCAAATAGAAAATCTTCATCTAACCATTTATGAGCAGTGCGATGATCTTCAGAAATATGAGTATGATATCGACGCTTACATAGCACTGGAACTACAAGTTCAAGATCAACGGGCTGCTTTCACAGAACAAAGCGTCATTAGGCGACAGCAAGGTGCGGCTACAAATAACAGCCTCAGACTTCAGCTGCCAAAAGTGACCATACCAAAGTTTGACGGTAATTATGCAACCTGGCAGCAATTTTCAGACTTATTTATGAAGATGATTCATGAACAGGAGCTGCCAGACACACAAAAAATGTGGTACCTGAAAACAAATATTTCAGGAGAAGCAGAGAGGTTAATACGTCATCTCACGTTGAGCGAAGCCAATTACTCAACAGCATGGAGACTGATCCAAGAGATGTACCAATTCAAAAAATAGTTGAACATCCAACAACAACCTCTGACGCTAAAGCCATTAAAAACTTCCATGACTGCATTCAGGAGAGTTTATTGGCCATTAACAATCTAGGCATCAGGACAGATTCCTGGGATCCACTTTTACTTCACATATTGGTAAAGAAGTTGGATCGTCACACTCATATATTGTATGAGCAGGCCCTAAAAAAACCCAAAGAAATGCAAACAATTCATATGTTTCTGCAATTTCTGGAAAATCGGTTTCAAACTTTAGAAACTTTGGGAAGCAACCAATCATCAACTCATGCTAAACCAAATTTTGGGACAGCAAAATCACTGACTACGTATACAAAAAGTAGCCAATCAGCAAATTTCCCTGCATGCAAGCAAAATCATCCAATCTTCAGTTGCGAAATGTTTCTGAAAATGACTGCCAACCAACGACTCAATTTGATACAACAGTCAAAAAGATGCGTTAACTGCCTTAAGGTTGGCAATTCCGAGAAAAATTGTTCTTCAAAAAGCTGTTTCAAATGCCAAAAAAGACATAACACTTTGCTACACTTAGAGCTGAAGCAGTCTACAACATCCCCAAAAGAAGGTTATGCTGAGGCCACACAACCAGGGAAGGCGAACACAAAGCAGGATCCTATGGGAAATTCAGTGGCACTTACAGCATCAAATGTTAAGCAAACACCAAATCATCAAAATTATGTAATGCTTGCTACAGCCAGAATAAAAGTGGCAGCGCAGAACGGAACTTGCTGCGAAGTGAGAGCAATTTTAGACTCAGGTTCTCAAGTAAATCTGGTAACAGAACAGTTGGTATGAAAACTAATGGTAAAACCAACTTGCACGTCATTATGCATTGAAGGCATAGGTAAAAGATTTTAAAATTGTTCCCAACTGATAACACTTAACTTGGAATCAACTAAAGGCTCTTACACAACAACAATGGAAGCTTATAGTTTGCCACAAATCATGCCAGCACAACCAGCATGCAAAGTAAATACGACAAAATAGCACATTCCTGATAACATCTCGTTGGCAGATCCAACATTCGGCCAGCCAGGACGAGTAGACGTTTTACTTGGTGTAAATTCATTTGTCTACTGAGCTACCCACTTTACAAAACACAGCACTTGGATGGGTAGGCGGTGGCAAAATCAGCAAATTGATAAAGCAGTATGTGCAGTGCTAGATGGAGAAAGACTAGACAACTTGCTACAAAATTTTTGGAAATTAGATGAACCTGAAAATTCTGAGCCAAACCTTTCGCTAAATGACAAACAATGCGAAGGTTATTTCATCAATACAACAAAAAGAAATGATGAAGGACGATTTGTGGTTCAACTGCCATTCCCAGAAAACCCAATATCATTAGGAGACTGAAGACCTCAAGTTCTTTGCAGGTTTCTTTCATTAGAGAAACGTCTAGAAAGGGTACCATTCATCAAACAAGAATACATTGACTTTATGACACAGTATGAAGATCTAGGACACATGGTTCAAATCAATCCGGAAAAAAATATGCATCCACAATATTTCATTCCTCATCATTATGTACTAAAGCCTGACAGCAGCACTACAAAACTACGCGTTGTGTTTGACGCATCAGCAAGATCATCATCTCGGCGGTCGCTAAATGACCTGTTGCACACTGGCCCCACCGTACAGAGTGAACTTTTTACAATTCTCCTTCGTTTTCGACTACCCAAATATGTTTTCACGACTGCTCGACGAGGCCGATCAAAGGTTTGAACTTATTTTTTGGAGAACATCACAGAATGATCCAATAAAAATTTACAAACTGAAACTGCCACTTATAGAACTTCAGCTGCTCCATATGCTCCAAATGCTTACAACAACTTGCAGAAAAGAGTAGAGCTAGCTACCCATTGGGTGCACAAGCTTTACATGACGATTTTTATGTTGACAATGGCCTTAGTGGTGCAGACAACCTCAGTACAGCCATAGAAATACAGCAACAGCTAACACGGCTCCTAGGGAGTGCAGGACTTAAATTACGCAAATGGTGTGCCAACCATCATCAGTTACTTCAAGGAATACCAGTAGAAGACCAAGATGTCAACTTGGATTTTGAAGAAACATGAATTAAAACACTTGGACTCACGTGGATGCCAAAGTCTGATGTTTTTTGCATAAAGACAGGCAATTTGGAAAATTCAAGAATCACAAAATGCACGGTTATATCAGACCTTGCAAAGGGTTTTGATCCCCTCGGGCTGGTAGGCCCAGTTGTTGTATCAGCAAAAATCTTCATCCAACAACTATGGCAACTCCAACTAAACTGGGATGATGAACTCTCAGGAGACTTAAGTACGACTTGGTTAAAATTCAAAGAAGGACTGAAGACTCTCAACAACAAGAAAATAGAGCGGCATGTTTTCAACCAAGAAAAACCAGAATCTATTCAACTTCATACGTTTGTCGACGCTTCAGAAAAAGCATATGGTGCGGCAGTTTATATAAGAGCAGTGTCTAAGAACAACACCGTCATCGTGAGGCTTTTATGTTCAAAATGTCGTGTTGCTTCATTGAAAAAACAAACTCTTCCTCGATTAGAGTTGTGTGCAGCACTTCTGGGTGCACAATTTACAACAAGAGTACGAAGAGACTTGAAATTGGAAAATGAACCATCATTTTTTTGGACAGATTCATCAATCGTCTTATCCTGGATTAATTCAAAAACAAATCTGTTTCACACTTTTGTTGCGAACAGAGTGGCTAAGATTCAGGAAACCACCACGGCAGAACAATGGCGGCATGTAGGGACAAGAAAATCCAGCTGATATCATATCACGGGGACTCACTCCTGAGAAAATACATGACAAAACCATGTGGTTTTATGGTCCATTATTTTTAAGCGGAAACGAAGTACAATGGCCAAAACAATTTGATCACAATTTACCACTTGAATGTGACACGGAACGGAGGCAACAGAAATCAATTGTAGCAGTTGCAGCCAGTACACCTAACAATGCAGACATTATTTACAAAATCAAATCAGGAAATTCGTTCCCAAAATTAAAACGAATTGTTGGGTATGTACTCAGATTCATCCAACATGCAAGGGAACCAAACAATAAACATTCATCTTTAGTTCTCATCGCAATCGAACTAGAATCTTCACTGAATGTTATTATAAAATCTGTGCAACAAACCGAATTTAAGGTAGAAATGCAACAGATAACTAGCAATGGAACAGTGAGCAAAAACAGCACTTTAATAAGTTTGAGTTCTTTTATAGACGACAACGGATTACTAAGAGTCGGAAGACGATTAGACTCATCAAGTCTAGCTTACAACGCCAAACATCCTATGCTGCTTCCCTACAATGATGTAATTACAAAGGTATCATGCAAAATTTACACATAAAACACATGCATTGTGGACCACAGACATTATTGGCACAAGTAAGATTACAATTTTGGCCAATTAAAGGAAAAATAATGGCACGTTCAATAGTTCAACATTGCGTCAGATGCACTAGAAATAAACCTCAAACTTTTCAACAACTTATGGGAAATCTTCCAGCCACACGAGTTCAACCTGCTCGTCCATTCTTGAATGCAGGAGTAGATTTTTGTGGACCAATATGGGTACATTATAAAGTACGAGGAAAACGACCTCAAAAGGCGTACATTGCAGTACACTGCTGTTTTGCTACAAAGGCAGTTCATCTACAAATCGTTAGCGATCTCACAACCAATGCATTCATTGGATCACTTAAACGATTTATTGGCCGTCGAGGGCATTGCCAGAATTTATACTGTGATAATGGCACAAATTTCGTCGGTGCAAGCAATAAACTAAGTGAATTATCAGAAATAATTCACTCAAAACCAGCACAGGACAATATTACAAAGGAATGCAGCGAAAGAGGTATGACCTTCAACTTCATTCCACCTAGAGCACCACATTTTGGAGGACTTTGGGAGGCAGCAGTCAAATCAGCAAAACATCTATTAGTCCGCAGCGTATCAACCGCTTCATTGACCTATGAAGAATTAGAAACAGTAATTGTTGAAGTGGAAGCAATACTTAATTCAAGGCCGATAACACCTATGTCATCCAATCCAAATGATCTTGCAGCTCTTACACCTTTTTCATTTCATTTCATTTTTCATTTTCTTTATTAAGTCTATGGACAACAATTTCCTTACAGACTAGCAACTATAAAGCACTTAACAAATGTAAAGTAGTAAAATAATAAATATAATCTAAACAATAAAAATATTTAACATTTTTCTAAAAGTTTCTCTATTATATGAGAAATCAATAGAATAGCCTAAGAATAACTCATTAAATGCAATTAAAGCTCTGGTTAAAGGCTCATTTAGAGCATAATTAGTCTTATGTATTTTAATATAGAAAAAACTATTACAACGTAATTGCCTGTGAGGGACATTAAAATCTATTTTAGCTAAAAGATAGTCACAATCAACAAAGCCACAAATAAGGTCGTATACAAACATTAGTGAAAAAACCTTGCGACGGCTATCAAGGGACTTCAAATTTAATAGCAAACAGCGAGCATTGTAAGATGGTAACGGTTCCGAAAAATTCAAGGATCGCAAAGCATATTTTAAAAATTTTCTCTGAATACGTTCAATTCGAACCGAATGTACCATATAAAATGGATTCCAGATGACACTGGCATATTCAAGTCTAGATCTCACCAAAGAGGTGAAAAGAATCTTCATTGTATAAGGATCAGCGAAATCTACACTATGTCGTCTTAAAAACGCTAACAGGGAGTAAGCCTTCGGTATAATGTAACTTATATGATCCGTAAATGAAAATGCAGGGTCAAAATAAATACCTAAATCACATACTTTAGACTTACAAGGCAAGTTAACACCATCAAGACTATAAAATGAAGAGATCCTACGAGAAGATTTAGAAAAACGTATGAAACAACATTTATTTATATTCAGAGTCAAACGATTCCTTTTAAACCAATTTGATGCAGAATTTAATTCCTCTTGTAGAGTTAAAACATCTAAGTTCGAGCGTAGTTCTTTAAAAATTTTTAAGTCGTCTGCATATAGCAAAAAGTTGGCATTAATGAAACAATTACTAATGTCATTAATGTACAAAATAAAAAGAAGCGGACCAAGAATACTACCCTGTGGAACCCCAGAGCAGGCAACAAATGGTACAGATTTGACATTATTTATTTCAACAAATGACACTCTACCATCAAGATAGGATTTAATCCAATTAAGAAAATTGGAGTGAAATCCCATTTTAAACAATTTTGCGATAAGAATATTGTGTGAAACCTTATCAAATGCCTTAGATACATCTGTATAGATACTATCAACTTGATTTCCAGCTTCAAATGCAGAATGGCATAAATTTGAAAAAACTGCAAGGTTTGAGATAGTTGAGCGGCCAGATACAAATCCATGCTGATGAACACTGATTAAATTTTTTATTGCAAAGTAAAGCTTTTTCTTAACCACACTTTCAAATAGCTTAGAAAAAGTTGAAAGCTTAGATATAGGTCTATAATTACAGACATCGTTTTTCTTTCCACTTTTAAAAATGGGGGATATGGATGCTATTTTCCATTTCGAGATAAATTCTCCCGAACTAAGGGACATATTAAACAAAAGTGTTATAGGCTTTACAAGTGAACTAAGACATTTCTTTAACAGAAAAGGGGATAGACCATCCATATCAGACTTCATTGAGAATTGAGATTTAAAATACTATTTTTAACGTCAACTTCACTAATTGTTAAATTGCCAAAATCAATTACTGATTGAATGCCATTTAGTATGAATGGATCATTCCAATTACTATCGGGGACAAAATTAGATTTAAAGAAATCCGCAAACATATTTACTATATCATCGATACATGCAGAAGTTTTACCTTCCCAAAATACAGCAGTAGGAACATCAGAAGTATTGTTTTTTGATTTCACATAACGCCAGAAAGAATTCGGGTTTTCTTTAATAGATGACTCAATCCGTAAGATATATTGCTTGTATAAAAATTTATCTAGAAAATTAAATTCCCTTGCATAGTGCTCAAACTTTAACTTATCAACAACATTATTTGTAGCTTTGTAGATTTTAGAAAACTTATTTCGCAGATTTTTTAGTTTCTTTAGACCCTTAGTATACCACGGTAACTTATGAATCATATTTTTTACCAATGGAATGTTACTTTTACAAATAGAATGAATAAGATTCAAAAAAGTATCAAAGCATGTTAAAACATCTTTTTTGTGGAAAAGAAAATTCCAATCATTTCTATTGAATAATGCATTTAAAACCTGAAAATTACATTTGTTAAAGTTAAATTTTGTAGAGTTCAATGCATTTAAAGAAATATTAATAAATTCATAAAAATCAATTTCCAATAATAGCGGTACATGATGCATATCAGAGGCCGCAATAGGGTGCAAGCACTCTTCAAGAGAGAATTTTATGTTACCAGAAATAAATATTAAATCTAATATCCTGCCAAGTTTATTAATAAGACCAACACTGAACATAGAATCAATAAGATTCATTTCATTTAGATGATTAACATTTGAAGGTGTTAAATAAATGCTTTCTGACATAAAAGACCACTTAACAGCAGGTAAATTAAAATCACCTAGTATACAGATATGATCATTATCAGTCATATTCTTAGTGAGATCAACAATATTGTCTACATGAGCAGCATATACTTCATTCGCACTATTAGGTGGGATATACGAAACACAGAAAATCAGTAAGCCAGAAGGTCCAATAACAGAAACGCAGAGCTGATCAAAAAGCGTGTCCAAATTCTGAAGTACCATTAACGAAGAACGCCAAGAACGCTTAACTGCTACAAGTACACCACCTCCTCTGGAACAGCCAGTTTTAACAAAATCTCTATCTTTACGGTAGACAGTAAATAAGTTGGCATCAAAAAATTCAGCATCCAAAAAGTCAGCATTTAGCCAAGTTTCGACTAAAACAATTACATCAAAATCCAACTGAGAAGTAGCACGAAAAACATTTGAGCACTTAGTACGCATTCCAGAAATATTTTGGAAGTATATTTTAAGCAGTTTAGAGACATTCCTGCTAGGAATAATAGACGGCAGTACTAAATTAGAGGTGGAGATTCTCCGGGTTTTTGAATAGACCGAAAAGGGCGAACTTTGACATTAATTTGCCATAAAGATGGGGCAAATAGCAATTTATAAAACTGAGGTGAAACACCAAGCTTAAAATTTAAATACTTCACATCATCAATAGATACTCCTTTTTTTAGTAATTTGTAACATACAATATGAATTTTATCAATGCCAGCATATTTTTCAACAAATGAAACTATGTCATTTTCAGTAACAGTTGACTTAAATGATGATAAATGGACCCATTTTTTGGATACAGCAACATCTAACTCAGTAACTTCATTTCTACCAACAACTGCAGTATGCTTTCTGATTTTCTTTTGAACTTTTTTCCATTCATCTTGAGTACTCGATGATGACTCATTTTCCACATAGGTAATCGAATCCGATTGAGCATTGTTGAGAGACGAAGAGAGAGGCAAGACAGCAGTAGCAGAATCCAAGGTCAACTGAGATGATGCGTTTGTAGAAATTACAGATGCAGGAGAGAGACCACTAGCGGCAATCACAGCAGTTTCCAAACCATTCTCAGCAAGAGCACGTGCACGAGAGCGCGTAAAAACTGGATTTTCCACTGTCAACGACGGAGACAAAGAAACAGAAGACGCGCGCAAATTAAGCTGCGTATTTATGCTATTTTTTTTCAACGCAATTGATTTATTCTCACTTGTATTGTTGTTATTGCACAAAGAGAATTTTTGCTGCAAGTCTTTTACATCTTGTGCTAATTTAGCAATTATGGAAAAAATGTTTTCACCCATTACAACGCAACTAGGGCATTTATATGCAACATTTTTGTATTTCAAAATACTTTTAATTGCATCTTGATCAAGAGAGTCAATACAGACACTATGAAATGAATTATTGCACAAGATGCAACTAATCACGGTACTCAAATCGCAATTATTTTTACATTTAGAACATGTTATTACCGAAGCACACATTTTTGCAACCGACAAAGAGCGCTGTCAAAAGAAGACTGATCATTTTCTTATTGGGGAACCACTTACAACTCCAATAAATCCAAAACTTACGGAAATCAAGATGAGCACGCTGACCAGATGGGAATTAGTACAACATATCAAGCAAGAGTTTTGGAGACGCTGGAATAGTGAGTATTTGACTGAACTCCAACACCGAAATAAAAGGAAGGATATTTACACAGACATCAAGGAAGATACTATGGTCATCATAAAGGAGGGTAACATACCCCCGCTTCAATGGTCCTTAGGACAAATCCTTAAGGTGTACAAAGAAGATGACGGAATAGTGCGTGTGGTGGATGTTAAAACATCAGCAGGAATCATCAAGCGCCCCATAACTAGATTAGCTCCACTATTCCCAGCAACCGAAGGAAAGGACATACAACAACCACTAAAACGACCGCAGTCAGATTCAGATGACAAGTCAAACACATCACCAAACAAAAGAGTTCGGACATCCGCAAGCCCAGCTTTACTCACGATTATCATGGCTCTGATGCTACTACCTCTCGCGCTATGAAATCCAATAAATATAACTCAATTTAGTAACAATCTTGGCATATTCTTTGAGTCAATTGGATCCACTAAAATTGCGACAGCAGAATGGAAAATGATAGTTTATTACGACTTAAAACCCTTTTGGACAGAAATGGATGCACTTCATAATGGAACTATAGCCCTTCAACAATTGTGTAAAGAATGGCAGCAACAATCAGCTTGCAATTCGCTTATCTCGCATTTTGAGCATGCAAGTTATGAATTGCTTCAGGATAAAATTTTAATGTCCACAAAACGCCACAAACGAGCAGCAATCAATGTTATAGGAAATGTGGCACGCACATTATTTGGAGTATTAGATTCAGATTACGCTGAGGAAATATCAAATACCATTATTCAACTGAAGGACAACGACAACTATGCAATAAACCTTCTTCAAAATCAAACATCAATTATTGACTCCACAATAAATATCATCAAATGGGACGAAATTCAGACTCAATCTAGAATGAGACTTTTTCAGCAACAAATTGATGATTTCAGAAACGGAATTGCAAAGGATACAGAACAAATCCGAGTGACACAACTTTTGTTATCTTTATCAGCAGAACTGTCACTAATAACAGCAAATCTTCAACGTACACAATCTGAAATTCTAAATGTACTCACAGACACACACCATGGAAAAATTAGTCCAATGCCACTCACACCTCAACAACTAAGAAGTGAAGTTAACAATATCAGGACTCGTCACGATCCTTGCCGATTGCAGAAAAAAAACTTATCGAACTTTATAAGATTATGAACGTCAAGTCAGCAATAAGCAGTCATCATGTTATATTCCTTATGGAAATACCCTTAGTTGACCAACAACACTTCAACTTGTTTAAATTGATTCCTATTCCTACTGCATTAAATGAAACTATGATAGCTATACATACAGAAATAGCATTTCTTGCTGTAAACATGCATCGTGATCAGTATATTCCATTTACCAGCAGTGAATTACAGGAGTGTTTTGTTGCCAGAGAATAAATATACATCTGTACAACGAAACAAATTAAGTTCAGCAAAGAATCTTCACAGCATACCTGCGAATTTCAACTATTCAACAACAAAACATCTCCAACTTGCCATGTTTCACAAATTGAAGGAAACCTCATCCTACGACAATTAAAGGATCCGAATAAATGGATCTACGCATCACTCAAAAATAATGAAATGTCAGCAGTTTGTGGTACCAAAATTAGTCAATTTACATTATATGGATCAGGACTACTCGCACTTAATCCAACATGTACCATTAAAAATGGAAAAATCATGTTACACGGCCACTATGCAGTTTCCAACACAGTTACAATTTCATTCCCACGACTTGGCAACATTTTGTCTATAACGTCTTCGAATGAAAGAAAAACAATGTTTAATACAACTGACACCAAGATAGAAACACAATTGGAACAACTCACTGCGCTTCAACACCAATTAAACGACGAACAATTCGTCTACCTTCCGACAAAGTTGCGGTCAAACAGTATACACCACCATACTGTTAGTTATGTTGCTCTGTCAGTTTCCTTGGCATTACTAATATTTTGCGCATCAAAAATCAAATGCCAACGACAAATTCCAATTCCCGAAGCTAAGTGCAGCAACACTGAAATGTCCAGTAACGATCATGAAATCACAGTCAACGCCACCGATCAACCAAATCATCCAGTAATATTACCTCGCCAGCAAAAAAACAAATTCGCAGTAATCGTTTAGAGGTTGGTCGAACACACTCCCAACGGGGGGGAGAATGTTGGGAATCAAATTATTCCAACATTAAATCAAGATACCAAATTCTTGTTAATATTTTAAAATTAAAATAAATTCAATTGTACTAACATTTTCAGTTGAGTGTAACATAGCTTAAAACAAATTGTTCATATTTGTGCTGAGTTGAACTTAATTATTACCTTAGTAGAGCAACGACCGACATAGTTTAAGAATTATTGTTTGTTGTTGTTTTATAATAATTATTGTTAAGCATTTTATTTGTATATAAACTTGAATATTTTAATTAATAAATCAGATGCAACTTAAACTTCATTAAACCGTCTTTTGATTTGCTTCTCCTTTACACGATAACTTCAGGTTCAAGTGCTTGAAGTTATCACCACACAATTTCACAAAAGAACACTAGTTTAGGTTCAAGCGCCTAAACTAGAAATACACTCATTTAGGCTAAACATACAATTAGACTAAACATTCTTTATTTCAAAAACTTATGAGCTATTTTACATTATTGTTAGGTATTACAAACATTTGTTTCACCTAATCACCCTATATTATCAAGCTACTCACACTACTCTCTTCTTATATACATACATTAATTCTAAGTTCTTGTTACTATTAAGCAGAGCTGGGCACCACTACACGCGTGGTTCTCGCTTTTCAAAGCAAACTAAATTAAATTTTACGCTCTCTGCTTTAAATACGTATATGAAAAGTTATTCTCATTCTGCCGCAGTCCCGCGCGCGGTACGTTTTGCCCAGCCACGCTATTAAGCCTAATTTTCATGTGATCTTTCTAGAACTTATCAAATTTCACAGATTTTTTTGCCATAATGAGCGAGATGGATATATGTCATTCTTGACATAAAAGTTTGACATTTCGGCATGTGCATTTGTAAACAAATTACAATTAGACGAAAAGGTAATTATAAAATAATGTAAGTGCAAAGATAAATATGAATGATTAAAAAACACTAAAATAAGTGTAGCCAACTTTGCTCGGACATTTGGCAGTTCAGTTGATTGATTGACAAAAAAGAGACATGACTTCCGGTAAAGAAAAAGAAAGTGAATTAAGTCAGCCATTATACATTTGATATCAAAAACTAAAAATAAAGGAAATCTGACAGGAATAAATATTGTTTTATTCTCCTGTTCACAATCTCAGATGTGCGGTTCAACTAGAAAAGTCAAGAAACGACTGTAGCAATTATCGGAACGACAATATGACAGATGCACGTGCAACGCATCAGATGATGATGGAGACATTATAGCGAGAACACAATTGGGGCAGCAGCAGCAAAGCAGCAGGGCAGCAAAATCTGTCAACATGAAAATTATAGAGAATTATGGAGGTGAGAAAGAGACAAATAGAAAATCGTGCAGTTTGCTGCCGTGCTGCCCTGCTGCCGATATAGAAAATTTTCTATTTTTTATCCGGCAGCAAAGCAGCAAAATATCAGTGTTGTAGTCAAGCTGCCATGAATAAATATTATGTTTTTGTTATTTTTTTAAATTTATCCAGCACAAATAATGAAGCTTACATCAAACATTTTCTTTTTGAATATAGAAATAATTTTTCTTTTGACTAGTTTGTTTGTTTACAATTTTTGGAGTTGTGACAGATTTTGCTGCTGCTGCCCCAATTGTGTTCCATAGAGCGTTTTGCTGCTGCTGCTTTGCTGCTGCTGCTCCAATTGTGTTCTCGCTATTAAGTGCGGCTGAGGTTATAGTGCCGCAAAGTGCTACTATCGCACAAGTACGCACACTTTATGAGCAATTGATAGCCAAACGAAATGCAGTAGCTAATGAAATTGATGTGGTGGCCAATGGTGCTGGTGCAGCCGACGAAATTGCTGTGGAAGTGGATCTGCAGCAGGCCGCAGTAATTGGTGACGAATCGCCAAGGCAGCCAGATCCCGCAGGCGTACTTGAAAATACTGAATTGCAAAGGCTTGAGGCGCAAGTCCGTATCTTACGAATGAAACGTGAAATGTTATCGCTACAACAGCAAATACAAAATATGGAAGGTCGTAGCGCACCGAATGAAACTGCACGCATTATAAATTTTGATCACCTCGAAAATGCCTTGAATATTTATAATGGCAAAAATCATTACGATATGCAAAAATGGTTTGAGGAATTCGAACAATTCACCGCTACGCGAGGTTATACGATGGATGAAAAATGTATGGGCGTACGTCATTTACTTAGAGATACAGCGAAGGAATTCTTGGGTACCCTGGGCGTAGTAAATTACAATCAACTTAAGAACGCACTTACTGAAACTTTTGGTCGGGAGATTACTCATCGGGACATATGAACCCACTCGGCATGAATCGTTTCAGAAATATTTCGCAACGTTCCGTAACGTTGCAGAAACGCTTCATTTAAAACGTTGCAAATGAAACGTTACAGAAATCTTTCTGATACATTTCAAATGTAATGTTTCGGTTGCAATCATTCTGAAGCGTTCTGAAAGGTTTCAGATGCAACGTTTCCTGAACTTTTTCATCTTTGATTTTCATCATTTCATTAAATTTTTTAATGAATATTGACCGTGATATATTTATAAATATGGTGTTTTAACATTATTATGCGAACTCAAATTAAAAAAAAAAAATTCGAAGAACTTTTCCTGCCCTGGAGTTGAACCTAGTCTTTCCGGGTCGCTATATGTGCTCCTTAACGCACATTCTTGTGTATTTACTCATGAAAAGCAAATAATAATAATATTTCTAACCGTGTCATATTTGAATTGTAATTTTATCAGAATTCCCAGATTTGGATGTTTTTGTAATGTTTGTTAATTTTTTTTTTTTGCTGGAAATTTATGTGGTAGCTGCTCGATAATTGGAATTAAAATAACATAAGCTTACTGTAGCAATGACTTTTTATTTATTTATAAAACAGTTTTGTTTCAACATATTTTAAATACAAAGCTGATATACAAACAAAAAAGCCTTTTCAAGAATGTAGATATGTAAGTTATTGTTAAATAGAATAAAAATTAGAGACGAAAGAGTGGTTATACGACTGAATTATGAAGTTCCGAATTTGTTAAAAATTGCAATTTTACTTATGTATTTAACAATGATGTCACAATTATAAAGTAAATAATTTTACCTCTTGCACTAAATTGCAATGCTCAATGTAACATTATTTGTATGATTTATTTTTGGTAATTGAAAAAAATTGTTTGTTGTTGTTGTTTTGCTATAAATTTGTTGCAATGGCCTTTTTTAGCCATTTCGATAGAATTCCAATGCAATTTTGAAATCCGATTGCATCGAATTCATTCAAAACTTTTTTCATCACCTCCAAGATGCCGCAAATTATGTGAAATATATCTTTTCGAATTGGAACTCAAAGTAGTTCAAAAGCATGTACACTAGATAAAGCTGGACTAACTTAAATAGTTATAATAGCAACGTGCAGAAGTAAAAAATGTTTCAACAATTTGTTTCTAAAAACTTTTTGCAAAACCACAAATATCCAAAATATATCAGAAATGATCATAATTCGGTCGCCTTCCAATATTTATGGTATATTTGAGGTCTGGGTTTCCCAAGTTAGCGTCAGCTTTGTACTATAAATCTATTTTTTCTTAAAATAAAACACAGTTCACACAAAAGCATTCAAAAACAAGCTTAATAACGTAAAGCAACTTTTCAAATCAGAAGGAACATTAATTTATATCGGTTCATTTAATTGTCAAAGAAAAAAATCTACCATATGTGGCAGCGCAGGTAAACATTGAATTTTTCTAATAAAATCAAAATAAATTTTTGTGATTCGTTATTACTTTTTTGTTTTCGTAATTGTAAATATGTATATGACATCAAATGTAGAAACATAGTGATGAACTATGTGAATGTTGCCTGACCCAGGTGACTCTATGCGTCAAAATATGAATAAATATGAACTTTGTGTATGAATGACGACTGACAATATAAATAAATAAACGTCACAAAAAACATATTCATTTAAAATAAGTCAACAAAAATATGAACGGGGAAGTATGGGTATTAAAAATCATATAAAAATATGCATTATGTGGCGCTGCACCGAAAGACGTGACAAAAACAATCAATGATAAAAAAATGTTCCCCAAGTTACAATAATTTTATTTTCATTTCCCCCCTGTAGAAAGGTTTCTGCAACGTTTAAGATGATAGAAAAAAAGCGGACATTGAAACGTTGCAGAAAGCTTTCTGAAGTGAAAATGAAACCTTTCAGAAATGTTTTTGAAAGATGTAAGGTTTTATATGAAAGGTTTCTGAAAGGTTACAGAAACGTTTCATGCCAAGTGGGTATATCAACAGCTTGAATACCGACGAATGAAACCTGATGAATCATGTTTAGATTTTGTTATTTCTATGAAGGCATTTGCCGCAAAAATATCCGTTCCAGAATTTGAAGTGGTATTCTTCATTATTGATGGTTTTGATGACAGCAGTGTTAACATCACATTGATCAACGATGCAAAAACATTTGCGGACTTGATATCAAGATTAGATCGTTATCAAGAAAAACGCACACTTTCACGCGAACGTAGCTCTGTTCCTAAATTGTTAGCTGTTGCTGCTAACAAACAAAAAAAACGGCGGGTTGCACTCCGGGAGTGCCGACAGAAGTGAAAACTTGAAACAAAAAATTAATTTCACACGTAGAAAGAAGTATGCAAGCATAACAAATCGTTTAATGGCAAGTTAGTGTGTTAGTTGGTATGTGTGCGTTTTCTTTTTATATGGCAATGCAATGGAAAACAAAAACGGAATATGTATTCAAATTTTACTCTCACTCTCATTCTCAATTTGTTAACGCATGTTACGCGCGGCATGTAGGCGGAAGGCATGAGTGCCAAGCACTCAGACTTCCCGGCTAGGGCCGCGGTTTCCCAAAGCCGCATCTAGGCGTACGCATAGAAAAAAAACTAAAAAAAATTTACAAACGGGGAGCAGAAAAACCCCAGGTCCCTTCCCTTAAATCCCTCCTGTTAGCATCACTGTCCTACCACCCCGGCATCTCCCCTAAAATTACTGCCTAGCAGATCTTCATATTTTCAAAAAAAAATATTTAATTTCATTAACTTTAATTTTAAATTCATTTTCTTTTTTTGCTTTTCTTTTTTCTTTTGCTTTTATAATTTTCAATTTACAAAATCTTTTTTTTTTTACGGAAAACTATAAATTGAATAAAAATAAGACTTCTGTTAACGAAAAAATGTAAACTTATAATAAAAAAAAAAAACTTAAAAAGAGTGTAGAGTGAAAGGGAGAGCTAGAGAAAATTAAAAGGATATAGTAAATTGCTTGCTATAAAAATCGCACTACATTATTAATAAATAATTATAATTTATACATAACCATTAAAGCGCTAAAGAAGAGTTAGATGACTAAATTTTTAAAGTAAAAAGAAAGTTTTGCTTAATGTTGCTGCAGTTTTGGTTGTTGCGTTAAAGTTGTTGATTCTTGTTGCTGCTGCAATTTGACGGCGGCGACGACGATTTTTTCCTTTTATTGGTGTCATACTGTTGCTGATTAATTTACTTATATTGCAGCTGATTTCAAGTAGTTTTGTTTAAATATTAATTTTATGTATTTATTTATTAAGTGTAATGTTCACATATAAAACTAAGTTTATATTAATTTCCATTGATTTATTTAATTATTAAAATTAAACTTAATAAGCAAAAAGAAAAAGATTTTGTTTACAACAAAAGCTTTAAAATGTATGTTCAAAAATTTTGTTTTGTTGTGCTTTTCACTTTGCATTATTTAAAGTAAAGAATTTTCTACATAAAACTAATTTCATTTTTTTTTTTTCTTATTGCAATTAATTGTGATTCATTCTTTAAAGAATTTTGTTTTCTTTTGTTTCAAAAAGGTTAACACCGAATTTCAGGTTTATTTTTTTAGCTAGATTGTATTTTTATAGTTTTTTATTTGCTTTTTTTTTTTTGTTGTATTTCACTGGTAGTTTTTTCTATTAACTGTTGTGGTAAGACCAACAAATCTTATGTGCTGTTCGATGCTTCTCCCTGGCACTGCTGCCGTTTTAGTTTCACCCACGACGGCGTCAAATTTCGCGACCTGGTCGCGCCTCGAATTAAGTAAAATAAAATCTTTAAGTTAAGGGTTTTTTTTTTGTTTTGTTAACACTTTTAATTTTGCATAGGAAAAAAAATTTATTTATTTTTAATATTTTTATTGATTTATGACTTTAAGTGCAAGCACCATCTGTAGCTGGATCGAAATGCTAGAGCACGCTTTAAAAGGAAACTCGTTTAATTTAAAGTCGCATTGTAAAGCCAAGTGATTTTTGTTTTGTTTGGAGTGCAGCTTATGAATTTTATTTAATTTTGCTTAATTTTTTTCGTGTTGTGAGTATGTTTGGTGCTTGGCTTTGTATATGCTGCTGCGATTGTTTTTTTGCACAGATTTGTAATTAAATTTTCATACATATATACACGCGCATACATAAACAATTTAATTTAGATTGGGAATTTTGTACCAACCCTACTAATTGGCTTTTGCAATTTTTTATTTTCTTCAAATATTTTTTTGGAGCACACGTTGGAGCGCGTTGCGCACTTGTTATTTTTTATTTTTTTCGACGTCCGCACACGCTGGGTATTTTTCGGCAACTGACGCTACGATGCGTTTTTGGCCACCTGTTGCCACTCAACGGTCGACTTGCTGCTGGTTCCCGTTCTACCGTCACTCACGCCATATATTTACAGTTTTTTTGTTTCGCTTAGTATGCCTACTTATATACATACATACATTTTATTGTCTTGTAACAACAAAAAAAAAAAATAGCTTAGCAAAACATCAAAGAAAAGAAAAGCGTTTGAGTGGCGTGCTTTTACCGCTTTGCAAGAACAGTAGAGCATATATATATTTTTTTTATGCCATAGCAAACAGGGTGATTTGATAAATTCGTTACAAACCTGCTTTGTTATAAGGCTTTTAGTCGACAGAACAAACAGGAAGCGGATTTAAAAGAAAATTCATCCCAATTTGTAAAATAAGAACAAACCGTGTGGCACGACCCACGTAAAGCCGGGCAAAAAAAAGAAACAAAGCTATGATTGAATTAAAACGTTATGGTTGAATTTTATCCGCGTGAAACGTTCCAACATATTTTCCATTTAAGTCCTCCAATTCATACAGCGCACTTCCAATTTTTTTTCTTATTCTGCACTTCAAAAATTTTCGGTTGAATTTAGATTTGATGCCTTTTGCAAAATTGCTCTGGCTAATATTTTCTCTAAGAACCTCCAGGCCTACGCGATAATTGACAGGTTAAGATCGAGTATTGTAGGTTTTGGTAGCCTTTTCATGTGCGATTGCCAAGTTTTTGCAAATTTTCTCTCGCACGGTTTTTAAGCAATTTAGCTTTTGCAGCAAATCATAAGACGAAGCATGTTGGCACATATTCTGTCCAAAAACAGCAAAGTATGGGGAGCATTTTATAGATGAATGGTAGTCACTGCGCAAGATTGAAAGAATTTGGGGAATATATCGATCCCAACTACAATGATCAGATTGGCTCTCAAGAAAAATCCTCAGTTTCGTAATAATTTCGCGGTTCACACGCTCGGAGGCGTTTGCCTGAGGCGAATAAAGGCCAGTTTTAATATGGCTTATGCCATAGTCAGATAAAAATTGCTGCATATCTTTTGATATGAACTGTCTGCCATTATCACTATGGATAAACTGAGGCACACCAAATGATGGAAAAACATCCGTTTGAAAAAAATCAATTACATTCGTAGTGGTTGCAGCACGCATTGGCTTCAGGAAAATATATTTTGTTAAATGGTCAAGTGCAATAAAAAGAGAAGTGTTTTTGGTGGTTTTATTCATGGGATAAGGACCCAAAAAATCACAATAAAGCCTTTGGAAAGGCCGCTCGGTCACAAAAGATTAGCCCATGGGTGGTCGTAAAATTTTATTTGTTGGTTTGGCACCTTTGCAAATGTCACAGTTTTCGACATAAGTTTTTACATCTTTCACCATGGAAGGCCAAAAGTATTTTTGACGAACCCTCGCAAGTGTTTTGACATATCCGCCGTGACAACTTAAAATTGAGTCGTGAGCAAATTTTATAGCCTCTGCGGCCAAAGATTTTGGTAACCACAATCTCCACAAATCATTCTCTTCGTTTTCAATTCCTCGTCTGAACTTAACCCGCTTGTATACAAGTTTTCCATTTTCATCCATATACAAGTCAAGCAAAGAGGATTTATTTTCAGTGATGATTTTGCGTAGATTTTGGTACTCAGTGGAATCAAACTCTGGTGAAGAAAGGTCGATATCTGACGTAAGGTTTTGCGTCGAAATTTCGTCTACATCGAAACGAGACAAGGCGTCTGGGACTACATTTAAAGAACCTTTACAGTGTTCGATTTTAAAATCGAAGCACTGCAATGCTAAACTCCACCGCGCCAGTCGATTGTTTAAGTCCTTCTGAGTCATAAGCCACTTAAGGCTCGAATGGTCTGTTATGACTCGAAAGGGTAATCCCTCGATGTAAGGACGGAATTTCTTAATGCACACCACTGCTGCCATGCATTCAAGCTCTGTAACTGTATAGTTACGTTGAGCTTTATTAAGCTTTTGAGAAACAAAAGCGATAGGGTGTTCCTTACCGTCATCATCCAATTGAAAAAGCAGACCGCCTACACCAATGCGAGATGCATCACATTGAATAGCAAATTCACGAGTAAAATCCGGTTGAGGGGCTGAAGAAAGTGCAATTTTAATTTATTCAAAAGAGTCAATCGCCTCTTTAGTCAATTGGAAACGACCTGGTTTCTTTTTAAGACAATCTGTCAGTGGACCAGCCAAGTTAGAAAAGTTACTTATAAAGGATCGATACCAATTTGCCATGCCGATGAAGCGTCTTACTTGACGTGGGGATTTAGGCACCGGGAACTCTCCGATGGCTTTGACCTTTTCAGGGTCCACCTTCAGGCAACCATGACCTATGCGGTATCCTAGGTACTTAATTTCCCTTTGGCAAAATTTGCTTTTGGCTACATTTATGGTCAATTTGGCGTTCCTCAAACATTTTGCAACTTCACTCAACAATTTTATATGGGTGTCAAAATCTGCACTACAAACCAGCAAATCGTCTAAATAGACAAATACATTTTCGCGCAATATGGATGGAATGACCTTATCCATCAGACAGCTCATTGTCTGTGGACCATTACACAGCCCAAAGGGCATAACTTTGTAATGGTATAAGGGTCTTCCAGGAATAACAAACGCGGTTTTTTCTTTAGAAGAATGGGACAATTTTATTTGAAGAAACGCATCTTTCAAATCGATTCCGCTTATAAAAAATGTGTCTTTTAGCCTACTTAGTAATCCATTGATATGGGGTAACGGATATGAATCCTTTTTAGTCAAATCATTGAGCTTGCGCGAGTCGATACAGAGCCTTACTTTTCCCGGTTTGCGCACTAAAACAGCCGGACTACACCATGGCGAATTCGATTCCTCGATTACTCCCATACTCAGTAGCCTATCAACTTCTTGATATGCTTCTTCTTGCCTTGGAGGTGACAGAGGAAAATGTCGCGATTTGACTGGCACAGCGTCTCCAGTGTCTATATGATGCTCGAGTAAATTCGTGCAACCAAGACCGAGTTTTTCAAAAGACGGGAACTGCAAAATAACTTTGTCAAGTTCAGGTTGTTCTTCTGGTGAAAGAATATGAAAATCAAGTGTTGCTGTTGGGTCTTCACTAATACTAAGTGAGTTTATTTGTGGAAAAATTTCTGGAGCTATAGCAAATGCTTGCCAAAAATCTACTCCAAAATACGCCTCTTGGCTGAGCGATGGTGCAATATAAAAACTGATGGTTCTTGTAACATTTTTATAGGTGACAGCAAGGTCACAATAACCAATAACATTTTGCTTTTTTCCATCAGCCGTAGATAAGAACGTTTTTAGAAATTTTGTGTTTTTCCACAAATGTTAGACAATTTTTCCCTAAGACCGAAACACTAGCTCCTGAGTCCAGCAAGCCAATTAAACATTCATCAAAAACTTTGACTTTGGCAAATGGACGGTCATCACCATTAATGGAAAGTTTGGTAGATTCAATTATTTTTCTGTAACTTTTGCGCTTTTTATGTCTCAATCTGCACTTTTTTAGTTTACTCAATTTTTTTACTGAGCAGACTTTATTATCAAAAATTCGATTTTTAGCTGCTTCGTAGCGAATCTCTCGGTTTCGAAAACTTGAAAAATCGGAATCGGTTTGACACGCAAAGTCACGGAAAACTGGTTTTAAAATTTAAAATTGTTATAAAGTAAAACCATGCGAAAATAAATTTTTGTGAATTTGAGCAGATTATATAAAGTCCAATTCAAATAAATATTTCTTATATATAAATACGTAGGTCTAAAAGATGTGTAGTAATATTTTTTTTTAAAAATTTAAAATATGTACATATATGTTTTTATGTCAATTTTTATTTTCCCCATAAATGTTTTTTTATGTTTGTATAATACAACAGGCAATTTGTAAAACTATAGTAACAACAGAAATAATTGCTAGCATATTTTTTTTATTATATATGTATATTGATAAATTGTTGTTCAAAGAAAAAAAAAGAGGCAAAAAAAGAAAAAGAATTTAAAATTAAAATTAATTAAAATTAAAGAAAAATTAAATATTTCTTTTTCATGATATGAAGATCTGCTAGGCAGTAATTTTAGGGGAGATGCCGGGGTGGTAGGACAGTGATGCTAACAGGAGGGATTTAAGGGAAGGGACCTGGGGTTTTTCTGCTCCCCGTTTGATAAACTTTTTTTTTTATTATTTTTTTTTTCTATGCATACGCCTAGATGCGGCTTTGGGAAACCGCGGCCCTAGCCGGGAAGTCTGAGTGCTTGGCACGAAAGACTCGCGAGTTTTTTTCCTTTCCATTTACATGCCGCGCGTAACATAGATGGCGCCCAACGAAAGTCAGAAAACAAAGTTTTAACTTTGTATTTTGATTTTTAATAATCTTTTTTTTTGAAAATTTTGAATTTTTTTTAAATATTTTTGAAACGCAGGGGCATCCTCTGAAGGGGGGATGACGGGGTTAGCGATCCCACGTATCCCAGCGAATCCAGGAAGCGTCTGTTCCCATATTGGGCGGCTTCCTGGTCAGCGTCTGTACCCACAGTGGGCGGCTGAAAGTTTGCACCGACCCTTATGGCCGTGGCTTACCCTGTCGGACCGCGTTTCCGCCGCGGGCGAAGTCTCGCATAAGTCTCAGTTATTAGTTTGTTTTAAAATTAATTCTGCATGCGATGCAAGGCTCGGCTCGTGTTTGGGGGGCATTATGTCCGACATTGGTGGTCCTGCCATAACGGTCGGTGATCAACGGGAGTATCGGTACCTCCACTCCTGCCACTTTCACCTTAACCATATCATATGGTGATTTTGCTTTGAGAGCGAGTGGAGTTCTGTACAAGTCCCAGCCACTGGACTTTGTGGTCTTACGCCCGGTGCTGCGTGCGGTACAGGACTCGGCTCGATTTCGAAGCAAAGGCAGCAATAACGCTGGAATCATCATGTGATTCTCGGTTCGCCACTATCAGTCCCCAAGAGGTGATGGGCTGTGCAGTGGCGAAAACTTTGAGCCATTGGCACTGTACCAATGGCCAAGAAGGATGGTTCTGGTGGATTGGCAGGAGTAGGACTAAACCGGGTTATCGCTTCATCTTTATCTGTTTTTTTCGGCGGTGCGTGTTTGTTTTTTTTCCCGCTCTGGCATCTCCCCTGGTTAGCTGTTCATGTCTTCATGTTTTGGAACTGTTCTCATATTTGTATATTTTTTGTTGTTGTTTTGTTTTGCCCGGCTTGCTAATGGTAAAGCATGAGACTCTTAATCTTAGGGTTGTGAGTCGAGCCCCACGTTAAATGTGAGTACAGTTTGGAATTCAATCTCGCTCGTGATGGTGAAAATATA
The DNA here is from genome assembly GCA_949775025.1 of Tricholauxania praeusta. Lineage (NCBI taxonomy): Eukaryota > Metazoa > Arthropoda > Insecta > Diptera > Lauxaniidae > Tricholauxania > Tricholauxania praeusta. The sequence continues at coordinate 115,429,312 of OX459029.1, forward strand.
AATTCGGTTCCTGTTTGTTCTTTGTTTTATTTCCTTTTGAAATGAAAGAAAACATATAACAAAGCAGGTTTGTAACGAATTTATCAAAGTACCCTGTTTGCTATGGTTAAAAAAAATATATGCTCTACTGTTCTTGCAAAGCGGTAAAAGCACGCCACTCAAACGCTTTTCTTTTCTTTGTTGTTTTGCTAAGCTATTTTTTTTTGTTGTTACAAGACAATAAAATGTATGTATGTATATAAGTAGGTATACTAAGCGAAACAAAAAACTGTAAATATATGGCGTGAGTGACGGTAGAACGGGAACCAGCAGCAAGTCGACCGTTGAGTGGCAACAGGTGGCCAAAAACGCATCGTAGCGTCAGTTGCCGAAAAATACCCAGCGTGTGCGGACGTCGCAAAAAAAAAGAAGACGGGAATAGAGCAATGCGAATATTTTGTGTAAAAATACTCCGACTTGTGTTAATTAAACTATTGCTTTTTTAAAAAAAAACTGTTCCGTTCAATAAGATTTAATTTAATGTTCTAGTACATATCCGCGAAAACGTCCAGTAACAGAGCAACAGCAACAACAAATCACCTGCAAAGTCAACGAAATTGGCGTGAAAGAAAAAGCCAAAAAGGGCAAAATTTTAATAAATTCTTTTGAAGAAAAATAAAACCTTTTGTATTGACTATAAAGCGCGGCTAAATTTACGTAAATGATTTGAAACAAAAGTGGTGGTCGATAGTTTTATTTGCGCGATTTTAATCTCATAACAGCAGAAAAGTTTGGAATGCTGTAATAATAAAAATTTTAGTAAACGTACACTTATTTGAATCATTTTAACAACAGAGAAAAAAATAGCAAATGAATAATCCTCAATTGACGTCTCCTATTTAATGCTTCATAAAGTTAAAAACAAAAGACTACATTAAAATGGACCAATTAAAGTTAAATTATGTAGCTCTTAATAAGTAAATATAATATATACTATAACAAAAGTGCAGTTATTCCAATCATGTCAACTATTGTGAGCTGACTCAAATGCAACATTTTGGTAATGTGAAGTGCTGATGTTTGCTTTGTCATAAAATGCAGTCTACAAAAAAAACAAACTGAGTTCAACTGCTATTAGCCAAGTAATGGAATTCTACAGCACCACTTACAAACTTCTCTATTACCACAACTCTAAGACAAAAAAAAAAAACAAAGGAGTTACAAAAACAAGAAACACAACGAATCTTTCCTACACAGGAGCGGGTGCGTACTATTATGGCCTTTTCCATTAATTTATATACTTATTTGTTAGCCTGTTTTTGTATCATAATATTTTTCATAGTTTTTCTGTTTATGATAATGTAAATGAAAACCAAAATCGTAATTGTAAAAGCTAAACGTAAATATCTACATTTAAAAAAAAAAACAAAAACAAAAAAAAAAATTGTTATAAAGTAAAACCATGCGAAAATAAATTTTTGTGAATTTGAGCAGATTATATAAAGTCCAATTCAAATAAATATTTCTTATATATAAATACGTAGGTCTAAAAGATGTGTAGTAATATTTTTTTTTAAAAATTTAAAATATGTACATATATGTTTTTATGTCAATTTTTATTTTCCCCATAAATGTTTTTTTATGTTTGTATAATACAACAGGCAATTTGTAAAACTATAGTAACAAGAGAAATAATTGCTAGCATATTTTTTTTATTATATATGTAATTGATAAATTGTTGTTCAAAGATAAAACAAGAGGCAAAAAAAGAAAAAGAATTTAAAATTAAAATTAATTAAAATTAAAGAAAAATTAAATATTTCTTTTTCATGATATGAAGATCTGCTAGGCAGTAATTTTAGGAGAGATGCCGGGGTGGTAGGACAGTGATGCTAACAGGAGGGACTTAAGGGAAGGGACCCGGGGTTTTTCTGCTCCCCGTTTGATAAACTTTTTTTTTTATTATTTTTTTTTTCTATGCATACGCCTAGATGCGGCTTTGGGAAACCGCGGCCCTAGCCGGGAAGTCTGAGTGCTTGGCACAAAAGACTCGCGAGTTTTTTTCCTTTCCATTTACATGCCGCGCGTAACATAGATGGCGCCCAACGAAAGTCAGAAAACAAAGTTTTAACTTTGTATTTTGATTTTTAATAATCTTTTTTTTTGAAAATTTTGAATTTTTTTTAAATATTTTTGAAACGCAGGGGCATCCTCTGAAGGGGGGATGACGGGGTTAGCGATCCCGCGTATCCCAGCGAAACCAGGAAGCCGCCCAATATGGGAACAGACGCTTCCTGGATTCGCTGGGATACGCGGGATCGCTAACCCCGTCATCCCCCCTTCAGAGGATGCCCCTGCGTTTCAAAAATATTTAAAAAAAATTCAAAATTTTCAAAAAAAAAGATTATTAAAAATCAAAATACAAAGTTAAAACTTTGTTTTCTGACTTTCGTTGGGCGCCATCTATGTTACGCGCGGCATGTAAATGGAAAGGAAAAAAACTCGCGAGTCTTTCGTGCCAAGCACTCAGACTTCCCGGCTAGGGCCGCGGTTTCCCAAAGCCGCATCTAGGCGTATGCATAGAAAAAAAAAATAATAAAAAAAAAAAGTTTATCAAACGGGGAGCAGAAAAACCCCAGGTCCCTTCCCTTAAATCCCTCCTGTTAGCATCACTGTCCTACCACCCCGGCATCTCCCCTAAAATTACTGCCTAGCAGATCTTCATATCATAAAAAAGAAATATTTAATTTTTCTTTAATTTTAATTAATTTTAAATTCTTTTTCTTTTTTTGCCTCTTTTTTTTTCTTTGAACAACAATTTATCAATATACATATATAATAAAAAAAATATGCTAGCAATTATTTCTGTTGTTACTATAGTTTTACAAATTGCCTGTTGTATTATACAAACATAAAAAAACATTTATGGGGAAAATAAAAATTGACATAAAAACATATATGTACATATTTTAAATTTTTAAAAAAAAATATTACTACACATCTTTTAGACCTACGTATTTATATATAAGAAATATTTATTTGAATTGGACTTTATATAATCTGCTCAAATTCACAAAAATTTATTTTCGCATGGTTTTACTTTATAACAATTTTTTTTTTTGTTTTTGTTTTTTTTTTTAAATGTAGATATTTACGTTTAGCTTTTACAATTACGATTTTGGTTTTCATTTACATTATCATAAACAGAAAAACTATGAAAAATATTATGATACAAAAACAGGCTAACAAATAAGTATATAAATTAATGGAAAAGGCCATAATAGTACGCACCCGCTCCTGTGTAGGAAAGATTCGTTGTGTTTCTTGTTTTTGTAACTCCTTTGTTTTTTTTTTTGTCTTAGAGTTGTGGTAATAGAGAAGTTTGTAAGTGGTGCTGTAGAATTCCATTACTTGGCTAATAGCAGTTGAACTCAGTTTGTTTTTTTTGTAGACTGCATTTTATGACAAAGCAAACATCAGCACTTCACATTACCAAAATGTTGCATTTGAGTCAGCTCACAATAGTTGACATGATTGGAATAACTGCACTTTTGTTATAGTATATATTATATTTACTTATTAAGAGCTACATAATTTAACTTTAATTGGTCCATTTTAATGTAGTCTTTTGTTTTTAACTTTATGAAGCATTAAATAGGAGACGTCAATTGAGGATTATTCATTTGCTATTTTTTTCTCTGTTGTTAAAATGATTCAAATAAGTGTACGTTTACTAAAATTTTTATTATTACAGCATTCCAAACTTTTCTGCTGTTATGAGATTAAAATCGCGCAAATAAAACTATCGACCACCACTTTTGTTTCAAATCATTTACGTAAATTTAGCCGCGCTTTATAGTCAATACAAAAGGTTTTATTTTTCTTCAAAAGAATTTATTAAAATTTTGCCCATTTTGGCTTTTTCTTTCACGCCAATTTCGTTGACTTTGCAGGTGATTTGTTGTTGCTGTTGCTCTGTTACTGGACGTTTTCGCGGATATGTACTAGAACATTAAATTAAATCTTATTGAACGGAACAGTTTTTTTTTAAAAAAGCAATAGTTTAATTAACACAAGTCGGAGTATTTTTACACAAAATATTCGCATTGCTCTATTCCCGTCTTCTTTTTTTTTGCGACGTCCGCACACGCTGGGTATTTTTCGGCAACTGACGCTACGATGCGTTTTTGGCCACCTGTTGCCACTCAACGGTCGACTTGCTGCTGGTTCCCGTTCTACCGTCACTCACGCCATATATTTACAGTTTTTTGTTTCGCTTAGTATACCTACTTATATACATACATACATTTTATTGTCTTGTAACAACAAAAAAAAATAGCTTAGCAAAACAACAAAGAAAAGAAAAGCGTTTGAGTGGCGTGCTTTTACCGCTTTGCAAGAACAGTAGAGCATATATTTTTTTTAACCATAGCAAACAGGGTGCTTTGATAAATTCGTTACACGCAACAACGCGGAATTTGAAAGAAACAAACATGTAAGCATAACAATCGTTGAATGAGAATGGAATGTGTCAATTAGTGTGTCTGCTTTGCTTTTTGTCTTCCACTTGGAATATTTATTTAAGAGAAACAATAGAACATTCAAATTTTACTATCGCTCTCATTCATGATGGGGAATCCCGATGACGGTTGGTGTCGCGAGTTTGTACTTTTTTCCTCAGCCGCGAATGCTTTCTTACGGAGGTGCACTACGTGCCGTAAGAAGTTTTCACTTCAAAAATTTACTGCTGTTGTTCCTCGAAATGTAAATAAAGATTTGTCCGATGTTCGATGCTACAACTGTTCCAAGTTTGGTCATTACAAAAGTAATTGCCCTAAGCCATTAAGACCAGTGAATGCTGGCTTCACTTGCTAAGAAATTGGTCATCAACATCAAAACTGTCCAAAGAGGAAGCAAGAAAGGGCCGCAGCTGCAGTTACTGAAGAAGATGACATAAACGATGATAAGGAGTTGGCAGGTGCTATTAGCGCAATGCAGATGGTATTTGTTGCCTTCTTAATTGATCAGGTCAGGCGAACTCGGGTTAAAAGTGGTTTTTCTTTATTTGATACCGGCAGCGCCGTTAACTTTGTTCAACGTGCGGTTATTCTAGAAGAAATTAGTGTGCCTGAGTTTTTAAAGCCAACAAAATATACTGGAATTGGAAAAACAAAGCTTTGGTCGAATGGTACTATTCAACGCGTCATAGAATTTCAAAATGAAGTCAGAAATGTATTACTTTTTATGTTGCCAGACAATGCAATGACATTGCCATTAATTTTAGGTCGTCATTTTTTGAATAAATTTGACATTCATCTTAGAAAAACTTGTAAAAGTGTGAATACTCGCAATACTTGTGAATTGAATTTAAATATTTGTAAAAACAGAAGTGCGCCTGACGTGTTCAATTCAAAGTATATAAGTGAGTGTGTTAGTCCGATGTCCTCCGCCGTAAATATGAGTGTGTCCCCTTACCATGGTGGGGCAGCTGGTAAATTCGATGCATTAGCTTCGTCGGATGGTAGTGTCAATGAAACCGATGTTATTCCAGTGTCGACTATTGATGACCCACCACAGATCTGTAGTAATGAGTGTGATAACTTTATTTTTAAAATTATTGCTATTGACGTTGGTAATCCGCAGACAGATATTAATATTTGCCCGGTATTAGATAAAACCAAAAAAGTGAACTTAAAGCGTTTATTGGCAGGAATTATTTAAGCCCGATTGACATTGAGCGTAGACCAAACAATTTTAATATGAAAATTCATTTAACCGACGACACTCCTTTCCATTGCTCTCCGAGACCGTTGTCTGCTTTTGAGCGAAAAGAGTTGCGTGAAAAAATTCATGACATGTTGGAAAGAAAGATAATTCAACGGAGTAGATCCCCTTATGCTGCCCCAGTGGTGCTAGTAAGGAAAAAATATGGCGATTTGCGTTTATGTATTGACTATCGTGCATTAAATAAGAAAACGGTTAGGGATAATTTCCCTCTGCCGTTTTCCGAAAGTTTCATAAATATTTCGTAACGTTGCAGAAACGCTTAATTTGAAACGTTGCAAATGAAACGTTACAGAAATCTTTCTGATACATTTCAAATGTAATGTTTCGGTTGCAATCATTCTGAAGCGTTTCTAAAAGGTTTCAGATGCAAGGTTTCCTGAACATTTTCAACTTTGATACATACATACATTTTATTGTCTTGTAACAACAAAAAAAAATAGCTTAGCAAAACAACAAAGAAAAGAAAAGCGTTTGAGTGGCGTGCTTTTACCGCTTTGCAAGAACAGTAGAGCATATATTTTTTTTAACCATAGCAAACAGGGTGCTTTGATAAATTAGTTACACGCAACAACGCGGAATTTGAAAGAAACAAACATGTAAGCATAACAATCGTTGAATGAGAATGGAATGTGTCAATTAGTGTGTCTGCTTTGCTTTTTGTCTTCCACTTGGAATATTTATTTAAGAGAAACAATAGAACATTCAAATTTTACTATCGCTCTCATTCATGATGGGGAATCCCGATGACGGTCGGTGTCGCGAGTTTGTACTTTTTTCCTCAGCCGCGAATGCTTTCTTACGGAGGTGCACTACGTGCCGTAAGAAGTTTTCACTTCAAAAATTTACTGCTGTTGTTCCTCGAAATGTAAATAAAGATTTGTCCGATGTTCGATGCTACAACTGTTCCAAGTTTGGTCATTACAAAAGTAATTGCCCTAAGCCATTAAGACCAGTGAATGCTGGCTTCACTTGCTAAGAAATTGGTCATCAACATCAAAACTGTCCAAAGAGGAAGCAAGAAAGGGCCGCAGCTGCAGTTACTGAAGAAGATGACATAAACGATGATAAGGACTTGGCAGGTGCTATTAGCGCAATGCAGATGGTATTTGTTGCCTTCTTAATTGATCAGGTCAGGCGAACTCGGGTTAAAAGTGGTTTTTCTTTATTTGATACCGGCAGCGCCGTTAACTTTGTTCAACGTGCGGTTATTCTAGAAGAAATTAGTGTGCCTGAGTTTTTAAAGCCAACAAAATATACTGGAATTGGAAAAACAAAGCTTTGGTCGAATGGTACTATTCAACGCGTCATAGAATTTCAAAATGAAGTCAGAAATGTATTACTTTTTATGTTGCCAGACAATGCAATGACATTGCCATTAATTTTAGGTCGTCATTTTTTGAATAAATTTGACATTCATCTTAGAAAAACTTGTAAAAGTGTGAATACTCGCAATACTTGTGAATTGAATTTAAATATTTGTAAAAACAGAAGTGCGCCTGACGTGTTCAATTCAAAGTATATAAGTGAGTGTGTTAGTCCGATGTCCTCCGCCGTAAATATGAGTGTGTCCCCTTACCATGGTGGGGCAGCTGGTAAATTCGATGCATTAGCTTCGTCGGATGGTAGTGTCAATGAAACCGATGTTATTCCAGTGTCGACTATTGATGACCCACCACAGATCTGTAGTAATGAGTGTGATAACTTTATTTTTAAAATTATTGCTATTGACGTTGGTAATCCGCAGACAGATATTAATATTTGCCCGGTATTAGATAAAACCAAAAAAGTGAACTTAAAGCGTTTATTGGCAGGAATTATTTAAGCCCGATAGACATTGAGCGTAGACCAAACAATTTCAATATGAAAATTCATTTAACCGACGACACTCCTTTCCATTGCTCTCCGAGACCGTTGTCTGCTTTTGAGCGAAAAGAGTTGCGTGAAAAAATTCATGACATGTTGGAAAGAAAGATAATTCAACGGAGTAGATCCCCTTATGCTGCCCCAGTGGTGCTAGTAAGGAAAAAATATGGCGATTTGCGTTTATGTATTGACTATCGTGCATTAAATAAGAAAACGGTTAGGGATAATTTCCCTCTGCCGTTTTCCGAAAGTTTCATAAATATTTCGTAACGTTGCAGAAACGCTTAATTTGAAACGTTGCAAATGAAACGTTACAGAAATCTTTCTGATACATTTCAAATGTAATGTTTCGGTTGCAATCATTCTGAAGCGTTTCTAAAAGGTTTCAGATGCAAGGTTTCCTGAACATTTTCAACTTTGATTTTCATCATTTCATTAAATGTTGTAATGAATATTGACCGTGATATACTTATTTATAAATTTGGTGTTTTAACATTATTATGCGTACTCAAATTAAAAAAAAAAATTTCGAAGAACTTTTCCTGCCCTGGAGTTGTACCTGGTCGATCCGTGTCGCTAGATGCGCTGCTTAACGCAATCAGCCAAACTCATTGTTGTGTATTGACTCACTAAAAGCAAATACATAATACCAACTAACTAACTTTTCTAACCGTGGCATATTTGACTTGTCATTTTATCAGAGTTCCCAGATTTGGGAATTTTGGAAATTTATGTGGTAGCTGCTCGATAATTGGAATTAAAATATTAAAACAACATAAGCTTACTGTAGCAATGACTTTTGTTTTGTTTCAACATATTTTTAATACAAAAAAGCCTTTTCAAGAATTTAGTTATGCAAGTTGTTGTTAAATAGAATAAGAATTAGAAACGAAAGAGTTTTTATACGACTGAATTATGAAGTGCCGAATTTTTTAAAAGTTGCAGATTTACTTATGTTTATTAACAATAATGTCACAATTATAAAGTAAGTAATTGTTTGTGTAAGATTTCATTGTGTCATACAGTTTACCGCTTGGAATAAATTGCAATGCTCAATGTAACATTATTTGTATTATTTATTTTTGGTAATTGAAAAAAATTGTTCGTTGTTGTTATTTTGCGATAAATTTGTTGAGGGAGTTGTATATCTTCTTATTTCCTACAACTTTTGCATTTAAATTTTTTTGATATAATGCACAGTTTAGCCAGAAATCGTGAAAAAATGTTTTCGACCTCTAAAAATGCAGCCCTTTCCACCCCGGATAGCTGCTGTCGGTTCGATTTTTTTGTCCTCTTTTAGAAGAGCTTGTTCAACAATAGGCGTGTTTTTTTTGACGCGGCTACCCGCAAAAAAAAAATTTTTGTATGAGAATGACAGTTCATTTAGTCGGCGATACTCATCGCCGACTAATTTCTCATACAAAAAAAAATTTTAAGCGGATAGCCGCGTCAAAAAAAACACGCCTAATATTCCGCTGTCAGATTGCTGCAACGAATTATTTTGTTGTTCAAACCCTATTTCCACTGGACTATCTAAGAAATTTCTAACTAAAAAGTGTTTAAGTGCATAAATAGGTACTCACATAAGCTTAAAACTCGGCCAATCTGACACACAAAAATTAGTTAACTCTCGGCCAACCTGACATATCACAGGAACTAAAATTATTCATCAGTTATGGACCTAATATTGGTAGAGTCATTGCTTAATTCTTTGAAATTTTCAACCTCATCACCACATTTTAATAACCATTTACGCATTCTATTAGCCTCAATAACGCCATCATATGGTAATTGCGTCAACTGACAATTTTCTACATCACTTATAACATATCGATCGTTACCTAACATTTTATGAACAACGTAAGGTCTCTTGAACTTTGGTATAAACTTTTTGTTAGTTCCAACTTCGGAATCAGTATTACGAATGACGACAAAGTCACCAATATTATAAATTTTGGCAGCTTTACTATGTTTCAAAAAGTAACAAAAAGTAAGAAATTTTTGTAGTTTTATGAGTAGAATTATTTATTGCATATTCAAATTGAAATAATTTATTTGACCAATCGGCGTGGTTAATTGTATTGCTTAACTTTCCTAACATTGCTTTAATTACTCTATTAGTCCGTTTAACTTGGCCATTTGCTTGCGGTGCAGAAGTAGCAATTTTAATATTTAAAAAGCTTTCAAACTCTAGAGAAGTAAAACAAGTTCCCCTGTCTGAAATAAGCCGCTTTGGTCTACTATAATAGCTAAAATACTTTTCTGAAGCCGCTGTTACTTCCTTGCTACTAGTTGAATTTGTTGGATACAATTTAACAAATTTGGTAAAACCGTCGACAACCACTCTAATGTGTTTTTTTTTTTGAATTAATAGATGGTAATGGACCAAAGTGATCAATATGGATTGTGTCAAAAGGGACAGGTTTCTTTGGTATATTGTTTAAATTTCGTTCAGAGTGACACACTGGTATGGAGTACATGATGCATTTGAGACAATTTTGTATAAAGTTTTTTATTTGTTGATGCATATTAGGAAACAAATAAAATAAACTTATTTTTTCATAACATTTATCTATTGCCTGAATTACATTGTCCTCCATTTCTTTCGGCACGTAAAGATTTTTTCCTCCATCATCTTTTATCTTAAAAACTAAAACATCTATTAATCCAAAACCTTTTACAGCATCGATTTCCATGCAAGCTTTCAAATTATTTATAACTGAGTAACGTTCTTGTGCTACTTGAATTTGGAAGTAAACATCATTTGCATTCAATATTACAGCAACCTGACATCTACTCAAAGCATCATCATGACCCATAGATAAACCATTACAATGATGTATTTTATAATTGAAATGTTCTAGTTCTAATGTCCATCTGGCTATTCGTGGATTTACTTGTTTCTTTGTTAACGTAATCGTTTGAAAGGAATCCCTTCTAAATACACTCTAAATCTTCTTAATGCATAAATAATTGCAAGAGTCTCTAGTTCGAAACTATGATATTTAGATTCAGATGTTGAAGTAGTTTTCGAGAAATATGAAATCGGATGTAGCTTGCCATCAGTTTGGCGTTGTAATAAAACTGCGCCAAAGCCAATCGAACCAGCGTCGCAATGTAGTTTCTCTTGTTGGACTATAAATAGCAAGAATAGGAGCTTTCATTAATCTTTTTTTTAGTTCTTCAAAGGCTTCTACACATTGTTCATTTAAATTAAATTCAGTATTTCTTTTAAGTAAATCCTGAAGAGGCTTTGCAATTGTACAAAATAATGAGACAAATCGCTGAAAATATGAGAAGAGTCCTATACATGATTGCAATTGCTTCTGGTTAGATGGTAATAGGTATTTCTTTATAGTTGCAATATGAGTGTCACTAAGTAAAATTCCTGAAGATGATATACAATATCCCAAGTATTCTATTTTCTTGTACCCAAATTTACACTTAGAAATGTTCAGCTTTAAGTCGCGGGTAGTTATTCTTTCTAAAACAGCCCTGACTAAAGTTTTATGTTCCTCAAAACTAGAAGTTGCAATCAAAATATCATCCATATAAATTATAATTTTTTTAGAATCAATAAAGTCACGAAAAATTTTGTTTATAAATCGTTGAAAAACCGCTGGTGCATTCTTAAAACCAAATGGCATTCTCAAATACTCATATTGACCATTTGGAGTCACAAAGGACGTTAATGGAACTGATTCAGGAGATAAAGGTACATGATGAAAACCATTTTTTAAATACAAGGCAGAAAAATATTGTTTTCATACCAAATACTCAATACACTCATCTATTAATGGTAATGGATAATTATCTCTTATTGTTATTTTATTTAGTCCACGATAATCAACACACATACGCGTCTGACCATTTTTCTTTTTCACTAAAATAATTGCAGATGCATAAGGTGAACTACTTGGTCTTACTGTACCGTCTTTTAACAAATCATTAAGAATTGATTCCTCTGCGAGGATTGCAATGAAATGGTACATTCGTACTTAAATGAATTTTCATCTCATAATCAAAAGGTTGTTTTGAAACAGGCTTGGGTTTTAAATAAAAGTCTAAAATTAACTTTTTCAAATCATGGCGGTGAAGCGTATCTAATTTACAATCGATGTCAATCTCGTTATCAAACGAATCAATTTCAATATTAAATATGCTTGGAACATCAAATAAGTTATTCGAATTCTGATTTAGATTAAAAGATTCAACATTTGATTCAGTAAAATGTGGAGATTTATCACGCAGCAGGTTAAATTTTTCAAGAATTTTAAGAGAATCATCTAGTTTATCAGTGCAAAGTTTAAACGTTCTATTGAGTAATAAAAGTTTTTCTCTAGTATAGTTAAAACATATTTTTGTCAATGGTATATTAAATTTATTCAAAAAGTTTCGTCCCAAAATAACTGGAAAAAGCATCATTTCATCTGGAAGAACAAATAGCGTAATTTTTTTAATTTGATTTTTAAATTTAATAAAGCTTTCGATTTCATTTAAAAATTCAAGTTTTTGTCCACCAACGCCATAATAGGTAGTTGACTGAAAACTTTTTATGTTACGTAAGTCTAATGGGACGAATGATCTCTTGATGCAACTAATTGCACTACCAGTATCAAAAAGAGAAAGAAGATGATAAAATTTTGCACTTTCAACTATATTATTCTCAAAAGCAACACTTACCGAATTAAAAGCTCTTATAACTTGAGATGAATTCACATCATCTTTTACATCATTTTCAAGAACACTAGCCATTTGATTCCGAAATTGTTTAGTAGCTGCTACCTTCAAAATTTTCTTCGCATTCGGACATGAACGGTGATCGTGCCCTATTTCCCAGCATCGAAAACAAGATCCACGTGGTCGCATTGGAAACGGACAGTTAGACTGCATGTGACCAGCTTGTGAACAGTTGAAACACTTTTCCAATTTATCTGCATTCATATCAGTCAGTTTAATACTTCGTTCTGTCAGATTAACTTCTACATTTGATTTGGCTCCATAAGTTCCTTTGTTTAAATATTTTAGTTGAAAACGATCAATTAATAATTTTAAATCCTCAATTGTTCGAGCACCAAGCAACAAATTAACATTGGCAAAATTCGTACCAATTCCTTCTATTATAAAATCAATAATATCAATTTCCGTAATATCTGAACGTCTAGCAATTGCTTGCATATTAAGAATATAGCAATGAAGAGATTCTTCTGGTTTATTCCAACGAAGTTCGGCTAGAATTCGGTAAACATCCTGACGAGTTACAGAAACATCAAATTCTTTTATTAGCGCATACTTTAGTTCTTCATAACTCAGGGCAGACGTTGTTGAAAGGAAAACACGAACAGTTCCAACGAGAGAACGTCGCAAACTCAACAGCTTGAGTTTACTATCTGCATTAATCGTGGTCATATCCGCTCACTCTCCGTGTCGAGTTGTGTAAAAATTTCGCTCCGAATATAAATTCGTTTTTACAGTGCAAAAGTGAATATAAAAATCTAATAAACTGCGACAGAGACGCAAAAGTAAATCTTAATTGAAGTGTGACTTACAGACGGTAGATTCTCTGCCCTTAGTGGCAAAAATAAAATAAAATAAAATAAAAAAAAAAAAAATTCCTTTAATTTATCGCACATTAAGCAAGTGAAAAGAAATGCCGGTTGAGCGCTCACCTCCAAAAGAGTCATCGGTCAGTGCTGAATCTAAAAAAAATAGTGAGTGCGGGAAAAATAAAAATAAAAAAGTGGCTCTCCCGGTAGATCGGATAGCCAAAGTGCTATAATACAAGCAAACATGCGTAACAACACTAAAGTGTCGCCCACCAACACCATTGCCCAACCGATCGATCCCGCGCAAGTGCACGCTCACCCAGTACACACACATCAAAGCATGTTAAAAACTACACAAGAACCAGCTGCATCTAATCAAGCGGGCCCTCTCTCTGCTAAGTCACCATGCACTCAAAAAAAGGATTAATTAGAAAGCGTTTGTAGCAAATTACCGAATGCTTAATATAAACACTTATTATTTCAAGCAAACACTTAACTTTTGTCTTAAACTATAAGTATTTCTAGACAATATAAGAAAAACCAATGTATTTGACACAGTAAATGTTAAGTTGTGGCAAGTGATTCAATTACTTCTAACAAAACATTTCATAAAATTTTGCTTCTAAATGATATAATTATTTACGACAAATAGTCAAAATATTTCAGTCAAACAATTCAATTTATGGAAGTATTTCCACAAACACTTGTCTTTTGTCCCAAACACTTATTCATTTCAACAAACGATTTATCACTTCAGGGGCTTACAAACAAAGGTAGACAAGTCACAAATGGTAAATTTTTGAAATTTTTATGGTTGCACTTTCATCGGTCATTCAGATTCAAATTTTAAATTAAATATCAGACTAAATACGCTACGTTCCAAACCTATTTTGCTTTGAAATTACAGTTGAGCAACAGAATTGGATATGTCCTCAGATGTCACTTACAAAGCTGGTTAAGTCCACATTAGCCAATAAGAACGCTCCATTTTCAATTGCGCTCGAACGTTTTTGTGAGTGTCGGTGCTCGGTATTTTAACAAAAAGTTAGGGAAATATTGAAGCATTTAAGCTTATTTTAATTGGAAATGCAAAATAAATTATAATGCTTGAGATGTACTTCCAAATAAAGGTAGAAAAAGGCAGGCACATTCGGAAAAATAGAAGACAAATGTTGCGAAGAAAGAGAGGTAATTCCAGGGCCGGATCTTTGTTTACATTGCAAAACAAGTGACTTTTTGTTTTGTTTTAGATATTCAAATAAAGGGCTGCCTGTAAATTCCCTCAAAATTCGTGACATGAAATCGTTGTAGCAAATATATTACGGCGACCAGTGCACTATGGGCTCGCTGACCATTTTGCTGGTCAAAACCAATTTTTGTAACACTCTGTATTGTTTTGTTGTTGTTGCAATATAATAGAAAATACTTCAAAGCAAGCAAAAATGCAGTTTGTTTTTGTAAATACTAACTTACAGATTAACAGCAAACCATAAAAGTTTAGTTTTCTAAGTAGAGTTGTGAATACAACTACGTGCGCGTTTTTATTAGGGTTATTAAAATATCATTCTTGCTTAAAAAAAAAAACAAGTTGAAAAAAAGTTATACATGAAAAAGAAAGGTCATGGTAAGTTATTTATATAAATGTATATTAGAGCAGTTCAAAATAAAAATTTTTTAATTTTTAGAGATGTGTCAGTGGATTACAATAGCCTCATATGTCTGGACAAAGCACATTACTAGGGTTAAGGTTAATATTGAAAACTGGATTAGCACCTTCTGTTTTAAGTTGTCTACCCATTTTCAAAATATTGATTTGAAAAATGGTGCAAGTTATAGAAGTTATCAAATTTCCCAACAAAGTGGGTATTGTTTTCGGGCAATTATTGATCGAGGAACCCGAATACATGATTAGTTTTTCTTCTCCTTTTTTCTTTCTTATAAAAAAAACTGAAAATTGACCGGAAAAAATTAAAACGTATCGATTTTTCACTTTCTAGTTGCAACAAGTCCCATATTATTTTACATTCGGTCCTGTGTACATTATTGTTAATGTATTATTATTTCCTTAAAAGAATGCCAAAACCGTATATCAAAACCGATATCTCCGTGATGTTATATTTCTATGTGTTTTTATGAGTAAAGATGATTATTATTATTTCACTGATTATTATTTTACTGAATACGTCCCTGGTCCCTTAAGTTAGCAACAAACTTGGTTATGTCCCGTTCGCTTACAAATGAAACTAGCTCTGTCCGCCATTTGGAAACAGAGTTAGATATGTCCATTCATTTTATTAAAATAACCCTTATTATTTAAAAGATACCGTGCTAAATATGTTCTTAAAATAATAAAAACATACTTTTCTTTTATTTTATGGATTTTTTCTTGGCTATAGCACGTTAACAAGTTTGTAAAATGTTTTTCTCAGTTTGTGTAAAATCACATCTGTGGGACTTGTCTACTTTTGTTTGTAGACCCCTGACTTATAAACTTTTCATGTTCATATTTTGTAGTGCTTTGATTCGAAATAACTTTTTTGTTACTTGCATTGTACATATACGATATCAAATGTTTATAAGTGTTTGGGAGCAAAGAACGATGCCGATGTTGCCAGGCTGTGTTCTATGTTATGTTAAGTTATAAAGAGTAGTTTTGTATAATAATTTTCAACTATCAATTTGTAAATAAAATCAAAAGTTATTGTGATAAAAAAAATTTTATTATTTTGTAAGTAAAATCAAAAGTTTTTGTGACAAACATTTTATTATTTCACGCAAACACTTGAAGTAGTTCCATCTATATCATTTGTGGCAAACACTTTTTTTTTTGAGTGTGGAGTGTACAATGTGGCTCTCCCTTGATCTCCCAGCAGGGAAATGTGTCATCGATTCCAAATTCAATACCCCATCAGGAAAATGATGACAAAACCGCAAGTATAATATTTTCCAATATTTCTAACACTTCTAGTCAACAAAGGGCCTACACCACCAATAGTAACTCCCACAAGGTTGTAACTTCAGCAATCCAGACTGGAATGGATCGTTATATCAAAATCAAGAGAAAGCTAAGCCCATCAAAGGGTAACGCAAATAACTCAAGAAAAATATATAAAGTAAGCGAAAGCGAACAAGTTTCAAATAACCCACTTAGCCAAAATCGATATGCTTTGCTTGATAACAGCACACCCGAATTGAATAACGACAACATGAACAACTCAAATAATAAAATGCTGAAGCCTCCCCCCATTTACTTGCGTGAACGCAGTTCTAATGCGCTTGTTTGCAATTTGGTTTCTCTAATTGGAAAAGATGCCTTTCATATAATTCCTCTTACGAAAGGCAATGTTCCGAAACCAAAATACAAATTTATGCAGAAAAAATTATAGAACAATTGCTTCTTACCTGGAGAAAAATAATAAAAGCTACTACACCTACCAGCTTAAAAGCAGCAAAGGTTTAACAATCATAATAAAAGGCATAGAACCCGACGTCGCACAAAATGAAATCAAAGAAGCTCTGATTCATGCTGGATTTAATCCAAAGTCAATTTTCAACATTAGAAATAAAAACAAAACCCCACAGCCACTTTTTCGAGTTGAACTTGAACCAGATACCCGAAAATTACAAAAAAATGATGTGCATCCTATTTATAATATGCGCTACCTTTTAAATCGCAGAATATCTGTTGAGGAGCCACATAAACGAATGGGTCCTGTGCAGTGCACAAATTGCCAGGAATTTGGCTACACCAAATCTTATTGCACTCTTCGTACTATTTGTGCTCGTCAGCATGTTCTACTGACAAAAAAGATGCTACCACAAAAAAGTGCAATAATTGTGGAGGCAACCACACAGCTAACTACAGGGGGTGCCCAGTATATGCTGAATTAAAAAACAAAATGCGTTTACGTAAGGAAATAGTTCGAAGCCCACCTACCCAAGTCATGCAGACTTTAACAAATAACATTGTACCTACAAATTTGCCCAATATGTCGGGCCAGACCTATGCTAACGTGCTCAAATCGAGTCAGGATAAACCTGCAAATATCATAAGTAGCTCTCAAAACCTTGAGACCATGCTTATGACGCTCACGCAATGCATGACCCAGTTCATAACAACAATGCAGACAATGATGCATGAGATGATGAACAATCAAAACCAACTTATGAAAGTTTTGATTGGAAACAAATGAACACACTCAAAATTTTTCATTGGAATGCAAACGGCGTAAGCCAACACGATTTAGAAATTAGAAATTTTCTTTGCAACAACGAAATTGATATTCTACTAATTTCTGAAACACATCTTACCCTTATGCACAATTTTAAAATTGAAGGTTATAAATTCTACAAAACCTGTCACCCTGATGGTAAAGCACGAGGAGGTACAGGCATACTCATTAAAAATCGTATAAAGCTCTACGAATTTGAGCAGTATGAGAGAGACTACCTACAAGCTACGTCGCTTTCCTTACAATGTTGGGATGACAAAATAACAGTTTCAGCTGTATATTGTCCGCCAAGGTATAAGATTACGACAGCCAAGTTCGACCACTTTTTTAATTCACTAGGATCAAAATTCGTAGCTGCTGGTGACTATAATGCGAAGCATAACCACTGGGGTTCACGACTTATCAATCCAAAAGGCAAAGCACTTTGGCTTTCATTAACCAATCGCTGCAATGGTCTTAGGTTAGGTTAGGTAGGAGTAGCAGTCAGTTACAAAACCGACTCACTTAGACCAAGTTTGGTCCATTGTGATACCACAGGGTACTTGACTATACCCTCTCATTGAACCATCCAGATTTCGTAATGAAACTAAATAACTGACCTATGCTAACATGTCTAAGGTCCTCCAGGTCATCAAACAAAAACGAACCAAGTGTTTTGTGGCGTTTTCTAGCAAGTGCAGGGCAGGAGCAAAGGAAATGTTTAATGTTTTCCTCCTCCTCCACATCCCCACAACTTCTACAGTAGTCAAAAGACCGGATACCTAATCTCTCCGCATGTCTGCCGATAAGCCAGTGGCCAGTTATTACTGCAACAACTGACGAGACACTGTGTCTAGTGCGGGATATCAGTTCTAGAGATCGCTTAGAGTTCCATTCCAGCCAGATTTGCCTTGTTATATTGCAAGTTAACCCTTGGGTCCATCTTATGTTAGCCTTTTTTATCATGTCTTCTTTAAGCAGTAACTTGCAGGTAGCAAGTGGCATGTCAACACCTTCCTTGTCTTGAGGAATTTGTGCAGTAGTCCCCTGCCTAGCAAGTTCATCAGCTTTGCAATTGCCATCAATGTTCCTATGCCCAGGCACCCAGATGAGGTGAATGTTAAAATGCTGAGCCATCTCATTTAGAGACGAGCGGCATTGTTGGGCCACTAGTGAGTTTAGGAAGACTGATTCTAAGGATTTAATAGCAGCTTGACTGTCTGAATAAATATTAATACCCTTCTTGGATACCACATTTATTCTCAGCCAGGATGCTACTTCTTCTATTGCTATAACCTCTGCCTGAAAAACACTACAATGGTCTGGTAACCTCGCAGCAATACCCACTTGGTTATTTAACTTGGAGCCATCCGTGTAGAAATTAATATGGTTCCTTCTCTCCGGGATTCCTCCCTTCCAGTCATCCCTAGATGGGATATGGGTTACGTAATCTCTCTTGAATGAGATTACTGGAATAGTGTAGTCCAATTTAGAGGGTACGGAATTCAAGCTATTAAGGATAGTTGAGTGTCCTGTACTTCCCTTGGACCAGCAAGCAGTTTCCCTGAGTCTAATGGCAGTACATGCTGCCATTCGTTTACCAAACAGGTCAAGGGGAACGAGATGAAAGAGGACCTCCAAGGCATCAGTCGGTGTGGTCCTCAGTGCACCACTGATGCACATGGAAGCAGCTCTTTGAACCTTCTGCAATTGTGGTGATAGCCCCCATCTTCTCCCCACAGCTTTTTTACAAGAGTATAGTGCCACAGTTGCTTTCCTAACTCTCTCAACAACATTTATTTTCCAACTTAATTTCCTATTCAATATCAGACCAAGATACCTTGCACTACTTTTTAAGACAAGTCTAACGCCCTTTAGCGAAGGTGGTACTATAAATGGAAGTTTGTGACTCCTAGTAAAGAGTACTAGTTCAGTTTTGTTCGGATTTACGCCTAAATCAGCCTCATCTGTCCATGAGACGAGTCTGTTTAAAGCATTCTAAAGAATTTCACACAGTGTGTTTGGGAATTTACCACATGCAATTAATGCTTCATCGTCGGCATAGGCAATAGCTTTACAGCCAAGCCTTTTCAGTGTCATGAGCATCTTATTTATTGCCAGATTCCACAGTAGAGAAGGTAGCACTCCACCCTGCGGCGTTCCTCTGCGGACAAACCTATTAGCTTCGGAAATGCCAAGATTTGAGGTAATGGCTCTGTTTGTCAGTAGCTTTTTAATCAGCTCAACTATGGAACTGTTGATACTCAGCTTCTGCAGTTCATTGATAATAATACCTGGGTCAACGTTGTTAAAAGCTCCTTCAATATCCAGGAACGCCGCCAGGGCGAATTCCTTACATGCAAAGGATTTTTCAATGCTGCTCACTAGTGTGTGAAGTGCGGTTTCTATAGATCTGCCTTTCGTGTAAGCATGTTGAGAAGTAGACAGCAGATCAGGTTTGATACTGCTGCGAACATAGATTTCTATGAGTCTTTCCAAAGTTTTTAAAAGAAAAGAGGAAAGATTTATTGGTCTAAAATCCCTTGGATTTATGTAAGAGCTCTTCCCAGCCTTTGGAATGAAAATGACTTTAGTCATCCTCCAGGCTAGAGGAATATAGGAAAGGTTAAGACAGCCCTTGAAAATAGCTGTCAACCAAGGTATAATTAAGCGAGCAGATTGTTGCAGCTCAAATGGTGTCACACCATCAGGTCCTGGTGATTTATAGGGTTTGAAGCTATTTATTGCCCCTCGAATTTTGGTTTCCGAAACAATGTCCCCGAGAATAATTGAGGACATCTGAGGTTGAACATTCAATTCCTCTGGTTCATGCAATGAGTTACCAGGGAAGTGAGTATCTAGTAAGAGGTCTAAGGTCTCTTTGATAGATGTTGTCCAGGAGCCGTCAGGCTTTTTTAAAAGACCTAGAGTAGTGGGCGAGGTAGATAAAATCTTCCTTAGCCTAGATGCTTCTGAAATCTCTTCAATGTTTCCACAGAAGTTCCTCCACGAGTTACGTTTAGCTTTTCTTAACGAACTCTTGTAAATTTTGAGAATAGATTTATATTCATTCCAGTCATTGTCCAAACCTGATTTTTTGGCTTTGTTAAATAAATTCCTACTTCTTCGTCGAAGAACCTGAATTTCATTTGACCACCATGGGGGTTTCTTCTTTCCTCGAGGTTTACTTACAGGACAAGAAATCTCCAGGGATTTATTTAACCCTCCCGTTAAGTTTCGAACCAGCCTGTCTATGTCGTGGATAGTTGACGGCTCTACGGGGGTTGAGATAGGCAGATACTCTGCTATTTTCCTGTTATATATTCCCCAGTTTGTCCTTTTTACATTTCGGTGAACAATCGGTTCAGGGGGGTTAACAGTGAGAACAAATTCTATATAGCGATGATCTGAAAAAGAGTGCTCGTTTGAGACTCTCCAGTCAACGATACAATCAAAAACAAAGTCCGAGACCAATGTTATATCCGAGACTTCTTCCCTGTTCCTTACTATAAAGGTTGGCTCACAGCCTTTGTTGCAGATAAGTAAGTTAGTGTTTAAAATGTATTCCAGAAGTGACTCACCTCGATCATTATCATCTGTGCTACCCCAGACAGTGTGATGCGCATTTACGTCACTGCCTATGATTAGCCCAGTTTTGTTTAAGCGGGCCTGCTCTACAGCCGCCTTTAAATATGTCGGTGGTAAGCCACTCGCCATGTCGTGAGCCATGTAACACGATGCTAACCAAAAGCCTCCAGCTTTTATCTCCAGGCTAGCAACGACCGTATCTAGGTCACTGTAATTAGAATGCAAAAACAAGTTAAGATTAGTCTTTGCCAAAATGCACGCTCTGGGGTTACCTTCCACATTTGCCACCAGTAGCTTATAGCCAGGCGTCCTCAGACCACAGACTCTCCCGGCATGAACCCAGGGTTCCTGTATGAGGACTACATCATCTCCGCTTTTACTTAAGCGGATCAGTAAGCCGGCGGACGCCGCTTTTGAGTGGTGGAGATTAATTTGGAGGACCCTCATCGGATTCCAAATCACCTCCCCTTTCTACGACTGTTATGTCCGCCTCGTCTTCATCATCCTCTTCTAAAAGAAGAGCTTCTTCCAGGAGGCCCCCTACCTCCAACGACCTATCGGAGTCCGTGGATTCGGCTTCTTCAAGGGACGCCTCAGGTTGACCGCTTGGAGTGCAGTTGTCCCCCTCTGGCTCTACCTCTTCATCCCCAACCTCCATCTCCACTGGCACTGGTGGTGCAGTGGCGATGGTCTCCGGGGAGGGAGAGATAGCACCTTTGGAGGCCAGCTCTTTGTCCTTACGGTAAACCTTGAGCGTCACCTTGTTGAATCTATACTTGACGACCCCCTTAGTTGCCGCCAGTAACTCCACGGATTCCTTGTTCAACAGGACCATGGCCTGCATGGATGGTCCGACTGGTGCTTCTAGCTTCCCAATCTTCCAGTTTTGAGTTGGAAGATTGGGATTGCATAGTCGGAGCATCCGCAGAACTGCGTCCTCACCCGACGGTGTGCTCGGTAGCCAAACGCAAGCCCGGGGCCTGGTAGGAATTTCATCCTTCTCCACAGCCTCCAGTTTCGCGCCTGGATACACCTCACCTAGCCTACTCACAGCTACCTTGTACAACTTGGCAGACCGTTCATCATCACAGGAGATGAGTTTAAAAAGGCCCTGATGCCAGCCTGCCTCCTCACATGATGGCACAGGACCAGGAAACTCCTCTAATATCTGGAAGAGGGTATTTGCCACCGGTCTATTTGGACGGTCTAAGATTTTTATTTTATTTTCTAACGAAATTGCTCTTCTCTTCGTTATATTTTGTTGTTGCTTATGCATTTTATTAATCGGGTGTGTACTAAAACAAAGATGTAAAATAATATTACATATTTATAGAATTTATCTAAACTGAATACTTAAACATTACCTTTATTAGTAGTAAAATATTAACATGAATGCAAATTATACTTTAAATTTCACCATCGAATTAAAAAAAAACTTTAATTTGAACATCAACATTTAAAACTAGGAACTAAACGCCTTAACACAAAATAAATACTGAATAACCTAATGTTGTGTTCAAGTTGAAGTGCAATGAAATAAAAAAAAAACTGATTATAACATTCGTGTATTCCCCCAATTGTGTTTTTGTTGCTGTATACATAACTTTGCTGTAACTTTGCTGTGTAAAAAAGTTTATTTGCTCTTATTTTTGAACCGTGTTATTTCAAAATCGTGTCTCTTAATATAAAAGACACGTAGTGTAAATTTCATGTGAAACGATGGAGTGGTGTTTGTGAAAATGCTATTATAAAAAAAAATTGTATGAGGGCCACCCTAAATAGAAGCTTTATAGACAAAACCATGTATCTTAGTATAAAAGCTACTTGGTGTAAGTTCCATGTGAATCGATGCAGTGGTGTTTGTGAAAATGCTATTATAAAAAAAAATGTGTATGAGGGCCACCCTAAATAAAAGTCGTATAGCTTACCACCTATTCTCAGACCTACCAAATATACACAAAAAATTTCATAAGAATCGGTCAAGCCGTTTGGGAGGAGTTCGGTAACAAACACTGTGACACGAGAATTTTATATATTAGATAATAACAACGAACAATTTTTTTCAATTACCAAAAATAAATAATACAAATAATGTTATAATGAGCATAGCAATTTAGTGCAAGCGGTAAACTGTATGACACAATGAAATCTTACACAAACAATTATTTACTTTATAATTGTGACATCATTGATAAATACATAAGTAAAACTGCAATTTTTAAAAAATTCGGCACTTCATAATTCAGTCGTACGAGTATAACCACTTTTTCTTCTCTAATTTTTATTCTATTTAACAACAACTTGCATAACTACATTCTTGAAAAGGCTTTTTTGTTTATATATCAGCTTTGTATTAAAAATATGTTGAAACAAAACGGTTTTATAAATAAATAAAAAGTCATTGCTACAGTAAGCTTATGTAATTTTAATATTCTAATTCCAATTATCGAGCAGCTACCACATAAATTTCCAGCAAAAATAATTAACAAACATTACAAAAACATCCAAATCTGGGAATTCTGATAAAATGGCAATTCAAACATGACACGGTTAGAAATATTATTATTATTTGCTTTTCATGAATAAATACACAAGAATGAGTTTGGCTGATTGCTTAAGGAGCGCATCTAGCGACCCGGAAAGACCAGGTTCAACTCCAGGGCAGGAAAAGTTCTTCGAAATTTTTTTTTTAAATTGAGTTCGCATAATGGTGCTTCATGTTGTATGAACTTTAGCAGATTTATATAACACTTATATCCCTCTGCAAACCAAAACTGTTAACCGCTCCACCAATAACTGGTTTAATGGTACTGACATTTTTAATGCTAGCAAAGAAAACTATTCACATATACAAGAGGAAATTCGTTTCCAAGTATTTCTGCAGAGGCAATTCAGGCGAACATATTTGGACCAGAATTAAAAAATTTGGCGCATCTAACTGTGATAAGAACTACTGATTGGCTTAAAATTAACAAACTAAAATTAAACGAGAAAAAAACAAAAATAATGGGTATCAATATTAATCATGATGTAATCTTAGAGAACAAATAGAAAACGTCGAATGTATGAAATACTTAGGGATATAAATTGATAAAAAATTAACACTGCAGCACCATATCGATTATATTTGCAAAAAAATTGGTAAAAAATAAGTTTTTTCATAATAAAACCACAATTTGAATTCTGTCCTTCAGTATTATTTACATCATGCAACCTCGGACAGATAGAAAGACTCCAGAAACTTCAAAATAAAGCTATGAGATTTTAAATGCAATAGGTGAACCTCAATTAGATCGATGTTAGAAATACTTAGATGGCTTAATATTACAGAAAGACTAGAGTTCAAAACACTATTAACGGTTTTCAAGATAAGACACAAGACAGCACCAAGTTATCTCACAAATTCCGTCAGAAGAGTGGATAGAAGAGGCCCAGCCATATAGTTTTCGAAATGCGAGTGATTTTAGAATCGAATACCAGAGATCAGCAGTAGCCCAGAGGACCCTTTTCTAGAAAGGTTTTCGATTATTTAACATCCTTACAAATGATACAAAAAATGAATCGAATTTAAGAATTTTTTAAAAAAAAATGTTTGGAATTCATCAAAGCAAAAAGAAATCAATGAATTGAAATTCAAACTTGTAAATAATAAACTGCAATATGTTAAGCTGTATATAAGAAACGAAAACTAGTCATATTTTTAAGTTATAAATATAAAAATGTTATTCCAAGTATTTAAAATACTAATAAATTTACTCAATCAATCAATCAAATCGCTCACAGTTTGTGAGCTGTGAAGGTAGCTCTTCTAATATCCTTAGACTGTTCTCTGGCTTACCCCAAGGTACGATGCTAGGTCCATTGCTGTTTATGCAGTATGTTAATGACATCTTATCTTGTGTCTCCAAATGTACTGTTCGTATTTTCGCCGATGACATTCAATTATACAGTTCCAGCTCTAATCGCACCTTTTTTGACTGTGTCGTCAAACTTCAAGATGATCTATTATCTGTTTCTAGATGGGCTAGTGTTAACCATATATCTATTAATTCACAGAAAACTAAAATCCTTACATTCGGTGATGCTTACAGCATTGATACCTTTTGTATATATCTTTTAATACCTGCTCTGTAAGCAAAACTGACTCTGCAGCTAAAAAGTGCATACTTTTAGGCATTCAAATTAACTAATTTGGCCTAGAAAAAACTAGTTTATCCTCAAAACTAGTTTGCCGGTAACAGATATATTCTTCATCAGCATCATCAACTCGGTCGATTTAGCCATGTACCTCTATCTGTCTGTGGAAATCACGATTACGAGCAACCACAAACTACACCTTTAAGCACAGTTCTTTGGATTGAAAATCCACGCAAACTTCTACCGCCCATTAAAATAAAACATTTAAAACGCTATACATAAATATTGAAAAAGTTCTTCGATGTGCTGTAACCAAATTTCTCGAAAATACAAGAAAAAATTCGGACGAAATTTGGAGAATAAGCTGATGAAATTCGACTAGAAGACAGATGTGCTTCCCAACGTGAAATTTGGAAGCAGCTTCCAAGTGGAGCACGTCAGATGTGCATTTTCGAATGCATTGAATTTGCAATTCAATTTAATTAAAAAAAAAACTTTTTTACTCCGCATCCGCTGGGGTTCGAACCCAGGCATCCCGTGCTGTTACATGCAGTTACGCACAATTTAACGACATCAGCCAAGACTCTTGTTATAGTATAATAAGACGTCTAAAAGTATATTATTTGAATTATCAAGTGGCAACTATAGAAACCAAAAACTAAACATTTTATTTTGACAGAAGACTTTTGCAGTTTTAGTCTCCTTCACATTAATAATAAGAGTAGCTCAGTTGGTTAAGATGTGCGCATTTCAGAACACTACGAGTAGAGCATGCCGCAGGAGTCCTAGTTTCGAATCTGGTCGGAGACAAATTAAAAAAATTAGTTGTGTTTTTTTTTTTCAATTTAAGCTTAATATTCTTCTACTCAACATCTAAGGAAGCTCACCAAATACGCTTCCAAAGATGTGCATCGCCGCAATGACATAGTATGTTAAAAAATATAAGCAGTGAGAAGCACATTGGAAGCAGCTTCCACTTCCCTTGAAGCACATCCGAAGCCCTTCGAACGCGCTTCCGTTTCCCGTTGGGAAGTTCTTGTTACTATTACATTGGATAATAAAATCAGTCGTTAAGCGAACAGCAAAGCTGATAGTTTCACTTTAAGACATGACAATTATAAATTTTCCGCAAAAAGAGCAGCACACAAATGCTGAATTTTTACATTCGCAGGAATGTTTTAAATGAATTTGTGAAAAAACAAACTTCATTTACATTTAAAAAAAATTTCTTGTTTTCGGCAAGTCCCGCAGCATACCAGGCAAAAGAAAGCATATCTTGGTATATGGGTGCAGAAAGTTGGTGATGAATTAGCGGATGTATCTTATGGCAGTCTTCTCTCGATGTCAAATCTCTTTTAATAAAATTCTTTACCTGCCTGTTGAAAAATACATCACAAGATTGTACCAATGGCGAACATTTTGGTGGCATAACTTTAATTTTACTTGTAGTTCTTTTGGTTTCGTCTTGAAATATTTCATCGTACAATATTAGATTTATTTGTCCTTTCAACGAGTTGATGAACAATAAAAAATATTTATGTTTTATTTGTTTTTATGATATTGTAGCGAAATTTGGTTTATGCTAGAAGACTCTTGAAATAAATACCAACGAAATAAACTAAACGATATTAGCACCATCTAGCGCAAAATGCTAAAAATAATAAACCGAACAGACGCTGCAGTAAACAATAAAAAGTCAACAACCGAGAGAAATTATCGCCGTCGCACAACGTACAACGCCATCTAGCATAATAGCTAGCTCAACGTCAGTGTGCCATGCATTGTGGTGAATTGTGGATAGTAGTAGAATGCACGCTACAAAGTAGCACTAGTAGGTTGTAGATAACAGTAGAATTAAACCAGCGAAGCAGTAAGCAATAAAGTGAATACAGTGTGATCCGTAGTAGAACAAAACAGTTTTCTATACAGTGTTAAATTAATATTAGAATTTGAACGTTAATAAAATAAACCATTTTATAACTAAATAAGTTTGTGTGTTTTTAATTGTTACACAATCCAGTGATCGAACTCAGAAAAGTGTGAGAGATCGAAATTATCGTCAAAGGGACAGAAATTTCGTAACAATTGGTGTCAGAAGTGGGATTGTGTAAAAAGAATTAACAATCAATTAAAAAAAAAATTAAAAAAAAAAAAAAATAAATAAATAAAAATGGTTAAGTTTGACGAACTAAAAGTGGATCAACTGAAGAAGGAGTTGCAGCAGCTAAGTCTGCAATCTACTGGCGGAAAAGTGGAGTTACAGAAACGCTTACGGCAGGCTCTTGAGGCTCAAGGTGTAAACCTGGAAGAGCATGAATTTTATAGTGATGTATCAGAATCAGCAGCGAAAGTGGAAGAAACTTCTGGACCAGCGGCAAGTGGTGAAGTTGTAGATATGTCAAAGTTCGAGAAAATGTTAATGGCGATGACAAGCAATATCCAGGCCGTTCGGGAAGAAATTGGTCAGAACGCGCTGCAGATCCATGCGGTTCAGGAAAAAATAGACCAGAAGTTAAGTCAAAATGCACTACAAATGAATAGCAATATCCAGGCCGTTCGAGAAGAAATTGATCAGAGCTTAAGTCAAAATGCACTGCAAATAGACGAGAAGTTAAGTCAAAATGCACTGCAAATAGACCACAAGTTAAGTCAGAACGCGACGCAGATCCACGAGGCTGTTCGAACGGAGGTTGCCAAAATGGTAGATGGCCTCGATGCAAAAGTGACTGAGTTACGAGATGACGTTGAATCATTCAAGGAAGAAGTTCAAAATAATCTTGAAAAAGTTCAAAATAATTTTGAAGACGTTAATAAAAGGATTCAACAGTTGGAAATAAGTGAACCAACCACTCAAGTTATAAGAGAAATCAGCGCAGAGAGGCTTAAGGCACCCTCATTCGATGGAACAACGCCATTCAGTGTTTTCAAGCTCCAGTTCGAAACAACATCTGGTCACAACCGATGGGATAACGAAAGCGCAGCTGCAGCGCTAATTGTGGCATTAAAAGGCGCAGCTGCAGAAGTATTGCAAACGGTTCCAGTGGCGGAGCAGAAAAATTACAAGGCGGTGATGGATGCCTTACAGCGAAAATATGGCAGTGACCACATGAAGCAGATTCACAGATTGGAGTTGAAAAGTCGTATCCAGAAATCTGGTGAGTCCTTGCAGGAGTATGCTGCGGATATTGAGCGATTGGCACACCTTTCCTATCCTGACGAGTTAAGTGTCGTAGCAGAAAAATTCAAAATAGAGGCGTTTATTGACGGCATACGTGACTCAGAAACAAAACGCGAGACAATGAGGAGCCCGAAGACGACATTTAATGAAACAGTAACGGTTGCCCTCACGCAGGAGACGATTGCGTTAACATGCCG
Source organism: Tricholauxania praeusta (assembly GCA_949775025.1). Classification (NCBI taxonomy): domain Eukaryota; kingdom Metazoa; phylum Arthropoda; class Insecta; order Diptera; family Lauxaniidae; genus Tricholauxania; species Tricholauxania praeusta. Next base: position 115,457,798 of record OX459029.1, read on the forward strand.
CCCATCACTGAAAACTCGTCGGATGGAGGTGGAGGCTGAAAAGAAAAATTCATCGTTCGCCAGCGGTAGCTTCAGCGGAAAATGCTACAATTGTGGTAAGCAGGGACACATGGCACGTGACTGCAAATCACGTCGTAAACGATCTGCATCACGTTCACCAAAAAGAAGAATTGGAAATAGGGTGAACGATGGCGAAAATGTTAGCGAGCAGCAGTCGTTAAACTAAAGAGAGTCAGTACAGCGGGGCGTGAGCTGACTCTTACAGATGATTGCCCCATAGTCTTGGTTTCGAAGCTCTGCCGAAATTCCAACAGCCTTACCATCGGTGGAAAAATCAACGGAAGACCATGTGAGCTTACTTTGGATACAGGCGCATCGCATTCAATTGTGAGGAAAGACTTATTTGATAGACGACGAGTAACGCCATTAAATGGGATCCAATTGAGAACAGCGACAGGAGAAATTGCGCAAATAGTAGGAAAAGTTACAGCGAGTATTCTTATCGGCAACAAAACTGTGGAACATGATTTTATTGTTGCAAACATCACCGATGAGGTTATCATTGGCGTGGACTTCATGATTCGACACGGGTTCACTTTGGATCTTAAAAAAAAAACGTTAAGGTATGCCAATGTAGAGTTACCTTTAGACATTGGCTGTGGACAAAAATTAACAATTGCAAGAGTCTACATAAGTGAGCGCTGTCGAATCGAACCCAACACCGAAGAAATTATTTGGACCACAACAAATGAAGACTGTGGGACAAGCCATCTGTGGGTAGTGGAAGCAGATAAGAAAAATGTAAAGAAAGACCTGATTATTGGAAAGACCCTAGTAAACACAAGAACAGACAGAAAAATACCGGTGCGAATTTTGAATCCAACAAATAAGCCAAAATGGATGCAAAAAGGTGAACTTATAGCGCAATGTGAGAAAGTTACAGCTGTGATAAATTGTGAAAATGACCAGCAGAACACACAAGGTACAACTTTAACAAAATTGTCGGCCTTGGATGTATTGACGAAAGAATGGACGAAGGAGTTGTCTGCTCAGAACAAAAACAAAGCAAAAAGGTTTCTGCAAAAACATTGGCGGATATTTGCTTCCAAAGGAGAAAATAATGGCCGAACATCAGTTGTCAAACATCGCATTGATACAGGTGATTTTCAGCCGATTCGTCAACCTCCAAGGAGGCTAGCACTCGCTAAGAGAGAAGAAGTGACGGGCCTTATAGAGGATATGGCGCGAGAAAATGTCATTGCACCATCAGAAAGCCCATGGAGTTCACCGGTCGTACTTGTGAAGAAAAAGGATGGAAGTATGCGATTCTGTGTGGATTACAGAAAATTGAATGACGTCACTAAAAAAGACAGCTACCCGTTACCCAGAATCGATGATACACTGGATACGTTATCTGGAGCAACATGGTTTTCCACCCTGGACTTACAAAGTGGATATTGGCAGGTGGAAATAGATGAAAAAGACAAAGAGAAAACTGCCTTTAGTATTGGGAATGGTCTATGGCAGTTCAACGTCATGCCGTTTGGTCTTTGTAACGCTCCAGCTACGTTTGAACGGTTAATGGAACGAGTTCTCAAAGGACTACATTGGAAGACTTGTCTAGTGTATCTCGATGACATAATCATCATGGGTAAAGATTTTGATGACCACTTGAAAAATCTGGAGGAAGTGTTTGAGCGCTTGGAGGCAGCTGGACTAAAATTAAGTGCGAAAAAGTGCTCACTTTTCCAGCGTGAAGTCAAATATCTGGGGCACAAGGTTACGTCAGAAGGAATACACACAGATGAAGATAAAATAAAAGCTGTGAAAAATTGGCCACGTCCATCTAATCTTCATGAGTTGCGAAGTTTTCTGGGTCTATGCACTTATTACAGACGCTTTGTTCCTGGTTTCGCAAATGTTGCAGGCAGTCTACATGAGCTGACACAGAAAAATCGAAAATTCGAATGGAGTGGGGCACAGGAAACTGCATTCCAAAAGCTGAAAGAATTACTGTCTACAGCGCCAATACTCGCGTACCCAATACCCGGCAAAGAATTTGTATTGGACACCGATGCGAGTGGCCATGGTATTGGAGGAGTTTTGTCCCAAATCATCAATGGCCAAGAAAAAGTCGTCGCATATTTCAGCAAAATTCTGTCGAAACCTGAGAGGAATTATTGCGTAACTCGGAGAGAGTTACTGGCAGTAATGGAATGCGTGAAACACTTCCATAAGTACTTATATGGACAGCACTTTCTCCTGAGGACAGACCATGCGGCATTAAGGTGGCTACTTCAATTCAAGGATCCTGAAGGTCAAATCGCACGGTGGATAGAACGCTTGCAGAGCTATGATTTCACCATAGAGCATCGCAAAGGAAGCCAGCATGGAAATGCGGATGCACTTTCCCGTCGTCCATGTAAAATTGAATGCGGTCATTGTTCGCGAACAGAAAATAAAGCTGGAACAATTGATGTGCGCCTTTTGAACGTTTTGCCTGAAGAAAAGTGGACAAAAGAGGAGGTAAAACGGGACCAGCGCAATGATACAGATTTGGCAACTATAATTAAGTATAAGGAGCTGGGTAGGAAACCGGCGTGGCAAGAAATTTCAAATGAAAGCCAAATCTGTAAAGCATACTGGGCGCAATGGCAAAGTTTGGAGTTGCATGACGGTTGTCTCTACCGAATCTGGGAAAGCGAGGATGGTAAAACTCGCTCAAAACTGCTGGTTATTCCAAAGGCCAAATTTAAGGAAATAATCGAGGACTATCACAATGGATCGAGTGGTGGACATCTGGGCATAACGAAAACCACAGAGAAAATAAAGAAACGGTTTTATTGGGTAGGATGCCAAGAATCATTTGCTGACTGGATCCGCCGTTGTGACCAATGTGCAATTGCTAAAGGACCAAGGCAACGCACTCGGGGAAAAATGCATCAGTATAACGTCGGAGCTCCCTTTGAGAGGATAGCCATGGATATAGCGGGACCTTTTCCAATCAGCAATGCAGGAAATAAATACATCCTTGTGGTAATTGATTATTTCAGTAAGTGGCCAGAAGTATATCCCATTCCCAATCAAGAAGCAAAAACAGTGGCAGACATTTTCATCAAAAATTGGATTTGCCGATATGGAGCTCCACTTGAGTTGCATTCCGACCAAGGACGAAATTTTGAGTCGACACTTTTTAAGGAGGTTTGTGACATGCTTGGAATACAGAAGACATGCACCACAGCTTTGCATCCTCAGTCCGATGGCATGGTCGAAAGGTTCAACCGTACTCTAGAGGAACATTTAAAAAAGGTTGTCGATAAAGGACAAAAAGATTGGGATGAGCATCTACCAATGTTTCTGATGGCTTATCGGTCGGCAATACACGATACCACTACAGTTACGCCAGCAAAAGCCATTTTTGGTACGGACTTAAGGCTTCCAGCAGATTTGAAGTACGGAGTAAGCGTTGTCCCAGAAACGACCCATGCTGACGATTACATGTCGCGGAAAAGAGAAGAATTAGCAGATATACACGAGCTTATTAGAAGACGTACTCAATTGGCTAGCGACAAGATGAAAGCTCGGTATGACCTGCGAGCAAATACTGAAGGGTTCAAAGAAGGTCAACTAGTGCTGCTACATAACCCACAACGAAAACGAGGCTTGTCTCCTAAATTACAGACTCATTGGGAGGGACCTTACCGGATCGTCACAAGGATTAATGATGTTGTGTATCGAATCCAAAAATACCCCGGGAACAAAAGTAAATTAAAGGTAGTCCACATCGAAAGGCTGGCACCTTATACTAGGGACGGAGAGACTCTTGTTCGGGACGAACAAGTTTAAGCGGAGGGCAGTGTAGCGAAATTTGGTTTATGCTAGAAGACTCTTGAAATAAATACCAACGAAATAAACTAAACGATATTAGCACCATCTAGCGCAAAATGCTAAAAATAATAAACCGAACAGACGCTGCAGTAAACAATAAAAAGTCAACAACCGAGAGAAATTATCGCCGTCGCACAACGTACAACGCCATCTAGCATAATAGCTAGCTCAACGTCAGTGTGCCATGCATTGTGGTGAATTGTGGATAGTAGTAGAATGCACGCTACAAAGTAGCACTAGTAGGTTGTAGATAACAGTAGAATTAAACCAGCGAAGCAGTAAGCAATAAAGTGAATACAGTGTGATCCGTAGTAGAACAAAACAGTTTTCTATACAGTGTTAAATTAATATTAGAATTTGAACGTTAATAAAATAAACCATTTTATAACTAAATAAGTTTGTGTGTTTTCAATTGTTACACAATCCAGTGATCGAACTCAGAAAAGTGTGAGAGATCGAAATTATCGTCAAAGGGACAGAAATTTCGTAACAATATGTATCATACAGAACATTGTAATAAAAATATATAAAATAGTTTATAAGTTTTTGAAATAAAGAGTATTCCATAATTCTGAATTTTTTCCTTATTCTAAAAGTAAAAAATTAAGTAAAAATAACAAAAAAAAGTTTAAAAAAAACAAGTTAAGGTGTTATCTTCGGCCAGGCCGAAACTCACATACCCTAAACTGCACTGGAAGAACCTTTTAAATAACTGTTAAAAAGATGTTGAAGAGCTTGAATAATTCGAAAAAAATGTGAAATGTTAGAAAGGTTGATAGAGGTTGAAAAAGTCGAAAATATATGCAAAATGTTGAAAAAAGTTGAGAGAGGTTGAAAAACTGTAAAAAATTGAAAGAGGTTGAAAAAATTTGAAACCATGCAAAATTGATGAAAAAGTCGAAAAAATAAAGAAACTTATGAAAAAAGTTTAAAGAGGTTCAAAAAGTCGAACAAATACATATAAGATATACTGAAAAAAGTTAAAGGGTTGAAAAAGTCGAAAGAATATGGAAAATTTTGAAAAAAATCGGATAGAAATGAAAAATTTGAAATATTACACGCCCACTTCTCCAATTCCGCCCAATTTTGGTTCAATAAAATATATTCGTGATCGACATCCGCATATTAAATTTTAGCACAATAGCTTATATAGTTTTCGACATATGCCGCGGTTTAATTTAAAATTTAGGGCGGTGACACACCCACTGGTACAATCCAACCCGGTTTTGATCCAGAAATAGCTTTCCATAAGCAAACCACTTACACAAAATTTTAGCATGATTGCTCACATATTTCGATAAATATGCCACTTAACGTATTTTATTTTTATGGGAGGTGCCACGCCCACTGGTGCTATTTCAGCCACTTTTGGTTCACATATTATCTATAACAACTGAACCACTGACATTAAATTTCATAACAATTGCTGCAACAGTTCACTTAAAACAGCCCTTACAAATTTATTTTAATATGGGAGGTGCCACGCCCACTAATGCAATCCCGTCAAAATTCATTTATTTTAAAGCTCATAGTAACTGACATATATACACCAAATTTTATGAAGACTTCTCTCATAGCACACTATCTATAACAATAAACGTTTTTTGCTTATATGGGAGGTGCCACGCCCACGGGTACTATTGGACCAAATTTTTGTAATAAGAGACCTTATAGCAAGTATATCTGCCTCATTAAATTTCAAAACGATTACGTTGTTAGTTCTCTTAATATAACGTTTATAAATATTGTGGGCGGTGCCACGCCCTTTAACGAGTTTTTTCAGTAAAGTGGCTGAGCTAGTATGGATGACTGCTTTCAGCGGCATCATATCGAAAACTTTTATGAAAATCGTTTGTGCCAATTTTGAGGTATACGGAATTAAAATTTTTAACAGTTGAAAAGCACCACGCCCACTTTTTTGATTCCGCCCGTTTTTATCACAATACAAGATATATTTGATATGTATCTTTTTTCCAAATTTCATCGCAATATCTTGAACGGCTTACAAGATATGGTAGTATAAATGTTAAAATATAGGGCTGTGCCACGCCCCCGTAGGAAACTTTGAAAACTTGAAACCTAGCCTTATCCTAATCTTGTTCACATGTGCATCAAATCACCAAGTTTCATCAAAACCGCTGCAACTTTTTTCAAAATTGTCCTGGGTAAATATACATAGAGTATGGGCAGTAGGCGTGTCCATTCACCGATTTCGCCCATTTTCAATACCAAGATGCCTGCAAGAAGATGTGACCTGTGCGTGAAAGTTTCATTCAATTAGCTTTCTTGGTTTTCCCGTAAAACTGATTTCAGCAGACGGACAGACAGACGGACATCGCTAAATCGACTCAAGTGGTGACGCTGATCAAGAATATATATACTTTTCCATACCTGACACGCCCCCTTCTATGTATTACGAACGGAGCGACAAAGTGAATATACCCTTGGTGTAGGGTATAAAAAATAAAAAAAAAAGTTGCATCAGCGGAGAATCGAGCTAGTGACCACCAGGATCATACGCTAACTCGTTAACCACTATGCTACTCTGCTGCTCGAACGAGGGTAAACTTTTTTTGTATAAGACAACTATGTATTGGAAAACTTTGAACGCGATTTTCTCGCTTTTCCTTTATAAGCAGTGGTGCCCACTACCACAAGCGACGATAAGCATGTGCTGATTATTCAGTATACGTGCACGCAGTCTTGCCACCTTGACATAATTGAAGTCACTTGTGACATAAATTTTTTGGTGGTGACATAGTTTAAAAAAGAATTATGCTGACATAAAAGGTGACATAATTTAAAATGGCCAATGAAATATATGACATCATTTTAGTTCAAATAATTGGGTTTCGCAAAAGAGCTCTTAAATTAATATGCTAAGACAAAAAAAAAGTATTCTAAAATGTTCGGTATAGTTCCGATTTCGTAAAGCTATAAAACCAGCTCTTCTAGGCATTTACCTTCTATTTACATATGTTTCTGTTATGTTTAAAATAAATAAATTTTAATATGCTATGACCAGAGATGTTGTAAATGCATATTTGCATATTGTATATGCATTTTGCATACTTGGTACTTTTTGGTACTTTAGAGCATACTTTGGGTTAATTTGCATATTTTTGAATATTTGAGAATTTTCATTAGAAACTCATATAAAAATTAAGTTTTTGGGGTTCTCGATGGCAGCCTTTAAGCTTACATTTCCAAACACACCTCTGCCACCATCTCCAATTATTACTCGATGGAGCACTTGGCTAGAAGCAGCAGTTTATTACAGCGGCAATTTTAAAGACATATAGGCAGCTGTTAAAGATCTCAATGAAAATGATGCTGAAGCCATACGAACAACAAAAGGACTGCCGCGATCTACAAGCTTAAAAGCTGAGGTAAGCTACATTAAATGTAATTTTTTAATGCTAATAATTGATTCGATCTAAAACTTAGAAACTCCTGGCTTAGGGCTCAAAGAAAGCGTAAGAGTTTTTGAAAATGTGCGCAAAAAGTTGGCTACTCTAAATCGTGCGGATATCAGTAACACATTTGAAAGCGTGATTATCTGTAATCTTTGATAATTATCAAATTTTTTACGAAGCCCGTTTTGTGAACAGTATTCTCCTAGCTCGTTTTTTAAACGCACCACAGATTGAAAAGCGATACAATTTTTTATTCGAGAATTTGAAGCAGCATTTAATAGTTTATGCAAATTTGAGTCTTGTGGGAATGTAATATCTTAAGATTTTGTATGTTCAAATATAAAAAACCAACTGATAACACAGTTTTTGATTTTTTCATATATTTTTTCATGCAGGAACTAGTCCTCATGAAATTTTTAAGCTATTTTTCGTGCATATTAAAGTGCATATTTTGGTGTTTTTTGAAGCATATTCTATGCGCTTAAAACGTGTTTTATTTTGCATATTTCCAGTCTCTCTGGTTACGACTTACAAGGATTCAGTATATTTTCTTACTACTTAAATTATTGGACAGAGCAAAATAAGTGTGTATAAAGGAGTTTTAGTTTACTTTTTTTATTTTTTTTATTCTCGCTAGAGAATTATGTCACTGACATAATTTTGACGTCGTCGTGACATAATATTTTTCGGGTTAATGGCAACGCTGCGTGCACGCTTCTTTATGACCTTTAGTGATTTTTTACGCTCTTTAAGCGCGTGATCGTTCTTATTTTCACGCTCTTTGAGCGCCTGCTCGTTCTCTGGGCAGCACCGCTTATAATTTTCGATAAATTCTATCCAAAAAAATGTATTTTCACATTTTGCCATTATCCGCACAAAACCCAGTTTTGCTGCAAGGCAAGGCTTCATACATATTATGTCAACTATGACACAACCTTTTGCCATGAGTTCACATTCAAAATGAAATTTCGCACATGCATAGCCATCCACTATCGAACACGCATGTGCACGCTTAAGTTTAACGCAAAATGCCGGCGGCCTTCAAAATTTTTGGAAATCAAACATTCATGAATGTGTGTTTGACAATATTTTGCCATTCACATGAATTTTTGCATGTGCACCCATGATTTTGAGCATGATTGTTGCCAGGTGCTTTATGCCTACTGCTATCCCATTACCTTGTTTACACGTAGCGTCGACTTGTAACACCGAATCACAAGTTCGCTCTTATTCAGGCATTTATTTATACGTCGACGTTCAAATGTCATTCTTTGATGTCAAAAAAAAACAACAAAAAAAATGGTTTGCAACGACGTAGTCTAAGATTAAAGCCCAATTTCCATGTGATCTTATCTTATGATAAGATAAGATAAGATAAGATAAGATAAGATAAGATAAGATAAGATAAGATAAGATAAGATAAGATAAGATAAGATAAGATAAGATAAGATAAGATAAGATAAGATAAGATAAGATAAGATAAGATAAGATAAGATAAGATAAGATAAGATAAGATAAGATAAGATAAGATAAGATAAGATAAGATAAGATAAGATAAGATAAGATAAGATAAGATAAGATAAGATAAGATAAGATAAGATAAGATAAGATAAGATAAGATAAGATAAGATAAGATAAGATAAGATAAGATAAGATAAGATAAGATAAGATAAGATAAGATAAGATAAGATAAGATAAGATAAGATAAGATAAGATAAGATAAGATAAGATAAGATAAGATAAGATAAGATAAGATAAGATAAGATAAGATAAGATAAGATAAGATAAGATAAGATAAGATAAGATAAGATAAGATAAGATAAGATAAGATAAGATAAGATAAGATAAGATAAGATAAGATAAGATAAGATAAGATAAGATAAGATAAGATAAGATAAGATAAGATAAGATAAGATAAGATAAGATAAGATAAGATAAGATAAGATAAGATAAGATAAGATAAGATAAGATAAGATAAGATAAGATAAGATAAGATAAGATAAGATAAGATAAGATAAGATAAGATAAGATAAGATAAGATAAGATAAGATAAGATAAGATAAGATAAGATAAGATAAGATAAGATAAGATAAGATAAGATAAGATAAGATAAGATAAGATAAGATAAGATAAGATAAGATAAGATAAGATAAGATAAGATAAGATAAGATAAGATAAGATAAGATAAGATAAGATAAGATAAGATAAGATAAGATAAGATAAGGTAAGATAAGATAAGATAAGATAAGATAAGATAAGATAAGATAAGATAAGATAAGATAAGATAAGATAAGATAAGATAAGATCTCATGAAAATTGGGCTTAAGATGAAAAATTAATAATAATAAATGTTTTATTTTACTTTTCTTTTGTTTTCGTATTTTAAAATTTATTTATGTTAAATTTTAAGATTTATTTTAGCTTAATGCTATTTTAAATTTTTATTTTACTTAGATATTAAATTAAAAATTTTTGACATTTGAACATCGACGCGCAATTCCCTATTTACTTGAGCATCGACTCACCACGCCGACGTAGAAATACCGAACTACCACTCTGACGTATCTCGCATTTAAGGCCTAAACCCATAGAGTCTGTCAAGTGAAGTATATCAAAGTTAAGTGTTCAGTGTAATTCAGTTAATATCGCGTTCAAAATGTCTATAATATTTGTTGACAAAGACCACGCTGAGAACATTCTAAGAGCAATTGTGGCAAGATTGTGAAAATGAAGAATTGTGTGATGAAGAGCTCCATCTTGTTCGCTGAAGTGGGTAGACGTGCGGGTGTGGCGCGTGCTGCTGATTAAATGGCAGCTCCCTTTCACGTGGTTTTTGCGGCCCGTGAAATGTAAACTTTAATTTCATAAGCATCATTAAACCAAGGAACAATTTGTTATTAGTGAATCAACCTTTTGACCTTCTGTCCATTTATTGAGTGTTTTCCCGTGGCGTTATATAGATTTAATTTGAAGTTTTTGAAGTGAAAACTTCTTATGGCACGTTGTGCGGCTGAAGAAAAAAGTATAAACTCGCGACACCGACCGTCATCAGGATTCCCCTTTATGAATGCGATAGTAAAATTTGAATGTTCTATTGTTTCTTTTAAATAAATATTCCAAGTGGAAGACAAAAAGCAAAGCAGACACACTAACTGACACATGCCATTCTCATTCAACGATTGTTATGCTTACATGTTTATTTCTTTCAAATTCCGCGTTGTTGCGTTGACAAATTGAGAATGAGAGCGAGAGTAAAATTTGAATACATATTCCGTTTTTGTCTTCCATTGCATTGCCATATAAAAAGAAAACGCACACATACCAACTAACACACTAAATTGCCATTAAACGATTAGTTTTCACTTCTGTCGGCACTCCCGGAGTGCAACCCGCCGTTTTTTTTTTTTTTTATGACTCCCGTGAGGCGCAGAGAAACAACCCTTTGACCTTCTGTCCATTTATTATTTATTGAGATGTTTTAATGTAAAATTGTCTTAAGATAAGTGCTATCTATGATTTATAATATATCAAAAAAAAAAAAAAAACAAGAAAATTTAAAACTCAATAATTAATGTATGTACATAACACGCCGTGAAATTTAAAAAAAAAAAGATTTAATTACCTTAAAAATAATATTTTTATACAATAAATTAATAATGACAATAATAAAATTTTAAAAAAAGTGACCTAAGAATTATAGTATAACCAAAAAAAAAAAAGACTAAACAAGAAAATTTAAAACACAATAATAATATTACATACATAGCTGTAAAAAAGAAAATTTTAGTCCAACATTTTAGAAGAACGGCAAAAATTGACCCTTAATTTAAGTGTGTTTTTGAAGAAAATTCTTAAAATGTGTTTGGAAGTAAATTCTTAAATTGTGTTTGAAGTAATTTAAAAAAAAAAAAAAATTCGAGAAGTGCATATAAAGAAAGAACTAAAAATATTAACTTGTTACTATGCGCATTCTATATGGCGGTTCTTACATAAGGTACAGAACACTCGAGAAGAAGATATATACATTAGGGTGATTCAAATTTTTTTTTTTTGGTTTTTTTTAAGGTGCTGTTGCTTAAAAAGTAAGTTTATGATACGAAGAAAAAGTTCACGAAATTTCAGCTCTGTAACTCAATTTTATAAGGTGGCGCCGGAGCCTGTTAGTTTTACATGTAAATTGTATGGACAAATTATTTTTTACAAAAAAGGTATCTAAATGAATAGGTGATTAGTGTTGTTGAGCTGAAAAGGGTCGTTTTTCGACGTAATTTTTTACGCTAAATCCGAATCTGGCCTCAGAATTGACCCATCATGTCGGAATTCTGAAATATTTGAGGTTAATTACCTGAAACATGATGTTTTTTGTCTACTTTCGAGGTCATGTATAGGATTCAAAGAAAGTTGATCAGCTTATTTTTAACAAAAGCATCATTTAGTACCATCCTTGCCCTTTAAAATGAGCTTTCAAGTGGTGATCTGTGATGCTTCCTTGCAAAGTTGCAGCCATTTCAAGGTGATATGAATTTGAAACCCGTTGGTTAATATTGTTGGGTTGCAACCTTTTGTAGGGGATCAAATTCATGTCACTTTAAAATGGCTATAACTTTGCAAGGAAACATCACAGATCACCACTTGAAAGCTCATTTTAAAGGGCAAGAATGGTACTAAATGATGCTTTTAATAAAAATAAGCTGATCAACTTTCTTTGAATCCTATACATGACCTCGAAAGAAGACAAAAAACATAATGTTTCAGGTAATTAACCTCAAATATTTCAGAATTCCGACATGATGGGTCAATTCTGAGGCCAGATTCGGATTCAGCGTAAAAAATTACGTCGAAAAACGACCCTTTTCAGCTCAACAACACTAATCACCTATTCATTTAGATACCTTTTTTGTAAAAAATAATTTTTCCATACAATTTACATGTAAAACTAACAGGCTCCGGCGCCACCTTATAAAATTGAGTTACAGAGCTGAAATTTCGTGAACTTTTTCTTCATATCATAAACTTACTTTTTAAGCAACAGCACCTTAAAAAAAACCAAAAAAAAAAAATTTGAATCACCCTAATATACATATATACTTTCATAACTGTAACGAAGTGAAACAAAAAGAATATCTACATACGTACACACATATGTGTGTATACTACCGTTTAATCCATACATGTATTACATGCATGTAATCGACATTTTATGTAACTGTTTTTACGTTAGCCTTGAACAAGGCATTTGTTTAGTTTTTATAACGCTAAGGGCTACAAAAAAGACTTCGTGTTTATGGTAGCCCTTTTCCAACACCAACATATGCCTTTCGGTATGATTGGCATATTTTAAAGAGAGAGAGAGAGTCTGTCAAGTCCGTTGCGTCAAAGCTTACAACTGACAACTAATCTATTGGTTTGCATGAAGAGAGTCCTATAAGCAACTTATCCGTCAACGCAACCGATGAAGTTGGGCAATTTTCAACTTATGACGTACGTTAAATACTTTGACATTTGTGAATTTGTATGAAGCATAGAAAAAAAGAGAAAGATAAGAAAATTAAAACTGTTTTCATATATAAAAAATATATAAATGCACAGTATACAGGAAAATTTACGAAATTTATCATTCAAAAAGCTGTTTGTTGATTTTTTTTTTTTTTTTGACTTGGAATGCGTTGCAGACGTATTCATTGGCCCGTCTTAAGGCCTCAACCCATAGAATCCGTCAAGTCCGTTGAGTCAAAGTATACAACTGACAACTGAGATGAAATCCATACGTTTGTACTAAGTGCGGTCAAATCAATACTTATCCGTCAACGCAACGGATGAAGTTGAGCAATTTTCATTTTTTTGACGTACTTTGAATACTTTGACCACTGCGAGTTTGTGTGAAACAAAGAAAACAAAGAAAAATAAGAAAAATAAGAAAATTAAAATTGTCTTCATATCTGCAAATCCATCAGATTGGGCCTTTTAGCTGGCCTCGTTTTTTTTTTTTTTTTTTTGAGTACATCTTCCAGCCATAGTTTTTCTTGAAGCTAAGGCTATCTTGAACTCATAATAAAGGTTATTCAATTGAAATTCAGATAGCTATTTTTTTTATTTAACTTTGTATGTAACTTTTCATGTTTTTTTTTTAACTTAAATGCAATTTTAACTATGTCTCCCTTTGAATTTTAATTGTTCCTCCTTGAATATTAATTAAAGATATTCTTAACTTCAAGAAAAACCATGTTTGAAGAGTTTGCTCCAAAAAAAAAAAATAAAAAAAAGTCGAAGCCATGGTCGAGGTAAGATGACAATTTCGATTTTTTTTTTATTTTTTTTTTGGAGCAGACTCTTCAAACATGGTTTTTCTCGAAGTTTAGACTATCTTTAAGTAATATTCAAGGAGCAACAATTAAAATTCAAAGGGAGACACAGTTAAAATTGGATTTTAGTTAAAAACAACATGAAATGTTACATATAAAGTTAAATAAAAAAAATAGCTATCTGAATTTCAATTGAACAACTTTTAATATGAGTTCAAGACAGCATTAGCTTCAAAAAAAACTATGGCTGAAAGATGTACTCAACAGTCTTTAGACTACAGCGTCAAAACCCAATAAATTGACAATTTTTAAAAAATACGAAAAGTTTCACATATTTCTTACTTTAAATGCAAAGTAAAAAAATATGTATCTGAATTTCAATTGAACAACCTTTAATATGAGTTCAAGACAGCCTTAGCTTCAAAAAAAACTATGGCTGAAAGATGTACTCAACAGTCTTTAGACTACAGCGTAAAAACCCAATAAATTGACAATTTTTAAAAAACACGAAGAGTTCCACATATTTCTTACTTTAAATGCAAATTAAAAAAATAGCTATCTGAATTTCAATTGAACAACCTTTATTATGAGTTCAAGATAGCCTTAGCTTCAAGAAAAACTATGGCTGGAAGATGTACTCCAAAAAAAAAAAAAAAAAAAAACGAGGCCAGCTAAAAGGCCCAATCTGATGGATATGCACATAAATAAAAAATATATAAGTGCAAAGTATAAAAAAAAAAATTACGAAATTTATCACTTAAAAATCTTTTTGTTGATTTTTTGTATACTTTTTTGTATCTTTAAATGCGTTGCAGACGTATTCATTGGATCACCTTCTTCCTTCATATGCGTCTTGTCAGTTGTATACTTTGACGCAAAGGACTTGGCGGACTCTATGGGTTTAGGCCTTTATTCCTTCATTTCCGTCTTGTCAGTTGTATACTTTCACGTAACGGACTTGACGGACTCTATGCGTTGAGGCCTTTACACAACAAGAAACTACTCCAAAGTCATACGCCGACTCTCAAATTCGGTGTGTGTAAATAACTTACATTTTATCTTTCTTGATCCCATACCAGGGATATCAAATGAAATTTTTGTAAGAATGAAAAATTATGCGGGCAGAAACTAAAGAGTTAAACGGAGCTACGACGTGCGATTTATCTTCAGTGTCAAATCTATTTCTCTGCGATAAATTTACTAGTGTCAAATTTTTGCTCACTACAAAAGTATAGGAAAACAGAAGAAAAATCGCACGTCCCAAGTCTGTTTATACTAGTAAACAAAAGATTTGACACAAGCTGATTGGAAATGCAACACTGGACGGTGAAAATAGAATTAAATCTAAACCGACGGCTAACCGTCGGCAGGTCACCTGTCGTACGCCGCAATTCCGTTAAATTTCACATGATCGCGTATGTTATAATTTTTGACAGCGTATATTCGTCTCCGCTTTACCGCCACTGCTCTTATTCTGGGGAAAGCATAAGAGCAAACTTGTGAGTCGGTGTTACAAGTCGGCGATGCGTGTAAACAAGGTAATGAAAACGCCACTTTATTCTGTGATGTTTCTTTCAAAATATTCTTTCAACACTCCCTGGTATGTCAAAAATGACAATATAACAAATTGGAAGAGTGGGCTTTATATTTGCCATTTCCTTTTCATTTACGTTGACATTTATTTATTTTAGTTCGTTTCTCTGTGGAAAGTCTGTCGTGATTTTAATTAGGGTGATTGCTACGCTAAAGAAATTGCTTGCGTAGAAAAATTCAAAGGAAAGTGAAATGTTTTAGGAGCTTATGTGCATTTAATAGAAAAATTCAAACGTGAATAATCCTGTAATCATATAAAAAATATTAGTATTTCGTGTGCGTTTTCAGCCATCAAACTTAAAAGAAATTTCGTGGGGTTGAACATAATTTAAATTAAATGCGTAAATGTATGGAATTTCAGAGCCAAAAAATCGTTTTGTTATCAAAATAGATAAAAATATTTTGGCTTGGTGATGTTTTTATGTGATAAATATTCGCAAAAGTGAAATTAATTTAACAAGTTGTTAGATAATTTTATTGCGGAGAGAGTGAACTTTGAAAACAGATATTTCTATCTTACTTCAAAAAAAGCTTGAAGCTGGACGCAGTCACTGAAAAATTTAACTTGTACAACATGGAAGAGGATGAAGAGGAAGTAACGGACCTGAAACTGCAAATTTTTCATAACACAGTACGCGAACACATTGTGAGTAGCAAAATAAAATTATATGCTTAAAAATCATCCTTGAACGTATTGCCAAAAAAAAAAAACAAACAACAAACTGTAACGTAAATAAAGTTTATATTATTAACATACGCTACGTCGGATGCGTAGTAACGATTATTATCAACATTTTGGTTTTGACGACATTTACTGCAGCCATGATCGGAAACCCTTTTAATACAAACCAGCACAATAATAAAAATAGGGCCAGTGCGGAAAAACTGACATTTGTTATAGCTTGGATCAAAACGTGATAAGATATTTTTTATTGGACAGAAAGCACTTAAACATTTAATATATATACAGTATTTATAGGCTATATAATTTTTCTTTAAATAATTTTTTTTTATAGAATCATTTTATTTGCAATCTATTCTATGAATAATAAGCAAATATAATAACAATATTCATCTTAACTTAATTTATCGATCTCCAACGAAATCAATACAAATAATATACATTGAATTGACTTATACGTATTTTTTTTTAAATATAAAAATATTTCTTAATACTGCCTGTAATTATTGCCTAAAAGGGAGATGAAGAACATGCAATCTTTTTAGTCTTCTAATTTCGTCTGTTCCATCGAGAAGAGTTATTGCTAAAGGGTTCACATGGTTGCTTAGTCTATCGAGATATTTTGTACTAAATTTTTTAACTTCTTCTTTTATAAATGGAATGTCAAGATCATTATGTATTGAGTTGTTAGTTACAAACCATGGTGCATTAGTTATTGATCTTAAAGTTTTTGACTGAAATCGCTGTAAAAACTCTAAGTTTGAATTACAGGTTGTACCCCATAGTTGAACCCCATATGTCCAAACTGGTTTTAACAAAACTTTATACAATAAAAGTTTGTTTTCAAGGCTAAGTTCTGATTTTGGTCCCATTAACCAATTAAGTTTTTTCAATTTTATATTCAAATGTTGTCGTTTGGCATTTATATGTTCTTTCCACGTTAATCTTCTATCGAGATGCATACCAAGATATTTTACACATCTAAATTTTGGAATTTCATTCCCGTCAAGCATCACTGGTGGATTTTTAAGGTGAAAGTTACATGAGCAGACTTTTCTGCATTAACTTTAATTTTCCAACGACTTAGCCAATTTTGAATTTTGTCAAGTTCTATTTGGACAAGGTTGGAAGCCTCAATTGAGGACTCATGACAAGCCAACAGAGCGGTGTCGTCAGCATATGTTGCCATTAATACACCTTCAGTTTCTGCCATATCAGAGGTGTATACTGTGTAGAGAACTGGTGCTAAAACACTTCCTTGTGGCACACCTGCTTTTATTTCACGGATGCTGGATATTTCGTGTTTTATTTTAACGTAAAACGTTCGCTGATGCAAGTAAGATCTTAATACCAGAAAAAGTGGTGTAGGTAACAGCTTTTTTTAATTTAAATAGCAAACCTAAGTGCCAAACCTTGTCGAAAGCTTGTTGTACGTCAAGAAATACTGCTGAGCAATACTTTTTGCTCTCCAAGGTATCTGTAATAGACTTAACAATGCGATGACATTTTTCAGGCGTGCCGTGTTTGTGACGAAATCCGAATTGATCAGGAATTGGTCCTATCTTTTCTTTTTCTAATATTATCTGCATTCTGTTCAGAAATATTCTCTCAAATAATTTGGAGAATGTTGATAATAAACTGATAGGCCTATAGGAGCGTATTTCATTTTCTGGCTTATTCGGCTTGGGAATCATTATTACTTCAGCGCATTTCCACTGTGTAGGAAAGTAACTGAGTCTTAAAATAGAATTGAATATTATCGTAAGAAAAAGTATACACTTTTTTGGCAAAGATTTTCCCACTTTTGCATCAATGTTGTCGTACCCAGGCGAGGTCTTGCTACTTAACTTTGTTATTTCATTTAGTACTTCCTTTGGAGTTATAAGTTTGATTGGCCTTTCCATTTGACAAGCCACGTCAAGAAACCGCAGAATTTCAGTGTCATCGGTGTTACTAAAAACATATAGCGTAAATGTATTTTCAAGATGATTTGCATAGGCCGTTGCTTTACTTTTGTCTGTTCTGCACCAAGTAGAGTCCAAGTTTTTGATAGGACTGATTATTTTTTCACTTTACTCAAATTGTCATTCCGTTTGTAACGCATAGAACCGGGCGTAGAAGTTAAAGAAAGTTATATATGTTACCGGCTAAACTAGTTTTAAGCCAAACTAGTTACCGTTAAGCCTAAAGATATGCAATGAAATCTTAACGCAAAAGCACTGTAGCTAGTGAAAACTAAGGCAGTAGCGAAGTAAGACAATAAAACTTATCAATTTTATTGAATACTTGGTAAGTGGTCTGTGAGGGTAAGTACGGAGCCTTCAGTCGCAGGCAGATATTGTGAATCCACTTCAAGACGTCATGAATGATAAGTTCGAAAAAATACAGAAA
Organism: Tricholauxania praeusta; assembly: GCA_949775025.1. Lineage (NCBI taxonomy): Eukaryota > Metazoa > Arthropoda > Insecta > Diptera > Lauxaniidae > Tricholauxania > Tricholauxania praeusta. The sequence continues at coordinate 115,476,070 of OX459029.1, forward strand.
GAAAATTATTATATTCGTCGGCAACTTTGTCGTAATGACATTAATAACATACTTATCAGCGGTCTGCCATCAAATATCACCCCTGTTGATGCAGTCAAAAATATTTCTACAGCTTTGGGCGTTAAAATGGAAGATTGTGATATCAGTTCTTGCTTTTGGCGTGGTCAGATGAAAAAAAACAGCTCTGGCAAAATTTTGCTCGGTCGACAAACGCGATGAGCTTATGAAAAAGTACATGGCAAGCCGCAATTTGCGCCTGTCTCAAATATGTCGGACGGAAATAGACTCCAGAATTTATCTCAATGATAATTTACCACCTGCTGCCATTAAATAAAAAAACACTTTTCGCAGCCTGGTAAAAAATAAGAAAATTGTTAACTTCAAACTTCTTCCTTTTGTTCCTGCTGCTACTATAATGATGCCGGATATTCGGCCAACCTTATATTCGGCGGCCGAATATCCGGCGGAACATTGCCGTTTGGTGCATCGCACAAACCACGCTCTCGTAGGCGACGCGCGAACGATCAGGTAGAATCGGTTCAATTAGGGTCTTTTCGTTGATAAACGAAGTTAACACTTGTTTCTTTCATTGACTTATTGTATTGATTGCAGTGTTAACACGTGCGTGATCATTTGAGGTTATTATTTTATTTGTGGTCTTGTTATCTGAAGTATTTTTATAGTTCAAAAAGGATTTAACGACGAGAAATGACATTGTGACCCTTATTCTTGGTGGGCAGCTACCGCTAAACAATACCCAAATTTAACAAAGTTTGCCAAAATCTATCTTTCAGCACTTTGCTGCAGTGTGTACAGCGAAAGACTTTTTTCTTAAGGAGGGGGTAGGGTTTTGGCGCTACATTTTGGGCATTAGTTAAAAATGTTTTTTGTGATATGGTAAAAGTAAATTTATTTATTTAAAGAGCATATAAAAGTACAATATTTAAAGAGTATTCTGGGAAAATTTCATTAAAAAATATTGCAAAATAAGCCATTGGCAGCAAATTTCCGCGGACGCCTAAAAAAAAAGGTGGTTTGCGGTGGACAACATATCACGTTATCATCTGAATTCAAAAAAATAAAACAAAAAATTTGGTTAGCTTATAAGTTTTTCAAGGTATTGACGAACGATTTTTTTCTTCAATGATTTTTAAGATTTTGGCGTAATTTTCAAGCCAAAATGGATTTTTTTTTAAAAAAAAAGGCAAAAATCAGTATATTTATTATTGCAGAACTAGTTGTAATGCAAAAAAAAACCTTTCGTCATTACCTAGTTTTATATGTATTAAAAGAGTGTGTTAAGTGTCAAGAAAATCGGTCTAGTAGTTTTTGAGTAAAAGTGTCTACCGACTTTGAAAAGTTAGTTTCGAGAAAAACACGTTTAAAGTTTTAACACTGTTTGTTTTTATATATACTTACACAGAAGGAGGGAGACTCAAGACACTGTATCTTCGTCAGTTTTACTCCAATCGACCTCAAATTTCAACAGGATACTTCATCTCATCTCTATTTTAAGCAACCAGTTTGATCAGCAATAACGTAATGGAATTTCTGTGGAACCTTCTTAATTATTTCGTTATAACCAGCTTATTATAAGTAACACATATTATTTTTAGTAATATTTTGAAAATGATTTTTAATTGCAATATTTTTATTTGTGTATATATTTTAAGTACTAACTAATATTAATTTAATTATTTCCTTTTCTTTTTATATTCATGCGCACATTTTTCTGAGGTTAATTTTTGACACTGGGTCAAATCAAATCAAATACTTCTCTTCTAAGCCAAAAGGTTCTTTACGGATTGGCCATTTTAATGCTCAATCTCTTAAACCGAATTCTAATTCTATTAAGCCAGATGAAATTGGTAATGTACTTAACGGTAATTATCTTGATGTTGTAGGAGTTTCCGAAACTTGGATGAAATCATATGTTTGAAATAATTCAATTAACTTCTCTGGACATAAAATTTTTAGGAATGATCGCTGTGGATCACGTGGAAGAGGGGTTGCTTTGTATATCTCTAATAAAATCAAAACGCGAATCGTTCTGAAAGTCTCCAATTACGGAATTTGTGAAGCACTATTTGTGCATTTGAATGCCAGAATGAGCAATCTATTAATTGGAGTTGTATATCTACCACATGGTAATGTAAATGAGCTAGATAATTTTTTAAGCGACTTTTGTATCCGGTATGAGGATATTATAGTAATGAGTGACTTTAACTACAACCTTTTAATACCTGCAATTTAGCTTGTCTACAGCCTATTTTACAGCGTTGTAACTTGTCTTTAGTTCACAACAACGTTCCAACCCATTGTAACAATTTTTACAACTCTTCGTCCTTATTAGATTATTATCTTGTCAACTCTGTAACTCTGTCCGATCAATTTTATTTCCAGCTCTGAATTCTAAACACGCTTTTTTACTTATGGCATATAAATTTAGTTCTAACTCTGCTCCTATCACAGTTTCCTTTAGATGTTATGAGTCTGTCAATCTTAATGCTTTACGTAGTGATGTCGAGGCCACAGATTTTGCGCCTATTTATCAAACCAATGACTCTGAATCAAAGTTACAATTTTTAAATGCAACTTTAGCAGATTTACATAACACTTATATCCCTCTGCAAACCAAAACTGTTAACCGCTCCACCAATAACTGGTTTAATGGTACTGACATTTTTAATGCTAGCAAAGAAAACTATTCACATATACAAGAGGAAATTCGTTTCCAAGTATTTCTGCAGAGGCAATTCAGCCAAAGATATTTGGACCAGAATTAAAAAATCTGGCGCATCTAACTGTGATAAGAACAACTGATTGGCTTAAAATTAACAAACTAAAATTAAACGAGAAAAAAACAAAAATAATGGGTATCAATATTAATCATGATGTAATCTTAGAGAACAAATAGAAAACGTCGAATGTATGAAATACTTAGGGATATAAATTGATAAAAAATTAACACTGCAGCACCATATCGATTATATTTGCAAAAAAATTGGTAAAAAATAAGTTTTTTCATAATAAAGCCACAATTTGAATTCTGTCCTTCAGTATTATTTACATCATGCAACCTCGGACAGATAGAAAGACTCCAGAAACTTCAAAATAAAGCTATAAGAACAATTTTAAAATGCAATAGGTGAACCGCAATTAGATCGATGTTAGAAATACTTAGATGGCTTAATATTACAGAAAGACTAGAGTTCAAAACACTATTAACAGTTTTCAAGATAAGACACAAGACAGCACCAAGTTATCTCACAAATTCCGTCAGAAGAGTGGATAGAAGAGGCCCAGCCATATAGTTTTCGAAATGCGAGTGATTTTAGAATCGAATACCAGAGATCAGCAGCAGCCCAGAGGACCCTTTTCTAGAAAGGTTTTCGATTATTTAACAGCCTTACAAATGATACAAAAAATGAATCGAATTTAAGAATTTTTAAAAAAAAATGTTTGGAATTCATCAAAGCAAAAAGAAATCAATGAATTGAAATTCAAACTTGTAAATAATAAACTGCAATATGTTAAGCTGTATATAAGAAACGAAAACTAGTCATATTTTTAAGTTATAAATATAAAAATGTTATTCCAAGTACTTAAAATACTAATAAATTTACTCAATCAATCAATCAAATCGCTCACAGTTTGTGAGCTGTGAAGGCAGCTCTTCTAATATCCTTAGACTGTTCTCTGGCTTACCCCAAGGTACGATGCTAGGTCCATTGCTGTTTATGCAGTATGTTAATGACATCTTATCTTGTGTCTCCAAATGTACTGTTCGTATTTTCGCCGATGACATTCAATTATACAGTTCCAGCTCTAATCGCACCTTTTTTGACTGTGTCGTCAAACTTCAAGATGATCTATTATCTGTTTCTAGATGGGCTAGTGTTAACCATATATCTATTAATTCACAGAAAACTAAAATCCTTACATTCGGTGATGCTTACAGCATTGATACCTTTAGTATATATCTTTTAACACCTGCTCCGTAAGCAAAACTGACTCTGCAGCTAAAAAGTGCATACATTTAGGCATTCAAATTAACTAATTTGGCCTAGAAAAAACTAGTTTATCCTCAAAACTAGTTTGCCGGTAACAGATATATTCTTCATCAGCATCATCAACTCGGTCGATTTAGCCATGTCCCTCTATCTGTCTGTGGAAATCACGATTACGAGCAACCACAAACTACACCTTTAAGCACAGTCCTTTGGATTGAAAATCCACGCAAACTTCTACCGCCCATTAAAATAAAACATTTAAAACGCTATACATAAATATTGAAAAAGTTCTTCGATGTGCTGTAACCAAATTTCTCGAAAATACAAGAAAAAATTCGGACGAAATTTGGAGAATAAGCTGATGAAATTCGACTAGAAGACGTGGCTCTTTCCTTACAAGTAAAAACTTATACTATACTGAGATGATTGTCGAGCCAAATAAATTTGACTTTATATGTATAAGTGAAACTCATTTAACTTCGAGTATTCATAATTCTGAAATAAAATTAAATACGTATAACACAGTGAGATGTGACAGCAATTCTAAACATACAGGTGGTGTTATACTTTATATAGAGAAAGAATGGAATATTGAAATTTTAAATAACACAGCAAATGGTAAAATGTTTCGGTGGCTAACAATAAAAGTGTCATTAAAAAATAACAGTTTGATACTGGCAGCAGTGTACAAGTCGCCTGACAAACAAAAATCACCTGAAAATGTATTTTGTGATTTTGTTAAGTCAAATATTAAAGAAATATCATGCCTGTCTAAAGATTCTTTGATAGTGGGCGATTTTAATATTAATTGGAACATTACAAGCACTAACAAATTAAATATTGAGCAAACATTTACAGACAATTCTTTTAAACAAATTGTGGAAGAGCCAACAAGAATAACAAACTTGTCATCTACTTTGATTGATTATGTGATAACCAATAATGCAAGTACTACTGCGAAAGTAAATAGAAATTTAACAAGTTAAGGTGTTATTTTCGGCGAGGCCGAAACTCACATACCCTACACTGCACTGAAAGTACCTTTTCATCAAATGTTAAGAAGACGTTGAAGAGGTTGAATAAGTCGAAAAAAATGTGAAATGTTAGAAAGGTTGACAGAGGTTGAAAAATGTTGAAAAGTCGTAAATATATGCAAAATGTTGAAAAAAGTTGAGAGAGGTTGAAAAACTCTAAAAAAAATGAAAGAGGTTGAAAAAATTTGAAACTATTCAAAATTGATGAAAAATTCGAAAAAATAAAGAAACTTATGAAGAAAGTTGAAAGAGTTTGAAAAAGTCGAACAAATACATATAGAATATATTGGAAAAAATTAAAGGGTTGAAAAAGTCGAAAGAATATGGAAAATGTTGAAAAAATCGAATAAAAATGAAAAATTTGAAATATGCCACGCCCTCTTCTCCAATTCCGCCCACTTTTGGTTCAACAAATTATATTTGTGATCGACATCCTCATATTAAATTTCAGCACAATAGCTTGTATAGATTGCGATATATGCTGCAGTTTAATTTAAAATTTAGGGCGGTGACACACCCACTGGTACAATCCAGCCCGGTTTTGATCCAGAAATAGCTTTTCATAAGCAAACCCCTAACACCAAATTTTGGTATGATTGCTCACTTATTTCGATAAATATGCCACTTACCGTATTTTATTTGTATGGGAGGTGCCACGCCCACTGGCGCTATTTCAGCCACTTTTGATTCAGATATACTCTATAGCAACTGAACCACTTTCATTAAATTTCATAGCAATTGCTGCAATAGTTTACTTAAAACAGCGCTTACAAATTTATGTTAATATGGGAGGTGCCACGCCCACTGATGCAATTCTGTCAAAACTAATTTTTTTTTAAAGCCTATAGTAACTAACATCTAAACACCAAATTTTATGAAGATTACTCTCTTAGTGCACTATTTATAACAATAAACAGTTTTTGCTTATATGGGAGGTGCCACGCCCCCAGGTACTATTGTACCAAATTTTTGTAATAAAAGACCTTACAGCAAGTATATCTACCTCATTAAATTTCATCACGATTACGTTGTTCGTTCTCTTAATATAACGTTTATAAATATTGTGGGCGGTGCCACGCCCTTCCACGATTTTTTTCAAAAAAGAGGCTGAGCTTGTATTGATGACAGCTTTCAGCGGCATCATCTCCAAAACTTTTATGAAAATCGTTTGTGCCAATTTTGAGGTATACGGAATCAAAATTTTTAGCAGTTGAAAAGTGTCACGCCTACTTTTTCAATTCCGCCCACTTTTATCTCAACTCAGGATACATTTGATATGTATCCGTTTACCAAATTTCATAACAATATCTTGCACGGTTTACGAAATATGGTGGTATAAAGGTTAAAATTTAGGGCTGTGCCACGCCCCTGTAGGAACCTTTGAAAACTTGAAACCTAACCTAATCCTAATCTTGTTCACATGTGCATCAAATCACCAATTTTCATCAAAATCGCTGCAACTTTTTTCAAAATTGAACTGGATATATATACATAAGGTATGGGCGGTAGGCGTGTCAGTTAACCGATTTCGCCCATTTTCAATAGCAAGATGCCTGCAAGAAGATGTGACCTGTGTGTGAAAGTTTCATTCCATTAGCTCTCTTGGTTTTCCCGTAAACCTGATTTCAACAGACAGCAGACAGACAAACAGACAGACAGACAGACGGACATCGCTAAATCAACTCAGGTGGTGACGCTGATCAAGAATATATATACTTTTACATACCTGCCACGCCTCCTTCTATGTGTTACAAACGGATGGACAAAGTGAATATACCCTCGGTGTAGGGTATAAAAATAAGTGCTCACGAATCACTGGACATAAATGTCAAAGTGAAGTCAATTGATCGGGGTATTGAAAGAAAAATTATAAAAGTAATAAAGTTTAACATTTTTTAACATTTAACATTTATTAATTAATTTAATTTGTTGTACAATAAGACTTAGTCTTCTATAGTAAATAACTATGATAATAACCAAAATAAAATAGTGAAAGAATAATTAACAAAAATCAAAATTAAAATTAAATAATATAAAATTTATAAACTAAGAGAGAGAGAAAAAAAAACAAATAAAAATAAAATTAATAACAATTTATAATGAGAGTATAAAGTAAGACGATAACATAAATGTAGGGTAACAAATAGAGGTAGTGTAGATAGTAGGAAGAAGCTGGAGAAAAATTCAAGAATGAAAAATTAATTAATTACTCAAAGAGTAGTTGGAAATAGCCAATTTGAAGTTGCTTCTTAAAGTAATGCGCCTTAATCCAACTGGCAGTGAATTCCAAAGCCGGATGGTGCTAATGAAAAAGAATCTGCAAGAGTTAAGATAATTGAACCTGGGAACAATTATTTTATTTGATCTAGTATATTGACAAAATTGAAGTTTTACATATAGATAATCCGGGCTATGCGAGTGAACTTGCAAGAACTGCAAGTTGCGTATATTTAGATAATCAATTAAACTACAACCAAGCTTACCCTTGCTTATTTCAGATATGTGCTGAAACCTACTAACTCGATTGATATATCTAGCTGCATTATTGTATGCAACAAACAGCTTATGCTGTGATATAGAATCAAGTCTACAATAAACTAAATGAATATAAGAAATGTAAGGCATTATTAATTGAAGTACAAGCCAACGCCTTGTTTCTTATGGAGTAAAGTCGGCAGAAGTTCTTAACAAACGTAGAGTGGAATATATCTTACCAATAACGCTATTAATGTGATCAGTACAAGTTAATTTGGAGTTTAAAATGAAACCAAAGTTGTTTACTTTATTAACGAATCCTAATGACGAAGTTCCAATAAACAAGGAGGGAATACTCAGTAAACTTAATTCGCTTCTCACAATAGGAAGCATTTCAGACTTAAGAGGATTAATTAGGAGTAAATTTTTTTCCGCCCACTTGCATAACGAAGATAGATCAGCATTAAGTCTGTAACACAAGTCTTCAACAAGCCCAATGGGTCGTGAAAGGTAAAGTTGAATATCGTCTGCATATGCGTGAATTGTAGCATACTTACAGACAGAGAAAATGTCGTTTAGATAAATAGAGAATAACAGAGGTCCTAAAATTGATCCTTGAGGAACACCAGCAAGTACAGTTTGAAGAGAAGAGAATCTATTCATAGCCTTAACCTTTTGCATTCTACGATTTAGATAACTATGTAGTAATTTCACTGCACTTTCACTAAAGTTGAAAAAATACCTAAGTTTGTGGCAAAGCAGAGTGGTTTACAGAATCAAAAGCTTTAGAGAAATCTAAAAGGCAAAGCAGTGTTAAAGAGTTTTGATCGTAATAAGTTTTGATATCGTCAACAATTTTCATTAAAGCAGTAGAGCAACTAAGACCAGCACGAAAACCAGATTGAAAATTTGATAGCAAACTATTAGAGTTTAAATAAAAAGAGATTTGATCAGACATGATCCTTTCACATACTTTACCCAAGGCAGGTAAGATACTTATAGGTTTAAAATCACAATATTCAGATGCAGTGACTTTTTTGGCAACAGGCGTTACAATAGCGACCTTCCATGTATCAGGAAAACAAGAACAGGTAAAACAGTGATTTATTATGTGAGTGAGTGGAGAAAGTATAAAAGGTAAAATCAATTTGATAAATTTAATAGAAATTCCGTCAATACCTACTGCATTCGAACTAGTTTTTTTGACAGACCTAGCAACATCATATACACTAACGGCCGAGAACTGAAAGGAGATATTTGGTAAGTTATTTAAAAATCCTGGCAAATCAGATGTGTTGATCACATTCAACATATTAAGGTTACTACTGTTATCTAGAAAATGGTTGTTGAGTGTTAAGTCGCCGCAAATGACAAGAAAGTCATAATCTATTAACATATTAGAGAGCTCAGAGAGGAAAGGTTCTAAATTTTGGGGACGCATAGAGTTATACACAACTGAAACTAAGATTTTACTATTAATATCGGAAATTTCAATGTTCAAGTATTCACAATCAGAGTTTCTATTACTAACCATCTTGACATTCAGACCGGTGTTGCAATTTATTGCCGCCCCTCCTTCCTAACCTATCACTCCTAAAAAGATTAAAGCCACTAAACAAGTAGAAAGAGTAAGATACATCATTCTTAAACCAGGTTTCGGTAACACAAACCACATCAACAGGAGAATTTTCAAAGATATACCTAGCGTAATCCAGTGTTAGCCCATTCAAACTTCTAGCGTTAAAATGAATAATATTAAACCCACTATGCCGGTTGCACAAAGTATGAACGAGGACCCTATAATTTTCACTAGCACCAGCAGAACATGAGTTGCTAGACAGGGCGCAACATAGCAGAAGCAACTTCAAAAATTATGGATAACAATGTAATATTGAGAATATAAGATTTAGTTAAATTAAAAAACATAAGTTTAGATAGAAGAATGATAAAAGAGTAAAGTAAGATTATAAAATAAAAAAAGTAGGAAGTTAGCATAATATAAATAATTTAAATATAAGGTTAACGAAGGCAGATTCCGTACAGAACTTTTGAAAAATGATATTGCTACCCAAATAAATAACGATGTTAATAATCGTACTAAAGATTTTAAACGTAAAGTTCAAACGGCTTTACAAACAATGATCATAAATATAACTATTACTGATAGTAAAATGGGCAACCAATGGCTCAACTCAAATTTGTTTAATATGAAGCAAAATAAAATTCGGTATTATAATAACGCAAAGGCACCGATTACCGACCACTTATCCGCACGTCTATTTGAATCTCCTGGAAGATATATAAATATAATAAATAAATTAACCTATTTATTGTTATAGATTTTTCACACGGAAATAATTATTTAAGAATAATATAAATGATAGTTTTTGTTTCTAAATTTGCTTTTTAAAAAACTAATACAAAAAAAGATGAGGTGCACCGTTTTCCGACCGCCCTGTGATGAGTTTGCCTGATTCCTTCCACTAAAGTGCCTGATTCCGACCGCTAATGCCGCAATAAGAAAAATGAACTTCATTATATTTAAATGAGTTTAAAAGAACAGCAAAGTTATCGTTTTTTAAAATAATGTTTATTATAAACGCGAAATTCAGATGCAATTTACGATTTTGATTAAAATCTTTTAGTTTTAAACAAACAAAGTTGATTTCTAAGTAAAACAACTAATATTCATGACATGGTTAAAAAAAATAGTAAGGAACTGGTCAAGTAAAATTAATATTTCAGATTTATAAGCATGGAAACATAAAAAAGTTTAAGTTGGAAACATAAAAAAGTTTAAGTTCAAAAAAATTAAGTTCAGGGACATTATAGGACCGCGATTGGAAATTAGTGAAGGCTTTGATATTTTACACATAACATCACTAATTCCGTAATTTGAAATTTCATTCTTTGAGGAGGCCACTTCCAGAAGTTTCCACTCATCGTCATTGTCTTCACCTCTATGCCATTATCTATAGTGTCTATTAACATTCTAGGAAAATATTTCCCTTCATATTGAAGGATAACATACACTTCTTCGAATTATTTGTGATATTTTTTTTTTATTTTCCTAAAAGTTGTCTTTTCGTTTTTGAGCTTTATTCAACTTCTGCATTTCCCTGGTCTGTTTTTTCCTGGGGTATAATTTTATTTATTTACTCTGACTTTTTTTTCATATCAGATTTCTTTTTAATTTCATTACTTCCAGGCCAAAGAAAAGCATTCTTAAAAGGTGACGGATACATTTTTATTTGAAGTAGCAATTTGAATAGTTTTAACGGGTGTATTTTGTTCAAATTTTGTCGGATCAGGTATATTTTCTTCTATTGTGTTCTTTTTTGCTGCTTTATAACTATTTTGAATTTCTGGGGTGGAAGATTCCGTCTAATCGAAGCGGACGGAAACAGGAATATAGAAAATAAAATATGCCTTATTTCCGAACGCATTCAAATTTTTTTTATAATATATACGCAGATATATTTAGATTTATATTTTTTTTAATAAATATCTGTAGTATAAATGTTAAGGTACCTTGCAGTATCAAAAGATACAAAGAGAGAATAAAAATTAATGTAAATTTAAAGCCTAAAATAATAGAGTAGTTACAGGTTCAGACAGGAAAATGAGATAAAAACGTGTAAGTTTCAAGTCAAATTATGGCAAATCTTACGAATTTAAGCTAGGTCGTATACAGGGTCTCCATCGTAGAATTATGTGTAGATTGAACAGTTTAACAAGAATTTTACGTTTTTAGATTTATTAAGCACAAAAACTATATTTTTTTACAAAGCTTAAAAATCCTGTTACCGGATAAGTGGTCAGAATAAGGAACATAGGAAATTTTTACGTAACCACATTCCAAACGCTTTTATTTACCTAATAACTCTTTTAAATTAATTGAAAAAGTAGTAGTTACTTCGTAATTATGATAAACATCTATACATATATGCATACAATAAAATATTAAAATAGTTGACAGTTCTGTCATTGAGAGAAATAGGCGCAAAAAATTAAGGTCTGTGATAAATTAATAAATAAAAATGGTAATTTGTATTTTTCGTTGAGAATTGGTGTAAATGGGCGTGAAGGAGGTGCAAGAGTGACCAACAAGAAAATATTATAAAAACTGAAGGATGTCGAAGTGTTTCAAGTGTAAGACATCAATACGACGTGAAACTGGCATCAGCTGTGAGGGAGTTTGCAGGAAAATTTTTCATCAAGCAGCGCGGTGTTCAGGAATTGATCAATACAGCAGCGGAATCTTAGGAACTAATAAAATGCTAAAGTTCATATGTAAAAACTGCGTAGTATATATACACAACATAGATTTGGTTGTAAAGGATATGCAGGAAAGCGTAAAAAAAAATTCTGAGTCACTAAAACACTACAAATGAATTCGAATTGTCACTAAGAAGATATGAAGCAGAAATTAAAACACTACTCGAAGCAATAGAGTCGCGATACACGGAAAGACTCCAAGAAATGAAAAGTGCACAAGGTGTCTGCGAAAAAAGCATAGTGGAGCTCTCTAAAATACGGAAAATGGCCGAAGGTTTTAATGATGAAAACAAAAAAATTTGCGGTGAAATAAAAAATAGTAACGCCTCCGTTTGCAATGAAATAAAAAAAATTGTGGTAAACAAACAATTGGCGGAAAATGAAACATCAATGTCATACCCAGAATCTTAAAAAAATCAAGTGTCAATATCCAAAAATCTAAAAAGGTGCTGCCAGAGTTTCGCAAAGAATTACCACTAGTGATAAAACCAAAAGAAAAGCAAAATAGCGAACAAACAAGAGAGGACTTAAATGAAAATGTTGATCCCAAAAATCTTAAGATATCGAATATAAAAAATACTCACAGTGGCGTTGTAATAATTGAACGTGAAAGCTCGGAGGAGAGGAATAAAATAAAAACGGCAATAGAAAAAAATCTAAGTGAAAAATATGAAATTAAAGTCCCGAAGAAAATAAATCCAAAAATACTGTTGACATACATACATACATGAAATTTAAAAACAATGAAGAAACATTTGTGGAAAAATTAAAGGAACAAAATACTCTAATTGCTAATAGTGAAATCAAATTAAACAAGCACTACGAAGTAAAAAGAAACGATAAAAAATATTATAGTGCTGTATTAGAAATAGATTCTAACACATTCCCAAAAGTGATTCAAGCCGGAAAACTCAATATAGGTTAGGAACAATGTAAGGTTGTAGATGGCTTAGAAATATCATACTGCTTCAAATGTAGAGGCTTTAATCACATAGCAGCACACTGCACAAAAGAAGAAATATGTACAAAATGTATGAAAAAACATAACACAAGAGAGTGCACGAAATAACAAACAGTAAAATGTATAAATTGCAAGCGAGTAAATGAAAAATTAAACCTGGGATTAGACGAAAACCATGTAACATTCAGTAAACTTTGTCCAGTGTTCCAAAAACGACTAGAGGCACAAAAGAATAGAATAGGTTACTAGCAATCAAACTCAATTCTAGGTATTTACACTAATATACAAGGCCTAATAAATAATTTCGTTGAAGTAGAAACTATAGCCGATAGCAAAAAATATGAATTTATAGCACTATCAGAAACACACCTTACAGAAAATGTGGATGAAAATGAAGTAAAGATTAAAGGCTTTAAAAAGATATCGTGTCTGTCAACCTCAACTAGAACCGGTGGCGCAACAATAAATATCAGAAATGGTTGGACGGTAAAAAGCATAGATAGGAGAACGATCGAAACAAAAATTTGGCTAGTGACATGCAAATGCAAACTTAGAGATCAGGAACTATTTTTAATGGCGATATACAAATCGCCAAGCAGCTCTGAGAAAGAATTTTGCGATTTTTTCAGAGAACACGTCGAAAAATATAATGAAAATGCAAACAACATTATAATAGTAGGCGACATCAACATCGACTGGTGCAAAAATTATGTATATAAGCAGGAGATAAAACGAATTTTAGATGATAATGGTCTGGTCCAGAAAGTTATAGATTATACACGAATAACAAAATCATCAAAAACAATTATTGACTACGTTATAACAAACATGCACCACGTATCGTGTGAGATACTTAAGTTCGCAAGAAAAGATATCCGATCATGAATGCATAGAAATAGGAATAAGCACGAAAAAAATTAAAACCAGTGAAAGACATGTCGAAATTTTGAAATATAGAAAAGAGCAATTTACAAGAGAGCTAAGTGCGTGCAATACCAAGCATAACAGAAACTTTGATTTACATGAAAATGCCAAAAATATAGAAGATTTATTAAAAACTGCAGTCAGAAAATTTATAACAAAAAAGAAGGCTACAGAAAATAACAAAACAAACAAATGGTTTAATGAGGAGCGTAATCATTGAAAATTAAAAAGATCGAAAAACATCAGATTGCAAGACTGGTAAATATCGACCAAAGCTGGGAAGAGTACAAGACAGCAAGGCCAAGATTAATAACGGAAAAACCAGTGCATAAATAATAAAATTTGTCAGGCAGTAGGACAGAAACAGATATGGCAGGAAATAAAAACTTAGTTCTTACACAGCATAAAAACAACATACAAACAGAAATTTTCAAAAACAAAGAGTACAAAGATGAAAAAATAATCGCCGAAAATTTCAATGAATATTTCGTGAATAGTGTAAATGAAATCAGAGAAACGATAGATAACATAGAGTACGTAAACTACGTCAGTCATACAGAAAACAGTTTCAAATTTCGTGAAATAACGTTGCGTGAATTAAAGAACATATGTGTTAAGCTGAAAAACAAGGTTGACTTCGAAAAAATTAGTCCAAAAACTATAATTAACCAATGGAATCTAGTAAGAGAAATTCTACTAGAATTTATTAATAGATCGTTATATACGGGCGAGTTCCCAACCACATGGAAAAACCAGTTGAAAAAGTTTCAAACACTAATTAATGCGAAGAATTCCGACCAATAAATTCACTAGGAACGCTGGAAAAAATTTAAGAATCAGTGGTTAAACAACAGTTAATGGAATATATGGAGAGCTCCAACATCTTATCTGAACACCAGTCAGGCTATAGAAAAAACTACTCATGTGAATCAGCAGATAGTTATATAATCGGTGAATTGAAGGACGGCGGAACGCGGAAAAAAACAACAGCACTTTTTCTAGATTTCAAGAGGGCTTTTGAGACGATCGATCAAGAAGTTTTACTCAAAAAAATGGAGATACAGTGCGACCTCGGTCAACGCAACGCTCGATAAATGCAACTCCTCGATGTGCGCAACAAGCTAATTTCTTACATTACAGACTCAGTAAGTGCAACTTTTCTAAAAAATTACCTCGCTTATTGCAACATTTGTCATTTGAATATTCTCTATATGCAGCAGAAAGCTGAAAGCAGAAAAAGCTCGACAATTGCATCAAAAAATTATGGAAAAGCCAACGGCCCTCAACGCAAGTAATGGTTGGTTCTATAATTTCAAAAAACGTTATGGTATCCGCATGCTGAAAATCTGTGGGGAAAAGTTATCGAACAAGGCGGGGCTCGTGCAACAATCTTTATAGGAATTTAGGGATAAGATTGAAAAGCTGGACTTTGTTCCCGATCAGATTTAGAATGCGGATGAGTCAGGTCTGATTTTTAGACTTCTACCAAACGAAAAGTCGAAAAGTAAGCAAGGAGCGAATAACTTTTCTTGCGTGCACAAATGTATCCGAATCGCATAAAGTTAAGCTACTGGTAATTGGGAAGTCAAAAATTCCTATGTCATTTAAGAACTAGAAAACTAAGGACTGTCCCAGAAAAAACTTGCACTTTTATTTTTTAAGATTATACTCTACCTGATAATCTTATAGGTCTAAAAAGACAAAATATTTATTCCATATAAAATGACGTTTGATATGATGTATAACACTTGAAGATAGCACTTCTAACGACAAAGATGTCTAGCAAGCAAGAAAAAGTCCGCGAACTGATTTTGTCCACATACCTGCAAAATCCAGGGTTAAAATATTCAGCTATAGCAAAAATAGTTGGTGCATCAGAAAGAACTGTCAAAACGGTTATTTCTAATTATAAGAAGGGTCTACCTGTTTCACGAAAAAAGGGTTCAGGCAGAAAACCAGAATTTTCTAACCCAAAGGTAGCGGCGAAGGTGAAGCGCCTTTTTAGCAGAATCCCAACACGTCAGTGCGAGATATGGCGGCTAGAGCAGGTACATCAAAATCTACTGTGCAAAGGATAAAGGAGAAAAGTAAGCTAAAGACATATAGAGTTCAAAAAGTACCAGACCGTTCTGATGAAAAGCAGTTGATGGCTCAGATGCGAGCCCGAAAATTGTATGAAAGGTACCTGACTAAATTTGATTACTGCGTTATGAGCGACGGAAGTTACGTCAAAGCAGATTTTAAGCCGCTATCTGGGCACAAATATTATACATCACCGAAGAAGGGGCATATGCCTAGTAAATTTAAAGAAAAAAAAATTTCGAAATTTTCGAAGCAATATATGGTTTAGCAGGTCATATGTACCTATGGCCTCAGAAGAAGCTTCTTTGTTACGCAAGGCACAATCAATTCAAAAGTTTATATAGACGAGTGCCTCGAAAAACGCGTTCTACCATTTATTCGTGCACATGAAGGTACAATGATTCTCTGGCCAGATTTAACAACCTCTCATTACTCTAAAGCTACGATGGAATGGTATCAAAGTAAAAAGATCAATTTTGTACCAAAAATAGCGAATCCGCCCAACTGCCCAGAGCTTCGCCCAATTCGGAGATATTGGGCTCTGATGAAAAGAAATCTTCTTAAGAGTGGTAAGACTAAAAAAAACTTACATGACTTTAGACTTAAGTGAAAAAGATCGTTTCGTACTGTCGATGAAACACCTGTACAAAATGTAATAAAGGGCCTTAAGAACAACGTCAGAAATTTTTATGAAAAAAAAAAAATTGTTAATTAGTTTTTAGTTATTTCTATTCTTTACACTAGCCATTATTAATAAAAAAAGAAAAAAGACCAAAAAGTTTATTGGGTATTTTTTTATAACTAAAAAACAAAGTGCAAGTTTTTTCTGGGACAGTCTTTATGTTAACAGTTTACATGGCAAAAAAAAAAAATGAATTTAATACTGAAGAAAGCGAAGGTTCAGACACAGATGAAGTTGAAGTGGTTCTTTCACAACCGGAAATTAAATCTGAAGATGCAGACTTTTTCAAAATATTGTAACACGTTATTAATTTGTTTGTTCCTTATTTAACTAATGTACATACATATGTAAAATTTAGCTTAATGGATTAAATGAATGATTTCCTTTTGATGAATGAACGTTGTTTTTAATTGAATGTTTTTTTATTATTAAGTACCTTCACCCAATTACTTAAGATTTTTTGACTCAGTCATTGCAACTACCTCGGTTATTGCAACAGGCTTGGTTTTTATTAGTTGCGTTGACCGAGGTCGCACTGTATATGGAATTCGGGGAAAAGAGTTAAAATGGTTTCAAACATTGTTATGTAACAGAGAGCAAAGAACTTAAATTAACAACAGTGTATCGTCTCCCATAAAAATAAATGTGAAAGTGCCTCAGGGATCTATTTTAGGCGCGCTATTATTCATTATTTACATAAATGATATGCCAAATGTAGTTCAAGATAGCAAAATAACTCTATATGCCGAAGAAAAAGATACAGCAGAATGTAAAAATAAACTAAAAAATGATATACTTAGATAGAATAACTGAATGGCTTAAAATGAACAAACTAAAATTAAACGAGAAAAAAACAAAAATAATGGGTATCAATATTAATCATGATGTAATCTTAGAGATAAATGGAGAACAAATAGAAAACGTTGAATGTATGAAATACTTAGGTATTCAAATTGATAAAAAATTAACACTGCAGCACCATAAAAAATAGGTTTTTTCAAACGGATCCGCAAAAAAATAAATTATGTAACAGCCGTGAACGTATATAACGCCATAATAAAACCACACTTTGAATATTGTCCTTCGGTATTATTTACATCACGCAACCTCGGACAGATAGAAAGACTCCAGAAACTCCAAAATTAAGCTATGAGAACAATTTTGAAATGCAGTAGATACACCTCAATCAGATGGATGTTAGAACCACTTAAATGGCTTAATATTACAGAAAGACTAGAGCTCAACACACTATTAACGGTTTTCAAGATAAGACACAAGACAGCACCAAGTTATCTCACAAATTATGTCAGAAGAGTTGAAGAGGTCCAGCCATATAGTTTTCGAAATGCGACTGATTTTAGGATCGAATACCAGAGATCAACAGCAGCCCAGAGGACCCTTTTCCAGAAAGTATTTCGATTATTTAACAGCCTCACAAATAATATAAAAAATGAATCGAATTTAAGAATTTTTATAAGAAAATGTTTAGAATTCATCAAAGCAAAAACGAATCAATGAATTGAAATTCAAACTTGTAAATAATAAACTGCAATATGTCAAGATGGTTTTTTTTTATCAGTTTATTTTTATTATTATTATTATTAAATAATTTTCATTGGAGTTCACAATTCAAGTATACGAGTACAATATTAGCTACGAGTACTACAATTTTTAATAATAATAATAAAATCTACATCCTGTAGTACATTACATACTAGAGTTGGACGCAGATGCACATGAATATAAATTCTAGTGGAATACGTGGGGTCACAATTAAAAAATTATTAAGCTAAAAGCAAAAAAAAAATTTTATTTCATAAATATATAGATAAAAAATAAAAAACAAGAAAAATTTAAAAATTAAAAGTGCTAAAAAATATAATAAAAAAAAAAAAATAAGTAACATCATGACTAAAACACAACCTCATTGATCCTATGTATATTTTCATGTGAAAAACAAAACAACCAAGATTTCACTTCTTTAAGGAAAACATGTTTATTACACAAGCCTCTTATAAGATATGGAAGTCTATTAAATATTCTCGGGGCAATAGAGTCACAACAACGGAGAAAATGTTGTAAGTTATGAGACGGAACCGTAGCAAAGTTAAGATTGTTAATTCTCAAGCCATAGCTTGCATGACATCTGGTGTTAATTGTATGGCCAGATTTAGTAAAGAATATTTTTAAGACCTTAAAATGGAAAAGGTGCTTTAAAGGTAAGATATTCAATTTCTTAAACAGTGGAAAACTGTTCTCAGAACGTCTTTTTCTAGATATTAATCGGATAACTTGTTTTTGAATAGTCAGCAGGGGATTCATTTTATTATCATGTGTGCCACCCCAGCATGCCAATCTATATTCCAAATTAGAATGAAATATACCAAAGTAGACACAAGTTAACAGTTTTGTTGAACAAAAACTCCTCAATAAATAAAGTTGTCTCGCAGCAGACAATAAGTATTTTTTCATTGCATTTGTGTGATCAATCCAGTTCATTTTCGAATCAAGCAATAAGCCTAGATATTTAAATGATTTTACACAGTCAATGTGAAAACAATTCGGTAAAGTCATCCAGCGGAATTTCTTTACCACCCACATTAAAAAACATTATTTTAGTTTTATCGCTTAAAACCAATTTATGGGTTACAAACCAGTGCCTCAAAATTTCCAAATCATGGTTAATTTCACACATTGTACTAACAGTAGAGCCACATGAGAACATACATGCCATATCATCAGCAAAAGCAATAGTTTTCCCAATGAAGTTTTGATAGAAACTTTATGTATATTAGAAATAATATAGGTCCCAGAACTGAGCCTTGCGGTACTCCTATATTTATATTACTAAAAGAACTAAGACATTCGTTAATTTGAACCCTCTGTACTCTATTAGCTAGATAAGAGCAAAACCAATTGTGGATAGGGCCTCGAATGCCACACTTAAATAACTTCCTCTGTAAAATCTCATGGTTCACCATATCGAAACCCTTAGTAATATCTATAAAAAGAACAGTAAAAACTCTTTTCAAGTTTACGAGTAAGCTACCATAAATATTGTTACAAAATTTCATTAATGCATCTTCCGTTGATAGACCAGTCCTAAAACTAAACTGACAGTTACTAAAGAATTTGTGCTTTTCCAAGAAATTTATCATCCTAAATTTTATTGCTTTTTCGAAGATTTTAGAAAAGGTGGAAAGAATCGAAATGGGCCTGTAATTGCTTATATTGGATTTATCACCTTTTTTAAAAAGTGGAATCACTTCAGCTTTTTTGAGCTCATCAGGAAAAATACCAGAATCCAAACTTTTATTAAATAAGTGACTTAAAACATCCGCAATATTGAAGACAATTTTTTTTTAATAAAAACAAGAGTTTGAGTTTTTAAGCGACATTATAATTTTATAAATCTCCAAAGAACTTATAGGTTCGCAATAAAAGCTAAAAAGATTTTCAGATTCTTTATCTAAACAATTGCAAGATGTATATAAGTGACCATTATTAGAAACCGTTTCATTTCCAATATAAGAGAAATAATTATTAAATGCATTGGCTTTATCAAAAGGATCAGTAATGATTTTGTCCTCAGTTTTTAAGTCATGAACTTGTTCATTTTGATTTTTTTTTTGTTCAGAATTTCGTTAACAAGCCTACACTCTTTCTTTACATCACCTTTTATTTCATTGAATTTATTGGAGTAGAAATCATTCTTAGCTGCTGAAGTTGCAACATAAATATCTTTACAAAAGTTCTTATATTGTGTTTTTATCCTCTCGTTATTTGGATATCTTCTAAGTTTTTTGAAAAGCTTATTCTTTTTTTTTTATTCTGGAAAGCAACTCTGTAGTCATCCAAGGTTTTAACTTTTTTGTACTAGATGTAATTAATTTAACACGTTTTGTACAAAGGTTAGCATAATAATTCAACGTATCGTTAAAATTTTCAAACGCTAATGATGGGTTTTCTTCATTAAAGACATTATTCCAATCCTCAAGGAGGAGGTAACCATTTAACATATTGAAATCAAATTCTGATTTAAACTGATCAAAGGGTGGACAAATTCTATTAATCTTTGGAACATTTTCGAAAAAGAGGCTTGTTAGACAATGGTCAGATAAGTTTAGATCGCATACAGAACTAGTGATCGACAAACGATTTTTTAGATTCAGACGCACAAAAATTTGGTCAAAAAAAGTTGCTGAAGATTCAGTGATTCGGGTTGGCTCACTTATGCATGATTCTAGTCCGAGTGAAGAAAGTATAGTTAAATAGCTATCTGCAAATACCGAGTCCTGTAAAATATTTAAAATCATATCACCTGAAAGTACTAAATTTTCAGATTTATCATTTATTAGCAGATCATTCAACTCATTTAAAAATACTTCTTCCGAGGCAAGGGCATGAAATCTATACATATGTACTAGGGTTGTAACGGAGGTCATCTATACGGAGGCGGATGCGATTGCGGAGTTCAGAAATTGATCTCCGCGGATGCGGAGTTTTAACGGAAGCGGAGGTGGAAAAACAATTTGAAAGTATTTAAAATACAAGATTTCATAAAAATGTTAGTATTAAACAAACATTAGAAGGCAGCCTAGATTTCTAGCCGAAGGAGCTATTTTTATGAAATGATTATTCCACCACCAGTAAAAGATATGAATATAATTCTTTTCAGGATCAATAAGTACACTCTTGCAATACACGAACAAGTTTTTTTTTAAATTCATTTAATATTATATATATGCAAAATATTGCCAACTGCGTAGCCATACATAAACAATTGGTGTCAACGGAACCAATGAAACACAAAACCAAAAAAATTTAAATTCAGCAAGTCAGTGGCTATCGCCTGAACCAAGATTATTAAATTTTGTGCAAAAATGGCAAAATGGCGGCTGTGTGAGCAAAACTATTCGAAAAATAAGAAGTCTGTTTAAAAAAATAGAAAAAATTAATATTTTGACTTACAGCCCTATTCTGGCAGTGTAACAAATCTCACCACATTAACAAAACATTTAATATTAACACGTTGTTAATGTTCCGTATTCTGGCAAAAATTTAAAAGCTCTTTTCTATACTATTTTGTTAATGTCAGAAAGTGTCTTAACAACGAGTGATATTTCAGTATTGAGCTAAATAAAATTATTTTTTTTTATAAAATTTAAAAGACAGGACAACGTGGTTTTAAATATTTACAACCATTTCTTAAAAAAACATTTATTTTCATTGATATCAATAAAAAAAAATTTTGGATTTACGAGTATCGAACCCACGCACGCGAGCTATGAGTTCAAAGTCCTAGCTACTTCGCCACGTTGCCTTGTATATTCAAGTTTTTTATCACTCTATTTGTTATTTTATTAATTTAAATTTAAAAAGTCAAAATTTGACAAGTTCACCACGAAAGCTTTTGTATGGGGAATTCAAAAGCTTTTAGTTGTTAATGATTTTTTAGAATACCAATATTTACATTTCATAACAATTATATTAACATGAGCACCTTTATTATTTCTTGTTAAGTCAACAAGCAGAATAGGGCTGTTAGTTTTGGTTCATGCGATACACATACACATAACGAGTATGTGGAAAAAATTTTCTTAAGGATCGGCTCAGTAATTGTGGAGAAAAGACTGGCATCGTATGAAAAAAGTGAATTCGAGAGAATCGCGTTTAATTTTTTTTTATTGAACCGGAGGCTCGGAGAGTGCGCTCAAATAAAGTTGCAAAAATATACTTAGAGAGCTCGATTCTTCATGAAATTTCAACACGATATTTTTGAAGTGGTCTACTTTCAAAATCTGTACAAATGAAATTCATACTAGGTTGTATCCATAACCATTTCTTATAAAACTTATGAAATTTTGATGTACCTGCTCTAGCCGCCATATCTCGCATTGACGTGTTGGGATTCTGCCTAAAAAGGCGCTTCACCTTCGCCGCTACCTTTGGGTTAGAAAATTCTGGTTTTCTGCCTGAACCCTTTTTTCGTGAAACAGGTAGACCCTTCTTATAATTAGAAATAACCGTTTTAACAGTTCTTTCTGATGCACCAACTATTTTTGCTATAGCTGAATATTTTAACCCTGGATTTTGCAGGTATGCGGACTTTTTCTTGCTTGCTACACATCTTTGTCGTTAGAAGTGCTATCTTCAAGTGTTATACATCATATCAAACGTCACTTTATATGGAATAAATATTTTGTCTTTTTAGACCTATAAGATTATCAGGTAGAGTATAATCTTAAAAAAATAAAAGTGCAAGTTTTTTCTGGCACAGTCCTTAACTAAAAAAGATAGCTAAGTTTCTAGCTATGGTCGAGCTAATCGTATTTTAGCCACTTACTAGCACAAAACAATAAAATGTAAATTAACTCAAACACCGAATTTTCCACTTTGTAAACTCTAAACTTGATTTTATGACTTCCGTTATACCTCCGATTTACCGCATTAAAATTTGCGGAGGCGGAAGTACGATATCAAGCGGAAGTTCCGCACTTGCAGATGCGGAGCTCCGTTACAACCCTAATACTAACCCCCTATATATCCCTTTAAAGGGTTCGCCATACAAAAGTGAATTTCTTACGGAATTCGGCTGACTATTCCCACCTTTCCTTTGCTTCCAGTGTGTCCTAAGAGGATTCATTTGTATTAAAAGAAGTGTTCGAAATCAAATTTGGTAAAACGTCTCGCCCAGGAGTGTTTACGTTTCAAAAATGATTTTGACAATGTAAAAAACAAAATCTTCAGCCCTGGCATTGAGGACGATGTAGTCGCTGCCAAATCACCTGCTCATTTTCAACTTCAAATAATGACATTTTGTTTGGCTCAACTGAATGAAAAACATCCCAGAGTATATTACAAGAAGTTCTTGAAAATCGTTCTCTTGTTCCTTGGCGAAAACATTCCCAATTACCGTGTCAGACCACCAGGAGCCATCAGTCATGCTCGATGGATGTCAAAAGCCATATACTGCAACAAAATATTTTTATTTCGAAAGCATTTTTGCTTGAATGAAAAAGAACTAAGTGATGCTTTAAGTGGAACCTTAGTTTGGCAGCAGCAGAGCTATAGAACCCCTAATCAAGATTTTCAATTTTTGAATAAGCCTGCTGGGTATGCTTCAATTGAACAGATTAGGTCACATAAATTTATGGCGAAATTCTGTGGACATCTTTGGTATCTCAGTGGCGAAGCTGTGGCAAAGCTGTGGCTTTTGCTTTATTCGATCGAAGCGTCTCTTACGACATCAAACGGAAAATGACTGAAGAAATTCGTGCGTTTGATATGGGTAAAGAGAAAAGCACAGACATAGTTTCTGAGGAGGAGAGTGAGACATTTTCTAATGAAAAGAGTGAAGATAACGGGCAAGACATTCATAAAAAATCTGAAAGTTACTTACATCAAGGCGTTAAAAGAGCAAAATTCGATTGGAAACAATTGAATAAGGAACTGAACTCAAAAAACTTAAGCCATTTCGTCACGTCTGAGACATCAACATTTTTTAAACGCCTTAAATTGCCCACAGACTTCATTTCTACCGAAACAGAAACTTGGGTAGAGCCTGAAGACTACCAGCAAGCGGAAGAGATTGTGTCTAAATTACATGTAGTCAATGATGTTGCCGAAAGAGGCATAAAATTAATAAAGGAATATAACAGCGTCCTGTGTCGAAATGAAAAAGAAAAACAATTTTCAATTAATATGATTCAACGAAAGGAACAATAATAAAATCATTTCTTATTGAACGTTAATACAAGTTTACATTTTTTTAAAAAATAAAGGTGGATATTTTTTGAAAAGTATTTATTAGGTTAATTTGTTAAAAAGTGGTTTTACGTTTTTTTTTTGTTTAGGAAACCTATATAAGGGAGAGCAGAAAGGGGGTAACTTGTTAAAAAAATTATAAGTAGGTGTGAAAAATTAATGGGGATTGTTAATAGCATGCAACCATTTAGTAGCGCCTTGGAGGGTTGGAAGGAGCTAAATTGCGTGAGAAATTCAATTTGGGGAACCCCTTAAGGGGTCAAGATAGGGGGTTAGTATATTATGAAGAAATGTTGGAAAGAATAAATTAATAGGGGTTGGGCATAAACTTGAATCATCTAGAGGCACCCTGGTAGCATTGGGAACGTTAGGAGTAAATTTCATAAAAGCATCACTTTTGTATGGGAGCCCCCCAAAGGATTGGAAAGACGGGATAAATATGTTTGAAAAAAATTTTAGAGATGAAAAATTAACGTGGGTCGGTAATACAAAAGAATCCTCTTAGGACACACTGGAGGCGGTGGAAAGGTACAAAAACATTACAACACATTTTCATTTATTAAAAGTAACTAAAAAGTGAAGTTAATCCATTTGCCCTGTAACGGCTTAAAATATATTAAATAACTTTATGATGATCAATTTCGAAAAGAGCACAAATTGTTAATACCAAATTATCAAAATAGTTTGAAAAATATGATATAATATGATACTAATGATATTGGCGCATATTCATAGACATTTGATAAATTGTGTCGAAGCAAGATTGTCAAACGCTGATATTGGGCTATTAAGTTTTTATTAATTGCTGTAAAATTTGTATTTTGAAAGTTGTGTACTTCAAAATTGACAATTCAATTACTTTCTTGAAAAATGACGTGTCGCTTTGCTTAAAATCTATAAGTATGGTTGTAAAATTTTTTATCTAATACATACTTGTTTTTTGCTTTTCACAATTTTATTTTTTGCATTTAATTTATTTTTATCAATAGTCTTGACATCACAACGATACACCTGATCAAACTTTCGAAGAAAATTACTAAAACGAATTTATACAAAATCAGTAATAAATAGTGTCGGACTTTGTTCGACATTATTTTTAGTTTATGTTGTTGAAACAGTAATCGTTGATAAAGTGTTCAAATATAATCAGCGATGTGAAAACAAAACAATGTTTCACTTTACATTTCAACCATCTTATTCGAATTAAGGGTCATTCCATCGTAACGGTTGGGACATTTTGACATATTTTTTGTTAAATTTTTAAATGTGTATTTATTTTAGAAATTACACTTGTTTGCTTGTGGGAATATTTTAATAACATACATAAATTCAATAGCTGTGTATGTTTTCTTTTGTAGTTAAATTTTTGATTAAATTCTTAGTTAAATAATTTGAGATAGTGAGAGGGAAAATGCTCTCAAAAGAGATTTAACTAAATAAGTAGACGGACAAGAATTACCCCCGTATTATGTAAGGCGAAAGAAGTGTGTAACTGATAGTAACGCTCTCACAACAGCCGTTTGAAACTTTTATGTTACTTAAGGCAGGCCCGGATTAAGAAATTTGCCGCCCCCCCCCTCCTTAAAACTTATCAGAAAAAATATTTTTTTAGAATTTCCAGAAAAATATTTTTGAAGAGCCAAAAAAAAGGTCCTCGATTGCGAAAAACACTAGCAAAATGAAAACAGCATTAAAGTAGTGCATTTACATACTGAAGTATGTCAATCAAGTTTTTCAATATATAAAATGCAACAATTTTTCAAAGTTTCCGCCAATATTTGCCGTCCTAGGCATGTGCCTACTCTGCCTGTAAGGTTAATCCAGGCCTGACTTAAGGACTTACTCCGACCCTTATGTTTATTTAAACTTAATAATATAATGTTCGAAACACAATTGAGGCAGCAGCAGTAAAGAAAGCAACTAGTCAAAATAAAAACGAGCTAGCCAGCAACATATGTAAGTCATGAATATATGTTTTTTGCTGTTCACGACGAATTCTAAACTGCTGCATTGTTATTCTGAAACATGAGTCTGACAGGACATCTAATACATATCTTCATGTAGTTATATATTATTTTTGAATGAGTTTTACAGCAACAACATAACGATTTTCTTGTAAAATTTAAGAAATTCAATACTGTCTTTTTAAAAAACTAACGTCACACCTACACGGTTCGCTTGAAGAAATATCAAGATCGATTAAATTGTCAACCAAATGTGACAATGCACGATTATTATATAGTGTCTGGAGATTCCAAATGTATAATCTGCCAAACCGGAGCTGCTCATTTACTCATTTTATGGCCATTTTAAGATTTGCACTATGGCCGACACGGTTCGTTCTCTCTCTCAAACTTTATTTTTATAAATTACTAGTGTACCCGGCAGGCGTTGTTCTGCCCTCTTTATCACTATTTCTAGTCCCATATCCATCCCCTTCCTGGACCGGCAGTCGTTGTGCTGCTGAAAATTAATTTACTTGCTGGGAAACATTGCATTCTCCATATAAAAAACACTATATCGGTTTTTGATTTACCGATTTTTCTTTCGAATTCCTCCAAAAAATTTTTGTTGCTAAAAACCTACAGACGAACAAAATAAAAAAAGTTAAGCAAGTCAAGTTATGTAGTCTCGAACGAACAGCATTTAATTTTTATATACACACCTGCTCAAAATAATACTAAAACACCTTTGAGTTTTTAGTTTAAGCTCTGTTACAAAAATATTTTGGCAATTTAGAGGAAAAATCATAGTGGTAACGTGAAGTACACAATTTGGCAGCACGATTTTCAGTAAAACAAATCATGTGATTCCCTTAAGTTTTGAGCGTTTCTACTTACTGTACATAGTTTGAATATTTGCCTGCTCAAAATTATAGTTACACCTGCAATTTGATTCAAATTTTTGTTTCAAATTTAATTTTTTTAATTTCTTTTTGAGCTTGCCTTAGAAGAACGTTAAGTTTTCTTTGATGCACTGCTGAGGAATCGAGACTGACTTTAAACTTAAAAAAAAGGAAGAAAATCTCTTCAATGTATTGGCAGGTTGCTAAATAGATCTCACAATTTCGTGAGAAAAGTATTTAAAAATAAACAGTAAAAAAATCTCATGGTAGACCGCCAAAAACCGCTCCAAGAGTTGATCTTCATATAGAAAATAGACACATTTAAGTTTTCAAAGACAATTTTAGCAGAAATTGGGAACGTGGTTAGTGCTCAAACAATTCGATGACGTTTACTGAAGACGGAAAAAAAATTGAGCATGAGACTAAATTTTGCAATGATAACGGAAACTGGTCATGACCTAACTGGGAGCAAAAGTGGCGTAATATCTTATGAAGTGATGAAACTAAGGTCAATTGATTTGGCAATGATTCAGAAAGGATTGTGCGATGGCCTAAAAGCTCTAAGTTTCACGTCAGATTCACAAAAAAAAACATTAACACGGAGGCGAAAATATTATGTCTTGACCAGTTTCCGTGATCCTTGCAAAATTTAGCCTCATGCTGAAATTTTTTTTCCGCAACAAAGGTGGGGTTTTATCTAAGCGCATAGGTATGTTAACTTTTACTAAATGTCGTCGAATTGTTTGAGCACTAACCACGTTTCCAATTTTTGCTAAAATTGTTTTTAAAGACTTAAATGTGTCTATTTTCTATATGAAGATCAATTCTTGGAGCGGTTTTTGGTGGTCTACCTCGAGATTTTTTTACTGTTTATTTTTTAAATACATTTCTCATGAAATCATGAGATCTATTCAGCAACCTGCCAATGCATTGAAGAGATTTTCTACCTTTTTTTCAAGTTTAAAGTTAGTCTCGATTCCTCAGCAGAGCAATGTGCTCAACTAAAATGTTTGCTGTCAATTCACTGCAGTTAGTTAAGGTTTAATCAAAGAAAACTTAACGTTCTTCTAAGGCAAGCTCAAAAAGAAATTAAAAAAATAAAATTTCAAACAAAAATTTGAATCAAATTGCAGGTGTAATTGTAATTTTGAGCAGGCAAATATTCAAACTATGTACAGTAAGTAGAAACGCTCAAAACTTAAGGGAATCACATGATTTGTTTTACTGAAAATCGTGCTGCCAAATTGTGTACTTCACGTTACCACTATGGTGTTTCCTCTAAATTGCCAAAATATTTTTGTAATAGAGCTTAAACTAAAAAGTTAAAGGTATAACTATTATTTTGAATACATGAGACCTATATTTTGAAAGTGGAGCAAGCCACTCTCCGTTAAAAAGAAAAAATTATATTAATTTTATACAGTTGATTTCCACTTTCCAAATGAAGGGCTCATATTAAGGAGGGGGTAAGATTTGAGCGCCACATTTTAAGCATAAGTTTAAAAATGTTTTTTAGTGATATGGTAATAGTAAAATTATTTGTTTAAAAAACATAAAATTACAATATTTAAAGAGTATTCTGTGAAAGTTTCATTAAAAAATATTGCAAAATAAGCCATAAGCAGCAAGTTAATGAGTTTTTCAAGGTATTGAAGCGTTTTTTTTACGATTTTTTTTTCAATAGTAGGTGGTGCCACGCCCCTAACGGAAAATACGTTGCCACGGCTAAACTACTGGACCGATTTTAATTCATTAATTAGAGGCGTGGTACCGCCCACTCAAAAGGAATATCTTTCTCAGGATTCAATCTAGCACCATACCAAATTTTATCAAAGTCGATGACGCGGTTCAGCCGAAACAGCGTTTTTCCTATTAAGGGTGATGCCTCGCCCCATTTAAGAATTAAGAGCTTCTAATTACTTTTGTTGTGGTTCAGTCTATTTCCAAACCAAATTGAATTAAAATCGGTCCAGTAATTTACCCGTGGCAACGTATTTTCCGTTAGGGGCATGGCACCACCTACTATTGAAAAAAATAACCACTGCACTTCCTCTCTTCACAGCCTTCCTACAAAATAAAAAATTAAGCGATTATGATTATGGATGCTTACCAACTGCCAATTTATATGTACATACATAAGCATACCAACTGTACTTATTTAGTAAGTACAGTACTTATTTTTCAAAGCGTACTTAATAAGTACAAAACTTATTTCGGCCGAAATCTGTTTCTCAAATTAATAATAAATGTAAATATCATTTGCGCTGGCCCGATGATTGCGAAATAGTTTTAACTAGAATTCCTTTAATTAGTATTTACACGCGAATGTTTCAAAAATTGATGTGTGGCATCACTAAATTTGAGTTTGACAGCGCAGGCTTGTAGTTTTTAAAAATGTCAAACCTACTTTCAAATTTTTGTAGGCATCGAAGCATTGACAGATTTTGTGTGAGAGAATCGTATTGGAAAAGAGAGTGACAAAAACAAAATTTGTAAACAATACATACTTGCTGAGAAAATCGTATGGGAAAAGAGAGTTAATAGATGCATTCTATGTGAAATAAATTGCAAAATGCCACTGAAATGGAAATTTCAGCATGACAATGACCCTAAGCATACCGCAAGGTCCGTGAAGCAGTGGATTTCAACCAAAAATTTAGATGTCCTGGACTGGCTAGCGCATTCTCCTGATCTCAACCCCATTGAGAACTTGTGGAATGACGTTGGTCGCACCATTCATCGATTCACGGTCAAGAATTTGGATCAACTTTGGCTCGAAGTGCAGCGTGCTTGGTCGGCTATACCGAAGGAGCGATGCCAGGCTTTGTTATCATCAATGGAACGCCGCTGTAATGCTGTCATACGAAACAAGGGATTTCCAACAAAAGACTAATTTGCATTTGTATTAATATGTATCTTATTTTGTTTTTTCTTAGGAAATTACTAAAAATACGCGAAGTGTGCTATTTAATTTGTCTTGTAAAATAGAATATTACTTTCATTTTTATAACATATTTTTTCAATAAGCAATGGAACTGAACTTTTTTTTACTTTAATGCAATAAACAATAGTTATGCTTAATTTTTGCGACTTCGTTATTTTGATTTTGGAAATGTAGAAGTAGTAATTTCAACAACCATAAAAGTTAGATTTATTGTGCTATTTAAATTGTCGCCACTGTATATAAAATGTACATATGTATATATAATGTATGTATGCATGGGGTGATTCGATTAATTAATTACAATTTAAATGTAAATTAAAACGCATTCAATTTTTATAAACTCAATTTAAAATAATTTAAATAAATTTTTGCGATCATTTTTGTTGTCAATAGACCGTGCATGCGAGTAGTCTTGCAAACTCGATCAGTGCGTACATAGTCAAAACAAAATATAAACAATCGAACTAACTATTAAGTAAAAATCAATAACAACAAAATAGCGGGTGTGATTGACTTTCAATCCACCTTCTGTGTACCAAATCAATGTCTGACTTAGGTGATATAAGTGATGACTGCGTTAACAATAATGATTCTAACTGGCAAAATGTTCCAAATAAACGTACGAATAAGCGTCCAGTAACTGAATCACCAAAAATTTACAATCATAAGAAACAATTAATTCAAAGAAAAAAAACCAACAATAAATATTCAATACTAGCTGAATTAGATGACAATAATGAAAATCAACAAGCAGAAAACTCAACTAATGAATCCATCATTCCTAAGCCTCCACCGATTATTATACCTGGTGTTTATGATATACAAAAATTGTTAAGTAGCTTAACAAATATTATAAGTAAAAATGATTTAAGTTATAAATCGCTTAGAAATGATGAAATTAGGATTATGATTAAAACAGTAGACTCTTATAGAAAGGTAGTAAAATATTTAGAATCTGAAAAGAAAAATTTTCATACATACCAATTAAAACATGAAAGAGCCTATAGAATTGTGATAAAAGGTCTGCATTATTCAACTCCAACAGAAGAAATTAAAACTGAACTGTTAAGTTTATGGCACAAGGTACGTAACATTTTAAATATAAATAGCAAAATAACAAAAAAAAACACTTTCAATGTTTTTTGTGGACTTGGAACCGTGTGCTACAAACAAAGATATATACAATGTAAAACAAATCAATAATGGGTTTGTTCACATTGAACCTCCACGTCAAACATCCGACTTCGTCCAGTGTCATCGATGACAAGAATTCGGGCATACGAAATCTTATTGTAAAAAGGCATTTAGATGCGTAAAATGTGGCTTGGACCACGCAACAAACGCATGTTCTAAGCCTGAGAATACTCCTCCACGCTGCATAAACTGCCTGCAAGATCATGCAGCAAGCTACAAGGGCTGCAAAGTGTATCAGAATCTTATCCAAAAGAAGTTTTCAAATCGCAATAATGCACAAAGCCGTCTCCAATCGTCCTCATATGTTATGAATCAACAACAATTTTCACAACTAATTAAAAGCAACACAAATAATACTGATTCTAATCAGCCTAATAGTAATATGCTATATTCGAAAGTATTACAAAATAATAACTCAGAGAGCGAAGGGCAAAGCATAATGAAGAAAATAGAAACAATGCTAGCAAAAAAAATCGAATTAACCAACAGTTTAATAAATATGATGTCTCTTTTAATGACCAAGCTATGCAACTAACTCAAAATCTGAATTTAAGATTAGAAATATGGAATGCCAATGGCCTACCAAATCACTATCATGAAGTTGACATGTTTCTAAAAACTAATTTCATTGACATATTACTCATAGCAGGAACGCATTTCACAAATAAAACATATTTTAAGTTAAATGGATTTCATTTAATTGCAACAAATCACCCCGACAATAGGGCTCATGCTGGAGCAGGTATTTTGATTAAGTCAAATATAAAATATAAAGTGTTAGAACCAGTACAAATTCCCTCTATCCAAGCAACTGGTATCAAAATTAAATGTGGTAACATGGAAACAAATATATTCGCTGTATATTTTCCACCAAGACATAATATCTCATACATAGACTATTGCGATTTTTTCAACAAACTCGGATCCAGTTTTACTGTAGGAGGTGATTTTAATGCTAAGCACCCATGGTGGGGATCAAGATTAATAAATCCTAAAGGTAGAGAACTGTTCAAGTGCATCACCAACAAGCACTATAATACCCTATCTACCGGCGAACCGACGTACTGGCCAAGTGACCCAAGAAAAGTACCTGACTTATTGGACTTTATAATTTACAATGGAGTGTGCAGTCATCTGTTAGATATAATAAGTAGTGAAGATTTAAGTTCTGATCATTCTCCTCTGATTGTGAACTACAACACCACTCCACAAATGATTCCTCAGAACCACAAAATATTGGGAAAAAAAACAAACATCATTTCAAAACTTGCTAAATTCAAATGTGAACCTCAATATACCAATTAAGTCTGGACCTGATTTAGATGATGCTGTGGAAAATTTTACAAATCTAGTTCATGCAGCTGCATTTCACTCAACCCCACCTGAATCTTCTAGTCAAACAGCGCAAAATAGTGTACACGTATCAGGTGAAATAAGAGCACTTCTATTGCTAAAACGAAGATTACGAAAAGTGTGGCAAGTGAGCAGAAATCTTGCTGATAAGACAATTTTAAACAAAGCAACAGCTGAATTGAAAGAAAAGATTAAATTATTCAAAAACAAATCTGTTGCAAGTTATATTAATAGTCTTAACTTTGAACAAAATAAAGACCACCAACTTTGGAAAGCTGTAAAATACTTAAAAAGACCAACTCAAAGAAATACGCCTATCTAAAACTTGGACTCTACTTGGTGCAGAACAGACAAAAGTAAAGCAACGGCCTATGCAAATCATCTTGAAAATACATTTACGCCATATGTTTTTAAGAAAGTTGATTTTTGCGACTGATTATTTTTATTATAATTAAACATTATGAACTTACAGTCATTTTAGCAAAGACCAATATTGTAAATTTTTACTTATTGATCAATGCTATTTTTTATTCAACAAACATGACAAAGATAACAAATGGAACAATTTAACCTGGTAATTGGTGACATATGTTTCGGCTATTACCACATAGCCTCATCAGACCAGTTTTTGGTTAATGTTGTACATGGAGTCGATCCCCTGACCGTACATGCATTTCAATTGCATATCTGTCGACGGCCGCTCTAACAACTGAGCTACTGAGGAACTGACCTTGAACTGTACAAATTGCGTATATCCATTTATTATCTCTTGTCACTTTCTCGCTTGTTGTCACAGCTGCTAAGCCATTGGCTTAGAGACTTGCTATGATTTTATTTTTCGAAAATTGTGGTGTTGCCAGCCACATATTTTTTGAAATTGGCGTGTTCTCCATATGGTTTAAGAAAGTTGATTTTTGCGACTGATTATTTTTATTATAATTAAACATTATGAACTTACAGTCATTTTAGCAAAGACCAATATTGTAAATTTTTACTTATTGATCAATGCTATTTTTTATTCAACAAACATGACAAAGATAACAAATGGAACAATTTAACCTGGTAATTGGTGACATATGTTTCGGCTATTACCACATAGCCTCATCAGACCAGTTTTTGGTTAATGTTGTACATGGAGTCGATCCCCTGACCGTACATGCATTTCAATTGCATATCGATCGACTCCATGTACAACATTAACCAAAAACTGGTCTGATGAGGCTATGTGGTAATAGCCGAAACATATGTCACCAATTACCAGGTTAAATTGTTCCATTTGTTATCTTTGTCATGTTTGTTGAATAAAAAATAGCATTGATCAATAAGTAAAAATTTACAATATTGGTCTTTGCTAAAATGACTGTAAGTTCATAATGTTTAATTATAATAAAAATAATCAGTCGCAAAAATCAACTTTCTTAAACCATATGGAGAACACGCCAATTTCAAAAAATATGTGGCTGGCAACACCACAATTTTCGAAAAATAAAATCATAGCAAGTCTCTAAGCCAATGGCTTAGCAGCTGTGACAACAAGCGAGAAAGTGACAAGAGATAATAAATGGATATACGCAATTTGTACAGTTCAAGGTCAGTTCCTCAGTAGCTCAGTTGTTAGAGCGGCCGTCGACAGATATGCAATTGAAATGCATGTACGGTCAGGGGATCGACTCCATGTACAACATTAACCAAAAACTGGTCTGATGAGGCTATGTGGTAATAGCCGAAACATATGTCACCAATTACCAGGTTAAATTGTTCCATTTGTTATCTTTGTCATGTTTGTTGAATAAAAAATAGCATTGATCAATAAGTAAAAATTTACAATATTGGTCTTTGCTAAAATGACTGTAAGTTCATAATGTTTAATTATAATAAAAATAATCAGTCGCAAAAATCAACTTTCTTAAACCATATGGAGAACACGCCAATTTCAAAAAATATGTGGCTGGCAACACCACAATTTTCGAAAAATAAAATCATAGCAAGTCTCTAAGCCAATGGCTTAGCAGCTTTGACAACAAGCGAGAAAGTGACAAGAGATAATAAATAAAAAAAGTGTATACTTTTTCTTACGTTAATATTTAATTCTATTTTAAGACTCAGTTACTTTCCTACACAGTGGAAATGCGCTGAAGTAATAATGATTCCCAAGCCGAATAAGCCAGAAAATGAAATACGCTCCTACAGACCTATCAGTTTATTATCAACATTCTCCAAATTATTTGAGAGAATA
The DNA here is from genome assembly GCA_949775025.1 of Tricholauxania praeusta. NCBI lineage: Eukaryota > Metazoa > Arthropoda > Insecta > Diptera > Lauxaniidae > Tricholauxania > Tricholauxania praeusta. The sequence goes on from OX459029.1 coordinate 115,510,858, forward strand.
TTTTTTAACAGAATGCAGATAATATTAGAAAAAGAAAAGATAGTTCCTGACCATCAATTCGGATTTCGTCACAAACACGGCACGCCTGAACAATGTCATCGCATTGTTAAGTCTATTACAGATACCTTGGAGAGCAAAAAGTATTGCTCAGCAGTATTTCTTGACGTACAACAAGCTTTCGACAAGGTTTGGCACTCAGGTTTGCTATTTAAATTAAAAAAGCTGTTACCTACACCACTTTTTCTGGTATTAAGATCTTACTTGCATCAGCGAACGTTTTACGTTAAAATAAAACACGAAATATCCAGCATCCGTGAAATAAAAGCAGGTGTGCCACAAGGAAGTGTTTTAGCACCAGTTCTCTACACAGTATACACCTCTGATATGGCAGAAACTGAAGGTGTATTAATGGCCACATATGCTGACGACACCGCTCTGTTGGCTTGTCATGAGTCCTCAATTGAGGCTTCCAAACTTGTCCAAATAGAACTTGACAAAATTCAAAATTGGCTAAGTCGTTGGAAAATTAAAGTTAATGCAGAAAAGTCTGCTCATGTAACTTTCACCTTAAAAAGGGGAGAATGTCCACCAGTGATGCTTGACGGGAATGAAATTCCAAAATTTAGATGTGTAAAATATCTTGGTATGCATCTCGATAGAAGATTAACGTGGAAAGAACATATAAATGCCAAACGACAACATTTAAATATGAAATTGAAAAAACTTAATTGGTTAATGGGACCAAAATCAGAACTTAGCCTTGAAAACAAACTTTTATTGTATAAAGTTTTGTTAAAACTAGTTTGGACATATGGGATTCAACTTTGGGGTACAACCTGTTATTCAAACTTAGAGATTTTACAGCGGTTTCAGTCAAAAACTTTAAGATTAATAACTAATGCACCATGGTTTGTAACTAACAACTCAATACATAATGATCTTGACATTCCATTTATAAAAGAAGTTAAAAAATTTAGTACAAAATATCTCGATAGACTAAGCAACCATGTGAACCCTTAAGCAATAACTCTTCTCGATGAAACAGACGAAATTAGAAGTCTGAAAAGATTGCATGTTCTTGATCTCCCTTTTAGGCAATAATTACAGGTAGTAATAAGAAATATTTTTATATTTAAAAAAAATACGTATAAGTCAATTCAATGTATATAATTTGTATTGATTTCGTTGGAGATCGATAAATTAAGTTAAGATGAATATTGTTATAATATTTACTTATTATTCATAGAATAGATTGCAAATAAAATGATTCTATAAAAAAAAAAAATTTTATAAATTGGTGGTATTTTTTTTATGCAGAAACATTGACTTTAAACATGGAAAATAATATCCGCCAAATGTCCGTCACAAGACCTCCGCCCTTTTGATGAATCTTTGTTCGGTATCGCTCCATATTTCAAAATATCGATACTTAATAATATCAGATGTTAAATATTAGCTGTTTATTATTGATGCGGAAAGCTATCTTGTAGACTCCAATTGAATCACTCTTAATATACAAATTAGGATAAAAACACATATTTCTTTAAGATTGAAGTTCAGAATCCTTTTCGGGTACGGATACTACTTTAATGTTTTAAAAACTTCCGTGGTTTTCTTTGTTAGGTGTTTTCGTTAAATTTGTTTTATATAATTTATTTTTATGCATTTTATTTGCTCTGCGTTTTATTCTACATATTGTTACGAAATTCCTGTCTCTTAGACGATAATTTCGATCTCTTACACTTTTCTGAGTTCGATCACTGGATTGTGTAACAATCAAAAACACACAAACTTATATAATTATAAAAATGGTTTATTTAAATCACAAAAGTTAGTTTTTACACGGTACAATTGTTTATTTCATTAATTTTCAAACTCTAATATTAATCTGGCACTGTATAGACCAGTGTTTTACTTATTTACTTAAAATCCACTGTGTTAAAATCAAATGTCTTACTTTACTACTTAAAATCAATTGTGTCACTTTATTGCTTAAATTCAACTGCTTTTCGACAACTCAGATGACAACCTTTTATACTACAGTCATCACTTTCTCGAATAATCCAGTAGCTTCTAGTTGGCGTATCGGCGTGGAATCCACAACTATCCAGAATGTTACCAATACCTTCTAGATGGCGTATCGGCGTGGAATCCACAATTATCCACAATGTTACTAATACCTTCTAGATGGCGTATCGGCGGCGATAATTTCTCTCGGTTGTCGACTTTTATAGTGTACTGCAGCGCCTTTTCGGTTTATCATTTTTAGTACAAAAATTACATTTGGCCGCTAGATGGTGTACAAGTATTTTTATACAGCCAGTGATGCTAGCTAGTATCGTTTAGTTTTCTTTCGTTGGTTTTTATTTCGAGAATTTTCTGGCATAAACCAAATTTCGCTACAATATTGTTACGAAATTTCTGTCTCTTTGACGACAATTTCGATCTCTCACAATTTTCTGAGTTCGATCACTGGATTGTGTAACAATAAAAAACACACAAACTTATTTAGTCATAAAATGGTTTATTTTATTAACGTTCAAATTCTAATATTAATTTAACACTGTATAGAAAACTGTTTTACTTTACTACGGATCACACTGTATTTACTTTATTGCTCAAATTCAAGTGTTCTACTTCACTGTTTAGATACAACTGTGTCCGAAAACTCAAATGACACCCTTTTATACTACAGGCATCACTTTCTCGAATAATCTACTACCTGCCAGATGGCGTATATTCTACCATTATCCACAACCTACCAGTGCTACCAAGTGGCGTGCATTCTACCACCATCCACAATCCACCAGCATGGCGCACTGACGTTGAGCTCACAAGTATCCAGAATGTTGCTATTATTAGATGGCGTTGTACGACGGCGACAATTTCTCTTGGTTATTGACTTTATTACTGCAGCGTCTGTTCGGTTTATTGTTTGCCGCTAGATGGTGCTAGTATCGTTTAGTTTCTTTTGTTGGTTTTTATTTCAAGAGTTTTCTAGCATAAACCAAATTTCGCTACAGTATTTATTTCAAGAGTTTTCTAGCATAAACCAAATTTCGCTACAATATAATTGTTTTGTATGTATTTTCATCATGTTAGCATTTATTACTATATTTTCAGATTTTTTTACTGCTGTTAATGCTGCTGTATTTGGCCTCATATGCACTGATATCACGTTTTCGCCGCAAAGATCGCGATGATCTCTTTTCAAATGATGAGGACGAAATACTTGTCTATCGTATAAGGTTAATTTTTTAAAATTTTGTGTTCTAACTGAATAAAAATTTTAGTTTTATTATTTTAGTTCCTGGCTTTGTACCTTTTCCATGGCTGTAGCCGTTGGCGCTGCGCTGTTATTGCCTGTTTCAATCGCGAGTAACGAAGTGTTACTGCTGTATCCAAATAGCTTCTATGTTAAGTGGCTAAATAGTTCATTGATTCAAGGTAAATTCAAATTTAAATAATAATTTTCAACTAACACATAATTCGCTCTAATTTTTTCACATTGCAGGACTTTGGAATCATGTGTTTCTGTTCTCAAATCTATCTCTGTTCGTTTTTCTACCTTTCGCGTATTTATTTACTGAATCCACTGGATTCTCAGGGCACAAAAAGGGTATAATTGCTCGTGCTTACGAAACATTTACAGTATTCAGCCTTTTAGCCACTGTTGTATTAGGCTTAACTTACGTACTCTCCGCTGTAATGGATCCCGAGAAAATTGGTTTTCTATCATTATTAAGTAAGTAGATAGTAAAACAGTTTTTTTTAGAATACAAAGTTCGGTCAAGCGAAGCGATTATTTATTTCAGTGCACCGGAAATAAACACTTTAATAGCTGTACCTGTAAATGCAAGACTAGTTCAAATTTGTTCATTATTTAAAATTAAAATCTTTTGTTTTACTAATTTATTTTTCATTTCTTAGACTTGGGGAGCGTACATTTACCCTTTTTGTATTCATGTGTCTCATTCTTGGGCGTGCTGTTATTACTGGGTAAGTTTATATAAATAATTGCAATAGCGATCATGAATGAAAGAATGATTGCCGCATCAATCTTATAACAAATGGTTTTGGAATGCGTGTACATAGGGTGTTTTTTTCAAACTTTTGGAGAGAGATTTTATTTATTTTTTCCTATATTATAGTTTGAGGAATAAAAATAACTGTCCCAACATTTGGGCTTCCTAGCTCAAATCTGTAAACGGCGCATCCACTTTGTTTCCTAGTACAATTCCAAAGGGGCTGGCTTTGTAGTCAAAAATACTTTTAAAGCCTACAAAGATAATAAGAAAAATTCTTTTTTTCAATTGTTTCTCGGCAGACAAAAAAAAATGTTTTTTCTTGTATCGACTTTTTTACGATATCGATTTTACGTATCTTGTTTTTGGAACCTCCGAACACAAAATAATAACTATGCATTGTCAGATTTGGTTGGCAATTTCTACCGATCTTGATCTTGCTTGAGACGAACCGTGTCGGCCAAAGTGCTTACCTTAAAATGGCCATAAAACAAATAAATGAGCAGCTCCGATTTTGCGGATTATGTAAGTGCACCCCGCTTAATAGATCCCCGGTTAATTGAATTCCCTGGATAACTGGTCTAAAAAACCATTGAAATTTTCCTCATTTGAAATATGCATCTAAATGCCCTGTTAAATGATTCCCGCTTAATTGATTTCCCCGCTTAAATATTCAGAAAAAATATGTCCCATGTGAAAAATACATGCAAAACTCCCGTTTTAATAGATCAACGATGTTACAATGGATGGGGACGATGCTTGTTTAATCGGGAGGCTGGGGCAAAAGTTGAAACACTAAAATTCAATTTATATGGGTTTATTATAATATAATAGAAATTCAATATTATAATTAAATTCAATAAATGTATATACAATATAATACAGTAATTTGTTTATACAATACGTTTTGTTTTTATGTTTTGTAGAGTCCTCAGTATGGTTGTCCAACGTTGAGTTGCTGTTCGTTTTCTTTATTTTATGCTGTTCTGATGTTGGTTGAATATATGTATCAAATTTGGTGTTTGTTGGATGTTTGTGAACTGCTTTATGTTGTTTTAGTGTTGTGTGATTTATGTTGTAAAGGCTGTTCATTGTTTGTGCACTGTTGTATACTGTTTTATGTTTGTATACTGTTGACTTGTGATTTATTTTATGTTGAATATTTATTGTGATTTTATGTTTTTTGTTGATTTTAATTGCGCGTACGCGGGAGGGTTCGCTGACTTCGGGATTAAAGTTCGCTGCAACCACAACGAGCAAACAGCAGCGCTTTGCGGTGACTAGCAAAGACGAGCAGCTATATAAGCTACACTTTAGTTTACGTTGTACTTAAACAATGCTACTGGAGTAACGATTAGCGGTGATGCTTTTTAGTACATTAGATGCGACTACGAATTATTGTGCTTTGGGATCTGACAGATGAAGAAATCGTTACTACCATTGTAACTTCTGAAATCTCCGAAGAAGCAAGCGAAGAAGATTAAGAAACGACTGATAGGGTTCCAACTCTTAGCGAGCTACTTCAAAATATTTAAACCCTTCGCACATATTTTCTTCCTCATAATAAATATCGCTTACGTTTTATCATGCGTTTGGAGCAAAAAAGAATTCAGGCGACGATATTTCAATGAATTAGAAAATATGGAAAGGAAATGCGATCGTCCATAACCGATTTCTTAAAGCAGATTTAAGGAATACATACTATTCTTGCATACTTTTTTGTAAAATGCTACACACATGTACCTGAATTAATTGTTAATATCTGAAGTCTAATTGAAGTTCTTTTTTCTTAAAAAGTTGTTTTACTTTCTTATGTGCGCATAATTGAAAAAAATAAAACCTCTTAATTAAAACTGAAAGTTATTTATTCTGGTTCTTATCTTGGGGTAAGGTCAGTAAAATACATATCTACTTTGTTTCTTCGCTTAAATGACTAATTCCATCAATTATCCGGGAATCTTTCAATTGATCCGTTTGTTCAAATAAACAGGGCCCGCTTTATTAATTCCCCGGTTAATAGATCCAAATTTTGTGTGCAGTTAAAAGATCAACTAAGCGGGATCTACTGTATTTGAAATCTCCGGACACTATATAATAATAGTGCATTATCAGATTTGGTTGCCAATTTAATCGATCTTGATCTTGCTTGAAACCGTGTAAGAGAAGTTCCTACTGAAAAAATTGTGGTTCCAAAAGAAATGGAGGTTTTTTAATAGAGCGGCTGTTGATCATTTTTGTACTTGTTACATTTACTGAAAGAGTTGACATTTGTTGTTGTTTTAGTCTAAGAGCTAGCAGACACTTTGAGGAACCTACTAGATACAATGCTAAGATTTCGTGTATTCTTGATTTAGCACTAGTAATATATGAAAATGAAAGTCTGGCTGTCTTGACGCGGTTGCAAAGGTACACCCTAACTGTTTCAAAATGCAAAATGTTGCTCAAAAAAAACCTTCTCTTACAAGGCTGGCGTTCGAATATGTCTTAGTTTATTTATTTTTGAGTGTTATGAAAAAAGTCTGGCATGTTTTTCGCGGTTGCAAGTTAGAGTGTAGATGATGGAACTCTAGGTCCGAGGAGGGTGGAATGATGTGGAGAAGTGGGGCTCTAAAATGAGATAGTAAAAGTGTAATCAGAAGTTGGGTGACATACCTGGTCTCTGAGATATAGCTTTTTAAAAAATCATTAAACGTTGGGAACGCCTCAACGGATTTCCAAAATATTGATATCATATGAAAGATAATTTAATAAGCTATAATATTTGCTCAAACAATTTTTAAATATTGTTCATACATTTTGAGATATAACAATTTTTCTGAAATTTGAGCGATTTTTTTTTTAAAATCGTTATTTTTTCAAAAAAATGTGTCATTGACCTATAATTTTATAAACATGTTGAGAAAGTACAATTTATCACCTTTAAAATAATATAACATTTATGTGAATTTTTTCTTATACTAACCCTTTTTAGCCGGAAAATAAAAAAAAAATACTTTGCTTGTCCAATGTATATTGGATTAGAGAATGAAGGGAAAAATTACAGGTGACACATGTTGACGAATTTTTGCATCGCATTGGGTTGGGAATATACTTACAAACACGAGCGGAGCGCCATGAGATTTAAATTACGTCAGTAAGTCGAAAGTTAATAACACGACAGGTTAGGTATGTTAGGTCGGAGTGGCAGTCAGTTGCGAACCGACTAACTTAACTGTTGGTCCATTGTGATAACACAGGGTACTTGACTATACCCTCTTATTGAACCAACCAGATTTCGTAATAAAACTAAAAAGCTGACCTATGTTAACAAGTCTAAGGTCATCCAAGTCATCAAGCAAAAACGAACTAAGTGTTTTGTGGCATTTACTAGCAAGTGCTCGACATCGGGGTACATTTGTGGCTATAGTTTTTTATGGACTCAGTATGATGTGAAATATGTGCAAAAATTATAAATCAGAAAATTAGCACACATTTGAGTGTTGATTCATTGATAAGAATGTGAAAAATGCTAAAAAATCTTAAATACGTCCACTTTGATTGCCCAAAACCATGCCTATTTTATATTTTTCTACCACGGCACTAAGCGCAATCGATCGGACATTTTCTTATACATGGAAAACAAAGTGTCAAAGATTTTTGTACCAATGATACGATCTGGAGAAATTATTGATTAAAAAAAGCAACAAATGATTTTATGAAAATAAAATCGGAACATGTTTGCAATTTGAACCACCCTAATGTAAATGTTGCGTATAGCTAATACAAAAAGTTTTTTTGATACGAAATTTCAGAGAATAAGTCTTATCAAGGAAAATGGGATATTTTTAACTTAAGCGTCGACATGCGTCGTCCAGATATGCGTCATTTCGAATTGCGCAGTAAAAATTTCCATCATGATTTCAACGTCGCACTTTTTCAAAAAGTGGTTGCTAAAATCAAATTACCGATTTCTGATTTTCGAAACTTTTTCTTTTTTATTTGACAGATAATTGACCAAAGGTTCTAAAACCGAAAACTTTTTTGATTTATGACAAGTGTTTTGGTTTTTATGGGTGCTCAAAGTTGGATAACTTTTTATCGTTTACTAGCGGATGCCCGCGACTTTGTACGCGTAGCCTGTTTCTCTGCGAAGGCAAACAATTTACTTTTTTAAATAGAACAACAGTCAAATTTGGATTCTTCTTCACAGATCTAGAGTTCTTGTCGTTTTTTCTTCCATAAATATTCCATTGCATTGCCATGTGAAAGACAAAAACAAAGCACACACACAAACTAACACATTCAATTAGCCTAGTACACATTATCACACATGTTGTCCAACATCAATGTTCGATAATGTGAACTCTAGGAACGACCACTTGACACACATGTTGGATGGATTTCAAAATTGTTGATTTTCCTGCTGGCTGGTCCAACCATACAACCTGTGTGAACTGACTGTCAAGCCTAGTGAACATTTTTCATTTTAAATAGGATTTCATGCAGTTCACTTCGATGTGGACGCTCATAAATTGTTCTGCAATTGATTTTTGATGGCATGCACGAAAATGTGAACGCAAAGCAATATTGACAGTCACACATGTTGTCAAGCCATTTAGGGCAGCATGTGTGTTTTCTACGTGTGAACGTACTGTAATTTTTTTTTCACTGTTCACAAACAGGGCTGTCGTTTTAGAATTTTTAACCGCAGTGAAAATTCCGAAAAATTCTGGAAAATTGAAGTGTTCGCAGCATTTTAAAAACAAAATTGCAGTGAATTTCGCAGTGTTATAAGATAAAGGACCAAATCCATTTCAAACCATGCAGTCGGATGTTTTATGTTACGGAATTGGTTGCCGATTAAATATGTTGTTTTTCAAAGTATTTAAGGGAATCCATATTTCCCCGATTTGATTAAAAAGAAATTTACGTTTAAGTTTTGGTGTCAAAAATTAAAAAACCGCTAAAATTTTTTTCAAAAATGCGTCATTTCCATCCAAATCAAAATAATTAACTTTTGTCTTTTGAATAGAACTTCTTATTCTCTGTCAGAATCTGTAAAAAATTTCAAAATGGTTGAAAATCGATAGAGCTATAACGCTTTTTATGAGAAGAAAACAAAGCTAACTTTCTGAAAAACTCCACTTTTTTTTCGCTTTAAATTTTATTTTGGATTTGTACTAATATTAGAAAGAAATGACATGAGTTTAATGCGCGCTTCAAGACATTTGAGGCCAGGAGAATTTTTTTCTCAAAATAAAAAATTAAATTTTTGTTTCAAGATTGCCAAGCCATCTTTCAACATATTTTTAATAACAACATCATCTAGTACCGTTCCTTTTCTTTAAAATGAGCTTTGAAGTAGTAATCTGCGATGTTTCCTCGCAAAGTTACAGCCATTTGAAAAAGACATGAATTTGATCCCCTACAACCAAGATGAAATAAATTTGTAACCGGTTGGTTAATATTGTTTGGTCGTAGGAGATAAAATGCATGCATGAATGGATGGTTTGAAAACATTTTTAGTGGTTTTTAAATTTTTTGACACCAAAACTTAAAATGGGCATAACTTCGTAAAAAATGTTTTTTAATCAAATCGGGGAAATATGGGTCCCCTTATATGTTTTGAAAAACAACATATTTAATCAACAATCAATTCCGTAATATAAAATAATCCGACTGCATGGTTTGAAATGGCTTTGGTCAAAGGTATATTTTTTTTACCAACATGAAAAAAAAACACATTTCATTTATTGTTAAAGTTAAATAAATCACTTTGTTTCATTTTGTGCCTCCATAGCATATTTCAGTACATTTTGTAAAAGTTTTAATTATAAAAGTACTTAGTACTTAGATGTATGTACATCAGTAATGGTATTTGGGTTTTGTGGAAATGTACTGAATGGAGAGTTGAAATGTACTTTTTAGCTCGTTCATTACTTTGCACGAAAAGAGTTGAAAAGAAAAGTTAAAACAAAATGTCAAAAGCTGATGAATTTTCAATAATGTTAAAGTAAGATTAATTAAAAGTTCAGTTTTGTCAACTATAAAATGTAAATAATCCAGGAGTTATTGTGAAAGTTTATAATTTGAAAATTTTTTACCAGATTACTTTTGTAACATTTTTTTTCTGAAAATGCAGTGTTTTCATAAAAGATGCAGTGTCGCAGTGTCGTACTTTAAAATGCAGTGAAAAACTGCGATTGAAGTGACAGCGACAGCCCTGTTCACAAATTTCGCGTTGCTGCGTTGACAAATTGAGAATGAGATCGAGAGCAAACTTTGAATATTCTCTTCCATTGCATTGCCATATAAAAACAAAACGCACACACACTAACACACTAACTTGCCATTAAACGATTTGTTATGCTTACATGCTTCTTTCTATGTGTGAAATTATTTTTTTTAGCAATTTTGAAACTTTAATATTTTGATATTTAAGAGGAATATCGTGATAACTTTAATTCTATGTCAACACCAAGCGTCTAAGAAAGATAACTAAAAAAATTTGAACGAAATTGATTCAGTAGATTTTGCGTGAATCCCGTTCATCGAAAACAGCTATCATTTTATTTATATAGATTAAAATAGCATTTTTTCACATTTTTCGCAATATTAAAAATGGAAAATTTCAAAAATTTGAAAAAACATGGGAATTTGAAGTATGCTCTCTGCATTTATGGTATTTTAAAATTAATAATTTCCACAAGATGTAGAAAACAAATTTTAGTTAGTAATTTCCATGAATTTTTTAAAAAAGGTAGTTTTTAGCATAGTTTTTCAAATTTACCTTGGCCTATAATCCACAAATCAATGTCAATCAAGGATTGGTGAATGGGAAATTATAGTTGACATATCTGCCAACAAAAATCACATAGGTCTTACCTGCATATATTTGCCTATTTAGAAGTTATAGCTACTTATGTGACATGATATGCATAAAACTGAATTTGTTGTGTGATGACGATTTTCAGTCTATGATATTTTGACTTGGAAATTGTTAGTCTGAATTTGATAGAATGTTTTTAGCGAATATAGACATCACTCAAAATAAATTAAAAATCTATATAAATAAAATGATAGCTGTTTTCTATGAACGATATTCACGCAAAATCTACTGAATCAATTTCGATCAAATTTTTTTAGTCATCTTCCTTAGGCGCTTGGTCTTTACATAGAATCAAAGTTATTACGATATTCCTCTTAAATATCAAAATATTAAAGTTTTAAAATTGCTTAGAAAATGAATTTCACACATAGAAAGAAGCATGTAAGCATAACAAATCGTTTAATGGCAAGTCAGTGGGTTAGTAAGGGTGTGTGCGTTTTATTTTTATATGGCAATGCAATGAAAGACAAAAAAACGGAATTTTACTCTCGCTCTCATTCTCAATTTGTCAACACAACAACGTGGAATTTTTGAACAATGAAGAATGAAAAAAAATTAGAGTATGTCACACATGAGAATGGAATGGAATGTGTTATGCTTTGAACAGAATTATGGTAGCCCCAGAATTAGAGCGGTGGCGGTAAAGCGGAGACGAATATACGCTGTCAAAAATTATACCATACTTGATCATGTGAAATTGAACAGAATTGCGGAGTATTCCTGGGGACCTGCCGTCGATTTAGATTTAATTCTATTTTCACCGTCCGATCAGTGTTGCATTTCTTTGACATTCTCTTTGCCCATAGCGTGCCTGCTTTGTTTTGTGTCTTCCACTTGGAATATTTATTTAAGAGAAACAATAAAACATTCAAATCAAGAATCAAAATTGACTGTAGTTCTATTTAAAAAAAACTAAATTGTTTGCCTTCGCAGAAAAACAGGCTACGCGTACAAAGTAGCGGGCATCTGCTAGTTGTAAATATTCCAAAACTATTTGACGCAAATAGATGCATATGTAAAGAGTACCTAGAAAACTTCTGTCCATATAATATGGGCTTTGCCACACCTCCAAAACGCTTGATTTGTCACTTTTTCCAAATCATTTCACTCTTTTTAAGAAAATTCGCTTTTGTATAGCGAAATAGTAATACTTGCCTCAGATATTTATATCTGAGTTTTTAATGCAATTTAAAATTATCTAGTAATGTGAAATAGAATAAAGCTGTATTTTTGTATAGAATACTGGTAGATGCACTTCTGATAACAGTGAACTCTAGTGCAGGCCAACTTTATAGACACCTGTTTTATTACGGTAGATATCATACAAGGAATTTAGCTTATTAGGTAGTTCAATTTTTTCGCTGAACAAGTATTATGTTTGAGGTTTTGTAACACAATATTTTGTACCTGTATTTGTATAAAAGTCAAATTTTAATCCTCAATAACTCAGTCTTTTCTGACTATTTAAAGTGTGAGCTGCGCAAGTTTCCAAGGGAAATGAGTATATCTTATGAAAATTAGTTTGAAATATTTGTAAACAGCGAAAATGGAGATTCATTTGTGGTTGCGGTAAAAAACAAATACCCGAAACATATTAAGGATGAGCATACACAAAAGTTAAAAAACTTTTACTGCAACACAAAGAGATATTGGGTGTCATGTAATAGAACCAAAGCGAATTTTTATATAAAGTATGCAGACTTTCTTAAAAGGGACTTTGAGCTATCACTTGATGATATTCCTAGCACATCACAGGCCTCCAGAGGAAGACCAGCAAAACAAATTGAAAACTGTGGGGAATTTACGAAAAAGAGAAAAATAGCAGTCGCCACTGGAAACATTTCAAAAGAGAACTTAGCAGCTGCGCTCAGCATGAAGTACAACAAAGATCATGAAATAAAAACGGCAGAAATAACGAAAAGAGTTTTATTGGCAAGCCCAACAAGAGTCGATCGAATCAAAAAAAGTATTCCTACTCCACAATGTGATCCCTTAAAATATGACGGTTCCAGTGCTTAGCTCCTTTCCTAGATTTGGGGCTTTCAAAGGAAAAATATAACAACTTGAGAAATTCATTAAGAAGCCACAACGTAGTTTTTTTTCCCAGCTACAAAGTTGTGTCAGAAACCAAAAAGGAAGCGGTTCCTGGTAACTGTACGGTGACAGAAACATCAGCTGAAATTAGACTCCAAGATTTACTAGATCATACCGCTAAGCGAATTTTGAGCAGTAAAAGCAACCATGAAATACAATCGTTCCCAGATAATATTTCTTTGTTAACTAAATGGGGCTGTGATGGATCATCTGGACAAAGTGCATATAAACAAAAAATTTCTACAGAAGATGAACAAAATATTTCAGTTGCATACATGTTTATGGCTTCAATAGCCCCACTTCGAATAAGGAGTGAAAATGCTGAACATTGAAAAAACCCTCGACCATCATCAGTTCTTTATTGTCGACCTAAAATGTTTAAGTACGCAAAGGAATCTTCAGATCAAATAAGAAGCACCATCAGCAATATAAAACAACAAATAAATGAACTTCAACCCACCATATTTGAAGGAAATGATGACAAAAAAATTATAATTAGACACGAATTATTTTTAACAATGATTGACGGCAAAGTACTTAATGAGATAGATGGCACCAAATCTACAAGATCTTGTGCTATATGTAAGCGTTCACAAACAGATTTCCGAAGTAATAATGACTCCAACGATGAACACAAGTATGAGTACAGCATTTCGCAATTACATGCAAGGATAAGATCCAAGATCCAGAAACCAGAAACAACTTCAGAATAACGGGAGTCGATGAGGACGGGATAAAAAGATTACAAGTTATTTTAAACGTACTATCCTGTAGAGAACCCGTTAAAGTAGAAAAATTTGAAAAGTATACCAAGGAAACTGCAAACATATTAGAACATAAATACAGCCAAAAATTACTGACACCCTCTGTCCATAAGATCTTAGCTCATAGTGGGCAAATTATCAATTATTAAGCCTTACCAATAGGAGAATTATCAGAAGAAGCCCAAGAGTCTAAAAACAAAGATTATAAGAAGTACAGATATAGCAATATACACATATGGTCAAAATAATAAGTACACGCTCACATAATTAGTTCAATGGCTTGTAGGCAAAAATTTATTTAAGTTAATAGAAAAACAAATTTATAGTTAACTTCTTACAACATATTAAATAAAATAAAAAGGTATAACATTAATAAAAAACAAAAATATCTTTCAGTCTTATCAAAAAAGTAAAAAATGGATTAAAATGACTGGACAAAATAAGAAGTACATTCAGTACATTTTAATAAAAAAAAAAAATTAACTAGATTTTATCGGCTCTATTTGTTGATATTTAAAGTTCATCATTAGTAGCCGGTATATCAACCATTGTTTTGAGTAATTTTGTGTACTATTTTTGGCATACTGGAGATAAGCTTACGGCAAGTCTCTACTGATTTTTCATACCAAGCTTTTGGACAAAACTCCATAATTGCTTCTTATTTTGGAATACTTCCATTCCTATTCTCTGCTTCAACTCTCGCCAAAGGTTTTCCAAAGGGTTCAAGTTCAGTCATTGACTTGGAAAGTTAAGCAAGGTCATACCATTGTTTTGACACCAATTCTTCACCAACTTAGAAGTATGCTTAGGATCAATATCCTGCTGAAATGTCTATTTTAGCGGCATACTTTCCTCAGCATAGGGCAACATCGTACTTTCCAAAATGTCTTTATAGTGGAATCTGGTCATGCCATCGGAAATTCGATGTATTGGTCTAGCACCGTACCATGAAAAATTGCCGATGTCTGCTGAAATGGCTCTTGAAGATGCGAAATGGTTCTTTTTTTGCGACAGTGACAATAGGATTATCTATCGTTGTTGAAGAATTTTTTGGTCTTCCGCGGGTTTCAACCACTTTTTTAGCTTTTAAAGCGTTTTGGACGAAAAAATTGACTGATCCATGGCTTCGGCATTAGTACGAAGACTTTGGCCGTAATTTCTGAGTGTCGAAACCATCTGCCTCTCCTCGGCAGTACAATGTTGATTTCTTCCCATCTATGAATTTTTTTTCTTTTTATTTTAATATAACTAAATATGAAAATAAATAAAATTAACAAAATTGTACGAAAAAGCCGATCAGATTGTTGTTAAATTAAAGAAAAGATTAATGTACTTATTATTTTGTCCAAGTGAAATAAGCCCTTTAAATGAAAACATACGCGTATAGAAAAATTCGGGGAAATCCCTTTTTCTTTTAAACTTTTAAAGGCATTGCCATATTGAAATTATCAAAATAAAAAAGAATTTCCATATATATTTTCAGTAAAACAAAAAATAATTGAGAACTAATAAGATATCAGGTAGTGCACTTATTATTTTGACCATATGTGTATATAGCAAAATTTCACGTATTCGACAGAATGTGGAACTGTTCAATATACTTTCAGCATCTTCAGATCCTTTGATTTCATCACTTGGGCACGTTAGGTCACGAAAACAACTGACTGATAAATTCTTTTTTTTTTTTTTTTTTTTTTGAATTTTATTTGCAATCTGTTACAAAACAATAAGCAAATTAGATATTAAAATAAGAACTTAACATATTATACTGTGCACCAGTGTACACAATAAACTTACGTACAAAATAATTCACTTAATACAAGTTCAGGCTAATTCATACAAATTATATAATTCTCCTTTGTTATCGCAGTTTCTTAAATTTTTTGTTTATGTTGTAATGCACATCCATTGGAACTACGAACTACGGTTTAATCCACTCACGTGGCGTATCGCTTTTATGATGTAAACAAAACAAAGAAAACGGTACAGCTAATTGAAAAAATTCAACGCAATGGTGTGATCTTAAAAATTCACTTAAAATTTAACCACATTTGCTTGAAATTAAAAATTACCTTTTCGATTGTTTTTCATTAATATGGCGGATGCAATTTGAGTGCTGACGTAGACATCAACCAAAAATATACTGATGAGATTTTAAGAATCGAAACATATGTCTATATTCAAGAGTTGTTGTTGTTTTTTTCCTTTGTTATCAAAGTTTGTTTAATACATAAAGCATTGTATCAACTTGTAAAATTTTACATAAAAATGTTGATCGCTGCGAAAAAAGGCTAAAGTTCAATAATCATTTAATTATTAATTTTTTTTTTAAAAAATTTTTAAATTATTAAAAGTTCATTAATTGAATAAAGCGCACTAAAATTTATAAAAAAAAAATTTTTTTATGAATTCATACCACTAAAAACCAAAAATTTTGAAATTTGGACTTTCACCTCTTTTTAAAAGTATTTATAGCTAAGCCTCAAACCTGAATCTTATATATGTCATATCTACAGAAATTACCAACTAAAATCAAAAAACTTTACTCAAATATCTTTACCCGTTCAAAAGTTATGATTTTAGCAATGCGAAATCGCAAAAGGCGCCACTGTGCGTCGCGTCATTATAATTACCTTCCAAGAAAAAATAGTTTAAAAAAATGGCGGCTTTGGTCAAATTCCATTTTGAAATAGGATCCGAAGGGGTTAAAAATAAAAATTTCAGATTAAATTTAAAAATTTTTTAACTTATTTTGAACCGATTGAGGGGGCGTCCCATTTGATTTTCACAAAAAAACCAAATAAGAAAAGTCAAATTTCACTTTGAAATAGGGTCTTTATGGGTTAAAGATGAAAATTTTAAATTAATTTTTAAATTTATTTTATCCTATTTTGAACCGATTGAGGCGAGGTCCCCAATTTTTTTCCTAAGGACCACCCTAATGAACATATGTACACAGTGGCGGATCTAGGATTTTCTTCAGGGAGGGAGGGGGCTGACATTTTTTTAAATGAAAACTCACATTGATTGAATTTTTTAACGAGCAATATTTATATTTTTTTGGCATATTTCAACAATCTAATCAGTAGTCCAGTCAAGGGTTTCAATACGGCGAGGTTTCTTCTGGCAAAATAATTCAACAATTTCAGCTGATATCAATTTCTTTATGAATATTTTCCAGAGCCAATCCTTTCAATCGATCTTGTCATTGTAGACCTTAATTACGATTTCAATCATTTTAACACAGAAAAACTTTGTTTTGCTGGAATTGTGGCAAATACTTGTAGTAGAATTGTGTTGCATTGGAAGAACGATTTCATTTTTGGTTTTGATAACACTAGCTTACAAAAAAAAAGATCTGATTACTCATATACTTTTTCCTATTTATACGTATGATTATATTTTATATGGCGTGAATTCCAAAAATGACAACCATTTTTTTCTTAACGGGACATGACACCTTCAAAAAATTTGTTCTTAAGTGAAATTTGATTTCAGAAAGATCGGTTTAGTAGTTTTTTTTATCATGCCCGCCAACTCGAAAATCGTGGCTTCGAGAAAAACGCGTTTAAGGTTTTCAAACTATAGCTTTTCAAGTACTATAACTTTGACGATGTTCCTAAAACTCTCGCTATATATTTTATAAGCCGAATTTAAGGTTTATATTATTAAAAACGTATTTTTCAATATTTTTTAAACAAGAAACAGTCAAAAAACAATTTTTTTTAATGCAATTTTAATTGTGTTTCTTTTTTTTTTTTTGAATTGCATTTGAATTGTAAAATTCAAACTTTTCTTATCGGATGGTTTTTGGGAGTAAAATTACCTAGGTGGCGACACTCAAACAGTCGTAACTCTTTTGTTTATGAAACGTACTAAAATTTTTTTTCAGCAAAAATTTGTGTAGACTTTTCAGAACAATTCTGTGGAAAAATTTTGTTTCTAAACATACGAGAAGTTGGTTTAAATTCTATTTGTTGATTAAAAACTTATTTTTTTATAAATAATAAATAAAATTTATATAAAAACTTTATTTCATATAAATTGCAAAATATTTCTTGTCCTATCACGAAAATTTCAATAAATTTTTCCCAATATTTACTGAGAAATCGCAATTTATAAAAACACCCTCATAAAAGTTCACTTGCTCATAACTTTTTAAAAAATCCAAATTTTGCAAAAATAAGTATGAGGCCTTAATATTGATCAATATATCTTCAAAGTTATGCAATAAAAAGTTTAAGCTTAATAACTTTGGTTTTAGTGCGTCCAGTTGAGAAAACTTTACTCTATGGGATATATGTATTGGAAAAAGTTAAAGTAATATGAAAAATCTTGAAAAAAATCGAATAAAAATTAAAAAGTCGAAATATCCCAAACCCAATTCTTCAATTCCGCCAACTTTTGGTTATTAAATAAATTTTATTCGTGATCGACATCCGCTTACCAAATTTTAGCACAATAGCTTGTATATATTGCAATATCTGCCGTAATTAACCTTAAAATTTAGGGCGGTGACATACACCCTGGTACAATCCAGTTCGATTTTAATCCAGAAATAGCTTTCTATAAGCAAAACTTCTTACACCAAATTTTAGTATGATTGCTCAGATATTTCGATAGATATGCCACTTAACGTACTTTACTTGTATGAGAGTCGCCACGCCCACTATTGCTATTGCGCCAAATTTTTGTAATATAACGTCATATAACGTTTATAAATATTGTGGGCTATCCACGCCCCTGTGAGAGACTTTGAAAACTCGAAAACTAGCCGAATCCTAATTTTGTTACATACGGACCAAATCACCAAGTTTCATTAAAATCGCTGCAATAGTTTCAATAATTACTAAATAGATAAATCTAAGAATATTTATTGGCCAAATTACGTCGGAACACGGAACTTGAAAAAAAATTTTTTTTTTTAACTTAGAAAAAAAAAAAACGCTTCCCCACGATCGAATGGTCTCGGAAATTCTTATATTTATTTTGAGAATTTAAAAAAAAATCGAAGAGGACATACATACATACATTTCGGAAAGTAAACTAAAAATAAATGATGAATGCTAAAATTTTTCATATAGTCGTATTTTTTCTATACGTTACAAACGGAATGACAAAGTGAATATAGTATGCACTCAGTGCTGGGTATATTTTTTTATTATTTATTTATTTACGAGCGGGGAAGAATCAATGAAGTGTCTAACTCAGCTTCATTAAAAATATCATCAAATGACGTTTCATTTTTTCGCATTTGTGAAAACAGGTTGATAATTTTCTCGACCAAAGTACAGGCTAAAGAGATTTGTAGTGTCGGATCTTGTAGTTTGCGACAATATGGGAAAATTAAAAATTTTCAAAATATGCAACGATACTAAGAAATCGGAGCGTGCTATCGAAGCTGAAAGTTGGACCGCTTTTGAAGACTCTTCGGTGTCTTTGTTTTGTTCTAAGTCTTGTAATGCTTAAGAGCTAACAGTAATAATTCGCTGAAAATATTAACATATTTAGTCGCATACAATGCTCTTAAACGATTTTTATGTTTCTGGAATTCCAGAAAAAATTTGATACTGATGAAACTGTGCCTAGCATGTTACGAATTTCAGAAATATCACATGATTTGCCTGCTCACAAATTCAGAGAGTTACTGTGAGTGTAAAATGTTAAGGGTTGGTTTTCAGATATCAAAGCCTGAACTCCTTTGATTTGTTCGATCCTCCATGAACGTTCTTGAATCAAAATATTTTCTTACCGCTCCGAGGGCCACCCTTGTATCCGCCACTGTATGTACATACATACCAGAGATGTGCAATGAGTGGCTCGTTTTTATTTACCATTCGCTTATTCATTGCTATTGCTTGCTTTTATTCGACAACATATGAAACGAGTGCTGCAGTGCATTGCCTTTTAATTTCATTGCCATTGCCTGCCTCTGCTTTCTTTGAACATACACGAAAGACAAGCACTGTTCACTCAAAGCTCATTCATTCGTTTCTATTTTATGCAACGAATTATATGGCTATGCAACGAATGCTATGGCTATGCAACGAATGCTATTGCACAACATCGAATACATCATACGATTTGAGCTCATGCTATTGTAGAGTAGTACTTTGCGTGCCGGTGTTTGTGATTCTTGAGTTTCTTCCAAAAGACAAAATAATTTCTTATTTTAAGCAGAGCTTGAAATAAACTTTTATAAAAGTTTTTTTTTAGGTAAAAGTAAACTTTAAACTTTTATTTTTGTTATTAATAAAAGTTTTTTTTAAAAGTTTTTTTTTAACTTATATTTTTAACAGTCACATGCAAAGAGTTTTTTTTGACTTTTATTTTTCAAAAGGCGAAAATTAAAGTTTTTTTTGTATGAAAGAACGAGGAAAATCCAAAAATAATATCTTGGATCACCAAGCAAAAAAATTCAAAGGAGAAAACTTAGGATTATTGATAATAAAGTCCAAAGGAAAATACTTAAGATGTTTCTGAAAAGAAAGAAATTTATGATAATTATGCACTTATAATTTTTAGAAAAATTGTGCTTAACGCATCAATGGGAAAAGGCCGAAAATGGATTTTGGGAGTATAGGGGAGGTTCCTGGCCCTCCAAAGAGGTGTTTTGGACCCATTTATCGAAAAAAATGTTATTGCACGAATCGATGGGAAAAGGCCGAAAATGGATTTTGGAAGTGACAAGTGAGGTCCCCGACCCTCCTAAATGGGATTTTTGGACCCATTTATCGAAAAAAATGTTATTGCACGAATCGATGGGAAAAGGCCGAAAATGGATTTTGGAAGTGACAAGTGAGGTCCCCGACCCTCCTAAATGGGATTTTTGGACCCATTTATCGAAAAAAATGTTATTGCACGAATCGATGGGAAAAGGCCGAAAATGGATTTTGGAAGTGACAAGTGAGGTCCCCGACCCTCCTAAATGGGATTTTTGGACCCATTTATCGAAAAAAATGTTATTGCACGAATCGATGGGAAAAGGCCGAAAATGGATTTTGGAAGTGACAAGTGAGGTCCCCGACCCTCCTAAATGGGATTTTTGGACCCATTTATCGAAAAAAATGTTATTGCACGAATCGATGGGAAAAGGCCGAAAATGGATTTTGGAAGTGACAAGTGAGGTCCCCGACCCTCCTAAATGGGATTTTTGGACCCATTTATCGAAAAAAATTTTATTGCACGAATCGATGGGAAAAGGCCGAAAATGGATTTTGGAAGTGAGGTCCCCGACCCTCCTAAATGGGATTTTTGGACCCATTTTTCGAAAAAAATTTTATTGCACGAATCGATGGGAAAATACCGAAAATGGATTTTGGAAGTGACAAGTGAGGTCCCCGACCCTCCTAAATGGGATTTTTGGACCCATTTATCGAAAAAAATTTTATTGCACGAATCGATGGGAAAAGGCCGAAAATGGATTTTGGAAGTGAGGTCCCCGACCCTCCTAAATGGGATTTTTGGACCCATTTTTCGAAAAACATTTTATTGCACGAATCGATGGGAAAATACCGAAAATGGATTTTGGAAGTGACAAGTGAGGTCCCCGACCCTCCTAAATGGGTTTTTGGACCCATTTTTCGAAAAAAAACTTTATCGCACGGAGGGCCGGGGACCTCACTTGTCATTTCCAAAATCCATTTTCGGCTTTTTCCCATCGATTCGTGCAATAAAATTTTTTTCGAACAATGGGTTCAAAAAATCCTTTTAGGAGGGTCGGGGACCTCACTTGTCACCTCCAAAATCCATTTTCGGCCTTTTCCCATCGATTCGTGCAATACAATTTTTTACGAAAAATGGGTCCAAAAATCCCATATAGGAGGGTCGGGGACCTCACTTGTCACTTCCAAAATCCATTTTGGTCTTTTCCCATCGATTCGTGCAATAAAACTTTTTTCGAAAAATGGGTCCATTGGAGGGAGGGACCCATTTAGGAGGGTCGGGGACCTCACTTGTCACTTCCAAAATCCATTTTCGGCCTTTTCCCATCGATTCGTGCAATAAAATTTCTTACGAAAAATGGGTCCAAAAATCCCATTTAGGAGGGTCGGGGACCTCACTTGTCACTTCCAAAATCCATTTCGGCCTTTTCCCATCGATTCGAGCAATAAAATTTTTTTCGAAAAATGGGTTCAAAAAATCCTGTTAGGAGGGTCGGGGACTTCACTTGTCACTTCCAAAATCCATTTTCGGTCTTTTCCCATCGATTCGTGCAGTAAATTTTTTTCGATAAATGGGTCCAAAAAACCCTTTTGGGAGGGTCGGGTACCTCACTTGTCACTTCCAAAATCCATTTTCGGCCTTTTCCCATCGATTCGTGCAATAACATTTTTTTCGATAAATGGGTCCAAAAATCCCATTTAGGAGGGTCGGGGACCTCACTTGTCACTTCCAAAATCCATTTTCGGCCTTTTCCCATCGATTCGTGCAATAACATTTTTTTCGATAAATGGGTCCAAAACACCTCTTTGGAAGGTCAGGAACCTCCCCTGTACTCCCAAAATCCATTTTCGGCCTTTTGCCATTGATGCGTTGAGCACAATTTTTCTAAAAATTATAAGTGCATAATTATCATAAATTTCTTTCTTTTCAGAAACATCTTAAGTATTTTCCTTTGAACTTTATTTTTAATAATCCTAAGTTTTCTCCTTTGAAATTTTTTGCTTAGTGATCCAAGATATTATTTTTGGATTTTCCTCGTTCTTTCATACAAAAAAAACTTTTATTTTCGCCTTTTGAAAAATAAAAGTCAAAAAAAACTCTTTGCGTGTGACTGTTAAAAATATAAGTTAAAAAAAACTTTTAAAAAAAACTTTTATTAATAAAAGTTTTTTTAAAAGTTTTTCAGAAAAACTCTTACGAAAAAGTTTTTCATAAAAGTTTTTTGGAAAAACTTTTATTCAATAAAAGTTTTTGAAGACAGTTCATAAAAACTTTTATAGAAACTTTTATTTTTAAAACTTTTTGAATAAAAGTATAAAAGTTTCAAGGTCTGATTTTAAGGCATGGAAAATACACAAATCAAGGAAAATATTATAAAAAAAGTTATTGCTGCGTAATGACATTCGTTGCATAGCCGTAGCATTCGTTGCATAGCCATAGAATTCGTTGCATAAAAATAGAAACGAATGAATGAGCTTTGAGTGAATAGTGCTTGCCTTTTGTAGTGTGTTCGTTGCCTTCAGAGATAACAAAGGCAAGCAACGGCAATGCGATAAAAAAAGTACCGCACGTCAGCATTCGCATTCGCTTTGAGTGAGCAGTGTTTTCATTCGTTTCACACGTTTGATGCATAGTGTTGATTCAAAATTCGTTTTTTGTGAGTGTTTCACAACTGCGAATGAATGCATTCGTGCACATCTCTGATACATACATACATAAATGTGTGTTGTAAGTAATTCGAGGAATTCAGTTTGCTACCTCACATAATAAGAAGACTTTCGAATACAGAGCCAAACATTGTGGACTTGGTTTCAAGAAAACAACATCATCCATCTTATTAAGCAAAAACTCTACAAAACAAAATATAACCAAAAATAATGTTCATTATAATAGGCTAGGCTATGTATTTTAATACATATATTTATTTTATTGTCTTATATGTTCAATTAAACCCTAAAAATGATGTAGCCAAAAATGCGATTAAATTAAGGGCTTGGACTTCTGAGGAGTGCAAATTTGCCCACTTTTTATATTTTTAATCCTAACTCAAAAACTGTATATTTTTAGCATATACACATTAGGAAACTTATTGTAGACCATAAAATTTCCTATCGAAATGATACTTTATAAAATCAAAGAACTTATCTTTTCTTTTTACCAATTTTTACCTTTATGCCATTAGGCTATTGACTATGTATGTATTTGAATAAAAAACTAATTCGTTGAAGGTATTTTACTGTCTCAGATGTTCAATTGTAACCTGAAAATGATAAATCGAAAGTGCGATAAATGTATGCTTGGACTTTCGAGAACGGTGCAAATTTGTCCAATATTATATTTTTTTCTATAACTCAAAAACTATGTACATGGTGTTATTATATAGGTACACAATATCAGACTTATTGTAGATTAAAACAGCACTAACAATCAGCAATCAAATTTATCAAGCTCAAAACATTAACAAAATCAAAGATATTTTGTACTGTAACAACTATCCAAAAAAACTCACGGAACACTTAATTAAAAATAACAACCAAACACAACATATGTATATCAACATTAAATACTACATCTGGCCACCCTAAACACTTTTTTGCGATTCCATACATACCTACACTTACAGACGACATAGCCCTAAGACACTTCAAAACAGACGACACAACTTTTGCCTTTAAATCAACACAAACGACCTCAGCGTTATTTTCAAAGACAAAGGACAAAACAGAAAAATTTCAACAACACAACGTAGTGTACAAAATAGAATGCAATGGCAAAGAAGGAGAAATATGTAACAGAGTTTATATAGGAACAACAAAACGAACACTAGGTACACGAATAGGAGAACACAATGCCGATGTAAGCCACAACAGACATACGACAGCACTAGCAAAACATATGGATAAAAACAAACACACAGCTGACTTTGACAATATTACAATACTGGACAGAGAAAAGAGAAAACACCAGATATACGCTAGAGAGCCTATGAATTAGACAGCATTACAAAACAGCGATGAACATAAAAGAAGACTTCGACAACATTAGTCTTAGTTACAGTGTGGTGCTGTAAAGTGTTTTAAGTTTTTCAAAAAGATTTTTAAAATCTAATTTTTCAAAATATTTTTAATTTTCTAATAATTTATTTTTTGTTTGTAAATCCGTATGTTTCAACAGTGTAAGTTTTTAATTGTCATAAAAAATGTGTAAATGTAATAGTTTTTAAATTTATCAACAGCAATAAAGAATTTTGGACACACCCCTGAGGAAGCTTAAAACCCATAAGCGTCGGGTAAATAAATGAATTAAACTTTGTTTTATTCAGCAATAAGAAGTGACCGAATAGCCTGGTTTTCTTAAAGAAAACACAATTTTACAATCCTAAACATAAAAGAATACTATATATATATGTAGAACGCAAAATTTTCTATCGAAATGACATTTTTAAAAGTCAAAAAACATATTTTTTCATCAAAATAAGTTAAAAAAACTACTTAAAAAAACCGAAAAATTTAAATTTTTGGGTTTAAATTTTTTCTGAATGAACTTAGTCATTTTTTCAGAGTACGAAAAAGAAAGTTGATATAGTTTCCTTTAAAATGATGACCAACAAAAGTATTTTGGATAAAAATTGGCTGATATACAGTCGTTCAAAGTTGCCTACTTTTGTATGATTTCACCAACTTTTACCTACATATATACCATGATAGTTTTAATTTTACACACAAAAGTAATGTTAAAATACTAGTGATATGTCATTGATAAACTGAAAATTATTTTTTATTTAATTAACATTACTTTTGTGTGTAAAAATTAAGACTATCATGGTATATAGGTAAAAGTTGGTGAAATCATACTAAAGTAGGCAACTTTGAACGACTGTATCTCAGCCAATTTTTATCCAAAATACTTTTGTGGGTCATCATTTTAACGGAAACTATATCAACTTTCTTTTTTGTACGCTAAAAAAATGCACAAGTTCATTCAGAAAAAATTTAAGCCCAAAAAATTTAAATTTTTCGGTTTTTTTAAGTAGTTTTTTTAACTTATTTTGATGAATAAATATGTTTTTTGAATTTTAAAAATGTCATTTCGATAGGAAATTTTACGTTCTACAATAAGTCTGATATGGGCATTTCCACAGAAAAGTCTACCCTGACCGAAAAATGTAAAGTTAACCAACAGTTTTTTCTTACTTGCATTATTAAAGAGAGATATTCAAATTTATTTAAATTAAAGAGTTCAAAGCTTTCCTTAGTTACGACGGCTATATATCGGGCTATAAAGTTCAAGTTCACGTTTTCGTTAATTTTTCTTATTTCTAAGAGCATCTTCTCATTACAGTTTACATTTCTAAGAGTATTTGTGCAATTACATTCTTATCGCAAAACCTTGGCTAGAACGACAACTAACCGTAAATTAAATGCAAAAGAGCAAACAAATATCAATTAATGGTAAAATTTTGGTTTGATTTCAATGAAATTCTAAGATAACGTAACGCCAGAAAAAATCCATTTATTCTCATTATCTATACTCTGACGATCGCAAGTCCGTGAAATTTTGTATGTTAACAAAGGTTAATAAATTGAACTAATTTTAATAAAAAACTCGGTTACTAAACAAATAGTTAATTTTATAATAAATTTCGAAAGTGCGTAACGTAACGCCAGATTGTCAGCAATTTACTTGTATGATATTTTTTTTATTTTAAATTTTTTGACTTTTAACTTTTTTTGACGTTTTTTAACATTGTCCATATTTTATCAACCTCTTTCAACTTTTTAAGTGTTTTCTAAATTTTTTCTATATATTTAACCATAATAATATTTAATTCATACTATTCAACTGATTTCAACATATTTCATATTTTTTCGACTTTTTAAGCCTCCAAACGAAATACCGATCTCTTGGTAGTAATATATAATAGCTAAAAGAGGTGTTTTATTTGCGCTAAATAATTTTTTTAAAACAATTTTTACCAAAAATTTTCCAATGGAAATTTAAGTAACGTAACGCCAAGTAACGTAACGTCAGATACTAAGGCTAATAACTAATAAACCGAGAAAAGTTTTGAAATTTGACAACTTGGAAAATAAACCTATATTATATCAAGTCCTACTAAAAAAGGTTTTATACTAAGAGCTTTACCCAATTCGCTGAGTTTTGCAATTTTGTAATCCAAGTCAAAAACCCACTTCTGTTTTTTGTAATGTAACGCCAGTGCACATTTTTGCTTATACCTTGAAATCCATATGGTTGATTGTTGTCAATTTTCTTACTTAATATACTGCTACATACTTAATTACTATGCAAATATAAAAAAAAAATTTTAAAAATGTGCCATTTTGTATTTTTTTTAAAATATTTTTTCGTACGAACGTAACGTAACGCCAGAATGGAAATGCCCATATTGTGTATATAATAAAAATAAAAATAATGTACATAGTTTTTGAGTTATAGAAAAAAATATAATATTGGACAAATTTGCACCGTTCTCAAAAGTCCAAGCATACATTTTATCGCACTTTTGATTTATCATTTTCAGGTTACAATTGAACATCTGAGACAATAAAATACCTTCAACGAATTAGTTTTTTATTCAAATACATACATGGTCAATAGCCTAACGGCATAAAGGTAAAAATTGGTAAAATCATACAAAAGAAAGTAACTTTGAACCACTGTATCTCAGTCAATCTTAATCTAAGGTACTTTTTTAGGTCATTATTTTGACGGAAACTACGTCACCTTTCTTTTTTGTGAACAAAGTAATCCACTCTGAAAAAAATGATACCCAAAAATGAAAAAAAATTCAAAACATTGAAATTTTTCGTTTTTTTAATAGTTTTTTAACTTATTTTGATGAAAAAATAAGTCCTTTGATTTTATAAAGTATCATTTCGATAGGAAATTTTACTCTCTACAATAAGTCTCCCAATGTGTATATGCTAAAAATATACAGTTTTTGAGTTAGGATTAAAAATATAAAAAGTGGGCAAATTTGCAGCGTTCTCAGAAGTCCAAGCCTCAATTTAATCGCATTTTTGGCTACATCATTTTTAGGGTTTAATTGAACATATAAGACAATAAAATACCTTTAAAGAATTAGTTCCTTATACCCCTGTTATTTATGACATAGTCAATAGCCTATAAGTTTTATTGTTGTTAAATTATTTATTAAAAAAGGTATGAAAGAAAACCATATTTTCTAAGCTTTATTTTGACCAAGAAATACTATTGTCTGAGTTTAATGTACATATTTTGACTTGAAATTTTTTTAATTCTTTTACATTTCCAAAACTTTTATTTATTTTGTGTTTTAATTGCTATACATGAATATCCTAATAAAAAAGGTTTGCCTCTATAAATTTACAAGATTTGTTAAAATACAATGAGATATGTGATATAATTATCAATATTTATTAGAAAGCTTGTCAACTTTTCGACCTTCAAAAACTACTTAGACATTGTGTTGAAAAGATCTTTAAAAACCAAAAATTAAAGCAAAATAAAAATACTTCGTTTTTTAACCTCGTCATATAACCGGACATTTTATGTCTGGTTGAGTTTAACAAAGCTTTCAAAAAACCAAGTTTGACAACCGGACAAAGCTTTCAAAAACCAGACAGTGCAAGTGAAAACCAAACGGTTGGCAAGCCTGAGTGTCTTTGTCATTATTGATCCAGAAATTAAGCTTAAGAACGACGTCAAATGTCTAGGGTTGAGGTCCGCAAAAAAAAAATAGCTCGATAAGGGGTCGTCGGGCTACATATGCTTAAGAACTCCTGCTGTAGATGATGGACTAATTGTATTAGATTTGTGAATGAGTGTATTTTGTCATAAATTTCCTGACTATTTTTATGAAATCTAATCAATCTAAAGAGACCAAGTATTGGGCATTAAAAAAATTTGGGACCTTATAAGAAAAATTAAAAAATGCGTTTCTTCCCTTCTGTTTGATATTTATTTTGTAACGAAAGGTGTAAGTTACATTTTTGTTTTAGAATTTTTTTGCGCTTGCACTTAGGGTTTTTAGAATTTTGTTGATAAAAACTTTGTTTTTAACTGTAGGAGAGTAAAACTTTGCAGGAACATGTATTTTAATACGGTATATCATAACCTAGGGTTTTTTGATTTCATATGACGATATGTACGTACATATCCTATATCAAATAATTGTAAATATATTTTTGGTTTAAATTAAGTTTATTATTTATGGATACCTGTAAGCTATATTTTCAAGCCATTTTTCGATGTAAGAATTGCAATTTAAAAAAACTAGGCGAGTTTAGTCTACCAATTTCATTTTAGAAATAAAGTTTTCAATGTACTCAGTGTCTTTAGGATTATTTTTCTTGGCTAGTTTAATGCTGGTTTCAAAGTTCTTTTCTTCACCTAAACGGCGATATGCAGTAGCTCGATAAAGCCAAGACCTCATATTTTTTTCTTCAAGATTATTCAAAACGTAATCACAATCCATAATGCCGCGCTTATAATTTTTTAATCTAAAAAGAAATTTTCTTATTAATGTTAGCAGTTTTATGATTGAAATGTTTTACTTACTTTATGTAACATAAAGCTCTGTTATTGTATAATATAGGACTGTCTTTAACATGTGAAATGGCTTTCGTATACAACATAATAGCCTTTTCGTAATTTTGCTTCCGGTAAGCTTCGTTGCCCAGTCTGTCAATAAAATAAAAAAATTTTACTCTATCAAAATTTCAAAACTAAATAACGTAAATGCTTTCAGCTCAATAGTAGATTGTTAATGAAAATAGGCTTTGACTTCTACTTAATGTTTAGTGGCAGTGAATTTTCATTTTTTATGTTACTAATTCTTAATTATATTGAGCCATATCAAAAAGCTGCAGAATTTCGGAAATAAAAAAAAAAATTGTGCTGCCTCTTGCACTTGACATAACAACTTAAAATATAATACCGCACTACCTCTTTGAAACATATGTACATATGCACATTAGGGTGTTATTGTTATGGGGTCAGAATACGCGAAACCGACATGTCTGAAATGTTTTTCAAAGTTTGTTATATAAATCAGTAGCTGCAAGTGGTAGAAATTAGTGTACGGAAAAATTTTTTACAAAAAATTGTTGCAATTATTATTGCTATTCAAAGTTTTCATTAACCTTTTTTTTAAAATGCTATAAGTTTTGAACTGCTTGACTGATTGTGACGAAATTTCTGTAGATAATAAGTTGAACTTATGTATTAATTATATAAAAAAAATATGTATTTTCGTTAAATTTTATTGCAAGTTTTTTACTGTTTTCTCGAATAACTTCTACATTTTTTGTCCGATATCCGCAAAATTATTCTTAAAATATTTGCAAAAGAATAGCCTTTCATTTTTAAGTCTAAAAATATGAAAAAGAAAAAATTTTTCATTCAAATGGAGCAGTTGAAATTTAGTGATTTTTAAAAATGTCAGTTTTTTTGAACTTTGAGCGCTTGTAACTTCATCAAATCTTATTCGATTCAAGGAAACAGCATATCGTTAGAAAAGGAGTAAAAATATCTTTGGAGTGCTGAAAACCGTTTTTGAGTCAAAAAAAAATTAATCGAGATATAGCCAAATAAATGAAAAAGGTGCCGAAAAAGGGGTTTTTTGGGGATATCTCGAAAACTATTCTTAAGAAAAAAAAAAATGGTTGCCATTTTTGGGAACCAAAATACATGGAAAAAAGTCTATGAGAAACCAGATCCTTTTTCTTGTAAACTAGTGTTATTGATTTTTTTAAAAAACAACAAAATTGTTATGCATTTTTCGTCCGCCCGGTACCACTAAAATATTTATACCGTCAAAACTAAGTGAGGCTCCACAATTTTTTTGACGAATTCTAGTTTGGAAGGGTGCAATGCATCTCTGTAATTTTTTTTCAGATTTTTTCGAGGCGGCGCAAGTAATTAAAATTTAATTGTTGATACAAAAATTGCTAATTAACAACAAAAATGCAAAATTTTTTTTTTTTAATACGTAAGTTCAACTTATTATATACAGAAATTAAGAAATTTCGTCACAATCAGTCAAGCAGTTCAAAACTTATAGCATTTAATGAAAACTTTGAATAGCAATAATTACTGCAACAACAATTTTTGTAAAAATTTTTCCGTACACTAATTTCTACCATTTGCAGCTACTGATTTATGTAAAAAACTTTGAAAAACATTTCAGACATGTCGGTTTCGCGCATTCTGACCCTATGCTTACATGCTTGTTTCTATGTGTGAAATTAATTTTTTTAGCAATTTTAAAACTTTAATGTTTTGATATTTAACAGGAATATCGTGATATTTTAATTGAACTTTGAGACCAAACGTCTAAGGAATAAAACTAAACGAATTCAATTAAAATTGGTGCAGTAGTTTTTGCGTTATGAGCAAACATCGAAAACGGCTATCATTTTATTTATATAGATAATAAATTGAAGGGATGGATTGGCTTTTGGTTGATCAGAGTAAAGTTTCTGACTGCTTTCCACCTGGGGATTGCCAGAGCGATCTCTGAGCCAACCATTAGCAAGTTGACACACAGCCTCCTCGCGGCTCCATCTGGGTAATAATAATAATAATAGAGTTTAGCTACTACAGCTATTATAGCCTTCTTAGCTATTTAGCATTGAAGCTTTATACCAAGTAAAAAGCTTATTCAATAAAAAATGGAATAGAAAAAATTATCATGCACATTAATTTGTTATTTATTTTATAATTTTTTCTTAGCTTTATCGCACTTTCTCAACATACCCACTCACACCATGTAAAAATAGACATATAGATATTAAAATAATTATATGTATAAATTTACGTGGTCCAAGGCATAAATGTTAGAAAAAATTTACCCAGCATGCTGTGGGGCTCGGACAACACAAACAAAAAAAATTCACACCACCATTAAGCTACAAATTTAGCTACAGTTAGTTTTCAGTCTAAGCTTGAGTTGACCTTTTGACAAGCTAATGTTATAAACTTCGCAATTATTAATAAGAGTTGTCATGCGATTAAAAGGAGCTGTAGCCATATAATTAGTTCTACTAACCGGTTCGTAAAATAACTGATAAGAGTTACGAGTACTCCTCCGATTACTATTAAAATGTATATAGTTAAGAAGCTCTGCTGCAGCAAGAGACCCAGTTACAAGTTGATGCAGATAAAGTATATCCGCAATATTTCTACGCGAGCTCAAAGACTGCATATGTAATAACTCTAAACGATCCTCATAAGGAGGAAGGTTTAAAGGGTCAATCCAATTTAAGCCATTGAGAGCAAAACGAATAAAATTTTTTTGAATTCTTTCAATTCTATTTATATGAATATTATAAAATGGTGACCATACTTGGCTAGCGTACTCTAAGTGAGGGCGCACTATTGTATTATATAAAGTCACCGTTACTAAAGGGCTATTAAATTCTTTTGCCCACCTCTTAATAAAGCCAAGCAGAGATGAGGATTTTTTACAAATTTGATTAATATGCTCATTAAAAGTCAACTTAGTATCAAAATGTATACCTAGGTCTTTGACTACATCGACACGACAAATATTTTTATCTTTTAATTTATAATCAAATTCCACAATAGTTTTCTTCCTGGTAAAAACCATAGCTTGGCATTTATCAGGATTTAGATGTAAGTTATTCTTAGAACACCAAACTTCAAAGGATTTCAAGTCAGACCCTTTACGTTCGTGTAAATTTTCATGTCATCTGCATATATTAGCAGATGGGAGTTTTTAATAATATGTGTAACGTCATTTATTGCTAAAATGAACAGGAGCGGCCCCAGGTGGCTTCCTTGTGGAACACCTGATGTCGCGCTAAATGGGGAGGAAAACACTCTCCTAAATTTTATTTGATACGTACGATCAGATAAATAAGATTCAATCCAGCTGACAAAACTTAAAGGAAATCCAAGCTTCTTTAACTTAAACAAAATCAAGTTATGTGGTAATTTATCAAATGTTTTACTGAAGTCAGTGTAGATGCAGTCAACTTGCCCACCAGAGTCCAAAGAGCTTAATGCAAAAGAGGTGAAATCAACGAGGTTAGAAACTGTAGATCTGCCATTAACAAAACCATGCTGACGAGTTGTTATGACTTCACTACAGCACTCCTTAACCTGATCGTATAAAATATGTTCAAAAACTTTCGGTATTGATGATAACTTAGCCACGGGCCTGTAGTTTGAAACATCATTTTTACACCCTTTCTTGAAAATGGGGCTAATGTATGCATTTTTCCAAAATTTAGGAAAATAGCTTTCTCTAATTGATCTATTAAATAAAAAACTGAGGAGCTGACTCATCATAGAGCTGCAGTTAACTAAAACTGTCGCAGGAATACCATCAGGCCCGGAGCTGAAATCATCATTAACAGATGAAATATATTTCTCTATGAGGTCAGGAGAGAAAGATATCTCATTAACCGAAACTAAAGGGTCGTTATCCATATATTCAAAATAGTTGATTTCAGGGCTAAATAAATCCGTAGAAAATGATTCCTTAAACAAATTGGCAAACAACCCGGCTATAATTTGTGGGTCGCTAGTGAGCCCATCAACTGTTTTAAACTCAGATGGAAACCCGTCAGATTTTTTTTTAGAATTAAAACCCCAAAAATTCTTGGGGTCATGAAGAATATTCAGCCTAATTTTATTCAAAAATTCAGAATAAACTAAAGCTGACATATCTTTAAATTCAATAAACAGTCGCTGATAAGCAACAAGGTCATTTCGGTCCTGGCTACAAACGTATTTATTCCATGCCCTATTACGGCCATTCCGAATTTTTTTCAAATCCTTTGTATACCAAGGGTACGAGGAATTATTAACGTACCTCTTTGTATATGGCACCGACAATGCTATGGCAGAAAAAAGTTCACCATAGAAAAATTTAATGCAATCATCAAATGTATTGTTATTAAAAAATTTAGTAGGTCGTCTAATTTATTTCTTAAATTTTCGTTCAATTTCAAAAAGTCAGCTTTCTTAAAATTGAATTCGTAAATATTAATGGATGAACATGCATTAGTCAAATTTTCATTGTCAGATTGGTACACAATACTCAAAGGTGGATGATAGGAATCTACCGTTGACAGAGCATGGATAGCATTTCTTACAACAACATTGCTACTATTTGTAGCCAAGACTAAGTCAAGTTGTCGTCCGTGGCAATTAGTTATACAACTTACTTGTTGTAAATTTGAAAGTATTTCGTCAACAAAAATTTGTTGTTGTCGAGTTTTTGGACAAGATGCATAAAAATATGTACCATCGTCCGATGAAGTCCATTTTAGGTCAGGCAGATTAAAGTCACCTAACAACAAAATGTCGTCATTAGCGTCTAGTTCATTAATAATATGTTCTACGGCCATCGAAAGACATTCGTAGACATCTGCGCTACTATTTGGAGGAACATAAGTGTTAAGAATGTATAAATTAGTGTTACAATGTGTAACTTTAACACATAACAATATTAGATGCACAGGCAATTTCGACTAATGAACTAGTTAAATGATTTTTTATAGCTATTAAGACGCCTCCACCAACAGAAGAAATATCTTCCAAGTGTCTGTCTCTTCTGAAAACTTGGAAACTATTATCAAAAAGTTCCATATTGAGAAAACTGTTATTTAACCAAGTTTCGGTAAACACGATAATATCCTCAGAGAAATTCTGAGTTGATAAAAAGATATCTTGCGTCTTGGAACGCAAACCCCTTACATTTTGATAGTAAAGGGATAGCCGTTTCAGTTTTTTGAATTGGAACGGACAGTGTGTCGGACAGTTTTATTAATTTTTTTCGACTTGAATTCAGAAATAAAGATATTATCTACCCATGCATTAGAATTTAGAATGGCAGAAAAATAAGAAGTCGCCACTGTAATTTTAAAAGACGCATGAGTTGTTTTATTACCGATTTTCCTGCATGAAATGAAGGCGTCGCACACTGTTGTATTTTGAGAAAAAATGGACAAAATCAAATTCCCGTCGATAGGAATGCCCAAAAAAAACGAGGTCGGTCTCATTCGAAAGGTGATTTCATGCTTTTTTTAGAAAAATTGTCCCGAATCGAAATCCCAGCTTTGGGCGTTTCTCAGAAATGCCCAAAATATGGTCTTTTTCAATTTTAGACAGTTTTTCCCAATTTTAGTACAATTTTGACTCGTATACATATCCGATGATAATTTATTTTGAAAGTCGAGAAAAATACCTTTAATTTGGTATTTTAAAAATTTTTCTAGGTGCTTGGTATCGAAAAATACATCTATATTTAATTAGGGGTAAATTAACGTTAATCTATTATATAAAACTCATTTTTTGTCTGTCCGTCTGTCTGTCTGTCTCTTTTGCACGCGGAAACTATCCAGCCGATTTTGATGAAATTTTTACAGTATGTTCGCATCGATCGGGCGGGTGTCATAGGCTATAAAACTTTTATTTAGGGTACATATTTAGGGTGGCCCTCATACACAAATATTTTAAAAATAGCGATTTCTCCAAGACTGGCAAATCGATTCTCATGAAATTTACACAGTATGGCTTTTATGTTAAGGGGCACAGATTGAACGGTAAAAATTTTATTTAGGGTGCATACTTAGGGTGGCCCCCATACAAATATATTTTTAAATATCATTTTCACGAAGACAAACAAATCGATTCACACCAAATTTACACTACGTATCTCTAATGTTAAGAAGCATAGCTTAGACCACAAAACTTTTATTTAGGGTGGCCCTCATACACAAATATTTTAAAAATAGCGATTTCTCCAAGACTGGCAAATCGATTCTCATGAAATTTACACAGTATGGCTTTTATGTTAAGGGGCACAGATTGAATGGTAAAAATTTTATTTAGGGTGCATACTTAGGGTGGCCCCCATACAAATATATTTTTAAATATCATTTTCACGAAGACAAACAAATCGATTCACACCAAATTTACACTACATATCTCTTATGTTAAGAAGCATAGCTTAGTCCACAAACCTTTTGTTTAGGGTGGCCCTCATACACAAATATTTTAAAAATAGCGATTTCTCCAAGACTGGCAAATCGATTCTCATGAAATTTACACAGTATGGCTTTTATGTTAAGGGGCACAGATTGAATGGTAAAAATTTTATTTAGGGTGCATACTTAGGGTGGCCCTCATACAAATATATTTTTAAATATCATTTTCACGAAGGCAAATAAATCAATTCACATCGAATTCACACTACGTATCTCTAATGTTAAGAAGCATAGCTTAGACCACAAAACTTTTATTTAGGGTGGCCCTCATACACAAATATTTTAAAATGTCATTTTCACGATAACAGGTTAAACGATTTACACCACGTAGCTCTTATGTTAAGAGGCATAGCTAAGGATACAAAACTTTTATTTAGGGTGGCCCTCACACAAAAAAATATTTTAAATATCATTTTCTCGAAGACCGCTTAATCGATTCTCATGGAATTTACTACTTAGTATGCCTCCAAATTTCATCAAAATCGGCTGGATAGTTTCCGCGTGCAAAAGAGACAGACAGACAGACGGACAGACAAAAAATGAGTTTTATATAATAGATTAACGTTAATTTACCCCTAATTAAATATAGATGTATTTTTCGATACCAAGCACCTAGAAAAATTTTTAAAATACCAAATTAAAGGTATTTTTCTCGACTTTCAAAATAAATTATCATCGGATATGTATACGAGTCAAAATTGTACTAAAATTGGGAAAAACTGTCTAAAATTGAAAAAGACCATATTTTGGGCATTTCTGAGAAACGCCCAAAGCTGGGATTTCGATTCGGGACAATTTTTCTAAAAAAAGCATGAAATCACCTTTCGAATGAGACCGACCTCGTTTTTTTTGGGCATTCCTATCGACGGGAATTTGATTTTGTCCATTTTTTCTCAAAATACAACAGTGTGCGTCGGCAGGAATAATATGTTTTTGTCTGATAAAGTTTTTAACATTGTCATTGGTAGTGTTATGTTGAAGTCGTGAAATAAAAATAGATTTTAACCTTGGCAATGCCAGCAAAGAAACAGGAGGCACAATCGCATCAACCTCCCGTGGATTGGGAATAACTGAAATCGAAAGAGGAGTAATTAAAGAGGAGGAAGGGGACGGAGGGTTAGTTACAGCAATAGTAGCAGGAAAATTGCGAATAGGTGGAGAAGTAATTAGAGAGCAATCCACGGAAGTTTTGTCACGACTGATGCCCGCACTATTCGCTCTCCCCACATTACCCAGATTCTTGTAGCTATCTCCGCATCCGCTAAGATAGTGAGCGAATGTGTGCAGCGTGTCCTCCCTGGAAGTAAACTGGGTTGTGCGCAGGGTTTGGTACCCGCCACGTAAAAACAACATTCCAATGAAGACTAAAAAAGTCTCGGATACAGAACCCCTCAACGTTGGCGACCACTGCAAACGAAAAAAGGACTATGATTTAAGGATATGCATCTGGAATATCCGGACCCTCAATAGGGAAGGTGCCTCTATCGAATTGGCGGATGCCCTCGGAAAAATTAAGGCTGACATCACCGCCATCCAGGAAATAAGATGGATAGGACAAGGTTGCTCTAACCAAGCAAGTTGGGATATCTACTACAGCTGCCATGCGGAGATGCGCAAATTGGGATGCGGATTCGTAGTAAGCAAGAGACTTCGCCACCATATCTCCAGGTTCACACCTGTGAGCAAAAGGTTGGCTACGATCCGCGTCAAAGCTCGATTTTTTAACATCAGCTTGATTTGCGCGCACGCCCCGACGGAGGAAAAGGACGATGCTGTCAAAGATGCCTTCTATGTGAGACTCGAGGAAGTATACGAGTGCAACCGTTGCCCTGGATTTCAACGGAAAGGTCGGAAGAGAAGGTATATTTGGCCCCACTGTCGCTCAGTTCAGCCTTCACGAGACCACTTCAACCGACGGTCTACGGCTGATCGACTTCGCCGCGGCGCGAAACATGGTAGTAAGTAGCACCAGATTTCAACACCTCGATATCCACAAGGCCACCTGGCTGTCCTCTGGTCAGAAAACACGCAACCAAATCGATCATGTTGCGATCGACGGAAGGCATGCTTCCAGCGTGCTAGATGTTCGTACGTTCCGGGGAGTCAATATTGACTCCGATCATTATCTTGTTGCAGCCAAGAAACGCATGCGGCAATGCAAAGGATGTACGCTCTGATACGCAACGAAAGCTGGACATCGCTAAGCTGCAATCACATCGGCCGGCCGAAGCCTAATCCTAAACCTAAACTCTCTACCCGATGATGCCAGTGGACTTTGGGCGCATATATTCCGCTCCAGGAGGAAGTCATTGGTTTCCGACGCCCACTTCCGCGAAATAAATGGTATGACCAGGAGTGTCGTGAAGCTACTGTAGTGAAAAACGCCGCCTTCAAAAGAACCCTGCAGTCAGCCGCAACGCGAGCCGTGCACGAAAACTACCGGGAAAAGAGAAAGGAAGAGAGGCGCTTTTTCAGACGCAAGAAACGAGAGCAGGAAAGGCACGAGCGTGAGAAACTCGAAGTGTTACAGGGCAGGAATGATGCTCGAAAATTTTACCAACAAGTCAAGCGTCTGACCCAAGGTTTCAAGTCCGGAGCATCTACCTGTAAAGATGAACATAGAAATCTGGTATACATATGCTGGGTACACTGAGGTTATGAAGGGAGCACTTTTCCAAGCTGCTTGCTGGCGATGACTCCACCAATCCCGCCTTTGGAGAAATTAACCCGATGCCACCAATCACCGACGATGGTGTGGACGTACCACCACCTAGCCATGACGCGGTACGAGTTGTGATCCAACTACTTAAGAACAACAACATCGAGTACGTCTCGATTGAAGAGACAAGACTTACCACCCCTGTAGCTAAGTATTATGTTTACGCATAATGGGTACTCTTTTCACAACCGAAAGCAAAATTTGAAAAAATAACATTTCTAAGCAATGGTCGGTTCAATAAATAATTAAGAAGTTGCAAAAAAAAAAAAATTCAGTCGCAGTTAGGCATTGAAGTTCTAAACACAATTGGAACGAGATGCGACAGCGAGAAAAAACAAAACGGTTTTGAACCTTGGCATTCCGAGTAGTTACATGCGTAGTTTAACGATATCTGTTGGCTGGCTAAAAGTATATAAGTTGAATTGCTAAATTTTCATTTTGACAAAAAATTAATATAATTTTAGTCTCAGAAATTCACATAAATAATACCCAGAAAGTTTTTTTCTGACTTTAACAAGCGATATTCTGAACTAAAAACATGGGTATTGATAATGATACTACTAAAAGATATGTGAGTAAATAACCTAATGAAACTCACTCATTTTATTGCTCCAGCTCTATTACTTAGTACCAATAATGATAGAATAGAAGACTACGCATTGCGCATCTCCGTTATTTTTGCTGTCATTTTTGAGCGTCATCTGGTGGACGGTTAGAGTTGCCGTGGTATAAGAAATCTATGCTCAAGTTACTTTTTTGCTACTAATGTTCCCAAAAAAAAAAATACTAGAACTAGAACTCAAGAAGAAGATGTAAAGACAAATATCGCAAAATGTCTTAAATAAGACTTTTCGATGGACTTAGGCATGATTGATATTTATTGTATGGATTAAGTTTATTTTATAGCAGAACTGTGTATTCTGAAGCACTTTTGAAAAATTAATAATTTGCTCCCTTTATATTTATTTATATCAGAAGAACAAGAAACTGAGGTTAGCATCACATAGGTTAACCATCTCAGTGAAGGTGGCCTATCAAAGCCAAGTAACGAACTAATGACTTATATGAGACAACTAGATACAATTTTTTTAGAGTTTAATAAGGACGGAATACAAATAACCGAAATTTAGAAAAACTTTTAGAACAGGCAAATAATGTAAACTGCAATGTTAAAGTAAAAAAATTGCTCTTCAGAGCTAGGATATATTTTAGGATAAGACTTCTTAATAGGGACCTAGATGAAAACGTTTATAAAAGAAAAAGAAAACTTAATACAACAATTACCTGACTTAGAATGTGTTTTTCATTACTTAGAACAAAATCTAGGTATTTTTACAACTTTTGTGAATAAACAATGGTAAAATAGTCAAATACTTATAATAGAAATATAAATCAAACTGAATATTGAAGTTGAACTCAAAATAAATACTATATTTTCATATAAGCTTAAATGTAGCTGAGGAAAAAAGTACTCGACAACCCTTATGTACTTGGTGCAAAAGTAGAAAAATGCAACCGTAATCGTCCACCAGATGACGAGATGCTCAGCAGATTTCCATTTTTCAACTCGGAATGCGTAATCTGGTATTCTATCATTCTTGCTAAGTACTACTCAAAATAGACTTTGTTAAACACCCTGTATTTCATAGGGTGTTCAAGATAGACCCCCCTCCCATAGCATTTTTTACTCACAACGAACCAGGAACTCTATTTTTTTCCGGATGACACTTGAGATCCGGAGCACCCTGTATAAAGATGGGCCAAGATTTATTAAATTTTATTGTAGAGGTGATTTATAAACATACTGAAAAAAACAGTTTGCGCAAGATGGCCCACTTCTACAACTTATTGAACTACGTAATGAGTTTTAATATGTGTACGAAATTTGCTTGCCAAATACTCGTATGCATATTTTGATCAAAAAGTGTGCACAAATTGCACTTTTGGAGTAACACTTTGAAAATTTAGTATTAATTAATTAATTATCTGAAAAAATTTACAAAATTGACATAACTGGTGTTTTGCATTCTTTTTACGTACGTTCTGAAATTTTGGGCTATTTGTTCTCGTTCACGACGTGCTTTTGCCCGTTCATCTGCATCCTTTTCCATTTGCTGCATAAACGTAAATTTATCCATTTCCATTTGAACTTTGATATCGCTGTCCGCTTGGTCAGGCTTTTTATTGATAAAAGACCGGTCTTCGCCCACAGTTACAATAAAGTTGTTTTCATCAATTTGGTCTGGAGCTTTAGATCTTAATTTTAACTTGAATAGTTACTAACACTCTGCAAATAGCGCTATAATTTTGCGTTTAATCGTTAAACTTACGCTTCTGTCCTTCCTCCTTCTGAATCTGATTTGTTGGCGGCGGCCATTTCCTCTAAAATTTTCATAACGTGATTAACTT
This sequence comes from Tricholauxania praeusta, assembly GCA_949775025.1. Taxonomy (NCBI): domain Eukaryota; kingdom Metazoa; phylum Arthropoda; class Insecta; order Diptera; family Lauxaniidae; genus Tricholauxania; species Tricholauxania praeusta. The sequence goes on from OX459029.1 coordinate 115,551,423, forward strand.
TGGACTCAAAAAGAAGGAAATCTTCATCCATTTTCGGGGCTGTCATTTTGATTATTGGCAATTTGCATGTATATTTTTATTTTATTTAGAAATTATTTGAATTTGATTGCTTTGTTTACTGTGATGATTAATAAATATTGTTTACTTCGTTGTCAAGCAGACAGGGGTGGTAGTTGAAGTCACTTACTTACATTTGAAATATAATAAAGGCCAGCGCACACATGAAAATATCTAATTGATTAATTTTCAAAAAGGCATTGGGTCTTAATATGGTGTGCATCTTGCAGTAAAAGAGTTGGGGTCAAGCTTTTCATTAAACGAGAATTGTCAAATTGAAGTGAATTAAATAATTGCTCGACAGCTGTTGTTGTTAATTTTTAAGCGTTAAACTATTTAATTGACCACTAACTATTTATTAATTATTTAATCGACCAATTGCAGACAAGCTAAACTCTTTACTGCTCAACCGAAACAAAAACCTTTGTGTGGATTTTATTTTTACTTTCCAATGCTGCGCCATACCAAAATATCTTAGCACTAGCTTCTTGCTAAAGATCAAAATTCTTTTTGTGTGCGGAGCATAGGGCCTCCACAAAACTCTTCCAAAGAGCACGATCATAGCGCCGATTTACATATTTCCTGCCACCATGAGGTTTCTACTTCAATGCTTATCGGCAGACTTCAGTTGGTTATTTCCGCAACGTGTGCCCAATCCATTTCCATTTTCGCCGTTTGATTTGAGTGTAAATCGGATCTTGACGGCATCTGAGAAGCAATTCGACATTAGAAATGGTCCTAGGCCACCAAATTTCCAAAATTCGTCGAAGACAAGTGTTGATTATGTAGCAGGTAGCTACTTGGCCTACCACCTGCTATATAATTTGGACTGAATCCATCTCAAGTCGAGCGGTGCCCATACCCTTAGGTTTACGTATAAACTTCAAACTGACGCAACATTACTCTCCATATAAATTAAGCGAACACACACCACAAAATTTTGGAACAGGTTTACTTTAGTGACAACTCCCCAATTTTTTTTTTAGGAAAGTAGAGTTTTAGGAATAAATAATAAATCAGCAAAAAAAAAAAATGTCGCTCGGATCTAGTTTCGGAGATATAGCTTTTATAAAAAACGGTATAAGATAGGAAACACTAGATAGATTTCTAAAATATGGGTAACATATGAAAGGTAATTTGATAAGGTATAAAATCGACAAATATAAGTCCCAGAAAAAACATGTGTTATGTCAGTTATAAAATACTACCCATTAAACTTTTTGGTCAGTTTTCTTTCTCTATTAATAATGGCTTCTGTTCAGAATATGAATAGCTAAAAACTAATTACCATTTTTTTTTTCTAAAAAATTTCTTACATTTTGCTTAAGGCCCTTTATTAAATTTTGCACAGTTGTTTCAACGACAGTACGGTACTATCTTTTCAACTTAAGTCTTGTAAATTTTTTGCAGTCATACCACTCTTTCGAAGATCTCTTTTCACTAGAGCCCAATATCTTTTTGGGCGAAGCTCTGGACAGCTGGGCGGATTTGATCTTTTTACTTTGATACCATTCCATCATAGCTTAAGAGTAATGGGAGGTTGGTAAATCAGACCAGAAGATCACTGTATCCTCATGTACACGAATAAATGGTAGAACACGTTTTTTGAGGCACTCGTCTATATAAACTTTGGAAGTGATTGTGCCTTGCGTAGCAAAGAAGTTGCTTCTAAGGCCACAGATGCATATGGCCTGCCAAACCATATATTGCTTCGAAAACTTCGAAATTTTTTGTTTTTGAATTTATTAGGCACATGTCTCTTCTTCGATGGATAAAATGAATTTCATTTGTAAATTAAGCATTAATAGGCTATTGATTATGGATTTGAATAAGGAACTAATTCGTTAAAAATATTTTATTTTCTTATATGTTCAATTGTATCCTAAAACTGATATAGCCAAAAGTGCGATTAAATTAAGGCGTGGACTTTTGAGAACGATGCAAATTTGTTCACTTTTTCATAACTCAAAAACTATATATTTTTAGCATTTACACTTTATCAGACTTATTGAAGAGAATAAAATTTCCTATCGATATGACACTTTATAAAGTCAAATAACTTATTTTTTCATCAAAATAAGTTAAAAAAAAAAAACTATTTAAGAAAACCCAAAAATTTCAATGGTTTGAACTTTTTTTCGTTTTTGGGTATAGCTTTTTTCAGAGTAGTATTAAGGATTTTTTTGGTTCACATAAAAGAAAGGTAATGTAGTTTCCGTCAAAATGGTGACACATAAGAGTATTTTGGATGAAGATTGACTGAGATACAGTCGTTCAAAGTTACCTACTTTTCTATGATTTTGCCTTTATGCCATTAGGCTATTGACTATGTATGTATGTATTTGAATAAACAAAAACAGGAGAGATGCTGAAAACGATGTTGATATTCAATATATATAAATAGTACAAAAAACTTTAATGTTATACTAATTAATTTCTGTTTTAAAGATTTTTTCTCCCGATTCTTCTGAAACATTAGCGTTTTCACAATTTAAGCCCTTACATTCTAAGATCTTAAGTATATACTATATCAAAAGTTTGGACAAATACTAGTAATATATCATTAATGAACTGAAAATTACTATTTATTGAATTAACGTTGCTTTTGTGTGTAAAAATTAAAACTAGCATGGTATATAGGTAAAAGTTGGTAAAATCATTTAAAAGTAGGTAAATTTGAACGACTGTATCTCAGCCAATTTTTATCCAAAATACTTTTGTGGGTCACCAATTTGACGAAAACTATATCACATATCTTTTTTGCTAGCTAAAACAATCCCCTCAGAAACAGGTTATACTAGAAAAAATTAAATTTGTCGGTTTCTTAAACAGTTAATTTTTGAACTCATTTTGATGAAAAATAAGTTTTTTGACTTTTCAAAGTGTCATTTTGATATGAAATTTTGTTTTCTACCATAAGTCTGATAATGTGTATATCATACTTTTTGAATTATATCAAAAAAATAAAATTGGACAAGTTTGCACCGTTTTCAAAAGTCCAAGCATAAATTTAATCGCACTTTTGGATCTTTTTCAGCAGGCATTGAAATAAGATGCAGTAATGCCCTGTTTCTGCAGTAATGATTTTAAATTTGCAGTAATGATTTCAGAATATAGTAAAAAATCTTAGTATTGATTTTTAGCCAAATTCATAATACTTAGTTGTGCGTTAATATTTGAAACGAAATACACATTTTATTTTGCATATAACTGCTGTTTTAATTGTCTAATCCCACCAATCTGGGCTTTAAATGTAGCAACCATAAAAAGTACTCGGCAAGTCTTCTTACGTTTCGCAGTAAAATAAAATCATGGTTTCATTATTTTTGTTTTCTTTCAAATCTCTAACACCGTGGTATCTATTATTTCATGTTAATATTTAATATTAATCACTTGAATAAGCTCTTAAAAAATTTTTGTTAAAAAATTGCCAATAAAAAAAAATGTATGTAGTATGTAAATGTAAACGCAGTAATGATTTTTTCTTATTTCAACCCCTGATTTACAGGTTACAATTGAACATATAAGACAATAAAATACCTTTAACGAATTAGTTGTTTATTCAAATATGTTCATACATATTGTCCATGATTGAATAATACAGGTTTATGCGAAAGCAATATGCTGCTTCTTCCATAGCTGCTTTAATGTCAGAATAGACCGACCATAACAAAAGTGATAACTTTTTTTGTCATTTGAATTTTTTTGTGAAAAATAAATATTTAACAAAAATTAATTAAAATTTTATTACATTTGTGACTCAGTGAATTTTTTAAAATATAAATTAATTTGTTTGCGAAATATGCTACGCCTATTTGGACATACGGAATTCATCTGCCAGCAATTCAAATATCGAAATTCTGCAACAATACCAGTCCAAAACTCTACGGATGTTACTGGGTGCACCTTGGTTTGTATCAAACTTCACTATTCACAACGATCTTATGATCACAACAATAAAAGAAGAAATCCAAAAATTTTATTATTGCAATTACATTATTATTATGAGGCTCAAACAGACACATGTTTTAGACTTACCATTTCGTAGATAATTAAGCCTCATTTTTGGACACACATATTGTTGTGTCTATACACTAGCTTTAATTAAGTAGTTTTATTCAATGAAGTAAAACACTTCCAGTTATTTACCATTGTTATCTCATTTGCTTATTATCTTTTGATAGTTTGCAAATAAAAATTAAATACAAAAAAAAAAATATGCTCGAAGGAAAAAATATATTGCAAAGGTTCGTTTACTTAAATGATTGAAAAATACGCATAAATTGTTCATTGCATCTTTTGATTTGTAGAACAGTGACGGCTGCTTTTAGCACTCTCGCGTGATTCGCACATATTCAATCGTGATATAATTAAAACTAAAGTACGCTCCCACTCCTAAGCTTGCGAATTAAAGCGCATAAACGTACATGGCTGGGAAAAACGTATATCAACATCAGAGGGACGACGTGTTTTAATGCAGAGGATACTTAAAGGACATGTGTTATCGTATTAGAGGTAGAAAACGGCAAATTTGTGCGTACCGCATATAAGAAAAAATATATATATATATGCTTCTGAATGTAAAATGCATATAATTTGCAGTTCTTTAATTCTTTAACAAAAAAAAAATAGTTTATTTCAACTTTAATTATATAATAAACTAAAAAATAGATTAAAGTTACGAAACTTAAAATTAAGATTTTTGTTTACCACCTAAGAACGTTGCTGTTCGATGATATATTTGTTTAATTGACTTGGAAGTATTGGCAGCTACTGTATTATAAACAAAAGGTGCTGTACTTTTGGCCCTTGATTTGTAAATATCGATGTGGGAAAAGGCATTTCTCCAATAGCAAGACAATTAACATCAGACATGTCGTGAGCCGCAGCTGGTAGTAGATAGATTTGATTAACATGGTGGTCAATGACACGTACAATACCTGAAAAATAAGATTTTAACCGTTATTTTACCTTTAAACACTTGAAACTTGTCTTCATCAGGTCGTTGAAGTCACCTTTTTGTTATCATAAGTATATCGAGACGACCGTCTCGACGAGCTATAAATGTAGTTTCAGAAGTTTAATCTTTTAAACCATTGGGATAGAATTTTCGTCATATAATTTTTATATTGTCTTATATGTGACCACCATACATACCAATCCCTAAGTAATACTTACTTAGATTTTTTATATTTAGGGGAAGAAAATAAAGTTTTTTGTGAAAAATTTGTACTGATCAAATGTTTTATTTCACTAAAAATAATTTTAAGCTGATGTGTACTTATTAATAATAACTAAAAAGGTATAAAGGAAGATAATCTCACTATGGGAAAGCTAACATCGACTATTACTCGGAAAATTATATTAGATTTAAAAGAAAAAGTCAAATCCTTGTGTGAAATTGGTGAAATCGTGGGAAGAAAACACTCAGCAATAAAAACAAGTTAAGGTGTTATCTTCGGCCCAGCCAAAACTCACATACCCTACACTGCACTGAAAGTCGCTTTTAAATAAATGTTAAAAGACGTTGAATAAGTCGAAAAAAATTTGAAATGTAAAAAAGGTCGGAGAAGTTGAAAAATGTTGAAACAGTTGTAAGACTGAAAAAATATGGAAACCATTGAAGAAAGTTGAAAGAGATTCAAAATGTCGAAAATATATAAAAAATTCTTAAAAATGTTGAAATAATATGAAAACGTTCAAAAAAGTTGAAAGAGTTCAAAATCGCTGAAAAAGTCTATAAAAATAAAGAAAATAATGAAAAAAAATTAAAGAAGTTGAAAAAGTCAAACGAATACATATGGGATGTATTGGAAAAAGTTAAAAGGTTGATAAAGTCAAAAGAATATGGAAAATATTGAAAAAAGTCGAATAAAAACTAAGAAATTTAAATGTGCCATGCCCACTTCTCCAATTCCGCCTACTTTTGGGTTACTAAATCATATTCGTCATTGACATGCACATACCAAATCTTAGCCCAATAGGTTGAATAATTTGCGATATATGCTGTAATAAGTCTTAAAATTTAGGGCGGTAACACACCCACTGGTGAAATCTGGTCCGATTTTTATCCAGAAATAGCTTTTTATAAGCAACACTCTTTCACCAAATTTTAGTATGATTGATCACATATTTCGAAATATATGTCACTTAAGGTATTTTACTTGTATGGGGAGTGACACGCCCACTCGTGCTTTTTCGCCCACTTTTGATTCAGGTATACCTTATAGCAAGTTAACCACCTAAATTAAATTTCATACCAATTGTTGCAATAGTTGAATCAATATAGCGATTGAAACTTTATGGTAATATAGGAGGTGCCACGCCCACTACTGCAATCTCATCAATTCTCATTTAATTTCAAAGCCCATAGCAGCCGATACCTCTAAGCCAAATTTTATGAAGATTACTCTCATAGCACACTATCTATAACAGTAAACGTTATTTGTTTGTATGGGAGGTGCCACGCCCACATGCTCCATTGCACCAAATTTTTGCAAAAACATACCTTCTATATATGCCTTATTAAATTTCATAACGTTTACGTTGTTAGTTCTCTTAATATAACGTTTATAAATATTGTGGGCTGTGCCACGCCCTTCAACGAGTTTATTCAGTAAAGTGGAAGAGCTTGTGTTGATAACTGCTTTCAGTGGCATCATCTCTAAAATTTTTATGAAAATCGTTTGAGCCAATTTTGAGAAATATGGAATCAAAATTTTTAACTGTTTAAAAGAGCCACGCCCATTTTTACGATTCCGCCCACTTTTATCACAATTCAAGATATATTTGAAATGTACCCGTCTACCAAATTTCATAACAATATCTTTCACGGCTTATATGGTGGTATAAATGTTAAAATTTAGGGCTGTGCCATGCCCCCGTAGGAAGCTTTGAAAACTTAAAACCTAGCCTAACTAATCCTAATCTTGTTCACATGTGCATCAAATCACCACGTTTCATCAAAATCGCTGCAACTTTTTTCAAAACTGGCCTGGGTATATATTTATTTATATTATATATTATTTATATTTTATTTATAAAATTAGTATTAGTATTAGTTTTAATTCCAGAAAAATAAGTGTTACAAAATTTTTTAGTTTACAATTTGAATCTTTTTTGTATCTTTAGAAAAATAAAGTTAATATACAATTTAACGTATCCCGCGAAGCCTAAAGGGGTTGTCTGCAGGAAAAAGATTAGACTTTTTCAAATAGTCTTTATTTGCTGATGTGTTTTAGTTCAATGTTTTATTGTTTTTTTAGGAAGGTTATTTATTGATGTAGTGATCTTTGATTTGTTTTTTTTTTTTCTTTTAATAGGAATTTCTATGCTTATGAGATCTGTGGGAAGTTCATTGAGAATTTTTGGTATTTTTATATCAAGTGTGTGTTTGCCGTAGTTGTTGTAAAATCTTGCTATTTTGTATCTTCCATCGGTTCTGCGTCGTGTGTCATGAAGGTGATCGATACCAATTCTGAACTGCACTTCATCGTAAAATTCATTAATCAGGGTTGATTTGTATAGCCCTTCTACGTTGAGTAACTTTAAATTTTTCGCCGGATTTTCGATGCGTCTTGCTGTTAATAACTTTAGTAGACTATTTTGACTCTGCTGTAGTTGTCTACAATGTGACGATGAGCCCCAAGCTGTGATACCATGACGTATATAAGATTCCCCAAGTGAGAGATAGGTCTGCTTTACTACTATATCATTGCTGCAGTTTCTCAGGTGAAAGAGAGCATAGGAAGTTTTCCTTAGCTGCTTTTGAACTTCTTTTACGTGTTCATTCCATTTAAGATTATGGTCAACTAATACGCCTAGATGTTGATACTTGTTCTATATTAACGTTGCAGGTATCGTTTGTTTTGTCTACTCTATTTATATGCAAGCAGTCATAGTTGTGATATTTTATTTCAATATCGTGGTATGCGATTTGTGGTTGCTTAACGTGCATAATTTTTGTCTTTTTGCAATTATTATCATGGGACCATTTTAAAATTGTATCAAACTCGTCTTGCATTATTTTTGTTGCCATTTCCAAATTTTTGTGGGTTACGATAATTGCTGTATCGTCAGCGTACGCAAATGATTCGCTATTTTTTAGCTGCTTAAGCATATCGTTTGTATACAAGATGTATAGCATGGGTCCCAGTTTAGATCCTTGTGGGACTCCATGCGTAATTTTTACTTCGTTGCTCATAGTATCACCAATTTTAACTTTGTAAGTTCTTAAGGTTAAATAATTTTCGAACCACCTAAGGCAGTCACCAGAATTATAAAGCGTTGAAATTATTTTTTCATGTGACAGTGTATCAAATGCCTTACTAAAATCTACAAACATTACAAGACTATGAAAATTTTTGCTTAGTCCTTTATTTAGATAACTTGCAAATCGACCCAGGAGCTTGTTTAGATTTTTTCCTTTTTGGAAGCCATATTGATTCTGACAGATTATTTTATATTTAGTAACAAATCTGGTTAACCTTCTAACGACTATTTCTTCCAAAACTTTTTCTAAGATAGGTAGGATAGATATTTGCCTGTAGTTATTATAATCTGATTTTGTACCATTTTTATATATAGGGCGAACTATAGATGTTTTAAGAGCAGCAGGTATACTACCTTCATCAATGCTTGTGTTAATAAAACTAGTAATTGCTGGCGCCAAGATGGCGGAATGTTTTTTTAGATCTTTTGGTCGGATTTCATCAAATCCTGCACTTTTAATTACTTTGAGGCTATTTAAAATATTTATTGCTTCGATTTCCGTAGCTTGTTCCAAAAAGATTGAATTTTGAACTGAATTTTTAATGAAAACATCAGGTTCAATTGTGCACTCGTGAAAAGTAGCATCCACATTTTCTTTAAAAGACTTTGCAAACATTTTGGCTATGTCAATATTATTACACGTTTTCATATTTTTGGTGACTATTTCATCTAAATTTTCTCTTTTTCTGCCCAAAACCTCATTTATTGATTGCCATGTTTTTCTTATATCCTTTCGACATTCAAAAAATTTTTTTTAAGATATTGGTTTTTTGCATAGTCGAATTTTTTATTGACAGAGTTTCTGAACGATTTATATTCATTTTCCCTTTGTTTATCTTTTGGTTTTGATAACCATCTTTTATACAAAACATCTCTATTTTCGATTAATCTTATGAGTTCTTCATTTATCCATGGGTTAGCTGATCTTTTCTTTTTAGTCGGCTGTGCTGCTTGCAAATAAATGTTCTTAAATGTTTTTTGTATATTATTATATATTCCTTCGGCATTATTTGAGTTGCAAATATTGTTCCAATTAGTATTCGTTATTAGTACATTTACCCTATACTCATTTACACCGTTTCGTTTGTTCATTTCTTTAATGTTGTTGTTATTATCTTTTGTTATTTTGCATATGAGAGCATAATGATCTGATATATTGGCTTTAATAACAGCAGCATGTATATGACTTTCTTTGTCTCTGATAAAGAGATGATCGATGTTTGTACTTGTGTCTTGATTTATATCTACTCTTGTGCTTTCGGAATTGTTTATATTTTTCATTCCATTAGACGATAGCATATCAAGATAACGCACTGTCGTAATTTCTGGTTTCTTTATATCTATATTCGTGTCACCAACAACAACTAAGTTTTGTTTTTTATTTATTGTTTTTATTATTTCGTTTAACTCGTGTACGAAAGCTATTGCATTATTTGAGGGTGGCCGATATATAGCAATTAGAGAAAGAGCATAATCTTTAGTGTGTAGGTTGACTTGCATTACTTCAAACGAAATCACTTTCGGTAAAGAGATTTCATATGTAATATTTTCTTTGATGTAAATCGCTATACCACCGCCTTTACTGTTTTCTCGGTTTAAATAGTCTGCATTGTAACCTTTTATTGAATATAAATGATTTTCATCATTCGTAATGTTGGTTTCTACAAGTACAATTACATCAACATATTGCAGCAAATCATTAATTGCAACTAAAAATGGAATGAAGTTTTTCCTAAGTAATCGAATATTTAAAAAACAACAAGATATATTTCGGCTTTGGATATCAGTGTTGGAAATTTCATGAAAACTTGATATTGTTTTTATATTAATTTTATTCATTGTTGTGTTAATTTTACTATGTTCTATATTTGTTTTGAGATTTTGTGTGAATAAAAAAAAAAAAAAACGTGTAAAAAATTAAAAGGTTAAATTTTTTAACCAAGGTCACTTTCAGTAGAGACTTGAATATTATTTGAGTTTTCATTTTGTTTTAGTAAAATACGTCCGTCTTGGACCCACACATATTTCCATCCACATTCTCTTCCTTTATTTTTTGCCAGCCATAACAAACGTCGATTTGCCGCTGTCAGCTGATCGTTTATATAAATTCGTGTTTTGTTTTGATTTTCATTTTTATATTTGTCTCCAAGAGAGCTTACGTTTATTCTTTTTGTGCGCATTTTTCGCATTATCTCGCGCTTTTTCTCTGTTGGTTCTATTTTTTAAACGATATGCGTCTGCAATGCGCACATCAAGTGTTGTAGCAAGATCTTGTACGATTTCTCTAATGCTTTCGTCGTTTATTTTCGGTATGTTTTGTATATCCATATTTTTGCAATTGTTTGCTGCTCAAGTGCATTTAATCTTTTTTCCATTTGCTCTATGCGCAAGTCTTTCTCATTATTTTTAGCGGACAGGTCAGCGACCTGTTTCGTCAGCATTGCCATGGTCTCGTTAACTTTTGAGAGTGCGTTTGCTATCTCTCTTTTCATACCTTCTTGTGCAGCATCAATTTTGTGGCTCAGCTGTTCTATTATACATAGGGTATAGGCGGTAGGCGTGTCCGTGAACCGATTTCGCCCATTTTCAATAGCAAGATGCCTGCAAGAAGATGTGACCTGTGTGTGAAAGTTTCATTCAATTAGCTCTCTTGGTTTTCCCGTAAACCTGATTTCAACAGACAGACAGACGGACACCGCTAAATCAACTCAGGTGGTGACGCTGATCAAGAATATATATACTTTTCCATACCTGCCACGCCTCCTTCTATGTGTTACAAACGGAAGGACAAAGTGAATATACCCTCGGTGTAGGGTATAAAAATGGTTGATAAATACGCCAAACAGCATCAGGTTGAAGATTTATCGAGATCTGGACGCCCAAAGCGGCTAAGTGGTATTGAAGTTACAGATGAAGTAATAGCGTAGACAGACGGTAGCGTTAATGCGCGTTAAAAATTTACTAATTCAAATTAAAATTTTACCCTGACAGACGATAGTTTTGTGCATTTAGAAAACAGCTGACTTGTTCAACACACATAGGAAGCAAAACCGTATTGTTTACATATTTTGTTTTTGTCATTCTCTTTTCCACATACGATTCTCTCACACAAAATCACAAATAATCACTTCTTAAATTAAAAAAAATGCATTAAGATTTTAATATACAAGTATTTTTTGTTAAATATAATTGAAATAACTTACCTTCGTTATCTTTGTATCCATTTTTGAATATAAACAATAAATTCAATGTCACAAATAATGGCACATTCACAATGACAATGATAATGACATTAGTAATTTAGGATTATCGGCTGTGTTGAAATAGCTTAATTCAGTATAAATTCAGTTTGATTTTGTGCATTTACATCAGAGCTAATGCGCATTAGAATGGGAATAATTCACAAGTTAATTTGAATTAAGTCTGCTAATGCAAATTAACGCTGGCGTCTGTCTACGCTATAAGAGAAGTAACGGCATATCCAGCTTCAAATGCAGTTATATTATCAGAGAACATAACGCACACATCAGGCAATCCAGTAAGTGCGAGTACAGTCAGGGGACCGATTCACAAAAATGGCTTACATGGAAGGATACCAAGCAAGAAGCCATACATATCCAAGGTAAATCAGAGTAAGCGTATGGATGTTGCTAAAAAGTACAAAAATAAGGCTCTATCTTTTTGGAAAAACATACTTTATACAGACGAGAGCAAATTCGAAATTTTCGGAGCGAAAAGGCCCCTAAAATAAGGCTTGCTTAGAATGAAACCTTCATAGAAAAGTGTGTTACCAATACAGTCAAACACGGTGGAGGCTCAGTTATGGTTTGGGGCTGTATGGCGGCAACAGTTTGTAATCTTGTTGTTATTGACTTTACTATGAACTATTTATATGGATTACTTTTTGAAGGACAATGTTGACCCTAGCGTCGAGAAATTAGGCTTGGCTTGAAACTGGATCTTCCAACAGGACAACGATCCAAAGCATGCAACGAAAATTGTATAGGTGTGGCTACTGTACAACACTCCTAAGACACTTGATCATCCGCCGCAGTCCCCGGATGTTAACCCGATCGAGCATCTGTGGAAACACCATTGACAGAAAAATCAAACAACAAAGGGGTTTTTCAAGCAAGGCAGGCATTAAAGAAGGCTCTAAGGGAAGAATGGAGCGAAATCTGCCCAGATGCAACAAAAAAATTTATCGAGTCGATTCCTAGGAGACTAAATGAGGTGCTTAAGGCCAAAGGAAAACAAACCACATATTAAAATATTTAAAAAGCTTACTTTTTATAGTGAAGCTCTGTTCTCTTTTGTTTGCTGTTTACTTTTTTTTGACGCGTAAAATTTGGTCTTTTTCTAATTAAAGTGAAGTTATTATTTTTTTTAATTAGTTTTGTTAAATGTTTATATCAAGCTATCAATCCGCTATTATTAAATAATTCTTGAATTCCTTATATTTATTTTTGAGTTTGTGTTGTTAACTTAATTTTAATAAAACTTTTAATATGAGTAATTAAGGTGTTTACTTTCTTTTGACGCTCACAGTATATTAGAGCATTTTGAGCACCTTAATTTACGTGGTGGCTGTGGACATTTTCTCGCAATATGCCCATAATCATTGCAATTAAAGCACTTAGGACCATTTTTCTTTTTCACCATATCCTGCACCTCTGTTGTGCTCACTACCGATGGCATTGCATGTGTATGCGAACTTGTATCTGCCACTGATGATAGATTCTGACTGCCCTTGATACTGCATCTGGACTGCAGCTCTCGCTGCCGTTATCTCCTGACGACATTCTTAATCCATCATGTTGATAACTTGCCGTACCAACTGCAGTTGTCAGATTCATCATCATACCCTTCAGTTCGTTGATTTGGTTTTGCAAATCTGAATTCCCCTGCCCTATTGGCTCGCAAGCTTCCAATTCCTCTGGATCTATTTCGTCTTCTTGTAGATGCTCCTGCAGCTTAGCAATCTTGTGTGCCTTTGTACCAGTGACTTTTGAAATATTCGCCTTCAGCAAACGATTCAATTGTACAGTCAATTCTGTCAATTTCAACATTTTTCCTCTTTGGTTGATTGCGCAGCAAACAATTTTCAAAAACCAAAAAAAATTTTTTTGGAAAACAAAAAACAACCGTTTACAGTTTATTCTTACGATCGAATTGCAATCGCATGTACAGCTTTTCGATTTTTTTCTGTTGGCTTCGGCGTAACAAAAAAAAAACCTTGTCCTCGAAACTAGCTACGCTTCGCACATTCCACAATTACTTGCTATTTGTGCGCAGTTCTGATTTTGTCGAGATGAGTTTTATTACTTAACAAATTTACTTACTTACTTACTTAGATGGCCATAACAACCCGTTGTCAGGTTACGGCCGACCTCATTAGCTCTCGCCAGGCGCCTCTGTTTTGCGCGCGCCTTCTCCAATCGTTAATGCCAAGCGCGGTTAGGGCTTCCTCAGCTTGGTCTATCCACCGGAGGCATGGTCTCCCTCTTCGTCGTTGACCGGGGACCTTCCCTTCGAATACCTTTTTCGCTGGAGCTTCTTTATCCATACGATGGACATGACCCAGCCAGCGTAGTCGCTGTATTGTTATACGCTTAACTATGTCAATGTCGGCGTAGAGCTCATACAGCTCGTGGTCATTCGAATGCGATAGTCGTCGCCAACTCAAACAGGACCAAAGATTTTGCGGAGAACTTTCCTCTCGAACACCCCAAGAGCGGCTGCGTCTGTTGCCGAAACCACCCATGCCTCAGCGCCATAAAGAAGCACAGGTAGAATGAGCGTCTTGTAGAGTGTTAGCTTTGTCGATCGAGAGAGAGCTCTGCAACGCAATTGCTTACTGAGACCGTAGTAGCACCTATTAGCAATTGTTATTCTCCGCTTAATCTCCAGACTGACATCATTGTTGCTGGTTACGGCAGTGCCAAGGTAAATGAATTCCTTGACAACTTCTAATTTACAGTTGCCCGCTGTAACATGAGAGTCTAGATCCCGTGCTCTCTTGTTGTTGTTAGTAGACATCATGTATTTCGCCTTGCCCTCGTTTACCGTCAAACCCACTTTGGCTGATTCCTTTTCAATAGCAGTGAAAGCAGCAGTAACATCTCTCTTACTCCGACCGATAATATCAAGATCATCAGCGTACGCAAGGAGCTGAACACCTTTGAAGAAAATGGTGCCATTATGATGCACACCGGCTTTTCGTACGATCCTCTCCATAATGAAATTGAAGAGATCGCACGAGAGCGGGTCGCCTTGTCTGAAACCTCGCTCGGTATTAAAAGTTCCGGAGAGGTCATTCCCTACCTTGACGGAGCTACACGTATTGCTCAACGTCATCCTGCAGAGCCTTATCAACTTTGCAGGTATACCGAACTCAGACATTGTTGCGTATAGGCAATCCCGCACTGGGCTATCGAACGCAGCTTTATAATCGACGAAGAGATGATGAGTGTCGATTTGATATTCATGGGTTTCTCCAGGATTTGGCGTAGTGTAAAAATCTGGTCTATGGTGGACTTACCAGGTCTAAAGCCACACTGATAGGATCCGATCAGCGTTTCTGTATACGGCTTCAATCTTTCACACAATACGCTCGAGAGGATCTTATAAAACGCATTAACCCCTAATGGAAAAAAAAACGATGTCACGGCTGAAATGCCTCACCGATTATTATAAAATTTGATATGGAGATAGATTGAACCTTGAATAAAGATATTTGTTTAGAGTGGGCGGTGCCACGCCCCTAACAAGAAAAATCGTCTCCACGGCTAAACTAATGGACCGATTGTGATGAAATTTAGTTTGGATATAGAAACATTTCTGAAAGTTCTATGTTCTTTTGGTGGGCGTGGTACTGCTCCGAACAGGAAAATCGTTTTTATTGCTAAGCTAATTGACCGATTGTTATGGAATTTGGTAAAAAGGTAGATTGAATTTTGAGAAAAGGTATTCGGTCTAAAGTGGACGGTGCCACGCCCCCAATAGGAAAATATGTTTTCACAGCTAAGCTAATGGAACGATTTTGGTGAAATTCGATATGGAGATAGATTGCACCCTAAGGAAGAGTAAGAGGTATAGGTGATACCTCATGATACAAAAATAGCTCTTTCCAGTTTAGTTTTCCAATACTGAAAAGTATTTTTTGTTACTTTTATGCCCGCATCATTAGAAAATATCTTTATAATTAGATCTAGCTGATCTTCATTAAATGAGTATTATAACTAAATACTTTTGTAAAGCGGTGCTGTAAAGGGCCGTCCATTAATTTCGCATACATATTATGTATTTACAACTTTGAAAATTTATAAGGAATAAAATAAAATAGTGATTCCATTATCCGGGATGCCCTCGGTCCCAACCATCACGGATAATCGAAGTTCAACTGATTTATTTTGAGTTACAGTTGCGATTTAACTTGTTTTTGTTTAAAAATAAACGAAAAATATAGTTGTGTTGTGTCTTGCATAAGAACGATATCGGGTCGGACTGAACGGTAAAGGGATAAGGGGACAATTTATGAGTCAAAATCAAATAGACCGCATAATAGAATTATGTAGCACTAATAGAATGTTGTTTTGCGCTCATATGTAAATTAAATGTAATTCCAAAGGTGAGGTGAGGTGAAGTGATTAGTGAAACTAAATAAGATCATAATCAATGAACAAAAACGTTTTGTTATTAATAGGTCGGAAAAATTCTTCTAAGATTAGAATTTAGTGCTAACGGTCGAATTTCGACCTCAGGCGATACTAGTATATATTAATATGTATTATAATTATTGTTAATTAAAGTTCTTTAGCCGAGCCAACGTCCGTTCAATGCTGCGTTTTCTACTCAACAACCTCCTTTCGCTTCTTCTCCTTTACACCCGCATTTGTTCGTCAGTTCAGTATTGCCAATAATTAAATTTTAAAAATCTCTTGACAATAGTCAATAGCCTAATGGCATAAAGGTAAAAATTGGTAAAATCATAGAAAAGTAGGTAACTTTGAACGAGTGTATCTCAGTCAATCTTCATCCGAAATACTTTTATGGGTCACCATTTTGACGGAAACTACATCATCTTTCTTTTATGTGAACCAAAAAAATTCCTAGATCTAATCTGAAAAAAGTTATTCCCAAAAATGAAAAAAGTTCAAAACATTGAAATTTTTCGATTTTTTAAATAGTTTTTTAACTTATTTTGATGGAAAAATAAGTTCTTTGACTTTATAAAGGGTCATTACTTTTATCCATGATTGAATAATGTAGGTTTTCGCAAGCTGTCAAACTCATCTAAAAGTGTTTAACGTCATGCAAACCCGAGTGTCAAAATTGATTTTCAAAACAAAAAATTAAAACATTTTTCTAGAGCAGTGATTTGCGTTTGTCTCCTGACAAGTGACTTAGACAGATTCTCTACAAGTCAATTGTGCTGCTATGAACCTGTACTACAAGTGCAACGTGCACAGTGCACAGAATTAATGTTTTTATTAAATAAACCATTTAAGATGTTTTACTGTATGGGAGGTATCATACTTATTAGAGCGTTTCCAGTTGCAGTTGATAGCGTAGCATATTTCACAAATTTGTGGCATATTCCAAAAAAAAGTTATTTATAACACAAAAAAGTTGGCAGAATGAGAAATCTATTAAAATTTCAAAACTTATTGTAGATTAATTCCACAATTAATATGAATTCAAAAAGTTATCGCCATTTGTTGTGGTCGATCATCCGCTTTCTTTTGACATTCTGTGTACGAATGGAAGAAGCAGCATTTTTTTTACTGAAGTAACCCATGTTATTCAATCATGCTTTTACCCCTGTTTTTTTATGACATAAGTTGCGTACCAGCCAGATTTTGTGGGGAAAATTAAAAAGTGTCAAATCGCGATTTTCGAGATAGTAAAAGCTGAAATTTCTCTGACTACTCAAAACACCACAATTCTGGCTGAAACGGAAAAATAGGTAAAAATTGAAGACTGTCAAAAAGTTGCTCGTATTTTAGTAAACAAACAATGGCAGAGTTCAGAAGCTAAAGCTAGCGTCATAGTTGTAGAATCATTTGGTTAACACCTTCTGAATGCAAGGCGAGTGAAGCATTTTCGAGAATATTATTGAAATTATTGAAACTCAAAAAGTAAATGACCGATTTTAAAGTTTTCTACCTGATTTTTATAGATTCATAAATTATCTTGAACTTTGATTTATTTTAAATACATAAAGTGTATTTTAAAAAAATGTTTAGTATAAGAATAAGAGGTTTTGGCGTAAAGTAAATTTTAGCCAAAATTATTTTACATTTTGAGTTACTATAATTTTAAATTCAATATAAAAAACACTTTCGAGACTGCTTAAAATGTTAAGCTAGGCAAAAATTTTACATTTCGCATACATTATTACGGAATGCACGTTATTTAACAGCTACATAGTTAGTTCAGAAAAGTTCTGCACCAAATTTTTTTGTTCAAACAAAGAGTTATGTTCGATGGAATTGAAAAAACAAAAAAAATTGGAACAACTTTTATTTAGCAACACTTCCAATTCCTTATGTTAAAACTGCGAGCTTCTAAAAACAATATTTTAGAAATAATTATCTGGTTGACTACCGTACAACCATTTAGGTGACATTCAGCTTTACGATTCCTTTTCAATAAAAAATCACTCAGCTATTTAATTAAATAAATAAGCATTTACCAAAAAATGTTTTGATTTCAAGCGTTTTGTTATGTTACTCCTTCTTAACACAACCTTATAAGAAGTCAACAAAAAATCAACGCTGAAAATAATTTTATAAGGAAAGTATGGGACAGGTATAATTCAGGCAGGAGAATTTATTTCCCTCGCTTGCAAAAAACGATTTTGACAGTCTTCAATTTTTAGCCACAATAAATTTATCTGGGTGAAAATTGAACTTATTTTTGGGAGGGGAAGTGATCAGCTGTTTCTTACTCTCATTTTTTCTCTCTCAAACACCACATTTTTTCTGGCTGGAACGCTTTTGTGGTAAAACTTTATAAATATTTACCTATTTTTTCTGGCTGGAACGCAACTATAGTCAATAGCATATATTATGAGTAATTCCAATTATCTTTATCTAAAAAATACTTTGATTTTTAAAAAATTTTTTTTTAGAAATATTTTGCAATTATAAACGTTTTGGAAAAATATATTTTCTTAATTAAACTTATACAGTCACACCCTTAAGTTTAAATACACCCCTCAAAAATCTTTTCCAAATAAAACTAAGCATTTCAAGAAAAATGTCAATACGAGTATGCAATTTATTTTTAGTTCATTAATAAACAAAAACAGAAACAAAAAAAATTTACTTTGTCGCATTTATAACAGTGAATTCATAAAATACTTTAAAATAAGCAGGACAAAAGTTTATATACAGAAAAAAAAATTATTATTCTGCCGAAATTAAATAAAACTAAAAGATGCAGGCTTGATGTTAATATTTTATTGAGCCGCGCCGAGCTTCGATGACTGCTTGCAGACGACGTGGCATAGATAGAACCAAGTTTTCTGTTTCGGTGGGCGTGATTTTTGACCAGGCCATTTTTAGAGCTTGTTTTAGGGTTTCTTTGCTTTTTGATGCTGCACAATCCATTTTTCGTTTCAATAACTCCCAAACGTGCTCTATTGGGCTTAAGTCAGGTGATTGTGGAGGACTACGAATTGGAATATCCAATATCTTCCAAGACCCAAACTATCCACAGAAGGCTGCAAATGTTGCTCTAATATGCTTTTGTACAAGTGTCGGTGGTCGATGGTATAATACATCGATAAAAACCAAATGGTCAACACCAGTTGCTCCAATCGCTCCCCAAACTATCACACTACCGCCATCATGCTTTACAGGTGGTGTTAAATTTTTGCTTTGAGGGGCTGTGCCGGGCTTGCGCCAAATTTTTGCACGACCATCGCTCCCAAAAATGTTGAATTTTGATTCATCTGTAAATAGGACTATTCTCCAAAAGTCATCATTCATGTCCTTATACTTCATAACGAAATCCAAACGAAGCTGCCTATTTTTCTCAAAAATAAGAGGTTTCTTACGTGGAACTCTGCTATGGTATCCCTTATCCCGCAAAGCTCTTTGTACAGTTTTTGGATGTAATACTATCGGCTAACTTTGGCGAACTTATTTTCGGATTTTCGTTGACTTATTTTAGGATAAGGCTAACATCTCGGCGAGAAAGTTTCCTTGGTCGTCCAGTTCTGGGCCTGTTTTTCACTGATTTATAAGTTTTATATTTTCTTATAATATTTTGAATACTTGCACGCGACAAATTCAGCATATTGCCAATATATCTGTAGGTTTTGCCTTCCTTAAAATGTTTTAGAATTAAATCTTTAACTGCAGATTCGGTTTGTTTTCCGTTGCCCATTATTTTGCTTTTTAAGACTGCCGACAACGATCAAATCACAACTAATACAGAAAAAAAATGCGTAAATGAGAAAATCAACAAATGTAACTGTATTTTGTTTCGTAAGAATCTGCAAAAGCACGTGTTTCAGATCTTCTTTCCTTCTGTATTTAAACTTTTGTCAAGCTATTTTTTTTTGCTTCTAATGAACTTACCGTTAACTAGGCGATAACACTTTCCTTCTGTATTTAAACTTTTGTCAAGCTTTTTTTTTTGCTTCTAATGAACTTACCGTTAACTAGGCGACAACATAAAGATTTTTGTTGTTGTTGTAGCTTATTGATGGACTAAAAAAAACTACATACCTACATTTTTATTAAAATGCTTAGTTTTATTTAGAAGTGAAATTTGAAGGGTGTATTTAAACTTTAGGCCTTGACTGTATGAAATTTTAATTTATTAGCTTGCAGAATATTAGGAACTAAATGTTATTCAGCAGTTTTCTTAACACTGAGCAAAACAGTAATCAAAGGAGAGTCCCCTGCAACGTTATCAAACAAATGTCAATCAATCAATTAGAAAAGTCAATCATTACGTTTGCTCAAATGATTCAATATGCTGTATGAGAAAGTACACCGTCGTTAAAACTAAATTTCGCTGGAAGAAACTATCCACGCGTAATAAAAATATTAGTTTCGGTAAAGCGGAAAACTTAAAGTAGCCAATAAAGTATATATTACATAAGGGGAAACTTTCTGACCCTTTTGAGTTCGTCTTAAGTGTGCGCCAAGGTTGTTTGAAGTTTCCAATCTTGTTTCTGATAGTAAATGACGATGTCCTCAGCAGAGCTGTAGACAATCGCGGCATTCAAGGGAGTTTCAGCGAGTATCTGGAAGACTGGATTTTTATTTTGTACAATAGGTTTAACTTATAGCTCCTAATTAGATTTATAATGGCTGCTAAGATTGAACTTGGGCAACTTTCGTTTTCAAGATAATTGCAAAAAACCAAGGCGTTCGCACGGGACATTTCGTGGAAATGCCCATATGCCTCGTCGCCACCAAAGGGGCGTTCAAGTATTACGTAACGCAATTAGGGGGGAGGGGGGTCTTGCAAAACGTTACGATGCGTTACGGGGGAGGGGGGGGGGGGGGTTCGAACAACGCGTTACATAACATTGTTTTTGAAGTGAAACTACTTTAGCGGGTGGTTATTTGAAATTAGGTGTGTATAATGAAACTCTTTCTTAATGTGTATGTTTATTAAATAGCTACAGCCAAAACATTTTATTAAAATGATAAAAGTTGACGGGATCTAGATAAGCTACAGCAATAAATGATACATCACATTAAAGCAATCAACGAGCAGAATGTCCTTAAACTATCATCTTCGAGATTGGTTAACCAAAACCTGAGATATAAGCGTGGAAAGATTTCCTATTTTTATCGTTTATTGCTGTAGCTGTTCTAGATCCCATAAACTTTTATCATTTTAATAAAATATTTTCGTCTCATTTTTCGCCATTTTAACATATTTTAAACTTAAGCAAATGTTTATTACATTATGTGTGATTTTTTATTAAATAACAATATGAACAAGTTAAGGTGTTATCTTCAGCCAGGCCGAAACTCACATACCCTACGCTGCACTGAAAGAACATATATTTCAATAAATGTTAAAAAGATGTTGAAGAGGTTGCATAATTCGAAAAAAGTGTGAAGTGTTTAAAAGGTTAACAGAGGTTGAAAAATGTTGAAAAAGTTGTTAATATATGCAAAATGCTAAAAAATGTTGAGAGAGTTGTTGAAAAAACTCCAAGTCGATCAAAAAGTCGAACAAATAAAGGACAAAGAAATTTCATCACAATATCTTGCAGGGTTTACGAGATATGGTGGTATAAAGGTTAAAATTAAGGGCTGTGCCACGGTAATCTTTGGAAATTTGAAACCTAGCTCAATCCTAATTTAGTTCACATGTACACCAAATCACCAAGTTTCATCAAAATCGTTGCATTTTTTTCAAAATGGGATTGTGCAAATATACATAGAGTATGGGCGGTTGGCGTGTCCATAAACCGATTTCATCCATTTTTAATAGCAAGATGCCTGCAAGACGCTGATCAAGAATATATGTACTTTTCCATAACTCCCACGCCCCCTTCTATATGTTACACACGAAATGACAAAATGAATATACCCTCGGTGTAGGGTATAATAAAGAAAATAAACATCGCATGTATTTCCGGTACTTTTCGCAACATAATTGTGACTTTTAGCTAAATATGGTAGCTTGGGTGTTACGTAACGTTTAAGAGGGGGGGGGGGTAAAGGAAAACGTTACGATGCGTTACATGGGGGGAGGGGGGTCAAAAATCTTCAAAAATTGCGTTACGTAATACTTGAACGCCCCCCAAGCAGTCAGACATGCAAGAAAAACTCAATGTTGTCCGATCTTCTTCGGAAGAAGTAGGTCTGAAAATCAATATTGATAAGACAAATGGCATGTCTATCCGCCCAACCAGTGGCATCAATAGCTTCAAGATGGGCGAATCCAACATACAAGAAGTACATTCGCTCGTAATATTTGGCAGTCTTCGTTTTTATCAACGACAACGAGGCTGAAAAGTTTTGAGTCAAAAGTGAAACCAGTGCTTTATACGGCTGTGAAACCTGGTTAACAAACAGCACCCTGCTACACAATTTACAAGTATTAACCAACAATTGTCTTCGCTGAATTCCAAAAATTTAAAATATCGAACTGCTTACCAAATGCTATCAAGATCCAATTTCCATTCAAATCAAACGACGAAAGTGGAAATGCATTGAGCATACGTTGCGGAAATCACCAATTGAAGTCTGTCGGCAAGCATTGGAGTGGAACCCAAAGGGTAGCAGAAAATGCAGCTGTCCTAGATGATCGTGGAAACGTTCTCTAAAGCAGAAAATCAGTGAATCGGAGAACTGTTAGAGAGAATTGAAGGCATTCACTAATGATCGTGCACGTGGAAGAGTTTTGTGGAGGCCCTATGCTTCGTGAGGAGACAAAGAACACAAGAAGAAGAATAAGGCATATTCCACCATTCAGAATTAATAATACCGAATGGGCTAAAAGTGGCACACAAAATCTAAATTATTTTAAGAGCACTTCAAGTTGACTTTTACACCGAACAAAAGTGCTGCCAACAACATATGTATATATCTTACATTAACACTTTTGAAAATACGGAAGACATACCGTATGCTAGTCACCAAAATTTAAAGCAGATCTTTGCAATCTTAGTCTGGTTTTTGGTTGGTTTTGATCTTATATCTGCTGAAGTACTCCAACTACTTCCACATTCAAGGATTGCAAGCTTTACTCACAAAATCAACTCATGTTTTCGACTTAAATGTAAACTTAGCTTCTGGAAAGTTGCGGAGGTTATTATGATTGCAAAGCCTATCAAGCTACCGCACAACGTTTCCATCGATTTCACAAAAAAATATCCATCACCCACTCTAGATTGATGGAATTGAGATACCACACTCAAACTCAGCAAATACCTAGGCATAACTCTCAACTCCAAGCTTCGCTGAAAAGTGCACGTTAGAAAGCAAAAGGAAACAAAGTTTAAACAAATGCACTGGCTTATCGGCAAGTCCATATTTTGCGTTTTTGGGAAAATCGAAAAAACTGTTTTCGACTGAAATTTAACTACAGTAAAAAAGTAGATTGATCCATTGTAAAAGTTGTCAAAAGTTATTAAAATTCTGATTTTTCATTACATTTTATGACCTTATCTATAAGGACTATAATAAAAAACCTTTGGACTTGGCGGGTTTTGAAACAAAAACTGTGGACTTGGCGGGTTTTGAAACTGAAAACGTGGACTTGGCTGGTTTTGAAAGTGAAACCTCGGGACTTGGCGGGTTTTGAAAAATAATAATAGTAAAAGGTTCCGAAATCATTTTTTTAAAAATGGCTAATTGGCTGAAGTACTCCAACTACTTCCACATTCAAGGATTGCAAGCTTTACTCACAAAATCAACTCATGTTTTCGACTTAAATGTAAACTTAGCTTCTGGAAAGTTGCGGAGGTTATTATGATTGCAAAGCCTATCAAGCTACCGCACAACGTTTCCATCGACTTCACAAAAAAATATCCATCACCCACTCTAGATTGATGGAATTCAGATACCACACTCAAACTCAGCAAATACCTAGGCATAACTCTCAACTCCAAGCTTCGCTGAAAAGTGCACGTTAGAAAGCAAAAGGAAACAAAGTTTAAACAAATGCACTGGCTTATCGGCAAAAAATCCGTGTTGTCAACCTACAACAAATTTGAAGAGCTGAGATGCAAAACTCGCCAAGTCCATATTTTGCGTTTTTGGGAAAATCGAAAAAACTGTTTTCCACTGAAATTTAACTACAGTAAAAAAGTAGATTGATCCATTGTAAAAGTTTTCAAAAGTTATTAAAATTCTGATTTTTCATTACATTTTATGACCTTATCTATAAGGACTATAATAAAAAACTTTTGGACTTGGCGGGTTTTGAAACAAAAACTGTGGACTTGGCGGGTTTTGAAACTGAAAACGTGGACTTGGCTGGTTTTGAAAGTGAAACCTCGGGACTTGGCGGGTTTTGAAAAATAATAATAGTAAAAGGTTCCGAAATCATTTTTTTAAAAATGGCTAATTTTAAATTAATTTCAAAACATTTGAATAAATGTAGACTGAAATTTTAATTACACAATATAATTTCAATGTTAAAATAACATAAAACTTTTTGCATTTCTGAAAGCCGAATCTTTTTTAATGAAAAATTGGACTTGGCGGGTTTTGATTCTCAGAAATGTGGACTTGGCGGGTTTTGATAAAAAGAATTTAACAGAAATTGTTGCAATCAAAAGTTTGTGAAAGGAAATTTTTTTTTTTAAATTAAGAGTATACAGGCTTGTAGACAAACATTTTTTCTGTCCCCTCCTACAATATCTCACATTTTCATTTTTTTGGACTTGGCGGGTTTTGCATCTCAGCTCTTCATTTATAGACTCAAAAGCGAGAAGAGCGTATTTCAATAAAATGCGTTTCGAGATAATTGATGTTTTGTTTACGTCAATTTGTTAAAATACCTGTAAAATCGCGATCGAAAATTCCTTAGGAGATTTTTTATATGTTTGAACTAAGATACCGGCATTTGGAGTAGTTCATTAGACACCTAATTTCTTAAGCTATCTAATTTGAACTTTTTTCAAATGCGTCCTTTTCGTTTCTGAGGGCAGTATACTGCCGTACTAATCGAAAAGAGCGTATCTCAAAAAAATTCGATTCGAGATACAGTAGACGTTCAATATAACGAATTAATTAATGCACCGGTCAGTCGTAAAATCGAAAAGTTCTTTATATACAGCCATGGACATATAAATGGCACATTTTAATATGTGTTTTTTGTTATGCTTTATTTTCATAAATATTATTTGCCAACAACAAGTATTTGGTTTTTCGCAAAGGCTTATTATTCATGTTTAATAAAAATATAAATTTAAGTTATAATTCATTAACATAAAAAAAAGTAATCAATAAATAAAAAAACCGATGAAGTGACAGGGACACATAAATGGCACAATCTAGAAAAAAAGAAAAACAAAGGTGTTAAAATTAATTTAGTTGATTTTGTGGTATGTACAAACATTTGAAACATTAATATTTTGTGCTATAGCCTTTGTTTTTAATCACAGCTTCACACCTTCGACCCATACTCTCCACGATCTTCTGGCATTTCGATTTAGGTATGGCATGCCAAGCTTTTTGAGCGGCAGACCAAAGATCGTCCATATTTTTGAAATTTTCCTTTGCAATTTCAACCTTTACTTCGTTCCACAGGTTTTCGATAGGATTTAGGTCAGGGCTCTGGGCTGGCCAATCCAAAACTCAAATTTTCTCCGCCCAAAACCAATCTTTTACTATTTTGGACGTGTGTTTGGGGTCATTATCTTGAATAAACTTCCATTTAATTGGCATGGAATGGAAGGCATATGGTTCCATATGGTTTTTCAAAATGTCCAAGTACTAGAACTTCTCCATTTTGCCGTTAATTCTTACAAGTGGGCCAACGCCATGCCAAGAAAATGCACCCCAAACCATAATGTTACCACCCCCGTGTTTTACTATCTTCTGGGTGAATCTCCTGTTTATTTTCGTTTCGTCACTCCATAACACGTTTTTCCAAAAATTTATGTTTTTTCCTTGATGGGTGTGGGCGAAAGTTAACCGATTTGAAATATTTTTTTGGGATTCTCTATACAGGAATTAATAGCGTTGTACACTTTTTTTCGAGAACTATGCATAACTTTAGCAATTTCCGCCACTTTTTTCCCATCTTCGTGCATTTTCCAAACCATCCGCCTTTCTTCAATTGTGGTATGTTTTCCTGATCCCATTTTCAATAATTTTTGACTCTACAACACTTTGAATAACTTATTTTTCAATAACGCAAAATATCATGTGATTCTATTGAAGGCTATGCGAGTACTGCTTATTTTAAATAATTTGTGCCATTTATGTGTCTACTTGAAAACCGCGCTGCCTACGCGAAACTGATAACGGTAAATAGTAAGCAGAACAAAACGGAACATTTTACCTCGCACACACTAGAGGTATTGCAGATCCAAGCTGAACGCAAAAATCTTACATTTTAAGACACTTTTAGTTGAAAAATTTGAACTTTTATTTGAAATCTAATTTTGTGCCATTTATGTATCCACAGCTGTAGAAGTGTTTTTACTAAAAAAACTGGCTTTTATTTACGCCATATATACTTGCGATCAGTGCAATTTGAAAAAACGTTCATTAAAATGGAAATTCGTTATATCGTTATACGTTATATTGGACGTATACTGATTTTTTGTAAATGTAAATAAGGACTGTCCCAGAAAAAAATTTCGGTTTTTATTTTCAGTTATAAAAATTTACCCAATAAGCTTTTTGGTCTTTTTTCATTTTTTATTAATAATGGCTAGTGTACAGATTGTTGTTGCTATTTTTGGTACAAAATTCATATTTTTACTTTGATACCATTCCATCGTAGCTTTAGAGTAATGAAAGGTTGCTAAATTGGGCCAGTACACCACAGTACCCTCATGTGCACGAATTAATGGTAGAACACGTTTTTCGAGGCACCCGTCTATATGAACTTTTGAATTGATTGTGCAAAGAAGTTCACAGGCCACAGGTTCATATCCAAACCATACCCACTGGGCATTAAAATAATCTGCAGCTCTTGATGAAAATCGAAAGCATTTAATAAGCATTTATAAGGTTCTAAATTTATACCAGAGTATTTATTCGCCTCTTAGGAGAATAAAATTAAATCCTTCGATGAAAAATATTTATAAAACATTTCAAAACTGCAAATTAAGATGCTTACAAATACAAAAATTACTTAGAACTTTAAAAGTATTTGTCAAGGCCTTAATGACGTTTTGTGAGAGGTTCTTAAAACGTCTATAAACATTTATTTCTTAAGGAGAGCTAAGGTATTTATAAGGTCTTAAGAAGCATTCGGAAGATCTTCATAAAACGTTTATAAATATTTTTGTATTCGAAAATTTAAATATTTATCAAGGCCTTCAAAAAGTGTTTGATAAAATAGAAAGATTATTGTATTCCCATGCTGAAGGTACAGTAGTCAATACAAAACCTTTTTTTTTCAACACTTTGCACCATTTTGAATGACATTTTCGCACCAAAAACTAAAATTATTACTATCTTTGAATGAAATTAATTACAAAATATCGGAATATGATAACTGTACTTCCTTAAATTTTTTCAAGATCTCTATAGAACTTTGTATAGGTTAATCTATTTATCGAACTCTTTCCATGAGGTCTATAAAACTTTATTTGGTTTCATGTATTCATAGGACTCTTCACAAGAGCTCCATAAAACTTTTAATGATCTCACAGTTACCGAGGCAGCAACGTACGTTTCGAATAATAGGCTTACCAAACGTCCGCAATTCAATACAAATTTTTAAATGATCATTAATCTTACAAAAATTATAATAAACTTATAACTAACGCATTTTTTGAAGAATTCAAGATTTGGAATTTGAAAAATTCTTGATTAAAGTGACCAAAATTAATATAGCTATTTTTGACTTATGTATTCCGTTTTCACATTTCCGCCAAAGTTAAATTATGTTTATAAAAATGGTCACCTGCCCCCACATTGGTTGTCCAATGCTAAAATCTGATCAACTAAAGAGGCTGAGAATCGAGTTTTGCTCAGTAACTCGGAAAGTAAGCCACAAAAAGAAAAATATATTGAGACCAATGTTGTAGAGCAGATGAAAACACATCGATTTCATACCCGAAAAATTTCCATATGGCAAGATTTGACCCACCTTTGATTAAAATTTGCAATAAATACTATAATTTCGAGCAAAAATAGTTGTTTTGGGCGTAAGATCCATTTTTAAGAATAAAACAAATAATATTACCTTAAAATTTTCCATAAAAACATTGTTCGCCAAAATACTAACTATTGTTCGAAAATTGCGATGGCGGATGGATATTTTAAAGCCATGAAAGGGGGGTCAAATTTGGCCATACGGAAATGGTTCGGTTATAAGATCGATTTGTTTTCATATCCTTTACAACATTGGCCTTAATATATTTTTCTGTTTCTGTCATGGCATTGAACCAGTTTACGGGCAGGTGACAATTTTTACTACGTACACCACTAGCATTGTCGAATGAAACATAATTTATCTTTGATTTACGAAATTTTTACAAAATTTTGTAGATTGGAATCACTAATCAAAATTAAGCGTTTAAAAATTATATATGCTAAATTTGTTTTAAAAAATATAAGGTATTACCATAACTAATTTGAGAAAAAAAATAAACGCAAGATGGCCCAAAGTATGTTCACTCAAATTTGGGTTATAATTCATATTTCTATAAAGACTGCATACAAAAAATAGCTCAAAAGCGCTTCTTCATTACTTTACATCATATGGTAACCCTAACAATAGACTCAAAACCATTTTAAATAAACAATTTAAACAAACTTAAACTATCAAGTTTTATTAAGCCCTAGAGATAATCCTTAAGTTTAAAGTACCTCTTATGAAGCTTTTGAGATAATCCTTAAGTCTTAAATGCCATTTATCGAGGAATTTTAAAAAAATGGCGTCGTCCGCCATCTTTTTCAAAATACATGCCGACAAGATGTCGGCAAATTAAACAAAATTAAATGAGTTTCTTTTCTTTTGCCAAAGTAATGATTTTTTCTGCACTAAATCTTTTTATTTCGATATGCGTTTACCTAAAAAATCATTAAAGCATATTTTGAAACATAAATATTAAAGAAAAAATTAAAAAAAATGTTCGCCCAAATATTTTATTTTTCTAAAATGCAATATTTCGGAAGCGCGTTAAATTTTTCGAAGCAAAACCACAAACTTCACCATAAATCTTTGCTCGCACGTATATTTTGTTCAATAATTGTGCCGAAATTCATAATTATTCGTTGCATCATTTCCATCTTGCCATTTTATATTTTCACTTGCTATTCTCTTTTTATCTATTTAATTTTGTAGTACATACTGCAAAAAGTATGTATAACAAAAATCAAATCTTTATTAAAACTTCGTCAAAATAAAATAAACCTCATTAAATTTCCGTTCGAAAAAAAATTGTGTATAAATATTTTCAAAAACTCAAATTATTTATAGACCTCTAACGAGCATAAAATACATCATTTATTGACCTCTTCAATAGGTTTTGAAAACATCGTTTCTAACTCTTACATAAACCTCTTGAAGGTCCCCATAGAAGGTGCCCTTTTGGTCTGAAGTAGCATTTATTCTGTTTTAAAACCTCTTTAACGAATATTTTCAAGAGTTCTGCTCTTAAAGAATGGTTATATAGAACTCTTGAAGAGCCTAATAAATGCAAAAATGCCTAGTGGGTATATTGCTTCGGAAATTTCAAAATTTTTTTTTCTTTAAATATACTAGGCACATGTCCCTTCTTTGGTGATGCATAATATTCGTGCACAGGTAGCTGCTTAAAATCTGCTTTGACGTTAGTTTCGTCGTCCATAACGCAGCATTCAAATTTAATCAGGTACCTTTCATAAAATTTTCGGGCTCGCATCTGAGCCACCAACTGCTTTTCATCAGAACGGTCTGGTACTTTTTGAACTCTATATGTCTTCAACTTACTTTTTTCCTTTATCCATTGTACAGTAGATTTTGATGCACCTGCTTTAGCTGCCATATCTCGCACTGAGGTGTTGGGATTCTGCTTAAAAAGGCGCTTCACCAAAAGACGCCACAGTACCCTTGAGTTTAAAAATTCTGGTTTTCTGTCTGAACCTTTTTTTCGTGCAACATATAGACCCTTCTTTTAATTAGAAATAACCATCATAACAGTTCTATCTGATGCACCAACTATTTTTACTATAGCTGAATATTTTAACTCGGGATTTTGCTGGTATGTGAACAAAATCAGTTCGCCGACTTTTTGTTGCTTGCTAGACATCTTTGACGTTAAAAGTGCTATCACCAAGTGTTATACATCATATTAAACGTCACTTTATCAAAAGCTTTTATCGGCATCGAAAAAAAGGTACGCGAGACCCCGTACAATCGAAATAGTCTGGCGCCCCTAAGACTGGCTCTGCGAGAAGTATAAAACTTTAGCGACTTAAAATAAAAAAATAGCAATAATTTTTCTTTCAACTTTTGGTTACAAAAAATAAATAGTTTTCAACCCTTAGGGGATCACTAAATTAGTTTAGTGAAAATGAAATAAAATGGTTTTAACTTTGCAAGGAAACATCACAGATTACCACTTGAAAACTTATTTTAAAGGAATTAGATGATGCTATTATTAAAAATAAGCTGAAAATAGTACGACGGATGGCTCGGCTGTTCGGATGTTCAAACAAAAATTTAAATTTTGATTTTAAGAAACAAATTCTCCTGACCTGAAATCTCTTCAAGCCCGCATTAAATTCTTGTCATTTCTTTCTCATATTACTACAAATCCACAGTAAAATTTTAAGCGAAAAAAAAGTGGGGCGTTTGAGAAAATTATCGGTTTTTTTTTTTCATAAACAGCGCTATAACTCCGCCAATTTTCAACCATGTTAAAAAAAATCTCAAAGATTCTGACAGAGAATTAGACAAAAAATAATTGTTTTTATTTGGATGAAAATGCGAGTTTTTTGAAAAAATTTTCAACGGTTTTTTAATTTTTGACGCCAAAACTTAAAATACGCATAACTTCGTAAAATATGTTTTTCAATCAAATTGGGGAATACGTGTCCTCCTATATCCTCTGAAAAACAACATATTCAGTCGGCAACCAATTCCGCAGTTGGAAGTCCGTCCGACTGCATGGTTTGAAATGGATTTGGTCTAATGAAGAATTTTTCCACTACCACTAAATTTTGGGCCAATATATTTAATGATTAAAGGCATTTTTTCCGAAATTGACAAAAAATAAAAAAAAGCATGAATGTTAGCTGTCATAAAGCATAATTTATGTTAAATAAAAAGTTTTGAATAAACCACTTGCTTATTCAAAATAGTGTTTAAAGATTTTCTAATTTTGTGGATATGAGACGTTCTTTTATAATCCGAACAGTTTCTGACCGCCACACCTTTAAATCCCTCGAAATTTTTTGTACGTATTCTTTGAGTTATATTAGAGAACACGTGTGGTGGGAATTAATTTGTTATCGAAGATATCGAGAGATACCGAGCTGTAAAGTTCGAAGGTTTTTGGTTTTATGATGTTTTATGGTCAGGTTAAAATTGTCATATCTCTTGTAAATTTTAACGGGAAAATTATTTTTTTATATCGTTTTAAAGCTAAAAAGACAAGCTTTTTTACAAAATTTTTACCTATGCCATTAGATGGTAAATTAAAATTTTTTATGACAAATCAATTGTTTAAAGTTAGTTAATAAGGTGATGGCCACTCGATACGAAATTAAAAAAAATACCACTAGATTCCTCATCAAATTTCCATTAAAACTTATTTTTTCGGAGTGGTACACAAATACGGACTATCCCAAATAAATGAATTCTTGCGCGCACCCCTGAAAATACTGCGTGGGACTGCACAGTAGTACCGAATCGAGTTTTGGTTCAAAAATCGCGCAAATCATGTCGGAAATGAATAAGGCCCGAATTTCGAAAAAAAGATTTCGTTTTTTATTATTTGAAGTTAAATGCCGAAAAAATGTTTTTTTAAATTTCTTTCTTTTATTCAAAAATGGCTAGACAGCACAAATCTTTTCAGAAATTAATTAAAGCTTACCAAAACTCTAACAAATGTTTGGAGCCCAAATTTTAAAATAAAAATATTGTTTCTTGGAAAAAGTCAAAAAAGAATATTTTTAAAATATTTTTAGTTTCAAAAATTGCTAGACCAAAAACTTTGGTCGGAAATCAACAATTTTTGTTTTGAAAAGAAAGCTAACGTAAACGCCAAAAGATTGTCGTATCGCAATTTTGAAAAATAAATTCGTTTTTAGTTTTAATTTCGTATCGAGTGGCCATCAACTTATTAACTAACTTTAAACAATTAATCTATCATAAAAAATTTTAATTGATCATCTTATGCCATAGGTAAAAATTTTGTAAAAAAGCGTGTCTTTTTATCTTTAAAACGATATAAAAAAATAATTTTTCCGTTTAAATTTACCGGAGACATGACAATTTTAACATGACCATAAAACATCATAAAACCTAAAACCTTCGAACTTCACAGCTCGGTATCTCTCGATATCTTCGATAACAAATTAAATTCCACCAACACGTGTTCTCTAATATAACTCAAAGAGTACGTAAAAAAAATTTCGAGCGATTTAAAGGTGTGGCGGTCAGAAACTGTTTGGATTGTAAAAGAACGTCTCATATATGTATATTAGGGCGGATTAAATTTTTAAGTGGTCTGGAAACTCCAGTTTTCTGAAAATTCGTAAAATTTTACGCAAAAAAGTCCACTACACCATATGGCTAAAATGAATTTCGAGCCCGCGAGTTTTTATTTGAAAATTTGTATCATGTACATTAGGTTGTTTTATTTTTTTTCAAATTTTGGTGATGGATTTTATTTATGTTTTCCTTGAAAAATAAAAATAATTGTCCCAACATTTGAGCTTCCTATCTCAAACCTGTAAACGGCGCATACAGAGTTTATGTCCAATTTCGTTGAAATTTAACGAAAAAACCGACTTACTAAAACGTAAAACTTTCTTCATTATTCATATTAAAGTATTTGAACCTCTTTCAACTTTTAACATAACTTTTCGACTTTTACAACCTCATTTCAATTTTGACTTCTTCAACTTTTTTGAGATTTTCAACCTCTTTCAACATTTGATATATTATCGACATTATTAGCTTTTCAACATTTTATCAACATTTTCCTCTGCCAGTTTATTTGGACGTTTTCAACCTCATTCAACTTTTTTCGAGGTTTTCAACCACTCTCAACTGTTTCAAGATTTGTCAACCTCATTCAATTTTTTTAACATTTTCCATATTTTTTCAACTTTTCTTACCTGTTTCCAAATTTTTTCAACTTCTTTCACTTTTTTTTTCAATCATTTTCATATTGTTCCGACTTTTCCAACATGTTTCAGCTTTTCAACCCATTTCAACATTTTTTATTCTTTTTTAAACATACTATATGTATTCTTCATTTATTTTTTTTTTTTCAATATATTTCATATTTTTTCGACTTTTTAAGCCTCAAAACGAAAAACCGAATTATTGTTGGTCTCCTGGTACTATATATTTTGTGTAACTACACAGTTGCCAACAATGAATATCATAATGCAATGAATACGTTCGGACAGCGGTGACCGGCTGTTCGACAACATACAATTATGATTTTTATGTCAGCGGATGTGCTTTGTTGCCGCATGTAAAAGTATGAAAAGTATTTCTAATATATTTCCATATAAGGACTAAAATTTTTTTTAAGAAACTGATGACCTTTTTTCAAAAATCATTTTTATAAGGTGCCTGTTCTTTTCACATAATCATTTTTTATGATGTATTTCTCACAAACTCGTTTTTACATAGTGTCTATTCTTTACAAAATCGCCTATCTCCCCTCATCCCCCCTAGATACGGCCCTGGCGTCCCCCATTCAACTAAAAAACCCAAAATGCTATATCTTGGCAACTTAGTTAGACTTTTTATACGTTTAGTAAGTCGGTTGAAAAAAAAACAACCTAATGTACATACATATGTACATGATAAAAATTTTCAAATAAAAACTCGCGGCCTCGAAATTCATTTTAGCCATATGGTCAGTGGCGGATTTAGGTTGGATGCCGCCCAAGGTACTTGCCGATGTGCCGCCCTTTTATTCTACGTAAAAGTGATTGTCAAAATTAAATATCTAATTACACTACTCAACAAGATTTTCCATAACAAATTCCGATAACATTTTCTAACTATGTATAGTGAAATTTTCCATAGAATCCGAATATCGTAATGTTTTTTTTCGATTGGTCCTTTTCCATATAAAAAGCAAAACTCAAACAAATGCACTGTTGAGAGCACATACTTCACATTAATGCTTGTAAGAAATTTGATTGTCAGCCAAGCCAATTTTAAATATGTCTAGAGGAGAGTCTTACAAACAGTTTAAAGTACAAAATGTGCCAATAGTATTAATGTTATGTCTGTTATGATCGAAATTAGATAAAAACGTTTTTTTTCGCTTTCTTTTAACGAATTCCAACTTTAAAGCCCTCTATCTGGAATGTATCCAAAATAAGATATTTAATAGTAGTTCGAAAATGTTCTTGCCTAGAAACAGGTGCTCTTTCGTTTGCTCGTGACTCGTCTGGCTGAAGTTTTCTGATTTTTTGGCGCCAAGTATCATTATAATAATAATCTTGGTCTCCATATAGTGTCTTGGCTTTTTCTTTATATTCAAAAAACTGTTTATCTTTCATATCTTGAAGAAAAGAAGCCAGAGGACCATAAATTTGGACAACGGATGATGAATTGATTTGAGAATCCTGAAGTTTTTTATTCGCAGCATTGAAGCGATTTAAAATTGCGTTCCAAACAATGACTATTATTGCTGTAATTAAATGCTGTAATTTTCTCAGTAGTCCGATAGTCAATTCTATCTTGGTTTCTTTATTGTGTGTGCGGCTGTTTATCAAATCGATTTCAAACCATGCAGTCGGACTATTTCATATTACGGAATTGGTTGCCGATTTAATATGTTGTATTAAAAGGATATAAGGGGACCTATATTTCCCCGATTTGATTAAAAAAAAAATTTTACGAAATTATGCCCATTTTAAGTTTTGGTGTCAAAAATTAATAAACCGCTGAAAATTTTTTCAAAAAAGCGGCATTTCCATCCAAATCAAAATAATTAACTTTTGTCTTTTGATTCTAATAGAACTGCGCATTCTCTGTCAGAATTCAGAAAAAAATTCAAAATGGTTGAAAATTGGCAGAGTTATAGCGCTTTTTATGAGAAAAAACAAAGCTAATATAAGAAACAAATGACATGAGTCTTATGCGGGCTTAAAGACATTTGAGGTCAGCAGAATTTTTTCTCAAAATAAAAATTTAAATTTTTGTTTCAATATTGCCAAGCCATCTGTGATACTACTACCTTCAGCTTATTTTTAATAATAACATAATTTAGTACCGTTCTTTCTCTTTAAAATGAGCTTTCAAATGGTAATCTGCGATGTTTCCTCGCAAAGTTACAGCCATTTGAAAAAGACGTAAATTTGATCCCCTACGATCAAAATGAAATAAATTTGTAGCCGGTTGGCTAATATTGTTTGGTCGCTGGCTGACAAAGTTGAAACAAAAATTTAAAAATTTTTTTTTGGAAAAAAAATTCTCATCACCTCAAACGTCTCTAAGCGCGCATTAAACTCATATCATCTCTTTCTTATATTAGTACAAGTCCAAAATAAAATTTTAAGCGAAATAAAAGGTGGTGTTTTTTTAGAAAATTACTTAGCTTTGTTTTTTCTCATAAAAAGCGCTAATAACTCTGCCAATTTTTAACCATTTTGAAATTTAACAGAAATTAAGAAGTTCTATAAGAATCAAAAGACAAAAGTTAATTATTTTGATTTAGATGGAAATGCCACTTTTTTGAAACAATTTTCAGCCTAAAATGGGCATAACTTTAAATGGCCATAACTTCATAAACAATTTTTTTTATCGAATCGGGGAAATACATATCCTTTCAAATCCAACATATTTCATCGGCAACCAATTCCGTAACATGAAATAATCCGCGTGCATGGTTTGAGATGGATTTGGTCGTTATATTCTTGCGCCTTCAAAATGCTGTCGTTATTAAGTTTTTGCCGCCCTAGGCCTGGGCCTCACGGGCCTAGGCGTAAATCCGCCACTGCATATGGTGTAGTGGACTTTTTTACTTAAAATTTCACAAATTTTCAGAAAAGTGGAGTTTCCGGAGTAAAAAATTTTTCTCCATACAATTTGATCCGCCCTAATGTATATACTAACCCTATATATTGAAAAAATTAAATTTTTTAATTTAGAAACATTACCTTTCTCAATTCGTGCTATTCGAAGCACTTGCCACCGTAATTTACTTATTTATGCGTGGGTGGTGGCGCTTCCTATTATCGCATAAACCTCAATAAAAAAGTTGCTTTAACAATATGATATCATATCTTTTATCTTATTTCTAGTTTGCACTCCATTTGGATTTGTGCGACTTTTTGGAGTTGTTGGTCAAGTTTTGGTTAAGCCACACCTGTTGCGCGATGTTAATGAGGAGTTCACTGCATATCACTTAGAGGAGGCCAGCGTTAAACGTAAACTTGCAAATATTGAATTGCAAAATGTAAGCGTGAATGATACACGAAACAACAGTAGCATTAGTAAGCGCGTTCATCGCATTAGTTACTATCATCCATCATTAGAAAATTTGTATCAACGAAAACCTATGAACAGTGAACTCAATGAGCATGAAAAACTTTCCGAAAAACTGCGAGAACTAGAATCTGAACGAAAAGAGTTGGATAAACTACGCAAATCATCAGCGTTTCAACGTAATTTTGTCTATCCCCTGGCTATGTTGTTGCTGTTATTCTTTACAGGTGTAACTATATTGTTAGTGGTGCAAAACACATTGGAATTGCTGATAGGCATTAAGGCATTGCCTTTAAGCACAAGGGTAAATTATTTTGTTAAGAAAGTTAAATCTTTATATTGTATTCTGTTTTTAACTTTTATTTTTTATTACAGCAATTCACGCTTGGTATATCATCACTTTCAAAGTTGGGTCCATTCGGCGCTGGTCTAGAGGTGTGCCTTATCTTTTACTTGGGCGCTACCTCTGCTGTAGGTTTCTATACAATGCCTTTCATGCGCAACGTGCGTCCACAAAAAAGAAAAACATCGCTTTCACAGTTAATTCTTAACTGTGCGCTAGTATTAATTCTCAGCTCTGCTTTGCCTTTACTAAGCAGAATTATAGGTAAATGGAATTAAAAACATGTGATATAGATAGCCACAGACTTACTTTCAGAATTCCAGCTAGTCTAAAAATGTGTTAAGAGATGGCATTAAATGAAATTTTATTTCGACGCATGTACTTGTTTTTAACGAAGGTATTTGCAATAATTTTGTTAAAAAAAAACGTCGAAAATTTTTGTTGGTCACATAGAATCGTTTTTTCAACATTTCGATAAAAATCAGGATGATCATTTTATTTTTGCAAATTACTCATATTCTGACCCCATATTCAAAACAAACAAAAAATATTTTCAGACAAATTTTGAAAATTGAATAAGTAAAATCTCGCGACAAAACTATTATTGTAAATCACCATCAACGTAAGCATGTATTATTGCCATAGATTCCTTCAGAGTTTATACAACCGGATTCTTTATACTCTTAGCCGTCTGCAAATTCATTCAGGAGTAAGTATCAAATTTCCTTTCTATTATTATCGATCCCTTTAAATTGGTGACTTGATGGTGATGTTTTCAGAGTTATTTCTATCGACATTTCATACATACTGCTTTTATTCATTGAACAATATTTCTGAAGTGTTCCTCCATGCACTTTACGTTCGTATGAGTTTCAGTCCAGATTTCTTGAAAAGGTAGACAAGGAGCCAAGACCGACTCATGGGTGAGGGGTAGCACTTTAGGCCCCGCACTTAATGTCTATCAGTTAGTTATTGAAACGTGAAGACCTTTTTTCCCATAAAATTAAAAATGCTAAAAAATATAACAGGTTTTGGTTTTTAAATGTATATGAAAACGTTAGGAAAAAAGCGCATTCTTCCAAAAAATATCAAAATTGTCATCATTCTGCCTAGGCCGACCTCGCATTCTCATGGTGCGGCACTGAAAACAACAGATTCAGAGAGCCCGTGATTACTTTTTTTGTCATTAGTTTGAAAACATTCGGAAAGAAATCAGGTTCTCCGAAAAATATCCAAGTGTATGAAAAAAATTTCTGCATCCGTCCAAGGCCGAGCGCACATGATATCGCCTAGATGGCGTGATCGCGTATCGGTGGCTACAAAGCAAGAAAACTATTTTTATAACACTCGAGCAATGCTCATCGACCTATCTGCTTTGTCTACTACATCTTTGTGCCGACATTGGACAAAAACCAGGCCCACGTCTGGTTATGCACATTACATGTCAATACATCGCAACTTCACTTCGATGCACTGCTGTTGATGATATCAAGACTGGTTTCATCTACGCAAGTGCATAGGATTGCGGTATGTTGGTGCCGTCGAAAAAAAATTCCAATGAAATCGGCTAGGCAGACAAATTATGACTTCAATTTAATTGTGTCTAATACGATTCTACGGAGGAGGCTCTTGGAATCAGGATTATCAGCTCACAGTCCGAGATAAAGACTCCACTTAAAAAAAAACTCAAAGAAAAACGTCTGCAGTTTGCAAGGAAACATGTTGACTTATCATCGGATCATCGGCAAATGGAGAATTATTTTCTGAAGCGATGAGTCTTAAATCGTTTTGTACGGTGTCACTGGCTTACAACAGTATGTTCCACCCGGTATCGAGCCTGAGCCAGAATACACTGTAAAAACGGTTAAACACTCAGGCTCAAAAATAATCGTTTGGGGCTACTTTTCTTACCTATTTTCGTCCTATTTATAAGATTTATGGCATCATGGATCAGAGAATTTACGTCGAAATAATTCCAAACGTAAAGTTACTTTACACTAGGGAAGGTTTAAGTCCTAACTTATCTGTCTAGCCGATTTCATTGAATCTTTTTTGGACGGCACCACAATTTTGCTATCGACTTGTGGCGAAATTTTTCGATTTCCAGCTCTTTCCTCCTGATTTCTACATATTTGATGGCGGTAATTGTCATTTTTGTGGAGCACGATAAAATTAATTTTCGCTGATGGGCAGTGCAATGTTTGGCGCGCCCCACTATGGCCAAAAAAGTCAAAATAAATGTTTTCAGTGTAATTTATATAAAAAGATTACAAATAAAGAATATTTAACTTACTTTCATTAAAATTTTTGGGAAAAATTACACTTCTTTCAATAAAACTCAAAAAAGATAATCGCATTGCTATTTTAATGTTACGCAAAAAATTACGAGAGTAACGTATCTGCCGTGGATGTCTCAAGTCTCGTCAATATTTCTGGAAACCATCAGGGCCATCTGAATTAAACTTTTTTTCATCTCTGAAGATTACAGATCGACAATAGGTTTCGCGCTACGATTTTAATATTTGACGTTTGCACTTTCGTGTAAAATTTGCTGTATCCTTCGCTTTGTAATCTGAAGGTTCAACTGACCTTTAATTTCGGTGGGGCTCAAGCCTTTTTACACAGCAAGACGCCTAATTTCTCTCTTATCTCTTTCGTCAACCGACTATTTTCTTTCACTTCGTTTGATTGAAGCATAAGATTGTGGGTCTTTTAAAAAATTTGAGACAGTTTTCTATGCCGATTAGTTCTAGCAGCTATTTCACCTATTTCGACTCCTGATTCCTGAAGGGCTACAATTACTCCCCGCTCTTTCTCCGACAACGTGCTTCCGCGCGGCATAGTGATCAAAAAATTGTTCTAATAAAAAAGTATCGTTTTAAGCATGCTAATAATTTTACATTTTTCTTAAATGTTTTAAGGGCGTCCGGGAGTTTTTCGAAAAATAAAAAGACATTTTTTTAAATTTTTTTTTTTGAAGTTGCATTTTATCATAGACCAAAATTTTTTTTACATTATTAAAGTATAACTATTCAAGATTTATATCTGAAATTTTGGTCCAAAAATATTCGTCAATAAGTTAGAAAAGGGCAATGCCGTGAACGACCTCAAAATTTGCGGTGAGCAAGATATCTGGAGACTGGCTCATCCGAAAAAAGAAAATTAAATTTTTTTCGGCTAAGCCAATAGTTAAGGGGCGTTTGATCGTTGATTTTTCAAAAATATTAATTTTTGACAAAATGGCGGGTGTACAAAGAAAATTTTCATTTTTTGTGCACAAACTTGAGGTCGTTTTAGGCTATAAATCAAAAAATATGTATCCTAAAAAAAAATCGAACTATCAAACGCCCCCTAACTATTTGCTTAACCGAAAAAAATTTAATTTTCTTTTTTCGGATGAATCAGTCTCCAGATATCCTGCTCACCGCAAATTTTTAGGTCGTTCACGGCATTGCACTTTTCTAACTTATTGACGAATATTCTTGGACCAAAATTTCAGAGATAAATCTTTAATAATGTAAAAAAAATGTCTAAGATAAAATGCAGCTTCAAAAAAAAAATTTTAAAAAAATGTCTTTTTATTTTTCGAAAAACTCCCGGACGCCTTTAACTATTTTAGTAATCCACAAAAAAATTAGATTTTTTTCTCTACAACACAGCGAGAACACGACCTCGATCGCTTTGCACATATAATTTTTTCCTACTGCAAACTGCAGTCACGACACATAATTGGAAATAACGGTAAGGAGAATGGTGAATAAAAGGAAAAGTCAACTACTCTGATAAACAGTATACATAAACAAATATTTCGTCATAGTTAAAAATATTTACGACTGTAATTTTTAAAAATTATTAAATAAAATATTTTTGCACATATAATTTTTTCGCTAGGTGTAGATCCTCACAGACAGTCTTAGAAATGTGTATCCACGCCTTTTGTACTTCCGCATAGAGTTCCGTAAAATTTGTAATTTTTAATGCACCAATAAGTTCCTTTACTACTTGCCAGAGGATCCCAATCGGATTTAGATCCGGACTACATGGTGGCCAATCCAAAGTAGTCACCATGTTGTCCGTAAACCACTTCATCGTATGACCCGCAGTATGTTTAGAATCATTATCCCGTTGAAAGATAAAACTCACGGGTATTTTTCATCGGCATATGGAAACAGATATGTCGGTAATATGCCCGCATACAAGAATCTGTCCATGCAACGCTTAATTTTTGCAATTAAGCCAGCATAACGCCACGACATGCCGTTAGTAATGGGCGTGTGTACCTAGGGCTAAACTCAGCTCATACCGGGCGCCTAACATTGTATTTTTTTTTTGGTTTCATCAGTAAAAAGCACATTTTTCCAACCGTGGAGGGTCCAACGTCTATATTTTCTAGCGAATTTCATTCTTTTTTTTCGATTTCGCTTTGATACTAAAGGTTTCTTCCTGTAAACACTTTCAAACAGTTCGGCTTCTCTCAAACGAGGATTTACGGTATCAACGGAAGGTCCAGAGCCGTTTTCACCGAAAACAACTACGGAAACCTGCCTTGCTGATTTATGCGGAAATTTTTTTGGTCTCACAAACAAGCATTTGTCTTCCTTTTCAGTCGTTATACGAGGTTAAAGTTTTTGAGGTAAATTTTTTGCTGTTGATTGTTTTCGAAAAGGGAAAAACGATCGTTTTGAACATTTTACAACTTCAGCGATTTCACTATAAGAGTTTTTTTGATCAAAAAGCTCCAACATTAATTCGCGAGTTTTAAAGTCACTGGATTTATTTTTTCCCATGTTTTATTTCTTGTTTCAAACTTTCATTAAAATCATTTAATTGTCTACAACAAATTTTTGGTAGCACAACAAATTCAAATCAATTCCAGTGACCTTACTAACTAATAACACAGATCGTTCTTAATTATATGCACGCTTCATTTTCGCAACAACAGTACGAAAAATTCCCACAAAATTTAATTATGCACTAGACACCAATAACTGTTGTCTTAAACTTCGTAGCTTGATTGTAGTAGCGGATAGTAAAAAAGTGAAGTTTTTCCTTAGTCTAATTGAAATTCTGGATGAAATATGAATAAAATAATCGTATTATGTGCTCGTAACTGTATGTACACTGTGATGAATGATAGATTTTTCATTTAAATTAATTCTAAAATTATTTTCAAATGTCTATGTGTTGTAAAAATAATAATAAATAAATAATTTGATCACCGTTTCAAAAGATTTAACTTTAAATTGGAGAAAAATTAAAATTTTTAACATAAATATCACATTCACTTTGACAATATTTTTATCAAGAACTATTTGACCAAACAAATTTTTCGTGTGTCTCGATTTTCGACTCCAAATGCTATAATAAATTTTCTAATTTACAAAACCTCTTCCATTTTATCCGTTGACGAGTGCAGACGTGTTTTCGTGTGTAGTCGTTCGCATGTGTCTTAGCGTTTGAGCCGTTTCATATGCTTGTTTCAAAGTGGTGAAATGTATGAGAACCATTAAATAAATTTGAAATAGACCTGGCATTATCAACCTTAGTGTTGACGCCAGTATAGTCAAATGATACTGACATAGGAATATTTTCCTCTATGGAGTAACATTTTAACCACCACGTGCCGCTTCAGTCATCCCTCTACGTTCTTTCTGACTTAAAAAAAAATCAAAAATAAGTCACTGTGTGCCAAGCTTTCGGACTTAGTCATGCACTGTATGCAACAAACCTATGTGTACATCCTAACAACACCTCAAAATAATGTTATAACAATAATGAATGACAACTTACCGCAACTGGAATGAAAATTTCACCGCAGCATGCTGTCAACCACTGCCACAGCGACCAGGCCAGCCACTTTTACCTCCTGCTGCTGATGACATAAATTACTTCAATTCAATTGCACCGATTTATGGGAGAAACTGTTCGAAATCTTAACTTATGTGGAACGCAGTAATATAATAGTTACTATGCTTATAATACGGTCAACGCTAATGAAATACTACAATTTCAATATCTTAAGCAGTCTGGAGATCGCAACAAGAGTGGTGCTATCACTATTAAATGCTAAATGCCCAGTCTGCCACCAGGTTCCAAACGATATGGCACACCTTTTAAAAAACCCTAGCCAATAAAGGGAAATGGCACCTCTCCAAGGCGCATCCTGCAGAGGATGCTTGTTTTCTGGGACTCGACTTAGCCCCATCGGCGGCAGAAGAAAATCAAAACTTTATTTAATTCATATTAATACTTTGACAAAAACTACGCTCGTCAAGAAATGTGTGATATCAAAGAGATTACAAAAGCAATTGCATGTAAAATGTAGAAGTTTGGCGCACATGGTCATATTTTTTGCTGTGATTCTTAACTGATCAACGCAAGAAATAGAACATAGTATGCTTGCAGACTACTAAACGTTGGCTACCAAAGCTCACTGATGATATGACGTAGCGGTCATTGAAACTAGTATAAGCAGCTCGTTGCCCATTTTAATGCATTTTGCGCTTGCAATTTTTTTGTGATTTTGTGCACTAAAAGCTTTGAACAATAAGCTCTGTACAAAAATACGTTCGAAAATGTTACAGCAACAACAACAACAAAAAAAATGTCAAAAAAAGTTTCATCCATAATACAATTTTACAGAGCACTCTTCTTTATGAA
Organism: Tricholauxania praeusta; assembly: GCA_949775025.1. NCBI lineage: Eukaryota > Metazoa > Arthropoda > Insecta > Diptera > Lauxaniidae > Tricholauxania > Tricholauxania praeusta. Next base: position 115,595,041 of record OX459029.1, read on the forward strand.
AACTAATATGTTCCTATTATTTAAAATAAATACGTATGTTTTTGAGCCACTTTTATCACACATCCAACTTTAGCACTTATCATTTTATATGTAACACATTCATTGCCATCTCTCAATAAATTTTAAGCATTGCTGAAATTCTGTAAGTTAATCCGTCGCTATCTTAGTCTAATAGTCTTAACTCTTATTTTTTTAAGGTATCACTAACTTCGATCTACTTGGTGACTTTGGTGCCATTGAATGGTTGGGAAATTTTCAAATAGTGCTTCTTTATAATTTAGTATTTGGAACAACTACCGCGTTGTGCTTGGCCAACAAATTTACAGCGACAGTGCGACAAGAACTTTGCGCGCGGTTAGTAGAGAATTACGTCATATTTACTAACTACATGTCATTCATCAACTGATATTTCCTTAAGCGTCGCGGTAGAACCATTGCCCTGACAAATAACGTTCCTAAAGCGCAGCAGCATCTTTTACTGCGTAGTATAGAGCGTCTAGGTAGTGGTTTCACAGCGACGAATTTAAAAAACCTAGTACGAAATTATCACAGAAAATATTTTTCAAGAACTTTTAATGTTAAAAATACTAAAACTCATTTAAGTGAAATTTCGACTACTAAAACTTCATCGAAAGCTAATATTTAAATCATATAAACAATTACTAGGGCTAATAACTTAAATAAATAAAACCTAAAAAAGTCTGAAAATATTTATGCAGTTAAAAAGTTTTTGTGAGCAAACAAAATTTGTTTGAATTCTTAAAATTATTTAATTTTATTTAGGTAATTTTATTAAAATTTTTGTTTATACATACATATATGAATCGGTTAATATCAAGCTGAATAGCAATATAAGTACTAGTTAGGCAAAATAAATAAACATTTTGTAATTGACTTAAATATATTTTATTTTGCCAACTCTTACCGTCTCATAATAAGTTCAAATTACATATTTTTCATTCTCAATTGTATTTTGAAATGCAGTATTAATAACACTGCCCTGCGGACTTTTGCGAATAAGACCAAACCTAGTAGTCCTTTATGAGTTTACTATTTCTAACAATAATCTGTTATTAGGTTTATTATATCACGTCAGTATTCTCTAATTTCCTTATATGAAAGTTCTAAACCGTAATGTAAATATGTACATTTAAAATTCCTCACATCTATAAGAACACTTAAGCATATTTCAGTTGATACAATTGGAAAGCAATAGTATTTGCAATCAAATTTAAACTTATTTTGATTTCAATACAATCAGGAAAGATGCACCTTTATCGAAATTTCTTACTGAACAAATGCTTCATATTTCTCTACAATGCTCTGAACTATGTTTGCATGGATTGAAACTATTTCTAGCTAAGATAATTTACGATACGTATCTTCGAAAATAAGTTCTTATGCTTTGTTAGCAAAAAATACTGCTATCTAATGGCATCAAATGAAATGAGCTATGATATTGTTCTTAGATGTAAAAAAATATGATTCAAACTACTTTTTTATTTCAGAATTTTGACGTGATGCAAAAAAAAAAAAATAAGTGAGACTTTTGCGTAAGCATTAGAAAAAACTGTGTTTTGTTTCATCCGTTTAACTAGTCGCAGTCTAGTGTAATTAATATTAGAGTGTATGCAACTTGAACTTACGTCACGTAATATAGTTTAGTCTTAAGCTTGTTTTTTTGTTGAGTTGTCATGTCAAAGTATGATAAGAAAATTTTATAAGCGTTTTATATACATACTTTTTAAGAAAACGTATAATTTGCAAATATTGAAAGTTAGGTACTTTCGACTAAGACTTTGCGTCTTAAGCGCTATAGTCCCTATCGTGAATGACAATTGATGATTGACAATTGATTTTTATCGTGTTTTATAAACGACAACTATAATGTCAATCAACATTTGGTAGGCATAGTAGGAGGAAAGCTAAACAAAAGCTATAACAAATAACTACCTAATCTTTAAAATAAGAAAATGAACTTCATATACATCTTTTAAATTAATCATTATATTATAAACATCATACATTAGACTATACCAAAAACTTCTGTAATTTTGATGATCTTAAAACTTATTTTGTTAATTTATATTCTTGTACATTTATTTTAAAAATTTTATTTTGTAATACTTTAATATAAATAATAAACTGAGGTTTTACCATGTATTTTAAAAACGAAAATTCCAAACTTTGTTTTTGAACGAAGAAGTTGAATATGAAAATATTTTCCATTTTAAATTAGTTATCTAATAAGGCTGGGAAAACATCGGTAACTATCGATAGTTGGCGATATCGGTTACTATCGATGGTTTTTTGCTGTTAACGATAGCGTCGGTAACGAAAATTACTATTTTTAGTGCGGCAATTCAACACTGAATTTTCTTCATGTGAAAAAGTTTAAATAAAATTAATAAATAATTGAAAATTGTATTGAATTGAATTCTTAATTTATTGTGCGACCGAGTATATAAATTTTGATTTTATATAAAATGGAAAGTCATCCCGAACCTGGGATGTCTCATGGAGAGGATATGATGAAGGTGTTGAAGCTCGTCGGCACATGCCCAACTGGGTAAGCGTTGCTTTCACAGTGAAATAGACTTAATTCTCTTTTCATGCGAATTTTTAAGTAGTTTTTATTTATTTTGTTGGATTACACAGTTTTCTTAGTATGCATTTCCAAATTGCTGAATTACGCAGTTTCCTTAATGCACTGCAAAAATAATTTGAGAATGTCTACAACTTTGCCGAAAATTTGAACCACATTTTCTTAATAATGACCCGAATCCTGAAAGGGCATTAAAGTTCCAACGTGAGCTGAGTAGTTGCAAAATTACAAAAGAAGTCGCAAAGTTTAATAACTGATTTCGGAACGGGTTTACTTTAGCTCTCATGCTCGAATCTTTTTTTTTGTTGTCGACCCTGAAATAAAAATAGCAAAAAAAAAAGTGTCGCTCGGATCTGGTTTCGGATATATAGCTATCGGAAGTTGCGGATATAGCTTTTGTAAAAATCCTTATAAGTTGGGAACCCCTGAATGGATATCAAAATTATGGCTTAAAGATAATTTAATGGCCCACGATAATGGCCAACTTTTTTTTAAAAATCCGTTAATACTGTTCCTTATATGAAAGGTAAGAAAAATGTATTTCTGTGTAACCTACCTGCAAAGAATAACATCTGAAGTTGACATTGGTTATGCTAAGAAAATCAGATAGATTAATGGTATTCATCTAAACGCTCAAAACCCTCGCAAACTGTGCATGTTGTGCAGTTCTGCGCCGTCGCAAACGAACTGTCAAAAATCGTATGGAAAGTTTTTTGAACAAACTAGAAAAGTTTGCGCGACAATTTGGTCGCGCAGACTTGCGCTGCTAAGTTGTGCAAATGTGTCATAATTTTTTTGACATCAAGTAGTCATTATTGTTATTTATACAAAGAAACAAAATCGCAAAGGTAAGAAGCTAGATTATTTTAAAAGCAAACATTTATTAATATTTAATTTATTTTATAACAGAAAATAGCAGAACAAGACAATTACAATCTGACATGCTCATCAGCTGTCACAAATTGCACAAAATATTCGAAGGGGCGTTCATGAAACACATCGCGCAAAATTGCCCACTTGCACAAATGGGATATATGCGCGTTTAGATGAATACCATTATAATTTTTTTGTTTTTACAAGCTTGTACAAGCCTCAGCTTTGATTTCAACACATTATTGTTTTTTGGCCATCAGTTTCTATTACGATTGAATCAACTTCAAATAAACATGAAAAATGTGTATCTCATCAACCCAATGCAGAGCAGACACCGACCAAGAGCCTTGATCTGACGCTTTGATTCACTAGGATCCGTGGGGTCGTTAATCTCGACAAATCTTTCGGCTTAAGTTTACTTTAGCTGACATTCTCCAAATAAATTTATTTTTTTATTGGTAATAGAGGGTTAAAAATAAAAAAATATAAAATTAAAAAAAAAGTCGCTCGGATCTAGTATCGGAGATATAGACATCGGAAGTTGCGGATATAGCTTTTGTAAAAATGGTTATAAGTTGGGAACCCCTGAATAGAAAATGGAAAATATGGGTGTCATAAGAAAGATAATTTAATAGCCTACAATAATGGTAAGCAAAGTTTTAACATTTCACCTATAATTTTGGAGATATTACGATTTTTCTAAAATTTCGACCAATTTTTTTTTTTTTGAAAAACCTAATTTTTTCCAAAAAATGTGTTAATGATCTGTAACTATTTTTGTATATTAAGAAAGTTTAATTTATTCCCTTTAAAATGGTATATAGCTTGTTCTAAATTTTTGCGAATTTACCCCCTTTTTTGCCGGAAAATAAAAATAAATATTCAATAAATTTTTATGACATGTCTGTATTTATGGACAAAAACAATAAAAAACCAACAACGATTATTATTATAAGACCATTCTCGTTCTAAAACTTATAAATTTTTCGTCTGCGGCGCTCCTTTCTTTCAACATAACCTCACATTTTAAAAAATTTTTAATTTATATAACCTTTGTTGATGATACGCATCGTGTAAAGCAAGCATAGCAGTTGAACAACCCTGCGCATCCATGACAAAAACAAAATATACTTGTCTATACACCCTGTACGTGAATGACAGCTAACACAAAGAAGCGAAAAGAACTAATTTGAATTTCAGTAGAGCAACGGCCGCACAAGCGTACAGAAAAATACAAGATTGAAACGAACAGACGCACGAACAAACGCACGAACAAACTAACCACGCAAAACGCAATAACACATACAATTTTAAACCTTTTACAATTATTCATTAGCTTCATTAATCATTAACTTTCATTACTAATAATAAAACTGAATTAACTTAACATAAATCATTTTGGGTTTTATTGAGACGCGCCGGTTAAATTTTTGCCTTACATTAGTTTTCAATCTTTCGTACGCCTGAGGAATTCGCGGAAAAGTTGTAGTTGCAAGGAGATACTTGCAAATGCCGTACAACCTGAGGAGTGCCGGTGATGATAATAACACTGCTGTGACTGGAACAGACAACCAAGAAGAACTTGATACTGCAATTATGCCGTCAACAGAGCCTTTGCCGCAGACAGGAGTCACTGCCGAACAATTGTCTGAAATAACTGCCAGTATCAACGCACTTAGAACGTCTGTGGAGGGGCTGAAGCACAGCACAGAAGACAGCCAAAGGAATTTAGAGAGAATTCGCACTCAAATTCAGCTATTCAACGAAACACATGCCAATCAGTTGCGCGATGCAAACACACCAACAACATCTGTTGAAAGTTTAACTATGTTACCAGCCGAGGGTAGCTCCAGTTTTAAGCTTTACGATTTGCCAACCTTTTCGGGCCATGTTGACGAATGGCCACTTTTCAACGCCAATTTTAAAGAGACCACTGCAACTTTTGGATACAATGATAGACAGAATCTTATGCGCCTGCATAAGTGTTTGACAGGAGCTGCTAGAGAAACAGTGGCATCCATGCTTATATATCCAAATGACGTGTCAAAGGCCATGGAGGAGCTGGAGTTCCGGTTTGGAAGACCGGATTTGATGGTACGTTTTCAACTTCAAAAAATTAAAAATATTCCGTTTAATACAGAAAACAAGCTGGAACAAATTATTCCCTTTTCAACTACGGTACGTAACGTAGTTGCATTTTTAATGTCAGCCGAGTGCAAGCAGCATTTAGCGAATCCGTCATTACTAGACCAACTAGTTTCGAAGCTGCCGGCTAACAAACAATTTGATTGGGCGAAACATGCTGCCAACATTAAGCCATATCCTACGGTTCAAGATTTTTCGGTGTGGCTGTGTGAACTTGCCAAAATTGTATGCTTGATGCCAACTGTAGTTCCAACGCCTTCCAAAAGCAACACATCGCAACATCAGCAACCACGTCGACTTATGCATGTGAATGAAGACACCTCAAAGCATGAGCTTAAATGTTACCAGTGTGCAGAAGGGCACATGATAGCTGATTGCAAAGTTTTCCAGCAGTCCCTTAGTGTTCAGGAACGCTGGGAAAGGGCAAAAGAACAACAACTGTGCTTTGCTTGCCTACGCAAAGGTCACAGTACATTAAATTGTCGGAACAAAAAGGTTTGTGGAATAAATAATTGCCGTCGTTACCATCATCAGTGCCTACATGAGGAACGAAACGAAATTACGTCTAATACAAAGACATCATCATATACCGCTGTCCAGCCGTCACAAAATGTCACCGCCGCTAAGCCAAAAATACATTACAATCAAAACCGTCCTAAGCCGCAGCCAACCAGCAACTCTGCCACGCAGTCATCGATACATTCTGCCACCCAGTCACTATTGAACTGTCGATTGACTCCATCATACAACCAGCTGTTTAAAATTTTACCAATTACACTTTTTGGGCCAAATGGTAAAATTGATGTCTTTGCTATGTTCGACAATGGTTCATCCATAACTATCTTGGAGGAAAAGGTCGCTAACACACTTGGTCTCAAGGGTCGGCCATATCCACTCACTTTTCAGTGGTATGACCAGGGAGTCAAAACAGAAACATCTATGAGAGTCAATTTAGAAATTAGTGGTATCAGTGAGGGTATGAAATACGGTTTGAAAAATGTGCACACAATTCGGGACCTTTGCCTACCGGTCCAGTCTTTCAACAAAGCGGAGTACAAACATTTGGATTGCGTGCCCTTGCATAATTACACTAATGTGAAGCCAGTTTTGCTTATTGGGCTCGATTATGTTCATCTTAGTGTTGCAACTGCAATTATGCAAGATGGTGACACCAATCCAATAGCCACGAAAACCAAAGTGGGATGGGTCGCATTTGGACCTACAAAAGCAACATCACCGATACAACCAATTGCTCTGCACATTAGAGAGGAGCACGTTTTAACAGATTTAAATAAATTTGTTGCAGATTACTTTAGAGACGACAGTCTCGGACTTGATTATTCGGAATCTTTAAGTGAGCAGAAGGCTCGTAAAATTTTGGAGTGTACTACGCAACGTATAGGTAAACATTTTGAGACTGGTCTGATTTGGAAAGAGTTTCCGCCTGTTCTTCCAAATAGCTATGAGATGGCCAAAAAACGTTTAGTTGCCATCGAAACAAAAACGAAGCGCGACAATAATTTTGCTGAAAAATACAGGGCCGAAATGATGAAGTATGTAGAAAAGGAATATGCCAGAAAACTTGATAAGGACGAAGTTGAGCAGAAAAGTTATCCAATTTGGTATCTGCCCCATTTTGCAGTGCATAACCCACATAAGCCAGAAAAAATGAGAATTGTTTTTGACGCCGCTGCCACTGTTGCTGAGACATCACTAAATGCTGTGTTACTGAAAGGGCCAGAACAGGCAAAACCATTGCTGGAGATTTTGTTTAAGTTTCGAGAGAGATCTGTCGCAGTAGCCGCTGATATCCGTGAGATGTTTTCTCAAGTGAAAATTCGTGCAGAGGACCAACATGTTCAACGTTTCCTCTGGCGAGATGGAAATTCAGAACAGCCACCTCAACATTTTGTCATGTCATCCATGATATTTGGTGCCATATGTTCGCCATGTTGTGCGGAGTATGTTAAAAATAAAAATGCCGAAGATTTTAAGAATCAGTATCCAGCTGCTGTAGCCGCCATCATCAATAAACATTATGTAGATGATTTTGTTTGTAGCTTCCAAACTGAAAAAGAAGCCGAGGTAATTTGTCAACAAGTGGTTCGTATACATGCTGAAGCAGGTTTCGAGCTAAGAAATTTTGTATCGAATTCTCATAAAATACAAAATATTATGAATGGGCAGCCGTCTAAGAAAGTTGAAGGTGTAAGCATGGAGAGACAAGCAACTACCGAAAAGGTGCTCGGCATGTTCTGGGAGACGACAAGAGATGTTTTTAAATTTCACACCAAATTTCACCGTGTTCCACTACAAGTTTTGAATGGTCAGCGAGCGCCAACCAAAAGAGAGTTGCTCGGGATTGTGATGGCCGTCTACGACCCGTTTGGCCTTCTTGCAGATTTTTAATATTTTCAAAAATCATCGTACAAGAAACGTGGAAGTACAGAATCAACTGGGACGACCCAATTCCGATGAATTTGCATAAAAAATGGATTGCCTGGTGGGGTGAGTTCCAGAACATCAATACGTTTGAGATCAAAAGATGTTTTTCGCCATTATTGCACAAATCAGTTGATGTGCAATTACATATATTTGTTGACGCTGGCCAAGATGCATTTGCCGCTGCCGGATACTTTCGTATCACTCATGAAGAGATGGTTGAAGTTACCTTTGTTGCCGGAAGAACACGTTGTGCGCCACAGAAGTTGATGTCAGTACCCAGACTCGAACTTCAAGCAGCAGTACTTGGTGCCCGCCTTAGTAAACTTATCAGACAGAGTCGCAGTATAAATTTAACAGAAATTATATATTGGAGCGACTCGCAAACGGTCCTGCATTGGATTTATTCGACTGACCGTAAATTCAAACCGTTTGTGGGACATCGAGTTGTCGCTATACACAATATTTCAGAGCCATCACAGTGGCGATGGGTACCAACTAGCAAAAACCCTGCAGACAGCGCTACGCACCCACCAAAATTTCAATGTAGCAATCGATGGGTAACTGGTCCTGAGTTTCTTAAACTGCCTAATAAAGATTTGTGTTTTGCCACCATTCCATCACCGTCTGAATCATTGGAAGAAGAAGTGAGGCCTTGTCTCCATCTACGGTTGCAGGCAAGTGATCCTTTTTTACGTTTTAATAATTTTTCTTCTTATTTTAAATTAATTCGTACGATGGCCTGGGTCATGCGAGCATCTAAAATATTCTTGAGTCGAGTACGCGACAAACAAACATTACTGGAAAGAGTCAACCAACTTACTGTCACTGAAATCAAAAAGGCAGAGGAATTTGTCTGTCGCATGGTACAACAAAATGTTTTTGCTGGTGAGATTGCAGCCCTCAAAGACTTCAAGCCGATAGCAAAGCAGAGTCCACTGTTCACCTTTTCACCAACTCTCGATGAATGTGGTCTGCTACGAATTGGTGGCCGCATTGATGAAGCCCAGTGCTTGCCGTACAACGCCAGACGTCCAATATTGATGACGCAAAAACACTTTGTTTCTGAGTTAATCATGCGTCGATATCACGAGAAATGCCACCACCAAAACACTGCCGTGACAATCAACGAGCTACGTCAAAAATTTTGTATCCCGCATGCCAAATCAGTTTTAAAAGCCGTACAATGCAACTGCTTAAGTTGCAAAATTGAAAAGGCCAAGCCTGTGCCACCTTTGATGGGTCAGCTGCCAGCAGACCGCATCACACCGTTTATCCGCCCGTTTTCTTATACGGGTGTGGATTTATTTGGTCCGTTCAACGTTTCGGTAGGACGCCGCAGAGAGAAAAGGTGGGCAGTTATATTTACGTGTCTGACAGTGAGAGCAGCGCACTTAGAGCTAGCTGAAAATTTGTCCACTGATGCCTTCCTGGTTACCTTACGCAATTTTGTCAACAGGCGTGGAACTCCAGTTAAAATAAGAAGTGACAATGGCACGAACTTCATCGGTGCGCAGAAGGAGTTAAGAAAATCTGATAGATTATTGGATATGGATCGTATCAACGAAGAGGCCACAGCACGTAACATTGAGTGGGTGTTTAACTGTCCCGCTAAACCTAGCTCTGGTGGATGCTGGGAACGGCTAATACGAATTGTAAAACGCCTTTTACATAAAACATTACATGAAGAAGCCCCGCGAGTTGAGACTCTGCGCGCTGTACTGATTGAAGCAGAGAACATCATAAATTCCCGTCCATTAACTGACATACCCTTGGCAGCAGAAGAAGATGAACCGCTAACGCCGAAACACTTCCTGCTAGGATGTGTGAATTCTACACAGACACCGCATGAAGAAGAAAGAGTCTGTCTACGGAAGCAATGGCACATTACCCAAAATTTAAAAGACCGATTGTGGAAGCGATGGATACTGGAGTATTTGCCACAACTTTTGTGCCGACCTAAATGGCATGAGAAAACATTGCCCATCAAGATTAATGACTTAGTACTTGTTTGCGATCCTAGTCAGCCACGCAGCCAGTGGAAAAAGGGACGTGTCACCAAAACATTTCCAGCCAAGGACGGCCAAGTACGATTTGCAGAAGTAAAAACCTCTACCGGTACATTCCGACGCCCTGTATCAAGATTGGCCATTTTAGACTTGAATAGTGAATCCCCAGGGAATTCACGGGAGGTGGAGTGTTGATGATACGCATCATGTAAAGCAAGCATAGCAGTTGAACAACCCTGCACATCCATGACAAAAACAAAATATACTTGTCCATACACCTTGTACGTGAATGACAGCTAACACAAAGAAGCGAAAAGAACTAATTTGAATTTCAGTAGAGCAACGGTCGCACAAGCGTACAGGAAAATACAAGATTGAAACGAACAGACGCACGAACAAACTAACCACGCAAAACGCAATAACACATACAATTTTAAACCTTTTACAATTATTCATTAGCTTCATTAATCATTAACTTTCATTACTAATAATAAAACTGAATTAATTTAACATAAATCATTTTGGGTTTTATTGAGACGCGCCGGTTAAATTTTTGCCTTACAATCTTATTGTTTTATAATGAGAATCGTCTTATAATAATAGTTGAAGGTGTACTAATCGTTGTTGTTGTTGTTTTTCATTGTTTTTGTCCACAAAAACATAGTTTTCACATGAATTCATTGAATAAATTTTTTTGTTTTTCTTTAAAAAGGGTGTAAATATAAAAAAATGTACAGCAACCTATATATCATTTTAAAGGGAATCAATTAAGCTTCCTTAACATGTTGAAAAAGTTTTAGGTCATTAACACATTTTTTGGAAAAAATAAGGTTTTTTCAAAAAAAATTTGGTCAAAATTTCAGAAAATTCTTAATATTTCCAAAATTATTGGTCAAATTTCAAAACTTTCTTATCATTATTGTTGGCCATTAAATTATATTTCTTATGACACCTTATTACCATTTTTACAAAAGCTATATCCGCAACTTCCGATATCTATATCTTCGATACTAGACCCGACCGACTTTTTTTTTAAATTTTATATTTTTTTGTTTTTAACCCCCTTTTACAAAAATAAATAAATAAAATTGGACAATGCCAGCTCAAGTAAACCTGTTCCAATCTTTCTAAAGGGCTGCGCTTGCACATAATTTTTTATTCGACCATGAGAAGATAAAAGTTACAAGAAAAAAAAAATAAATTAAAGGTTTTGTAAACACAAACATTTTATTCTCGTCCTTTGGCATCCTTACTTTAAGGAAATTTATTGAACTTTAAATTAATTTTTTTAAGCTGTGTAAGCATTTAAATATAAAACTGAAAATAATTCGTATGTAGATAAGTTTGCTCAACTTTCGAAAACTTTCGAGGCAAATTAGTTGAGCAAGTAGCCTCGAAAAGTCGGAAAGTGAATCAGTGTTGCCTTTTGTCGAAACGGCATAAGTAAATTGTTTATAGTATTTTCTTCAATAAATTGAATCAATTTATTTTTTTTCACTATTTTGCGGCATTTTAAGGATTCTATTTTATTTGAACAAGAATTTGATGAAAAATTTAATTATTTTTCAACAAAATCAGTCATAACTGTAATAGTCGACGTTTTGACTGAAACACTGCAGCACGGCAGCACTGATCGAACTGTCAAATTGCCATTGCTTAATCATTTAGCGTTTGCATTGATAGGGGTGTTACCGAAAGCAAGCTCGAAAACTTTCGAGTCCTCGCGCTTTTCGAGTTTTCGCGTTTAGAGGAATACCCTTATTGAGAGTATTCCTGAAAACGCGAAAAAGCCTCGAAGCGTAAACTGCGAAAACTGAGCACATTTTCGAGCCTCGAAAATAATTTGTATGAAGACAAGTTTGCTCAACTCTCGAAAACTTTCGAGGCAAATTAGTTTAGCAAGTAGCCTCGAAAAGTCGGAAAGTGAATCAGTGTTGCCGTTTGTCGAAACGTCATAATTAAATTGTTTATAATATTTTCTTCAATAAATTGAATCAATTTATTTTTTTCACTATTTTTGATGATAAATTGAATTATTTTTCAACAAAACCAGTCATAACTGTAATAGTCGACGTTTTGACTAAAACACTGCAGCACTGTTCGAACTGTCAAATTGCCATTGCTCAATCATTTAAGCGTTTGCATTGATAGGGGTGTTCCCGAAAGCAAGCTCGAAAACTTTCGAGTTTTCGCGCTTTTCGAGTTTTCGCTTTTAGAAGAATACCCTTATTTACATGAAATTCACTCGAAAGTGAAATCTGCCTGGAAACATGATTTTTTTTTAACGAGCCATAAAGCAACGAAAAAATGGTCAAGTAGTTTTTCAACAAATTTCATTCAAAAAAACAAAATCCATAAAAAGTTCATTAACCATTGCGTTTATTTAATATTGAAGTTTACTAAAGAACTGAATTTTTTTTTAGTTGGTAAAAAAGTACAATAAGATTAAATATATTTTGCGGTAGAACATACTTTAGGTAGGTCAAGCTAAATTAATTGACCATCTACAAAAAAATCAAATTTTGTGTTTTTGATGGAAAGTGTACAAATTTTAATTGCTAATGTACTCTCACAACACAGCTTATCAGGTACTGTATACATTTTTTTTTAATAAACGAAAATAGTATATCACAAAGTTAATAGGATTTAAGCATAATTAAAATAAAATTAACGCTACTCACTAATTATTTTTTTTTGCAGAAATCAATTTTGCTTGTAAAACGATGATATGTGGTTATAAATAATAGTTTGTCTATATTTCACAGCAAAATACCAAAAATAAACTAAAGAAAATATATACATATGTGCATTTCCACAGAAATTGTCATTTTAGCCGACCATGTTTTTAATTTTTTTTTTAGCACACTCTTAAGCCATGGTTTTTCTTGAAGTTAAGACTATCTTAAATTGATATTCAAAGTGGAGTAATTAAAATTCAACGACCTATTTTTTTACGTAATTTTATATGTAACTTTTCATGTTTTTTGTTTACTTTAAGTGCAATTGTGACTGTCTCCTCAAGAATGATAGAATACAAGATTACGACACGCGCATATGTCATTTTTTCTTGTGACGTAGGAGGAGACCATCACCATAAACGTAGTTCCTAATTGATTAAGGAGATAAATTTAAAAAGAAAATAATTGTTTTCTACTCATTACATATTAAATACCCTAATAAAAGTATTTTACTGAAAAGAACGCATATCAAGAATGAAAATAAATTGTTTTTGGTACAAGTTTTGAGCATGGCTTAGTATTTTTTAATGGGGCGTTAAATCTCTTTTTAGCCTTTTAATGAAACTAAAGTGTAGTTCATTCAGTCGATTGACAGTTTCTTTGTTATTGTTTTGATTTGTTGACAACTGTTTGATAAATAATAATAAGTGCCTTTTTACACACGGAAATTATGTGGAAGAAATACTAGCCTATTCTATGTTGTGAATTTTTTTTTTCGCTTACATAAAATTGGAGCACAATCAATATTTCCACTAATAATAAATCTGTAAAGCAATTTACGAGTGTAAGGATCCTTAAATTTAACGCAATTCCAGAGGACCATTGCACATAGAGTATAGGCTTGGGAATTATATATGTACATAGTTCAAATGACGTGCAAAGGTATGAATATCTAAGTATGCCTAAGTCTAAAATTTCCTTTGTACACAGTTCGCTTCAAGCCAAAATAAGATTTCAGAAATTTTTAACGAATTCGGACTATTGATAATTTAATTAATATCTTATAATAAAAATGAGTTTTAGTTGCCCACTTTTCCCCCAGCACCCCGATTTAACTGAGGGAGGACTTTCAAAGCCATCAATAGAACTAATGAACCACAAGAGGTCTCTCCAAAATATTTTCGATGAAATAAATGAAGATGAATTATTAGTATCAAATGATTATCTGAAAAAACATCTGGATCATGCAGAACATTTTAATTGTGACCAAAAAGTCAAAAAATTATTTTTTAGAGCTAGAATGTTTTTTAGTAAACAGTATCCTAAAACTAACTTTGTCGTTTTATTAATTAATGAACAAATCACATTTTTACTACACAAATTTTCAGGAGTCTATTTTATAATATTTAACGCTTAAAGAATTGCCAAAAATAATTTCTGTGTGAAAACATAGAGTAAACAATAATGAAAAATATTTTAATATTTATTTTATTTATTAAGAAGTTGCTATGCAACTGAAACATGTCTGTCAATAGCAGGGGCTCCTGTGACGTACATGCGCAGTAGATTTTCAATTTTGTTCGTCTGATGTCGTAATCTTCTATTTATTCATTCATGCTGTCTCCCTTTGAAATTTAATTGTCAGTCAGTGCTTGAAAAAATAGGAAATCTTTCCACGATTATATCTTAGCTTTTTTTTAACCGATCTCGAAGCTGATTCTTTTCGGGCACCATGCTCAATGAGTACTTTAATTTGATTTATTGCTATAGATATTCTAGTTTCCGTCAACTAAGCCGTACTTTCGAGAAAAAAACTTGTGAGGACGAAAGTCAGCAAGCCTCGTTTGCGTCCACATGCGCAGCTCGCCGCATGGAAACAATATGCATTTATTTTGCATCATTAATCATTTATTTTTTTTATCATTACTTGGAAATCATAAGTATTATCACTTAAATAAGTAAAACGCGTAGAGAAATAAAAAGATTAAGCTCAGCATACTTAGGTAACAAATAAATTATGCTACGCTAAAGATTAAAATAAGTAAACGGCAACACTGTAGGACAAGCTATCCAAACAGCTGTTCGTGGTGAAACAAAATCGCAACAAGTAATGCTCAACTTTCCATTATGGTACACCAGCGTCAGAGATGAAGATATAATTGAAATATTAGTCGATGCAAGAAATCTTAGTATTCATTAAAAAAAAAGGTAAGCTTAGGAAACAAATTACAGAACTTTATTGAGAGTGTTATTGGTGATTTTTTTCTAAACAACACAAAAAGATGTATTTTGTCTATAACTAAATTATCGTTTAGTAAAGCTAAATTCTGCATTGCGCACCTGTGTCTGCAGCAATGTTTCTTGTTGAGTGATGAGCATATCACCTATTCGTGCTTGATCCTTTTTAAGCTAGTGGTTTTTCTTATGTATGCCTCACACATAAGCCTTAACACTATACTGTCCATTTTTCAGTTTTTGTTTTACTTCAGTTGATTTACAGGGCTATTCTGGCAAAGACAGCTAAAAGTCTTACGAAAATATTTTGTAAGACTTTAGGTATTCTAGCGCAAAAGTCTTACAGATAAAGCTATTGAATTCCCTACACAAAAGCTTTCGTGGTAAACTTGTCAAATTTTGATTTTTTAATTTTAAGCTAGTAAAATTACAAAAGGAATAATAAAAAAACAGGAATTCACCATGCAGCGTGGAGAAGTAGTTAGGACTGTGAACTCATAGCTCCAAGTGCGTGGGTTCGAGTCCCGTCACTAAAAATGTTTTTTTTTCTAAAAACATATGTATATACATTTTTCTAACACGCCAAATAAAAACAACTTATAATTCCCTTTAAAATAAATAGTTTTTCTAACGTTTGTAATGTAAACAATACAACTGACAAATTAAAGACCTGCTCGTAGCAGGTCTTCAAAATTGTCTTACGAAAGACAAAAAAAAGCTTTCATGATAGTTGCCAGAATACCAAAACGTCTTAAGTAAGACTTTTGTCTTACTAAAGACTCTGGTGAGTTATAAGATAGTTGCCAGAATAGCCCTGTTAGTTTTATTTTCCTCCTTTTTTATATTTGTTTAAATCAAAATTTATATCTGGTGCTGCCGCCAGCCAAATTAAAATTGAACGAATCAGAATGAGATGTCAAACAGTAAGAGTGCACCCAAGCTAGCATTTAGGTGAAAAAATCACCATGCATTGGTACTCATCCAATTGTTGGGTAAAAAAAATTTTCTTAACAATAAAATATTGAGCATGCTAACAAGTTGCCACAATAATATTTTCTGTGTAAAAAAGTATCCAAATTTGCACTAAGGCAAAATAAAAAGTGTCCATCAAAATTTAGGAGAAAAAAGTATCCAAATGGATCCATTCGGCAACACTGCTGCCGAAACATATAAAGCCTTAACGAAAATAGACGTGACGAGACGGTAGCAATTGAACGAACATTTGCACTCGTTTCGTCTGTTTTGACATTTAACCCAAAATGTTACGCTAGCCAACGAACCGAAAAAGCTGTTATGACGAGTAGCAACGTTTTGATGTTCGGTTCTTATGGAACAATACGTCTCGTCAAAATGTTTCGTTCACTTTCGATCAATTACGTAGGTTCGTTTTGGCTATCAACATTGGTTTACATACACTCGAACTTACTCGTTACGTATCGTCTCGTTTATTTTGGTTTAGGCTTAATGTCGGCACTTTGAAAAATATTAGTCAGTCACTGCGGAACCAGCTAAGAACACAGTCATCTCGTAGAATTGTACTCCTGTAAGCGAATTCTTTGCCCATTATATGTTTCGTAAAAACAACTTATGCTGCTAGTGTTAATCAAAGCAACATACGTTGGCGTTCAGTAGATTTTGTGAACAGTGGTCACGCGTTACTAGTGACGTACGATTACGCTCAGCGCATAAGTGATTATAGGTCCTCATTTGGAAACGTGTCGTGTCACCTGCGTTGTGGTTTCAGATCATTGCCAGTTCGCTCAGGTGTTATTGCGATTTGGCAATGACCTGTGGTGCCGTATGTAGCGCACCTCATTCCACGTCCTGACCGTGCTGGTACTATGGCTGTAGCGCGGCTATAGCTCGCCGGATGTCGCGGTCCTTGTCAGTCTCATGGAACAGTGGTATTGACAGAAAATTTATCTAAAGTACCAGGCTGTCAAAATAAAAAAATAAACGACTCGAAATCAAAAAAAACAAACATTATGGGTATGCCTACTTTGGCGCCGAAAACCTCTGTAATTCCTTTGAAGTACCGATACTCGCTATCGAGTATCGGCCCTGGGCGCCCTCCCTCAACTGGTGTCGACCAGCTTTCCTGGGTGACCTTTGGCCCGATTTCTATGGTCACCCCCATTAACTTACTCCACTACCGACCCCCGCCTACCTACACCACATGAACAAAAATACCTAGTCCTTCATAGTTTTGTTAATTTTTCTTTTATTATTTATTTATTTTACTTCTTTCTTTAGTTTCTTTTACCATTTCAATCTTCCTTAAATTTTACATATACAAAATTTACTTATTTTAGTTCGGCCGATTTTATACTTTGTTTTTTTTTCTTATAACAAAATTTATTTTCTTTCTATGGTGTTCTTTTTTTCTCTTTTGGAATTATAGAAACTTATAACTCAATTACAAATAGCTGCTATTCAGCCATGTTTTCCTAACGCTTATTTATTTTAATATAAAAATACTAACACGAAATAAAATAAAATACCTGCGACTCCTAGGATTGCTAAGCCACGGCCCTGTTGGCTACACTATACTGTTGTTGTTGTTAACCGCTGTGGTGGTTGATACGTTCTTATTTTTGTAGAACTTGCCGTAGTTGGTGGCCGCTGGGGTGGCTTCGTGGTCGATGGTGGGGCAATGGTAGGTGGTGCTGTAGGTACTTTGATGATGATTTTGCTGGTTGACGGTGTTGAGAGGATACGATGGTGCTGCGTATCGTGGCGCTGAAATTTGTAGTGTCGTGATGATACTGACAAGTTGGTATTGTGCGTTGGTGATGATGTTCTGGTGGACGGCGGTATGATCATACGATGGTGCTGCGTATCGTGGCGCTGAAATTTATAGTGTCGTGATGATACTGATAAGTTGGTATTGTGCGTTGGTGATGATGTTCTGGTGGACGGCGGTATGATTATACGATGGAGCTGCGTATCGTGGCGCTGAAATTTGTAGTGTCGTGATGACCGGTTAATGTTTCTTGCGTTTTTTTTTTTCACACCACGTTCACACATTGAAAACTTTTATATTTTTTTAAATTTTTTTTCTTATCTCCACTCGACCGCTCGCGCTCACTTTCACGTCCAAAATCATCTGATTTCCATCACTAATTTTCTTTTTATATCCCTTTTTTTGGCGGGAAAAAACTCGCAGCTAGCTCCACAAAAATATCGCCTGTTCAGCTGTCATCGTTTTCTTTTATTTTCTTTCTGTCTTTTTGGTTTCACGGTCGCCGTTTAGACTTTACCACGGTGCTCAACATTTCTGACCAAACTCGCAATCATGTTCGCCAACTGAAGATGGTTGTGCGATTGGCATCGTCCAACTTAGGGTGCACATGACAAGCCCAGTGATCTAGAAGAGCATCCTTGTTCGAGAGATGAATGGGAAAAACGTGCCACTACCCTCACCATTACACCATTGCCACATTATTTTTATTGTACAGCTTGAGTTTTTCTGCTACTATTCATCGAGTTTTCACCAGTGTGCATGAACCGGACCATACAACGACTCAGCATAGCGTAACAAACAGGACAGTGCCAGCCAAAGAATTAAATTTTCTCTCAAAGAATTAAATTTTAAGCCTAGTGAAACTTAGTACAATATTTCTGAATAAGGTTTAATATTACAATTGTTGATGATATTTTAATACGGACAAAATTTGTTTTCATATGATTAATCAGATAGTAATTCCAAAAGAAAACTAACGAAAGAAACCAATTGCAACTGTAACTATTAATCAACCATTGAAGTTCTAAAGCATGGAGACATAGCACCAACCCAATTATAATTGTCGTTTTCGTGGTGAAATTTAAATTTTAAAGTACAGAGTGAGAGGCTCAGATTTCGTCTTTTCTAAACACTTTTATTTCAAGGCCAATTCACAGTTTTGCCAACAGTTGTCGCAGTTTCGAATTGTGTAAATCTGACAGTTAAGCCGCCATTCCAATTGTTTCTAGCACACCTACCGAACGATATGGGACTTACTTACTTACTTGGGTGGCCATAACAACCCGTTACCGGGTTACGGCCGACCTCAAAAGCTCTCTCCAGGCGCCTCTGCTTTGCGCACGCCTTCTCCAATCATTCACACCAAGCGTGGATAGGGTTTCCTCGGCTTGGTCTTTCCATCGGAGGCATGGTCTTCCTCTTCGTCGTCGCCCAGCGGCTTCCGCATCAAACACCTTTTTCGCCGGAGCTTCTTCGTCCATACGCACATGTCCCAGCCAGCGCAGACGTTGAATAGTGATGCGCTTGACTATGTCAATGTCAGCGTAGAGCTCGTACAGTTCGTGGTTCATTCGAATACGGTAGTCGTCGCCGACGTGAACAGGACCGAAGATTTTGCGAAGAATTTTTCTCTCAAACACCCCAAGCGTGGCTGCATCAGTCTGCGACACAACCCATGCTTCTGCGCCGTAAAGTAGCACGGGTAAGATGAGCGTCTTGTAGAGTGTCAGTTTTGTCGGGCGAGAGAGGTCTCTACTACTCAATTGCTTACTGAGACCATAGTAACACCTATTAGCAAGAGTTAGTCTTCGCTTTATCTCCAGGCTGACATCGTTTTGAGTGTTCACGGCGGTGCCAAGATAGGTGAATTCCTTGACAACTTCGAAAGTATAGTTGTTCGCAGTAACAAAGGATCCAATACGCCACGTTTCCCTGTTTGTGGACAGCATATACTTCGTTTTGCCCTCGTTTGGGACTTTCCCTTACAAATTCTCAAAAAAACAAATTTTATCTTTACATATATTTTTCTTTTTCCCCGCAGTTTGGCGAAGCCATTGCGGCGCCATCGCAAGTATCTTTTTAGCTTGCTGTCTCGCCGCGATGACCACGCCAACACGCGAGGAAAATCCAAAAAGATATTTTTTTTAAATAAATACTAAAAAAAAAACCCCTTTATTTCATGGCCTCAAGTTGCCGATCACATTTTCTTGGACCTCTGCTCTTGACCATTTCTTTCCCACCGTTAAGCAGGACTTCCATAGCCAAATTGTTCGCCGATGCTCGTTTTAAAGGGGGAGCAGTCGTGGCGAAATTGCAGTTACGCTAGACATACCACTTCACACCCGGGCCGAGTCACGCACAGTTCACAGCATTGGTTTTGAACGGGTCCAGTTGCTGTGACTGATGCGAGGCTCCACCCGGTTACGAAGCGCAATCCAAGCACAAGGGCGGCCCTAACGTGATCGGTGTTGGTAAACAGCCGCCCAATGTGGGAACAGACGCTGACCAAGAAGCCGCCCAATATGGGAAACAGACGCTTCTTGGGTTCGCTGAGGAACGCGGGGTCGCTAAGCCCGTCATCCCCTTTGTAGGAGATGCCTCTGCAATTAAAAAAAAAAAAAAAAAAAAATAACAAATACAAAAACAATGTATTCGTAAACAAATTCCCAAATCGTTGCAGTCGGTATCATTATAGAACTTGCCAAAAACAGTGGAATGTATGTATTTACTTGTATTCTGAACAAGGAATACCAACTCCTAACTTTTATTTAGTTTTTCTATTGTTTTAAATCTTTAGCATGAAAAATGCCTATCGATTTGCCATTCAAGTCTTCTATCTCATACAAACAGTTTCCAACCGGTTTGACTATTCTACATTTTAAAAATTTCTTTGAAAGCTTGGCACTAATTTGTTTTGAAAAATCGCTTAATTGAAAATTTCGTCGATACACTTCTTGCCCGGGCAAGAACTTAGTCTTACGGCTTCTTATATTATAACTTTTAGCATGTTTTTTATAACTTTGATGTAAACGTTTACGGATCGTTTCACGGATCAAGTCTTGTTTTACAGGTTTTGGTATTACCGATGTTTCGGGATCCCTAAGGATTCCTAGTTTTCGAGCCAGTTTATAAGTGCTTGCATGAGTTATCATGTTGGTGCCAAACAGAGCAAAATAAGGAGTCATTCCTATTGAGGAATGTACAGAGGATCGTAGCGCACATTCGATTTCAGATAAATGTTTGTCCCAATGGCTTTGATCTTTGTCCAAATATGAACGGATGGCGGCGAGAATCGATTGATTTACTCGCTCCGAGGCATTTGCCTGGGGAGCATAGTTAGCCGTGCGGACATGGTTAATACCGAATGTGTCGATCATTTCTGCAAATTCCTTGCTTACAAATTGTGCACCATTGTCTGACATGATTATTTCTGGAGTACCAAATTTGTGGAAAACTTCCGAAATCAAAAAGTGTATAACATTTTTGGCCGTTGCTTTGGTCATGGCTTTCAAAAGGGTAAATTTAGTGAAATAGTCTAGAACTATGAAGATATAAGTATTTTTCTTTGTTGACCTGACATATGGTCCCAAAAAGTCAAGGTAAATTTTTTGGAAAGGTCGTTCGACCCTTGACTCTTGACCCATTGGTGGTCTTAAACTTCTATTTGCTGGCTTACATTCTTTGCAGACTTGGCAATTATTAACAAAAGTTCGAGTTTGAATGTTCATGTTTGGCCAGTAAAAATATTCTTTTATTCGTTTTAAAGTTTTGGTAAACCCACCGTGAGCAACCTCAGGAGGCTGATGAGCGTTTTCAATGATAGCGTGCGTCAGCGGAATTGGTACCCACAACTTCCACGCAAAATCTTCACCTTCAGGTGTTCCATCATAGTGCATTGTTCGCTTATAAGCGAATCCATCAACAACTTTCAAATCGGGCAACTGTGTGTGATTTTCTTTAATGGTTTGCAGTAAATCTTTGTACTCTCCACTACCGAACTCCGGTGACTCGAGATCGATCAAGGACTTGACATGGCAGCTGACTTCATCCATGTCGTAACGAGATAACGTGTCTGGAACGATGTTCTTTGTTCCTTTCCGATGCAAAACATCGAAACTGAACCCTTGGAGGTATAAACTCCAGCGTGCCAGCCGACTAGTCAGATCTTTGTGTGACATGAGCCACTTAAGACTTGAATGGTCAGTTATTACGCTGAAAGGCATCAGTTCAATATAAGCTCGGAACTTCGTTATCGCCACTACTACCGCCAAGCATTCACGTTCGGTCACCGAATAGTTCTTCTGTGCTGGAGTAAGTTTCTGCGAATAGTAAGCGATTGGATGTTCTCCATCTTCATCGTCTTTCTGAAATAACACACCCCCGATACCGATGTTGGAAGCGTCGCACTGGACATAAAAATGTTTTACGAAATCTGGGTGAGACAACACGGGACTTGAAATCAGTGCTAGTTTTAATTTTTCAAAAGCTGCCTTCGCTTCATCATTGAAATTAAATTGTTTGGCTTTTTTCAGGGTATCAAAGATCGGAGCCGCAATAGTTGCGTAATCTTGGATAAAACGTCGATACCACCCGGTGGCTCCCATAAAACTTCGGACTTGTTTTGGAGTTTTCGGATACGTGTATTTTTCAATTGCTTGAACCTTTTCGGGATCAGGACGCAATTTTCCTTCACCAATTATGTAACCCAGGTACTTCAACTCTCGACAGCAGAACTTTGATTTAGCAACATTTATTGTTAAATTTGCTTTATTTAAAAGTTTAGCTACCAATTCTAATTTTTGCAAGTGACTTTGGAAATCGGACGCAACAACAAGCAAATCGTCCAAATATATAAACGCTTTCACGAAGATGGGCAGGCACCACCTTGTCCATCAACCGACATAACCTTTGGGCTGCGTTACACAATCCAAAGGGCATGACGGTAAAATGAAGAAGCGGGCGTCCTGGGATTGTGAAAGCTGTCTTTTCTCTACTGTTTGCAGCAAGCGGAATCTGCCAAAAAGCATCTTTCAGATCAACGCTTGAGATGTAGTGAGTATCGCCCAGTCGACTGAGCAGTCCCTCAATGTGTGGGAGTGGGTAGGCGTCCTTCACTGTGAGTGCATTGAGTTTGCGAGCGTCCAAGCACAGTCTACATTTTTCGCCTTTGCGGACAAAAGCCACTCTATTATTCCATGGACTTTCGCTTGGCTCAATGACTCCCAATGAAAGCATCCTATCCAATTCTGCAAACATCAGTTTTTGGACAGCCGGCGAGACAGGATAATGCTTATCCTTGATAGGCACCGCATCCCCAGTGTCTATATGATGCTCTTCGAATGGAGTTTTACCTAGACCTTTCTTCGTGAAGCATGGAAATTTCGCTATAACGTTATCGAGTTGCTGTTGTTGTTCCGATGTTAACGTATGCATTTTAGGTAAATTTACATCCTGAAAATCTTCGTCTAAAATAATATTATTAGTTGTTATACTGTCGATGTTGAGTGACAAAAGGTTAAACATTTTGATAAAATCAACTCCTAGAAATAATTCGCGTTTTAGAGATGGTACCAAATACAAGACAATTTCTTGTTGTTTTCCATTAAATTTAAAAGGGATTTTCACACGACCAACAATTGCGTGAAACCGACCATCTGCTGTTTTGATGAAAGACTTAAACTTGAAAATTGGCACATTAATTTTATCAATAAACTCTACACAATCTTTTCCTAAACAGGAAACTGTTGCGCCACTGTCTATTAACCCTTCAACAATGTGATTTTGAAATTCTATTTTTGCATAAAACCGACTGTCATCGCCTTCATACAACTCTGCACTTGCTATTTCACTTCTATTATTTTTTCTTATTTCATATCTATGTCTAGTCTTTTCAATTTTCGTTGGCTTGTCTGAAAATATTCTATTTCTAGTTTCTTCATATTCTTTTAATTTAATATGAAAAGGTTTAATTTCCTTAAATCTAGGTTCATTTAAATTCATTAATTCATTATTTCTTTCTAAAATTTTAAATTTAATTTCTGTATCGTTATGTTGGTCTTCAGTCTGAGTCGTTTGGGTTTTCAGTTCGTGTTTGTTTGAGTCGAACGCGAGTCCAACCCTACCTTCATCGCGTTCGTCGTGCAGTTTCCCTGGCATTTCGGGCACTTCGGGGTTACAACATTATCAAGTCCACACTTGAAACAAAAGATTCGCCTGGTCTGGGACGGACATTCAACAAAATTATGTCCATACTGTCTGCAATTCCAACATTGGATACTACGCGTAGCTGCAATAGCGTCGACTTCAAATTCTTGGTCTGGAGCAGCTTCTTCATATGCTAGCTCATGCACTTGCGCCGGACGTGGTACATATACTCGCTGAGGTGGTTGGTAAATTTGTCTCTGGTGATTTAAATGTGCTTCGGCCTTTTTGCTCACTTTGCAAAACTCGTTGAGGTCATGGATCCGCATTGCAAACAGCAATTGTGACATTTCTTTCCTTAGATTGCTTCGCATAATGTCCATCAGATCTTGTTCAGCCATTGGATTTCGTTGTTGATTCCTAAGTGACAGCATCGCTTGATAAAAATCATCAAAAGACTCGTCCCTGTGTTGTCGAGGATCCATTATTTGGCGTTGGATGTCAAAATCACTTTCATGCCGCTTAAACTGCGATAATAACGCTTCACGCAAAGGATACCAATTCGTTATTCGGTTTAAGCGTCTATAATTCCAGAACCATTGCGCTGCACTTCCAGTAAGTAAGCTATGAAAGTTTCGAATCACTTCGGGCCAAGGATACCTATAATCGTCACACAACGTCTCGACACGGAACACAAATTCGTCCACGCTAATTGACCTTGAGGTGCCATCAAATTTAAATCCCCATTTGTCCAAATCAGCTCGTCGCTGCGGATCTTGCGTCATGTGCATTTGTGGTAATCCAAAATTTTGTTGTGGTATAAAAGGCTCATGGTGTCCATTTCGAATGTGATTCGGATGATAAGTTGGCTGGAATGAATTTCGCGGCTGTGGTACACTGAATGGTGGTTGTGCTTGCTCCATGTTTATTACGCGTTGCTGTTGCATTGGTGGTGGCGGATTTAAATATTCGGCTTGTTGTGTGTTTTGTTGTATCTGTTGAAGTAGCTGTTGTGAACGCGCACTTACTTGTGATGTTTGTTGTACTTGCGGTTGCTCTGTTGCAAATCCATGAAACTCCTGCGAATTTATTGTTGTTGGTGGTGGTTGTAGCGGCGGTTGAATATTGTCCGTTGATGGTACGCTGGCTGAACGTTGTGACGTCAATGATTGCAGGCTCTCTGCTATTAGTTCAGGTAACATCACCCGTAAGCGATCCTCCATATTACGCATCATTTCCACTTGCGCTAAGCCCACCGTCGATTTTACGTAGTCGCGTAAGTGTGTTTCCTGTGTTGTTTGTTGTTGGCTCAGAAATCGCTCGGACCACCAGGATTTATGAACTTTTTGCGGCTTCGCTTGTTGTTGTTGCCTAAACAATCTGCGTACGTCTAGCGCGGCATAGCTGCTGAACTCAGGCGACGTTAGAGAACTGTCGTTGGACAGATGGTACTCTCGCGCTGTAGTTGCGCTAGCTGTTGTTATCGGTTGGTTATATGTTGTTGTTGTAGTCGTTAATGTTGTAGTAGTAGTTGTTTTTGGGAGAGTCCCTGTAAAAACTGTCGAAGTCGTAGTCGGTGTCAAGGTCACTCTTCCTGCAAGGTTTTCAATGTCTAAAGTGGGTGTATTCATTTTCTGTTGATTCCTAGTACTAACCATAATAATTAAAAATTTTAAACGAATTAATGATCATAATATAGTTTTAAAATCAAAGAAAATCTTTGTTTTTGTATTTTTTCAAAAACGGATTGATTTGGTACTATGCCTCGTGGTGTAGAATAGTGGATCGGTAGTGTAACGTAAAAAAAAAATTATCAAAGGAACTCATATTTTAGAGTATGTTAAACGCTTCAGTTTAAATCTGTTTGTTGCTTATTGCCCGTCGGAGCAAAAAAAATTCTAAAAAAAAAAGTTTATTTTCTTCCTTTTTTTTCAAAACTTTAAATAAGACATCTTGTGCCTCACTCGACCATGAACGATAATGTGTTGTTTGTTAAAAAAAAATAAATTATTATTATTATTAATTATTAAAAAAAAATTTTATCTTCCGCCGCTGTGTCGCAAATGAACTCAAGCTCAAAGACTTATATGTTTCATGACTTACACAGTTGAGGGACGTTAAATTTTACCAAGAAAAAAAATGTTTTTAAAAAAAATTATCGTTTGCCAAAAAAAAAATACAAAGTGGTTTTTTAAAAACCTTATGTGAATGTCGCAACGGCAGTCGTGGTACAAAGACCTTTACGCTGACGGACTTACATTTACAATCAGGTTTTCCACCTGTACCCTTCACCAGTCCAAACAAAAATCCTTTTTCTTTTTTCAAAAAATTGTCGCTTGCAAAGAGAAATAAAATGACCTTTGGAAAACTTAGATAAACGTCGCAACGGCAGTCGCGGTACAAAGACCTTTACGCTGACGGACTTACGTTTATTCTAAAATCATCCGACCATCCACATCCTCCTCCCAAGCGAGAATCTTTTTTTTTTTTTTTTTTGAAAATTGAATTGAATGAAAATTATATATTTTATAAAGCACGAAAAAAAAAAAAGTTTTATAATTTAAAAAAAATTTCGCTCCTGTCGCTGTGTCGCAACTGGAACTCAAACTCAAAGGCTTAAATGAACCAGGACTTACACAGTTGCAGAACGTAAAATTTTATTCAGAAAGAAAAAGGTTTTTTTTTTTTAAATAAATTGTCATTTGCCCAAAAATTCTGAAACAAACTTGCCGCAACCATGTATTGGCTTGCGCCAAATTTACAACACTGAAAAAAAAACAAAAACGTTCATGATCGAATTTCCACACAATAATTGCCTAAGCCGAAACCGACGAGAAAATAACGTAGGCTTCCTGCGCACCAAAGCAAGTAAAAAAAACTACAGAATCAATGACTGAAACTATTTTAAAAGACATTACCTTTGCAGCTGTGTCGCAAATGAACTCAAACACAAAGGCTTTAATGGTTCATGACTTACACAGCTACAAAAAGAAAATAAATTGCAAAAAGGAAATGTATTTCAATAAAAATTGTCATCTGCAAAGAAGACTAAAGGATTCCTGAAAAACTTGAGCGAAACGTCGCAACGGCAGTCGCGGTGCAGAGACCTCTACGCTGACGAACTTACGTTCGCGAAAAGCTATCCAGCTATCCCCCTCCTCCTCACAGAAAAGAATCTTTAATTTTAATTTTTTTTTTTTTTGAAGGAACTCAAAAATTTGAGCCCCTTGGTTGGGCGCCATTCTGTCGTGTCACCTGCGTTGTGGTTTCAGATCATTGCCAGTTCGCTCAGGTGTTATTGCGATCTGGCAATGACCTGTGATGCCGTATGTAGCGCACCTCATTCCACGTCCTGACCGTGCTGGTACTATGGCTGTAGCGCGGCTATAGCTCGCCGGATGTCGCGGTCCTTGTCAGTCTCATGGAACAGTGGTATTGACAGAAAATTTATCTAAAGTACCAGGCTGTCAAAATAAAAAAATAAACGACTCGAAATCAAAAAAAACAAACATTATGGGTATGCCTACTTTGGCGCCGAAAACCTCTGTAATTCCTTTGAAGTACCGATACTCGCTATCGAGTATCGGCCCCGGGCGCCCTCCCTCAACTGGTGTCGACCAGCTTTCCTGGGTGACCTTTGGCCCGATTTCTATGGTCACCCCCATTAACTTACTCCACTACCGACCCCCGCCTACCTACACCACATGAACAAAAATACCTAGTCCTTCATAGTTTTGTTAATTTTTCTTTTATTATTTATTTATTTTACTTCTTTCTTTAGTTTCTTTTACCATTTCAATCTTCCTTAAATTTTACATATACAAAATTTACTTATTTTAGTTCGGCCGATTTCATACTTTGTTTTTTTTTCTTATAACAAAATTTATTTTCTTTCTATGGTGTTCTTTTTTTCTCTTTTGGAATTATAGAAACTTATAACTCAATTACAAATAGCTGCTATTCAGCCATGTTTTCCTAACGCTTATTTATTTTAATATAAAAATACTAACACGAAATAAAATAAAATACCTGCGACTCCTAGGATTGCTAAGCCACGGCCCTGTTGGCTCTACTATACTGTTGTTGTTGTTAACCGCTGTGGTGGTTGATACGTTTTTATTTTTGTAGAACTTGCCGTAGTTGGTGGCCGCTGGGGTGGCTTCGTGGTCGATGGTGGGGCAATGGTAGGTGGTGCTGTAGGTACTTTGATGATGATTTTGCTGGTTGACGGTGTTGAGAGGATACGATGGTGCTGCGTATCGTGGCGCTGAAATTTGTAGTGTCGTGATGATACTAACAAGTTGGTATTGTGCGTTGGTGATGATGTTCTGGTGGACGGCGGTATGATCATACGATGGTGCTGCGTATCGTGGCGCTGAAATTTATAGTGTCGTGATGATACTGATAAGTTGGTATTGTGCGTTGGTGATGATGTTCTGGTGGACGGCGGTATGATTATACGATGGAGCTGTGTATCGTGGCGCTGAAATTTGTAGTGTCGTGATGACCGGTTAATGTTTCTTGCGTTTTTTTTTTTCACACCGCGTTCACACATTGAAAACTTTTATATTTTTTTAAATTTTTTTTCTTATCTCCACTCGACCGCTCGCGCTCACTTTCACGTCCAAAATCATCTGATTTCCATCACTAATTTTCTTTTTATATCCCTTTTTTTGGCGGGAAAAAACTCGCAGCTAGCTCCACAAAAATATCGCCTGTTCAGCTGTCATCGTTTTCTTTTATTTTCTTTCTATCTTTTTGGTTTCACGGTCGCCGTTTAGACTTTACCACGGTCAAAAACATTTACTAACGGCAAGTTTGTCTTTGATGCAGGACCAGGCGCGGATCCAGGAAAAAATATTGGAGGGGGAATTGGTTATGTTAAGTTTATGTCCAAAAAAGTTTACTGTAGATATATACATGAAATAAATATTGTTTTACTATAATGTTCGTTCACGTTTACATTATAAGCCATATAGCTTCTTCTTCTTCTTATAGTGGAATTATAGCTCTGTTTGCTTCAAACAGGGTTGCCAAGAGGCCAAGGCATTGATTGCATGTCAAAGCCTTGTAGGATTTCAAAATTTTCGATATTCCGATTAGCCCCAATTTTCCATATGCACACATAGACGGCAAAATTCAAAAAAATGCAATGTTGAGAGCGCATACTTCACATAAATGCTTGTAAGAACTTTAATTGTCAGCAAATCAATTTAAAATTTTTTTAAGTGTAGAGAAGAGTCCTACAAATATTTAAAGGTATAAAATATGCCAAAAGTATTAGTGATATGGCTATTATGATCGAAATTAGGTATAAAAATATTTTTTGTTTTCGTTTTTTTTAACAAATTCCAACTTTGATGCCCTCTTTCCAGAATTAATTATGTGAGTTACTAAAAGTTAGCCTTCTATTTCATAGAGAATTTCATTATAAAAATTTTAAACATAGTACCTACACATGTTTATAGAAAAGTCATAACTACTATGGAGCATTTTATTAACATCAACGCAAAAATATTTTTTCTTATACAATTTGAACATTGTACTCGTATGTTAAAATGCATATACAATAAAAATTCTGAAAGGACCTTTTTTCAAATTGTAGGTATTTCCGTGATACATGATGGGTTTTCATAATTGTTTTTTACTTAGCACTAAGCGTCACTTTTTCATAAATCCCATAAAATAATGAAGAAATTTAAAAAAAATATATATAAGAAGCCATTATGTATTAACGAAATACCGACAATTTGAAAAAAAGTCCTTTCAAAATTTGTTTCGTATTTGTAATCTTAACATAAAAAGTTTAAATGACGATAACTTCGAAAAATGTGGCTCTTCAGCAAAATAAAAAAATATGGGTCTCTTAAATTGAATATCATAACACTATTGGCACAATTAAAATTGTTGTAGAATTCTTCTCTATACTAAAAAAAATTAAAATTCATTTGCTGACAATCAAAGCTTTTACAAGCACTTATTTTTGAATTTTACCATTTATGTGGAAAATTGGGGCCAATCGAAAAAAATCATTAGGATATTCGAATTCTACGGGAATTTTCACTACATTAAATATCATCGCCATTCGATGAGATGTAAGTTTTTGCAAATTTTGTAGAGTAATATGATTTGTTAATTTTTAAGTTTATATGAATAAGTTAACAAACTGAAAAGCTACACATCTCCGGCGTTACTAGAAACTTCAAAAATTTTCAGTTTGTTTCTCAGATGCTGCATGGTTTTTTAAAACTTTGAAGCTCTCTAGTCTATTTTTAAAGCCGTTGGAGGGGGAAATTTCCCCCATTTCCCCTCCCGTGAATCCGCCCTTGTGCAGGACATTCCATAAATATATGGTTAGTGCATAACGCTGTTTGGCAATGAACGCACATTCTGGGGCTTGTTCTAGTGAAGTAGTGACTAGAGTTAAAACAGTGGTGTCAACCCTTAGGGGCCGTTCATAAATTACGTAAGATGTTTAGGGGGGGGGGGGGGTCGGCGGATTCTTACTACATCTTACGAGAGGGGGGGGGGAGGTGAATGATCATCTTACGTAAGATTTAAAATGCGTATTCATACATTAAAGTTGTATTAACGCATCGTCATTTGTGACAGTAATGAAATATATTTGAATTTTCGACAGTCACGAAATATTCAGAAATATCGATTACAATCGATTTAAGTAATCGACTCTGAACGGGACAACTTCTCTTCTGTTTATGTAATGAAATATATGTATGTTGTTTACACGCAGGGCCGACTTGTAACACCGTCTCACAAGTTTGCTATTATTCAGGCATTTACACGCAGATACGTCGACTTTTTGTTGATGTTGTCCCGGTTCTTTACCACGCCCTTGCACTTGTCGTCTTCAACAAGATTCGCTTTCGATTCCTTCTTCAACAGGAGACCAAAACAGCAATCAGTTTTGTCCTCTATTTCTTCGCTTAGCGTTAAATTACGATTGGTCAAAAGTACATCCACAGTTCAAAATCATGCCTAACGATTTTTTTTGTCCTTCGCTTGCAAACGTCTTAGCTGATCGAGTTTGTAATATTTGTGACCAATACTTTGCCTCGAAAAAAGCTACTGTAATGCACAAAAAACTACATGGAAAAGACGGTAGTCGCACTCACATGATTCAACCAGTTTCAATTTTGAAAAGTGGAAAGGGGAAAAGCCTTTGCATTTTAAAACAACCGGAGATTTGTCAAGTTGCAGAGTGGCATGACGACGAGGATATTGATATTACAGAGTTTGAATGTGAATCAGAAAATTCAACAGACGAATCGGGTGTGCCAATTGTAGGTTCACTATCAGACTGGTTGAAAAGTGCATGGACTAACGATGACTTTTTTTATTCATCTTGAAAAACAAATGTGTAGTTTGTAAGTTCGTAATATTTATTTAATATGTAACATATGTATATTAAAACTAAATATACATAGTAATATAGTACATCACATGAAAAATACATTTTTTGACTAGTTTCACCTTAATTATGAATCTTACGTAAGATTTCGGAAGGGGGGGGGGGGGGGGGGGTAATGAGAATCTTACTAAATCTTACTCGGGGGAGGGGGGGGGGTCAAAAAGTCATGAAATTGTCTTACGTAATTTATGAACGGCCCCTTATCGAGCGAGTCTTATGCATTCCTCACGAGAAAAGTTTTTGTTATACAATGGTCTTTTGGTAGAAGGATTGTGAGATCTAAGAAAAGAGTTTGACGAGTTTCAATGTTGTTGTTGGTATTCCTGTTGCAAGTTGTCAATATGATTAGTCATTATTGTATCTAAGCACTGCATTTCAGTTACTAGTGGTAGTGCCATAGCTCCTATCGCTGCTTTGTCAGCTAGATAGTTACCAGTTATTCTGACGTGTCCTGTAATCCATGAAATTTTTATCGAGCATAGCGATCTGACTTCTTCAAGAATAAAGAGTGAAGTGGGAGAAGAGATTGTTGGACTATGCGGTAAGTGTTATCTAATGATTGTTCTACTACAGCATAAGTCGATGCACCATTTAGAAATGAGCCATCTGTGTAAAGAACTAATTTTGGAGCAAAGTCGTGTTTAATCTTTAAGAAATTTTGTATGTAAGCTATAGAGGTCGTATTATTTTTCTTGTAGTTGCTGATGGAAATATCGATGGACAGTTTTGAACTTCCTGTAAGAATTGAGTTGGATGGTTTGTCTGGCAAAGGCGTGTTATTATTTTGTAAGTAGTGTATGATGTTCTGGATGGCACTAAAATTTTTACAACTTTTTAGTGAATATTCCTTATTGTTTAGAACATTCCAGAATGATTCATGTTAAGGATGGATAGAACAAGTTAGAGATTTAGCTGCTAATTTAGTGGATCTCTTGTGTATAACCCAGTCAACCTCATGAAATTGAGCTTCTACTCTTAATGCATCCAGTGGTGTTGTCTGTAAAATCCCAGTTGCAGTCCTATAACATCTGTTTAGTGCAATATTTATTTTTCGCTTGGCAGATGTCCATCCATACATTGTCAAACAATGTTGAATTGTGCCTTCTGTTAGTGAGCGACATTAAGAAATAGCTGTTTTTATATGAGGACCTTTTTTTCGACTACAAATGATTTTTAACAAATTATTAATTTTTTTGAGCTTGTCAACGAAGTGCTTTGCTTGTTCGTTCCAAAGTAAATTTTTTGAGAAAATTAAGCCAAGAATGCTAA
The DNA here is from genome assembly GCA_949775025.1 of Tricholauxania praeusta. Classification (NCBI taxonomy): domain Eukaryota; kingdom Metazoa; phylum Arthropoda; class Insecta; order Diptera; family Lauxaniidae; genus Tricholauxania; species Tricholauxania praeusta. Next base: position 115,627,610 of record OX459029.1, read on the forward strand.
GTTTAGTTTTTAATTTTTCATCAACATTTCTTATTTTGAGGTTTGATGCACTGCAATTATGTTTCCTACATACGTGCAATGCCTCCGCGGTGTCTGCTGGAATGACCGCTCCAGTTTTTACTGCCCACTAATGAACTGTTTTGTCCAGATTGCTTAAGCTATTTTCTGACACTTCCTTAGAACCAGAAGCAACAGCGAAAATATTAACTGCATATATGCTAAAATAGTCTATGCCTTCAACATTTTTTAACAATTTGGCCAATGAGTTGGCGTATACCGAATACAGGACAACTGAAAGCGGAGATCCTTGAGGTACCCCATTGTCAAGTCTTTGTGTATTAGACATAAATCCATCGACTTTAACGGTAACTATTCGATTTTTTAGGCTTTTGATAGAGTATTTGTAATGGTCATCTTAAATGAACTTAACGATTGGGGCGTTCCTAAAAAGCTGCAAAAACTCATATATATGAGTTTTTGCAGCTTTTTAGGAACGCCCCAATCGTTAAGTTCATTTAAGATGACCATTACAAATACTCTATCAAAAGCCTTTTCAAGATCTTCTGATAAAACAATACTAAGTTTTCTGTTTGAGAGGTTTTTTTTTAATTTGTAGCTCTAACGAATGACACAAGGTGTGCACTCCATGATTTGGAAGAAACGCATGCTGAATATTTATTATTTTGTTTTTGGCAATAACCCAAATTCTTTGGGCTAGGATCTTGTCAAACGTTTTTGAAATAACTGGTAAAAGTAAAATCGGCTGGTAGCCATCTAGGTTTTGGAATTGGAACTAAAAGAGCGTGCTTCCAATCATGTGGATATACTGCGGTTAGAAGGATTTGGCTGAAGAGTCTGCATATACGAAGTTTAAGTTCTTTAGAAGAGTTCCTTAGCATTGCGTAAGTAATTTTATCTGCGCTTGGTGTAATACCTTTAGCATTTTTTAGAGCTAAATGAAGTTCCAGTAGAGTTACTTCTTCTAATATGTTGTCAAACTCATGGCAATCTGTTTCCATTTCATCAAAACAGAATTATATTTTCGAATTAACCAGTGTAGTATTAAACGATTTATCTGATCCAATAGAGGCCCACAACTCAGCAAATTTATCCGCAATGGCTTTTGGGTGTGAAATTACCTTTTTATCTAAGTAGATCGGTGGAAAATTTGTAATATTTTGGCATCGAATTTTCTTGACTTTAAGCCAAAGTGTTCTTATGTCCATAGTTGGATTGAGGGAGTTCACAAAACGTGTCCAAGTTTCTTGCTTTGCCAGTTTACAGGCTCTTTTGACCTGGGCACATATACATCTGTATTTTAAGATATTATCTTGTGTTCTCCTTTTCCGAAAAACCTTCCAAATTTTATTTTTAAGGCTTATTAGCTTACTAATGTCCGAATTAAACCATACTGGGCGATTAAATTTTTTGGGGCTACGACTAACAGGTATACATTTATTGGCACTCATCCTTATTATTCTTTTAATTTGTGCTGCTTCTCTATTCACATTTTCCGATTCTTCACGTTCTGCGCAAAAAGACTTTGATTTTTCTAAAAAGATTTCCCATTTTGCTTTACGGTCGATAAATCTTGGAATATGTTTCCTAAAAACGGCTGCAATATTGTTGTAGATCAAGATGGGAATATGGTCCTTGCTTTCCGGCTGTGGAAAGCTAGTCCAATTCAGAGCTGGCGCTAAGTCAACACTTGCCATTGAAACATCAACCGCAGTTAAAGTGTTTCTGGTGCTTAAAAGTGTTGGAGATCCATCATTCAATATTGTTAAGTTACGATCATTAGCGAAGTTTTCCCATAAAATTCCAATATTGGAATTATTAAGAGAACCCCACAAGGTATTGTGTCCGTCTAAGTCTCCAAAAATTAAATGGTGATCTGTACCGTAGATATGGATGTCATCAAGAAGTTGCGGAGTCAGTCACATCGGTTTCTTTATACACATTTGTTATGTGTAAGTCTTTTAAACCATGCACTGTAGACCGTACCACCTTACAGGCAAAAAAAAATAAAATTCACAGTACACCATTAAATCTGAAGCATTTTTGCAAGATAGTTTCGAAAATTTTTTTTTTTACCGAAAATAGAGGTCGCGCATCTACATTTTTCTTCATATCATCGGCATTTACAGTCCGATCTTAAAGTATGATATATAAATATTTTTGTCTCGAGTAGATCAATTTTTTGCTTTAATGGTCACTGACATCAAGGACCCCGTTCCAGTACTTACCAACCAGATCTCAGTTCCTACCATCTTGATATACCTTTTTAGTGTCAGATAATTAAAGCTTGCAAGAAATCATTAAACTTTGCTAACAGAAGTATTTCGATTATTCCATTAAAACTATTTTAAAAAATGTTTTTAATTTTTTTACCGAACGTAGTGGTTCTCTTATTAAATTTTTCGTCACATCTCTGGTATTTACAGTCCGATCTTAAAACATGATGTTTCGATGTTTTTGTCCCGAGGAGGCCATTTTTTTTTGCTCCAAAGGTCATTGATTTCAAGTATCTACCCACCAGATCTCTTCTTCTACAACATGAATTAAAAGATTAAAATCAAATAAAGTGTCTTCGAGCCGTTGCTCAATGATAACGGACCTAGATCTGCTAGTATGATCAGATGGCTATGCCAAGATCTTAACAGACCGCAAAGAAGCAATGGGATGCATTCGTCAAGTGTTCGGTCCACAGGTAGATCATTTCATAAATTTCGAAAGTGGCTCAGACTTCAATATGATCAACTGGCTCAAATTCGAAGTGACTGAGCCGCCATGCTTGCAATTTTTCACACAAGACCAGCTGGAAGCATTACAATATTCAAAAGGAATAATCACATTCCATGACGAATAACTTTATTTCATAGCTTTCTTTACTAAACTTTATTATTTTCACAGCTTTTCTGTGCCATTCTCAAAACACCAAGCGTTTTGTTCAAGTAGTGCATGAATCTGCCATGGCGGTCACCGATGAACAACGCATGGGCCATATTTTATCTAAGCTCGAGAGCCGCCAGAAATATAGCCAACTTGAATCGCGTAGAAATATGATCGATTAAAATTTAATGCTACATAAAAAGACAACAGTAGAGCTTAGAGAAATGTGTATGTGAAAAGTAGCTTAGTAAATTAATTAAAGTTTGTTTTTCAACATACATAAGTTTTCCCACTATAAAAGCTTAGTGTTTTATTTAAATAATGAGAAGTGCCAATTTAATTGCAAATGGGCAAAGGCCTGAAGACACTTTATTTGATTTTAATCTTTTAATTCATGTTGTAGAAGAAGAGATCTGGTGGGTAGATAAGTACTTGAAATCAATGACCTTTGGAGCAAAAAAAATGGCCTCCTCGGGACAAAAACATCGAAACATCATGTTTTAAGATCGGACTGTAAATACCGGAAATATGACGAAAAATTTAATATGAGAACCGCTACGTTCGGTAAAAAAATTAAAAACATTTTTTAAAATAGTTTTAATGGAATAATCGAAATACTTCTGTTGGCAAAGTTTAATGATTTTTTGCAAGTTTTAATTATCTGACACTAAAAAGGTACATCAATATGGTAGGAACTGAGATCTGGTGGGTAAGTACTAGAACGGGGTCCTTGATGTCAGTGACCCTTAAAGCAAAAAATGAGTCTACTCGAGACAAAAACAGTGATGTATCATACTTAAAGATCGGACTGTAAATGCCGATGATATGAAGAAAAATGTAAATGCGCGACCTCTATTTTCGGTAAAAAAAAAGATTTTTTTTCGTAATTTTCTTGCAAAAATGCTTCAGTTTCGATGGTGTACGGTGAACTTTTTTTTTGCGGTACGGTCTAATGCACTGTAATAGATTGAAAGAGGAGATTATTGCTCGATGTCCTATGGTTAGACACATTCATTGTTTCTTTTATAAAAATCGCTATGCCTGATTTAACATAAGAAAAATCTTTGTTGTGATGGAATACTCGATACTGCAACGTGAGAACAACTACTCGAAACGTCTAACTCTAGATATGTTGCACATAACACGCACTCCTAGTCACATACGCACAGTGTGCTTGAAGAGCGAATAGGTTTGACAAAAATACCACCAAATTCCGTGGTAAACATGCGAAACTATATTAACCACTGAATAAAAATCCGTTTGAACGAAAATCCTAACTGCTACTCTAGTGAAATGCCACCTAAAACTGTTTTAATTTAAAAATAATTCTTTTAATATCTTTTTTATTTAAATTAATTAGTTGCAACTTTCACAAAATTTTTTGCACGTGTGGACACAACGAAAACCACAAAACTTATGATCACTCGCAATGCTTATAACGGTAAATCTGTCATAAGCCAAGCCAGGCCCGTGCGCATGGAGGGGTTTTGGGGGTTCAAACCCCCCCCCCCCCCATTGAGAATTTTCCCACACAGATTTTTATTGACACTTGAACGAAAGATCAAAAAGACATAAACAATTTTTTTTTTTTTAAATTAAAGAACTAAAATGCCAATAATCGTCGGAGCCCAAGTTTTTCATTTTCGACGAGATTTGTGCTCTCTAGCTATTTTTGAACCAAAAAACACGATTTGGGATCACTGCGCGTCGCTAAGGCTAAGGCGCACGAGCGTTCTTTCAATGCGCGTTTAAGCATAGTTCCGGTTTTAAGCATAGCTCAGGCATCAATAAAATCAATGAAAATTCATGCACAAATCTATTCGCGCCATATATTTCAATTTTGCATTATAGTTCACGTGACATGTGAATAAATGAAGTTCAACTTTGGCGTCAACGCATTGCTGAGCAAGACATCAAAAATTCTCTCGAAACACTGGCTATTTGTAATGAAGACGCGTTTCCAAATGTCCATCAAATACTTCATGTTATGGCAACTTTGCCTGTGACAACAGCAACAAATGAACGCTCCTTTTCAGCACTACGTCGTCTCAATACATAACTCAGATCAACTATGTCCGAAGATCGGCTGAACGGCTTAGCCTCGCTAAATGTACATCGCGATATCGAAATCAATGTGGAAAGAGTTTTGGACGAGTTTTTTCAAGTACCTAGAGCACCTAATTTCTTAATATTTTTTTTTCTCATTTATTTTTTTAGTAGAAATTCATGTAGTGGCATTGACCATTTCAAATTATACTGTATTAAGGTGAGTGCAGTGAAAACAACAAAGGATTTGAGCTGTAACGCAAGAAACACCAATGCTCTACTAGCGAAGAGACCATAGTTTTTCTTCTTATGTATAGGCTTAAAAAATAGCTGCCAGTATTTTTTCGATACTTCCTAATGTTTACATAAGGAAAATCGAAAGATTTGAAGTATTCTAGAACATGCCATTTATTTGAACATGTCTAATAAACACATGCACATTAGAGTGATTCAATTTTTTTTTTAGGTGTTGTTGCGAGGTATATGTATTTAATTATATTTTAATGTCTATATTAAAAGTAAACCGTTTTTTAAGAACATAATCTAACATGAAATGTCCGATTCAAATCCCCCCCCCCCCCCCCCCATGGATGATTCCTGCGCACGGGCCTGAGCCAAACGAAACAAATCAAATAATTGAACAAAAATCATAGTAGGCCAACAAATTTGAAAGTAGTTGATTTTTTTGGCGCAAACATACAATGTTGCCTATAGGCAACAATGGACATGAAAGGGTTTGTTGAAGTCTATATATGCGCACACGGTTAGAAATTTTGGAATAAATTTTAATATTTTTGGGCTTACATATATGACTGCACTGTCTAGATATTAAAATTCATTTTTAATACAAATTTGTATTAAAATTTAATACTCGTATTTATTAAAATTTAAAAAAAAAAAATATGTCGTATCCACTGGGATTCGAACCTGGTTCCCTTTCAATACAAATGTTGCATGAACATTTTAACGACATCAGCCAATATAGTATCATATTTACGTTGGCTAAATGTAATACTTGCGATAGCATCAAAATGATTCCGAATGTTATAAGATATCGTTTTAATGTTTGAACTGTATTAGAATTTAATACAAAATTTTGTAATATATTCAAAAGTATTAAATTTAATCAAAATTGTATTAAAAATTTTTGTAATACATACTTCACTTCTAATAAAATTTATTCCAAGATTTCTAACCGTGCAGTTATGCAGTAGATCGCTGTGCAGATAGCGTATAACAATATTATAATACTGTGTCGCGATGAAATTTAAAACCAAGTTTTCTCACGAAGAAAATCGTTGTAAAGTTTGTGCAATGTAGTACTTAAATTAATTTGGGAAAAACGCCACTCAAAAAATTCCGAATTTCAAGTGAAATAGAAAAACTCATTATAAACTTAGTAAATTCTAAATTCAGTTTATCTAATAGTAAAGATCCACTACGTGTAGATTAACGATTACACTAGTTTACACTCAAAATGTTCCATTGATATGGAGTTACTTTTCTTATGTAGATTTTCCTGCTGAGTTCGAAAATGAAAATGAAAATATTTTGAATGGTACAGTTTTCGAGATATTGTGGTTTTTTCACTTTTTCGACCTATTTTCACTTTGAATCTCATATCTTGAGCTACAAATGCCCAATTTCCTTTTTCTTGATGTCATATTAAAGATAATAAAATGACAAATAAACGTGTGTAATTATATTTCTTATTAAAAAAGTTTTTCAAAAGATATGGATGAAAATAGTCCAGATTTTAAGAATAATCAAATTTTACATTTGATTCTGTGGCCACGAAAAAATAGAAATAAAATAAAAAAAAATAATTTTACTTTTTGCACGTAGAGTTGATACTTTTAGGCAAATATTAAAATACTCCACAAGAAAATCGACTGTAAAATAACGTTAGAAGCGATTGAATGAATGAATTCAAATTCGACATTTTATGAATATATTAATTTTTTCGACAATTTGTTGAGTTCAATCGTTGCAATTCTCTATGTCGTTTGGTGTTTTCGTATTATTAGAATAAGCTTGCGTAAAACCTTCAATAGCACAGAAAATAAAATTGCACTGGTTACTATGGAAAAGGAACTATGCTCAAAAAATTGATTGATTGATATTGTTGAAAAAATTGATATGATCAGAAAATGTGGGACTTAGACTTATTCATTCAATCGTTTCTAACGTTGTCATTTTATAGTCGGTTTTCTTGTGGAATGTCTTAATTTTTGCGTAAAAGCATCAGGTCTACGTGTAAAAAGTAAAATTATATTTTTTTTTTATTTCTATTTTTTCGTGGTCACAGAATTAAATGTAAAATTTGATTTTTCTTAAAATCTGTCCTGTTTTCATCTATATCTTTTGAACCACTTTTTTAATGAGAGATATAATTACACACGTTTGTTAACAATTATATTATCTTTAATTTGACACTAAGAACGAGGAAATTTGACATTTCTAGCTTAAGATATGAATTTTAAAGTGAAAAGAGGTCGAAAAAGTGAAAAAACCACAATATCTCGAAAACTGTACCATTCAAAAAATTTTCATTTTCATTTCCAAATTCAGCAGGAAAAAGTACATACGAAAAGTATCCTCTTATCAAAGGTACATGAGAAAAATCTTTTTGTAACGATTAGGCTCAACAAATTGTCGAAAAAATTAATATATTCATAAAATGTCGAATTTGGATTCATTCATTCAATCGCTTCTAACGTTGTTATTTTACAGTCGATTTTCTTGTGGAATGTTTTAATATTTGCCTAAAAGTATCAACTCTACGTGCAAAAAGTAAAATAATTTTTTTTTATTTTATTTCTATTTTTTCGTGGCCACAGAATCAAATGTAAAATTTGATTTTTCTTAAAACCTGGTCTATTTTCATCTATATCTTTTGTACCACTTTTTTAATAAGAAATATAATTACACACGTTTATTTGTCATTTTATTATCTTTAATATGACATCAAGAAAAAGGAAATTGGGCATTTGTAGCTCAAGATATGAGTTTCAAAGTGAAAAGATGTCGAAAAAGTGAAAAAACCACAATATCTCGAAAACTGTACCATTCAAAAAATTTTCATATTTATTTTCGAACTCAGCAGGAAAATCTACATAAGAAAAGTAAACTCAGATCAATGGAACAGAAAAAAAAAATCATTTTGTAAACTAGTGTTACAGAACATAATAAAAATAACTTTAAGAGAGCTTTACCGAAAATGATTAATTATGAAAATATCGTTTTACCCGTATCAACAAGAGCAAACGTGAATGTTTGCAACTGTTTTATATGTTTAACTGGCAGATCTACAACGCACGTGAAAACTCCATTAGAACGTGAAAACTCCATTAGGACGTGGAAACTTGCAAATTCTACCCAAAATTATTGATACTTCGAATGATATTCGTGGCAATTCTTTAATCTCGCAACTTCCCGTTAAAGTAAAAGATGTTGAAGTGACCAAAAAAATAACTATTTGTAACATTTGTTTTATCGAAATTGGCAGGGGAAAACATCACGTTTGTTCGAAACCCAAAACTCGCATATCATGTGTTTTAATTTAATAAGATTTTTATAAAAATTTTTACTGCATTATTTATTCATGTTCTGTTAGATATTAATGCACATGATAATTTGAAAACCTACAGAGACTTAAGACGTGATTTTGAAAAATTTAGTAGCGAATTAGACGAATATTTGAGGGCAACAAAACTTTTAGAAAAAGCAGATGATTTGCTAGACAATAAAATTTACGGCGATGTTGGACGACTTAAAATCGAACCATTTATTTGTACTTTGAAAATTATTAATAAAATTGTAGAATCTTGTTTTGGAAACACCCTTAATAATACTGAAATTGAACAGCACATCAAATCATTGAAAGAAGTGTTTAGATCGACCGAATTATCGGAAACATTAAAAATTCATGTACTTTTAGGACATGCTTTACAAAATTTAAAATTTTTAGGTGGTAAAGGATTCGGCTTGTGTGCTGTTAATTTTATATTTAAAATAAGTGTTTCTTTAAGAGAGTAGCAGCTAGGATTTTCGTTCAAACGGATTTTTATTCAGTGGTTAATATACTATCGAATTTTTTCCACGGAATTTGGTGGTATTTTTGTCAAACCTATTTGCTCTTCAAGCTCACTGTGTACGAATGAACTACAAAACTGACACAGAAAACTGTGCTCACAGCTACAGACACATTATTAGTCATAAGGGGGAAACTTGCAACAAGAAAGACAAAAAGATTTAGATTAATACGTTATTTTAAATGTAAGAATTATTTAAATTGTTAAATGTTGTGTAAATACTTATGTATTAATTTAAATATTTTTGTTGGGTCTTATTATCTGCAGCTTTCTGAAGAGTTGCATGATCAACTCGAAATATTGAAGAAAATAAAAATATAACACAAAAACAAAACTTTAAAAAAATTTACTGTTGTTATTTTGTAATTTTTGGTGACTGGAGCAATCCAAACAATCCTAAATTAACAATAAAGGTAGTCAAAATTCTCAACCTAATAATTTTTTATAACTTCGGTAGTTCGCCGACTGCGCTAATAATGAAAAGATGATGAGAGTCAGCTTCAAATTTTAAACTGAACTTAATTTTTTTAAAAACTTAAAATAGGTAGCAAAGTTATAAACATGTGCAACAGAGATGAAACAAAGAAGAATGGAAAACGCAAAAGAGCTAACTCAGAATTCGATAAACATGGCTGTCGAAATCAGAGTTTTCTTTCCGGAACTAAAAAATAGGTATTTTGTCGAAATAGCGCAACTGACTTGCCAGTTTCATGCATTCATTCTTCGTAGTGTTCTTCTGTTTTGTAGTTATTTTGAAATCCACTTTTTTTTGTTTTTCCGTTTAATTAAGAACAACGAAAACTTCTGTAGAAGATTAACTTCCAAACCCAGAAACGAAACGTGATTTTCGAAAAAGCGTGATAATTTTCGTGATTCACTTCGTATTAAATTTTGTTTTAAGTCTAAATATAATAATTTTTGATCCAGATGTTTACATTTGTTAAATAAGGAAATACATAAATACAAACACAAATATTAAAGTATCTATAAATAAGTTGTTTTCTTCAACGCGGCTATTTGATTTTTTATTATTTTATATCCTGTCATGTTTTACAATATCTGTACTATGAATAAATTATTGTACGTTTAGAATATCATTATTTAGGAATATCTATAATAAATAGAAGCGGTTTTTGATTTAAATAGAGCTATGTATAATCCGGTATGTAACATTGAATAGTAAATATAGTTCTTTTGATATGATAGACATAATAGGTAGGTTTTTAAATAAAGACATTTGCAAACTTAAAACCATTGCACTACAATAATACTCGTACTTGAACATTTAATTCATAGTGTTTTCATCTTCTTGCTCTTCATCACAATTATCTACGTTTTCAATAGTAGAAATATCATTCTCAACTTTTATTTCTATATCCTCAACATCTCCAACAACTTCATCGAAATCGCGCATATCCAATTCATGTAAAGCTTTTTGAACCATTGCAGCCAATTCAGGAGGCAAATCTTTAAAATCATCCAACCGTTGCATCTCAACCGAATTCGGTATTAAAGAACTACTTAGTATATTGTTTCCAACTCCACCATTTCCAGAATCAGTTGTTGTTGATGGTGTTTTGTAGGCGTACAAAGCTGATGATGCAAATTCGCTTAGACTACACGCGCCAACTTCAATGCCATACTCCGAAGATAAAATGCTTTTTCCTGATTCTGTGGATAACGAAGACATGGCGTCATCTGAAACACCACGTGAAGTTTTATTTGAATAATCTGGTTCGGAAGACATTGTTCCAGAATCTTCGGTAACGTTAAAAGAGGATTTAATAGTTGTTGTTTGAGTGTCCGTTGTAGCATTGCTAATGACATCGACCGCAGCGGGACAGTAACCATGCAAAAGTATTTGCGATGGGGAAAAACCAGTGTAGCAAGATGAAGCAGTAGACTCGACACCAGTCAGAATCTGTATGCGTTGCTCGAGCTCAGCAATTTTCGTTGCAAGAATCCTGCAAATAACATTATTTAAAATTATAGATAACAATATTTTTTCATAGAATACTTGTTCGTCTTTTTTTGATGACATAGTGCGATATTTTTGTCGTTTAAATTATCGAGTAACGCCAAACATAACGACTTCAAATCTGCAATGGTCTCCGTTCTTGTAGGTAACTCAATGCCGTTTTCAAGAATACTTTTAACTGTTGAAAAATAATTGCACAAAGAAGTCTTAAAATTTGATCAAAAAATTTTGAATAAATATTTAACGGACTAACAAAATAGAAAGAAGTCAATGAACCAAAAACTAAAAAACAACAGATTTACAAAGCACGAAACTAAGCAATCAAAAACCATTTACGTATCTAAAACGTGACCGTAAACCTTCCTACGATTTACATATCCTTATATTACTAATCTAAACAGAAATTGACACGGGAAATTATAATTTTCTTTAATATCGCTATTTCGAACAACACAAGAATCGAAGAAGAAGCGTGACAGAAGAGAGCGTGACAGGTATGGAAAAGTATATACAGTGCCGCTCAAATGCTTTGCAACTGAAATTAGTTTTGAAGAAATATCAAACTATTTCAGTGAAACAATAACTCTGAGTTTAATTTTATGTTACTTTTATTCACTTATTGCTGATTTTTTACCAAAAACAAAAATTTTATTAAGTTAACTAACAACAACAAAAATTTAAGGTAAACAAAAAAATCGAAAATTCAAGCGCTCAAAACATGCGCAACTCTGCACAATACCAAGAAAAAATGCGTAGCCAGTCCAATATTTGGTTCCGTAACCGTATATTCTGATGAGTGCATGACATCTTCTGGACATTGACTCATACATTTGTTTATTAATTAGGTAAAATAGCGTTCCAATCATTTTCTATCTCAGCGAATAGGTCGTTACCACTTTTGAGGATTTTCTGACCGATTATGCGTTTTACCACCATCCATATGTTCTCAATCGGGTTGAGTTCGACAGACTGCGTCGGCAATGATATGATATCAACTCGTTTTTCCACAAGCCAAGATTTTACAAGCATTGAACTATGATTTTGATCATTGCCAAATTGAATTGTCCAAGGAAGTGGCATGATCCACTCAGCAAATAGGAGAATAACATTGCTAAAAATATTATTGTAGCCAGCTGCCATCATCGATGCGCTTATTGGGTCCAACTCTATCCCCCAAAAAACTACTCCACACCAGGCGCGGATCTAGAATTTTTTTCTGGGGGGGTCACAGGATAGAAAAAAATCAAAAATAACAAGAATAACCAAATAATAATATTGTTTCAACTCTATTTTTTGAAATGCGGGCTGTTTTGGGGGGGTCATGACCCCCGTGACCCCCCCCCCCCCCCTTGGATCCGCGCCTGCTCCACACCATGACATTCCGACCTCCGTGTTTAACTCTAGGTGTTCTGTATGTGGTAAAGAGCTTTGTACACTGATGCTGACTTACGTAAACTTACAATATGGTCCACGAATGTTAAATTAAGGTTCTCCTGAACAAAATAGTCTTCTTTAATTATTTCTCGGGAAGTAAAATTGTATGTCAAATGTTATTTTACTGTCTATAAGATTGATGTATACAAATTTGAAATAATTTCCACGTATTTTGAGGTATGGAGGTTTTTTTAAAATTGTCACCCTCTTTTTTAAAAAAATAACTGTTAACTTCAAATGATTTTTAGAAAAGCTATATCTGCAATTTCCCATGACTATATCTCGAAAACTACTTAGATCGAAATGATACTTTTTTTAAATATATTCTTTCTTAACATTAAAAGCTACTTAAGAAAAAATAATTTTAAAAAATGGCGGCTTAAGACAAATTTCATTTTGAAATAGGGTCCGTAGGGGTTAAAGAAAAAAATTTTAAATTTTTTTACCCTATTTTGAACCAATTGAGGGGGCGTTTTATTTGATTTTCGCAAAAAAGTACCCTTAAGAACCACTCTAATGTACATAAATAGAAAAAAAGGGGATTAGTTCCATATTCTTCAACCCTATTAAACTTCTAACCCAATTCCTTAACTAAATTTCTGAAAGATTATGGTTAGTAAAAATATTTTTCTGTAAATTTTCAATCGTGCTAAGTCGAACGAAATCGTGTAAAAACGGAATCAATTTTTTTCCAAATCCGTGTTAAATATTATGTTATATATTATATATTATACTAGCATTACCCTGTGCGCATCGCTTCACCTCAACCGTGGTCTATATTCCATGTGCAGTCTGCGTGAAAATTCTATTTAAAAAATAATTTTGTATGAGGACCACCCTTAGTTTGCACCCAAAATAAAATTTTTACAACCTAAGCAGTGCCTCTTAATATAAAAACCACGTGGTGTAAATTCCATGAGAATCGATTAAGCGGTCTTCGAGAAAATGATATTTAAAAATATTTTTGTGTGAGGGTCACCCTAAATAAAAGTTTTGTATCCTTAACTATGCCTCTTAACATGAGAGCTACTTAGTGTAAGTTCGGTGTGGACGCTTTCATCTTTTAAAATTACAGTGGCTTCTTGTCATTTTGCTGCTGTCTATAATTCGAATATGTGGGTTGATAATATCTTTAAGTCTGAGTTTCAATCAAGAAACAGCAAGATTGTTCAAAACGCTAGTTCTAATCCAAAAAACTAAATCGTCTATCCCTTTACTACCAAAACGTAAGGGGTTTGCGTTCAAAAGCGCATGAAATTTTCTTATCTACTCAGAACTTTTCTGAAGATATTATCGTTTTTACGGAGACTTGGCTTAACAGCTCTTTTCTGAATCAGGAGCTATTTGATAATAGCTTTATTGTCTTTAGAAGGGACAGATATATGGACGACTCGTCTCCTGTTGGAGGAGGTATATTAATTGCTATAAAAAATAGTTACACTAGTTCTATAATTGACATTCCCTGTGCAGCTAGTATTGAACTCTTATGTGTTAAGGTAATTTTTTCTAAGTCCAATTTGTATATCCTTAACGCCTACATTCCTCTCAATAGTAGCACAGAAGTTTACGAGCACCTTTCGCAGGCCGTAGAATTTGTCATAGACAAACTTTATACCAATGACGATATTTTATTGTTAGGTGACTTTAATTTGCCTGACTTAAAATGGACTATTTCGGACAACGGTACATATTATTATGTATCTAGTCCAATAACTCGACAACAACAAATTTTTGTTGACGAAATCCTGTCCAATTTACAACAAGTTAGTTGTATTAAAAATTCCCACAGTCGACAACTTGACTTAGTCTTGACTACAGACAGCAGCAATGTCGTAGTGCTAAATGCTCCTCATGCTTTATCTGCGGTTGATGCGTACCATCCCCCTCTGAGTGTGTTGTACCAATCAGATAGAGATAACGTAGTTACTGCCAATTCTTCTAGCAGATTCTATGAATTCAATTTCAAGAAAGCTGACTTCTTGAAATTGAATAATATTGGGGGTTGGAATTAATTTTAAAGGTTTTTTTCGGTTTTTGAGCATTTATTTAGAAAAAACGGTACAATGTATATTATTCAAAGTATTGTCCATCGTTAGCTACAACATTTTCCCATCTTTCTGGCAGCATATGGATTCCGCGCCGGAAGAACGACTCGTCTTTTGAGGCAATCCACGAATCGACCCATTTTTTGGTATCCTCGTAAGAAGTGAAGCGCTGCTCAGCCAAGCCATGCGTCATCGATCTGAATAGGTGGTAGTCGGAAGGGGCTATGTCTGGGCTATAAGGCGGGTGGGGTAGCACATCCCAATTCAGCGCCTCCAACGTTTCCTTGACGGTTCTTGCAACATGTGGCCGTGCGTTGTCATGTTGAAAAACCACTTTGTCGTGTCTTTTGGCATATTCCGGCCGTTTAACCTTTAATGCTCGGCTCAATTGTTGTTGGTAGCGTTCCCCAGTGATGGTTTCGTTAGGTTTTAGCAGCTCATAGTACACGACACCCTTCTGATCCCACCAAATACACAGCATAAGCTTGGCGCCATGAATATTCGGCTTGGCCGTCGATGTTGATGCATGGCCGGGTGGTCCCCACGATTTTTTTCGCTTAGGATTATCGTAATGGATCCACTTTTCATCGCCAGTGATAATACGATGCAAAAAACTCTTCCTTTTATGCCGTTGAAGCAGTTGTTCGCACATGCGAAATCGCCGTTCAACGTCTCTCGGCTTCAACTCGTACGGCACCCAATTTCCTTGCTTTTGAATCATTCCCATGGCCTTTAGGCGTTTGCCGACCGTTCAAAAGTCGACTCCCAATGATTCTGATAATTCTTGAAGGGTTTGACACGGGTCTTCATCGAGCAAAGCCTCCAATTCCTCATCTTCAAACTTTTTCGGCTGGCCCGGACGCTCTTTGTCTTCCGTATCAAAATCACCACTTTTAAACCGACGGAACCAGTACTCACAAGTAGAAATCGATGGAGCATAGTCCCCGTAAGCCTCAGTAAGCGTGCGTTGTGCTGCAACCGCTTTTTTCTTCAAATGGAAGCACAAAAGTAAACCTTCCCGCAAATTGCGTTTTGTTGGAACGAAAGTCGACATGTTCACAGAGAAAAAAATATATGTTGTTTACACTTCAGTGGAATGACACATACTGAAAAATGAAGCTTAGACAAAGTGCTTTGAAATTAATATAGTCACAGGTGTGCCCGATGCGATCTATTGATAGTTACGCCATCTCTTAGAAAACCTTTAAAACTAATTCCAACACCCAATATATTAAATGAAAGATTGAACATTTTGATGGACTTTTTTCATCATAATGTTTTAGATGACTGCGTAAAGTTTTTTTATGAAGAAATTTTTTCGGCTATATCTTTGTCTGTGCCATACACTCTGAGGTATGTTAATGATTCTTCGTACCCATGGTACACTAAAGATTTGAAGAAAATACGTAACGGCCGCAATAGGGCATGGAATAAATATGTTTATAGTCAGGACCGAATTGACCTGGAGGCCTATTTACGGTTTTTTCAGGAATTTAGCCTCAAATCTAATTCAGCTTATTCCGAATATTTAACTCAAACGAAGCTCAATATTCTTCAGGACCCAAAAAAATTTTGGGGTTTCATTAACTCAAAAAAAAAGTCGGATGGTTTTCCATCGGAATTCAAGACTGTTGACGGGCTCACCAGCGATCCCCAAATTATAGCTGGGTTATTTGCTAATGTGTTCAAAAAATCTTTTTCAACTGAAGCGTTTAGCCCTGATGTCAATTACTTTGAATATATGAATACTGATCCTCAAGTTCCATTCAGTGCAATATCTTTTACCCCTGAACTTATAGTAAAATATATTGCATCCCTCGATGATGACTTTGGTTCTGGACCTGATGGCATCCCAGCCATAGTTTTAATTAATTGTAGTCCTGTCCTGAGTCTGCCACTCAGTTTCCTTTTTAATAAATCTATTAATGATGGCTATTTTCCTAAATTTTGGAAGGAATCTTTTATAAGTCCTATTTTTAAAAAAGGATTAAAAAATGATATTTCTAATTACAGGCCTATAGCCAAGTTATCATCAATACCGAAGCTTTTTGAGCGAATTATTTATGACCAAGTAAAGGTGTGCTGTAATGAAGTCATAACAACCCGTCAGCATGGTTTTGTTAATGGCAGATCTACAGTTTCTAACCTTCTGGATTTTACGTCTTTTGCTTTAAGTTCAATTGATTCTGGGTTGCAAGTAGACTGTATCTACACAGACTTTAGTAAAGCATTTGACAAATTACCACATAGTTTGATTTTGTTTAAATTAAAGAAACTTGGATTTCCTTTAAATTTTGTCAGATTGATTGAATCATATTTATTTGATCGCTCTTACCGAATAAGATTTCGAGGGGTGTTGTCTTCCCCTTTTACAGCGTTTTCAGGTGTTCCGCAAGGAAGTCACCTGGGGCCGCTCCTGTTTATTTTGGCTATCAATGATGCTACTCATATAATCAAAAACTCTCATCTGCTTATATATGCTGATGATATGAAAATTTACAGGACTGTGAAGGTGGATAATGACACCTTTGCCCTTCAATCTGACTTGAAATCTTTTGAAGTTTGGTGTTCTAAAAATAGCTGACATTTAAATCCTGATAAATGCCAAACTATGATCTTCTCTAGAAAGAAAAGTAATGTGGAATTTGATTATACATTTAATGATATGAAAATCTGTCGTGTCGATATAGTCAAAGACCTCGGTATACATGTTGATGCTAAATTAACTTTTAATGAACACATTAATATAATCTGTAAGAAAGCTTCGTCATTACTTGGATTTATAAAGCGGTGGGCAAAAGAATTTAATAGCCCGTTAGTAACAGTAACTTTATATAATACAATTGTGCGTCCTCACTTAGAGTATGCTAGCCAAGTATGGTCTCCATATTATAATATACATATAGATAGAGTAGAACGAATCCAAAAAAATTTTGTTCGGTTTGCTCTCAAAGGCTTAAATTGGACTGACTTCTTAAACCTTCCTCCTTATGAGGATCGTTTAAAGTTATTACGTATGCAGTCTTTGAGAACTCGTAGAAATATTGCGGATATAATTTACTTGCATCAGCTTGTGTCAGGGTCGCTTGCTGCGCCAGAGCTTCTGAATTATGTTCACTTTAACACTAATCGTAGGAGTAATCGTAACTCACATCAGATATTTTACCAACCTGTCAGTAGAACTAATTATATGGCTACAGCTCCTTTTAATCGCATGACTACTCTCATTAATAATTGCGATATATATAATAATAGCTTGTCAAAAGGTCAACTCAAGCTTAGATTGAAAAATAACTATAGTTAATTTTGTAGCTTAATGGTTGTTGGTCTTTATGTTTGTGTTGTCCGAGCCCCACCGCATGATGGGTAAATTTTTTCTAACATTCATGCCTTAGATCATATGAATAAATCTTTACAATTTAATTTTTGCAATATATGCATATGATCTGGGTGTATATGTTGAGAAAGTGCGATAAAGCTAAGGAAAAATTATAAAAATATAAAAAATTAATTTGCATGTATAATTTTTTCATTTCCATAATTTATTAATAAGCTTTTTACTTGTTTTAAAGCTTCAAGCTAAATTGCCAAGAAGGCTTATAGCTGTACTAGCTTAACTCTATTATTATTATTATGTATCAACTAACCTGTCTTCGTGAAAATGATATTTGAAAATAAGCATGCACCCAAAATAAAATTTTTACACCTTATCTGTGCCTCTTAATATAAAATCCATGTGGCGTAAATTCCATGAGAATCGATTAAGGTCTTCGAGAAAATGATATTTAAAAATATTTTTGTATGAGGGCCACCCTACATATGCTCCCTAAGCTTAACTGTGCCTCTTAATATAAAAGCCATGTGGTGTAAATTCCGAGAGAATCGATTAAGCAGTCTTTGAGAAAATGATGTTTAAAAAATATTTTTGTGTGAAGGCCACCCTAAATAAAAGTTTTGTATCCTTAACTATGCCTCTTAACATAAGAGCTACGTGATGTAATTTCGGTGTGAATCAACTAACCTGTCTTTGTGAAAATGATATTTTCAAATTTGTAACGCACGTTCCAAAACAGCCTCAAATTTTACCATTTTAGGAGAATGTCGTGCTTTAAATGTTGTGACGGGTCGAGTAGAAATTTGAGACGTACAGTTGTAGAACCGGCCACGTCCAAAGTAATCAAATTATAGGATATCCTCGTATGCCAAATTCTAGACCATGCTTTATCATTATACTATGTTTTTAGAAGAAAAAAAAACATATTTGACAGAAACATTACATTAAAATTTTTTTTTTGATGCATAGTTTTCATGAAATTGTTTTCAAAACCGTCCAACGCCTTGAAATCAAAACCGGCCAAGTCCAGTACATTAAAGTCAACGACAATGCAAGTGCAGCTTACACGTGCTGGCGGTCAGTCTACCTGAGTCATGCGTATGCACACTCGGGTTCATCGTACCAGCGCATGTCACGTTGCACCTCGTCAGCAAAAAGCTTGCACACGTTATCCAGTGCAGGCAAGCGGCCTCACGGCTAGCGTAAGAAAAAGCTGACGCAGCAATTAGGATTAAGTATTTTAAGTTGAATTAAGTTAAGCTGGTTCATGAATTGCATTCGATGAACCAGTCTGATTTTGAACCTAAGAACTAGAAGTTAATAAACAAAAGTTGTGAAGTGAAACAGGTTTAACGAGTTTTCATACCGGATTTATCAAACAGGATTAACAAGTTTCCATAAAGGATAACAGGAAAAACAGGTAATTGAAATAGGCCCGTTGGGCATTGGCTAGTTCTGGCTAGCCAATGCGGCCGAAAAATATTTTTTTTAACTAATCCCTTTAGGATATGTTTAACTGGCGCCCGAGCAGGGACCTGATGGAAAGGTGGTCCTTGCAACATCCTGGTAATTGTTTTGAAAAAATGTACTGGCAATAGAACTGCGATCCTGTAGCCCAAAAAGCCAGGCACTCTAATTCAAATAAAAAAAATAAACTTGCCACTAATAATAAAGGAACTGCGATCCTGTAGCCCAAAAAGCCAGGCTTTCCAGTTTAAAAGATAAAACTTGCCACTAAAAATAAGGAACTGCGATCCTGTAGCCCACAAAGCCAGGCACTCTAGTTCGTATAAAAAATATATAATAAAACTGCGATTCCCACGGGGCACTCCAGTTTATAATTAAACTAAAATAAAAAAATGGTATAATCCTTAACAAAAGTGCTCTACTATAACCATAAGGACATAGTGGAAAATAAAATACAAAAATCAAACTGCGATTCCCACGGGGCACTCCAGTTTATAAAAAAAAGAAATTTAATAAAAAAGGAGCAAGCTATAATTAAATAAAAACCTTCTGTTATACCCATGGGAATATAGCAGAGATTACAAAAGGAGTTGCAATGACCAGTGAAGGGTTCTGTGCCTCAGTAGGTTGCTGCACTGGACTCCCCGAAGTTGTTGCTACATCTGAACGGGAACAACATGATCCTTCCTTCCTATAGTCCGTCAGGTCCTGCCAATAATTCTTATTGAGAGACTTTCATTCGAAAACTCATCATATACCAATTACCAATGGGCATTACCCATCATATAAAGAAAAAAACGGGACTTTATTTTGAAAACCCTTTAACGAAAAACTAAAATCCAAATTGGGACTTCCTTACGGAAACCCATTAACACATAAAAAATTTATATTTGCAAAAAACTGCAATTATACAAATACAAAGAAAAACTTTTCTGATTACTAATTTAAATTTTTATTTGTAACTACGGACAACGCTAAACTCCTGCGTAAAATCTTTTTACAAAATTTACAATAGTTTCCTTTTCTCTTTCAGGAATATAATTTTTTAACAACTAATTTTCCTCTTACAGCAAGTAATGTTAAAATTGTGAGTGATAAAAAGTGTTGGAACAGGTTTACTTTAGGGACAACTCTCACATTTTATTTATTTTTTTAGGGGAAGAAGCAGGCTATGAATAAACAATAAATCTGCAAAACAAAAATTATCGCTCGGATCTGGAAGTTGCGGATATAGCTTTTATAAAAAACGCTATAAGAGAACCCCTGCATGGATTTCCAAAATATGGATATCATATGAAAGGTAATTTAAAATAAAATTGTACTACAAAAAATTTAAGTCCGTTGGATAATTTTCGAGATATGAGGTTTTTTGTAAAATGATGACCTCTTTTTTTGTAAAAACCGTTATTTCTATCCAAAAAAAGTATTATTAACCTATAGTGATGCTTATATATTTAGAAAGTATAATTTATTAGCTTTAAAATTATTTATTGCCGGAAAACAAAAAAAAATATTATTTTTTTTGAAAAGAATATAATATATATGGGTAACAATCATATGTTATACATGAACCGCTGGTCCCAGAAATTCTACATAAGTTATTGTAATTGGGTGGTCTTCGGCAGCGGCGCAGGGTTTAAATTTCCCAAAAATCCAATACCGGCTTCGCGGCGTCCTTCGGCCGCGGTTCGGTCTATAACGTATTCAAAATTGGCTTCGGTGGCCACAGTAATGCTATATAAAAGTACGGATAAGTGAGCGGACTTCGGCCGCGGCTCTGGATTTAAAACTCCCAAAAATCCGACACCGGCTTCGCGGCGGCCTTTGGCCGCGGCTCAGTCTATAATGTATCCAACACTGGTTTCGGTGGCCACAGTAATGCCACATAAAAGTTAGGATGAGTGAGCGGCCTTCGGCTGCGACTCAGGATTTCAAACTCCTAAAAATCCGACACCGGCTTTGCGGTGGCCTTCGGCTGCGGTTCAGTCTTTAACGTATCCAACACTGGCTTCGGTGGCCACAGTAGTTCTACATAAAAGTTAGGCCGAGCGACCGATTCATGATTTAAAACACCTAAAAATCTAACACCGGCTTCGCGGAGGCCTTCGACCGCGGTTTAGTCTATAACATATAACTGTTGCCCATACATATTTCATTGTTTTTAAAACAAAGAATATTTTTTTTTTGTTTTTCGGTAAAAAAATTGATCAATATAAAAAATATAGTACAAATAGCACATCATTTTAAAGCTAATGATTTATACTCTCTAAATATATAAGTATCACTATAGGTTAATAATAATATGTATAAATTAAAAAGTCACTTTTATTAATTATTATTTTTTTTTTTTGAAAAGGCTTAATCGTGACAAAATTTTTTTGTAATAAAAAATTAAAAAGAATAAAATTTTTTGTTGAGTTTGAATTTTATTTCGCCGACGTTTCGCAGTTTTTTTGACTGCTTCCTCAGGGCTAATTTTTAAAACTGACATGAAATTTATTTAACATAAAACCTTTTTTAAAATTATTACAAAAAACAAATCTTAACATATTAGACTTAACATCATTTAACACTTTTAAGTACAATACAACAATAAATTTATGAACATGCAAAACAAAATAAAAACAAAATATAACAAATATTATGTTAAAGCTACGCAATAATTCGCGCTTATATTGTCCACGTCCTTTTCTGTTGACGGTATGTTTAATGTGTTGTTGTATGTACAGGCTCTCTCTCCAGCGTCATTCTTATGTTATGGTTTCTTTCTCTGTCCATTATTTCGACATTGTCTAAATCAGCTGTGTGTCTAGTGTTTTTTACATGCTGAGCGAGGGCCGTGCTTTCTTTTTTGTTTTTTATGTCCATTTCATGTTCCTTCATACAATTCCTAACGCTCTTTTTGTTGTTCCTATGTAGATTTTATTGCACTTTTCCTCTTTTCTTTTACATTTTATTTTGTAAATTACGTCTGATTGTTGTTGTTTGTCAATTGGTGTTTTCGTTTTGGTAAATATTTTTGTTAATGTAGCGACTGGCCTATGTGCAAAAATTATGTTATCGTTTTTAATAATTTCTTTTAGATGTTTTGTCTCAGTTAGTTTAGTTATGTATGGTACGCGTAGGTATCTTTTAGTTGTTACATTGTTATTGCTGTTGGTATTGCTTTGTGTTCCCACTTCATTGTTTTCAGTTCTATTTGTTTTTACTTTTTTTATTATTTTATTTACTAATTTGGCTGGACAGTTATTGCTGGCTGGTTTGACCAACCCAAGCATCACAAATTAAACACGATGAAAAACCTCATCAATAAAGCCATCAACATTGGCGACAAAGAATTCCATGAAAACAATTTCAAAAAAATTCAAAAAATACTAACATTGATGAGTTCTATGCCGCGGTGAACCATCAGTTTTCACTAATTACAAATAAAGTAAAAAAGGAAAGTTATACTTCAGAAACGGTACAAGTTCTAATTGAGAGCTACCGCAATAGAGCTCTCGATGTTTTTATCCGCGGTCTGAATGGTGACCTTTTAAAGATGTTAGCCATCAAGAAACCATCTACATTGCCTGAGGCATATTCTGATTGCCTCGACATACAAAATCTAAATTACAGAAATAATGTGATTCATCGCCCAAACGTCTCAAATACAGCAACTGCTCCAATTAACCAATTTTTCGGGAGAGAGCAAAAAGTTGAGGCAAGGCCGTCCTTGCCACCTAGGATGTTTTCGGGTACACAAAAGTTTTCCAACCCCTTCAAAAACACATTCAATATACCTAGTTTTCCTACCCCACAGTCACCACCGAAGTTAGGACCCAATCCTGATGTGCGGATGGATGTCGATCCCAGCATCCAGAGCAAAAACGTAAACTATATGAACCGTCTAAGTGAATCCAACCGGAAAAGATTTGGGAGGTCAAGGTCAGATAACTATCCGCAAAAGCAACAGAGAATGTTCCATGCGGAACAAGCCAGGGAAGAGGAAAATACGCAACAATATGAAGGTTAGGCAAATGAAGAAATTGGTGACCAGGTAAATTTTCTGACAGGAGCCTCTCCAGCGTTACATATATAAAATATTTAGCTGCAAACGGCACTGTCCTCAATTTCCTTATTGATACCGGTGCCAATAAAAATTTTATAGCCCCCTCTCTAGCCATACCACAATCCCTGTAGATAGGCCATTCTTGATTAATTCTGCTGGGGGAAATCTTCGAATAACTAAGAAAATTTCTGGAAAATTTTTTGAACATTTTGGAGTCAAGTCAGTTATTACTTTTTTCGTTTTGCCAGGCCTACAAACTTTCCATGGCATAATTGGCGACGATACATTAAAAGAATTAGAGGCAATAATTGACAGAAGATCCAATATTTTGATTTTAAAAGGTACCATAAAGGTCCCTCTAAAAAATAAAATTTCTAAGGAAGTTAACCACGGAGTATAAGGAGTATAACCACGAATTGGCTTACATACCTGGTAAATCAAACCACGTGGCAGACGCTCTTTCAAGGCTCAGGACTCAGCTTAATCACTTAAATGCATCAGGACAACCTGAAGCTGCTCAAGAATTAAGCGAGGAAACAGAAATCGCAAGCGAGGGAACAATGCATAGTGTGGAGCAAGACTCTTCCGATCTCATTCCACATGTTGAGGTTCCTTAAAATGTATTCCGAAACCAGCTTGTAATTACAATAGGCAAATATGATCAGCACCATGAAGCTCCCCATCCAGGTTTTTCACGGCACTCTATTTTCATTTCATATTTAGATGACGAAGTTCATTTCATGTTTGAACAAATTTTCTAAATTCGTCAAACTATTTTACATTCAAAACAAATCCGCGAGTCACTTAAAGGCCAGGCTTGTCAGTCTATTACACTTTTTTACAGTTCCCAAAATAATTGTGACTGATAATGAAAGAGGTCTTTCAAGCTCGCTAATAACCAACTACGTGCGTTCACTGGGAGTTGAATTCTATCGAACTCCAACTCAGATAAGTGAAGTTAATGAACAAGTCGAAAGAGTTCACTCCACCCTTCTCGAAATTTACAGGTGTCTGAGGATGGAACACAGTAATATGCGTCCGAGGAAATTGATGTGTATGGCAGTGGACAGGTACAATAACACTCGGTCATCAAAAAAATACCTTGTGACATTTTTTCCAACAGAAGTGCGAAAATTAATATCAAAACGTTTCAGATATTCAGCACAAACTCAATGAGGACTGGAGAGGACACATTGAAGAAAATGAAAAAAATAGGAATCTAAGAATAAACTCTATGAAAGAAGTCCCCAAGACTTATAGTAATGGGGACACAGTTTTTGTAAAAGATAAACAGATTAAAGGCAAACATTTTATAAAAAAGAAGTTGTTGCCGCAGACAATAGGGTCACCATAACGGCCATGTCCGGCAAAAAAATTAATTAAAATCCACTTAAAAAACCAAAAATAATAAGATGGAAAATTTAAAACTCAAAAAATTTTTTCTTTTTCAAAACCATATTTCTTAAAAAAAATACTGGGCTCCTGCCAATAATCAAGGATGCCGGGGTTCGACTCCCTTTAAGAATATATGTAACCAAAATATATTAAAGTATATATGCAAAATGTTCAAAAAAGTTGAGAGAGGTTGAAAAACTGTAAAAAAGTTGAAAGAGGTTGAACAAATTTGAAACTATTCAGAATTCATGAAAAAGTCGAAAAAATAAAGAAACTTATGAAGAAAGTTGAAAGAGGTTGAAAAAGTCGAAAGAATATGGAAAATGTTGAAAAAATCGAATAGAAATTAAAAATTTAAAATATGCCACGCCCTCTTCTCCAATTCCGCCCACTTTTGGTTCAACAATATATGCTGCAGTTAAATTGAAAATTTAGGGCGGTGACACACCCACTGGTACAATCCAGTCCGGTTTTGATCCAGAAATAGCTTTTCATAATTAACCCCTAACACAAAATTTTAGTATGATTGCTTACATATTTCGATAAATATGCCACTTACCGTATTTTATTTGTATGGGAGGTGCCAAGCCCACTGGTGCTATTTCAGCCACTTTTGATTCAGATATACTCTATAGCAACTGAGCCACTTTCATTAAATTTTATAGCAATTGCTGCAATAGTTCACTTAAAACAGCGCTTACAAATTTATGTTAATATGGGAGGTGCCACGCTCACTGATGCAATATCTATAACAATAAACAGTTTTTGCTTATATGGGAGGTGCCACGCCCACAGGTACTATTGGACCAAATTTTTGTAATAAGAGACCTTATAACAAGTATATCTATCTCATTAAATTTCATAACGATTACGTTGTTAGTTCTCTTAATATAACGTTTATAAATATGGTGGGCGGTGCCACGCCCTTCAACGAGTTTTTTCAGTAAAGTGGTTGAGCTTGTTGGATGGATTGGCTTTTGGTTGATCAGAGTAAAGTTTCTGATTGCTTTCCACCTGGGGATTGCCAGAGCGATCTCTGAGCCAACCATTAGCAAGTTGACACACAGCCTCCCCGCGGCTCCATCTGGGTAGCTATCTCCGCATTCGCTGAGATAGTGAGCGAATGTGTGCAGCGTGTCCTCCCTGGAAGTAAACTGGGTTGTGCGCAGGGTTTGGTTACCCGCCACGTAAAAAAAACACTCCAATGAAGACTAAAAAAGCCTCGGATAATGAACCCCTTAACGTTGACGACCACTGCAAACGAAAAAAGGACTGATTTAAGGATATGCACCTGGAATATCCGGACCCTCAATAGGGAAGGTTCCTCTATCGAATTGGCGGATGCTCTCGGAAAAATTAAGGCTGACATCACCGCCATCCAGGAAATAAGATGGATAGGACAAGGTTGCTCTAAGCAAGCAAGTTGCGATATCTACTACAGCTGCCATGCGGAGAGGCGCGAATTGGGATGCGGATTCGTAGTAAGCAAGAGACTTCGCCACCATATCTCCAGGTTCACACCTGTGAGCGAAAGATTGCCTACGATCCGCGTCAAGGCTCGATTTTTCAACATCAGCTTGATTTGCGCGCACGCCCCGACGGAGGAAAAGGACGATGCTGTCAAAGATGCCTTCTATGCGAGACTCCAGGAAGTATACGACCGCTGCCCGGCCCATGACGTTTAAATTGTACTCGGGGATTTCAACGGAAAGGTCGGAAGAGAAGGTATATTTGGCCCCACTGTCGGTCAGTTCAGCCTTCACGAGACCACCTCAAACAACGGTCTACGGCTGATCGACTTCGCCGCGGCGCGAAACATGGTAGTAAGTAGCACCAGATTTCAACACCTCAATATCCACAAGGCCACCTGGCTGTCCCCTGATCAAAAAACACGCAACCAAATCGATCATGTTGTGATCGACGGAAGGCATGCTTCCAGCGTGCTAGATGTTCGTACGTTCCGGGGAGTCAATATTGACTCCGTTCATTATCTTGTTGCAGCCAAGATACGCATGCGGCTGTGCAATGCAAAGGATGTACGCTCTGGTACACAAGGAAAGCTGGACGTTGCTAAGCTGCAATCACATCGGACGGCCGAAGCCTATTCCGCTCGCCTCTCAGAACTGCTCCTTCAACCTGACTCTCTACCCGATGATGCCGGTGGACTTTGGGCGCATATATCCCGCTCCATGCGCTCTGCCGCTGAGGAAGTCATTGGTTTCCGACGCCCACTTCCGCGAAATCAATGGTATGACCAGGAGTGTCGCGAAGCTACTGCAGTGAAAAACGCCGCCTACAAAAGAACCCTGCAGTCAGCAGCAAGGCGAGCCGTGCACGAAAACTACCGGGAAAAGAGAAAGGATGAGAGGCGTCTTTTCAGACGCAAGAAACGAGAGCAGGAAAGGCACGAGCGTGAGAAACTCGAAGTGTTACGGGGCAGGAATGATGCTCGAAAATTTTACCAACAAGTCAAGTGTCTGACCCAAGGTGTCAAGCCCGGAGCATCAACCTGTAAAGATGAACATGGAAATCTGGTTACGGATACGCAGGGTACACTGAGATTATGGAGGGAACACTTTTCCAAGCTGCTTGCTGGCGATGACTCCACCAATCCCGCCTTTGGAGAAATTAACCCGATGCCACCAATCAACGACGATGGTGTGGACGTACCACCACCTAGCCATGACGCGGTACGAGTTGTGATCCAACGACTAAAGAACAACAAAGCAGCTGGTGCCGATGGCCTGTCAGCTGAACTGTTCAAGACCGGCGGCGATGAGCTGATAGGGTGTATGCATCAACTCATCTGCAAAGTATGGCTAGTTGAAAGCATGCCCGACGATTGGAATCTCAGTGTCCTTTGTCCAGTACTGAAGAAAGGTGACCCGACAATCTGCGCTAACTACCGGGGAATCAGTCTTCTTGCCATCTCTTACAAGGTCCTGTCGACTGTACTGTGTAAAGACTTAAGCCGTTTGCCAACTTACTGATTGGGCCTTATCAGTGCGGTTTTAGACCTGGTAAGTCCACCATAGACCAGATCTTCACACTACGTCAAACCCTGGAAAAAACCCACGAAAAACAGATCGATACCCATCATCTCTTTATCGATTTTAAAGCAGCTTTCGATAGCCCGATACGGGATTGCCTGTATGCCACCATGTCTGAGTTCGGTATACCTGCGAAGATGGTGCGGCTTTGCAGAATGACGTTGAGCAACACAGCCAGCTCCGTCAGAGTAGGAAGGGACCTCTCCGAACCATTTGATACCGAACGAGGTTTCAGACAGGGCGATCCACTATCCTGCAACCTCTTCAACTTTGTGATAGAAGGGGTGTTGCGAAGAGCCAGTGTACATCGTAATGGCACTATTTTCTACAAAAGTGTCCAGCTCCTTGCATATGCCGATGATATTGATATCATTGGACGTTGAAAGCGAGATGTTACTGCTGCGTCCTCTGCTATCGAAAAAGAGTCAGCGAAAGTGGGTTTGACGGTGAACGAGGGCAAAACAAAGTATATGCTGTCCACAAACAGGGAGACTCGGCGTATTGGATCCTATGTTACTGCGAACAGCTATACTTTCGAAGTTGTCAAGGAATTCACCTATCTTGGCACCGCCGTGAACACTCAAAACGATGTCAGCCTGGAGATAAAGCGAAGACTAACTCTTGCTAATAGGTGTAACTATGGTCTCAGTAAGCAATTGAGTAGTAGAGACCTCTCTCACCGGACAAAACTGACACTCTACAAGACGCTCATCATACCCGTGCTACTTTACGGCGCAGAAGCATGGGTTGTGTCGCAGACTGATGCAGCCACGCTTGGGGTGCTTGAGAGAAAAATTCTTCGCAAAATCTTCGGTCCTGTTCACGTCGGCGACGACTACCGTATTCGAATGAACCACGAACTGTACGAGCTCTACGCTGACATTGACATAGTCAAGCGCACCACTATCCAACGTCTGCGCTGGCTGGGACATGTTGTGCGTATGGACGAAGAAGCTCCGGCGAAAAAGGTGTTTGATGCGGAAGCCGCTGGGCGACGACGAAGAGGAAGACCATGCCTCCGATGGAAAGACCAAGCCGAGGAAACCCTATCCACGCTTGGTGTGAATGATTGGAGAAGGCGCGCGCAAAGCAGAGGCGCCTGGAGAGAGCTTTTGAGGTCGGCCGTAACCCGGTAACGGGTTGTTGTGGCCACCCAAGTAAGTAAGTAAGGTTGAGCTTGTATTAATGACTGCTTTCAGCGGCATCATCTCCAAAATTTTTATGAAAATCGTTTGTGCCAATTTTGAGATATATGGAATCAAAATTTTTAACAGTTGAAAAGTGCCACGTCCACTTTTTCAATTTCGCCCACTTTTATCTCAATTCAGGATATATTTGATATGTATCCGTTTACCAAATTTCATTGCAATATCTTGAACGGCTTACAAGATATGGTGGTATAAATGATAAAATTTAGGGCTGTGTCACGCCTCTGTACGACCCTTTGGAAACTTGAAACCCAGGCTAATCCTAATTTGGTTCATATGTGCACCAAATCACCAAGTTTCATCAAAATCGCTGCAACTTTTTTCAAAATTGGCCTGGGTATATATACATAGAGTATGGGCGGTAGGCGTGTCCGTCAACCGATTTCGCCCATTTTCAATAGCAAGATGCCTGCAAGAAGATGTGACCTGTATGTGAAAGTTTCATTCAATTAGCTTTCTTGGTTTTCCCGTAAACCTGATTTCAACAGACGGACAGACAGACAGACGGACATCGCTAAATCGACTCAGGTGGTGACGCTGATCAAGAATATATATACTTTTCCATACCTGCCACGCCCCCTTCGATGTGTTACAAACGGAGAGACAAAGTGAATATACCCTCGGTGTAGGGTATAAAAACTAGAATAATTACTAGCTATGTATGTACGAGTATGTATGCTTGAGATTCCACTTATCATCAGAAACACTTTTGGACCTCATGCTCACGCCACCATCATTGCAGAGTCTTCTTATTGAGCGCGGTCAACGCATTACAACTGTACGAGTACAAATCCCTTCTTGTGTCACTCAGAAAAGGAAATGGTTTGATATTGAATGGACATTTTAACCTTGTTCATTTAATAAATCTTGAACAACTCGAGATCCTTTCAAATGAAGTGCGAGACGCCGTCGAAAACAATACTACAATTGCCGATGATATGTCAATGCTGGTGCAATATCATCTAAATCAAATCGACAAAAATTTGCATGAGCTACGAGGAAAAAAGTCGAGAAAGAGTCGTTCAATCAACTGGATAGGTTCAGCTTGGAAGTGGGCAGCAGGAAATCCAGACGCTGCTGACTGGAATGCGGTTCTTCAGGATGAACAAACTTTGGTCGAAAACAACAACCAACAGTATAGAATCAACAAAAAGCTTTTTGATTTAACTCAGGAAGCAATTACCAAGTACAATAAATTGGTAGAATTTTTTAAAAACGACACTGGTAATCATTTAAAAGAAAAATATGAAAAAACTTTGTTCGAGAAGGTCTTAATTCTAAAGGATCAAGTGCATAAGATTGTTCGAGCATGTCAATGTCGAGAAACTGCATCGTAAATACAAACCTGTTAGACAGTGAAGAGATGGGCAAGGCTCTATCAGAATTTGAGACGCTGCTCTACGAGAACGAGATTGAAGCCCTAGAGTTCGCTACTCCATCAATTTTTGCAAATGATACTATGCTCATTTATGTTGTGTCCTTGCCGAAAGTTCAGCCTGAAGTTTATAACCACATCCTTGTGCGGCCTTCTATAACTAACGGCAGGACAAAATTATCAGAGGATCAATGCGTGACAAGATTGTTAAAAGGTGGCCACGCCAACTGTACCTTCTGAACCAACCCTGAAGAAGTCGTAGAATTCATCCTTGACAATACTCTTTTTTTAACTAACTTCAGAGGACTCCTGAAATCTTCAAACGTCTCAAGGTACTTGGAAGGAACTTACCTAGTGCAGTTTGAGAACGAAACAATTCAAATCAATGATAAAATTTTTTCAATCGCTGCGACCATTAACATACAGGCGCTTTCTCCATTGCTGACCAATATCACCCGAAGTGGTCACAAAATTGACCTTAACTACCCACATGGAACAACGTTAAACAACATCAAGAAATTAGCCAATCTCTCGAAAAAAATTGACCTCTCTATGATCTCCGATCTGGTAATAATGCTTTTCATGTCGATAATTGCACTTTTCCTATGGCATGAGATGGCCCGTAAACTCAGCATTCCAAAGCTTGAACCAGCCATCCTTTTTGCCTGTGAACAACATTCCCACCAAAGTAGTAGCATCCAAGGTGATCTACGAGACGCAGATTTTTAAGAGGGGAGGAGTCAACAACAATGCAAGTGCAGCTTACACGTGCTGGCGGTCAGTCTACCTGAGTCATGCGTATGCACACTCGAGTTCATCGTACCAGCGCATGTCACGTTGCACCTCGTCAGCAAAAAGCTTGCACACGTTATCCAGTGCAGGCAAGCGGCCTAACGGCTAGCGTGAGAAAAAGCTGACGCAGCAATTAGGATTAAGTATTTTAAGTTGAATTAAGTTAAGCTGGTTCATGAATTGCATTCGATGAACCAGTCTGAATTTAGACCTAAGAACTAGAAGTTAATAAACAAAAGTTGTGAAGTGAAACAGGTTTAACGAGTTTTCATACCGGATTTATCAAACAGGATTAACAATTTTCCATAAAAGATAACAGTAAAAACAGGTAATTGAAATCGGCCCGTTGGGCATTGGCTAGTTCTGGCTAGCCAATGCGGCCGAAAAATAATTTTTTTAACTAATCCCTTTAGGATTTGTTTAACTTTAATATAAAAACCGTCAAGTCCACTTTTTTTCAAACAAAATTTGTTGTTTACTATGTCCAGACCAGCAAAGTCCATGTTTAATGGATCATAACCCTCTAAGTCCAAAATTGTTTTCTCAAAAACACAGGCAGATGAAACACGAAAAGTCTGATCTGACGTGTTTTGAGGAAGATATTTTATAAGCTATTGTGTGGGAAATACGTTTTAGTTTTTCAAGGAACATGGATGAAGATAAATGATTTTCGTTGTTTTTCCAAAAGTATAAAAAGAAAATTAGCGGGTTTTGTAATGGGACCCCTCATTTGTATCAAGTTGGCAGAGCTTAGGGAGTCAAATTTTCCACAAATACAAAATCCAAGGAATTGGCATTTCGAATTGACTTTTTAAACTCCAGCATAAGGAATTATGTCATTTGTTAGTTCCATTTAAGGAATCAAAATTTAAAATCGAAAAATTTTAATTCTATTCCAAGAAAGGATTGAGTTAAAAAATGACTGTCTGAAATTTTGGTATGATATGCTAGCTTATGCGACCCCCAACCACGTAAGTGTCACGTTTTCAAAATTGAGCTTTATGTCCCAATCTATCTACTGACTGCTCATCTATTGAAAACTTAAAAATGTATCGTTATGAAATAAATGAGAAAACTATTTTATAGTACATATTTGATTGATTTCATTTTTGTATTCGTTCGAAGTACGAAATGTTTGTCGTTAGCACTTATTTACGGGCTTAATAAAAGGCTCGACCATCCTATAGCGAGTTTCGGAGAAATGGAGATACGAAATATACATATATTCTAAATTATTATACTAAAAATAATAACTGGTAGCTCGCGGTTCAAGTCCACTGCTGCCATGCGAAGAATGTGTTGTTTAAAATCCTCTCGTAAGTCACTGGCATTGATTTTAAATTTGCAATTTTTTTAACTAACGCAGTTCGACTTTCGCATGAAGCACGGGCATTCTTTAAAAATGAAAAATAGATTTCCTTAAAGATTACTTTTTTTTATTTATAATAATGTGGCTCAAAAATCTCTTCGGCATAACAATTTTTGTTGTTGATAGTTTTATACGTTATTCACCAATTAATCCTTAGAATATATTTATCTGCTTATTGAAATTTCCGACATAACTTTGGAAAACATAAATTTTTTATTGCAGGAGCGCACTAGTCAATTGTATGAATTGCATGATATTTTTCAAACTTATGTCGGGAATTTCGATTTGAAAGTATATACATTCTTAAGATTAATTGAAGAATAAAAAATATATGTCAAAGATATTTTCAGAAACATGTTTATAAAAAAAAATTATGTTGAAAATATAAAGCATTTTAAAAAAAAAATTATGTTGTTTTACTTTTCTATTCCCTATAGTTTTTGAGATATTTCGTTTCAGAGAATGTTCAAAAAGATCAAAGTCAAAAAAGTGTTCAGTTATTTAAAGATTGATCGATATACATTAGACCGTACTTTTTGCAAGGCAATTTCGAAAAAAAATGTTTTTTTCTTACCGAAAATAGAGGTTGCGCATCTACATTTTTCTTCATATCATCGGCATTTACAGTCCGAATTTTCGCTAACTAGCAAGAATTCTAAATGAGTAGCCCTTCTCTTTATCAAAATAGAGCTTTTTGAGCTTATTTTTTAATTATTATTTAAAAAGAAAAATACAATTTCTTTGGAGGCTACACCTCTTTTCTCCCAAAGAAATTTTACATACAACATCTAAAGCGTAGAATAGTTGCTAATATAATTTGTATATTTTGAATTTTTACCTTGCTTATGCGACAGTATGCTTTCCTCTTTAGTATTTGTATCTAGCTTAATTATACCTTTCTTACGTTTCGTTTCCAACATACTCTGGTTTTAATTAATGTGATATGCATGCGTGAAAATAAAGTCATATTATTACTCTTTTTAATAAATATACATTTAATTTCGTTAAATCTTATACTTTATTGACATAGTGTAAAAATTTGGCAAATAATTTGTAGTAAATACACTCAATTCTCTACATTTTTTATGCGAATTTTTTTTATGCGATTTCAAAGCTATTCGGATTTTCTGTAAGATTTTTTATGGAATTTATAAGTAGTATCTACGTTTGCCAGATGGTCTGGATTCGCCTGGAATGTCCAGATTTTAAGTCCCAAGTCCAGAGTCCAGACAATCAGAAATATGTCCAGATGAAATTCGAACAACCGTACCAACCATGCCGTTAACGAATCATTTGCCGAAAATGCGTTCACTACAATTAGAAGACACAGATTTTCATATTCCAAGGCATAGTGACATTTTGCTTGGTGCAGGCGCTTGGGTGGCTATAGTAAAAGGTAAAATAGTATCAGGCGCGGCAGAAAGGAGGTATTTTTATTTATTTTTTTTAAATTTGCGGTCCTATGTGCCTATATAATAGAATCGGGTTTGAAGAAAATTCTGCCAAAATTTCAGCTTCCTAGATGAAACCTGCGAACGGCGCATCCACTTTGTTTCCTAGTACAATTCATATGAAAAACGAAAAACCAAAAACACAAAAAACAGAAAATTTACTAAAACGCAAAAAAAAATCTGTTTTTCGTTGTTTTGCATTTTCGTTTTTCATATGAATTGTACTAGGAAACAAAGTTGATGCGCCGTTCGCAGGTTTGATCTAGGAAGCTGAAATTTTGGCAGAATTTTCTTTAAACCCGATTCTATTATATAGGCATATAGGACCGCAAATTTAAAAAAAAAATACCTCCACCTATTTTATCCGCATTTTTAGTCACACGAAAAATGTGGGCGTGGTTTTACAACTGTGGATGGAGACCCCCATTCAACTAAAAAACCCAAAACGCTATATGTTGGCATTTAAGGCAGACTTTTTCTACGTTTTAGTAAGTCGGTTTTTTCGTTAAATTTCAACGAAATTGGACATAAACTCTACCCGCGCCGTTTACAGGTTTGAGCTAGGAAGCTCAAATGTCGGGACAATTATTTTTATTCCTCAAGCTATAATATAGGAAAAAATAAACAAAATCCCTCTCCAAAAGTTTCAAAAAACACCCTAGTACATGTGTATGCACCAGAGTACTGCAGCCACTCAGCATGTGAGCCTTTCATGAATCTATTAAAACTTTCTGGACATTCACACAAATTCACCGCTCACAGAAAATGTTGTTTTTCTGAATTGTAATGTTTCTGTTATGTTTATTTTGTTTAAATAAAACATATATGTTCTTCTGAAATTAAGTTTTATTTCTATTTATTATTCAGAAAAATCCAGATTTCATTTTTTAAGTGTCCAGAAAAATCCAGATTTTTTTTTGTTTTTTTTCTTAAATGTCCAGGTGAAACACAGTTTGGATCTGGCAAGCCTAGTAGTATCTATCTATTTATTTTGTTGAATTGTGCAGTTTGCTGAATATTCAATATAATACGCATTTCAAAATCGTTAAAACTTTGCCGAAAATGAGAAGCACATTTTCTTAATATGAGTTCTGAAAGGGCATTCAAATTCCAACGTGAGCTGAGTAATTGCATTTCTGGGTAACAGGAACTTCATTAAAAATTACAAAAGGAGTTGCAAAGTTTAATAACTGACTTTCTTGTCAAAGCAGCAGATATTAACTCAGGATCTATTGATGAAGAATCAATCTCGTCACTTAATGCACTGACTATCTATAAA
This sequence comes from Tricholauxania praeusta, assembly GCA_949775025.1. NCBI lineage: Eukaryota > Metazoa > Arthropoda > Insecta > Diptera > Lauxaniidae > Tricholauxania > Tricholauxania praeusta. The sequence continues at coordinate 115,662,870 of OX459029.1, forward strand.
AGTGATAATGATTTGGAACCAGTTCGCAAACGGTTGCGAGTATTGCCATAAAGCGGAGATAATGACCAAATACATATGAATAATTTTCTCTCTTCTAAATATGTAAAGCAAAGTGAAATAATTATATAATGCTAACCACGTCAATTTTTGAAGTATAGATTTCGACTTTTCTAAAAAATTTCTTGGTTTTACGAGCTTTCCAAAAAAATATGGAACGTGTCCCTATTTATACAATGTAACCCATGTCTTTTTGACGCGTTTTTTTGGGCTGTTTTCTCTGGAACGTATCTACCGCATAAAAAGAGAATTAAGTATAATTAAGTAAAAAGGAAAAATGGGCTAAAGCTAGTTTCATCCTCTGCTAAGAGGAATCATCAGAAACTTTTAAGCCGATTAGTAAGAGTATGCAAGCCTACCATGTTTCGTTTCTTGCATAGATCTGTTGAGAACCCAGGCATTTAAAGAAAGAAAGCAATAGACTTTTTTTCCGTTTTGTTTATCTCTGTTTTTTTTTTTTTTTGTTTAACGTAGTTTTTGCAAATTAAATTTAAGGAAATTTGATAAACGAAAGCTTGAGCAAATAAATCGATCTGAATGGAACTTTGGGATATTGAGCAGGATGAATTGGACTTTAATTAATCAATTCAAAATTTCTAAATAAAAATATTTTTTCATAGGCGTTTTATTTAATTATTTATAAAAACTTCATTTTTTTCGTGTTCTGCGCCTTTTCAAAATCTGAAATCAAATACCAATATACGTCAAAACCAGTGTTTAAAAAACTGCCAGCAAAATAGCGACAGCACCATGGTACAATTATATGGTACCATGGGACAATTATATGGTACCATGGTGCAATAAAAAATATGCTGCTGCTGTGCTGCGAGAGCTATTTTTTTTACTGAATATATTTTTAGGAAACATTAGGCTATCGTAAACTGCCGAGAAGCTGTTTAACTTGGAAACTGAGTGAAATTGAAGAATATACGGAACATAGAAGTCGAGAGAGAGTAAAAGCTGAAATTTCTCTGACTACTCGAATCACAATTCTGCCTGGAACACAAAAATGGGTAAAAAATGAAAAGTGTCAAAAAGTTTCACGTATTTTAGTAAACAACCAATGGCAGAGTTCAGTAGCTAAAGCCTGCGTCGTAGTTGTATAACCATTTGGTTAACACCTTCTGAATGCAAGGTAAGTTAAAAATTTTCGAGAGTATTATTGAATTAACTCAAAAAGTACCACAATGACCGATTTTTACCTAAGTTTTATAGCTTGATAAATTATCTTGAACTTTGATTTATTTTAAATTCCTAAAGTGCATTTTAAAACAATGCTAAGTATAAAAATAAAAGGTTTGGCGTAAAGTAAATTTTAGCCAAAATTATTTTACATTTTGAGTTAAACAGTTTTGCCTCATTATTTCTACTGAACTCTACTTATAATAGAAAAAAAATTAAGTGTTTATAAAGAAAGCATAAAAAAACACTTCCAATTCCTTATGTTAAAACTGCGCGCTTCGAAAAACAGTATTTAGAAATAATTATCTGGTTGATTACCGCACAACCATTTAGGTGACATTTAACTTTATGATACCTTTTCAATAAAAAATCGCTCAGCTATTTAATTAAGTAAATGAGCATTTACCAAAAAATGTCTTGATTTCAAGCTTTTTGTTATGTTGCTCCTTCTTAACACGACCTTATAAGTGAAAAAAAAAAAAATCAACGCTGAAAAAGCAAGTATTGGACAGGTATAATTCAGACAGGAAATTTCATTTCCCTAGCTTGTCAAAAGTGAGGCTTATGCTTTTACATAAATTTTAAATAAATAATACTCCAGCGGTACCTACCTACTTTTAATATCAAAACGATATTTTTTAACATTCGATTTAATTTTCGATTTTCTTAATCTATAGCCGCAGACAACCAACTTTGAACAAAAAATTACTCGTGTAGTCCTTGGGGAAGAGATAGCACCTATTCACTGTTTTTAACATTATATGTTTTACTTGTTTATGCTTTGCATTGTGAAGGGCGTCCGGGAGTTTTTCGAAAAATAAAAAGAATTTTTTTAAAATTTTTTTTTGAAGCTGCATTTTATCTTAGACCAAAATTTTTTTTTACATTATTAAAGTATAACTATTCAAGATTTATCTCTGCAATTTTGGTCTAAAAATATTCGTCAGTAAGTTAAAAAAGTGCAATGCCGTGAACGACCTAAAAATTTGCGGTGAGCAAGATATCTGGAGACTGGCTCATCGGAAAAAAAAAATTAAATTTTTTTCGGTTAAGCAAATAGTTAGGGGGCGTTTGATCGTTCGATTTTTTTTTTTTTTTGGATACATATTTTTTGATTTATAGCCTAAAACGACCTCAAGTTTGTGCACAAAAAGTGAAAATTTTCTTTGTACGCCCGCCATTTCGTCAAAAATTAATATTTTTCAAAAATCAACGATCAAAGGCCCCTTAACTATTTGCTTAACCGAAAAATATTTAATTTTCTTTTTTCGGATGAATCAGTCTCTAGATATCTAGCTCACTAATAGTTATACTTTAACAATGTAAAAAAATTTTGGTCTAAGATAAAATGCTGCTTCAAAAAAAAATTTTAAAAAAATGTCTTTTATTTTTTGAAAATCTCCCGGACGCCCTTAATATAATGACGATTGAAAAACCTGGAAGTGACGATAATGTTGTGTTTTTGGAACTCTGTGCTGGTCAAGTTTCAAGTCGTTAGTGCACAGCTTTGAGCAAATAATGTTGATTTATCAAACGTCGTTACTCTATATGAGTTATTATATACACATCTTAATACGTTGCGTGGCGAAAAAGAGTTTAAAAAGTTTGAATCCGAAGCTATCGATAGGTGTGAACTCAATTTTCATCACAATTTCATTTTGATGAAGGAAAAGCGGGACATACCGAATTTGAAGGAAGACGATCTTTCATTGTAGAAATATATTACGCTGCTATTGATTGCCTCAAAGTTCAGTTGAAAGGCCGGCAAATAATTTATACCGAAGTGGATACAAAATTTAGTTTCTTATGGAAATTAACTAAAATAAATGACAATAGCATTATAAGAACCAAGACTAAAGGGTTGGTTCTATTTTTCCAAATGTAGAAATTATCTTAAGAGTTTTTTTAACGATGAGCGTCACAAATTGCAGCGGTGAAAGATGTTTCTCTGCATTAAAACGTGTAAAAAATTACTTGCGCTCACGGTTGCCACTTTGGTCCAATTGGACCAAAACTGGTCCATTTTTTTAGGTTTGGTCCGCTGGGCCTTCTTTTTCTGATTTGGTCCTTTTTGAGAAGTATCAAAAATTGACATTTGTATATACATTCGCATATATGTATATTAGGGTGATTCAAATTTTTTTTTTTTTGCTTGAAACAGGTTGAAAAGTTGCAGGCACACGAAAGGAAAATTCTGGTAAAATTATAGTTCATAATATTGATATTTACTGGTGGCTCATCGAGCTTTTTTGTTTTCCATACGATTTGTATGGGGAAAAATACTTGACAAGACATTTGTCTCTTTATCTCGTGCAAAAAAAATGTTACATAAACGGGACCAAGCCTATTCAAAAGATCATAAAATTTTCTATAAAAAGCTTTTTGCATTTTTTGCGTGAAGCAAGCACTTCGTTAGTTAATTAGCAAACTAAATTCATAAAAAACAATAGGCTAGGTCCCGTATTTTTAACAATTTTTTTCACGAGATATAGAGACAAATGTCTTGTCAAGCGTTTTTCCCCATACAAATCGTATGGAAAACAAAAAAGCACGATGAGCCACCAGTAAATATCAATATTATGAGCTATAATTTCACCACAATTTTTTTTTTCGTGTGCCTGCAACTTTCGAACCTGTTTCAAGCAAAAAAAAAAAATTTGAATCACCCTAATGTATATACATTAGGGTGATTCAAATTTTTTATTTTTTGTTTTTTTTAAGGTGCTGTTGCTTAAAAAGTAAGTTTATGATATGAAGAAAAAGTTCACGAAAATTCAGCTCTGTAACTCAATTTTATAAGGTGGCGCCGGAGCCTGTTAGTTTTACATGTAAATTGTATGGAAAAATTATTTTTTACAAAAAAGGTATCTAAATGAATAGGTGATTAGTGTTGTTGAGCTTAAAAGGATCGTTTTTCGACGTAGTTTTTTACGCTGAATCCGAATCTGGCCTCAGAATTGACCCATCATGTCGGAATCCTGAAATATTTGAGGCTAAGTACCTAAAATATGATGTTTTTTGTCTACTTTCGAGGCCATGTATAGGATTCAAAGAAAGTTGTTCAGCTTATTTTTAACAAAAGCATCATTTAGTTCCATCCTTGCCCTTTAAAATGAGCTTTCAAGTGGTGATCTGTGATGTTTCCTTGCAAACTTATAGCCATTTTAAAGTGACATGAATTGGATCCCCTACAAAGGGTTGCAACTCAACAATATTAACCAACGGATCTCAAATTCATGTCACCTTGAAATGGCTGCAACTTTGCAAGGAAGCATCACAGATCACCACTTGAAAGCTCATTTCAAAGGGCAAGGATGGTACTAAATGATGCTTTTGTTAAAAATAAGCTGATCAACTTTCTTTGAATTCTATACATGGCCTCGAAAGTGGACAAAAAACATCATGTTTTAGGTACTTAGCCTCAAATATTTCAAGATTCCGACATGATGGGTCAATTCTGAGGCCAGATTCGGATTCAGCGTAAAAAATTACGTCGAAAAACGATCCTTTTAAGCTCAACAACACTAATCACCTATTCATTTAGATACCTTTTTTGTAAAAAATAATTTTTCCATACAATTTACATGTAAAACTAACAGGTTCCGGCGCCACCTTATAAAATTGAGTTACAGAGCTGAATTTTCGTGAACTTTTTCTTCATATCATAAACTTACTTTTTAAGCAACAGCACCTTAAAAAAAACAAAAAATAAAAAATTTGAATCACCCTAATATACATATGAGTCATTCCAGATGAAAACTTCTAAAAACTGGAAATTTCGTTTCTGCACTACTTTGAATTTTGCTCAAACTTTGTGAGAATGTTCGTTAGGGTTCCAAAGAAGGAAATTCAAGGGCATTTAACTTTCGGATGCGTCCGTTCCCGCCTGGCCGAATTGAAGCATTTGAAAAACGTCATTTTCAGGCTTCAATATTTTTAGCTGTAAACATTTTTCTGTTTAAGATATAGACAAACTTGAGATGGCATCTTAAAGCTAAGAGACGGTAGTATTTGTGCAAAGAATATAAATTCACACAATAAGTATACGCGAAAATTACACGGTACTGAAAATACAATTTTATTGATTTTTCGTGATTTTTAACTGGCTCCAGTGTCGCGACTGTTGCATACAAACCATTAATATTTCTTAAAGATCAAGAAAACATATCGGGGAAGAAATAAAATCTACAATTAGTTCTTTCCGCTTACTTTTTATAAGAAAAATCTGTGCTTGAAATTTCGAACTTTTGCAAAATTGCATTTCTTATGCCATTATATCAACATGTGAACCACGAGATAAAAAAGCCTGAAATCTCGTTAACCGATTTTTATCCTTTCCACGTGTTCTGGTGGCTTAAAAGAAGCAACAAAAAAAAAGTTAGAGTGAGTTTTTTGTTTGAATTTCTAACCCAAACATCAATTGTACAAATGAGAGGAAAAAACAACAATTGAGGAGTGGGCGAACAGGACGGCACATGTCCAGTTGCAAAAATGTTAACAAATCGCGAAAAAAAGGCTTATGTCTCTGAACTAAGTATTAACTTTGCTATCAAAAAAGTATCTTTTGGAAGTGTACCTTTGTGTGCCTTTGATAATCAATTTTCTCATTTAATAACATGTGATGTCGATATAATTATAACACAATTTAAATTATAAAGACGAAAAAGCAAAACAACGAAAAACAGATTTTTTTTTGCGTTTTAGTAAATTTTCTGTTTTTCGTTGTTTTGCTTTTTCGTTTTTCATATGAATTGTACTAGGAAACAAAGTGGATGCGCCGTTCGCAGGTTTGATCTAGGAAGCTGAAATTTTGGTGGAATTTTCTTCAAAACCGATTCTACAATATAGCCACATAGGACCATAAATTTAAAAAAAAAAATAATAAAAACACCTCCTTCGGGTGTATTTTTTCCGCATTTTTAGTCACACGAAATATGTGGGCGTGGTTTTACAACAGTGAGTGGCGTCCCCATTCAACTAAAAATCCCAAAACGCTATATCTTGGCACCTAAGTCAGACTTTTTCTACGTTTTAGTAAGTCGGTTTTTTCGTTAAATTTCAACGAAATTGTACATAAACTCTGTCCGCGCCGTTTACAGGTTTGAGCTAGGAAGCTCAATGTTGGGACAATTATTTTTATTCCTCAAGCTATAATATAGGAAAAAATAAATAAAATCATTCTCCTAAAGTTTGAAAAAAACACCCTAATGTATATGTAAGATAGTTTGTATACATCTTTTACAATGTTTTATGTGAACTTTCAGGTATTTTTAGTTATTTTTTTTTAATGGAATATGTTAACTTGTTTATGTTAAATAAAACAAAATATGGTCCTTTTTATTTCATTTTGGTCCTTTTTCTATAAAATTTTGGTCCCAAAAAAAGTTTTGGTGTGGCAACCATGCTTGCGCTCGACTCTTCGCCAGCAGAAACTTACAGCACTTGCACTATTATTTATTGAGAATGTTTTTTTACAAGACATTAAATTTGACAATGTTGTGGAAAGATTCGCTAAAGAGAAAGCGATAAAATATAACATTCTTAATAAATATTAGAGCAAGTGTCGCAAGCATTTTTCTTATTAGATTTTTAGATATTAAATTGTAATTCAGGAATTACAATCTGACACTGTAATTATACCCTACACCGAGGGTATATTCACTTTGTTCATCCGTTTGTAACACATAGAAGGAGGCGTGGCAGGTATGGAAAAGTATATATATTCTTGATGAGCGTCACCAGCTGAGTTGATTTAGCGATGTCCGTCTGTCTGTCTGTCTGTCTGTTGAAATCAGGTTTACGGGAAAACCAAGAGAGCTAATTGAATGAAACTTTCACACACAGGTCTTCTTGCAGGCTTCTTGCTATTGAAAATGGGCGAAATCGGTTAACGGACACGCCTACCGCCCATACCCTATGTATATAACCCAGGTCAATTTTGAAAAAAGTTGCAGCGATTTTGATGAAAATTGGTGATTTGATGCATATGTGAACAAGGTTAGGATTAGGTTAGCTTTCAAGTTTTCAAAGCTTCCTACAGGGACGTGGCACAGCCCTAAACTTTAACTTTTATATATACCACCATATCCCGTAAGCCGTGCAAGATATTGTTATGAAAATTGGTAAACGGGTGCATTTCAAATATATCTTGAATTGTGATAAAAGTAGGCGGAATCGTAAAACAGGGCGTGGCACTTTTCAACAGTTAAAAATTTTTAATCTATATATCTCAAAAGTGGCTTAAACGATTTTCGTAAAAGTTTTGGAGATGATGCCGCTGAAAGCAGTCATCAATATAAGCTCAGCCACTTTACTGAAAAAACTTGTTGAAGGGCGTGGCACCGCCCACAATATTTGTAAATGTTATATTAAGAGAACTAACAACGTAATCGCTATGAAATTTTATGAGGTGGATAAACTTGCTATAAGGTCTCTTATTACAAAAATTTGGTCCAATAATACCTGTGGGCGTGGCACCTCCCATATAAGCAAAAAACGTTTATTGTTATAGACAGTGTGCTATGAGAGAAATCTTCACAAAATTTGGTGTATAGATGTCAGTTACCATAAGCTTTGAAAATAAATGAATTTTGATGGGATCGCACCAGTGGGCGTGGCACCTCCCATACAAATAAAATACGGTAAGTGGCATATTTATCGAAATATGTGAGCAATCATACTAAAATTTGGTGCAAGGGGTTTGCTTATGGAAAGCTATTTCTGGATCAAAACCGGGCTTGATTGTACCAGTGGGTGTGTCACCGCCCTAAATTTTAAATTTAGCTGCGGCATATATCGCAAACTGTACAAGATATTGTGCTGAAATTTAATATGAGGATGTCGCTCACGAATAAAATTTGTTGAACCAAAAGTGGGCGGAATTGGAGAAGTGGGCGTGGCATATTTCAAATTTTTCATTTCTATTCGATTTTTTTCAACATTTTCCATATTCTTTGGATTTTTTCAACCCTTCAACTTTTTCCAATAAATCCTATTTATATTTGTTCGACTTTTTCAATCTCTTTCAACTTTCTTTATAAGTTTCTTAATTTTTTCGACTTTTTCATCAAATTTGAATTTTTTCAAATTTTTTCAACCTCCTTCAACTTTTTTCAACATTTTGCATATATTTTCGTCCTTTTCAACATTTTTCAACCTCTGTCAACCTTTCTAACATTTCACATTTTTTTTCGACTTATTCAACTTCTTCAACCTCTTCAACGTCTTTTAACATTTATTTAAAAGCGACTTTCAGTGCAGTGTAGGGTATGTGAGTTTCGGCCAGGCCGAAGATAACACCTTTACTTGTTTTTATTTCAGATTAGTCAGATGATATTAACTGACACATTAGAGAACGGCTCTCTTTCGTTTCTACAGTTTCATCAAATACATAAAATATATTGCTATTTCTCGAATATACTCTATTGAAATGCTAATATTTAAATTATGATGTTTGAGTTTTACAATTTCAAACAATAAAAAATATTATTTTTTGTAGTAGCTTGAAAAATAAGTTTCAAAGAATGAATAGTACATTTTAGAGTACTATCGAACAAACATTGATTTATTCCTCAATTTTTATTTTCTGTACAAAAATATGAATTTTTCCTAAGATATGGCTAGTAAAAAATACTAAAAATATATAATATGAATTAAATGAGTTGTTGATAATTATTGATTTATTTGTAATACTCTACTACTGTTCAAACTGTATTTTTTTATTTTGAAAGCGATTAGGAAATATCTTCCAATGAAGTAAAATATACATATGTGAATCTGAATTTTATTATACAGTTTTTATAAGCGATTAGTGAAAAATTAAAAGTTTAGTAATAAAAAGTATTATAATATTTTACAATTCAATTCAACTACATGTATGTATATATATTTTTAACCGTAAGTTTTACAGTTTCGCGTTGTATTATTTTCGTTATTATATAAATCGTAATAATTACAGTATAAGTTACAACTTTAATGCGATTGAATTCGAAGCGACAGCTTTTACTATAGAATCTGTAATTTTTCAAGTGTTCTTTTTTTCATGTAAGTATATTCGTAGGACGGGCAGGCACAAGCAGGACTGGTCGGGGGGCGCATATTCATAGCTAGCCTGGGGCTGTCAGAAGTCTAAATCAGGCCCTGGTCATGCGGCCGTTTCTAGAGTTCACATTATCGAGCATTGATGTTGTCAAGCCATGTTGGACAACATGAGGCACAATGTCAACTGCCCTATTTACTTAGTTACATAGCTCTCTCTCTCTTTAGGGATATGCCAATCATACCGAATGGTATATGTCAGACGACGTTTACACGAGGAAAGTCTGAGAGACAAATTCTTGTCTATTCTCTTTTGTGATTTTCGTTTTGCGTTTGCAACATGTGACAAATTTTTTACCTCATTCCTTTCGTTTTTCCCCTCTTGCCATCAAACAAGGAAACTTTGCGGAAAAAGTTTCCTCGTGTAAACGCTGACTCAGCGATGGAAAGGGATACCATAAACTCGAAGTTTTTCTTGTAGCCCTTAGCGTTGTAGTAACTAAGCAAATACCTTAATCTAGGCTATCGTAAAATCCGTTAGGTAAAAATTCGATTACACGCGCATAAACGCATGTACAGCTGTGTGCGAAAAAATAGCAGTGTCACATGAAATAATCTTTGCCTTTATGAAAAATAAAAATTATTCATAAGAAAAATGAAATTGCAAATTTATTTGGTTCATTTATATTTCACCAATGTTAAACAAGCATTTTTTTTAACATTAAGATTTATTCGGACTTCAAACAGGGACAAATTAGGGAACGTTCCAAAATTCAGGTGTGCAAAATAATAGCAGTGCTTAGCAATACTTAAAAAAACAAAACTAAAAAAAGTATTTTTTTGGTTTGTTTTGAAACTAATAATTATTATATTAATAATTTTTGTATTGAACTTTTTAGTCATTTATACAACCAACATGAGAAAGATAACAAGTGGATCAATTTAACCTGGTAATTGGTGACATATGTTTCGGCTATTACCACGTATAAACATATTTATATGCATATACATAGCCTCATCAGACCAGTTTTGGTTAAGTTGTACTGAGAATCGAACACCCGACCGTATGCATTTTTTTTTTTTTTTTGAATTGCGACGGCCGCTCTAACACTTGAGCTATTGGGTATGTGACCTTGATGTGTACAAAGTGCGTGTTTGGATTTCGCACGTATTGTTCCATTTTTCTTGTTATCTTTCTGAGTTATGTTCAGTTGACATAGCTCTTTTTAAGCTTATTTGGCTTATACATGTGCTATGATTTTTTTTTTATAATTTTATTTTCATATAATTTCAAAGTTCTGGAAAATTTTCCAGCTACTTTTTTATTATTATTGAAAAATTGGCGGGTTCTCCATATATTAAGAATTTTTTTGGTTTGTTTTGAAACTAATAATTATTATATTAATAATTTTTGTATTGAACTTTTTAGTCATTTATACAACCAACATGAGAAAGATAACAAGTGGATCAATTTAACCTGGTAATTGGTGACATATGTTTCGGCTATTACCACGTATAAACATATTTATATGCATATACATAGCCTCATCAGACCAGTTTTGGTTAAGTTGTACTGAGAATCGAACACCCGACCGTATGCATTTTTTTTTTTTTTTTTTTTGAATTGCGACGGCCGCTCTAACACTTGAGCTATTGGGTATGTGACCTTGATGTGTACAAAGTGCGTGTTTGGATTTCGCACGTATTGTTCCATTTTTCTTGTTATCTTTCTGAGTTATGTTCAGTTGACATAGCTCTTTTTAAGCTTATTTGGCTTATACATGTGCTATTATTTTTTTTTTTATAGTTTTATTTTCATATAATTTCAAAGTTGTGGAAAATTTTCCAGCTACTTTTTTATTATTATTGAAAAATTGGCGGGTTCTCCATATATTAAGAATTTTTTTGGTTTGTTTTGAAACTAATAATTATTATATTAATAATTTTTTTTTTGTATTGAACTTTTTAGTCATTTATACAACCAACATGAGAAAGATAACAAGTGGATCAATTTAACCTGGTAATTGGTGACATATGTTTCGGCTATTACCACGTATAAACATATTTATATGCATATACATAGCCTCATCAGACCAGTTTTGGTTAAGTTGTACTGAGAATCGAACACCCGACCGTATGCATTTTTTTTTTTTTTTGAATTGCGACGGCTTCTCATGTTGGTTGTATAAATGACTAAAAAGTTCAATACAAAAATTATTAATATAATAATTATTAGTTTCAAAACAAACCAAAAAAATTCTTAATATATGGAGAACCCGCCAATTTTTCAATAATAATAAAAAAGTAGCTGGAAAATTTTCCAGAACTTTGAAATTATATGAAAATAAAATTATAAAAAAAAAAAATCATAGCACATGTATAAGCCAAATAAGCTTAAAAAGAGCTATGTCAACTGAACATAACTCAGAAAGATAACAAGAAAAATGGAACAATACGTGCGAAATCCAAACACGCACTTTGTACACATCAAGGTCACATACCCAATAGCTCAAGTGTTAGAGCGGCCGTCGCAATTCAAAAAAAAAAAAAAAAATGCATACGGTCGGGTGTTCGATTCTCAGTACAACTTAACCAAAACTGGTCTGATGAGGCTATGTATATGCATATAAATATGTTTATACGTGGTAATAGCCGAAACATATGTCACCAATTACCAGGTTAAATTGATCCACTTGTTATCTTTCTCATGTTGGTTGTATAAATGACTAAAAAGTTCAATACAAAAAAAAAATTATTAATATAATAATTATTAGTTTCAAAACAAACCAAAAAAATTCTTAATATATGGAGAACCCGCCAATTTTTCAATAATAATAAAAAAGTAGCTGGAAAATTTTCCAGAACTTTGAAATTATATGAAAATAAAATTATAAAAAAAAAATCATAGCACATGTATAAGCCAAATAAGCTTAAAAAGAGCTATGTCAACTGAACATAACTCAGAAAGATAACAAGAAAAATGGAACAATACGTGCGAAATCCAAACACGCACTTTGTACACATCAAGGTCACATACCCAATAGCTCAAGTGTTAGAGCGGCCGTCGCAATTCAAAAAAAAAAAAAAAAATGCATACGGTCGGGTGTTCGATTCTCAGTACAACTTAACCAAAACTGGTCTGATGAGGCTATGTATATGCATATAAATATGTTTATACGTGGTAATAGCCGAAACATATGTCACCAATTACCAGGTTAAATTGATCCACTTGTTATCTTTCTCATGTTGGTTGTATAAATGACTAAAAAGTTCAATACAAAAATTATTAAAAAAAGTATAATTCAGTATCTAAACCTTATTTATATTAAATCTATTAACAATTAGTGGAATGACCTTTATTAGAACAACCGGATGCACATCTTCGCTGTATGGAATCCACCAAACGCTGGCATTTCTCTACAGGAATGGCCTTCCATGCTGCCCTTACAGTATGCCACAATTCTTAGGACATTCCTTGTCCACGGCTTCTTTGACATTGGCCCAAAGGTTTTCGATGGGGTTGAGGTCTGGGAACTGGGCTGACCTCTTCATTACCTCAATCCTATTTGAGGAAAACCAATTTTTCGCCAATTTGCACATGCGCTTTGGGTCGTTGTCTTGCTGGTAAACCCATTTTAACGGTATTTTCCATTCAGCGTAGGGTAGTATGGTTGAGCTCATTATTTCCACGTATAATATTGCATCCATGTTTCCTTTTATCCAATAAATTGGACCTGTGTCGGAGGGTATGAAAAGCAGACCCAAAAGTTAATTTTTGCAACACCATGCTTTACGGTCCTTGGCACGTATTTCGGATGGAACGGAACTCCCACTGGTCTTCGTACATAATGCTCTAGAGCCAAACAAAACAATTTTGGACCAGTTGGAGTTCCGTTCCATCCGAAATACGTGCCAAGGACCGTAAAGCATGGTGTTGCAAAAATTAACTTTTGGGTCTGCTTTTCATACCCTCCGACACAGGTCCAATTTATTGGATAAAAGGAAACATGGATGCAATATTATACGTGGAAATAATGAGCTCAACCATACTACCCTACGCTGAATGGAAAATGCCGTTAAAATGGGTTTACCAGCAAGACAACGACCCAAAGCGCATGAGCAAATTGGCGAAAAATTGGTTTTTCTCAAATAGGAATGAGGTAATGAAGAGGTCAGCCCAGTTCCCAGACCTCAACTCCATCGAAAACCTTTGGGCCAATGTCAAAGAAGCCGTGGACAAGGAATGTCCTAAGAATTGTGGCATACTGTAAGGGCAGCATGGAAGGCCATTCCTGTAGAGAAATGCCAGCGTTTGGTGGATTCCATACAGCGAAGATGTGCATCCGGTTGTTCTAATAAAGGTCATTCCACTAATTGTGAATAGATTTAATATAAATAAGGTTTAGATACTGAATTATACTTTTTTTAGTTTTGTTTTTTTAAGTATTGCTAAGCACTGCTATTATTTTGCACACCTGAATTTTGGAACGTTCCCTAATTTGTCCCTGTTTGAAGTCCGAATAAATCTTAATGTTCAAAAAAATGCTTGTTTAACATTGGTGAAACATAAATGAACCAAATAAATTTGGAATTTCATTTTTCCTATGAATAATTTTTATTTTTCATAAAGGCAAAGATTATTTCATATGACACTGCTATTTTTTCGCACACAGCTGTATGTTTTAAACTTTTAATGTACAGTTACTCACAAAATTGAGTATACACCAGAGATGTGCACGAATGCATTCATACGCAGTTGTGAAACACTCACAAAAAACGAATTGTGAATCAACACTATGCATCAAACGTGTGAAACGAATGAAAACACTGCTCAGTCAAAGCGAATGCGAATGCTGATGTGCAGTACTTTTTTATCGCATTGCCGTTGCTTGCCTTCGTTTTCTTTGTAGGCAACGAACACACTACAGAAGACAAGCACTATTCACTTGAAGCTCATTCATTCGTTTCTATTTTTATGCATCGAATTCTATGGCTATGCAACGAATGCTACGGCTATGCAATGAATGTCATTACGCAGCATTAACTTTTTTTACTATATTTTCCTTGACTTGTGTATTTTCCATGCTTTAAAATAAGAAATTATTTTGTCTTTTAGAAGAAACTCAAAAATTACTAACAATGGCAAGCAAAGTACTACTCTACAATAGCATGAGCTCAAATCGTATGAGGTATTCGATGCTGTGCAATAGCATTCGTTGTATAGCCATAGCATTCGTTGCATAGCCATATAATTCGCTGCATAAAAATAGAAACGAATGAATGAGCTTTGAGTGAATAGTGCTTGTCTTTCGAGTATGTTCAAAGAAAGCAGAGGCAGGCAATGCCAATGAAATTAAAAGGCAATGCACTGCAGCACTCGTTTCATATGTTGTTGATTAAAAGCACGCAATAGCAATGAATAAGCGAATGGTAAATAAAAACGAGCCACTCATTGCACATCTCTGGTATACACCTTGATTTGCAAGAAATATTGGCAATTTTTAAAGAAATTAACAATGTTTATTAAATAATTTTAATGCATGTGGATAGATACCAATCTGACGAACTAATAACGAACATAAATTTTAATATTTTTGAGACATAACACATAAAGAATTCATAAAAACGCAAATTAAAGCAAAATTCATGTCACAAAATTAAGCATACAGTTCATTAAAATGAAGTATATAGTTCATTAAATCTTAATTAAAAAATATATTCTTTGATTCCAATAATTAGTAGGACCACTTGCTGCATCTGTTACCGATTAAATTCGTCGTGGCATAGAATCCACCAGTTTTTGGGTGAAAGAGTGCGAAATTTCTTCTCATATCTTGGCTATCGCTCTCTTTAAGTTCTCCTTGCTCCACGAATGAAAATTTTTCAATTTTATTTTCACTTCTCCCCATAAATGCTCAATTGGGTTCCTTTCCAACGATTGTGGTTGTGTGTTAAGTTGGTTTGGAGAGTTTTATAGCAGCCAATCTTGCCATATGTGCGCCGTGTGCTTTGGATCATTATCCTATTGCAACTAAAACCCGGACGGAAGCTTAAGTATTGCGGCACTCTGTCGCAAATTTCGTCTTAAAATATCCAAGTAACCTTCTTTGGTCATAATTGAGTCTATAAATTCCATGGATCCGACGCCACTAGCTGTCATAGATCCCCACAGTATAACTGACCCTTCACCATGTTTGACTGTGGCTACTCAATTTTTAGTTTGCAGCGAAGAATTGGTCTTTTTTCATACAATTGATATTCCATCTGATCTCCAAAGATTAATTTTTGTCTCGTCCGTGAATATCACCCTTTTCTAAAAGCTCGGTGGCTGTTTAAAGACATTTAAGCAAACTTCAAACCTTTATGTTTTTAATTGTAGAAAAGAAATTCTTTTTGCGTGCAATTAATCTGTCCAAATTATTTTTTCGCAGTACTCGATGAACTGTTTTTGTGGATATCAGCTTGCTAATAACTTTGGTAACTTCTGCTGTCGATTTCAACACTAGTTTTTGGATATTTTTGCAATTTACTTATTATAATTCGCTCATCCTATTTTGAGTTTTTTCTGCCTCTATCTATAGAATTCATCAATGTACTTTCGTATCTCCCCTTGCTTATAATATTTTGAATTGTATAATTAGGTCTTCTAATAATTTGACCAATTTCGCGATACGATTTTCCTTTACAATATCATCTCATCACCAATTATCTTATTGCAAAAGCTGTATCCTTGCTAGTGGTCACCATTGCAAAACTAACGCGTAAAACGAAATGATCTTGTATTCAAACTATTAGTCGAAATAGCCCTACAAACTTTAAAATGCTTTACAATACTTCCGTGATAAAAAAAATCAAATTTAATGTCAAAATTGGCAAGTGTATACTTAATTTCGTGACTTGAATTTTGCTTTAATTTACGTTTTTATGAATTTTGTGTTTTGCCTTAAAAATATTAAAATTTATATTCGTTATTAGTTCGTCAGATTGCTATCTATCCTCATGCATTAAAATTATTTACTAAACAATTTTAATTTCTTTAAAAATGGCCAATATTCCTTTCAAACCAAGGTGTATACTCAATTTTGTGAGTAACTGTATATGTGAATCACGAATACATAATCTTTTAATCTTCGTTACGTTATGTGTGTACACAATATTCTTCTCGAATGTTCAATATTTAAACCGCCATATTATTTACTGTTTGAAGGTTAAAGTTTTTTTTTTTATATCTTCTATTATTAAACGAGCTAAAATTGTATGTTTATATATTTATTTATATATGGCTGAACTTTATTTCGAAAACGGCTGCAGCGATTTTGATAAAACTTCGGGATTTCGTGCATATGTGAACAAAATTAAGATCGGACTAGGTTTTAAGTTTTTCAAGTTTCTAACAAGGACGTGGCACAGCCCTAAACTTTCATTTTTATAACGTGATAACTCGCAAGCCATTTAAGGTATTGCAACGAAATTTGGTAGACGGATGCAGATCATAAATATCTTAAGTGCTATAAAAAGTGGGCGGATTCGGAATAGTGGGCGTGGCATATTTCAATAATTGAAAACTTTGATTCGACATTACTCGAAAACGGCACCGACGATTTTCATAAAAATTTTAAACTTAATACCATTGAATGCAGTAATTATAGCAACTTATGCCACTATACTGGCAAAACTCGTTGAAAGGCGTGGCACAGCCCACAATATTTATAAACGTTATAATAAGAAAACTAACAACGCAATCGTTATGAAATTTAACATGTTAAATAAACTGGCTATTGGGTATCTTGTAACCAAAAGTGGGCTCAACGACACCTGTGGGCGTGGCACCTTCCATACAAGCGAAAACAGTTAAGTGCTACAATTATTGTTCTATGAGAGTTATATTTTTTAAATTTGGTACAGAGATGTCGGTTACTATAAGCTTTGAAACTAAATGGATTTCGATGGGATTGCATCAGTGGGAGTGGCACCTCCGCTACGTGCAAAAAATGTTAAGTGTTATATTAAGTGTGCTATGGGAGAAATTTTTTTAAAATTTGGTTTAGAGATGTCGGTTACCATGTGCTTTGAAACTAAATGGATTTCGACGGGATTGCATCAGTGGGCGTGGCACCTCCCATACAAGCAAAAAATGTTTAAGGCTATGTTAAGTGTGTCTTGGAGTCAAATTTTTTAAATTTGGTGTAGAGGTGTCGGTTACTATAGGCTTTGAAATTATATGAATTTTGACGAGATTTCATTAGTGGGCGTGGCACCTCCCATACAAACTTTTAACGCTAAATGCCATATTTAGCGTACTATAGGAGTGATCCTAATAAAATTTGGTATAGAGATGTCGGTTACTAACGGGTGTTTTTTTTAGAGGTATAGAGCTTCGAATTGAAATAAAACACAAGAAAATCGTTTTAATGTCCATCAATTTGGCTTTATTGGAAGGATAATTTTATGCCATTAATGTTTAAATATGATTTCGGGCATGTGGCCGCCGCGGCTGGCTCGAATAAAGCCAATTCTACAGGTCCAATTTTGAACCACTTTTTCGAGCATATGGGGCCGTATGTCGGCAATAACGCCACGAATGTTGGCTTCCAAGTCCCCTAACGTTTCTGGTTTGTTGGCGTAGACGAGCGACTTCACATATCCCCAAAGAAAATAATCCAATGGTGTCAAATCACACGATCTTGGTGGCCAATTGACAGGTCCATTCCGCGAAATTATGCGCTCATCGAATGTTGCCTTCAATAAATTGATTGTGACGTGCGCTGTGTGGCATGTAGCGCCGTCTTGTTGGAACCACAACTCATCCACATTCATGCCATCCAATTCGGGAACAAAATAGTCGGTTATCATGGCTCTATACCGGTCTCCATTAACGGTAACTGACTCTCCAGCATTATTTCGGAAGAAGTATGGCCCAATGACTCCACCAGCCCATAGAGCACACCAAACAGTCAGTTTTTGTGGATGTAATGGCGTCTCAAGGGTCTCATGTGGATTCTCTTCACTCCAAATGCGGCAATTTTGCTTGTTGACGTAGCCATTCAACCAAAAATGAGCCTCATCACTGAACAAAATTTTGCGATGAAAAGCAGCATCGAGATCAATCTCATTGTCGGCCCATACACCAAAATCACGACGCATTGCATGGTCTCGCGGCTTTAATTCTTGCACAAGCTGGATCTTGTAAGGTCGCAAGCCAAGATCTTTGCGCAAAATCTTCCATAAAGTTGATGGACAAAGCTCCAATTGCTGTGCACGGTGGCGAATCGATTCATTCGGGTCCTCTTCAACATTTTGCTCTACAGCGGCAATTGTTTCTTCGGTGCGCACTGTTCGACGTCTCTGCGGATGCGTATTATCACATTGAGTAAACGACCCATGGTTAACCGAATTAATTGCTCTGATGGACGATTATGTCGACCATAAAATGGACGGAGCTTGCGATAAACTTCGCGAACTGAAACATCTTTTGTCAACCTGTTCACGATGAAATGGCAAACCAAACTGAACATAAATGACATTAGAGTTGCCAGATTTGACCATAAAATGCCAGTTTTATCTCTATTCGAAAAACAAACCTCTAAAAAAAACACCCTATATAAGCTTTGAAACTAAATGGATTTCGATGGGATTGCATCAGTGGAAGTGGCACCTCCCCTACATGCAAAAAATGTTAAGTGTTATATTTAGTGTGCTATGGGAGTAATTTTTTTAAAATTTGGTTTAGAGATGTCGGTTACCATGTGCTTTGAAACTACATAAATGGATTTCGACGACATTGCATCAGTGGGTGTGGCACCTCCCATATAATCAAAAAACTTTTAATGTTATGTTTAGTGTGTTATTGGAGTAATATTCTTTAAATTTGGTGTTGAGGTGTCGGTTACTATAGGCTTTGAAATTATATGAATTTTGATGTGATTTCATTAGTGGGCGTGGTACCTCCCATACAAACTTATAGCGTAAAATGCCATACCTAGCGTACTATAGGAGTGATCCTAATAAAATTTGGTTTCAATATATTCAGTCTTATTCAACTTAGTTCGAGTTTTTCAACCTCTTTCAACTGTTTCAACATTTTTCAACCTCTTTCAACTTTTCTCAACATTTTCCATATTTTTTCGAATTTTTCAACCTTGTTCAACTTGTTTCGAGTTATTCAACCTCTTTCAACTGTTTCAACAATTTTCAACATCTTTCAACTTTTTTCAACATTTTCCAAATTTTTTCGACTTTTTCAACCTAATTCAACTTTTTTCGAGTTTTCCAATCTCTTTCAACATTTTTCAACCTCTTTCAACTTTTCTCAACATTTTCAATATTTTTCGAATTTTTCAACCTTATTAAACTTCTTTCGAGTAATTCAACCTCTTTCAAGTGTTTCAACATTTTTCAAACTCTTTCAACTTTTCTCAACATTTTGCAAATTTTTTCGACTTTTTCAACCTCATTCAACTTTTTTCGAGTTTTTCAACTGCTTCAACATTTTTCAACCTCTTTCAACTTTTCTCAACATTTTTCATATTTTTTTAAATTTTCCAACCTTATTCAACTTTTTTCGAGGCATTCAAACTCTTTCAACTTTTTCAATATTTTTCAACCTTTTCAACTTTTTTCAGCACGTTCCATATTTTTTGGACTTTTTCAACCACATTCAACTTTTTTCGAGCTTTTCAATCTCCTTCAACTTTTTCAACACTTAATATGCTATCGATTTTATCAAAATTTTTCAACTGCTTCAACCTCTCTCAATGTTTTCATCATATATAATCAACTTCTTTCAAATTTTTTTTAACTTGTTTTCGGGTTTTCAACCCTATTCAATATTTTTTAAATATTTCCGACTTCTCATTCAATTGCATTACATTTTTTTGACTTTTTCAACCTCAAAACGAAAAACCGAACGATGGTCGGTCTCCTGGTACTTTATATATTGTTATTCTTTTTAATTTTAACTTTGATGGTTATAAGCAGTGTTCGAAAATGTACAGTACGGTACAATTCAATCGTGATTTGTGACGATTTTAATATGTGCGCACAATTCAGTTTTGTACTGTGCAAGTACAATACGTTTATTTTTCCTCATAAAAATAGCGTGCCGAAGTTCTAACGAGTACACATACTTTTCATGAACGAAGAGCGCACACAACCATTCTTATTTTGTACATCTCTGAGCACAGAACATAAATTTACTCTCATTATGTTTTGTGAAATAGAACGAAACAAAACCAGTTCGTTACCATGTCAATCTTGCTTCTTCTTGCTATGAGAAGCTTACATAAATGTGGCCACATGTTTCGATACATTCCGAATTTTTCGACATATGCGACAAAAAAATGTAAAAAAACAGTTTAATAATAAAAAAAGTGTATTTTAAATTTTTTCAGAAAACAATAAAAAAAACCGTAACTCGGACTTAAATACATATTTCATGATTATTCTAAATTTTGGAATTAAAAAAAAATTAACAAAAAAAAAAAACAGTTAAATTTTTTTTGAACCGGTGGTATCACTGGTGCAATTCGCTGTTGAGTGAAATAAACGACACAATTGCGAATTGTACCGAGCCAAAACACGACACTCTATTTATATTTATAAAGTACATGCTACGGTGCAAACACAAATACAAAACAAAACCAAAGCCAACAAATGCACAGAACGATTCATGTTGTGTACCTTACTGAGTACACATTTCTGTTTGTACTGATATTGTTTTGTGCATTGGATTGCACACTATAGAAAATAAATAAGGTTTTGTGCTTCGGCTCGGTACAAAACAAATTGTACTGTTTATTTTCGAACACTGGTTATAAGTAATGTTTAAAATATTCAAATTTTGTATTTTATTCAAAACACACTTAAGTTAAAGGTCAATTTATCGGCTCAAGTCTGATATATTCAAGTCAACTTTTCAATTTTTAATCACTCGCGTCCCTAACGCTTACATTCAACACAAAAAAAAAACAAGTTAAGGTGTTATCTTCGGCCAGGCCGAAACTCACATACCCTACACCGCACTGAAAGTACCTTTTCAACAAATGTTAAAAAGACGTTGAAGAGGTTGAATAAATCGAAAAAATGTGAATTGTTAGAAAGGTTGAGAGGTTGAAAAATGTTTAAAAAGTCGTAAATATATGCAAAATGTTGAAAAAACTTGAGAGAGGTTGAAAAACTCTAAAAAAAATTAAAGAGGTTGAAAATATTTGAAAATATTCAAAACTGATGAAAAAGTCGAAAAAATAAAGAAATTTATATATAGATATATTGGAAAAAGTTAAAGGGTTGAAAAAGTCGAAAGAATATGGAAAATGTTGAAAAAATCGAATAGAAATGAAAAATTTGAAATATGCCACTCCCACTTCTCCAATTCCGCCCACAGTTAAGTTTAAAATTTAGGGCGGTAACACACCCACTGGTGCAATCCAGCCCTGTTTTGATCCAGAAATAGCTTTTTATAAGCAAACCCCTAACACCAAATTTTAGTATGATTGCTCACGTATTTCGATTAATATGCCACTTACCGTATCTTATTTGTATGAGAGGTGCCACTACTGCCCTACTGGTGCTATATCAGTCACTTTTGATTCAGATATACTCTATAGCAACTGAACCACTTACATTAAATTTCATAGCAATTGCTGCAATAGTTCCCTTAAAACAGCGCTTAAAAATTTATGTTAATATGAAAGGTGCACTCCCACTAGGGTGATTCAAATTTTTTTTTTTTTTTTTGCTTGAAACAGGTTCAAAAGTTGCAGGCACACGAAAAAAAAATTCTGGTGAAATTATAGCTCATAATATTGATATTTACTGGTGGCTCATTGAGCTTTTTTGTTTTCCATACGATTTGTATGGGGAAAAATGCTTGACAAGACATTTGTCTCTATATCTCGTGAAAAAAAAATGTTAAAAATACAGGTTCTAGCCTATTGGAAAGATCATAAAATTTTCTATAAAAAATCTCCTTGCATTTTTTTCGTGAAGCAAGCACTTCGTTAGTTAATTAGCAACATATATTCATTCAATAACACAGCACATGTACTCTTAAGCGATGCTTAAAATCAACATGGATTCCTATTTACTTGCCTTATTGTCGACTGCCGAGATTGAAACAAATTAACTAACGAAGTGCTTGCTTTACGACAAAAATGCTAGAAGCTTTTTTATAGAAAATTTTATGATCTTTTGAATAGGCTTGGTCCCGTTTATGTAACATTTTTTTTTACGAGATATAGAGACAAATGTCTTGTCAAGCATTTTTCCCCATACAAATCGTATGGAAAACAAAAAACCTCGATGAGCCACCAGTAAATATCAATATTATGAGCTATAATTTTACCAGAATTTTCCTTTCGTGTGCCTGCAACTTTTCAACCTGTTTCAAGCAAAAAAAAAAAAATTTGAATCACCCTAACGCCCACTGATGCAATTGTGTCAAAATTTATTTATTTTTAAAGCTTATACGAGTAGTAACTGACATCAATACACCAAATTTTATGAAGATTACTCTCTTAGCACACTATCTATAACAATAAACGTTTTTTGCTTATATGGGAGGTGCTACGCCCACAGGTACTATTGGACCAAATTTTTGTAATAAGAGACCTTATAACAAGTATATCTACCTCATTAAATTTCATAACGATTACGTTGTTAGTTCTCTTAATATAACGTTTATAAATACTGTGGGCGGTGCCACGCCCATTAACGAGTTTTTTCAGTAAAATGGCTGAGCTTTTATTGATGACTGCTTCAAGCGGCATCATCTCCAAAATTTTTATGAAAATCGTTTGTGCCAATTTTGAGATATATGGAATCAAAATTTTTAACAGTTGAAAAGTTCCACGCCCACTTTATCAATTCCACCCACTTTTATCTCAATTCAAGATATATTTGATATGTATCAGTTTACCAAATTTCATCAAAATATCTTGAACGGCTTACAAGATATGGGGGTGTAAATGATAAAATTTAGGGCTGTGCCACGCCCCTGTACGATCCTTTGGAGACTTGAAACCCAGGCTAATCCTAATTTGGTTCATATGTGCACCAAATCACCAAGTTTCATCAAAATCGCTGCAACTTTTTTCAAAATTGGCCTGGGTAAATATACATAGAGTATGGGCGGTAGGCGTGTCCGTCAACCGATTTCGCCCATTTTCAATAGCAAGATGCCTGCAAGAAGATGTGACCTGTGTGTGAAAGTTTCATTCAATTAGCTTTTTTAGTTTTTCCGTAAACCTGATTTCAACAGACGGACGGACAGACAGACAGACGGACATCGCTAAATCGACTCAGGGGGTGACGCTGATCAAGAATATATATACTTTTCCATACCTGCCACGCCCCCTTTGATGTGTTACAAACGGAGAGACAAAGTGAATATAATCACGCATGTCCCAAGTAAAGTCACGCATGGCCCCCTCACTGGCCCGAGTAAATAATAACTTATAGTAATAATAATATTTGTATTTTATATTTAATATGTTATGACCCACTGTCACATTCTTTAAGATATTTGATATGTTGTTTTTATACGAATGCAGCGCTCAGAATAAAATGATGAGTTAGCGTCTGCATACATTAAGCTTATCTTTAAGTTATTAAATAAGTATTTGCTAACTTTTGTTATGAATCAAAAAATTAAAAAATAAAGTTCAGTTCTGTTCAGTCAAGTGCAGTCCAACGAAAAAAGAAAGATCTTTTTTTTTTTTTTTTGTTAAATAAAACTATATACCCTCGGTGTAGGGTATAAAAATAACGTTTTATGGGAAATAAGACACAAAAAAGAAAAATATACGAAGAAAAACTCAATCAAAAAAGAAAAACTCAACACCTCACAGCTTTGGGAAAACCATGTGAGATGGGTCAGCGCTAAGACGCAAGCCAACGACCATACTTATGTAAATACGTCCGTACTCGTTGGCGGACAAAACGAAAGACCACACACCTAGTTACATAGCTATTTTAGATCTATATTTTACATGGCTGTGTATTCCATAAATACCTACAATATTCACTGAGTATTGCTTGCTCTCTTTTTTTCTCGCTTTTGAAAAGGCTTTCAGCAATAACAATAGCAAAACCAACAGTTAAACTTCGGCTTTTTTGTTAAGGTTATCGCTTTGATTTCGTGCAGCGGAAATCTTCACGTCATAACAACGATCGAGTTGTGGCTTTTATTATACTGCTGTCGCTTTGCTGTCGTGCTGCTACAATTTTCGCAGCGCAGCGACAGTCCAAATTCGGTTCTTTTGTTTTTGATGTGGCTTTGCTGTTGTGACTATTAATTTTCGCAGCCAAAGCATAGACAAAGCAAATGAAATGAAAAACTGAATGGCTTTTTAAACGCTGGTCAAAACCCTAGGGCCAAAAACAGACTGAGCACTATGAGCTAAGATTGGCTATTAGCGAAGATTTGCTATACAACAGAACATGAGTATTTGTATGCAAATAGCGCAAAGTGTACAGAGTGAGAACGTTGCGATGCTTTTCAACTGTTTTTATAGCGTCATCGACTATAACACGCTAAAATTAGTTTTAAAATTTAACATAAATAAATTTTAATATAATAATATGTATAAGAGAAAAATAAGAGCAAACATCTATTATTATTAGTTTTTATTCTTATTTTTAGACTACGTCGTAGAAAACTATTTTTTTTTTTTGTTTGTTTATTTTGGCAACAACATTTTAACGCCGGCGTAAATGCCTGAATAACAGCGAACTTGTGAGTCGGTGTTACAAGCCGTCGCTGCGTGTAAATAACATAATTGACTAGCTTCGTTTATTCATGGTTTACACTAGGAAATTTTGTGGAAGAAATTCTGGTGCTGGCTTACACTTGGAAATTATTTAGGAAAATTTTTCTTGTTTGTTGGTAAGAGCGGAAAAACGAAAGGGTCGAGGTACAGAATTTATCGTTTGTCGTCAACGCAAAAAAAAAAAAAAAAAAAAATAAGCTATGAATTATAGCTCTCACTCTGTTTCTGGCTTAAGAAATTTGAATCCGTTTACAAAATTTGGGTACCGCAATCATTTTATAGATTATGATGAAGACAATGTTGCACCGTTGTTTTCATTATTATTTTCAAAATAATTGCAATTCGTAACTTTTCTCAACGAATTCAGAGTCTATAGGGCAGGCCCGTGCGCTGGAACTATCCATGGGGGGGGGGGGAGGGGTTAACTCGGATATTTCATGTTAGACTATGTTCATAAAAAACGTCAAAAAAGATTTACTTTTAATATAGACATTAGACTGGGTCGATTTGTATGAAGCAAAATAATGTCAGCCAGACACCGACTCAAAAGTTAGAAGGACCTTTAAAAACGATATCTGTGTCATTTTGTTTTCGTTCCAAGAAAAACCAATGGATCACTTTTGATTCTCCTGAAGGTCCTTTTTGGCAAAAAAAACGTAAGTATTTTTTGCTTATAACTTTTATTTCTTTGCAGAATGGAATTTGATTGAAAAATAAAAATTGCGTTATTGCAAAAAATTTAAAATTTTTTTTCTGTTGTAGATAATATTTAGTCCCGAAATTCAATTTTTCCATATAAAAAATGTGAAAAAGTCCCAAAATTCGATTTTTCTCATACTAACAGGCTTGAAAGGATACAAAGAAAGTTTTTACGGTTTGCACTACATTCCCTTAATTTTTCAGAGCCTTTTCCTTTTTACAGTGCTCGCTGCTTGCTCCTCAATCTTAAATCTTTGGAGAGTAGGTGCACTATTTTATCGCTACTTTTTGTTTTTAAAATTATTAATGGTAGCATTGATTGCCCTTATCTTCTGAGTAAAATTAACTTTAGCATCCCCATTAGAAAGTTGCGAAATATACCAATATTTCATGAGTGTCTATGCAGGACGAATTTCTCTTCAAATTCTCCTTTAATCCGGTACCAGAGAGAATTTAATAGACTAGCTTTAACTAACTCCATTGATTTCTCTTGTACTTTGTTGTATATGAAGAATTTATTATTTGCCATTTATTAATTTTTGTTTTTATATTATTTTTACTATTATTTTTTAATTAATATTATTGTTAGTATACATAGTCAGTAAGGATTTAAGATTCATTGACTTAATTAATTAATTAATTAATATCAAAAAATGTGAAAAAATCGAATTTTGGGACTGAATATTATCTATAATAGAAAAATAATTTAAAATTTTTTTTCGTCAAATTTTTTGCAAGAACGCAATCTTTATTTTTCGACAATTTTGGGTATCCATTTTGTGAAGGAATAAAAGTTACGAGCACAAAACACCTTTTCTTAGCCAAAAAGGACCTTCAGGAGAATCAGAAATGCTCCATTGGTTTTTCTCGGAACGAAAAAGAAAATCACGCTGATATTGTTTTTAAGGGTCCTTCTAACTTTTGAGTCGGTGTCTGGATGAATCTAAATTTCGACACGGTCTAAAAGACATTTAATTATAATTGAAAACATATATACATAATATATACATAATGTGTTTATGTTATGATTCGATATTTAGTTATCATTACGTAAGTAGCTAATTCTGCGAGGTAAGTACTTGGAAAAACTCGTCGAAAACTCTATCCACATTGATTTCGATATCGCGATGTATATTTAGAGAGGCTAAGCCGTTCAGCGAACTTCGGAACTAGTTGACCTGAGGTATGTCTTTAGACGACGTAGCTCTGAAAAGGAGCGTTCATTTGTTGCTGTTGTCACAAGCAAAGTTGCCATAACACGAAGCATTTTTTATGTCTTGCCCGGCAATGCGTTGACAAGAAAGTTGAACTTCATTTATCCACATGTTACGTGAACTATCATGCAAAATTGAGATACACTTCAGAGAACGTCAGTGAGCCACTCATCATTTTTTCCATTCATGAATCTGTTGAATCTTTCAGCTGATTCAGACAGATTCACCACTCACAAAAAATTTAGTGAATCTAGCAACCATTCCGTCTCACGGAAAAGTCTGTGAATCTGAAAGTGTTTCTGCATTATTTTTAGTGAATCCTGATTCATTTCGTTTCACTCCGTATAAGTATATGAGTGTTTCATGAACTTCTCATGAATCAAAGGCACAGATTATCGAAAAAGTTTATGATACTCGAGTCGAAGATTTTGGGAAGTTTTTTAAATATGGGGAAAGGTCGAAAATTGTATTTTGACATAATTTATTTCTTAACATTTTCAGGGTGGCTCCGGAAGGACCGTTTTTGACCCATTTTTGGATTTTTTTTTTCTGAAATTAATGGGAAAAGGTCGAAAATGGATTTTGGACTTCATTTAGGGTGGCTCCGTAGTCCGGCCCCGAGAAAGGACCGTTTTTGACCCATTTTTGTATTTTTTTTTCTGTAATTAATTGGAAAAGGTCGAAAATGGATTTTGGACTTCATTTAGGGTGGCTCCGTAGTCCGGCCCCGGGAAAGGACCGTTTTTGACCTATTTTTGGAATTTTTTTTTCTGTAATTAATTGGAAAAGGTCGAAAATGGATTTTGGACTTCATTTAGGGTGGCTCCGTAGTCCGGCCCCGGGAAAGGATCGTTTTTGACCTAATTTTGGAATTATTTTTTTTTCTGTAATTAATGGTAAAAGGTCGAAAATAGATTTTGGACTTCATTTAGGGTGGCTCCGTAGTCCGGCCCCGGGAAAGGACCGTTTTTGACCCATTTTTGAATGTATTTGTTTTTTTTCTGTAATTGATTGGAAAAGGTCGAAAATGGATTTTGGACTTCAAAATCCATTTGAGTTTGGTCCAAACTCCATTTTCGACCTTTTCCAATTAATTACAGAAAAAAAATTCAAAAATGGGTCAAAAACGATCCTTTCCCGGATCGAGAAGTTGGTTTAAATTCTATTTGTTTATTAAAAACTTAATTTTATATATATATAACAAATAATATTTTTATAAAAACTTTATTTCATATAAATTGTAAAACATTTCTTGTCCTATCACGAAAATTTCATTAACTTTTTCCCAATATTTACTGAGAAATCGCAATTTAAAAAAACACCCACATACAAGTTAATTTCCTCCTAACTTTTTAAAAAATCCAAATTTTGCAAAAATAAGTATAAGGCCTTAATATTGATCAACATATCTTCAAATTTATGCAATAAAAAGTTTAAGTTTAATAACTTGGGTTTTACTGTGCCCAGTTGAAAAAACTTTACTCAATACAGATTGCGGTTTTAAAATTTAGTTAACGGATTTGGATTTGTTTTTTTTTCGGATTTTAAACAATTAATTAAAAATACTTTTTAATATGCCAAAGCTTCATTCAGATCGGTTCATTTGCTCAAAAGCAAGAAGCTTTTGTTTATTGAGTTACTTAATGTTTAATTTTTGAATAACTTTGTTAATAAAAATACATACTAGTACATACAACTTCGAAAAATTTTTTTTGGTCACATGGAACCGTTTTGTTCAACATTTCGATGTAAATCAGGACGATCATTTTATTTTGGGAAATTACGAGTATTTCGACCCCGCACTTTCTTATATATACTGTATTTTTAAAGAATGAATTTTCGGTATAAGTAGTAAATGAATACATGTATTTTTTTGTAACTGTATTTTTTATGCAATTTTTTACAATACATTGAAGAGATTTTTTTAGTCTCCAATATTTTATTATTTAATAATAAAATTATTATTTAATAATAAAATAAAGCGGAAGGTACCGCTGCACTTTTCAGTCATTTCCTTCCGCTTAATATTTTTTTTGTAATTGATAGGTTAAATACCCTAGTAGTTTAAGTGGAAGTTATGAAGACAATTCGTTATTAATAAGATACTCTGCCTCTGTAGCGAAATTTAGTTTTACAATATTTATCTTGCTAGAACAAGATATAAAATCATGATAAAGATTCCGCATTTTTCTTATGTCTTAATATTGTAGACATACATATATGTAAGTCACTTGAAAGACATGGAGTAACATGTTTTCAGAGACACATGAGATAGGGCACATTATTGTTAATTTATTGTCGCTTTACCAAAACAAATGTGAGAAATTCGCCTTTGACATTAAATATAATAAATGACACGTAGACTAGTAAGTAGCGCGCACGACTATCGCTTGGGCATAGGTTCGGGACCGACTCATACGGTAGTTTTTCGGGAATGAAACAGATGAAAATCTCCTCTACAATATTGATCCTAATATATTTTTCTACTTATGTCTTACTTTCCAAGTTACGAAAACTGGAAACCGGAAGCACGATTCTGGCGACTTACGCTTACTTCGATATTGGCCATATTCAATCTATCAATTCTACCCTCAGAAGCGAAAAGAGCGTATCTAAAAAAATGACTATCGAGATAATTGATGTTTTGTTTGTCAATTTGTTGAAATACCTGTAAAATTAAGATAAAGAAAATTCTCTTAGGAGATTTTTTATATGTTTGAACTAAGATATTGGCATTTGGAGTAGTTCATTAGACGCGTAGTTTTTTAAGCTATAAGAATCACGAATATGAACTTTTTTAGACACGTCCTCTTCACATCTGTGGGCAGAATTGATATAATGAAAAATGCAACGATACCTCCCGACTTACGTATCGGTAGAAAAAAATTACAAATTTTGAGAAAAATATAAATTTTGAGAAAAGTATAAATTTTTCACAAACGGCGGAAAAAAGTCCAAAGTGAATCGAAGTATAAATTTGCTACCCTATTTGGCATATACATACATACATACATAGGTCACATAAGACCCACATGACGAAATGTTAATTATGTTTTTGATACCAACGAATATCATTTAAAAGGTCTTGAAAAAATTCAAACTAGAATTGAATGATTAAGGGGTACATCTCCTTTATGCTCTGAAAAACAAGGTTCTTTTAATTTTTTTTTTTTTTTTAAAGGACATTTGAGATTAAAGGTATAGATACAAATAATTTAACATTGGATTAAGCAACTCTTGAAGAAAAAAATTTTTTATTGATATTTTTTTACAATGGCGGCTGTTCTGTGATTACACATGAATATATTTTTAGAATTTTTTTTTTTGCGAAATGGCGTATGTTTTAACAATAAGTCGTGTTTTCGACGAAAAAAATCGACTTAAATTGCTTATAACTCTTTTTCTTGTTAATTAATCGGTAAAATCGTGTGTACTTCAACAGATAATCAAACAATGAAGCTACTGTTAAAATTTCAAGTCAATCTGATGTATACTTTTTGAGTTCTACTGCTCGCCGATTTTGAAAACATGGTTTTGAGAAAAACGCGTCTGAAGTTTCAAAATGCTATACATCTTCATCAAAATTTTTTTGGAAAAAATGCCCCAAATTTTTCAATTTTTTAGAGAAAGTAGCGCTATAAAAACAAAAAATAAGTATGCAAAAAAAGATGGTCGGACGGATCTAGTTTCGGAGATATAGCTATCGGAAGTTGCGGATATAGCTTTTATTAAAATCAGTATATTCCAACTTATACTGTATAAATATCCAAAATATTGGTATCATATGAAATGTAATTGAATAAGGCATTAAATCGGGACATAAACATTTAAAATTTTTCTTATGGTTTTCGAGATATAGCGATTTTTGTAAAACTTTGACTCTTTTTTTTTCTAAAAAACCTTAATTTTTCCATAAAAATTTATGATTAGCATATAACTTTTTTAGTACCATAAGAAAGCTGAATTTATTGGCTCTAAAATGATGTATCAATGTACCAACTTTTTTTATATTAACCCATTTTTTACCGGAATGTAGAAATATCAATTATTAAAAGTTTTTTGAAAACTTCTTAAGAAAACTATTTATGGACAGCTACAACAACAACGACTTAAACAACGATAATAACACCAACAACAACAATTATTAAAAGAAATATTACAACAACAGCAACCGGCTTTCGGCCGCGGATAGTCTATAATGTATCCAACACCTGGCTTACTAGTCACAGTACTTTTAAATAAAAGTATGGGTAAGTAGGCGGCCTTTGGCCGCGGCTCAGGATTTAAAACTCCCAAAAATCCAACACCGGCTTCGCGAACAACAACAATTATTAAAAGAAATATTACAACAACAGCAACCGGCTTTCGGCCGCGGATAGTCTATAATGTATCCAACACCTGGCTTACTAGTCACAGTACTTTTACATAAGAGTAAGGGTAAGTGGGCGGCCTTCGGCCGCAGCTCAGGATTCAAAACTCCCAAAAATCCAACACCGAATCACTCTATACTGTATCCAACACCTAGCTTACTAGTCACAGTACCACTGCTCAGTTGTTTTTGTTGTTGTTGTTGTCATTATTGTTGTATCGTTGTTGTTGTTGTCTATGTCACTGTAGTTTTAGTTGTCAATAAATATATATGTATATTTAAAAAAAATTTTACTAATTAATTTTTTTTACATTCCGGTAAACAATGGGTTAATATAAAAAAATTTGGTACATTGATACACAATTTAAAAGCCAATAATTTGAGCTTTCTTATGGTGCTAAAAAAGTTATATGCTAATCATAAAATTTTTTGGAAAAATTAACGTTTTTAAGAAAAAAAAGGGTCAAAATTTTACAAAAATCGCTATATGCCGATTTAATGCCTTATATAATTACCTTTCATATGATAGCAATATTTTGAATATTTATAAAGGGTTTTCCAACTTATACTGATTTTTATAAAAGCTATATCCGCAACTTCCAATAGCTATATCTCCGAAACTAGATCCGTCCGACCCTCTTTTTTTGCATACTTATTTTTTATTTTTATAGCGCTACTTTTTCTTAAGACCTTAAAAAAATTGGAGCATTTGTACTAAAGTAAATTTAAACCAAATTGATTTAATAAAATTTTGAGTTTAAATCGGTACTTTGGCGTTGTAGATTTTGATTCTAGGATTGTTTTGGCATGATTTGAGCCAGTAAAAAAAAATGGAAAAATAAAAAAAATTAGGGATATAACCCCTTAACATATTATGTGTATTGTATGAGATTTTTTTCTTGTACTTTAATTCTTACCCAAATACCAATTTAAAATAATATTATTACATTTGGGGCATAAATTAGTCAAGCACAGTAAAGGAGCAGGTAAATGAAAAGAGAATCAAATATAAAAATACATCCAAGGGTTTTGTGGCTGGTTTTTTTACGAAGCCATATATTAGAAACATATGTTTTGTAACAAACAAGCAACGTTCTTGCATCTTATGTTACATTGATAACATAGGCGACTTACATACATATAACTCTTAGATAATATTATATGGAATTTTTTTATTTACCTTATATTTATTTATGGACTGTTTTGTCAAATCTATTTCGCTTTCATAATTTTTAAGACGTTCATGCAGGTACTTATTTTCTAAAATTATGCCATCAATGTCCAGGAACTAGTAATTAATAATATTTTTGGAAGTTTCATATGAAAATTTACATTAAAATTTTAAAATATACCTTCGGATGCATTTCATTTGCATTTAGGGCAACAAATAGTTCATGGTTCAATCTATGTGCTTTGCATTTGTAGGCATCACGCTCTGTTATGATTTCCTCCTTTTCATCAATTACCGCCTTAAAATCAAAAGCAAGTTGAGCATTCTAAAAACAATAAAAGTATTCTCTCTCTGTACTATGCAATGGATATACATCTATTTTTCCAAAATGGTCATACCTTTTTCTTTAAATTTTCCAAATGGCATATAAAATTAGCACGCTCCTGCTTCCAGAATTGCTCCTCGTTATTTTTAGGGTTGGTCTGAATGGTAGGAGAGTCAAAATTCTTTGCATCCTTCGTTTTATCAACTGTTCGACACTCTTTGGAACGCAACAATTCAATGTCGCCTTGCAGCTCACCAAGTTTTTGTTTTAAAGACTCCACTTCCGTCGTTAATTTAATGTTTCGTTCTCGCGTCTCATGCAGTAAATTGGCCACGCTGGATTTACCACCAAATCCACAATTGTTGAAGTCACTGCTACGCTTTACAGCTGAGTAGCGCAATTGCAATGTCTCTGCCATAAGCTTGAACTGATCGCGTTCGGTGCGAAATTGTTCTAACTCTTTTCGTAAAATGCGAAGTGCTTCCATTTTGCTATGTAACTTGCGGTGCAATGCTGATGTCTAGAAATGAGAGATTAAACAAGGAATTAAAGTAAAAGGGCACAATTCACCTCCACGTCGTAATTTTCCATATGTTCATCAAAGAAATCGAACTGGTTTGCTTTGGAATGGTCTTGGCGCGACAATTCCGTTTCTGACATTTTATTTTCTATACAAAAATTAAATTTATATTTTCATTCAATATTGACAAATGCCTAACATTTCTTAACTCCTCTTGTGGTAAATAATGGAAAATATTAGGTATCAAACCTTACCAATTAAACTAATTCACTGTTATGGTTAATGCAAGCTGTCAAACTCATTTCTGAAAGTGAAACTTTTTAATCTTGTAATGTCAAAATTATTGGTATATGCAGGGACGTAACTATTTTAAGTTTTTTGTCGAAAAAATTGCTTTGCCGTGTTTTTTTCGACGCGGGTATAAGATAGTTATCTCAGTGGCAAAAACAAAATGGCTTTTGCCGCTTAATTTTTGAAGTACATACTTCTATACGCGCGTTGGCATGGGGGTAAACTAGTGAATGCGTACAAAATATGTAACGGAAATAAAATGTTACGGAAATTGAACATAAAGTTTGGCATACTTTTAGGATGTTTACACAAGCATTTAATTTAACTTAATTACCTTGTTTACACGCAGCGTCGACTTGTAACACCGACTCACAAGTTCGATCTTATTCAGGCATTTACACACAGATACGTCGACGTTCAAATGTCATTATTTGATGAAAAAACGAACAACAACAAAATAGTTTGCTACGACGTAGTCTAAGGTTAAAAAAAAAAATTAATAATAAAAGATGTTTTCTCTTATTTTTCTTTTGCTTTCGTATTTTAAAATTTATTTTTGCTAAATTTTAATATTAATTTTAGCTTAATGCTGTTTTAAACATTTATTTTACTTACACATTTTTTTAAGCATTTTTGACCTTCGAACGTCGACGCTCAAATCTCCATTTACACAGCAGCGAATTTGTGCATCGACTCACCACGTCGACGTAGAAATACCGAACTACCACTCCGACGTATGTCGCATTTTCACAACAAAAAATTACTCTGAAGTCATTCGTCGACTCTCAAATTCGGTGTGTGTAAATAGCATAAATGCTGCTTTTTTTTCTAAAATGTAATGGGGAAAGGTCGAAACTGGATCTTGGGCATCATTTAGGGTTTCTCCGGAAACTGGAAGGAACGTTTTTGACAAATATTCGAAGATTTTTTTTTTGTAATTAATAGGGATTTTGGACATCATTTAGGTTGACTCCGGACCCTGAAAGGACCGTTTTTGACCCATTTTCGGAAATTTTTTTCTATAAATAATGGGGAAAGGTCGTTAATGGATTTTTGACATCATTTAGGGTGGCTCCGGACCCTGGAACGACCATGGCTGCTTCATGAATCTGAATCCATGTGAGTGTGAGCTTCACACGCATTCACATTCATTCATACTACAGCCTTCAAAACCCTCAATGACGTTCTCTGATATATGTACATATATAAACATATGTATGTATAAATACATACATATAGGTGGAGCTAAAGAAGTATATACTTCAGTTTTGTGCTCTAAAGCGCACTTGTGTTTTTTTTTTGTAAGTCAAATTTGGCAGCACTGCCGTAGAGCAACTGTCAAACAAAAACTGACAACTGAATTGAAACAATTTTCTTTAGACCGAGCAGGGCATTAACTTCCGTTTGCCAGGCAACTTTGTCTTTTGTAGTTGTTTTCAATTAACGCACTTTTCACCTTGCTACTGAAAGTGAACACCAGGTAACCGCGCGTATCTGCACAATGAATAAAAATTTAATTAGAGTAAATCAAAATTTTAAATAAACTACCTTTTTAAACGGCAAAATTGGATACATAAATATTTCATATTTAGTCTGTGTTTTTTCAAACTATTGTTCAAATATAAATAGCCGCGTCTTTTTTGACGCGGTTACCAGCTAAAAAATTTTTTGTATGAGCAATTAGTCCTCGATATAATCGCCGCTTACATATTAGTCGTGCAAATAAGCGTTGGAGTTTTCACAATTGGGCTGGTAAATATGCGATTTGTCAGCACAGTTTCACAAAGTTTCCAATTTTTAATTGAAAATATTTCATCTCTAGACGTCAAATAGTAAAGTAAATATTTATATTTCAACCATAATTGCGTCAGCATATTTTTCTATTATAGGCGTGTCACCGTCCTATTTAAAACAAATAACTAGCAGTAAAAACTCAAAAGAAATATCTTTACTTAGGATTCAATCTAGCACCATACCAAATTTTATCAAAATCAATGACGCAGTTCAGCCGAAACAGCGTTTTTTCCTATTAAGGGTGGTGCCACACCCCATTTAAGAATCAAGAGCTTCTAATAATTTTTCTTGAGGTTCAGTCTATTTCCAAACCAAATTTTATTAAAATCGGTCCATTAGTTTAGCCGTGGCAATGTATTTTCCGTTAGGGGCGTGGCCCCACCTACTATTGAAAAAAAAGTATATACTGCACTCCCTCTCTTCACAGCCTTCCTACAAAATAAAAAAATTAAGCGATTATGATTATGGCTACTTACCAACTGGCAATTTATACATAGATATCTAAAGGTAGGCGCCGTTTTATGGTCGCCATTTTCTTAAAAACAAAAAATTCGAAGACACCCGTTCTCATATGAAAGCTCTTGAGCATACGAACATTTTGACACCTTAAAAACGTTTTTCGGCTGCGCTCAATTTTGGGCAGACCACTGTCCCGGTTGACATGGAACGTCCCATATATACATATGTATGTACAGTGAAATTCCCCATTACGGACAGCCCCCATAACCGGACAGCTCCAATAGCCAGACATATTTCAGCGACACTAACTAACTTTTCTATACAAAATACATTCCGAGAGCCGGACGCTCCAATAACCTGACAAAAATACTGCGACGTTGGGTGTCCGGTTATGGGAAATTTCACTGTATATAACTACTGTAATGAAATAACATTGATAAATATATATGAATCTTTTTATATGCACTTAAACTGGAATTTGAAATGTAAAGTAACAACGCAGGGACTATTTCATTTACTTAATATAACTTAACTCAGCACGAATGCTTTGGCTTAAGTTAACTTAAGTCTTATTTACCAATTTTTATTAAACCAAGCTTTTTATTTGGTTTTCAATTCTAAGAATAAATAAGTAATATGTAAAGTTGCTCGAATCTTGTATCGGAGATATAGATCCATCATTATAAGTTGGAACCCGCGAAACTATGGATGTCAGAAGAAAGATAACTTAATGGTCTTCAATAATGCATCCAAATCTTTGAAATTTAACCTGAAGTTGTGGAGACATGTTTTTTCTAAAATTTTGACTAACTTTTTTTTAACCGCTGTTTTTTCCAAAATATCAGGACTTTTTTTAACGTGGTAAGAAAGCTTAATGTATTCCCTTAAAATGGTGTACTGCTTGTTCTAAATTGTTGCATATAAACCTTTTTTTACCGGAAAACAAAAATACTAATTCAAAGAATTCTTATGAAAACTATGTATTTATAAGCAAAAAAATAAAAAAACAACTATTAGCACAACAATCATGATAAGACTACGTAAGGGAATTCGGCTTTAATATTCCGGTATGCATTTCATTACGTAAATATCTTTGACATGACCAGCTTTCAAGCAAATTGACTTTGTGACGCAGCCTACGAGAAAGAAAGTTTTATTGTAAATAAAGAATTAATTTGAAATTTTTAAATTTGTAAATAAAGAACTTATAATATTTTTCCAAAAAGCAATGATTTTGTCGGAGTCGAAATTCGCTTTTATATTCAACATAAGCCTCTTGTTGTACAACGTACATTCGATGTCTGGAAATATTAAAGCATCTTTGTCTAGAAAATTCCAAAGAAAGTGGAAGGTTTTGATTTATTCAGTTGTCAGTTTTTGTTTGACAGTTGCTATACGACAGTGCTGCCAAATTGGACTTACGAAAAAATTAAGCGGCGAAAGCCGTTTTTTTTTGCCACTGAGACAACTATCTTATACCTGCGTCAAAAAAAAGCACGGCTAATATTTACTTTTTCCTATTTGACGTCTAAAGATGAAATATTTTCGATTAAAAATTGGAAACTTTGTGAAACTGTGTTGCCAAATATTATATTTACAAGCCCATTTGTGAATACTCCAACGCTTATTTGAACGACTAATATTTAAGCGGCGATTATATCGCCGACTAATTTCTCATACAAAAATTTTTTTAGCGGGTAACCGCGTCAAAAAAACACGGCTATTGAGAGTTTTGCCATGCATTGAGTTTAATTGGCATCACTGAAACTATACCATGAATCAGGCCCGTGCGCAAGGGGGAATTTTAGGGGTTCAACCCCCCACCCCACCATTGGGAATTTTCACACATAGGTTTTTATTGTCATTTGAACGGAAAATCAAAAAGACACAACAAATTTTTTTTTTAAATGAAAAAACTGAAATTCATTTTCGACAAGCTATTTTTGAACCAAAAAACACGATTTGGGACCACTGCGCGCCGCTAAGGCTAAGTAACACAAGCGTTCTTTCAATGCGCGTTTAAGGATAGCTACGGCATTAATAAAATCAGCTTCATTGAAAATTCATGCATAAATCTGTTCGCGCCATATATTTCAATTTTGCATGATGGTTCACGTGAAATGTGGATAAATGTAGTTCAACTTTGGCGTCAACGCATTGCTGCGCAAAACATCAAAAATTTTCTCGAAGCACTGGATATTTGCAATGAAGACACGTTTCCAAATGTCCATCAAATGCTTCGTGTTCTGGCAACTTTGCCTTGGACAATAGTATAAAATGAACGCTCCTTTTAAGCGCTACGTCGTTTTTTTTTTTTTTTTTAATTTTCTATTTTTTAAGCCTATACATAACGAGAAAAACTGTGGTCTCTCCACGATTACAGCTTTGGTGTTTCTTGTGTAATAGCTCAAATCCTTTGTTGTCTTCACTGCATTCACCTCAATTCACTATAATTTAAAATTGTCAATGCCCCTACATGAATTTCTATTAAAAAAATAAATGAGAAAAAAAAAAGTTTTCACTCAAAATTAAATTTTTTTAAGCTAA
Organism: Tricholauxania praeusta; assembly: GCA_949775025.1. Taxonomy (NCBI): domain Eukaryota; kingdom Metazoa; phylum Arthropoda; class Insecta; order Diptera; family Lauxaniidae; genus Tricholauxania; species Tricholauxania praeusta. The sequence goes on from OX459029.1 coordinate 115,701,302, forward strand.
TCATGCACTGTTAGTTAGAGGGACTAGTTATTAAAGCAAAATATTAGCGATATTCACGATCCAGGGCAAGCACTGTGGGAAGTTAGAAAAGTAGCAATTTAGCAGTGAACTTGCTGAGCACACTTTTTTAAAGTATGGCAATATTGCTAAAGTAGCAAATTTATCAGCTGTTTTTTGTTTACAATAGGTTTGTTCGAAGCAGATTTTGTGGTAAAAATTGAAAAGTGTCAAATCGCGATTTTTGAGAGAGTAAAAGCTAAAATTTCTCTGACTACTCGAATCACCACAATTCTGTCTCGAACGGAAAAATTGGTAAAAATTGAAGACTGTCAAAAAGTTGCGCGTATTTTAGTATACAAACAATGGCAGAGTTTAGGAGCTAAAACCAGCACCTTAGTTGCGTAACCGTTTGGTTAAGACATTCTGAATGCAAGGCGAGTGAAGCATTTTCGAGAATATTATTGAAATAACTTAAAAAGTGAATGTTCGATTTTAAAGTTTTCTGCCTGATTTTTATAGCTTCATAAATTATCTTGAACTTTGATTTATTTTAAATGCATAAAATGCATTTTAAAACAATGCTTAGGATAAAAATAAGAAGTTTGACGTTAAGTAAATTTTAACCAAAATTGTTTTACATTTTGAGTTAAACAGTTTTGATGCATGTTATGCTAGGCAAAAATTTTAAATTTCGCATACGCTGTTACGGAATTCACGTTTTTTAACAGCTAGTTAGTCCAGAAAAGTTGTGCACTAAATTTTTTTTGTTCAAACAAAGAGTTATGTTCGATGGAATTGTAAAAACAAAAAAAAAATGGAGCAACTTTCATTTAGCAACACTTCCAATTCCTTATGTTATAACTGCGCACTTCGAAAAACAGTATCTTTAAAATAATTATCTGGTTGACTACCGTACAACCATTCAGGTAACATTCAACTTTACGATTCCTTTTCAATAAAAAATCGCTCAGCTATTTAATTAAATAAATGAGCATTCACCAAAAATGTTTTGATTTCAAGCTTTTTGTTATGTTGCTTCTTCTTAACACAACCTTAAAAGAAGTGAAAAAAAATCAACGCTGAAATTTATTTTATATGGAAAGTATTTCACAGGTATAATTCAGACAGGAAATTTCATTTCCCTCGCATGCAAAAAGTGAGTCGCCAGTCTCGTTCCCTACGATTTTGACAGTCTTCAATTTTTAGCCACAAGAAATTTATCTTGGTAAAAATTGAACTTATTTTTGGGAGGGGAAGTGATCAGCTGTTTCTTACTCTCATTTTTTCTCTCTCAAACACCACATTTTTTCTGTCTCGAACACTTTTTGTGGTAAAACTTTATAAATATTTATAAATATTTACCTATTTTTTCAGTCTCGAACAGACCTAATATATCATATTTGTCTGAATATTGCGCGATTACTGTTGAAAATGCCAAGAAAAAGCGAAAACACTTTGATAGTTGATTTTTTACCAGATTACCAACTCTTATATTCCGCATCCAAATAAAAATTCGCGTTAGAACAAATCACGAATTTAAACGCTTAGGGGCCGTTCATAAATTACGTAAGACGTTTAGGGGGGGGGGGGGGGGTCGGCGGATTCTTACTACATCTTACGAGAGGGGGAGGGGGTAAATGATCATCTTACGTAAGATTTAAAATGCGTATTCATACATTGAAGTTGTATTAACGCAGCGTCATTTGTGACAGTAATGAAATATATTTGAATTTTCGACAGTCACGAAAGATTATGTATGTTGTTTACACGCAGGGTCGACTTGTAACACCGTCTCACAAGTTTGATATTATTCAGGCATTTACAAGCAGATACGTCGACTTTGAAATTTTGTTGATGTTGTCCCGGTTCTTTACCACCCCCTTGCACTTGTCGTCTTCAACAAGAAGATTCGCTTTCGATTCCTTCTTCAACATGAGACCAAAACAGCAATAAGTTTTGTCCTCTATTTCTTCGCTTAGCGTTAAATTACGATTGGTCAAAAGTACATCCACAGTTCAAAATCATGCCTTACGATTTTTTTTGTCCTTCGCTTGCAAACGTCTTAGCTGATCGAGTTTGTAATATTTGTGACCAGTACTTTGCCTCGAAAAAAAGCTACTGTAATGCACAAAAAACTACATGGAAAACACTGTAGTCGCACTCACATGATTCAACCAGTTTCAATTTTGAAACGTGGAAAGGGGAAAAGCCTTTGCATTTTAAAACAAGCGGAGATTTGTCAAGTTGCAGAGTGGCATGACGACGAGGATATTGATGTTACAGAGTTTGAATGTGAATCAGAAAACTCAACAGACGAATCGGGTGTGCCAATTGTAGGTTCACTATCAGACTGGTTGAAAAGCGCATGGACTAACGATGACTTACGATGACTTTTTTTATTCATCTTGAAAAACAAATGTGTAGTTTGTAATTTCGTTATATTTATTTAATATGTAACATATGTATATTAAAATTAAATATACATACATAGTAATATAGTACATCACATAAAAAATACATTTTTTGACTAGTTTAACGTTAATTATGAATCTTACGTAAGATTTCGGAAGGGGGGAGGGGGTCAAAAAGTCATGAAATTGTCTTACGTAATTTATGAACGGCCCCTTACTTACCTCCAGCATTCCGTTTTCGATGATGTACTCTAAAATTTGAGACACCTCAACATCATTCCACTTTTCAAAGGTTTAATTCTTTTTTTCTTTTCCATTATTTTCCAAAAGGTTTCTTTTATATAATTATTTGCAACTGTGGCAAAATTGCTATCACATTTAACTCAAGGTTTTTACAGAGTAAAAGAGCAGATGCGTAGCATCACATGGCTACACATGTAATTTGGTGTTGTTAAGAGCAAATCTGCTACTCTACTAATCTGCCACGTCAACTGCTCTCGATCGTGAATACTGCTATTGTAATTATTTGCTTATTAAATACTTTGAAAACTTTCGGACCAAAAATCAAATTTTATTTATTTTTCTTATTTATTTTTTAATAGAAATTCATGTAGTGGCATTGACCATTTCAAATTATAGTGATTTAAGGAGGGGGTAGGGTTTTGACGCTACATTTTAGGCATAAGTTTAAAAATGTTTTTTAGCGATACGGTAAAAGTTAATTTATTTATTTAAAAAGCATATAAAAGTTCAATATTTAAAGAGTATTCTGTAAAAATTTAATTAAAAAATATTGGAAAATAAGCCATTGGCAGCAAGTTTCCGCGGACGCCTAAAAAAAAGGTGGTTTGCGGTGGACAAGATATCTCATCACGTTATCATCTGAAATCAAAAAAAAAAATTTTCTTTAGCTTATAAGTTTTTTAAGGTATTGACGAAGGGTTTTTTTTCTTTGACGATTTTTAAAATTTTGGCATAGTTCTTAAGTCAAAAAACGAATTTTTTTGGAAAAAAGGCAAAAATCAGCACGTTTATTATTGCAGAACTGGTTGTAATGAAAAAAAAAAAAAAGCCCTCGTCATTACCTGCTTTTATATGTATTGAAGAAGTGTGTCAAATTTCAAGAAAATCGGTCTCGTAGTTTTCGAGAAAAAGTGTCCACCGACTTCGAAGAGTTAGTTTCGAGAAAATCACGTTTAAAGTTTTAGCACTGTCTTTTTTTCATATACTTACACAGAATCATCGAGACTCAATACACTGTATCTTCGTCAGTTTTCCTCCAATCGACCTCAAATTTCAACAGAATACTTTTGACGAGTTATACTATTAAATAAAACAACAAAAAAAAATGGAAAAACAAAATTTGGCAAAACCCTACCCCCCCCCCCCCCCCCCCTTAAGGTGAATGCAGTGGAAACTACAAAGGATTTGAGCTGTTACACAAGAAACACCAAAGCTCTACTCGCGGAGAGACCACAATTTTTTTACTTATATGTATATAGGCTTAAACAAATAGCGGTTAGTTTTTTTTCCGATACTTCCTTATGTTGACATAAGGAAAATCGAAAAAAAAAAAAAAATTTTAAAAAAAATATTGAAAATAAGAAAAAAATCAAATTTTCTTTATTTTTTTCGCCAAATTCCTCTGGTAACAACGCTAGGACTATTTCGTTTTTTATTTTTTTATATGAGGATATACTCGAATATGAATAAATTTTTGAAAATCGAGTGTTCTAGAACATGGCATTTATTTGAACATCTCCAATAAGCACATGTACATTTGTATTTAATTATAATTAAATGTCTATATTAAAAGTAAACCGTTTTTTGACGTTTTTTATGAACTTTGAAATGTCCGAATTAAACCCCTCCCCCCCCATGGATGATTCCTGCGCACGGGCCTGCCATGAATGCTACTATAAAAAAAGTAGCAACAATCGAAAAATATCAAAATGTTGAAATATGGTCATAACAAGCAGTTTATTGTCATCCCACCGTATTTATACACCCTCAACAGCTAGCAAAATTAGCTCTTCGAGCAATACAAAACATGAAATTTTTTTATTTTCGTTTTGCCTCGATTTTATTATTCGCAGGTTAAAATTTGCAGGTCTCACGCGAATAACGTCATCAAAATAAGTTACATAAATTCGCAGCACTATTCGTTCTTCATATACTAGCGCTTAATAAATTCATCTTTTATATTTAAGATTTAAAGCCCGACTAAACTATGCATAAGAAGAAAAAACTGAATAGTATAACTATGCATACTTTGACTGAAGTCAGCTTACGCAAGTGTGCGAATACATACAAATCGTATATTAAAACTACAACGTACTTAACAAAAAGTTTCGTTCAATTTCCACAAACGTTATTTTCTTAAGGAAAGAGCGAAACTGAACGCACTTTCTGTACGGAATCAGCTGGCTATCAGGGATGATATTGGTATGTTTGTAAAAGGGCCAACATTCGTAAAACAAATCGTATACAACCATTTATATTATAACCAAATTTTTTCTATTTCTAAAATTTATTTTCTTGTTTAAATTTAATTGTAAACATAAATTTTACATATGAACATTTAAGCGTTTAAGCGATTTTTTTTGTATATATCGCTCATTTTATTCAATAACGTTATAACCCAAAAACGTAAAAATTCAGTTAAAATGCTTACCCTGAAATAACTGATTTTTTGAGCGATACATTAAAAAACTAACTATGGTGAAATCGATTTTTAGAAACTTCTTCAAAAGGAAATGCAGAAACAAACGATATACATATTTGCAGATTTAGCACATCAAATTTAACCTATTACTCAGGTCAACAAATTGGAATAAAACATTTTGGTGTCGAGATATACATACATAGTTAGTGGTTTTGTATTAAGTTATATTTTTATTTTTTTTTTCCTACGTGTCATTTTTGAGTAACCGTCAGTTTTTAATATCCGTTATAATCGACCGATTTTTTTAAATAAATTGATTTTTATACCATGTCTTCATCGCGAAGAAGTTGTCTAAATGATCCAAATGTATTTTGTTACATTTGTGGTGAATACACAGTGAAAAAATTCACAAAACCTATAACAGATTTTATAAAAAGTGCTTATTTTGCTTACTTTAAGTCAAAAATTGTGGTATTAGTGGTAAAAGAAACCATATGAGGTTCGGAATGCCTATGCAATGGAAAGAACAAAAAAGTTACTTCGATGACTGTTACTTCTGCTGTATTAATTTGAGTGGTGTAAACGTTAAAATAATTTATCCAGACTTAGATTCTGCTAGAAGACCCTTACGACATCCAGAGGAAGTACCGGTTTCAGCATTTTGTTCCATTCGTGAATCATCATTTGAAGAAGTCTTTAATGAAGTGAGTAGCGACAGCGATTTCGAAGGAATGCCATCTTCAGAACCAAATCTTTTATCTAAGAAGAATTAAATGATTTGATATAGGAACTTGAACTTTCTAAAGAATATGCAGAGGTTTTGGCTTTTAGATTAAAAGAAAAAAACTTATTGGCATCAGGTACAAAAGTGATGTTCTATCGAACAAGAGAGCAGGATTTGCTACCATTTTTTCAATCGGAAAATGACATTGTTTTTCTTTTTTGATGTGCAAGGCCTTATTCTCGAAATGAGTCTTTCAAAATACCATTCAAATTAATGGCGTCTCTTTGTAGACAGTTCTAAACGAAGTCGTTTGTTGAAGTTACTAAAAACTTTCTCAGAGATTACAAGTCAAGCAACTGCTCTGAAATTGTAAATGACATGCTAGAGCACTTTATTAACTTAGGATGCAATATGTCCATCAAAGAAAATCTTGGATTCTATAGCGAAGAACAAGGGGAGTGGTTTTACCAGGACCTAAAAACTATGGAAAAAAGATAGAAAGGCCGATGGGATCACCATTAATGGATGGATGGATGCAACATTATAGTCCCTACAATACCGCATTCACAAAAGTCGCGAAAAAGGAAGTTTTTATTTAAATAATGTTTTTCATGTAAACTTTTTTTTACAGGGCAAAATCTAGAAAACTACACGTAGAATATCAAAATTTTCCTAATAATGTATTCAGCATAAGGTCCTTACCTAAAATAAAAGTATAGCTTCTCGGTACCAAAACTAGTTTTGACCTTTACTTAAGGGTCCACTAAAATTTTTTAGGAGAAAAAACACACTTAAGTTTTATCCCAGTCGACAATCACTTATCCCAGTATGCTTTCCTTTGAAAAATAAAAAATTGTGATTATTTTTCGGTCAAATTTTGCAAAAGGGCCAACAATGAATAAAAAGGTCCACGGGGCTTTTGAAAATTAAAAGGGCTCAAAATAGCCCTAAGAGCCTCCAAATATCATTCCTGCTGGCTATAGCCTTAACCAAAATAGACGTGGCGAGAAGGTAACATTTTCTAAAAAAGTAATATGGAGAACTTGTCAATTTTTCAATAATAATAAAAAGTAGCTGGAAATTTATAGAACTTTGAAAATATATGACGTACATAAATTACGTAAGACTTTTTTTGGGGGGGGGTCAATGATCATCTTATGTAAGATTTAAAATGCGTATTGATACATAAAAGTTGTATTAACGAATCGTCATTTGTGACAGTAATGAAATACATATATGTATTTGAATTTTCGACTATCACGAAAGATTCAGAAACATCGATTACAATCTATTTAAGGGGACATGACACTTTCAAATTTTCAGGAGCTAAAAAATTTTTTTTTGACTGTTTCCTGCTTAAAAAATATTGAAAAATACGTTTTTAATAAAACAAACCGCGAAATACCTGTTATATAGTAAAACATGGTGGTGGCAGTATGCTTCTATGGGGGTTCATGGCAGCAAATGGGTTTGGAATTATGCAATTTATTAATGGGAAAATAGGCCATTTGCACTACATCGACATTCCCCACAATAATTTAGAGTCTGGCGCTAAAAAATTCGGTCTTTCAGGACGTTATTACTTTTAGCAAGATTACGATCCAAAACAAATCGCACATAATACGAAGCTATGGATCCTTTACAACACTCCAAATATTTTGCAAACTCTTCCCCAGTAGAAACATTCCCCATAGAACATTTGTAGGCCGATTTGGAGAAATCTATACGTAAACACCCGATATCATCAATAAATCAACTTAAAAAAAAGTCATTCAAGATGAGTGGGCTGCTGTGTCACCATTACGAAAAAAAAACTTGTTCAATCTACGCCAAACCGCTTGAATGAAGTAATCAGACTCAACGGATATGCTAAAAAATACTAATACTATTTAAATATTCAATACTATGTAAAACATATTGAAATGAAATTAAATTTACGAATCCTTTTTTGAGGTAAAATTTCATCATTTATTGTTCTTTACCTTGTGTAACGTTGTTGTTGTTTTTTCTTTTATTTATTCTTTTTGAAAAACGTTCAAGAGAGTTCCTCTAATAATTTTAAATAAATTCTGTGAAAATAAATTACAAGCAAAATATAAAAAAAGACTGTTTCTTAAAAAAACAAAAATACGAATACTTTTTTGTATGACTGTATGTGTAAAGTTTCAAAATGATATCTGATTTTTTTTTAAAAATTATAGGCATTTTAAAACACTTAACTCATATCGTACCTTTGATTCGTTAACGAATCACAAAAATTGCTCATGTTTGGAAATTTTTTTCATTATAATGTAACAAAAAATTCGAAGGTTTATATTTTTTATACTAAATTTTTATACATTGGCTTTTCTTTAAAAATTTCCTTTCTCGTGCCACGTCCACTTTTTAGGATTAAATGGGAGTTAAAAAAAAACAATTGTATGTAATGGAATGTATACAAAACCTACACAGAATAGATTCTAAAGGACTAATGTTATTCTCCATAATAAAAATTATATATTTAGATTGTTTAGATGAGTTATATATAGCACTCAATTATGGTGATGCGTATACGAATCAATGACCGCTTCCCAGGGTAACTATTTGGAAAATGTTATTTTTGAAGATGTCAAATTGTTTGAGTAGCCCAAGCGCTAAAAAATTCAAAATCTTGAAGAAATAACATTTTCCGATTAGGTCAAGCGCTGAAAAATTCAAAAAAAATGTTGGCTAAAAAAATTTTCCGATCGACCTCAAACTTATTTTCCGCCATTTTTTCCACTCAATTTACCACCTCACTACAATTTTTTTAAAAAAAAAAGTATGCTGAATATTTTGGTACTATATGGGTTAAGAACAAATTTTTTGAATGTCCCCTTACAACTTCTCTTCTGTTTATGTAATGAAATATATGTATGTTGTTTACTCGCAGGGTCGACTTGTAACACCGTCTCACAAGTTTGCTATTATTCAGGCATTTACACGCAGATACGTCGACGTTGAAATGTTGTTGTTATCAAAACATACAAAAAAACTTACGATTGCTAGGACGTGGTCTAAGATTATGAAGAAAAATTAAAAATAATAGATGTTTTCTCTTATTTTGTTATATATTTTTATTTTAAAATGTATTTATGTTAAATTTCAACATTAATTTTAGCTAAATGCTAATATAAACATTTATTTTACCTAAATATGAAAAACAAATGTTTAGTTGGTAATTTCGTGATATTTATTTAATATGTATATTTAAATGAAATATAGTAATATAGTATATCACATGAAAAATACACGTTTTTGACTAGTTTCACCTTTATTATGAGTCTTACGTAAGATTTCTGAAGGGGGGGTCAAAAATGTCATGAAATTGTCTTACGTAATTTATGAACGGCTAGGGCTACCAGATGGCATACTTTAGTAGCAAATGTGCTAATTTTGCAAGGCTTTGCTACTTTGGTATTTTTCAATTGAAATGCACTACAGTACTTTTGGATGGTTTTGCTACTTTCGATGTTTGCATTGTAAAATAAGAGTTATTTCAAATATTCTTCTAATTTTGCTGGGGTTTTCGTTAGAATGCGAGGACCCTTTTTTTTTTTTTTTTGCTCATCAAAAATATTTTTATGGGACTAAAAAATTTTTTGGTTTTCATTACAAAATTGGAATTTTTTGATATACACTACTTTTGCAGGCAGGCCATCTGGTAGCCATATGAACGGCCCCTTAAAAAGCTATGGCAACAAAAAAAATAATTCAGAAAGATAACAAGAAAAATGGAACAATGCGTGCGAAATGCAAAGAAATACGCACTTTGTACACATTAAGGTCACATACCCAATAGCTCAAGTGTTAGAGCGGCCGTCGCAATTCAAAAATTCATGGTACGGTCTGGTGTTCGAATCTCAGTACAACTTAACCAAAACTGATGAGGCTATGTATATGAATATGTGTATACGTGGTAAAAGCCGAAACATATGTCACCAATTACCACTTGTTATCTTTGTCATGTTTGTTGAATAAAAATGACTAAAAAAGTTCAATATAAAAATTGTTCAATCTATATAAATAAAATGATGGCCGTTTTCGATGAACGGGATTTACGCAAAATCTACTGAATCAATTTTGATCAAATTTTTTTAGTCATATTTCTTAGACGATTGGTCCCAACATAGAATTAAAATTATCACGATATTCCTGTGAAATATCAAAATATTAAAGTTTTAAAATTGCTAAAAAAATTAATTTCACACATAGAAAGAAGCATGTAAGCATAACAAATCGTTTAATGGCAACCCAGCAGGCAAATGATCAAGGCTTTACTCGGAGAAGGCCTGCTAGCACTGCTGCGATTATATAAGGACTTCTCTAAACTTTTCATGCAAATAAAAATACAATCACAGAAGGCATAATATGCCTACCGACAGGAGACGTGCTATCAGGCCTTATATTAGAAGGCAAAGAGGAAGGACTCCATTTACTTTAGCGCTTTTCTGTTTCTTTTTTATTTCATGTATTGCAATGTTTTATGATTCGGCATTACTTTTTTGTCATATGCATTGTATATAAACGACATGAAAAGTAGACACATGGTTAGAAATTAAGAGAAGTGTGCATATTGCCAGGCTAGTCTTCTGTTGTTTCATGATATGTTAAGGAGGTAGAGTTATGTGTATTCTTTGTCAAATTGTAAATAAAGAAACATCACAAAAAAAAAATGATTAAAAAAATATCAACGCAAGTGAGATGGCGCGGATAAAAAAAAAAAACAAAACAATTAATATTACGATGTATTAAAATTAAATTTTTGCCAAGTACTTCTGAGAGTCCTTCTACGGTAAGCGGTCTTAGAAAGCCTGCTTAGGAAGGCCTGTTTTCTTTGGCCATTTCATATAAAAAAGAAAGTACGTTTGAAAGGAGGGTGGAAGGCCTTATACTTACCAAGGAAGGCCTTCTAGAAGCACTTTTAGCTCCTGCCCTTGCCTACTGGGAAGTTAGTGTGTGTGTGTTTTGTTTTTATATGGCAATGCAATGGAAGAGAATATTCAAATTTTACTCTCGCTCTCTCAATTTGTTAACGCAGCAACCAGCGCTACACTTAAGCAAAAAATAACACATTTGCGACTTTGCTACCCACTCTCATCAAATGTATCAATTTTGCTACATTTTTCCCATTTCCATATAATTTTGTATTATTCATATAATTTTTCTTACTTTTTCTCCTGCAATTTTGTAACTAAACACATTTTCCAATTTATTGGAAACTCTGTATCAGCACTAGCTGAATTGTGAACTAAACAAAGTTTTCATGATTTCTAATGTCAGTTACAGTGCATCTGCAGAGCGAATTTTTTCAGAACTCAATTTAATAATAAATAAAAAAAGTAACTCCTACAAAATAGATACCATAGATTTTATAATAGCTGCAAAATGTTTGATCTCAAATAAGGACACTTTATGGGTGCCTTAAATAGATTATAATCAGATGAATTATATAATATGTTTATGAACTATTAAGCCCAATTTCCATGTGATCTTATCTTATCTTATCCCATATCATTGATATCAAATCAATTTTTGTAAGAAAGAAAAAGCATGCGAACAGAACCTAATGCGCTTGGAGAATGCGAGAGTGAATAGCATACATTTGCTATCTTCATAGCATGTGATGTCCTCCCTGATATTTGATAAGATAAGATAAGATCACATGGAAATTGGGCTTTATATTTATTCTTATTTATGTGAATTGTAATTTGTTAATCACATTTATGTTATGTACTGTTGCACCATTCTGAATTTCAATGTGATATTTTCGTTTTACAAAAAAGTTTATGTTTAGTTTACTGTTCAATAAACGATAGTTCAGCCAATTATTGACTTTTGCTACGCTGCTCGCCGTTTTGCTACGCAATTTTGCTACAGAAATTTTATCCAAAGTCGCAGCACTGGCAGCAACGCGGAATTTGTGAACAATGAAAAAAAATTACAGTACGTTCACACATGGCCACAACGTTTTTACGTTCAACCAAGTACAACATAGCCATTAAAAAGTCTACTCTGAGTTTCTTAAGCACTTGACAAACTTTTCGTTCGAATTTGACAGTAGGTTACTGTATGGTTTAGTTGGTCCTTTATTGTTTTGGGACCAATTATTTAAATTTATTTCTCATAATTCAGACAAAGTGTGTTAAATTGGTGAACATATACAACAATTTAGGCAATGAATTCCGGTTCGACGATTTAGCACCCGCAAGCGAAGTCTTTGATAACAAAACGATGAAGGTGACTTGGAGTGATGTTACCTATGTTACCTAAACCTTTCGGCAATTATACAATAATTTCAATATTAAATTGTGATTATTAAAAGGAGGAAAATCCTGGTGATAATTACTCACTAAGTAATGCTTAATTCCTTCCGCCATTTTTTATTTGCATAACATAATTAATTTCTTTTACATTTGAGCTGCATTTGAGAAAATTCTATTCTATCAGGCAACCGACAAGTCCAATAGCATGATTTTTATGTTGGCTTCTTAAATAAATTTTATTATTGGTTTTTCTTCAGAAAAATTCAGTCGAAAAAGTCCTAAAAAATGCGTGTATTTGTTGTTGCTTTTTGTAGTTTTCAACCAATGCCGTTATTTGCAATTTTGTTGGTATTTTTTCGGCAGAAAAATTGAGTTGAAAATGACAAAAATGATAATTATGTACATATATGTGCTCAAATTATGCTATTTTTGGCAACTAGGATTTTTCCTTTGGGGGCTATAAATATATAGAATTTATGAACTTATATTTTTCAATATCCTTGTTTTACTTGAAACAGATAATTAGTTGAAACAACTTAATATTACCAAATAAGTTAAATAAGAATAGCTTAATCACTAGAACTGATTCTGCATTTAAAAAAACACGAAAATCATATTTTGATAGATAAAAAAATGGAGATTTCTTTAAAATTAACACGGAAATTAATCATTGTGCCAAAATACACTGCAACTATCGCCGCACAGTGGCTCCTTTTTCAAAAAGTGATTGCTAAAATCAAATTTTCGATTTCTGATTTTCGAAACTTTTTTTTTTTATTTAAAAGATAATTGACCAAAGGTTCTAAAACCGAAAACTTTTTTGATTTATGACAAGTATTTTGGTTTTTATGGGTGCTCAAAGTTGGATAACTTTTTATCGTTCATTAAAATAGCATTTTTTTACATTTTTCGCAATATTAAGAATGGAAAATTTCAAAAGTTTGAAAAAACATGGGAATTTGTAGTACGCTCTCTGAATTAATGGTATTTTAAAATAAATAATTTTCACAAGATGTAGAAAAAAAATTTTAGTTAGTAGTTTTCATGAATTTTTCAAAAAAGGTCGTTTTTAGCATAGTTTTTCAAATCAGATTCCTTTCCTTCAGATTTCATCACTTAGGCACGTTAGGTCACGAAAAGAACTGACTGATAAATTCTGTAGTACTGTTTTAAGTTTCTTAGATTTCCAAAATAATGATGATATTTTTATATAATTGTAAATTGTTGTTGATTTTTTAACCTAATTTATTACTGTAACCCTTTTTTTAAAACTTTTCTAGCCTTTGAGAAAGACTGTTTACAAATTATGTTAAGAGATAAAAAAAAATAAATGCATATGAATGAATTAGTAAAAATTAAAAATTTTTTTTTTTTAAAAAGTATTTAAAAAATTTTTAAATTATTTAAAGTTCATTAATTGAATAAAGCGCACTAAAATTTATACAAAAAAAAATTTTTTTTTATGAATTCATACCACTAAAAACCAAAAATTTTGAAATTTGGAATTTCACCTCTTTTTAAAAGTATTTATAGCTAAGCCTCAAACCTGAATCTTATATATGTCATATCTACAGAAATTACCAACCAAAATCAAAAAACTTTACTAAAATATCTTTACCCGTTCAAAAGTTATGATTTTAGCAACGCGAAATCGCAAAAGGCGCCACTGTGCGCCGTGTTATTTTATTTTGGGCTTAAGCCCTTCCGAATCCAGAAATATTCATATAAGGGGCATAGTATCCTTGATTCCTTGATCAAGTACTTGCGCTGTACTTAAGTAGTTGAATTTTTTCTATGAG